>OY979626.1:12500000-13750000 GCA_963855885.1 Coenonympha glycerion | reverse complement strand
CACGCCACACGGCAGCGGGATGAAGAACGGGGGGGGGGGGGTTTACAAGCCAAATAGACCGTATTATCACTTTCGCCAACTGTGACCAGCGCCTATGAATAATATCCAGATAAAGTGATTAATTTATCAAATTGTCCAGTCAATTTGGCTATTATCCATAGTAACCAGTCATTATTAATAATAGCTGTTTAATCACTATGACTGTAACATATATACCAATTACCATGTCTTAATAATCAATAAAGGCTCTTTTTATTTTATTTTAGACCAGCTTTAGCATTACTTAGGGTACCCATAGACCATCCAATCTGATGATGTCTGATTGGCATGACACTACAGATGGGTTCAGTTAGAACTCAGTGTTTTGGTGTGGATTGAAATTAAAGGCACAGAATAGTACCTCATGGTACTGAAAGTTCACTCCTAAAAATGGTATATAACTATATAGAAATAGCAACCCTAGCGCTGACTTAAAAAAGTGCAATTCAGTTTGCAAGAGCGTATCTGCCATCCTTTGCTATTTTTGTCTATGTATCATTTAATCTGACCAAATTTTTCTCTGTTGTCCTGTTCTCCTTTTGCCTACAGGGCCTTTTTATTTTTATATTACATGGGTCCACTTTTGTGTTTATTTCCATTTTTGTTCAAGAGTATACTGGTAATGTTGCAGTCAAGTAATTGATAATATAGTCTCAGAAAAAATAAGTCAAAACAACAAACCTGATTTTGTAGTTCATCTGTACAGATTTCATCAGTCTTTGGATCGTACACCAATGTGTAGCTGCTCTTTTCAATTTGGCCCGTGTTCCTCATTACTATCTCCTCTGACAATGTATACATTTTCCTACAATTTTCCATCAGTGGCGACACTTTGGCATTCCAAGTGGCTTCCAGACAATCGGTTTGCTCATCTACTGCCTGTAAACAATAAATTAATCACATAAATAAAAGTGTATGTTTGTTTTTCCCCTGCCACATTACAATGAGAGATGGGTAAGTTAAGTTTGCAAGTTTTCTATACCCTATTTAGACAGGTTGATGTAGACAAGGAACAAGAAACGACTTTTCGAAATTCCTATTATCAGAATGAAGAAGAGCTGTAAAATGTTGTTAATAATTCTCATTTGACTCTAAAAAACTTTTTTGATTGAGTTAATGATGAAAAATATTAACAACTCAAAAATAAAGTTAAAAGGGACTAAGGAGAGCATACAACAAAGTCAGCAGAGAAATCCAGTTCTTGTTGAATCTGTTAAAAATCACACAGGCAAAAGATATCCAATGAAATAAATTACCTTCAACCAATCATCGAAAATAGCAGCAGTTTTATTTATATCCTTGATTTCTAATATTTGATTTTTTAAAGACTCATCCATCTTGTATTTGGTCACAATTCCATCTATCAAGTCATCGATATACGTTTTAGCCTTCAAAGTTTTTGTTTCGCAAACAACTATTTTTGATCGTAACATTTCAGCTATTTTTTCATTCGACTGTTCTTTAACCAGGAAACTGGTCAGTTTATTGGTAACTTTGCCTTTATAATTTAAGTTTTCCATGTAATCTATGAAACTTTTACTATTGTTTGGTTTACTTTTACTATACTTTTCTGTGACTTCATCGTACAAACTTTGTTTTTCGCTGCCTTTGATTCTTTGCGTTAGTATTCTCTTCACAGCTAGTACAGATACTTGGTACACTAAAACTGTAATATTGAAAGAAGTTGGGTTCACTAAATACGATGGCCTGACATCTGTTAGGAGCCCTTTGGAAGCACTATCGGATATAAACGCGGATAATTCACTTTTATAAGCCCTTTCGGCTTTCGTATCATACAACGGCCAAGTTAGCGAACTGTGCACTTGATGATCAATAATAAACAATAAATAGTACGTGACATTGTAAAATAGGTTCTGAGTAGTCTTCTCCAGGCCGTTTTCTTCGAGTATCAGTTTCGCTGTTTTAGTTAGCATTGGCTGAATTTTGTGTAGCAAAGCTAAGTTCTCGAAGGTCCCCTTTTTGTACAGGGATGCCTTGTCCACCCTTGTAGCCATGGTGATTGTTACACTCTTGGTAGATTGCAGAAAGTTACCATTTCACTGCACTGAACACTCTAATTAAATTAAACACAAGTTTATTATGACTAAACAAACACAACCATTTCAAAAATTAAATTCAAAAATCTTTAGAGTGATATGGTGTTGATTGGTGTTCAGAATTCAAATTTCAAATTAATGTCAAACGCAACCGTTATCACAGACCACAAAACTGTTATTACCCGGTGGTTAAGTTATAGGTTGAGGCGCAGATAATATAAAAGGCCGCTCCCCTACGAATGTGTCGAAATAATAGATATGTTGTATAATCTGTAGAATACAGCGACTCCACTCTACTCTTACCTCTTTGCCCCTCCCATTGTGTCGAAATTTTTCGCAGGGGTGTTCTGCAGGCTGGTGCAAATGTAAACTTTTTCATTTTGTAGTTTTGTATTCGTGCGCTTCTTTGATAGCTGGGGGCTTACTATGACACAGCCATTGCTGAAAGTTTTTTGTACCTATTACAAATTATTATTTTATCAAAATCTGTGCAAATTATATATTCGTTGGTATTACCAACGTTTTATACTTAAGGGCCCTACTCAAAGCACTGCCTGCTGGGCCCTGCTTGCAGTGCCACTGCCGATCGTATTGTATGTATGCATGCAGGGCCGATATTTTAATTGTTCACTCTGCCGCAGGGCTGCAGTGTCATTCTGCCAGCCCGACTATCTATAGTAAACTGCAATCAGGGACATGTGTAACTCGGTCGGGCCGATTTAGGCCGTCATTTTGTTTAAACTTATACAATAAATTTTATATCCCATACCTTTAAACGAGCAATTCTTGTATATATTTATATATATTTCTATATAATCAGAATCTCGGAAACGGCTCGAACGATTTTGATGAAATTTAGTATACAGGGGGTTTTGGGGGCGATAAATCGATCAAGCTAGGATTCATTTTTAAAAAATGTAATTACCAAAAAAAATATCACACTGCCCGACATCTATTGGCGAAAAGTAGGTAAAACTATAACAGTAAATGTAAATAAAAAAAATATGACTCTGCTGCCATCTATTGGTGAATAGTAATACTACCGAGCGAAGCTCGGTCACCCAGATATTTAATTTATACATTCGCAATAAATCTTCAAAGACTGATTCATCTATTCTTAGATAGTTCTTATAGTCATCAGGTTCTAGTTCTTTCAATAAATTGGCGTGACTCAATAATAATAATAATATAATATAATAATATATATTTATTTGCAGAATTGTGGGTTACAGCAAGATGACAAAAAAATACAATTTTCCTTCACAATCTACTGAATGACAGTGTGCAAATATTTAAATTGGATTAACTTAATTAATTTACATACATCAGTCATTATTAATATTATTCATACATTACAATACATCAGTCAAATTATTTAATTTATAATAAGAGAAGTAATAAATGTCTGATAATCACATTAGTCAATAAAAAAATAAAATTTAAGAACCAAGCTACATGCCAATTATAATTTGAATTTAAAAAGAAGAAAACCAGCTGTTGTCAGTGTATACAAAAATTCCCAACTTAAGTTCAGATACTGTTGTCCATTAGATAGTCATTTATTTTATAATACATTTTATTTAGCAGGAGATCATATAGTTTACGTTTAAAGGGTGGTAGATGAGGTGTCGCAATGTCGCAGTAGTAACCATTTTTTACACCAGTGCTTCCTTTTTTTCTTTTGAACGCTACAAGTACTCAAAACCAATGCTATTTTTTGTTGTTTGAATCATGTAGGCGCCATTTATAAAAACTGACGAATTTAGGCAAGAACACAAGTGAACACAACAACGTAGGCCGCGAAATTCAAATCTGTTGTGGTTTTTCGCGATTTTGAAGCTGATAAGACATAATAGGCTTATCGAAGTCAAATTGCGATAATCCCAATATCATCTTCACGTGTTTATGCGAAAGTGTGGAGTTAAAGAAATTAGTCCGAGATTTGCGAGTTACTCACATAAAACTCGATACTCGGACTAATTTCCTAGAATACACATTTTTATGCAAAGATTTTGATATAATCATGTAAAGATGATACCGCCATTCCCGCAAATTGACTGCCATATAAACCTCTGATGTGTAATTAGCGTAAAAATTGCAAAAATCCACGAAAATTTTAAATTTCGCGGGCAGAGTCGTTAATTTCGCCATGATTTGCAGTGCTTTGTGGAGGAACATTCTCTGCGGCAGTAACTGCAAGCAGGCTCTGCAGGTCGTGCTTTGAGTAGGGCCCTTAAACGTAATTTCTGCTATCTCTGACCTAATCACTGATACCGAGTAAATGTTTTCTATGCTGATACCTGTCATGGCTGTCAATAATATCTTTAATCTGTGATACACCCTGTGTTATCTCTCTAGTTTCGCTCTCTAGTTTCGTGGTCTGTGGTATCCCTATAGTGTTTTATGTCTATGGTCTGTGGTGTAAGGTGTTATCAGCGGACAGCGACCGAACCTAAAATATAAATCATTAATTCATTAAGTTCATAATTCATATTATTATGTTTAGTATTTCGTAGAGAGTAGCAAGTTCCTTCTTTGGTTCTCACTTCTTATTTCTATTATACCAATACGAAAACGATGCGATGCCCGTGCATAAATTAGAATGGTTTCGTAGAAAAGTTCTCTCGGTAAATTAATAGTAATCTAAGTGGTTCCTTGAATTTAAAATGGGTGCTGACAATTGCATTAAGTAAATTAAAATGTAGTCGATTTATATTGTTGGTGTAGTCGATTTATATTGTTTTATAGTGACTGTTCTTAAGTGCAAATAAAAATTGTGAAGTACGCGCAAATGTGGTCGTCGTTCCGAAAATGAGGTTTCACAGGCGCTGCGGTGATAGAGTCACTCTTTTAAACGACAACACAACTGCAATACGGAACTTTATAGAGTTCAATCACGGCTTGATATTGAGCGCGGAGCCTATTGCTGATGACGTTATATTTGAGGTCTGCATTGATAGAAAGGTAAGTCTCTGATTGAAGCTCTCTCAATCCATTGTTACTGGGCACAGGTCTCCTCCCAGATTTTATGCGGTACCTATCTCTGGCCAGGGGTTGTACCACCATCTGACATTTTCATACAATGTCCTGGTATGAAATTTTTAAAACAATATTACAATAATGCTGTTATAAAAGATGGTGGCACGGCCTCTGGAGAATGTTTACATGCTTCACATACCTCATGTAGGGCTTTCAAGTAATATTATGTAATGCACAAACTCTGGAATAGACAGAAGTGTGTCAAATATCAGTATTCTAATTAGGAGATAGACTCATGCACTAAGTAGTTTGATTAGGAGAAAAGTGCTTCTTTCAAAAATATATTCTGTTATTCTTATACAGCTAAACCTAGGTAAGTGAGAACTGGGTAGGGGAGAATATTCTATTACTGAGAGTATTCTCCCAGTTATTGTCCAGTAAATTGTCAAAACTGAGTAGGTACTAGGAAAATAAATATCTATCCTAGTTTTCATAGCTGTGAAAAATCTTCATGGTGGTTCTTCAAATAGATAATTTGTTACAGTGATAAATGTTTGTAGATTTAAATCTAAAGTTACCGGGTTCCTTACATGCCAAAAGTTTTTGATTTAGTTCATAACCTAAATTCGTTATTTTATCTTTGTTTGGTTTGATAATAATAATTTAAGAATGAATATCCATACATATTTACAACCATCTGATAATAATTATTTATAAGATTGCTTTCACTTTGCTATATTATTTACCAATGCTTTGTCTCTATCTTGGACATAAAGGTGAAATTTAACTTTTTATTAGAAGCTTTAGTAAAAACTATAACTAATTATTTAGTGACAAAATATAGTTTAACTGAAATTTCATAACTTCTAAGGTTAACGTTTGGAATGGCAGCCTTGAAATTGGTGTTACCAGTCTGGATCCTGAATACATGGAGCTTCCTGCGACAGCAACCAAACTTCGGAATACAGCCTGGGTATCTATTTTTTAACTGATGACAATTTGTAAGCAATGTCGGTATTAAATCATATTATATATATACATCTTATATACAGTACACATCTTATACACATACATCTTATATACAGTATGTATTGAAGATGATTTGATACACGGACAATCACAATTACTTTTTATAGTCTTAGTTAAAACAAAACTTTGTGGATTACCATTATCGTTTTCTTCATATTTTTTACTTAATTCATACTGAATTCACTGTTACCAATAAGACACCTAAGAGGTGCTGGAGTAGTGACCCCGCACGGGAAAGCGCAGGCCTCCAACCAGATGGACTGAAACATTAAAAGAGTCGCGGAAAGGCACTGGATACAGGTAGCGCAGGACCGTGTGGGCTGGAAATCATTGCAGGAGGCCTTTGTCCAGCAGTGGACAAAAGTGGTTTCAGCGTCAGCTGAAACGAACGAACGAACGAATATAACAGCATAGGCTACCATAATAGATTATTTGTTTGTCTGATAAGAGAAATAGTGATACATTTTTACAGGCTTTCATTGAACTTGCAATGTATATTTAGTTCAGTAGAATCATGGAACTTAACCTTAAAGCAGATATCTTCCACCGATTGAGCTGAAATTTTGTTTAAATATTTAGTTTGACTGACATTGCATGATAGTTTAAGCGGTGTGACATCATTTCTAAATCCTACATGGCAGAACAACCAAGTTTGTGGGCTAACTAGCTTTATTGCATTTTTCATGACGATAGTTCAATATAGGTATCAGATGAAAGTCTTTGCTTAGAAGATAATTGATGTATATAACCTTGTTATAAGAACAATATTTCCTTTTTAGATAATGTCTGGAAGTTCTATAGTAAAAGATGGTGTCACTTTGATCAATTCATATGGACCCGAGTTGGATACTCTTCGGGAAGGTGATACCCTTGGGGTGATGAGAACTTGCAAGGTATGTTTTATATAGAGTTGTTCTCTTTACTGAAAGTTAAATGTTTTTTCAAACGGAAAGGATAATGACCATGGATGCATGGATCTTCATACAAAGCTGATTTGAAAGGAATTAACTTTTTGAATGCAAAATTAAATTCTGGATATGAAAAACAAATTCCGAGTGCCAATGGTTCTTAAAACATTATTACACGACTACCTAAAAAAGGTGTTTAATGTTTTTAGGGTTCATGAATGTATGTATTTATGTATGTTATATATTATATTTTTTGGAAAGTCATTTAACCACAGGGCAATTGTGATTTTTAATTTTTTATAAGTTATAGAAAATGGAAACCTTATAAAATCACTTTGTTGTATGTCTGACTGTCTCTGTCTGACTGTCTGTCTGTCTGTCTGAGTGTCATCTCTGTTTATTTTAATCTCAAACCGTCTTTGTCCTAGGGGGAGTTGATGTTCTATATAAACGGAAGATGCTTAGGTCCAGCGGCTCGGGACTTGCCCGCAAGACTCTTTGCTGTCATCGATCTATATGGGCAGTGTGTGCAAGTGTCCATTGTCCACACAAGTAGCATGCGTACCATTATGGACAGCAGTTTAGATCAGGTGCGTTCATTTTGCTTGTTTGTTGTTTTAATCATTCTTAAATTACATCAGTCCGTAAGTTATTAGGTAGTTGACAATTTTTTTTAAAACGTTTTTATAAACTAGGATAAGAAATAACGACGTCCACAAGAAATAAAATTAAAATTAAACAAAGAAATACAAAGTTATACGCATTTTATCTTTTGACGTAGAGGTCTTCCGTCTCTTTCTCGCATTTAAAATCAAACGTAAAACTTCAATTTCTTTATTTATAATGGGAGGAAAACTTGATAAATAAGGATATTTGACTGTTATAAAGGCGACTCATAATTTGTCGACTTATTCCACACCAAAATCAGCCAGATTAAGCTAAACTATATTTTAGACGATAATTAAAACAAAACTTGACAATAAAATAATATATTATTTACTATATGTTATGAAAAAAATATTATTAATTAAGCTGCATCATCACTTACCATCAATCTTTCAATGTCAAATCACTTGCCATCATTTACCGTCAATCTTTCAGTGTCAATGCAGCCTAATAATTTGTCATGAATGAGCCATGAGATTCCAGTCTCTCTGTTAAGTAATAAAATTTGTAAAAAACGTGACGTCATTGCAGATAGAGGAGGATCCTAACAACGATGACACCTTGACTTTAAGTGAAGAGGCTCTACCTGATACTCCACATCCCAAGGATGACCAAGAGGCGTATGTTTCCATGTCAGGAGAGGGTGCTTGCGCTGTAGGTATGTACTCGCGTTTGAATCTACCTTTGTTACTTTTTTTAATACTCTTTACCAACCACAGTGGTGTGCCCACGAAATTTATATTTTTAAGGCTTTTTGCAATATTTAAAATAATAAGACAATAGGCAGTAAAATTGCGGAAATGCTAGTATCATCTTCACATGTTTATTTAAAAATCTTTGGTTAAAAGTGTCTGGGACTAATTTCTTTAATAAAAATAAGTTACTCACTTTAATCTCAACATTTTAGATTGTGCATTTTTAAGAAAAGATTTTTATATAAACATGTAAAGATGATACTGCGTTTCCCACAATTTGACTGTCATAAGCCTATTATGTCTAATTAGCCTACAAATTCCATAAAAAACACAAAGATTTTGAATTCCGCGGCCAAAGTCGTTGATTTCGCCTTAATGCACCAGTCCAGGGTACAATTTATCTCTATTTCAAATCAGCCAAAGTGGTTCCGTAGTTGCGGCATGAAAGAGTAACATACATAAATATACTACGGGTCAATTTGCACCACCGCAGAATGGAATTGATTGAAAGCGTCAATTTCGCCTCATGACGCGAGAATTCGCTGGAATGATCGATTATTTCAATGAATCCTTTTGTTAACGCTCGGCACCGCATTGCTGTGACGAACCCAACCGATTCCCCGTTCGCGCCAATTCCCGCGAATCCCACAGATGGCGTCGACAGTAGCTAGGGGAATTCTCGAGAATGCGCGAGGATTCCCCGGAAAACTTGCAATCTTTTTTTGTCCTTATTTAATTTGTATATAATAAAATTGACAAAGTTCATTATGCTATGTACAATTTCGCTGCAAAAAGTTGCTTCCATTTCATTCCGATGTGTAAATTGACCCTTACGTACTAAGTTTCGCGTTTATAATATTAGTGTGATATACATAATTTATCAGTGTGATGTGTGATGTGTGACTTGTATTTTCCAGTTGCCCACGACCGATTAAGGTTTCATCCCAGATGTGGTATTTTAGTCAAACTATCAGCTAACAATAAGTGAGTTCAGTTTTTTATTTATTTACCGTATATCTTGCTTTGTATGCAAAACATGGATAAACTAATGATGGATTTTAATTAATAGGAGTGCAGAAAGAGCTCGGCCACTCGACGACTATAATAACGGAGTGGTCATGACCCATCGGCCACTGTACGACAACGAGCTTTTTGAGATACGAATAGATAGACTCGTAGATAAATGGAGTGGAAGTATTGAGGTAAGTTCTTTAGTTGTTGAGTGTTATTTCTATACCAAGCTCTACGTAGGGAACCTTTATCAATTTATATTGATGAAAATAACACAGTTTCGTAGATTATTATATTATTAGAAAAGAACACGAAAGCATTGTGGATTTTTTTTTTCAACCGTTTATAGAAGTGGGATTGACAAGCCGTTGCCCGCGGCTCCGCCCGGTCCTACGTCCGGTTTTTGCTATTACCATGGGAACATTGATTTTTTTCGGAATAAAAAGTAGCTTATGTGTTATTCCGGTTTATAAGCTATCTATGTTTTAAAATTTCAGCCAAATCGGTTCAGTAGTTAGCATTAAACATCCGTCAATACTTACAAACTTCGCGTTTATATTTTTAAGAAAGACTTGAAAAGCAGTGGCAGCCCATTAGCTCAGAAAGTCTGCATCTCGTCAGAAAGTCAAGGGTTCGAGACCTGGCCTTCCTAAGCCATGAAAGAAAATATCGAAATAGTAAATAATTAAAAAAATTAAAAACACGACTGCCCTGTGGTAAAACTACTATTTCCAAAATAATATAACCTATGTTACTCGGAATGATGTAAGGATTCTAACAATACCCCATAATATGTCCAAATCTATATTCAAGCGTTCAGAGCTTATGGAATAAAAAACTCACATACATACATACATGAACCCTAAAAATATTACACTCCTTTTTTGGGCAGTCATGTAAAAAACATACATACCTCAGAGTGCATGATAATATTTTCAAAAGTATGCAAAGCCAGCCAGTAATTTCAGCAGTGGGATGATGATGATGATTTTTTTCAGGTTGGCGTAACAACCCACAACCCCGCGACGATAAGGTTTCCGTCTACCATGACAAACATGGACACAGGTACTATAATGATGTCGGGATGCAAAGTCCTTCTGAATGGGCACGGCACTTGTATGGAGTACGGGAACTTCAACCTTGATGAATTGAGGGTAAGGATTTAGCTGGGAAAAAGTTAATATATCTATATCTTTTAGCTATAAAATAAACTTGATATAAATATGTTATTTCTGTAAAGTGACATTACACTATTGCGGTTTCACGCCCCGAGTTCGCGCGCCCCGCCATTGCCACTAATTGCCGATGTTACATTACAAAGTAGGAACAAGTAGAGGATAGTACGAATAGAGAGAGAGTAGAGTACGAATATCTATTCGTACTAACTTGGAATGGGTAAATCATTCACCCCTAACGGTTTCTACATAGCATCGCGCCGGAACGCTAAATCGCTTGGCGGTGCGTCTTTGCTGGTAGCGTGTTAACTAGCCACGGCCGAAGAAGCCTCCCACCAGACCACACGTGGTCGAGGCGAGTACGTGGGTTCATTCTCACAACTGAAAAATTCTGAGTTTGTTGTGGTCTTCTTTTCAGTTCAGGGAGCGTATGAACCCTCTTAAACTTAGTTTCAATTCATAAAATAATTATCACTAATAATAAGCATAATAATATTTACTACTACTCAAGTAAAGCTTATATGAAATAAATAATTTGAGTTCTTAGTACCCATAACACAAACTATCGTTTACTTTACAATGTGCAAATTGTCCTGCAAGTCTAGACAAAGTAACTTAAGCGCACAGCAAAGTAGCGTTAAGTGTTGACGACAGTAGAAAACCACGTGACCGAATGAAAACAAATGGAAGCAGAATCTACTCTACGCTTAGCGTTGTTCACTGTCGGAGCTGTCAATTGTCATGCGAAGTACGCTAAAAGTTATCTACAATGTCTACGAGAACGCCAGGAAGCGTTAAAATTGTCGTAGTCGATTTTCAAAAGCAGCGTGTTTTCCTCTATTCGGTCACATGGTTTTCAACAGTCACGTGGTTTGTCCATACATTTTTATGTACTGTCGTGAACGCTAAACGACTGTTACTTTGTATAGCCCATGTATATATATTTATTTATTGCAGGAGGGCGACACCGTTGGCATGGTCAGAAAATCCAATGGAAAGTTGCACTACCTTATAAACGGCATCGACCAAGGCGTGGCCACTGAGAACGTGGACCAGCAAGTGTGGGGCGTGGTCGATTTGTATGGAATGACGGTTAAGGTAAAGAAGATTAGAAGAAGAAGATTTAGGTAGTAGTAGAAGTAGAGTAGATTAGGAGGAAGTTGTCATCATTTGAGTCAATTTGCACCGCCGCGGAAAGGACTTATTGCAACGCATAGCATAATTATTTTTTCAATTACATAACATACAAATTAAAAAAGAGAATCCTCGCGCATTCTCGAGAATCCTCCTTTTAAGCTATTGTCAGCCATCTGTGGGATCCGCGCGAAGTGGCGTGAACGTTTACGAAATTCGCTGAAAAGTCACTGAAATTCTCGAGCATTCCAGCGAATTCGCGTGCCTTCTCACATCATGAGGCTAATTCCATTCCATTCCAGTTAGAGATGGCGTTAGTGGTATAAAATTTTTAGTATTTATTTTTATAAGTATTGTTTTGTAAAGGAAAAAATTAATATAGTGAAAGGTAAACTTAAAAAAAAAATAAACAATATACAAATACAAAACTTCATAAAAATCGTCACAACTGGTTTCAATTCACACGAAATAAATAACACATACATTAACCCAATGGTTTCTTCTTTAGGTAACTATTGTTGATCCATGTGAGGAAATCGATAGTAACGTTGAAAATATGCCTGTGATCCTCACGGCACCTGAACTGCCTCTGCCCTCGCCAAGTGAGTTTATTTTAAGGTTTCTGCAGCCCTAATTATATACGACTAATTTACGACTGTCGTAGAAACCTGTCGCTTGTTAATACCACTAATCTAAGATCGTCGTAGAAACCTGTCACTTGTAAATACGACTAATCTACGACCGTCGTAGGAACCTGTCGCATGTTAATACCACTAATCTAAGATCGTCGTAGATACCTGTCACTTGTAAATACGACTAATCTACGACCATCGTAGAAACCTGTCGCTTATTAATAAGACTAATCTACGACCGTCGTAGAAACCAGTCGCAGGTTAATACCACTAATCTAAGATCGTCGTAGAAACCTGTCACTTGTAAATACGACTAATCTTCGACCGTCGTAGTAAACTGGTGCTTGTTAATACCACTAATCTAAGATCGTCGTAGAAACCTGTCACTTGTAAATACGACTAATCTTCGACCGTCGTAGAAACCTGTCACTTGTAAATACGCCTAATCTACGACCGTCGTAGAAACCTGTCGCTTGTTAATACGATTAATCTACGACCGTCGTAGAAACCTGTCGCTTGTTAATACGACTAATCTACGACTGTCGTAAAAACCTGTCGATCGTTTGTTAGAAACGAAATTCAAAAAGTCAGTCACGTAAACATTCGTTTGTTGATCGGTTATGTAATTAGCAGGACAGATTCGTTTTGCTATAATCCACTACTTGAAAAAAAATCTGTACCTGTGGTCATTGGTCACACGCAATTCTTCCTACATTTCCTTCGATGCACGTTTCCTCCCGACATCCTCAGGAGATCAGGAGGAGGATTCTCCTCTACTATTTTGCATTGTGATTTCAACATCTGTGTATCGGTCGTTTTCTTGATACCACTGCATTAATCAACAATACTGAACATTACATTGCGTCATTTAATTTTTTTCTTTGGTGTAAAAACGACAAATAAATGAAAAATATATGTTTTTATTACAGGCAGGTTCAGGCCAACGATAGACGAAGATAGCCTTTTATTTCATACGCTGCGTGATTCGTATGTTATTATTATTAACGATGGTAAGACTGCTCATAGGCCTAAGTGAGTATTGGTTTTGTTTCATACTTATATTGTAACCACTATTTTTTACGAGCTGTTGCTCGCGGATACGCCGACGTGAATTTTCAACTTTCACAAATTCCGTGGGAACCCGTTTTAATCCGGATTATTAACTATCACCATTCCAAAATTCAAGCAAATCGGTTCTGTAGTCGTAGAGTAACACTCGTGACACAATAGTTTTTAAAAAATCTCACCCGAATCAGTTTGACCGATTTTAATAAATTTTTCGAGTATATTCTCAAAAGGGTAGGTCTCAGAATAGGAATAAACTATTTTCCATACACGTGAGAAATAATTTATATAGCAAACGTATTAGCTAGTAAAGTTGAAAACATTTAATACGCCCGTTTTGGTATAAAATGTCATCGCGACGAGACTAGTGGTGGTAATGGATTGTTTATTAATACGACTCGCTTATCGATACTCACGATGAATCGATTCAAGTATGTATCAGTATTTCATCGATTTTACATTACCATTCACTCGATCAAACAGACGCTCAGTCTATTACCGCCTGGTCAAAGACAACTCATCCTATATAAATCACTATCGCCAAGCTCATTCATTTCAGTAAAGATCACTACACAATTTTTCGATTGCTATTAAAATTGAATGAAGCTGGTGAAATTCAGTAATTTAGTAGTTACAACACTAAAATTTAAAAGAAAATATTGAGAACGTAACGTAACTTAAAAAACACTTTATGTAATAAATTATTTTTTCTTTAAGTTTCGTTCCAAATTACATTCAATGGTCTGTCTCAAACGCCAAAACGGGTCTATTACATTTTTTCAAGTATAATATGAAAAATAGTTCACTTCACACAGTCTTCACGAGGTGTGCTCAACTTGCAGTGCTTTCGAATACTTCAGTGGCGTAGTGATGACGAACAGAACGCTGCGTACTAACGAGTTGTTCCAAGTGCGACTCGATCTGGTGATCCCCAAGTGGGCTGGAAGCATTGAAATAGGAGTCACGCAGCACACAGCAACTGGCTTAAAACTACCATTCAAGATGAGCACGGGCAAGTGAGTGCTGTTCTGACTTTTTTTTTCGGATTGTGTATGCTACATTGCCATACGTTATGATCGTAACAGCGTCACCGAGCGTCGTAGAAGCACCGCCGGGATGTGAGAAGATTGGGATCGCTCGAGAAGATCGTGGGACAACGTTCGCCTAAGAAGGTTGGCGATGTGTCGCTAGGGAGGGTAGAGACCGTGGGTGTGATCCACGTCCGGGCGACGAATGTAGTCGGCCCCTTCGTCCTCGAAGACGCTGTACAAGATGTTGTTCGAATCTGCAAACCGAGCCCTTATAAAGGTGGAGTTCCACGGCCCGCGTTTTCACAGGCCAGGCCGGATAGTGTCTCGCCTGTAAATAGCTGATTGTGTCTCGCGCCGGCCGGGCCGTTCCCAAGATGTTTTCGGCCTACATTAAGGCCTGGGTTAATTCGTTTGTCCGTTTCATCACGTGCGTTTACGCGCACGCGCTGCCACAGGTGAAATTAATTAGTACCGAACCGACGAACGACGGTCGTGCCGCGCTGCGCTGTGCGTTTGAACCACTGACCTCTATTATACTATAGCTTGGCAACTTCGTGCGGGACCCTCCTGCGAGGTGACAGACGGTGGGGGAGGCAAGGAACTTAGATGACAGCGGTTAGCGGGCGGTGTAGCGGGGAAGAGGACACTTCTCTGCATGTATGCGTTACCACGTCCCCCGGCCGTCTGTCACCCCGCAGGAGGGGTCCCGCACGAAGTTGCCAAGCTATAGTACGCTGGACCTCAGACTAAACGCAAATATGAAAAACGGTTTCTACACAGTATCTTGCCGGAACGCAAAATCGCTTGGGGGTACGCCTTTGCTGGTATAGTAGTAATTAACCACGGCTGAAACCTTCCACCAGACAAAGAGCCCACAAGAACCACCAAAGGCCGTAACCACCATCTGTACTAGCAAAATTTTTGTAATATTGTTTTAAAATTTCATACTGACATTGTCTGAAAATGTCAAAACAATATTACAATAATACTGCTATAAGGGATGGTACGGCCCTAGGTATCATCATTATTTCGGGAAGATATTTCTTACCACATAATAGGGGCGTGTCCGGGCTTTGGAACCCACTAGCGAGAGAGAGGTATGGACAAATAATGGGCTGATTTTACTTTTCACGTTAAGGACTACAAAACCATTGTAAATCTATATACAAAAGGATGTGGTGTAGAGATGTTATTAAAACAATATGTCATGTTTTTCAGGAAAAGCACTTGGATTATGTCGGGCGAAGACGTACTGAGGGACGCCAAGATAATAATACCACAGTACGTCAGAGATCTGTCCAGATTAGTAGTGAGTATACACTTTTGTTGCTTAAACAGAGTTAATTTTCAAGTATTTTCCAAGCATATTAGTTACAGTAAACTAAGCTTAGCTACGGAATACATTAATAGTACTTTATGGTACGGAAGGTTTATTCAGCAAGATGATTTAAAGAAATATCGACCCTAGCGCTGACACAAAAAAATGCAATTCAGTTCGCAATAGCGCCTGGCCCCGCCTCCGCTATGCACCTAAAGTTGTACTCTCTTTCTATCTCTTAACTTTATCTCTTTCGACGTACTAGGGCTACCTCGTAATCGAGCGCACGCAGCGCGGTAAATAGACCGTACAAAAACTAACGCGTACAACCTAGGCGGCGCGCGGCAGCTGTATATTATAATCGGTCCATCTTATTGGGTACTTGTAGCGTCTACTGACGGACGGCGAAGTCTGAAGTAAATTAATAATATTTTTTTTCAGGAAGGCGACACTGTCGGTGTAATGCGAAAAGACATGGGCATCCTACATTTCTTTGTAAATGGAGTGGACCAGGGTCCTGCCGCGTTTAATGTACCTGAACACGTTTTTGGAATTATTGGTGAGTCAAATATTGAAGATTTTTTTCTAGATACGGGATTGCATCAATGGCGAAATACGCTACGCTATGAGGACGGGAAAGATGTGACGTATGTTGAAGCCAAAAAATTCTCAAATGTGGCGTCGCGCATCGTACATTTTGGTACCGCTGACAGCGCATACCGCTGTCGGTCGCTTACATTAGTGCCATTTTACAGTTTTGACAAATTAAAAATCCGGCTTCAGAGTGGAGCCTAAAAATACATTCGTGACGTTACTTAGTGTCAGCACTAAAGGATTAGTCCTTTATACCTATGTTTATTTAATGGGGTGCAAACGTCCATGGTCATTATCCTTTGACATTGATTGAAAGAAAGAAAGAAAGAAAATAAATTTATTCAAAGGAATAGAAATAGGTACATGACAATCTAAAATATCTAAAATATAAAACTAAAAGAAAACTAAAAAGTGAAATTATACAAAATTGCAGATTTGTATGGACGAGTGGCGCAAGCGACGATCGTGGACTCTTACTCACCGCCGCCGGCGTATTCTCCAGAGTCGCCATTCTCCACCGAATCGAACGCTACTATCTATCCGTGAGTGCATAATAATTAGTATCACTCTGCACTATTAGCAGCGAGGTACGGTAGGATGCGGAGGCACGGGCCTCGAGGTGACATCTATCGAGGAAACAGGTCAACATTATTAGTATCACTCTACATTATAAGCAACGTGGTCTTCTCCGGAGCGCTGTTTATTCTCAGGAGGCACTTGTGATATGATCTATCGAGGAAACAGGTCAACATTATTAGTATCACTCTACATTATAAGCAACGTGGTCTTCTCCGGAGCGCTGTTTATTCTCAGGAGGCACTTGTGATATGATCTATCGAGGAAACAGGTCAACATTATTAGTATCACTCTACATTATAAGCAACGTGGTCTTCTCCAGAGCGCTGTTTATTCTCAGGAGGCACTTGTGATATGATCTATCGAGGAAACAGGTCAACATTATTAGTATCACTCTACATTATGAGCAAAGTGGTCTTTTCCGGAGCGCGGTTTACTATCCGGAGGCACTTGTGATATCTATCGAGGAAACAGGTCAACATTATTATTATCACTCTACATTATAAGCAAAGTGGTCTTCTCTGGAGCGCTGTTTATTCTCCGGATGCACTTTTGATATCTATCGAGGAAACAGGTCAACATTATAACTATCACTCTACATTATAAGCAACGTCGTCTTCTCCGGAGCGCTGTTTATTCTCCGGAGGCACTTGTGATATGATCTATCGAGGAAACAGGTCAACATTATTAGTATCACTCTACATTATGAGCAAAGTGGTCTTCTCTGGAGCGCGGTTTACTATCCGGAGGCACTTGTGATATCTATCGAGGAAACAGGTCAACATTATTATTATCACTCTACATTATAAGCAAAGTGGTCTTCTCTGGAGCGCTGTTTATTCTCCGGATGCACTTTTGATATCTATCGAGGAAACAGGTCAACATTATAACTATCACTCTACATTATAAGCAACGTCGTCTTCTCCGGAGCGCTGTTTATTCTCTGGAGGCACTTGTGATATCTATCGAGGAAACAGGTCAACATTATAACTATCACTCTACATTATAAGCAACGTCGTCTTCTCCGGAGCGCTGTTTATTCTCCGGAGGCACTTGTGATATGATCTATCGAGGAAACAGGTAAACATTATTAGTATCACTCTACATTATGAGCAAAGTGGTCTTCTCCGGAGCGCGGTTTACTATCCGGAGGCACTTGTGATATCTATCGAGGAAACAGGTCAACATTATTATTATCACTCTACATTATAAGCAAAGTGGTCTTCTCTGGAGCGCTGTCTATTCTCCGGATGCACTTTTGATATCTATCGAGGAAACAGGTCAACATTATAACTATCACTCTACATTATAAGCAACGTCGTCTTCTCCGGAGCGCTGTTTATTCTCCGGAGGCACTTATGATATCTATCGAGGAAACAGGTCAACATTATAACTATCACTCTGCATTGTTAGCAACGTGGTCTTCTCCATGGCAAAGGATAGTATTTAAGACGCGTCAAATTAGATAAGCTTAGAGAATTTGCACAACAGAATTACGATGCGAAACAGGCACCAATGAGATTAGTGTTTTTATCTGTGTAGTTTTTACTTACAAATACACAGAATTCTCGTTTCTCCTGTTTGTTACGGAAATCCTCCGAAACGGCTCGAATGATTATTATGAAATTTTCTGTACATGTTCGGTAGGTTTGAGAGTAGGTCGTAAGTTATTTTTTTATACTGCAGATGCAAAACAACGTTTGCCGGGTCAGCTAGTATTTTTATAACTTGCTGAGGAATTTCGTGTGTTTCGCAGAGAAATGTGTTTTCATCGCGTCCACGGTCGCAACGCTCGCCTGAGCCGCACGCGTCTGACGGCGTCGCGGTCGGCGGTGTACTCTGAGTTCAACGACGCCGTGCTGTTCAGCTCGCGGCCGCTGCGCGAGTGCGACATGTTCGAGCTGCGGATCGACTCGATGGTGGACTGCTGGATCGGCAGTCTGGAAATAGGTAACCGCTTAGTGATCATTCGGAGTCCACGTCACAGCGCTCTCCTGACGCGTCGCGGTCGGCGGTGTACTCTGAGTTCAACGACGCCGTGCTGTTCAGCTCGCGGCCGCTGCGCGAGTGCGACATGTTCGAGCTGCGGATCGACTCGATGGTCGACTGCTGGATCGGCAGTCTGGAAATAGGTAACCGCTTAGTGATCATTCGGAGTCCACGTCACAGCGCTCTCCTGACGCGTCGCGGTCGGCCGTGTACTCGGAGTTCAACGACGCCGTGAACTAGAGTACACCGCCTCAGGCCCGGTTTCCACTAAAGCGGAGCTGTGTTTGAGTAACGAAACAGATTTCGTCATTTTGACATCTCAGAAACTGAGGGAAGTGGAGGTATCGAAATCACTAAATCTGATTGGTTACTCAAACACAGCTCAGCTTTGGTGGAAACCGGGCCTCAAACTCTTTACCTTTCTACTATTTCTCCTTGACGATCTCACTAGCGAAATGGCGCGCGCTCGGTCGATTCCCGCCACGGGCCACTTTGGAATTTTATAATTTCTATAATGGCTCATGTCGGGACTGGTCGCCAGTTTATGGGAGCAAGAACTACTATTTCGCCCCCTCCCCCGTCAGTTGTCAGTATAGGTAGATAGGTAAAGACCTATTTCTTTTTTTTGAACTAATAATAATATGCAGGCAAGGTGACCACAGATACATGGATAAAAAAAAATATTATAAAAAAATAAACATATATTTCGCAGGAGCTTCGACAGATGGCGCTACATTTTCTTGTATGAAGAACATTTACGTAAAATGTTCGGATGGGCCTATCTTGACTATTTTTATCTATTTTTAGAGCCATGGGAGCATTCAGGCCATGGGATCATACAGCGCCCTTACAGGGTTCCGTTATTTTAATGAACATGTATAACGACATAAATAAATGAATAAATCGTAACTGCCTGTTTAGGTGTGACGGCAATTCGGCCCGACGACCTCGAGGCGAACGGCTTAGCGGGCACGGCGACGGACCTCAGCTGGGACACCTACATACTGAGCGGCGCCGCCATGATGAAGGACGGCGAGTGCGTCCGCAGCGGATACCTGCTGGACCTTGATTTGCTGACAGTCGGCAGCCGAGTGGGTACGTCGGGTTATTACGAGCTTTTATTTATATAAATTTAAATATGCATCAAAAACGACGTCGTGTTTCGTCGTAGTGAGACAGTCTCGCGTAGCTCAGTTGGTTGAGCACCCAGCCGCGATAGCTGGGGGACGTGGGTTCGAGTCCCACCGCGAGTGAAATTTTAATGCATATTTAAATTTATAGGAATAATTTCCTAAGTGTTTAAAAACACTATAATATAAAATATAATTAGTGAGCTTTTATTTATCTTGCAAACTATGCTCGCGTGGAATCGTATATTCTCTACAGACTCACGGCGAGAAAGTTTATATGAAACTCTTTGCTTTAAAACTACGAACTAAGTTAGTCCGATAAAATCGACTATTTTGTGTGTTTGACTTCAAACTCGATGCTCTGACAAATTTCTTAAAAGATTTCGATATAAAAATGCTAATGTTGGCACTGGCATTCCCGCATATTTACTGCCATAAGCCTATTATTTATGCCTTATAAGCTATTAGCGAAAAACCAAAAAAAAGCCAAGTAGTATAGTTCGCCATAACTTTAAAGGGTGGGTCTACGCTAGGCGAACCGAGCACGAGCCGGAACACAATTCGTCTAGTGTGGACCGACTTACAAGCTTCGAACGAGCGCGCTGTTAGTATTTCTTTCGTGCTCGGCTGCGTTCCGCCTGTTGACGGTTTTTTTACGAACACAAAGGGATTGGAGGACAGTGATCGTAGTAGGTTCGTTGAACGTCCACACTTGACGCCGCGAACGACGAACCGAAACGGCTCCACTCGTGCTCGATTCGCCTAGCGTAGATCCACCTTAAGGTGTTGCGGCCCTACCAGCCCGCGTAATTCAAATTTAATTTAGTTTTTCACAAATATTAGACTAACTACACATTGTAGATTTATGGCAATGCATTTTGCGGGCCTACTTTTTATGCATCTACATGTTTTTAATAGAAACTTTGCTCGAAAGCTCCCACTCATCTCATATTGGTTTCCCAGATTTCGAGCTATCGGGAACCAATATGAAGTAAATGAGTATTGTTGACCAGAGTTTTTATTTAAAATATGTAGATGCATAAATGTTGTGCCCGCAAAACTCATTGCCTTTAGCCTTCGATGTATAATTAGGCCACTATGAGCGAAAAACTAAATAAAATTTGAATTTTCGCGCCCGAATGGTACCCATCGCCCTTAAAGTCGAGTACAAGTTTGCCCTCACCCCACAGGTATGATGTGGCACGCCGATCGCAGCTTACACTATTACCTCGATGGTATGGACATGGGCAAGGCGTGGTATGTCCCGCATCTCAACATATATGCAGTTGTGGACCTTTATGGACAGTGTACTCAGGTAACGTATTTTGTATCTACAAGATAGAACTTGACTGCAGTCTCGCCTTCTCTGTGCTCTTGTAAACATATCGACCATTGACGAGCGAATAAATACACTTTTTAAATAAAAATAAATAAATAAAAAACATTTTTTTATGATTGCACTGACGGCGGGCCATCATTATCTACACGTGTTCCAAATTCCATATTGATATCTTTAATAGTTACTGAAATAAAGGGTCGTGACACACAGACAGACAGACGGACAACAAAGTGATCTTATAAGGGTTCCGTTTTTTTTCTTTGAGGTACGGAACCCTAAAAAGACCTATGTTGGTTTCTGTAATTGCTTTTAGACAGTTTTATTTTACACGTATACGTTAGTACTTGCCTGCGATCTCACCTGATGGTAAGTGATGATGCAGCCGAAGATAATATTAACGAACTAACTTGGAAGGGGTAAGTAAACTCATCCGAACCGTTTCTAGACAGCATCGCACCGGAACGCTAAATCGCTTGTCGGTGCGTCTTTGCTGGTAGGTAGTAGCCACGGCCGAAGCCAATTTAGAAATTATTAAATTCCAAAGTGGCCCGTAGCAAGAATCGAACCCGCGACCTCCCACTCGAATCCAAGTGCGAGTCCCTGCGCCAAGGAGGCCGTCAACTGGTTAAGGCTTAACCAGTACTTTAGTGCTAACGCTTTTTTGTCTAACAGGTAACAATCATGCAGAATGAAGAAAGAGCTTTCAACTACAACGGTTGTACGAATTCTGACAATTCGCTGTTGAGCAACTCAAGAGCCTTAGCCACGCCGCCGCCTCCATACTGGTGAAAACATATTAAAATTTATGTTACTTATTTTAAATCAAAGCTTAGGTAAATTCGCGTTGACTAAAGAGATAGGCTTTTTATCCGAAAAAAAAACGACGAGGAAATTGATCCGAAACAAAGACGTTACCATGTTTTCTGAAATAAAAGTGGTTACTAAGTTTATCCGAAACAAAGACGCTACTAAGGTTAACCTGAAATAAAATAGGTCTGCTTGAAAGTTAAAGAACGAATGGCACAGCGGTACCGGTCCTGCCATCTGCCTCGCTTTGGAGGTTGTGGGCTCGATACCCACAACTGGAAAATGTTTGTGTGATCATCATTAATGTTTTCTTTATATATCGTTTTAATGTATATTAAATCTTTCTTCT
The DNA here is from genome assembly GCA_963855885.1 of Coenonympha glycerion. Classification (NCBI taxonomy): domain Eukaryota; kingdom Metazoa; phylum Arthropoda; class Insecta; order Lepidoptera; family Nymphalidae; genus Coenonympha; species Coenonympha glycerion. The sequence goes on along the minus strand of OY979626.1, from coordinate 13,727,477 downwards.
AATATAAAAAATATCGTTCATAGTGTTTGTGACCAAATTCTATCGAAACGGTTTGAACTATTTTCATGATTTTTTTGGTCTGGATTCAGTAGGTTTTTATTACACTATACAAGTTAGTACTTGACTGCGATCTCACCTGATGGTAAGTGATGATGCTGCCGAAGATGTTAACGTGCTAACATGGAAGGGGTAAGTAAAGTCACCCCAACGGTTTCTACACAGCATCGCACCGGAACGCCAAATCGCTTGGCGGTACGTCTTTGCCTAGACCTACCAGTCTGAGACTTACGATCTATATAAGCTATTTTTCATACCCCTGTAGGGCAAAACACTTTGCCGCGTCAGCTAGTTATGAGACACTTTTATCGCGTGATAAAAATGAAGTTCATCATTGTTATCAGGAGTTTCTCGGAGTATTGCGGCGACAACATTTGCCTGATGCACGACTACTCGATCGCAAGGCGCCTCACGCCGGACCCGATGGCCGCTCTAGTCTTCAGTTCCGCTCACCTCGCCATCGGAGAGATATTCGAGGTACCTCCATCGATTAAACACATAAAGAAACAGCACTTACTGACATCACGCATGTATTGCCGCTCCGCCATGAAGCATCCTTTTTAATTTGTCATGGCTGTAAAATGGGCCTAATAATGTAAGTGACAAAATTAATGATTAAACGAACTTACCTGTACGTGAAGTTCGATCATAATTATACTCGCTTCGTCCTCGAGATAAGCATAGACACAATGTAAGTAACACGTACGGTGTTGCCTTCACGCACTGAAAGTTGAAAGCCTTAAACTAAAATTAAGTTTTTTTTTTTTTGTTAGTTGAGGGTACTTTGGTAATAAGTATCTCTCCTCTCTTTGGCATTGCGTTCGATTGCTCATTTAGTTTAGAGCCTCGATTATCCAGTCCTGATTTTTGATATTTCAGGAAATAGACAAGGGATTATTTTTTGGGGGAAACGAAAATATGGGAGGGTGGGTTGCTTATCTCTTCGGACGAAGCCTCGTATAATTATGATCGAACTTCACGTACAGGTAAGTTCGTTTAATCATTAATTATACTCGCTTCGTCCTCGAGATAAGCATAGACACAATGTAGACTTTGAGAGCCACTGAAATATCAAAACACAATTGTGTAAGGATAGAATTAGATTTAATTTATCAAAATTAATCAAAATGAATAATCATTGTTGTTATTAAATGGACAATATAATATTACATTATTCAATAAGTAAATATTTGATTTGTAATAACTAAGAATTACCCATTTAAATCAGCTCGTCTTATAGTAGGAATAATTATTATGTAAACTAGTTTATGATAAATATCTAATTGGTATTTAATTACGATACAATATGTAGCTGTAATGTAATATTAGCTATTTACATTACTATTATTCAGAATTGATCTACCAAATGAATCGTCTTTATCGATTTGTACTTTTCTATTATAAAATTTGCCAAATACTTGCGAGGAACCGCTCCAGCCAGCGGTTTTTCTAATAATTTCTAAATTTATCCCTAATTTATGCGCCTTAGAGGTGGAGGCATGTCGGGTGCTGTGAGCTGTAAATATTGATATGTCTACTCCACACTCACCCAGCGTGAGCTTTACCCAGCGGGCCAATGTCTGTGCCGAGACTAATTTATGGGGTTTCCTTAAACTTATAAATAGGTTTTCGACGTTGCCCCGAAGTGAACTAGTCCGTTCTAGATAAGCCAGGAGGGCCAAGACTGGGCAAATTTCTGGTTTTTCGCGGTAGTAAGGTAAGATGAGATTTGGTTGGCAAGTACCAATCTTTGATGTTTTTATTATTTCAGGAATTTTAATGGTAATTTTGTCTGGAAAATTTTGAATATTATTAATGTTAATTTTTCCCAAAGTTTGCATTCTGTGTGCTGTAACCAGTGATAATAAAGTGACTAACTTTCGTGAAAGCTTCTCTAACTCTAAACTATCATTAGGATACCAAGAGGCTAACCTGTTTAAAACTACGGACGTATCCCAAGTTATGTTATACTTTGGTAAGGGCGGACGAAGTCTAAATACACCTTTAAAAAACCGTTTTACAAATTCGCTATCGCCAATTTTTTCGTACAGAATCAAGGCTAAGGCTGATCGACAGCTATTTAAAGTGCCATATTGAGCACCTGATTCAAACAACGTTGTTAGAAATAGTATCACTTCACTGGCTGAAGCCCTAAACATATCAATACTTTTACATAAACAAAAATTATACCATTTCTTTAGGCAGGTATCGTATTGTTTTATCGATGATTCGGAGAGTGAAGCCATCATAATGTCAAGGGCTGCTGAATGGACATCTTTTCTCAGCATTGACTCCCGGATAAGAGACCTGCAGCCAGGGTAAACCGAAGGCGTGCCTGGTTGTTGCTGGAAGGGGATAAAATTGTTTGTTTATTTGGATCAAAGTACAAAACTTTTGATATGAGAAGCTTTCTAAATAAGGGGTACCAAGGTTGGGTGGGCCATAGAGGAACCACTACAATACCTGTAGCCCTATCCTTTACGATCTTCCGTAGCGTTTTTAGGATTATAGAAAAAGGAGGGAATGCATAAAAAAACGTTCTTGACCATGATATGGTAAAAGCATTAAGAGGACCCTTCCTGGACCACCCAAGTACAACGAACGCGTGGTCTAAATGCTTGCTGTTTCATCTCACACTATCCTAGAGAGAGACGCACTGCGAAAAAAAAGAGATAACGCCTTTGTCGTCCGTCAGCCGTTCGGAAAAAATTCCGCCACTCGCTCGCGGCAGAGATTCATTCATGACGATGGCATCATAAAGCAATAGTATTGCTATTGTTCCGCGCCGCGCCGATAAGAATTTAGGTAGGTATACCAACTGTGAACTGGGTACAATTTATAAATCACACTGAGCATATCAAAAATCACTAGCCCTTTCGAAAGCAAAGTCGGAGTCCGTATTAAAATAGCCAAATTAGTTTTATAAAACAACGAAAATCACTCAACTAATCAATGTCCAGTATAGTAAAGCAAGATTGTCATAGGAAAAAAACCGGCCAAGTGCGAGTCGGACTCGCGCACCGAGGGTTCCATACCATAAAAGAAGTAAAACATTGAAAGAATCACTTCTGTTCATGAATTTACGAATATAATTTACGTGTAGGTACTTTTGTTGGCAAACCGCAAACGTAACTTTGTTTTTGGCGGATTATTGTTATTATCAAAAAAAGTATATGAGTCAGCGAGTTTATTTTATTTTTCCTGTAAAATATACGTTAACTTCTATTGATCATAATTATTTCAGATTTTTCGATTGGTAATCTTCGGAGATAAGGGGGGGGAACGGTATTTTTTTCGACAGTTTGCCCAATAAATCAAAAACTATCAAGCATAAAAATAAATAAAAATTAGTTTTAGAATACACAAGTAACGCCCTTTCATATGATACCCCACTCAATATTGTTATCTCATTTTGAAATTTTATCGACCCGGTTTTCCCCCCTTTTTAAATAAAAATAAAAACAATTTTCAAATTTTTACGATTGTTATGACGTCGGGTCACTATTACCTATAACTATTCTAAATTTCAAGTCGATAGCTTGAATAGTTACTGAAATAATTGAGTGTGACAGACGGACGGACGGACGGACGGACGGACGGACGGACGGAGAAAGTCTCACTATAAGGGTTCCATTTTTACCATTTTGGTATGGAACCCTAAAAACGAATAAAATATAAACAAAGTCGACGCACCACTTACAAACTCACTCAACCACAACGTGTAACGTCAACTTCAAATTCTCCTCCACAGAGTACACCATCACTTTCGTCCGAGACAGTGTTGCCACCTACTAGTTTTTTTTTTACCATTGTTACGGATAAAGATCCAATATTATTTTAGGATGAACTTATATGCAAAATAAATGACTAACTAAATGTATCATGATAATAATAATAATAATAAATAAATTAAACTATTTTTTCTTATTCTTTCCAAATATGGAGATAATTTATCGGTTAGGATTCAAATTTACGAATCCGCCTTGTTCATCTTTCAATAAAATTTTTGGTTTTTTGTACCTATCCATATTTTCACAAAATCGCACCCCTAACAATATCTAACCCTAAATAATTTCGTGTCACCTAGATCCATAAAAAAATGTTTATATTTGGAGGAAAATACCATAAAGTGGGAACACTGTACCGAGAGGCGCAGGCGGTGAGCTTCATTCAAGATTCAAACAGTCAACTACTCCGCCCGTCCCACCCCGCTCCGAACCAGGAACACCACACGACCGTCCGTCTCACCCCGCTCCTACCCCCGCACGACCATCCGTCGACTGAGAGCGCGATAATTTCAAGCGAAAAATAACGCGCGGCAATTTCATGAAACTTGTTCCAGGAAATACGTTTTTTTGAAAAACCCTTAGAAGTATGTGTGAATAATATTTGTTATTCCGAATCTCCATTAGTTGTATGAGGTTTCGATCGTGTTCTTTTTTTTTCTTTTACAATATATAAGCTGAGCGAAACGACCTAAGTTTATGTAAAATTTCTTCAAAAATGCAGATTTTTGGAGACTGGTACTGAATTTGTTGCTAATAAATTTTAATTTTTAATTCGATACAAACCTAGATATAGTGTGCAAGGTACCTACTAGTTAAAAATATTTCAAGAAAATTTTGTTACAACGTCATAATCGCGTACGAGCGTTTGTATGGAGAATCTACCGGGTAGGCTGCTCTTAATAGCCGAGGCGTCAGGGTCTCTAAACCATGATATATAGTGAGAAAATTTTTTGTTAACACGACTTGCGAACATATCTACATCAGGAGAACCAAACGTGCTTATAATTTGGTTGAAAACAGAATCACTCAATTCCCATTCTACGTCTGGATGAATTTTACGTGATTCCGCGTCAGCTACTGCATTGTCCGCCGAGCGTATGTATGACGCATACACAATAATATTTTTGGATTGACACCATTCCCATAATTCTTTTGTTATGCGTGTTAGATGGGGATACTGTATGCCCCCCATCCGATTTATGTAGGATATGGCAGTAGTGTTATCAATGCGGAGAAGTATTTGACAGTTTTTCTTTGTTGCAGCGAAAACTTTTAGACCAAAGAATGCAGCAACGAGCTCTAAATAATTGATATGATAAGAGCGTTCCTCTACTGTCCAAGCTCCGCTAGCAGTTTCCTCCCCGCAAGCCGCGCCCCACCCCGTAGTCGAACTATCGCTAAAAATTTCTAAACAGTATTCGTCATATTTAATTTTACAAATAGGATTGTCTAATGCATTAATCCACCAGTCGAAATCGGGTGATAAATAAGATGGTATATTCATAAAATTTTCATAATTTTCTGGGTTATTTTTTAAATTTAAAAATTTGCATCTTTCGAATTCTTTCGTATAAAGCCAACCATATTCAATGGCTGGACAGGCGGAACATAATAACCCTACCAAACTAGCAAAATCTCTAATTTTACACCGTGACTTATTTCGAAAGCTTTGTAATTTACTTTTAATTTTTAATGCTTTTTCTGTAGGTAGACTGATTTGAAATTTTTTAGTATCAATTATGAAACCTAAATATTTACAAGATTTATGAGGTATCAAGTTGCATTTATCTTTATTAATGATAAAACCTAAGGCTAGTAAAAGTTGTTGTGTTACTTCTATATTTTCTAAGCAACTATCGTAAGTATCGCCAATAAGTAATATATCATCTAAGTATATGCTAGACACATAGCCACAGGATCTAAGCAGCCGGACTACAGGTTTCATTATTTTTGTGAAAACAAATGGTGCCGTGTTTAAGCCGAACGGTAAAACATTAAATTCATACAAGTTACTATCGAATTCGAATCTTAAATATTTTTTGTAGTTATCATGAATTTTTATTAAAAAGTAGGCATCTTTTAAATCTATTGTACCCATGAAATTATTTTCTGAAACGAGTTTAATTGCAGTACGTAAATCCTCAAGTTTGAAATGTTCAGTTTTTATGAATTTATTAAGATTTTTTAAGTTGAGTATAAATAAATCTATGTTTACCGTTAGGCTTCGGTATCAAGAATATACTCGATATAAACTGCTCGTCACACGGATCACACTGAGAGATAGCTCCGGAGCAGAGCAATTCATCAATACATTTTTGTAAATTATATTTCTCAGATGACGAGTACATTTTCTTATTAGGGATTGTGTCCTGTACAACGCGTGCAGAAAAGGGTATTTTATAGCCGGAAATCCACGATAAGATAGTAGGATCAGTGGTGAGTACTGTCCAGGTATCATAAAAGAATGCTAGTCTACCAGCGTTGTTGCATACCATGCCGCCTATCGACGACTGCGGTGGCTGGTCCGCGGCGCGGGCGCTGTCGACTGCCGAGCTCGATATGACCCGCGTGAGTTGCTCGCGGGCGTGTTCCTCGGCGCAGGCTCCCTCCTCCTCTGAGTCCCCGTTTGCCTGCGACCCGGGGGAGGAGCCCGCCAGTTTAAATTGTTCCTTTGTTGGAGTGTCGACTGCGACTGAAGAGGCGCGGTTTTTTCTCTGGAGGTAGGTGGTTTGGATACTGTTGACTTTAATTCTGCTCCGGTCTTTGTTATTGTTTTCGCCATTTTTAGTGTTTCTGCTAAGTCTGACCCAAATAGATGTTTATCAATTGTCGTTTTTTGCAATTGTTCTTTCATCTCTTTCTTTAAATTGCTTAGAATAAAGTTTCGGCGAAGTATTGAATCGGAATGTTGATTGTCACACATGAGGCGAATTGAATCCATCAACATTTTGATTATCTCTGTGTCCTTGTCCTCTTTAGCGATCATTAGGGTGATAGCACTTCCTAGCTGTGTTGGCCCAAAAGTAATCTGATTACAATTACAAATTACTGATTAATAATTATAATCAAAAGTTTTAATTACAATTAATTAATCATAATCAAAAATTTTGATTACAATTAATTAATCATTAATCGTAATCATTAATTTGATTACTTGATTACTTATTTTAAATACTTATTAAATTTATTGGAAGAGCAAAACCAACAGCTTATGCTGGGCAAAATTTAAAAAATATGGCCGCCATTTTGAACTTTTTTGTTATTGGACTGAATTACTTCAAAATCGAAATCTGACCGTAGCAACAAGTATTGAGAAAGAATATGGTGCCAAAATTTAAAAAAGTGGCCGCCATTTTGAACTTTTTTGTTATTGGACTGAATTACTTCAAAATCGAAATCTGACCGTAGCAACAAGTATTGGGAAAAAATCTGGTGTCAAAATTTAAAAAAGTGGCCGCCATTTTGAACTTTTTTGTTATTGGACCGAATTACTTCAAATCGAAATCTGGCCGTAGCAACAAGTATTGAGAAAGAATCTGGTGTCAAAATTTAAAAAAGTGGCCGCCATTTTGAACTTTTTTGTTATTGGACCGAATTACTTCAAAATCGAAATCTGACCGTAGCAACAAGTATTGAGAAAGAATATGGTGCCAAAATTTAAAAAAGTGGCCGCCATTTTGAACTTTTTTGTTATTGGACTGAATTACTTCAAAATCGAAATCTGACCGTAGCAACAAGTATTGGGAAAGAATATGATGTCAAAATTTAAAAAAATGGCCGCCATTTTTTACTTTTTTGTTATTGGACCGACTTACTTCAAAATCGAAATCTGATCGTAGCAACAAGTATTGAGAAAGAATCTGGTGTCAAAATTTAAAAAAGTGGCCGCCATTTTGAACTTTTTTGTTATTGGACCGAATTACTTCAAAATCGAAATCTGACCGTAGCAACAAGTATTGGGAAAGAATATGATGTCAGAATTTAAAAAAATGGCCGCCATTTTTAACTTTTTTGTTATTGGACCGACTTACTTCAAAATCGAAATCTGATCGTAGCAACAAGTATTGAGAAAGAATCTGGTGTCAAAATTTAAAAAAGTGGCCGCCATTTTGAACTTTTTTGTTATTGGACCGAATTACTTCAAAATCGAAATCTGACCGCAGCAACAAGTATTGAGAAAGAATATGGTGCCAAAATTTAAAAAAGTGGCCGCCATTTTGAACTTTTTTGTTATTGGACTGAATTACTTCAAAATCGAAATCTGACCGTAGCAACAAGTATTGGGAAAGAATATGATCTCAGAATTTAAAAAAATGGCCGCCATTTTTAACTTTTTTGTTATTGGACCGACTTACTTCAAAATCGAAATCTGATCGTAGCAACAAGTATTGAGAAAGAATCTGGTGTCAAAATTTAAAAAAGTGGCCGCCATTTTGAACTTTTTTGTTATTGGACCGAATTACTTCAAAATCGAAATCTGACCGCAGCAACAAGTATTGAGAAAGAATATGGTGCCAAAATTTAAAAAAGTGGCCGCCATTTTGAACTTTTTTGTTATTGGACTGAATTACTTCAAAATCGAAATCTGACCGTAGCAACAAGTACTGGGATAGAATATGATGTCAAAATTTAAAAAAGTGGCCGCCATTTTGAACTTTTTTGTTATTGGACTGAATTACTTCAAAATCGAAATCTGACCGTAGCAACAAGTACTGGGAAAGAATATGATGTCAAAATTTAAAAAAGTGGCCGCCATTTTTAACTTTTTTGTTATTGGACCGACTTACTTCAAAATCGAAATCTGATCGTAGCAACAAGTATTGAGAAAGAATCTGGTGTCAAAATTTAAAAAAGTGGCCGCCATTTTGAACTTTTTTGTTATTGGACCGAATTACTTCAAAATCGAAATCTGACCGTAGCAACAAGTATTGGGAAAGAATATGATGTCAAAATTTAAAAATATGGCCGCCATTTTTAACTTTTTTGTTATTGGACCGACTTACTTCAAAATCGAAATCTGATCGTAGCAACAAGTATTGAGAAAGAATCTGGTGTCAAAATTTAAAAAAGTGGCCGCCATTTTGAACTTTTTTGTTATTGGACCGAATTACTTCAAAATCGAAATCTGACCGCAGCAACAAGTATTGAGTAAGAATATGGTGCCAAAATTTAAAAAAGTGGCCGCCATTTTGAACTTTTTTGTTATTGGACCGAATTACTTCAAAATCGAAATCTGACCGTAGCAACAAGTATTGAGAAAGAATATGGTGTCTAAAGGACATGGCCGAAACTTGTATGGAGCTGTGCCCTGGAAAAAAAATACTTATTCATGGCCATCGACAAACCGCACGTCATATTAAAGCTTATAATTATGTCTTTACAATCGTTTAAGTTTTATGATCTGAAAACTTGCGAGAGACATAATATCAGCATAACAACTTGCAACAAAATTACTTAGGCGCATTTTGTTGCAAGTTGTTATGCTGATATTATGTCTCTCGCAAGTTTTCAGATTCAGACCTTAATTAATAAATATTAGTTATTATTTATTGACTTCTTAATTGATTCATTATTATTTTGAGCATACTACCAAGTAATTTTAAAAATCGATTTAAATAACTAAATATTATCATCATCGTCAGCCTGTTAGAGCCTACTAGTGGACATAGAGGTCTTCTCTCCCTTGACTTACGAGTATATCTTTAACTCAAAAATTTGTTTCAATTTACTTTAATGTTATGTTACTTTAGTTTTGTGATGACTGCCATTTTGATTTTTAAATTTGTCATAGTATATGGTACTCTATTATTCAAGCCTCCTTCATTTGACGCCTATGTTAGAGTCGTTGTGAAGAAAAGGACGCGTGAGTGTCGTGGAATACTTGGATGAAACAAAGTTAATTTCATAATGACAACAAGCGGACACCCGCAGCTCCGATTACGTGAACCACTGTTTGACTAACTTACGCGTTGAATTTTCATTATTTATGACTAAGCCGGCCTTTTCAAACTTTAATTTTGACACCAGATTCTTACTCAATGCTTGCTGCCATGGTCAGATTTCGATTTTCAAATAATTCGGTCCAATAACAAAAAAGTTCAAAATGGCGGCCACTGTTTTTAAATTCTGACACCAGATTCTTTCTCAATGCTTGCTGCCATGGTCAGATTTCGATTTTGAAGTAAGTCGGTCCAAAAACAAAAAAGTCCAAAATGGCGGCCACTGTTTTAAATTTTGACACCAGATTCTTTCTCAATACTTGTTGCTACGATCAGATTTCGATTTTGAAGTAAGTCGGTCCAATAACAAAAAAGTTAAAAATGGCGGCCACTTTTTTAAATTCTGACACCATATTCTTTCTCAATACTTGTTGCTACGGTCAGATTTCGATTTTGAAGTAATTCGGTCCAATAACAAAAAAGTTCAAAATGGCGGCCACTTTTTTAAATTTTGACACCAGATTCTTTCTCAATACTTGTTGCTACTATCAGATTTCGATTTTGAAGTAAGTCGGTCCAATAACACAAAAGTTAAAAATGGCGGCCACTTTTTTAAATTTTGACATCATATTCTTTCCCAATACTTGTTGCTACGGTCAGATTTCGATTTTGAAGTAATTCAGTCCAATAACAAAAAAGTTCAAAATGGCGGCCACTTTTTTAAATTTTGGCACCATATTCTTTCTCAATACTTGTTGCTGCGGTCAGATTTCGATTTTGAAGTAATTCGGTCCAATAACAAAAAAGTTCAAAATGGCGGCCACTTTTTTAAATTTTGGCACCATATTCTTTCTCAATACTTGTTGCTGCGGTCAGATTTCGATTTTGAAGTAATTCGGTCCAATAACAAAAAAGTTCAAAATGGCGGCCACTTTTTTAAATTTTCACACCAGATTCTTTCTCAATACTTGTTGCTACGATCAGATTTCGATTTTGAAGTAAGTCGGTCCAATAACAAAAAAGTTAAAAATGGCGGCCATTTTTTTTAATTTTGACATCATATTCTTTCCCAATACTTGTTGCTACGGTCAGATTTCGATTTTGAAGTAATTCAGTCCAATAACAAAAAAGTTCAAAATGGCGGCCACTTTTTTAAATTTTGGCACCATATTCTTTCTCAATACTTGTTGCTACGGTCAGATTTCGATTTTGAAGTAATTCGGTCCAATAACAAAAAAGTTCAAAATGGCGGCCACTTTTTTAAATTTTGACACCAGATTCTTTCTCAATACTTGTTGCTACTATCAGATTTCGATTTTGAAGTAAGTCGGTCCAATAACACAAAAGTTAAAAATGGCGGCCACTTTTTTAAATTTTGACATCATATTCTTTCCCAATACTTGTTGCTACGGTCAGATTTCGATTTTGAAGTAATTCAGTCCAATAACAAAAAAGTTCAAAATGGCGGCCACTTTTTTTAAATTTTGGCACCATATTCTTTCTCAATACTTGTTGCTACGGTCAGATTTCGATTTTGAAGTAATTCAGTCCAATAACAAAAAAGTTCAAAATGGCGGCCACTTTTTTAAATTTTGGCACCATATTCTTTCTCAATACTTGTTGCTACTATCAGATTTAGATTTTGAAGTAAGTCAGTCCAATAACACAAAAGTTAAAAATGGCGGCCACTTTTTTAAATTTTGACATCATATTCTTTCCCAATACTTGTTGCTACGGTCAGATTTCGATTTTGAAGTAATTCAGTCCAATAACAAAAAAGTTCAAAATGGCGGCCACTTTTTTAAATTTTGGCACCATATTCTTTCTCAATACTTGTTGCTACGGTCAGATTTCGATTTTGAAGTAATTCAGTCCAATAACAAAAAAGTTCAAAATGGCGGCCACTTTTTTAAATTCTGACCATAAATTCGTTCTCTATGCTTGCTCCGATACTCAAATATCGATTTTTAGAACAATCGGCCCAGTAACCAAAAAGTTCGTAATTTTTGTATGGAAAAATCCCTTAAATGTTTTTTACCCCTTAAAATTAGAATTTCTGGAATCCCCGTCTTAGTACGAATTCATGACCTAATAGGCACCAAATTCCAGATCTCTACAACTTTTAGTTTTCCGGGAATTCCTGGAACAACGAAAAAAATTCACTTTTGTATGGGAAAAACCCTTTAATGTACGATGTTTACTCCTTAAAATTTGAATTTCTGGAATCCCCGTCTTAGTACAAATTCATGACCTAATATCTACCTAGACACCAAATTTCAGATCTCTAGGACATTTAGTTTTTCGGGAATTCATGGAACAACGAAAAAAATTCACTTTTGTATGGGAAAATCCTTTTAATGTACTATATATAGGTAATCAAGTTAATCAATTACTGATTAACGATTAACGATTACTTTCAGTAATCATGATTACAATTACTTTTGTAATCATAATTATTGTAATCATGATTAATTTAATCTGATTACAAGTAATCAGATTAATTAATTGATTACAAAAGTAATTGATTACTGCCAACACTGCTTCCTAGACAGGAAATAGCACGGCCCAGTTGTTTTTGTTTTATTTCGATGCCTTTGTCCCGCTTTAAGACGATCTCCGAAATAGCGGCTTTTATTTCCAAATTTAGTTCTGGCGCATCAGTTAGCGTGCAATTACTAGGAGGTAGGTATTTTTCCGTTAGCTCCTTACGCATTTCACTTGTTAAGCCTTTTGTAGCCACATGTTGTAAACGAATGGCAAGGTCTGATTGAATTTCGTTGCCATATAGTTTTTCTACTGACGGGTCGTCTCCAAATATTTTTAAAATCTCAGAGTCTAGCTCGATGGTCGGTGTGACGTCAGTTGGAACCAGGGTCTCTGTTTCCACGGTTGCGACTTGTGGTAGCGAAGCGCTAGTGGACGGAATTGGTTCTGCCTGGGTGGCGTTTGTGGAGGGAACTGCGTGCGTGATTGGATCGCTCAAAGCTTCCTCTTCCGAATAGTTACCCGGCTCCGATTCCACTATTTCCTCTATTGGTTCTTCTTCATAGTATCTATATCTCGGAGAGGGTGTGTCCTCTGCAAGGTATATGATTTTTTTATTAAAGCGACGTAGGTCGTTAACTAAGGCTGCTATTGCGGCTACAAGAAAAATCAATGCTTATGAACTGATGTACCAGTTATCCAATATGGGAACACAGCGTGTACATTGAAGTGACAATCCCAAAGATTGCCCGCATCAATCGTATGATGGCCTCACGTATGCTAATAAAGTAACAGTCCTTGTAACTGCTCGCAGTATTAGCCTTGCACGTGAAAATTAACTCGATTACCTACTTGTGTTTGAAGTGTTAACCCCAAAAGTTAACCGCGACAAATCTTTATTAGGTAAGTTAATTTACGTTTTATAATATATTATGTAACACTGGACTAACCTCTGGAACTCGACGTTGATCGATCTCTGCGAAGTTTCCTTTCCAATTTCCGCAATTTCTTTGCAATATAATCGTAATCATGATTACGTTTTCGTTTCCCCATGACACTAAACACTTTAAATTTAAAATTTAATAACTTTTGATAAGAACTAAAAATATTTTAAAAATGCGTGCGCTCCGGCAGAGCACTGAACTGTGAATGTGAGCAATCGAACGCAATGCCAAAGAGAGGAGAGATACTTATTACCAAAGTACCCTCAACTAACAAAAAAAAAAAACTTAATTTTAGTTTAAGGCTTTCAACTTTCAGTGCGTGAAGGCAACACCGTACGTGTTACTTACATTGTGTCTATGCTTATCTCGAGGACGAAGCGAGTATAATTATATGCTGACAGCGATAACGTACTGTTGTGAGCGGTAACAACGCCATATTTGAGAATTTTTTGGCTTCAACATACGTCACATATTTCTTGTCCTCTTAGCGTAGCGTACTTCATCATTGGGTACCTCACATTGACTTTCGTTCACATGTGGTACTAGGATTTGCGCGTAGAGATTATTTTGTCAATTTTTATCGATCTCTTTTCTATTTCTAATCCATATACACAGAGAAAAGAGATCGACATACGGAGATAAAATTATCTCTAGTTGCACATGTTGACGATGAATTACATACGCTACCAATGTCAGATACAGTGTGTTTGAGGACTTTGCATTGCACCATCATTTGACGCAACCCTCTGCGCTCATAATCTTGAAATATTTGTTACTAAAGTATCATTATGTCCATTTATTACTGTTGACAAACGAAGACAAAACAGACAAGGTAAGGTAAATTTATATGGACACATAAAAACAGCTGTCTGTGAGTGAATTAGTCAAGACTTCTCTTTTAAGGGTTCCGTTAGCCAAATGGCAAAAAACGGAACCCTTAGAGATTCGTCATGTCTGTCTGTTCGTCCGTATGTCACAGCCATTTTATTTGTACAGATAAAGATAGTGGAGTGCAAGTTCGAGTATGCGGGCAGCTTCCGCATGGGGGTGACGGATATAAACATCTTGAACGCGCACGTCAACCGCAGCCTGCCGCCCTCTGTCGCCTACCTGCCGCACTACACCGCCTACATCGACGGTGAGAATGCATCAGATACACTGTAGAATAGCTTGGCACCTAGTTATATTATTGAGTTATTTAAAAAAAATTGTCTTATTCAGGTAAATACTTGCGCTACTCCAAGCCAGGCACGAAACAGCAAGATCTGAAAGTAGTAGTGCCTTCCTTCGAGTGGTTACGGCCGGGCGACAGGGTTGGGCTCAAGAAGACGGCCGACAACCGGGTGCTTATCTACTACAACTGCGAATTGCTGGACACCGTCTTTGAAGCCGTACCCGATGTGAGTTCCTATACTACTATTTTTCTATTATACTCTATCCATTCGTTTCTCTTTTTGACACATGAGACTGTTCAGTACTTCTCATAGTGAACGCGCCGGGCCTGGCGGTGAGCGGAGCGGGGGCGGGCGTTCAGCACTCAGCCCGACACACAATGTGACGCATTCACGGCACGGCGGGCTCCAAAACCACGCGTTTAACTACAGTCCGCACATTTTATTCTCAAAATAAGTACCACAATAAACTACTGTGAAGCAGTGAAGAACATTAACACCTCAACAGAGACAGATATAGTAATGGCGAGGATTCAGTCTGAGAGAAACTTAAAGTGGGCTCTCTCTGGTCTCTTGCTATTGCTAAATCTATTTCATGTGTCAATAAGAAAATAAAGCAATGAACAGAAAATAGGTCGTTCATTTCAGCCGATTCACCGCTGAACATTATATCCTCTTCAAGCAGTTCCGTGCTGTTCACTTAGGTCTTTGAACTTAATGTCTTCAGCAGCCATGTTCATTGATACATTGTAAATTTCACATAAAGCTGTCAATCCCACAAATGGAATGAAATTCACAAATATGAGAATGACAGCTATGTGCGCGGAAGTCACGTGGTCAATTTACCGATCGGATATGTCCTTCTTATCTTCACCTTTCCAATTTAACGTGGAATAATTATACATACTCTGTTTTGTCTTTCCTTCGAATGACAGAAAAGAAAGTACAAAACATAGTAGAGCTATATGTATTTTATTCGATTTAAATGATTTATTTCATATTATAAGCTTAATTTACATTGCTTATGAAAAGTTGGCTGTTATTAATAGTTAGTCAGTAAAATATGATTATGCTTATTATTAGTGATTACTAGTTTACGACTTAAAACTAAGTTTACAATGGTTCGAACGCGCCCTGAATTTTTGAAATCGGCATAGTAGTTTTTGAGTTTATCCATTACAAACATGCAGACACACAAAAATAGAAATTTTTTCCTCTTTGTAATATCAATGTAGATACCACTGGTATTCCACGTTTCTTTGTTACGTGAGTTAGGTGGTAAAAGAATATTCGAAAGCTATAACAGTCGTTTACCCAATACACCTCAGCCGTTGTTAATATGTATACAGATTTTTATAACACAACTTGTATGTTCATTACAGAAAGTGTATGTTGTAATGGAGATCTACGGAGCAGTATTTAAGATTCAAGCCGTTAATAGGGGCAATCCAGTAACTGTGTTACCACAAACAAGTAAGTACATTAATTTTTATAATAACATCCGACAATAGAACGTTTAACTTAAAAATACCACTCGATTAAAAATGAGAAAGCATGTGAAACCTTAAATGTTATCACACCTCATGCAAAACGATAAATATAGTCCGTCCGTCTGTCACCAGGTTGTATCTCTTGAACCGTGATAGCTACAGACTTGAAATTTTCACAGATGATGTATTTCTGTTGTCGCTGTAGCGTTATAACAACAAAAAATAAAAAATATAATAATTATTTAATACAACAAACGTGATTTTTTTGCTTATTTTTGCTCAATGGTTAACGCTGAAAATATTCATAGAATATTTATTTATATATTTACTTTCAAAATAAATAGTTAAACGAAATGAAATAACATTTTGAGGGGTCTCCCATACAACAATTCATTTTTTGCTCGTTTTTGAATTTGGAGGGCACTGGGCAGTGGTGTCTAATTTACTTGAATACTATTGAGAATGGGTCTTGATAAACGGAACCCTCAGTGCGCTAGTCCGACTCGCACCTGACCAATTATTTAAGTTACTTTAAATGACACATCTAGGCGGTACGTTCGTCCTCGTTCGTTCATTCGCGTATCGAACCGAACTTTCGGCGCCGTACGTTCGCAGGTGAGTCGCTACGCTAATTTGCCTGTAAGATTATTATACATTGCCTTGCATGTTTGTCTGGTGG
This sequence comes from Coenonympha glycerion, assembly GCA_963855885.1. Lineage (NCBI taxonomy): Eukaryota > Metazoa > Arthropoda > Insecta > Lepidoptera > Nymphalidae > Coenonympha > Coenonympha glycerion. The sequence goes on along the minus strand of OY979626.1, from coordinate 13,710,924 downwards.
GAGGCTTCGGCCGTGGCTAGTTACCACCCTACCAGCAAAGACGTACCGCCAAGCGATTTAGGGTTCCGGTGCGATGCTGTGTAGAAACCGTCGAGGTGACTTTACTTACCCCTTCCAAGTTAGTACGTTAACATCTTCGGCTGCATCATCACTTACGATCAGATAAGATTGCAGTCAAATAGTAGCTTGTATAATGTAAACAAATATTTAACCTAAGACAAACTAACTAACTTGTATAATCTCTTAGTAACTAACTTGTATAATCTCTAAGTAACTTTTTTTTTATAAATATATAGTGGACAACATCACATACATTGCTCCGATCCCTTAGTAAGTAGCGTATGCACTTGTGTTAAGGAAATCAGAAACAACGAAGGTACCAAACACCCAGACCCGAGACAATGTAGAAAACTTATTTTTCTACACTGCCCCGACCGGGGATCGAACCCGGAACCTCAGATATGGCGGCGCCTTGAGAACCGGCACGCTAACCACTCAACCACGGAGGTCGTCAAACTTGTATAATCTCTTTACAGTTCCTAATGACACTGGTCAGAAGACGGAGGTGGAAGAAGTGATAAGTGAAGTGCAAGCTGTGGAAAGTGACGCGGCTGAAATGAGCTCATCTGCGGTGTCACTTGTGACCGTGGAGCCGCGGCGACGACGGGCCGCGTTGCCGTACACCTTCCACTACATACACGGCGGGAACATCAAGCTTTGCAGTTCAGGTAACTGTCTTTGAATCCGCTATTATTTACACGTTTATTCGCTTTATATTCGGCTCTGGAGATCACATCCCAGCAATTGTTTTTTCTAGTCTAGGGAAGGGAAAAAGGTCTGCTCTTTGAAGCTGGCCATAGAAAGCTAACGTGTGTGTGCAATGCAATGACGAAATACGCTACGCTAAGAGGACTGGAAAGATGTGACGTATGTTGAAGCCAAAAATTTCACAAATATGGCGTCGCGTTTCATTTCGGTACCGCTGGCAGCACATACCGCTGTCGGTCGCGTCCATTAGCGCCATTTTACAGTTTTAACAACTTAACAATTCGGCTTCAGGGCGGGACCTATAAATGTATGCGTGACGTCAGTAAGTGCTGATCCTTTAATATGTTTAATCAATAATGCAATGCCATGTTTAAAATTAATGTGTTTTGCTTGAATGGCCTGTGTATTTCTATTAACTTGGGCACAGTGCAAGAATCGTCAAAATCATCAAAATCTGTTACATAATTCAAACTCAGAACTGTTAATTTCTATTATTAATATGGTTTGAATAATCTTTCGTTATCGAATTAACTTTCGTTTTACTTGCCTTCATTGTTTCTTTTTTCATGTACTCCATATTAATTTTATAATGATCGCCAAACACTGGGTTAAATATCTACCTCCTTAAACCAGAGTTTACGTCTATCATTGGACTAATTATTAGTGATTATTCATTTAACAATTTATTCCTGAATAACTTCGTAACTCTGAGTTAATTCGCCAACTCAGGGCCCAAGAGCAAAGTACTGGGTTTTTAATTGTTAATGAATTGTTTCCTTACACATAATTAATGTTATTCTCTAACCCTTTTAGATACAGTGGCGATGCGCACATCGGGATACCAAGACGCTATTGCAATCGTTAGCCAGCCGCTGCGCAGAGGGCACAGATTTAGGGTAAGCAGATTTTTTATGGCAATTAGCGAATGTGCATACATGTTTTACAGTAACGTTTATAACAATAATGAGCGGCTAGCGTTATATAAAGTAAAATATAGCTATGCAAATGACAAATGTACTACATGTGATCCAGTTCCTAACAGCGGGTTATATATCCCTATTTCTGAATCTCATATATAGTTTAAGTAATTCTTTGTTACATTTAAACAATGTAACAAAGAATTACTTAAACGTAACTCTGAGTTATAATCACGCTAACCCAGATTGACGCAAGTGCCTTATTGTGTGTTGTGTAAGAATATTTTATCACGTGTAATGGAAACCCTAAAAAGACATTTTGATGAAAAAAATTAAAATAAGTGGTGAATAATTTTAGATTCATCGTATCCAGGGTGAGGTTTCCAAAGCTATGTGATGTTACTTTCTATTAAATACTTTTAATAAATAAAGTAAATTACAGAAATGACATTTTAGTAATATCTTGACCGATTGACACATTTCACTGTGCATTGCTATTTGCTGCGCCACTTGTAATTGATATCACCTTTAATAATATGGCTTTGTTATTTTATGCGAAAGTTTGCTTATAATATCTGCCGATTTTATCATTTATACTAGTGTTGTTTTGCCATATAAATAATTTCCCTCTTAGAACTGAAAAATGTTTTATGTGCTATTCTTAGACCTATCCAATATACGTAAAAAAATCATATAAAAAAATTAAACCAGTAAACGTCGCCAGTATGCTTCTCTATTAGAGAGCTACATATTTGTCCCGTTTGCCGTGCAGACCCTGGGGCCATGGAGTCATAGTGCCAAAAAATTCCTTCGAGAGCTTTCCCCGCGGGTTTAGCCTCAACTGGTGACAGAAGGGCTGCCTCATTTTATCATTCTAGCTGTTCAATGGGGAAATGCAGCCAGTATTCTTGGCACCATTCCACGCGGGCAAGACTTGTATAGTAATTAGAATAAGCTAGTGAAAAGTTTTATTGTAACATTTCAATAAAAAAAAAAAAAACAAAAAATCTAGAACTAATAATAATTTTCTTCTTCCTTTGTACATTAATTTGATGCTGATTTCTGTGCTCGTGATTTCATGTGCAGTGCAACTGTAACAGTCCGTCAATGCAGAACAAATCATATTATATACGTTAACGACGAAATCTGCGAAATAAATACTTATTATATATGTATTTAAGAGTTGACCTTTTAAATAGATAAGATAAGGCGTAGTTAGTGTGTAAATTATCTTTTTGCAATTCGAATATTTAAATACTGCTATGTGTATAACTCAACCACTTAATAGCCCAGTATAATTTAATGTTGAAACTGCATCCACAATTAAAATATATTCTATTAGCCTACAATTATATATTCTAATATATTCTATAAAATGTTGTATTACTAAAAATAGGACGACGTTAGTTTGTGAGATATCTTTTTTGATGTAAATTAAATATGATGTACATTTATCAGTTATCTAGTACCAATAACACAATCTTTCGCTAACTATGGTCTGATTGTGATGTTTGTAATGTCCTGATATAAAAAAATCTAATAACCATTATTGAATTATGAAAAATAAGGCGTTATTAGTACGTAAGATATCTTTTTGCATCTCGAATATTTTTAATACAGCTTTGTATATAACTCAACTACTTAATAGCCCACTATAATTTAATGTTGATACTGCATCCAGAATAAAAATTCATATCACTGAACACTGCATTTTTTAAGTATGCTGACTCTACGACTATCATCACACTTGATGGAAGGTGATGGTACAGAGTAATGTGGATCTTACTTGCCTAGGAGATGCCTATTTATTCTTGATTTGAAGGCGCCAAAGTTGTAGGTGGTAGGTAAGATTCCAGGTATTTGCTGTGCGTATATGAAATAAAAGTGCTTCGTATAAATTATGTCTTTAAATAATTAAATAGTGGACAGCATCACATATTTGCTCCGATCCATTTGTAAGTAGCTTATGCACTTGTGTTAAGGAAATTGAAAACAGAAACAACGAAGGTACCACAACACCCAGACCCGAGACAATGTAGAAAACTTATTTTTCTACATTGCCCCGACCGGGAATCGAACCCGGAACCTCAGAGATGGCGGCGCCTTTTGTGCCTTTTTTCTTTGGTGTGTCAACTATAGTATAGGGATGTAAGCATAGATGTGGATGTAAGCCTTTACGATGCCTTGCTTTTCGATGCAAAAAAGATAACGGATGAACCACATAAATAGTTCCTGAACACACTCTGCGAAGTACATAATAATGTATGGCATAACCATGATTCCGATTGCGATTTTTAAGCACTGAAATTACGCGAAAGTGCTTTGCGCTGTCAAAAGAAACTTATACAACTTTCGGATCTGTTGCTGGCAAAACTCTTTAATTAATAAAACCGTTATACTTATTTAAGCTTACGTTTATAATACTATTCCTTTAGTTAAATCTAGTATATTAAACTCTCGTGTAAGAGTTTGTAGCAAAACTCCGACCAAACGGTTTGACTGATTATTATGATTTTTTATTTTTTTTCGGTAGTTTTGAGAAAAGGACGAAAATTATTTTTCATACCCTTAAATGGAATTTGTTCATGACAAAACAATATTCTTCGGATCAGTTTGTACTATATGTATTTACTATTTAATTCTGAGTATGTACTGACATAAATTTCCCTACTGACAATGTAAATACTGATTTTGTATAATATTTTTGGTACGAAAACTACTTAAATTTTTCATTAATTAAAGTATATAATAATAAGTAATATGACTAAAAGATAATAATATGCAAATACTACAAAAATGTATTCTGAAGACAGGCATGAACATTTACTCATATTTTACTCATTTTTAAAAATTTATTTAATTAACTAATTTTTGAAACAATATTCAGTAATAAATACAATTTTGAAAAATCAAATAAAATCGAGCGAATAACGCAAAAGTAATAAGAAATTTAATAATCCTGATTAGACAGAGATATAGTTCTATTCAAACTTTATGGTGGCTCAGAGCTTCGCGTAAGCCGATGCGCAGAACACAAAATAAGATATCAGCAGAAGAAAAATTCAAATGCTTGCAACTTTTGATATCCTTGTCGGATAAGAATTTTATTTTCAATGGATGTCATTATTTGTAACTACCTAATCGCATGCATTGATTAAACATATTAAAGAAACAGCACTTACTGACGTTCCGCATACATTTTTTGGCTCCGCCCTGAAGCCGGATTTTTAATTTGTCAAAACTGTAAAATGGCGCTAATGTAAACGACCGACAACGGTATGTGCTGTCTACGGTACCGAAATTTACGACGCGCGGCGCCATATTTGAGAAATTCTTGGCTTCAACATACATCACATGTTTCCCGTCTTCTTAGCGTAGCGTATTTCGTCATTGATTGCATGGCAATTGATTTTTATTGAATGTTTTAATATAGATTTTAACGGTATTCACCATTGAAACGTTGCAGTTTCGAGTGGACAAACTGGACGACAGCTGGGAAGGCAGCCTAGCCATCGGCGGGGTGCCGGTTCTGCCCAATGAGAGCGTGCCAGAGTGCGCTATGCGGTTAGAGCCCCCCGCTTGGATCCTGTCCAGTGATCTACACTTTAACGGCTCAGATGTAAGTAGATGGTGCTTTTATGGACAATTATAACTGTATTTTTCATCGCACTTGCTCTTAAAGCCATAGCCACACAAGCTGGTTTCGCGCACTTTTGAAAACAATCGTAGACTCTACGATTTCGCATTGTGAAGTCAACATCTTCTGAGGATGTCCCGGTGTCGGGACGAAACGTGAGTCGAAGTGTTAGAAAATTGTGTGTGGTGTTTCATGTGGGTAGTGGGCATTCAAGTAGCGGATCATAGCAAAACAAATTAATCTCTCCTGCTAATAATTAAACCTTGTGTTATTTGTAGTTGAACATGCACATCGCGGAGGAGCTGGAGGAGGTGTCAGAGCAGTCGGTGCTGACGCTGCACTTTCGGTTCAACAGCGAGTTGATGGTGGACATCGACGGCAAAGCCCTGGGGGTCATCGGCTCCGTGCCTCGCACGTACAGCCACGTGTACCCTTTAGTCGACCTCTATGGACGGGTTTGTCAGGTAAGGTTTTTGAGCCTCTAATGGCGAATTGCTCAGCAGGGTGTCATGTTAAGGTGGCACTTATGGAAGTACATACTAAGTTTTGCTGTCGCTTTGAAGATTCCGATTTCGTTACTTAACAAATTCCGCGGAATAGGCTATTTGACAACAATGAAAATATACCTGAAATTGTGGTAAATCTCACTAATAACAACGTAAATAAGCATATTTCACTTTATTTTAATCAAATATATGTATATTTTTCAGCAAAATAAGAGTTTAAAAATGTTATAATTTTTGATATTTTACCTGTGACAAGAACGCCCTGTGATTGGTTGCAACTCTGGTGACGTCACACTCGAAAATTTGCGGGAAAACAACAGCTTTTTGTACTGATTTTTCTGAGTGTTTTGTTTGGCGGGCGTTTTATTTTATCTTTTAGCTATTTAAACAGTAATTTTCTGGTTAACTTTATAACTAAACATACTAAGGAAATAAATAATTAAGTATTTCAAATCGCAGAATGGAATCAAATTTTGTGCGAGCTGATAATAGCAACCTACCTACGGTAGATGCTTTTATGGTTGCACTTTACTTTAAGAATAATGCTGATTATTATGGCGCGGAACTGAAAAACATAAAAACAGCAATGTAAGTACCTACCGCGTCGAACATATTAGTCCTTCCTTTATTTACTTTTTTCATCTGCAATTCAACAGCACCGATATTAGCAAGTGAAGACATACCTATTATGTTCCAAGAAACATAATAAACTTGAGATAATAAACTTAAGAGATAACAGCTATGAATATATTATATTAGGTACTTAGTTAAAATACACAAAGAGACTCTAAATGCTAGACCCATATTACCTAAATTGGGGTTAGTTTTAGATGTTAGGTTATATAACTTATTTTTTAATAAGAACCGATATTATATTTAGCTTGAATATTAAATTAAAAGGTAATTATTAGGTAGGTACTTACATCAAAGTGATCTTCACACATAAAAACATTTGAATGCGATAAAAAGGCCTTTGGATCTCTTCGAGCTAACTGTAACCATTTTTTTCGCCTTTTACAGACACAAACACTTTTTGAGGGCAATTTATGGAGGTATTTGTACATAATGGTACTACACAGCATTTGTACACAATTCTTTCTGTTAAAATATATTAATTTTTATTAAATTTAAAGAAACGCGAAGAAATTCAACTAAACTGTACGGTACTGTAGTCTGTTTATATGCGTTTGACAATGTGTGACGTCACGAGTCAGATGACAAGCGCCATTACAAAATTGGCGTTTTTGGTGCGGTTTTGAAAATTTAAATTTTAAAAGTGGTTTTTAAAGGGAATTACATTAAATTTCCGCGAAATATCAATGTAATGTGCTTAATAGGTAGTAATAAATTCTTTAAAATCATTTTCAAAATTTAGTCAAATAGCCTATTATACCATTCCTGCTCCTTTCCTAAGGCACTAAATAACAAGTTTCAAAAATAATTTAATCTGCATTCATAGATTTTTAAATAATTGCTTAGTTGAACCAGGACTCGAACTCGCTATACAATAAAAAAATACGTGTATTTTTATCATCTTAATGTGAATAAAAAAATAAATTAAAATCACACAGATCGAAAGGTTTCATCATCATGAGGATTAGTTTTTGTAAAATAACATGGCATCAGAAATAAAAGGAAGACCATGAATTAAAACATTACCTTATTCACCTAGCCTAACGATTCGCTAATATTCGATAGCTAAACATAAGTTACGTTTTTGACTTCAAAATTCTTAATAAACGTTTTGTTACAGTAACAACAAATTAAATCGGTTTTGATGTATTTTTTAGGTCTCCGTGTTGCTTCATCCATACACAGTGGTAACTGGAACGTCGCTCGACTTGCCCGTGATCGCTGAAAATCGCCGGGAAGAAGAATCTTCAATGGAATTGAATGTCGAAGACCAGGACGACGATCAGAGCTCAGCTGAGCGAGTGGACGCTTTGCGCAAACGGAAACAGAAAGCGCAGAGTCAAAACAACCTGATAGAGAACCTAGAGCCCTTGGTGTCTCAACCCGGCCCCAGCTCGTGCTCCAAACCACCTGTCGATAATGAAACGAAAAACAAAGAGATCAAAAGACAAAGCCCGCGTCACACTATGCACCACAGTTTGATCCTCATGCAGGCTTCGGACAACAAAGACACCCAGTACCAGAGCGTACAGCGCAGCCGATCCACGCACGACTTTTCCCGCATGTCGGACACGTCAGCGGTCAGAGACACGCTTCGGGTCACGTGCAGTTCGGGGTGCCACGACGACAACCAGATCAACGAACAGTTTTGCGACACTAACATCCGCCACAACGATCGCTATCCCGAGGCCAATGACGTCGACAACTTGGACAATGAAATAATGGACGCGTTGACGTTCGAAATGGGGAACCTACCCGACCTCACGGAGGAGCAATCGTCGTCCATAGACGAGTCGACGCGTCGCGACGATCTGTGCTCGGAACTCTTGACCGCTGAGAACTTGAACTATTTAAATCGGATACTATGCTTCGATCAGGAAGGCGTCGAAGGACACAGTTTGGAGGCCGAGTGGGAAGCGTTCGGCGAGGGCTGCGAACATCTACACCTGGTGTTGAAGTATTGGAACTATTTAGTGCTGCCTTACCCGGAACTACGGCAAGCGGTGTCGTGGGGCCAAGTGCGGTGCTACTGCTGCAATTGTCAGCCCGACGCCCAGCCACCGTTAGCAGGTTCATATTTGTTTACTCTATCTAGTTCTTGCTACTTACGAGCGCGCTAAATATAAAACACAAGTAAGCGCTCGTGAGTTGCTATTAGTATAATAGTCGCATCGCAAAATTAGACACCGCCAGCATTCTACGTCCTAGGTGCTGGGTGAGTAAGAGAGAGCGAGTTATTTATCCTTTGCATTCGCTAGCGTGAATTTTAAGTTTTTCCCAAATCCCACTGAAACCTAATTTTTTTCTGGGATAATTAGCCTATGTGTTTATCCAGGGTATCATCTATTTATTTCCATTCCAAATTTCACTAAAATCGGTTCAATAGTTGTGATTTGATGGAATAACAAACACAGACACATTAACTTTTGCTTTTATAATTGAGTCAGTGTTTGTAACCACACTCTTCCCAAACGGCTTAATCGATTATTATGATTTTTAGGGTACCGTAGCCAGAATGTAAAAACGGGACACTAAGAGTTCGCTCACTGTCCGTCCGTGTCCGTGGCGGCATCTCTGTAATCTAAGTTACAGTGCAACAAGACTATCTTAGAGCGTGGTCAAAATCGGCACTAACGCCGCGATCTTTTGATACTCGTTTGATAGTTCGCTCTGTCGGTATATCGCTATTGTATGTTGTGTTGTTTCTGCTTAATATTAACTAAAAATGAAGTAAAATTGAGGAGATTTTATTTTAGGGCTGCCTTTGTTCTTAAACAAGGCCCTCCTGACAATGTCATTCAAGTGCCAAGAGAGCCTTTTCGGACTGTATGGTTCTTTTTAGGTTTCTTTCCTTAGAGTTTCTGGCGATTGAAAAATCGGTCCAAAATGACATTTAGAATAGTTATTTGTTATGCAAGGGCGCAAAGTGGATTTTTGGGCCGAGTGTCAAATTTGAATGCTGAGCGGCGAAGGATTCTAGGATTCAAAGAATCCTAAGCATCCTAAGAATCCTGAGCAAAAAAATTTGCGCCCGTACATAACACAAAATTTTTCATCGGTCGGACTGTATTTTTCATACTCCTAAATGGCAAAAGATAATTATAAAATAGATATAAGTATGATTTTTGTGACAGCTTGAGAGAACTTTTTGGTCGATGTCCAGGCTGGGTGCGCATCGAGCGGATCGACGGCGTGGGCGCGGCGGCGCGCGGTTTCTGGCACATGTCGCGCTCGACGCTGGGCGCCGCGCAGGCCGTGAGCGGCGAGGCCGGCGTCGCGAAGCGGCCGCGCTCCCTCGCCTCCACGCCTTCCAATGCTATATCGTTGGGCGACATGTATGTTTCATTTTACCATCTATTGTTGTCGCCCATGACTAGCGTGCTTTGTTTACGGTTGCGCAGATGGCAGCATTGGGCCAGCAGCGCCACTTACGCGCGCGGCGGCGCCACTTACGCGCTCGGTGGCGCCACTTTCGCGCGCAGTGGCGCCACTTCCGCTTTTTCACTTGTAGAAAGGGTGGTACGAATGTATAAAAAGGGCGAAACGGGGAAATTAGTCAGTCTTGATCGAGTCTTGTTTTAGTAATGGAGTCTTGATTTAGTAACGTGAGCAGTAAAGTTGATTGATAGTGCAAAGTGAAGAGGCGACGTAGTCTCTCGTAATACTATGCCCACCAAAAACCTGATTTTTTGTCATTTGTAAGCTTATTATCCTTTCTATCCTTTTTTATCAAACCTTTGAAATTAAATGAAATGAAATTCTTTATTTCACATAGGCTTAAATATAAGCTCTCATGAAATGTCGAGACTCTACCGCCAGGTTCGGAAAGCAGGTTTGCACCGAGAAGAACTGGCAAGAAACTCGGTACTTTGATTATTTAGTTATATGCACCTGCTATAAAATAGTCACACCTTACCTAAAAAACCGGCCAAGTGCGAGTCGGACTCGCGCAGCGAGGGTTCCATACTATAAAAGAAGTAAAACATTACAAAAATCACTTTTGTTCATGTATTTACGAGTATAATTTACATGTAAGTACTTTTGTTGGCGAACCGCAAACCTAACTTTGTTTTTGGCAGTTTATTGATATTATCAAAAAAGTGTAATAGTTAGAGACTTGATCTTATTTTTCCTGTAAAATATACGTTTATTCCTATTGATCACGGTATTTTTTTCGACAAATTCCCAATAAATCAAAAACTATCGGGCACAAAAATAAATAAAAATCCGTTTTAGAATACGCAAGTAACGCCCTTTCATATGACACCCCACTCAATATTGTTATATTGACTCGACGACTCACTTAATGTCGTCAGTCCATCTAATCGGAGGTCTGCTAAAACTACGCCTTTCGCGGTTCGAGGTCTCGTGCCAACTCGTGCGTCGCTTCTCCTAGCGATTTGTCCACCTCATTGCCACGTCAGTTTCGCTATACATTGACCTGTTTTATAAATAGTTCAATCCACGAAGACGCGGCTCACTCCTTGACAATTGTTCCATGCTATTCTGCAGGAGTAAGCAGTGTGGCAATATTGTTTTTAAGTTGATTTCAAGGGGTGGGTGGGGTCTTCGTGGATTGAACTATCTATGCAATGCCGTAACTTAATTTATTTTTTTCACAGCTGGCTAGATGAAGAAGGTAAACCGCACCATACAATATTGGCGATCGAGATTGACATTGAGTAAGTATACTTTTTACATTTTTAGGGTTCCGTATCAAAATGGTAAAAATGGAACCTTTATGGTGAGACTTTCTCCGTCCGTCCGTCTGAATGTCACACTCGATTTCTCTGATAGACAGGTTTTGAACCTGTTTGCCTCCAATGACATGGAACAATGTCCCTACAATAATGCTGCAAAATATCATAGCCTGACTTTAACAAACGTAATGCAGTTCAACTGTATTTATTTTTAAAGTAAATATATAATGTATACGTTTACCCTAATTAGCCGAAAGCCTTAAATAAGGGACGATGTATAGATGCCTGAAAAAATATCACAAGAAGTATAGCTCAAATCCTGGGGGAACTTTGGGAGTTCAAAAATGTACCATAAGTTTTAAGTGATATTCCTAAACGGCTCATTCAATATGAATGAACTGGAAATAATGAAAAGTTTTACGCTTTGTTGACATCACAGTTAGGGTTGCTAAAAACAATTTTTCTACATTAAATAATAAGTTTTATATGGAAAATAAAACAAATTACTTGGGAGTTCTTATCACGTGTTAATTAATAAGGTAGTTAATGTGTTTCTAGGATCAAGTAAAAAGGTTCTCTGCGGGCACACTATACGAATTAACCAACATCTTGTATCTTTTTAATTATATCTTATTTTTATGTTTCATTCCTTTGTCTTGTTACAGGGGCAACGATGCAGATAAGGACCGGCTCCTTGCATTTTTGATCCACATGAAATCGCATGCGGTATTTGTAGAAGATAATCCCCTTAGTTTGGACGAATAATTTATTCGAATGGAAATGGAGCTCTAAAGCTTTTATATCGTATTATTATATTGTTTACAAGTATCACATGCACTTGTTTGGAAATATTTACTTACGTTTTAATATTTATTTTTAACTTGAAGGAATAATTTATTTTTATGTAAAATGAGTGCTAACGAGTTTTCCGAAGTTGTATTATATTCTTGTTTAGAAATATTGTGTGAAGTTGTTTCGAAATAATTTATTTCTTCAAGAAATTGTATTCATGATTGTAACTTATTTTAACGGAACTATAATAATCTTGTTATGTGTGTTTTACATCACCTTACATATCTACTGTAGCGTTCTAATATAAGTTATGTCATCAAAGTCTAAGTCATAAAAGTATGTAATGTAATTTTATTGTATTATCTTTTCACCAATTCAGAAAGTAATAAAATTATAGGGTTTACGTTCTTCCATTTGTTTTTGGGCTAAGTAATTTAAAATAGTTCAAGCTGATTCCGTGTACGCTTTATAAATTAGGGCTATTCATTTATTGACTAATAACTATATACATAGTAGAAAGATTTCGCTTCTTAAATATGCACTTACTATACTTTCTGCATGCAAAATAATTATATTATCACTTACTTTTAACAACTTACCGTATGTAAAATTAAATATCCTGATAAATGAATAGCCATTATACAAACAATATATTATAATACCTTTACATTTTACTCGTAGAACAGAAATTAATTAGAAATAGAAATATCCGTTCTAGAAATAGATAATTATAAAATAAAACTAAGCTCCTAAATCAATAAATGTTTAACAGAAACATGTGATTACCAAAAAAGTACTCATCTGTGGGAGTCATTAAAATACTAATTGTTTATGAAATAGATCTGTTGGATTTTCAATACATATTTTAATAGTTTAGGATGTTCACTGTTTAATCCGAACAGGGCGCCAGTGATAGTCAATAATACTGCTAACGGATTCATTATGCTTGTAAAATTAAAGTGATTTGTAACTTCGAAAATCTCACAGTTCCAGGTCGTAACTTTTAAACATACTTAAAAACTGCGATGTATTATTAATATTCTGTTTTTAATATTAATAAGAAACTTTTTCAATTGTTTCATATCGATTCTCGAATGTAATGGAATCTCAAATGTAAGGGGATTGGACAAAATTAATCCAAACGTCCACAAAACGATCAAACGATTTTAAATTCAGCCCGTCTCACTGATGCTTTGGACTACAGAGTTAAAACTTATATACTCACTTTTAAAAGAGTTACATCTAATCACTTTATGGGTGAAATTAGAGAGAATAAGTACGTATTAAAAGTCTTTCATTAGGAGGACTTTTAAAGTGATGATAATAATACTACCGGTGCTTTAATTATGTTAAAATCATATAGTTGTGAGTAGTTTTGGTTGCGGTTCCAGTTTTATCTGGTATAGAATTTTGCTAATTAATTTGGGTTTGCACATTCTTAATTACAACTTAATGTAGGCCCTATTGTATACTATAATAATATCTGCGCGTTATATTTTTGTGATCTCTTAGAATATGAATATTAATAATTAATATTAATAACATAATTATTATTTTAGGTATCCTTTACTTTAGTTGACTGATTATCTTAAAATATACATCGTTCGAAAAATATCATGTGCAATAAAATATCAGCATCTTAATAATAGTAATAGATTTTCGTAAAATAATTCCGTTCTTCTTCTTCTCAATTCTATTACTTTTTCTAAAGCTCTTTTTTAAATTAGGGCTCCCTATAAAAATTGAAATATAATTAAGACGCACTAATTCATAAAAAAACACCTTTTACTGGCACGGTGATTCTTGAAGAAAATTCTTATCAGACCTCTCTGCAAAACTACCTACATCAAAAAGGATATGTTTTCTGCTTATTTGTTTTGTATTAAAAATAACACTATCTCACGTCGCATTAGTTCAGGAGTACAGTTTTCACTGTCCAGCTAAAGAAAAACACCAGTTATAGTCTGTTAAAAACCGCTTCGAAAAACTTTGAATGTAAAATACAAATTGAGATTATTTATTTTTCCGAAAGCATTATACGTTATTGTGGCTGATTGTGTACAACGAATTATTTGCATATATGATATTTTTACTCCTTTAATATTAGTTAGTGGTTGTAATATTAGTTTTATTTATTTATTCTAAATAGTTTTATGTTGTGAGCTTCAACAGTATTATCGAGCAGCGGCTGAGTTATTATAGTTTGTATGCATGGATTTAAATGTTGATGCATAATGAACAATAAAGTTTGAGATAAGTAAATATTGTCAAATTAGCTCAATTCGTAAAGAGGCTTTTCAATTAGTCTTTTTGACAAAGTGTGTTTCTGGAAGTACGTGCTTTTTATACGTTTGCATCAAGATCTTCAGTATTTTAAATTCTTTAATATTACCACTATGTATGTTATTTTTAGTAATTAATTTGTTGCATAATGTATTATTTTGGATAGACGCCTCTATCGATGTTATAAGTGGTAAATGTATTGGAATATTTCAGTACATTTACTTGCAAATAGACATTTTTGATTATTCATATATTCACAACGTTTAAAATAGTAACTTAGGTATTCTATTTTGAATCTCAGTCATTAAAAAGTTAAGATTATTTATTTTACATTAAAAAAATCTGTGTAAAAAAATCTCATAACAAATCAACAACCTTGAAATATCTGTAACTTGTGTATAAGCAGAATAATTGTAATTATGTAATGTTTTATGATATCACTATCCCTCAAATATATTTTTATCTTTTAATAGGTACTAATTTGCTTTTCAACATTCCGTGCAAATTTTATTGTATAATTTTTCGATGTGTGCAAACAAATGAATAGGTACCCGATTTATATTCTAATGTTTTGGCAATAATAAAATGATCTGAACAAACATAAATTACCTACCTAATACTTTTATTTTCGGTTCCTTATTTTACTTTACAGTACACAATCTAAAATGTATACCGTATTTTCGAGCTAAGCATAATCGTAGTTCAGTCAAACCTGTGTAAGTGAGAACTGAGTAAGCGAGAAAACTTTTAGTGTGAGTATTTGCAAGAACTCGTTATTTTTCCCTTCAAGTTCTAACTCTGAAATTCGGTGTACCTTTATAAGAGAAAAAGAGATCTCAGTCCCTTGAATCCTCACTTAACCAGGTTTAACTGTATATTTGTATATTCCTTTAAGTAGGTACCAATGACGAAATACTCTACGCTAAGAGGACAGAAAAGATGTGACGTATGTTGAAGCCAAAAATTACTCAAATATGGCGTCGTACATTTCGGTACCGCTGACAGCACATACCGCTGTCGGTCGCTTACATATTAGCGCCATTTTAGTTTTGAGAAATTAAAAAAGAAACCGACCAAGTGAGAGTCGGACTCGCGCACCTAGGGTTCCATACCATCAAAAACGTAAAACGTTAAAAGAATCACTTTTGTCCCTTGATTTTTCGAGTATAATTTACGTGTAGGTACTTTTGTTGGCGAGCCGCAAACCTAACTTTGTTTTTGGTGGTTTATTGTTATTATCAAAAAAAGTATAATAGTTAGAGACTTGATTTTATTTTTCCTGTAAAATATACGTTAACTTCTATTGATCGTAATTATTTCACATTTTTCGATTGGTATAAACTTCGGGTGGGTGGGGAACGGTATTTTTCTTGACAGTTTGCCCCATAAATCAAAAACTATAAGGCATAAAAATAAATAAAAATTGTTTTTAGAATACGCAAGTAACGCCCTTTCATATGATACCCCACTCAAATATTGTTATCTTATTTTGAAATATCGATCGAAATTTCCTCCTTTTTAAACAAAAATAAAAAAAGACTTGTGGCACTCGGAGTCTGCCGCGGTAAAGCTATTGCATAGCATTTTTTATCAACTTCTACCCCACTCCGTGGGGGATGTTATTTTCGTTACGGAATTTCTGGATTCGGTCTCCACGCTCAAGGCCCGCGATAGAGCGGGCCGGTCGGAGTGGGGGGTGTTAGGTTATTTTCGTTACGGAATTTCTGGATTCGTCTCCACGCTCAAGGCCCGCGATAGAAGGTATGCAATAGCTTAAAATTGCAATTTTTATGATTGCAATGACAGAGCGCCGCCATTACCTACAACTATTTCAAATTTCAGGTCGATAGCTTTAATAGTTACTGAAGGTGTGACAGACGGACGGACGGACGGAGAAAGTCTCACCATAAGGGTTCCATTTTTACCATTTTGGTATGGAACCCTAATGATGTTCCAAGGCGGAGCCTAAAAATATATGCGTGACGTCACTAAGTGCCGATCCTTTATATGTTTAATCTAAGGTAGGTACGCATTCTAAAGACAACTGTACGTTCACAGATTACTTCCGGCACCATCCAAAACATTTCTACAGACAGATGCAAGAAAAAAAAGAATTTATACTACGGAAAGGGTTTAAACATTTTTTTTTTTTTTTTTTAACTATTTATTTACTTAATTTATTTATTTACTTAAAAGCTCAAAATACAATTTTTAACAAAGTGCTAAACTTATATGTAACACAATAAACCTAAAAATTGTACCTATGCGGTTTGTGCACTGACCACTGAGCTAGTTAAAACTGTGTTTCAGTGGTCAGACCTTCCAGATGGCACAGATGAAAAATACTGTCACAAAAAAAAAGGTACATCTACTGTTTTTTTGTTGTTTACGTCGCGTCGGCGCAGGAGTACCTACTCTATTGTTATGAATTTCTATTGTCTCCGAGAACAAAGGATTGTTTGTCCGACAGAAATTTCGTGAAGATGTTTCTTTTGTGAGTACACCGGGTAGATTGTTCTGGGCTTCGGGATGACCACCCATATATAAGGACGGCGCACGGCGGCGGGAGCAGTTCATTCTCAGAGCGATCACGGTGAAGATCAACAGCGAAGTAAACAAGGCGATCTAGGCGATATCTAAGGCGATATCTTGCGATTGTGAATAGTAAAGTCAGCGAATAAACGTTCTTCTGCGGATCTGGCATTTTTAATCGAACCTCCATCCCTGACACGTAACAACTGGTGACAGAAGTGCGATGCCAGCCACACCGCAACAGGAAGAAGGTGTACGAACGCGACGGCAGATGGCGTTGGACTCATCACGTGAGCCGTTGGATCCTGCCGGAGCTGCGCGAGACACTACTGCTGCTCAGGCACCCAACACGGTTCCAACGCCTGTGGCAAGTGGTTTTGACGTAGCGGCATTACTTGGCGCTATACAAAACCTCCAAAAAAGCCAACAAGAAGCGATCAAGACTCAACAGGAAGCGATCAAGACTCAACAGGAAGCCATCAATAATCTGGAGAGCAAAATTAGCGAAAATTTCAGTGGTTTACTGAAACAGCTAAGTGGTGATGTTCAACAGGTCCAGCATAAAGTGGAGAAACATGACCTGCAATTGAACGATTACCTAAAACGGCTGGAAGAGCTGGACAAGGAGTTGCAGAAGGTTCGAGCGCAAGGATTTGCAGCTGCACCTGCTGGAATTCCCAAAATAAAAGTCCCTAATTTCGACGGATCTACTTCGTGGTCAGCTTTCAAACATCAGTTTGAAACGGTCGCAAAAGGCAATGGATGGGAAGATGACCAGTCTCTCACGGCTCTAACACTTGCACTTCGTGGGGACGCACTACTGATTCTGGAGAACATCCCAGCCGATCGACGGTCTCTCGACGCTCTTCTCAAGGCCCTGGAAGCTCGCTACGGCGATAAACATCTAGAGCATGTTTATAGAGCGCAGCTGAAAGACCGCAGACAGAGATCGAGTGAAAGCCTGCAGCAATGGGCCTCAGAAATTGAACGCCTGGTACGCCGTGCTTATGCCTCTGATCCCTTGCTAGCTGAAAAAACGATTGTGCAGGCTTTTGTAGATGGGATAAAGGACTACGAAGTGAGAAAGACCGTTAGATTAGCTCATCACGCCTCTTTAGATGCTGCTCTTGCCCATGCACTCGAGGTAGAAGCCGCAAGTCAAGACTATCAGAATTATAAGATTCGTGAAGTAGTAGCTGCCGTTAGACCTCGAAGAGCACCAACGTGCTACGGATGTGGTGAACAAGGGCATAGTAGACTGAACTGCCCTAGTCAAACGAGGACCCGAGTAAGACAGGGTACAGTAACAACAGGTACCCAGATTGACGCCGCAGACCAGTTAAACTAAGACGAGCCAGAGCCGTGGGGCGGGCGCTGGCTGGACCTCACAGAGCCCCGATTATCCATGTACTACAGGCAAGCGATGGAAACAGTCTCGTAACTACAGGAGAGATAAATGGAAAATCTTGTCACCTGACGATTGATACCGGTGCATCTAAATCCATTGTACGACCGGAACTTTTGAAACGAACTATAATGTGGGAAAGTCCGCGACCACCTTGCAATTTGCAAACAGCTACGGGCCAGCCAGTGACCGTCCTCGGAGACACGGAAGTGACGATTACACTGGGGGAGAAAATATACCGACACCCCGTTTTAGTGGCCAACATAACAGATGACTGCATCATCGGATTGAACTTCCTAC
This sequence comes from Coenonympha glycerion, assembly GCA_963855885.1. Lineage (NCBI taxonomy): Eukaryota > Metazoa > Arthropoda > Insecta > Lepidoptera > Nymphalidae > Coenonympha > Coenonympha glycerion. Next base: position 13,692,451 of record OY979626.1, on the reverse strand, counting down.
GATCACAACGGTGCGTGGTAGACGTGTCTAAAGGAGTTTTAAGTTTTCCGGATCAAGAGGTATTTCTAGAAGGTGCTTCTTCAGCAGCGGTGTACAACATTAAAAACGTGACGTTGGCCCCAAGATCTGAAACCCTGATTAAAGTAAAGTTTCCATCAAATGTGGCCAAGAATAGATGCGTTATAACAGAAGATTGCGGAAACCATCCAGATTGGATCACGGCAAGGACATTGATAATGCCGCAACGTGATGTATGGGTGAAAGTCCTAAATCTTAGTGACTCGGAGGTACACCTGAAGAAGAACTGTGTAATTGGACATTCTGAAGCTGTTGACTATCTCAGGAAGACACAAGGATGCGACAGTGGACCACAGTCAACAGATCATTTGAACTCTCTACTGGGGGCGTTGAAAGAAAATTTGAAAGGAAAAGAGTTAAAAGAAGCGGAAGAATTGCTGAAGAATTACTGCGACCTTTTTACTAGAGGTGATAACGACCTTGGAAGAACCGGTCTTGTGAAACATCGGATAGACACTGGTTTCACTCAACCCATCAAGCAGAGACCTAGACGTGTACCTTTGGCGAAAGAAAAAGAAGTGTCAGACATGATCCAGGAGATGGTGCGGAATAATGTTATAGAACCGTCAAGCAGCCCCTGGTCTTCACCTGTTGTGCTTGTGAAGAAGAAGGACGGTAGCACCAGGTTTTGCGTAGACTACAGGATGTTAAATAATGTGACAAAGAAAGACAGCTATCCTTTGCCCCGGATTGATGACACCTTAGACATGCTTGGAGGCATGAAATGGTTCTCTACTGTAGACTTGAAGAGTGGCTACTGGCAAGTTGAACTACACCCGAAAGATAAGGAGAAAACTGCTTTCACTACTGGTACTGGAAATGGCCTCTGGCAGTTCCGAGTGATGCCTTTTGGGTTATGTAATGCACCAGCTACCTTCGAGCGTCTTATGGAGAGAGTATTAGTAGGGCTTCTGGGAGATGCGTGTCTAGTATACCTCGACGACGTTATTGTCATGGGTCGCAACTTCAAGGAACATCTGCAGAATTTAGAGAAGATTTTTAAAAGGTTTCGAGAATCTAATTTGAAACTAAATCCGAAGAAGTGTGACTTTTTCAGGAAAGAAGTTTCATTTTTAGGACACATCATATCGGAAAAAGGAATTCAAACTGACCCGAATAAAATCGAAGCAGTACAAGAATGGCCTGTACCACAGAACAAGACCGATGTGAGAGCTTTTCTCGGCCTATGTGCATACTACCGGCGATTCGTGAAGAATTTTTCCGAAATAGCAAAGCCTTTATATCGGCTCACAGAAGATAAAAGAAAATTTATTTGGGATCAGGATTGTGAACAATCATTTATACAGCTTAAGCGACTCCTCTGCTCAACTCCAATACTGGGATATCCGCGCAGGGAAGGAAGATTCCTGGTAGACGCCGACGCGAGCGATACAGGAATTGGAGGAGTTTTATCGCAGGAGCAAGAAGGGCAACACGTAGTTATTGCTTATTTTAGCAAGTCATTATCGAAACCAGAAAGAAATTATTGTGTGACTCGACGTGAACTGCTAGCCGTGGTAAAGACATTGCAACACTTTAAAAAGTATCTCTTGGGAAGAGAATTCACTGTACGGACTGACCACGCAGCTCTCACGTGGCTTCTACAATTTAAGAACCCCGAAGGTCAAGTAGCAAGATGGATCGAACAGCTTCAAGAGTTTAACTTTGTAATTGAACACCGCAAGGGAAAATCCCACTCCAATGCAGATGCCCTTTCAAGAAGACCATGCGTGCCAGACTGCCGACACTGTTTGAAACAGGAGTCGAAAGAAGAAGTGAAGTTGCTAAGAACTCAGGGATTGGACGAGTCATGGAATAAGGAAGAGATAAGCAAAGCGCAAAAAGAAGACAAGGACTTGAAGCTCATCGTGGAAGGAAAAATGCGAGGACTAAGACCACGATGGAGTGACGTGTCAGCCACAAGTCCAACAACTAAGGCTTACTGGGCTCAGTGGGACAGCCTTATTTTAGAAGATGAAGTCCTGTACAGAAAATGGGAATCACCGAACGGCAAAGAACAGACTCGGCAGATTGTAGTTCCTAGAAGTAAGATAGCTTCACTATTGAGGCAGTTACACGATGGTACCTCTGGAGGACACCTCGGCGTTAAGAAGACCTTAGTGAAGGTACGAGAACGCTTCTATTGGGTGCGCTGCCGAGAAGACGTTGAGAATTGGTGCAGAAAATGTTCAGCGTGTGCCTCGGTGAAAGGACCTCGAACTCGGCTACAAGGAAAACTCCAGCTGTATAATGTGGGAACTCCTTGGGAGAGAATCGCCATCGATGTTGCAGGGCCGTTTCCACAAACTGAGGACGGAAATCGATACATTGTGGTGGTTCAAGATTACTTCAGCAAATGGCCAGAAGTGTTTGCAGTTCCAAACCAGGAGGCTAAGACCGTGGCTAAGAAGCTGATTCAAGAAGTGGTTTGCCGATTTGGAGTACCACTGGAATTGCACAGTGACCAAGGAAGAAATTTTGAGTCAGCTCTATTCCAGGAAATGTGTCAACTGCTCGGGATACATAAGACACGGACTACACCAGCACATCCACAGTCGGATGGCATGGTTGAGAGATTCAACCAAACCTTAGAAAATCACTTGGCCAAAGTCGTGGAAGAACACCAACGAGATTGGGATCAGTACATCCCGCTGTTTTTGATGGCTTATCGCTCAGCAGTACATGAAACCACTGGATTTACCCCGGCTAAGATTAACTTTGGAAGAGAAATACGTCTACCAGTTGACTTACTAACTGGAACACCCCCTGGTTCTCCAAAACCGGCCGTCGATTATATCGCAGACCTACAACAACAAATGGACGAGATACACGAACATGTTCGAGAACAAAGTTTACAAGCCGGCGAAAGAATGAAAACGCGATATGATCGGAATGCAAATACACATGGTTTCAAAGTGGGCGATTATGTGTGGTTGCATAACCCTTTAAGGAGGAAGGGCAAGTCTCCAAAGTTACAACCCCGATGGGAAGGACCGTACAAAGTAGTAACCAGGATTAATGACGTTACCTATCGCATTAAACAAGGCGATAGGAAACGACCAAAGATTGTACATGTAGATCGCTTGGCACCATATCGAGGGACCAATGATGCTCGGGACGAGCATAATTAAGGAGGGGATGGTGTCACAAAAAAAAAGGTACATCTACTGTTTTTTTGTTGTTTACGTCGCGTCGGCGCAGGAGTACCTACTCTATTGTTATGAATTTCTATTGTCTCCGAGAACAAAGGATTGTTTTTGTCCGACAGAAATTTCGTGAAGATGTTTCTTTTGTGAGTACACCGGGTAGATTGTTCTGGGCTTCGGGATGACCACCCATATATAAGGACGGCGCACGGCGGCGGGAGCAGTTCATTCTCAGAGCGATCACGGTGAAGATCAACAGCGAAGTAAACAAGGCGATCTAGGCGATATCTAAGGCGATATCTTGCGATTGTGAATAGTAAAGTCAGCGAATAAACGTTCTTCTGCGGATCTGGCATTTTTAATCGAACCTCCATCCCTGACACGTAACAATACAAAAGAGCACCGTGATAGTTAGCAAAAAGTAATTTGCGATACAAAGATAAAAGAAAAAAAGTATGTATATATATTGTTTAAACGCGTGTTTCTGATTATAACTGTGTGAAGTGAACGTGTGTGTGTGTGTGTGTGTGTGTGTGTGTGTGTGTGTGTGTGTGTGTGAGTGTGTGTGTATATGTGTGTGTGTGCGTTTGTGTGTGAGTGTGCATGCGTGTGTGTTCGTGTGTGTGTGTGCGCGCATGTTTGTCAGCGTGCGTGTTTATGTACAAAGAATTACCACTATAATTTATTTTTACTCACCAGTAATTTCTCTGTTTGTTCATAAGATAGGCTTAACAGATAGTCATTCAAGGACCTCTTACATTCTCGTGATGTAAGTGAACAAAGATTTAAGATTTCATCTAAATTGTTGTAAATTTTGGAACCTAGGACGTAGTATTGCTTGCCGGCAAGTGATGTTTTGTGAGATTCGACAATGCAGGGTTTCTTCCTACGCCTCCCCCCAGCCGCAGCAGCAGTTGCCCAGTGAGTAATATTAATAGATTTATGTCTGCGGAGGGACATTTTCAGAATAAAGATTTTTCGAACAGTTAGAACCCTAGTATCCCTGTATAAAAGCTCCGTGCTGTACCAATAAGGCAGGCCGAGCATGGTTTTTAATATCATTCTCTGGGCACGCTCCAGGCGCATCAGCACAGTAGACCCTACACCACCCCAAGCAGTTATACCATAGGATAAAATCGACTGCGCTAAGGCACAATAGACAGACTTTAGGGTGTCTCGGTCTAGTACTTTTCTAAGAGTTTTGAAAACAAAAATTAGTTTACGAGTTCTTGCTACAGCTGTGTCAATCTGCATTTGCCAGCTTAGGGTTTTATCGATTGCCACGCCCAGGTATTTAATACTTTTGGTGGGAGTTATTAGTAAACAGTTACACGAGACAGAGCATAGGGACCCACACGTGTGAGCTTTGATAGAGAAGTTGTCCATTTGTTGCAGATTAGAGCGAAAGGAAAAGGAGATATAACGCGTTTTAGAAATATTAAGGGTTAGTACATTAGTAGCAAGCCATTTGGAGACCACTGCTAGTGCTTTTTCAGCCGTTTCTTTTACAGATTCCCAGTCAGACCCATCAACGAGTAGAGCTGTATCATCAGCATATGACATGACTTTGCAGTTAGGCATGTCGATGTGACAAAGCTCGTTGATATATATGAGAAATAAGGTGGGACCAAGAATGCTACCCTGTGGTACGCCGAAATTAAGATGCCTTTCTTCACTAATATAGTCCTCAATTTTGACTTGCTGCGTCCGTCCAGTCAGATAGCTACGGAAAATGTCATGGGCCGGACCACGAATACCTAGGCATTCCATTTTGTGCAATAGTTGAGGGATTGACACACTATCGAAAGCTTTACAGAGGTCTAGGAATACGCCAAGTATCTTTCTTTTTCCATCAAGGGCTCTTGATATATTTTCCGTCAGCTTAAGGAGAGCATCTTCCGTGGAGATATTTTTTCTAAAGCCAAACTGATTTTCATGAATGATTCGGTTATTTTCAAGATAATTAATTAACCTAGTATTTAGTATCTTTTCTAGAATTTTTGATAATGTAGTGAGGATGGAAATTGGTCGATAGTTTGTAATATTGAGTTTATCGCCACTTTTATAAATAGGTTTGACTGTAGCTTTTTTAAATACTGAGGGAAATGTGCCGGTTCTTAGGCAAAGATTACACAAAAAGGTAAGTGGCTTTACAAGAGCAGTACGAGCACTTTTAATGATTGATGTGGGTATGTTATCCCATCCAACAGCACAGTTTAAGCGTAAATTAGAGATGATTGAGTTAACTTCTGCTTCGTCAGTATCTAGAAGTACCATTGAGTTTACAATTCGTAGCTGGTTTGGAGTGGGTAGATATTGATACAGAGAATCCTCGAGACTTACTTGAGACCTTTCAATATTTGAGGCCAGATTCGTTCCTACTGTAGAGAAAAACGAATTAACTGAGTTAACAGATTGAATGGGGTCTTTAGATGAAGTAAGGAGCTCTGAAGCACTGTGAGATTTTTGATTTAGATTCGCAATTTTTTTAATAATATTCCAGGTTGACCTAGGATCATTTTTAGCCTTTTCAATTTCACCTTTATCATAGGTAGTTTTAATCTTTTTTAACAAATTATTACAAAAGTTTCTATATCTTTTGTAGGTAATCTGTAGCGACATATTCTCTGGAGATTTTTTAGCCTTCTTATGCAAATTATCTCTATTCCTGATACATCTGAGAAGACCAGGCGTGATCCATGGTTTGATGAGTTTCTTCCTGTTAGAATTTTTTTTGATTATTGTATGTTTTGAGATAATGGTGGTAATTACATTTACGAGTGTTTCTGCAACTTGGTTTGCCTCTCTAAGAGAAAAAAGTGGCGAAAAATCATGATTTAGTAAGTCAGTAGTTATAAGTGAAGTATCAAAATGAAGTTGTCGTCTCACCGAACATTTGATGGCTTTCTCCTTATAACCTAAGCATAGTAAAATAGGTGCATGGTCTGTTATGTATGAGTTAAGAACGAAGACAGCTGACTCATTTTTGGTTTTAAGCAACACATGGTCGAGGCAGGTGGATCCTCTGGTAGGGAGGGAGTGAGCCGATATTAATCCATGATATGCCGTTACATCTAAATAGTTGTCACAGTTAATATCTTTTATTTCAGGGGACGGAGATATGTTTATATTGATGTCTCCGATTAGAGTTATCGTTTTAAATGATTTTAAATCCATGAGAATATTGTTTAAGCTTTGTATAAAGTTATTTGTATTGGGGCAGGAGGGCGATCTATATATTGCGATCAGCGCGGTGTCGGATTTGAGCTTCATGACAAGACAATTTGCATCCAGAATACAAGGCTCTTGTACAGTGTGCTCAAGCTCCCTGCGAACAAAAATTACAACACCATCATTCTGGTTGGTGTAACTTGACTTATAAGACACGTACCCATCAATCGTAGGTAATAGGGGAATTTTAGAAAGCCAACATTCTGTAAGAATCAGGATTTCACATTCTATATCAATTCTATTTAATAATATTAGGAATTCTGAAAAATTACAGTTAATGCTACGAATGTTAATGTGTAAAATCTTCAATGATCTCTGAATGAATCCTTCATGATTTTTACATTCTTCGGGGTTGCAGCAGTATGACTTAGAGACTTCCACATCTTCAAGATCCTCAACGATTTGTAAGTCGTTATCCATTATCAGGATATTTATAAAACAAGGGATCAATATAATAGGAGCTATAAAAGGGTATGGATATCTTCACCATAAAAGTAATATTATGTAAAAATTTGTAAATACAACGGTTAGCTAGATTAGTATTTAGGACACCTGTAAAAACAACAATATTAAAAATTATGGATATATACATTGGTATTCTACTATACGTAGGCGGCCACTTGCATGCGCATTTTTGATAATTGATTGCAAGGGAATGATTTTTAATCGTGGTTTGTGTGTGCAGTGTGTGAGTAAGTGATGTCTGTGCTGTATGATTGAGAAGTGTAAGGCGTTTTTCAATAACATTATGTTTATAAATAAGGAGTATTTCAGAAACAATAACGCGTTTAGCTAGAAACAATAAACAGATATTATAAAATGCGGTTAAAAGATAACATAACAAAAAAATATACAGTAACATTAATATAAATCTTAAACGAACATAAGAACAAGTTTTGTGATTGACACGAAATAGTCACGCAGACACCTTTTTTAATTTTATTAAATCGTTTTCACTGTCAATACGGGTATACTTCTCTCCCTCACTCTTACGAAGTAATACTTTCCCATTAGAAATCCAGCAGTATCGATAGCCATTTGTCTTTGCAAAATCGCGAGCCAAGAAAAATATTTTTTTCATTTTCGTGGTTAAATTTTCGGATATAAAAATCGGAGTCGGAGTGCTTTCTATTTTTGTTACATTGGTACATTAAAACAACATGGGCGATAAAAATCATTTTTAATTGGTTTTTTAACGTTTACAACATTAAGATGACATCAAAAAATTACTTAACTAAGTACCTATTCTAAAATTAAATTATCACTGTTCTTTGTAACGGAATTCTGTTCTATTACTCATTTATCAATAATTTGTTCTAAAATAAAGATAATTAAGTATTTATTTAGACAATGCTGATATGCAGCGTTTCCTATGCTTTGTTATTATCATTAATTTAATAAATGGCTTGATTAATGATGATTGATGATCAATCCAATGTTTTTATTATAATACAAATAAAAATATATATTTATGAGAGTCGCATACAAAGTGGGAAATCCACAAACACAAAACTGGCTAGGATATTTTTCAACAAAACAATATCACTGAACAAATCTTCTAAAGTTACTTACTTTAACATACAATTACATTGATTTATAATGTTAATTAATTATATAATAATTATTTTATCTAAACTATCTTAAGTACCTAACTAAGTATCATATCTATAAATTCGAGTGCTGAGAGCATTAACGGCTAATAGGTACTTCAGTTTTAGAAGAACTAACTTATTAAGGTGAACTAAATGGGTATGTATTTATTGTATGTATATATTCAAATTTTAATTTCTTTTTCGCGATTCGTAAGCTAATAAAATTTATGCCATGCGTGCCCATTTTTGTTGTCAAACTACCCTGTAAAGGCCCGACCTATTGTTATAAAAATTTCGGTGTATGTTCGATAGCTTGTAAACGATTTTTTTTTAATCCATATTTGCAAAACATGGTTTGCCGGGTCAGATAGTAAGATAGTAAGATAATTAGATAATAAGCGTTTGTAAGTAAAATTAAAGGGAATAGCAGTTCAGATGTTTATATAAAAATTCGCGATTGACTAACAAAGAAGTCGATTCTCGGCATAATTTCCAGCACTGAAAACGCTTTCAAGCAAAGATTGTTTAATAATTTGAGAAGATGATATTCTGATTCTCGCAACTTTACTGTGGTAAGTAAACCTATGTTTTAGCTTACAAACTGCGAAAACTGGAATGGAATCTGTGTTCAAGTGGCCTTCAAGTTTCACCCAAAATCAAAATCCTTTCTTAATGGTTGTGTACCTATGTCATAATAGCTATTTGTATGGCAGCCCGATCTTGTAAATGTACTTTGATAAATCAGTCATTCGGTTATCTACTCCCTTACAGATATAATAATTATACAGTTATAAAAACGTATAATATAGAGTTCAATTCTATTGGTCAGTCTAAGAATCCCACCAATACGGAATTACAAATAAAATTAAAAGTATATTCCTACTTAAAATGTACTTAAAACATATCTAAAATATCTCGTATTTTATCTTCGGCCGACATCTAATAAGTATTATGTAGAAACAACTACATAATACTTATTAGATGGTCATACTATTGATTCATTTAAGAGCTTTGGTGATAGGTGTTTACACAAATTTATTTATAATTATCGATTATATGGCTCTAAAACATCAATAATTTATTAAAACATTCAAAACATTTATATTTCGTAACAACATTCAATAATTTATCTAGCCCGAAGTCTGAATCTTCGATGCTTCAGGCTTTGAGAAGTTGAGGAAACAGCCTCAGTCAGAAATAGTCAGAGTCCGTTAAGTTCGTTGATTGCCAGGTTCGATAAGCGTTTTGCCGAGAGAGCATTTCCTTTGCACGAGTATAGCCTGAGTGGTTATTACATGTTTTTGTACGAATTTCGAGTCGACTCGCATTGCACGAACGAATCGAATTCCTCCATACATATTACATTGACAGCCAACGCCATCTACGGACAGTCGCTGACATGTAGCTGTCAATAGATGGCGCTGACTGTGAATGTATGTAGCCATTCGATTCGTTTGTGCGATGCGAGTCGACTCGGAATTCGTACCACGACCTAAGGGGTTATGACAGGTTTTGATGCTAATTTCGAGTCGACTCGCATACTAACCCCAGAGTAGGCCGTAGGGTTTACCAGACTTTGCATTTGTTGACGGGGTTCATCGGGGAGCCGAGCGGACACTTGAAGTCGTTGGCGAACTCCTCCATGTTGGACATGGGGCCGTTGACGCGGAAGCGGCCGGGCGCATGGAAGCCAGTCGTGATGCGGAGTTTGATGGCTTCGTTGCGGTAAACGGAACACCACGTGTTGGCCGCGCTCAACCAGAACAGCTGCCAAAGAGTACGTTCGTTTAAAAACTGAATAAACATGCACCCTTGACAAGGCGGAGGGCGCGAAACAATGTCGTCAGTTTACCGGTGCCAAAACTGCTTGTTTTTCCACCAACAGTAAACTCTTAAATTCGCTCCACAGCCACGTATAGAATTTTGACAGATGGCGCTACTGTTTGCTTGTACGAAAAAGGTTTACGTAAATCGTTCAGATGCTCGAATCCTGAGGTTTCTTATCGCTTCCATGCCTGCGAATGGTGAACTTACGTTAAGAATCTTACTTTCCTACGTATAAGTTATAACTAGTTCCTGCAATTTCATTGAAAACTATACTGCAATGAACAATTATACAACTACTACTAAGTACTAATTATACTTCAGCTATACAAGTAAGTACAAGTAAATCATGCAGCCGAAGATGTTATCGTACTTAACTGTGTAACTTGGAACGGGTAAGTAAACTCACTCCTAATGTTTTCTATACTAAATCGCTTAGCGATGCGTCTTTGAATGTAGTGTGGTAACCAGGCACGACCAAAGACCCACCAGACCAGATCTGGCGGGAATCGAACCGGCGACCTCCTACTCGAATCCGAGCGCGCGCTACTGTACCAGGGAAGTCGTTTACATAGATTACCTAAATACCTACATAGGTGTTGCATAGTTCAAAGTATCATAGAATATGCCATTCCATAACATGCATTTTACTTAAGGTTAGATTAAACCACCATACTAAACCGCAGAAAAAAACTTCAGAAGAAACCTGTTTTTTTTGCGTTCTTTTTAAATAAACCCCACAAGGTAATGTAATGCATTAATTTTCTCGCCGCCGCGTTAATCTAATTTCGCTTTGGGCTGTTAATTTGCATATTATTGTTTAAAAAAAGAAAACAAAGTAAGATGGTCAAGAAAGTAAATTTGGAGAGCTCACTTCGCTCCATGAATAAAATGGACGTCACATTGAGGCGTACGACGTTAGCATTTCTTACCTGTCTAGGGCTGAATTTCTCGAGTCCCGGAAGACTAGCCTCTTCGCCATGCCGCTTAGTCCAAGCTTGGTAAGCGTAATAGGCTTCCTTAATTCCGCCATTGTCAGCAATATTTTCTCCTTGCGTGTTCACACCATTCAGCTAATGGAAGACAATTAAATTAAATATCAGGACATTACACACATCGGAATCTAGCACCAAAGTAAGCGATAGCTTGTGTTAGACGTACTAGATAACTGCTAAATATACATATTGATTGTACCTTTCAATATAGGCTAAATTTTTTGTTAAAAGTCGTTTTACCATATGACAGTCGGGTTTTTTGTATTTTTTATTATTTACTTGATTTAGTTCAATGGGCGCTCACGCCAAAATCAATGACGAAATACGCTATTAATATGTTTATTGTGGAAAATGGCCAAAATGGGGAAAATCAAGTGAATTCAGTTTTACGTTGAATGTCTGAAATCCAGCGTACCTACTTGTATTAAACAGGTCAGAGGTATATTTGTCTCACCTTCATATTCACTTCCTTAACGGTGTAGTTCGAATACTGGTCAATGATGCATTCGGCTTTCTCCAAGTATTTTTCTTTGGTTTCTTCTTGCCACCAATCGACCAAGTTTCCGTTTTTGTCGAATTGACGACCCTGTAGGAAGTTTAGTATTAGGTATATACAGGGTTATATAAAAATACGAAATCACTCTCTGCCTGTTATTGTTTACATTAACACTTATAACTTTTGTTCGACTACTTTTGAAAATTCAGTATTAATTTATTTCATACAAAAAATGTTTTCTCTGTAAAGTGACATTACACTGTTGCGGTTTTGCGGTCCGCGCCGTTGCCACTTGCCGATGTTACATTAAAGAGTAGGAACAAGTAGAGTATCTCTGTAAAATATTTAATGTTTGATATTTCTTAAAATAATTAGTAAAAAAGTCGTAAAACAAAATTTGTTAGTTATGATGTAAACAAATACAGGCCGAGAGCGATTTGGTATTTTTTATATAACCCTGTAGACCTAGTTTAACGAAGCGATTAGGTATTGGAACAAAGTTCCTTTTTTATTGTTTATCGAAATAGATAATCTTCACCCTCACCCTCAATTGCTTATTGAGGAAAAAGTATTTATTTCTAATACATTTTGAACAGGTAAGTATAAAAACCATCGTATTCGGCGAGATTTGAACACAAAAGAGATTTGAAGACAAAACGAACTTCAAAAGAGTCCGCTTACCTACGATGGCTCCATACATTCGTAACACCGAAATCATTTTAATACTTTCGCTAGTCGAAGTCAACATTAAAGGCTGCTGTTATAAGTATAATAATTTACCTATTATAATAAAGATTATTGTGAATCGATGAACCAAAAAAAATCATATCATTATTATTGTATTTTACACGATAATTTTATATGATAACCAGATAACTGAAGATTGAAGTAATTCGAGATTTAAGACTATAGCTACCATGACCATTTGTGGCATAAGTATGTTTCAAAAACCTCTTACTTTTCGCATGCTTGCCTACCCTGTGTACCACGAGAGAAGTCCCTGGTGGAATTCTTACCAGATATCTCCTACAACTGACTTTATCTATCCCTATCTACCACAAAACCGATTCTGTATGGCATGCTTTTCAGAAGTCTCCTACACTTTTCTTTCTCCTACACAGAATTTCAGATTTTCGTTTTGAATTTCAGTTCTAAAAAAAACGTTTCCTTGAATAAAGCGTGCGTGCGCCTTATAACGTGCGTTTAGGAATTTTCTTACATCAAGCATGCTTTGATACGGCATGCTTTTTAGAAATGCTTTTCCTTTTTATTCTAGTTTTAACGATAAATCAATAATTGCGGCAAAAAATAGCGGTCATAAATAATTAGGCAGGTACGTGCGTAAGATCAATAACAGAGATTAGGTATATGTATAGTACCACTGACACGTAACATTAGTAAAAATGCTCTTGGATATGTTATTATTTTTCTTACAATGGCTGTCTGTCTGTGTTTGCAATTATAGTGGTTGTGTATTTTACAACATTTACAACAGGAACAAAATAATAAACAACATTTGAAACATGCTTTTCTTACACGAGGATGTAGACCCACTTACAAATAGTAAGGCAAGCTTGCGTTTAAAAGAAAAAAAAATATAATCAGTTAGTGGTACATTCAGTTTCCTTTTAAGATTTTGCACGTATCTCAAAATGGATCTATAACCTTTGAAATCAATTTTATAAAACAAGCAAAGTGTATTATTATTATGTGCATTAAAAGTACTTAATTGTTATTTTGGGCATATTATTGTGCTAATAAGCAAAAACTAACAACTATCTTCTTCTAAATTATGAATTTCATTTAGTGGAACAATTTACAATTAGATAATAAGTGGTACAATTAATTTCATACCTGATCATCAAATCCGTGAGTAATTTCGTGACCAATGACGAAACCGATAGCTCCGTAGTTCATGTAAGCTGGACGATTGGCGGAGAAAAAGGAACCTTGCAGGATGCCAGCCGGGAATTCTGTTAAAAAAAACAAGGTGAAAGAAGTAGATGTAGGTTTGTGTCTTCTTCGTCTACTGATCTCCTCATTTATGTGCGTAGAGCTACTCCGAGCACTGTTCTCTCCACTGAGTGAGTCAGAGCTCTCTTATGAAATCCATATCCAATGCAATAACCAATGACCATGTCTCAAACCGTATGTCATCACTGGCAACACGCACTGTTCTAAGATATATGTCTTCAGGCATTGAAGGATATTGAGTGAGAAGACAACACGACGCTTCCTGAACAAACCGAGCTTTATTTCACTCATGCTTACCTTGTGTACACCATTGGTTTTGGATGCACTTGGAGGCTTCAAACTATGATTAATCTATGCCGAATAGGGTCAGGTTCAGAATGGACTCCATCAGCTTATCCTTTGACATCTCCAGCTGTTCACATACAAGGGTAACTTACGGATGCTGTTTTCAATGGATGAGTAGAACGCGTTGACGATGGCGGGACGTCCGTGCGAGACCCAGTCTGTTTTGTTGACGGGCACGCGAAGCCTGCTGAACAGATACTCCGTGCCGAACAGGGTCAGGTTCAGAATGGACTCCATCAGTTTGTCCTTTGACATCTCCAGCTGTTCACATACAAGCGTAATTAACATTGGTCACGTGCGAGGTGGGCTCGCGCACTGAGGGTTCTGTACCATCAAGACCGATTCCAACCAAAACACCTCTCACTCTGCCCACCAAATTAAAAAACGAGCAAAATATCACGTTTGTTGTGGTTTGGGAAGGGGGCAGTGGCAGTCAATTACATATATTTTTTTATTAGGGTTCCATCCAAAATGGTAAAAATGGAACCTTTATAGTGAGACTTTCTCCGTTCGTCCGTCTGTCACACTCGATTAATTCAGTAACTATCCGCAAAAGTACCTACATGTAAATTATACTCGCAAATTCTTCAACAAAAGTGATCCTTTTAATGTTTTTCTTCTTTTATAGTATAAAACCCTCGGTGCGCAAGTCCGACTCGCACCTGGCTGGTTTTTTTAGTGAAAATAAAAGTAAATATTCGGTGAATATTTTAAGCGTCGAAATGTTTCTGTTATCATATTGATAACAGATCAGTTAACGAAAAAAAGAACGTGCAAACCAAGTAACAAAATCACGTTTGTGGGTTGGTTTTTGGTTTGCTCGTTTGTTGTATGGGAGCCCCCTTAAATATTAATTTTTACTATTTTTAGTATTTGTTATTTTTACTATTGTGACAGACGGACGGACGGATCACTCCCAAGGGTTTGTGTTGTTAGTATGTTATCTATAGACATCTGATTTATACATTTTAAGATTGTTTTTGATTTCTACGAGTATACGAAGAGACGATCAATTCGGCCTTCGAATGAGGCGAATAAAATTGAACACAAAGGGTATATCGGCTAACTATTACGTACGCCAGAGTAGAATTCTGTAAGCTTTTCATCATCGAGCAATTCATTCGGGTAGGCGATGTGTGAAGCCATCTCGTCGGCCTTGTCGAGCGCTTGAAGTCGCGTGTCCTCATCCATCCAATCCACTTCAGTGAGCGTTTTGCGGAATTGTTGCCTGTTGGAAGTTCCAAAACAATTATAACACACCACTTTTATTGAAAAGGATATCCGTTTTTTCCGAACGAACGCAATTCCTTTTCGAAAGAAAATGGATATTTCATCACGAAAATCCCGACACGGAGAAAATTCGGACCGGCACATTGCATATATTACATTTATATGTAATTTTTTTTCGATGAAGATATCTTCGATCAGACTATAAACAATTTTGTTAAATTTCAAAACTGACTATATCAGTAGAGAAGACCATTGTCCTTAAGTCTGTACGGTGTCGAGCATATTTTCCCGATTAAGTTATTTACTCTGTTCCATGGTTAGCATCATAGATATTTTATATTAGGTCGTCGCTCGCTCTCCGACTGGATAAAGCTCTACCTAACAACAACAACTCCATGAGTGCTGTTGTTGTTAGATAGGGCTGTTTTTCTTCTTAGGTAGCTTTTTCTTGTAGTGTAAGTGTGTCGCTAGTGTGCGTGAAAAATTCTGTAGCGACGGCTAGGATTGCCAACGTAGACAAAGTATTTATGTATATTATATGTATGTATTTTCGAAGTCGCCGGCGGCCTCTTGAACCTCAATGGTTAACATGCTATTTGCCAATATGTCAATTATTGTAAGAAATTAAAAAATCGAAGAACAATATTATGTTTTCTGGTGAGGTTTGAGCCAATACTGCAAAGATTCGTACCTGGTTCTCGAATTGCTACATCTACGCAGATACTGCAAAACTAATTTTGCGATCTGCATCTAATCGACCTGATGAACATTTTAAATCGCGTCTCAGTCTTTTATACTACGAACAGGACTTCGTTTCAACCGAGTGTACCACGACCGCAACATTATATCGCACAGAAATATCACTGACAGACCGTCAAGAATGAATAGGTATTTTCTAACTGCCTTCTCCTAGACCTCATACATGCTTTCCATCAGGCATGATTGACGTCGAGGATAAGCCTATTTAAAAGAGTAATAAAAAAGGTATCCAAAACTATAATTCAATGTCTTTTCTAATTATGCTTACCTAATGTCGTTGACCATTTCCAATGCTTGGTCCTTTGAAGCTTCGTTGAAATATTTCCTGATGTACAGAGCTCCCACTGCGATGGACATGCTATATAAATAAAAGTCAATTTATTACTTACGACTTGATAATTACGAGTATAATCCTCGTTTTCACCAACACTTTAAGAAACGCCTAAGCCGAAAGGTGACAGTTTTCACTTACAACAACTGTCACCTAGGAGCTTATGTGACTCTTAAAATGTTGGTAAAAAGTAGCATTATTGTCGTTATTTAAACACAAGATTTCAAACAGAAATAATTTATTTAAATTAGGTCCTTACATATTATGAAATTGGCGTTTTGTCGTACCGGCCACTCTGATCTCAAATAGGTATTCCAATTTGATAGGTATTCAAACTTCAAATTTATAGAACTATTTACTCATGCATTTATTTTTCGAAAACCGTAATCCATAAGCTTTTTCCATCTTTGGTTTTATTCTTTGCGTAACTCAGTTTACAGAATGGAAAACTTAAAATATCGCGTTATTTACGAGTACGAGTTCCACCGTGGCAGTTGGCACCAGTGCTGCAGAAACAGAAGCAGTGAGTTTTTGGTTCCAACGTTTTCGTTTTGGAAATTTCGACCTGCAAAACAAGCCCCGTGGGCGGCCGAGTCCAAGATTGATACTGAAGAATTGAAGGTTATAGTGGAAGGGGATCCATTGCAAACCACCATTGAATCATGAATTGAGTGGAGCAAATCGACAAACCCGCGTAGACTGCTGCGTTAAATAAGTGAACAGGCATAATAATTAAGGGATTTTAAATCGAATCAAATCGACTTTAGGTTACTCTTTTACAAAACGCCAATTTCATTTATATATTAGGACCTAATATATTGTAACTACATGCACAATGCACATGCTTGATTTAGTGTACATGCTATTTAAAAAAATTAGTAAGGAAAGTGGTGTACAAGGATACACTTATCTCTATAGAATATTTCTCCCTGTGACCCTAGCTAGTGGGAGACCTTTCCCACTAGCTAACGACATTCAGATTATATAGAAATATATATACAAGAATTACTCGTTTAAGACAAAAAAATACACACAAATAGATATTTCAATCGATGAAGATGCGCCCCACTCTGTCAAATCGCTTATGTTTCATTCGATTCGTATGGAGTTTGGCAGAGTGAGGCGCGTCGTAGTGGATTGAAATATCTAAATAATAATAATAATATATTAATTATAACAGACAGGAAAGATAGTATTGTTGTAGCCTAAATTTGTAAGTGTCAATTGAGGTGTTTTCCCGAAGAATGCCGTCGGGTAAGTTGTTCCACAAACGCGCTGTATGTATAATGAACGATTTGGCATAGTACATTGTATTGTACGAGGGAACTTTGAGTCACTTTAATTTGATGACAAAGGAAATTAGGTATGTCCATTGAGTATGTACATAGTCCAGACCTAAAATAAAGCGATTTAGGGAAGATTAAAATAAAATTAATGCGTTATTTCAAGAGTTTAAAAAAACCTATTTTATCTGCGTATAATCAAATTGGCGCGAATCGAAATGCTTGGTATATAACTTAATTTTTAGGCTTCCGTTCTAAAATAGTTAAAAACCGTCCGTCACAGCAGATTATTTCGGTAATTATATTAGAGCTATCGATTGACATGTAATAGTATCGCAACAACTTTTACGTGTTGTTGTTGTTGTTGATTTCGTTTATGGCTTTTGTTTGTGCCAAAGCAGCACTGAGCACTTCGCCAATGTCACGTGGGAGAACCTTGGAAAATCGTATAAAAACTTTACCTGTAAATTTCTCTAAATTATATTTTTTGTTTTATCTTTTAATCTACTCGTTTTATATTTTATAAATGTTGAAAACATTAACTTAATCTCCTTATCTCCGAAGTTTATAAATCATACAATTTGAAATACTTTTGATCTATAGATGTTTATTTATAATTTACAGAAAAAATAAAACTAATTTTCTTACTAAACTAGCAAATTTTCTTTTTTATTAAAAATATACCTCAATCATCGATATAAATTGACCTCAATAAACAAAGACAGATTTACGGTCTGTCAAAAAAGCGTGAGTTAAAAGTTTTATCGTTTTTTGATAACATAGAACCTCAGATCACTCAAACACAGGAGTGATCTGAGCATAGAACCTTCGGTGCGCAGGTCTGATGGCACTTGGGCGGTTTTTTGATGTTTGTCACGCAAATTAGAGTAAAATATTATATGGCCAACAATAGCAAGTGTAAGTAGTTATTTATGTTCTCCTATACTTATTTAGAAATTGGAGTCGTTCTGAATTTATATTGCTTGTTCGTGAACTGCTTTATTTTTAGCCTGGACTGTATTTGTATTTAGCCTGCATTTTCATATTATAATGTTCATGCGTGTACATTTAGATTAATAAATTAGCGACTGACCTATTAGATTTTATTATAGCTGAAATTAATGGAGTGGTTTTGTCGGCATCGTGATCAAAGCTGCATGAAATATATGTATGTATAGGTAGTTTTCATTATCGAGTACGCAAATTAATTATTATCAACCGACTTCAAAAAAAGAGGAGGTTCTCAATTCAACTGTGTTTTTTTATGTTTGTTAACTCATAACTTTTGACTGGGTGAATCGATTTTGATGATACTTTTTTGTTAAAATTTCTATAAGTCCAGTACTAATAATGGTTTCTATTATAAAACCATATAAGTCTTAAATTTTTAATTGGAAAGGATGTACATATTCAACAGTAGTTTGATAAAAGTTGAAGTCGGTTTTTTTTGTTAATTAACTAACGTAAATTATTTTCGCTCATAAACTATCATATTAAACAACGACGAGAGTTAAAAAAAATCACATCACATATGTGGTTTGGGGTGAATAATATTTTTCAGTCAGTAAAAAATCGGCAAAGGGGCAAAATATACAGGCAAAAGTCATAAAGATTTGTTTAAGCGGTGGTTGTACTTAAACATCAGCTGCTTGGCTCTGCTTATTATTAATACCCAAGCCTCTATCTTAGTGGCACGTTATTATTATTAGTACCCAAGTCTCTATCTTAGTGGCACGTTATTATTATTAGTACCCAAGTCTCTATCTTAGTGGCACGTCACACCTGTGGAACGTACCAGCATCCGAAAGTTTGGTTCAACAGTCAATACGCTTGCAATGTTTTTATACCAGCCCGTGAAATTCATATTTGATTTAGTTACTCGCAAATATTATACTAACAACACATTATAGGTTTATAACTTTATGGCAATGAATTTTGCGGGCATAATATTTATGCATCTACATATCTACACATCTAATAGAAAATTTGCTCGAAAATTCCCACCCACCTTATATTGGTCCCCGAAAGATAATTTTTCGAGCTATCGTGGATAAAGTACCTAAATGAGTATTGTCCAGCAGAGTTATTATTTAAAATATGTAGATGCATAAATGTTACGCCCGCAAAACTCATTGCTACGCCTACGATGTATGATTAGTCCATTATTAGTGAAAAACTAAATAAAATTTGAATTTTCCCGCCCGGATGATATCCATCCCCCTTAACACATATATTACGCATTACATTCGGCGCCATTCGTAGCTATACGTTCCGCAGGTGTGGCGCGGCACTTGGACCATAAAAATAGCATCACCAATTTTATGATACTTCTTTGGCAGTTTGATGAAAAATGCTACTATGCTATGAGTTCACCGAGGATTTTAAACCCCCTTTATGAGCATATATCGAAGCAAGTAGTATTAAAGATACCTTAATATTAAGTAAGTATAATATAAAAGTAAGTAGTAAATAATTAATGAATAGATAATACAGTGCCGAGATGTAAAAGGCAAAAATCTGATTTCGCTGAGACGTCTATATGCATTACTGTAATCAAGGTACATATACATAATGCTTATAAAAACATGCATTAGAGCAAGCCCAAAATGCATGCATGCGGAATTAGCATGCTTATTACTAGCAGACACTTCATACACATGAGCGTTAGTAGCAAATGCTCGAAACTAGCATGCTTACGTGCTACTATGTAGCATGTGTATCTGTACCTTAAGACTTTTCCGTGACTATGTACATCTCAGCATAAACTATTATTTAATGTGGAAAATGGAAATATAAATAAAATAAATGATAGTCAAAAAGATATGGTTGGACTTATCTAGCAATAACCAGAAACCAAAAAATGTTGGACCGGCAACGTGTTTGAAGTCACAAATCAAAATTTCACTCGCAGTGGGATTTGAACCTGCGTCCGCCAGTCTTCGCGGCTGGGGGCTTTTCCACTGAGCTATACCTACGATGAAATTCAGATTCGTAATGTTTAGTTCTTAGGCAGAACTGGCGCCATCTATTGTGAAATAATGCAGTTTCAAGTGAAATTTTGATTCGTATTTAAATTTATAGGAATTACATAGTGTGTAATACACTAATCAAAAAGAATAATAATTAGTTTAAAACGGCAAGGAGTCATCTCTCGTTCGAAGCTTGCTGCATTTGAAATAATGGGCCTTCGAAAAATTAGTTTGAAACAGCAATGTTTCACAATAGATGGCACCAGTTCTGCCTAACAACTCAACATTACGAATCTGAATTTAATTGCGGAGATGGACAGATATGGCTCGTACAACTCAGTGGAATAGCACCCAGCCGCGATAGCTGGGGGACGCGGGTTCAAAATTCAAATCCCGCTGCGAGTGAAATTTAAATACATCTGTCTGTAACGGACGTCGAAGGTTGCGTCCGACGTGACGCTGTACGCGGCCTACGAATGCTTAGTATGGAAATATGCTTGATTGGTCTCGGCGTTCGTGCCCTGCGTCAGGCGTTTCAGAGAGACCATAATAACAGTACATTTTACATACTCGTAGTAAGCATTCATAGGCCGCGTACAGCGTTACCTCGGACACGACCTAACGCGTCTGTTGCAGACCACCGTCATAGTGTGTAAAAAGATATAATTAGTGTGAGATATCTTACCTTACACTGACAGTATCAGCGCATTCCTTCCAGCGGCTTTCGCGTTCGCTCTTGCCGGAGAGTGCGGTGACGTAGGCCAGTTGCCGGCGCCGCAGCTCGTCCGTCAAATAAGACACCGAAGCGCCCGCCACGCGCCACATCACGTAGTTGGCCTGGACGCGCTTGGGAGTGGTTGCTAAGAGTTCCTGTTGGAGAAATTAAACAAAACTTTCAAAATCGTATTCACGCGCCAATGGCTTTTTTAGGGTTCCGTACCTCAAAAGAAAAAAACGGAACCCTTATAAGATCACTTTGTTTTCCGTCTGTTTGTCCGTCTGTCTGTCTGTACCGACCCTTTATTTCAGTAACTATTAAAGATATCGACATGAAATTTTGAAAAGTTGCAGATAATGATGGCCAACCGTCAGTGCAATCATAAAAGCTGAAAATCGTGTTACCTGATAGGAAAATCGTTTTTAATTTTATTAAAAAGAAAGGAAGACAGGGTCAACATAATTTCAAAATGAAATAACAATACTGAATGAGTATGATAATATTATGAAAGTGCGTTACTTGTGTATTCTAAAACCGATTTTTATTCATTTTTATTCCCAATAGTTTTTGATTTATGTACTGAGCTTGAAAGATTATTACCAATCGAAAATTCTGGAGTAATTATGATGGAATCAATGTATATTTTACGGGAAAAATAAAATAAATATTCTGTATCTGTTATTCTTTTTTTGGTATTAGCAATTAACCTTCAAAACAAAGATAAGTTTGCGGTTCGGTAAAAAAAGCGGGCGATGCTTCTGGGTCTCTTTGATTACAGCTCGGGGCGCGGGCAACTAGGTAAAGGGTTCCGAGCGCACTATTGGTTGGGAAAAATACACATTTTGTTTTAACTTGGGATAATCCGTTATGGACAACAAATGCCACGAGGATTCACTTCGGTTATTTCGGACGAAAACCCCAAGGTGATCACTGCATTGCCTGGCGGTTGGGCATAGTATAGATGAATCGATATACTCGAAATACCTACCTCAAGATCGGACATATATTGTGGGACGTTAACGATGGTCATTTCGTTAAGATCAACTTGGATGTGGGGAGCCAGGAGCCGGTTGATATAAGTCAGCCAGGGGATGCTGAAACAATAATTTAGGATTCACCAGATACTCTGGATTATGGCCCTGAAAAAAAGTGGAAAAAGTGTAGCACATTTAACGGTATCATGCATGTAACAAGCCCCTCCTGCCCAACCTCATCGTCGACCCCACAAAGGACTTCTGTACCTTACGCAAACGGTGTGGCACTACAACTAACTTATGTGCTCCACTTCTAATTGGACGGTTATTTATATCTATCCGTTTCTTGTAATTATTAATATTTAGACGTACAAACAGTAAACAATTATAAATGTATTGACACGCCACTGTAAGAATGCCTATTTCTCTAAATTTTTGGCGAAGAGATTCGTGTGGCTTCATTTTGTATATGGATCTAATTGCTCTCTTTTGCAATACAAATATAGTTTGAAATTCAGCAGCTTTGACCCATAATAGAATACCATAGGACATAACACTGTGGAAGCAGGCGTCGTAAACAAGCTTGGCTGTATCTGTAAATTATTGTCTAATTTTTCTCACAGCATAGGCAGCTGAACTAAGTTTACCTGCCAGAGTCTCAATATTTAAATCCACAGACCAGAGAATAACTTTTTTTTAAATCTATTATTGAATTCCGAAGAGTTTATGTTTGTATCTTTTTCACTTTATAGACATAGATTTCGTTTCGCGTTGAGTTTAGTCGTGTTTACTCGTAAGGTTATCTCTCATTGTCATTACTTACCTAGGAAACTTTTTTTGCAATTCGGCAATAGTCATCGGGTTGTAGAGACTCGTAGCGTTACGACGTTTTTCTAACGGCAGGGAAATCTGAAAGCAAATCTTATTTAAGGGGCGCGACTGCGGAAAACGTGAAAAAGGGAGTTACGGATTTAACTATATTGAACCACTCGCTTCATTATACGACATCAAAAAAAAAACTCAGATGGATAGTAAACGAGTCTACAGAAACACCGCAAAACATTTATAAAATAATTCTTGATTTTTGAGAAAAAAAATGCGTCACTTAGGCAAAAACATCTAAAACAACCTTTTCTATTTTAACTCTGCAAGCCATTTCGTTATTATAATTGAAAATATTTTTGGTTAAAACATAGGACGAAAGTATAGATAATGCATTTACCGTCAAAGTTATTTCTAATTCAAACCACAGAGCAAATAATATGACCTCCAAATCAATCATCTTTTTATGCGAAAAACGCCATACATTTTACTATGAAAAAATGGTCTCCAGAAATCGCTTTATATTAGAGAGTCCGCGGCATGAAAAATTCAGTGCTGTCTCAGTTTTCAAGGCGAATCCACGTCTGTTTGAAGAAGCGCTTCGTTTTCGCGTCGCTCGCGATTGAAATTGTGTGTCTCACTCTATCCAAAACTGGGTGGGTCGTCAGTGCCAGCGTGGCTGCTGCCAAAATTATATTATTTGTATTTTTTTCGAGCAAGTAGACGAACTAAACTAAGCTGACCCGACAAACGTTGCTTTGTCATATATACATTATTTCTCACTTAGGGGTATAAAAATAGTTTGAATTCTATTCTCGGACCTACCGAATACTCACACAAACAATTTCATAAAAATCGGGAAAAGCCGTGCAGGAGCCATTTTGTTACTAACACTGTAACACCTGAGTGACCTTGCAAACTTTGTATTGCCTTTTAATCTGTTTCTCACTTATATGATAGGTGAAGATCGAAGTCAACTATAGGTATTTAACGCGCTAGCGGCACCGCCGCGCCTCCGCACCGGTAAGCGCGAAGCAGAATTAAAATGGTAAAAGTATTTTTTTGGAGTTTCACTGATATTATTTTTATTTGTTTTTGTCGTATGAGTAGGTATTTCTATTCAAATATAGGTTGTTGACTGGATGATCGACTTCACCTGACGGGAAGGTATTCTGCCACAAACTTTTCTTGCCCGGTGTCCAAAAATGGAACTAACGTCAAAATTTCGATTTACTCATAAATTATTCCTTTAGTTATAAGAACTTACGCGCGAAATATCAACACCATAAACGTCAACTACCACAATTCTTAAAAAATTGAAAAACCTTTGCAACAAGCGTGCAAGGAATTAATAATATGCTTACTTACAAAATGGCCGCCATTTTCAACTTTTTTGTTACTGGGCCGATCGCTTTAAAAATCGATATCTAAGTTTCGCAGTAAGCATAGAGAAGGAATATGTGGTCAAAATTTAAAAAAGTGGCCGCCATTTTCAACTTTTTTGTTACTGGGCCGATTGCTTTCAAAATTGACATCAAACCTTGTCAGCGAGCCTAGGGAAGGAATTTGTGGTCAAAATTTAAAAAAAAGTGGCCGCCATTTTGAACTTTTTTGTTACTGGGCCGATTGCTTTCAAAATCGACATCTGACCTTGTCAGCAAGCCTAGGGAAGGAATTTGTGGTCAAAATTTAAAAAAAGTGGCCGCCATTTTGAACTTTTTTGTTAATGGGCCGATTGCTTTCAAAATCGACATCTGACCTTGTCAGCGAGCCTAGGGAAGGAATTTGTGGTCAAAATTAAAAAAAGTGGCCGCCATTTTGAACTTTTTTGTTACTGGGCCGATTGCTTTCAAAATCGACATCTGACCTTGTCAGCGAGCCTAGGGAAGGAATTTGTGGTCAAAATTTAAAAAAAGTGGCCGCCATTTTGAACTTTTTTGTTACTGGGCCGATTGCTTTCAAAATTGACATCAAACCTTGTCAGCGAGCCTAGGGAAGGAATTTGTGGTCAAAATTTAAAAAAAGTGGCCGCCATTTTGAACTTTTTTGTTACTGGGCCGATTGCTTTCAAAATCGACATCTGACCTTGTCAGCAAGCCTAGGGAAGGAATTTGTGGTCAAAATTTAAAAAAAGTGGCCGCCATTTTGAACTTTTTTGTTAATGGGCCGATTGCTTTCAAAATCGACATCTGACCTTGTCAGCGAGCCTAGGGAAGGAATTTGTGGTCAAAATTAAAAAAAGTGGCCGCCATTTTGAACTTTTTTGTTACTGGGCCGATTGCTTTCAAAATCGACATCTGACCTTGTCAGCGAGCCTAGGGAAGGAATTTGTGGTCAAAATTTAAAAAAAGTGGCCGCCATTTTGAACTTTTTTCTTACTGGGCCGATTGCTTTCAAAATCGACATCTGACCTTGTCAGCAAGCCTTGGGAAGGAATTTGTGGTCAAAATTAAAAAAAGTGGCCGCCATTTTGAACTTTTTTGTTACTGGGCCGATTGCTTTCAAAATCGACACCTGACCTTGTCAGCGAGCCTAGGGAAGGAATTTGTGGTCAAAATTAAAAAAAAGTGGCCGCCATTTTGAACTTTTTTGTTACTGGGCCGATTGCTTTCAAAATCGACATCTGACATTGTCAGCGAGCCTAGGGAATGAATTTGTGGTCAAAATTAAAAAAAAGTGGCCGCCATTTTGAACTTTTTTGTTACTGGGCCGATTGCTTTCAAAATCGACATCTGACCTTGTCAGCGAGCCTAGGGAAGGAATTTGTGGTCAAAATAAAAAAAAAGTGGCCGTCATTTTGAACTTTTTTGTTACTGGGCCGATTGCTTTCAAAATCGACATCTGACCTTGTCAGCAAGCCTAGGGAAGGAATTTGTGGTCAAAATTAAAAAAAAAGTGGCCGCCATTTTGAACATGGCAAAGATTATGAAAATATTGCTCTGGGGCAGTTGGAATCTTATTTGGGAAATGTTAACGGTTTCCCTTGTCACATAAAAAAGTGCGGTTTATTTGTGGATCCTGAAATACCATACCTTGGAGCAAGTCCAGATGGATTATTAGATGACGATAAAATCATCGAAATAAAATGTCCATATGCGTCTGCCAATATGTGTATAGATGACGGGGTCCATCTAAAAAAAATCACTTTTTGGAAGTGCAATCCAACTGGAAACCTGATAATAAATATGAGTCATGACTGGTATTATCAGATCCAAGGACAACTTCATATTACGCAAAAAAGTGAATGCATTTTTATGGTTTGGACTAAAGTAGATTTTAAAATTGAAAATATTAAAAGAGATGACGATTTCCTAAAATCATGGAAGAAAAATTGAAAAATTTTTACCTAGACTGTATGCTCCCAGAAATAATTGATTAGCGATTAGATAGAAAAATGGAAGTCAGAGAGCCTATTTATGTGATGGATGCAATTAAACGGAGAGAAGATATGAGCGATGCAAGAAAACGTAGGCATGAAAATTTAAAAGAAATAGTCAATAAGAAAAAAAGAATCTGATGGATTTAATGTCAATTGACTTTTGTCATGCATACAAAATGGCAAAAAATTAACTTGGGGAACTAGGGCTCGTTTTCACAAGAACTGTAACTTAGGTGATCCTTAAAATGTTGTAACCGTAACCCTTGGAATAAAAATACACGTGAAATACTTTAAAGTTACCTTTACATTTGAAATTAATACAATACATTACAATATTGACGTTTTACAAGAACCTGTACGTTAGGCCTATGTAAAATAAAGATATTTTGACTTTGACTTAATTAAATTTCGATTGATTATTATGTTATCTACTTATAGCTTGACCGCTATAAACTTGGCCCTCCCATGGTCTGCGGGACGCGGGGCGGGAGCTACTCAACCACTAATCTCTATTCTATGGATTAAACATTCTATACAATTCAGGCTGGGTCACTGTGGATCCATAGAATAGGGATCAGTGCACTCAAATAATCAGCTGTCAGCTGTGACTGACGTGAATAACGCTACACACGACAATATTTATCTTGCGACGTGTATAATGATACATACTCAAGAAAATACCATAGGAGAATTCTCAAGATGCGAGTCATTACATCGTATCGTGTATAGCCAATCGCCACCCGCCCCGCGTCCCGCAGACCATGGGAGGGCCAAGTTTATAGCGGTCAAGCTATATTTATCCTATCTTCTGATGTAACTTATGGCATTTTTATACGTATTTATAAGATCCTGTATAGTGAGGCCTATGTGAAATATTTTTTTTTTATTTGAAATGAGTTAACTTCAGATTGATTGTAATGTTTTGTACTTATCTATATTGTCTTCTGATGTAATATATGGCTTTTCAATAGTTCCTAAATAGAAAATGTAAATTTTTGAAATCACTGACTTGTTTTAAACTATATCAACCTTTAATTGTAATTGTTCAGTACTGTAGCATTGAGCGCGGCAGCACACGGTCGGTCCGCGACATGACGTATTCACACTGTGCCAACCAATACCTTATCATAATCATTGTTAATATTTAATTCATTATATACATTAACTGCCTATCATTTGCATACAGTGTAGCATACAACAGTAATTACAATAACTATCACACATAATATCACGTATGAAACCCTTACATAATATGGATCAAAACATTGTCAAAATTATTCATTAAAAAAAAAAAAAATAAGTTAACAAACGCGTACAATTTGACCCCGCCTTTTGCATCCGGGCGAGCACGGATTTGCCTACGGACTTCGTATTGCGATAAGCTAGTTTCGACGTACACTGCGCGTTTTCTGTGACAGTTATAAACTTACTTCAAATACTAAACCCGTGATGGACATTTAATTTATCTGAAGTATCGACATTATATTTTTACATGGTCAGGGTACTTATCATACACCGCGCGCATTGCGTTGGTTGAGTGGAAAATATCAATGTTGTTGTGTTATCGGAAGTTCGCATGCTCGCAGTCGCCAGTCTTAAGTAAAGGAACCAATTTAACACAACAGCGAACATAATTATTTTTCCGGACAAGACGTGGCGCACTCTAGTTTTACATAAAAGTCAACGAAACGCCTCGTAAATTCCGTTCTTTTGTGGGCACATTAAAAACGTAGCTTTTGTAACCGAGACCTAGTTACGTGCTGTGTTGTATCATGTAGGCCACTCGATTTTTAGGGTTCTGTACCCAAAGAGTTAAAAAGCGACCCTATTACTTAAACTTCGCCGACCGTCCTTACGTCCGTCCGTCCGTCCGTCTGTCACCAGGCTGTATCTCTTGAATCGTGATAGCTGTGCAGACTTGAAATTTTCCCAGATGATGTATTTCTGTTGCCGCTACAAGCCTTCATCAACAAAAACGGAAAAATAGAATAAAGAATATAAAAAGCAATATTTAAGAGGGCTCAAATATTTTTTTGTTTGTGCTCGATAAAAGGTTGACACTTCAAATGTTCACGGAATATATAATTATACATGGTGTGGGTTAATTCGTATAATGCTCGCAGCTAACCTTTTATCTTCATCCTAGATAATTAACGTGATAAAAAGTCCCAATTTTTTATTTTATTTTGAATACAAAAAATAGTATTTCATTTAGAAAAATAACATTTTGCAACCCTAACTGTGATATCGACAACACTCATATCATTTTCATTATTATTAGATTTGTATGTCAATGTTCCCAGTTCATTCGTTTTTGGAGGTTTAGGGCTCATCTAGTGAATTAAATCTTTGATTTCACGAATGAATGACTTCATGAAACTCGCTGCTTGGGAGCAAGTATACAGCACTTACTATTCGCCCTTATTATTTAATCACGATTTAAATGTTAGGCACTTACATTGGCAAGTTGTATTTCGAACATCAGCGATTCCTTCAGCTCCTTCTCCGCCGTGGCCTTGTCAGCGCCGAGCAGTACAGCAATGTCCACCATGTAGTCGTAGTATGACTCCACCAGGACGTCCGTGATGCCGCGGCTCAAGTACTCCCGGCTGAGACCCAAGGACGCCTGATCGAGCTGTGGGCAGACCAATGATTAAACATATAAAGAATCAGCACTAAGTGACGTCACGCATGTATTTTTAGGCTCCGCCCTGAAGCCGGATTTTAATTTGTCAAAACTGTGAAATGGCGCTAATGTAAACGATCGACAGCGGTATGTGCTGTCAGTGGTACCGAAATGTACAACGTGCGACGCCATATTTGAGAAATTTTTACATACGTCATATCATTCCCGTCCCAGCACTTAGTGACGTCACGCATGTATTCTTAGGCTCCGCTCTGAAGCCGGATTCTTAACTTGTCAAAACTGTAAAATGTCGCTAATGTAAGCGATCGACAGCGGTATGTACTGTCAGCGGTACCGAAATGTACAAAGCGCGACGCCATATTTGAGAAATTATTGGCTTCGACATACGTCACTTCTTTCCCGTCCTCTTAGCGTAGTGTCGTCATTGGGTTTTTTTAATTTTTTATTTTCTTCGAACGGCAGTTTAGTACCTAACTTATACTGATAGCAAATCAGACTTAAACTATTCGAATGCTTTTTATAGCATGTTTATAGATACTTACATCAATGATTCGTTTCGTGGAGTTCTTCACGTCAACGCTGATGGAGAAGTCCAGGAAGTAGTCGACGGAATACCCAGCTTTCCGGAACTTGTATACAGACTCTTCCCATGAAAACGAAGCCTCATCCCAGTTACTCCCTTTCAACACCGGCCACCCGCCCAGGCGCTCCAGAATCTCCAGAAGAGGTTGGCTGCCCCGAGCTTCGATGGCACCTAAGATAAGAAATAAATGTATTCGTTGTTGGCGGCGTTTTTTTTTACTTGGCTGCTATCACACTTGATGGTAAGTGGTGATGCAGCCGAAGATGTTAATGTACTAACTTGGAAGAGGTAAGTAAAATCACCACAACGGTTTCTATACAGTATCGCACCGGAACAATAAATCGCTTGGCGGTACGTCTTTGCTGGTAGGGTGGTAACTAGCCACGGCCGAAGCCTTCCACCTGACAAGGCATGAGCCAATTTAGAAATTATATAAATTCTAAAGTGGCCCGTGGGAATCGAACCCGCGACCTCCCACTCGAATCCAAGCGCGCGTCCCTGCGCCAGAAAGGTACTCGTAGTAAAAAATGCGTAGGTATATGTTGAGCCCTGTGCAAGACTTTATGGGAGTTATGTGATATAGGGACACCAATTTCTCATGTAACAGTGTTGTAACAAAACTCCTTGGAAGCGCTTAACCGATTTTGATAATTTTTTTGTGTATATTCTGTAGGTTATTTCCATAATCAAACTAGTGACAAATAATACCTAATCAGGCAAAACAACGTTTATTGTGTCAGATACGAGTAGTATTAAGATAAACAAATACGTTATTTCAATAAAATCAAACTATAATTACTATACCTATATATAGTATATACTATACTATACCTGGGTTGCAAATATTTTTCTATGATTTTGAAACTTAATAATATCTTTTTATTACAAATATTCATTATAAGAACTCTAGTTACCTACTTATATTTTGTAATACCCTTTTCACTTTTAAGATTACACAAACTTAGCAACTTCTAGACTAGGTATTAGGCATTACTTTATTTTTGTTTTAGTTTTCCGTTACAAAATAAAAACAAGTCTATTGTGAATTTTTTACGTTGTTGTTACAAAAAACCTAGTTTACAATTCTTTTATTAGACAGTGATTCTGATTACTCTATAACTTGTTACTGATTGATTACAATATAGAATTAGTATAATTATGTACCATTAAACTGAAATTTATGAATGGTTAAATTTTTGAAGGGATTTAAAAATACTAGCTAAATAAACTTTAATAAAATTCTATCCCAATCAGAAAATCGGAGGAAATGAAAAAAGCTGGATAGTGACCAGGTAATAAAATGTTTACTTAATATTTCATTTCCTTTATAAAGCTTTTTACAAGCTTTTATTTAACTTGCAATGTATGTGTGTCTAAGCAGTGATAGCTCAGTGGTTCTGATCTCTGCCTCTCATAAGGAGGTCACGGGTTCGAATCCTGGACGGCACGCACCTCTGACTTTTTCTAGTTATGTGCGTTTTTAGGAAACTAAATATTACTTGCTTAACGGTGAAAAAAACCTGCATGCCTGAGAGTTTACAAGTGTTCTCGAAAGTGTGTGAAGCCCGCCAACCCGCACTTGGCCAACGTGGCGGGCTATGACCAAACCCCTCTCAGTCTGAGGAGACCCGTGCCCAACAGTGGGACATAAAATGGGCTTGAGAGATGGATGATGTATGTGTGTTATGAGCTAAAGTAAGTACCTACGTTTAGTTTAATTGACAATGCATGGTTACTTGTGACGTGCGAAAACCTTGCTCTTACTAACAAGAGCAAAAAGAAGCTTTTACCTAACTTATCACAAATAGGCTACTTTTTAGTCTAGAAAAATTCTCACTACTTCCCTATCCACGAGATTTTAAAACAAACAACATGTAATAGGTACAAAGTCTTTCATATTTATTAAAATATACTTTGTAAAGGTAAATCAATCTCTCCGGTCATCATTATTTTATAAATGTCGTCATCATCATCAGCTCATTGCAGTCAACTGCTAGACTAAAGGTCTATTTATGTCATACAGCATACTCATAATATTATATTGAACGGAAGCGACTGTTACTGGTTTACTTTCTCTCCTAATTATATAATATTATGCGACTGTGTACTATACACTTTCTGGCATTATTTGTTGTTTAGTTCAACGTACTAAGTGGCCAGGTTTATTACGACCTCCATGGCTCAGAGAAGTCTGCTTGGGAGGTCGCGGGTTTGATAATTTGAGGTTTCAGCCGTGGCTTATTGAATGATTTAGAGTTCCTGCGCGATGCTGTGTAGAATCCATTAGGGGTTAATTACTTATCCCTTTGTTGTTTGTAAGTTGGTACGGTAAATTATTCGGCTGCATCATCACTTACCATCAGGTCAGATCGCAGTCAAGTAACTAACTTGTAAAGGATTAAAAAAAGTAACTAAGTAGTGAAAGAAGCAAAAGCATAGAAGCTGCCTTTTCTTAAAGAGAGTCTTCCGAGAATAGTTGAGGTTCTATTTTCACGATGGATCGGGCAAGAAATGCTTGTAGAGATCAAGAGGGAACAGGTACAATATCTCAGGTACATGCCTATGTCGGTAACTGAATGATTTGGTTTTTACAAACAGTTTATATCATAATATAGGTATCAGGTATTATCATAAATCATATACAATTATGTGTAAAAAAATGGTAAGGTTTTTGATTAGGTACTATAAAAATAGAGGTTGCGACTTTTTTTAGGGTTCCATACCAATTTAGTAAAAATGGAACCCTTATGGTGATACTTTCTCCGTCCGTCCGTCCGTCCGTCTGTTGTTGGTTGTTTTTCATTTCCACTATATACAACTCGACAGTGGAAACTTTATTGGCTTTCGCGTCAATCATATGTAAATATTTATTTATATGTGTATTATAAGAGACTGTATGTTTTCCCCCCTTTAATATAATAAAAAATAACGCAGGCACAAAAACGTACGCACAAAAATTTCATAACAATCGGTCGAGCTGTTTCGAAGTTTGGTAACAAAAATTGGCACGAGGATTTCATATATGTAATATACATATTAGATTCTCAATAGTCCTCAACGATTTATTTTTGCTATGTTACGTATATAGATACTTTAGGTATCAGTGTGCTGATTCTGTATCGTTCACTTAGTTAGTTAGTAACCCAAACTGGGTTATAGGTTAGTAATTTGTGCAAAAATAGGATTTTTGCCTTCGTTTTCTTAGTTAATAACCCAGTTAGGGTTACTGACTAACTAAGTGAACGATACAGAATAAGGCCCCTGAACACATCAAAGTAATTAATATAGCAGAGCGCTTTGCCCGACGATTTCGAAATAAATCCTTTATTTAACAAGTACATGTTATAAAATTATATACAGTTTTGTGTACGGTATAAGCATCAATTACATTTTAAGAAGGTAACTCTATTTGCGAAAGTAATTCGACACTAATTACTGAAGTTAGGTATATCATTTGTGTCAGTGAGCACTCTATATCTACGAGTAAGTCACCTAATCCCTATACCTACTTCCCTACTAATATTATAAATGTGAAAGTAGTTCCGTTTGTCTGTCTGTCTGTCTGTAACGCTTTCACGCCTAAACCACTGAACCAATATTGATGTAGATAGAATAGAGCTTGGGAAACGACATAGGCTACTTTTTATCCCGAAAAATACCACGGTTCCCGTGAGGTTTAGGAAATCCAAAAATCGCTATAGCAATATTATAGCTAGAGATTATTATAGCAAATTTTTTGAAAGTAGATATGACGGTTAGAAAAGGCAGCGGGAACGGGAAAATAACATAATATTAACCCCGGGGAAATCCACGACTCTCCGTCCGTCCGATTCACGGATAGGTACAAATCCGATGATTCGATCTGATTTTTCGCCAATTGTAAATCAATATCCCAATATAGGTACGAATTTTTACACATGTTTAATGAAAAATTTTCTCATCTAAGTGTCCATTTTAGGAAATTAGTCCGACAATCGACTAATTTGTGAGTTACGCAAGTCAGTAGTCACTCAAATCAAATAAAAATAACCTTTATTTCATATAGGCCTATGAGATACACAAGCATTAATGATGAATCATATTGTACTGTCGATAACAATCTCGACACTGTCAGTTTTCCTAAAATGGACACTTTTAAGCAAAGATTTTTCTGCTTCGTTTGGTCATGAAATCCTATGGGAACTCTGGAGGGGATCAAGGGAAACATTAGCAGGTCGAATAGTACATTACTATATATACTCACTTGTGTTCATGCAAGCCTGGTACAACGTTTTAGCAAGCGTGAATGGGCGGGGCTCATTTTCCTTAATGGGCTCCTCCAGCAGAGAACGAATTTGCTCTTGAAGTTGGTCGGTAATAATGGAGAAGGTGTTCACAGAAGTCTTGTCGTCGGGGATCCTGGTGTTCTTCAAGAAGGAGCCACAAGCGAAGTCATAGAAGTCGTCGCAAGGGTCGACTCGGTCATCCATGTTGAGAAGCAGCTTCGAGGCTGTGAAAGCATTTCGACATAAGTATTTTCCTCAAAAGCGTGTAAAAAAATATTATACCACACCCGAAGGATGGTACCTAATATTTTTCCAATTTGTATTTAGTTAGGTGTAATAAGTTTATTTTTTCGTGAAATGTTACAATAAAACTTATCACTAGCTTATTCTATTTACTAAACAAGTCTTACTCGCATGGAATGGTGCCAAGAATACTGGCTGCATTACCGCGTTGCACAGCTAGTCTGATACGTTGCGCAAAAAAATGAGCCAGCCCTTCTGCCAGATTTTTTAGACACGGAAGGTAAAATACTTATTTTTATATGCCTAAGACATAAGATAGTGGTTGAAAATTGACAAAAATATTGGGGAGTCCAACATGGACCCTCAATAGTTGGTTACCGATGAGTTGAGAATGTAGAAGATAAGTAGTACGATGTTAAGCGTACGATGATTTATTAAGATTAAGATTTATTATGATTAAGATTAGTTCAATACCTACTAGCAAAAACTAAATAAAATTTTCGCGCCCAGATGGCACTCACCCTCCCTTATGTCAAGAATATAGAATTAAGCTGTAAAACATTTGATACCTTGCTAGTTTTTATCATGATAGTAAGTAGAATTGGTATACCATGGCAAGGACGTGTGATAAAAGAGATATATTACTATTGTCAGTTCGTTATAATAGCACATTGTTTTCCTGGGAATCAAATTGAAATATCGGCCATAGTCCATAGCTTTACACGAGGGCTCCATTGTAATTGAGTTTTCATTGTACATATTCACACGTCTACCAAGCCGAATCTGAGAAAACCTCTATAATTTTTTACTTAAAAATTTACTGTGGTGTCCGATTGAAAATTAAATTTGGATCAATATTTTGGAAAACATTTTATTGAGATATTTTTCCCAATCGGGTTCTTTAAATGAATTTCAATAATTCAAACCTAAAATACATCTGCTATAGTTTATCTTAAGAATTTTTAACTTTAAGATAAGGTACTAAGAGTCGCAGCAAGCGCTCCTCTAGTTCAGTTAGGTTTTTTTACCTCTCAAATCAAAATGGGTAATACTAGTTTTTTTTTTTCAAATTAACTATCTGAGACCTTGAGCGATAACCAACAACGGATGTATTGGGATTAAGGAAATGATGCTCACACAGGTGGACGCTCCAGAACGCGCGAAAGGGTAGAATGAAATAAAATTAAACAACCAAAAACACCTATCTCAAGATGGCGCTTCATGGCTTTATTCGTATTTACGTATTTGTGTCATTTAGCAAATATTGCGATGTGTAGACTGTCAAAAGTTTTATAATAAATAAAATTAAATCAAGGCATGAATTGTATTTAATTGGATTATGATTTATGAAATGTATGTTACTAGTCGCTGGATATTGGATAAGTTACACTTACAATATTAATGTTATTACGACTTTTGGAGTCGAGTGTCGCCTCACGGAAAGCGGCAAGTTGTCATATCGTTTTACTCATTAAAAAAAAACAAGCACTGGTGTCGGTTTCTTTATGCATATCAAGGAAGCCAAATAGACAAATACGCAAGTACTGCAACTATATTCGCTGTATTCACAAGAATTTTCGTAGCAAAACTGTTCTTTGATAAATCCTAATAATATTATAAAGGCGAAAGTTTGTGTGTGTGTATGTTTGTTACTCCTTCACGGCTCAACTACTGAACCGATTTAGCTGAAATTTGGAACATAGGTAGCTTATAACCCGGATTAAAACATAGGCTACTTTTTATCCCGGAAAAATCCGTAGTTCCCGTGGGATACTCAAAATACCAATTTTTCTAGAGCAATCTATACCTACATCTATAGATAGATTGTTCAAGCGAACTTGCTTGAAAGCATGTTTAAAGGTTGGAATAGGGAACGATAACGGGAAAATGACGTTTCCTTTAGGATTCATGAAAAAGCGAATTTGACGCGGGCGGGGCCGCGGTCAAAAACTGAATCTTTTATCACTATAATTGTGAAAATGGCCACTATGTAGGTTCTGAACATACCACTGTACGCATTTAACAAGTGTGTTTAGTTGAACAAGGGGATATGGGATAATTATGCTATTATTGTCCTTCTCACTCTTATGAATACGTTGGTGGGTTAGGTTA
This sequence comes from Coenonympha glycerion, assembly GCA_963855885.1. Lineage (NCBI taxonomy): Eukaryota > Metazoa > Arthropoda > Insecta > Lepidoptera > Nymphalidae > Coenonympha > Coenonympha glycerion. The sequence goes on along the minus strand of OY979626.1, from coordinate 13,656,455 downwards.
GGTTAGGTTAGTATATGGTAGAGAGTGACAGGTCTTGGAAGGCGATGGAGTGCTTCTCTGAGGAAGTAATGACGCAGAAGGAGGCTGCGGAGCGGATGAGAGAGGATGACGTGGGCTCTCATCCCATCCGCCGCAGAAGGGCTGGGCGCAGGCGTGCTGCCCATGACCGCCGCCTGCCCCCTTAAAAGGGCACCCGGGCGATAGACACGGGGAGTTTGTCGCCCGATGGAGAATGGCCCTCGAGCCGGGAGGTGCATCTTTGTGTTCACGATGCACCTCTGTCAGGGAATTGATGAAGAAGGAAGGAGGGTCTGCCTCGGCAGACACCGTTGGCTGGGTAGCGCGAGTGCTTCCGGTCCCGTAGCCCAACCACCAGGCGACGAGGTGAACACCGTGGGGTTTTAGTCGGTGTGACTCCGACATAACCGAAGTGCCTCCCCGTGGCACGCCGGTATCCATAACGGATTTCCCCACGAAAAAAAAAAAAAAGGTTAGGTTAGTATGCAGCGTTGCGGAAGAATATAACAGAAAAACGTTGTTTTACCTAATTACTTCAAAAACTAAGCCAGTTATTTAAATGTCATTCTGAGCGTTTTTGGGAATTATTTTTTACCAATAAATTCAAACAAAAATTACAATTATGTCCATCGTAGTTTTCGATGGAAATTAGAAAAATGGAGATTTTTGAGCAATTTTTGGGAGAACTTTTTGGCGAGAAATTTTTACCGAAATTCACGCGGGCGAAGCCGCGGGAAAAAGCTAGTAATAATTAAATCATTTCAATTTTAAATAAACGTTTGTGTTTGTTACTCGCAATTATTTAAAACCTATCTAGCTGGAATTTAGAAAGCAGATATTTTACCTCTCGGTTTAACCCTCTCAGAAAAATCCACTGTTCCTGTATCTATTGGTGAAAATTCAAATTTCACGTTGGTACCGCGGGCATTTTGTGTTATCAATATTACATTAAAAATTATAATTTCATATACCATTTCCACTTGAAAAATACTAATCGATCGATTTTACATCTTTATAAATATCAAAAGTACCTACGAGTAGGTACGTACGGTCTACGACACACAAGTAGATCGGTAGATACTTACCTAGGTACTGAACGTAAAATATGCACTTCCTTACTAAGTGATTGCTTGTAGTTAAGTTGCAATGAGATCTATGCAAATCAAACCTGTAGACCAATTCCGTTATGTTATCGAATACTTAAGGGAATTGGAGTAGTTACCTATATCTTTAGTCCACTTCCAATAAAACACAGGGTGCAGATACTCCTTAAACTGCTTATGTAGATTTAATTGGAAGAAACTAAATTCATCAATAAAATCATTAGGATTAAGATGTAACATTTTAACATTTAATTAATGAACCACTTACTAGTATTAGAAAATACTTTGCTAAAAGTCCTTCACTGTCTTTGAAGGCAATACAAAAGAAAAATTAGGTTCAGCTTTTTCCGAAAACAGATGAACTAAAGTCCAAAAATAAATTGTAATGAGTATATTTTATTCATAACCTCTGTTAGAGGCTCTGTTTAAAATTTTATAGACACTTGTAATTTCATTTGTTTGTAGTTACTTGTAGCTAATAAACTTTAGATAAATTTGAGCTAAATCTTCATGACTAATGATTAACGATTCTGATTTTACTAATAATAACAAGAATTCCCATTTTCCATATCAGTATAGGTATTACGAATTTAATAAAATGAACGATCACATTCGGTGACCAATGATTGTTATTTGTTAAGAATAGCAATTAGATTTCACTTCTTATTTATTTCGCCTCTCTACCTCGCGACTGATAGAAATAGGAATTTTTGTTAATCATTAATCATGAATACATTTGGCCTTTCTTTGCACAGGTACATCCATACATCCAAGCTGAGCATTCCATGCGCGACTGCCAATTAAGCCCAAATACATTCCCAGAATCACCATTAACTTTACAAAGACGTGCGCGTGCGACCTACATGGGATATTGCACATCGGTATGGGATTCCAATGCGGCGCACGCTGTTCACGATCATGAGCTTTTACAACTGACGGTAATGATAGTCACGCGATCGTGCGTAGCGCGTGCCGCAACATTGAACCCTCATCTTTATTTGCATGCAGCAAAATTGGCACGCAAATGAATTAAGGTTGAAGGTCTGCCTGCCAAGTTCAAATATTATTTATTTTTTCGTTATTTGTTAACGAATAACGAAAAAATTGGGTATTACACAATTTTTGAATTTTATAGAAATTATTACTATTTATCTCGAAGATAGTTAGGTAGAAATTAGAATTAGTACTAACATAGGTTTAAGTGCATGTGTATACTAACAATAGAGTTTAGTTTTTAACATTAGGAACTAACATACTCGTAGGTTTAAGATTACTGTTACTAACAAAATTCTATAGAGTATTTGCTCTGAAATAAAAGTTTTAGGTATTTATTTATCTAGAAACTAGGATAACAATTATGACGTAAACAGAAAAATATTAAAATCCAACAAAGATTTACAAAGCAAACATTTTAATTTTGGAGTGGAGGGGTTCTATCCCTTGCTAGCAAAACGAAAATTTGTATGAATCCGCACGAAGCTATGGTAAATATTAGTAAGGTGTGACGTCACAACTCAACCTTTTTAGTTAACAAATTGCGATTAAAAAACCAAAACAAATTTGAATTTGGCAGTCAGACGCGGTTAGCTCACCTTTAACAACACTTGGTATTCAATGAAATGCAAATTCCACGGCTGTGGTCGGTGTCAAAGTAACGGTGTGCGCAGTCGAAATTAATTATGGGAACTAATTTTTTGAGCTGTTATTTAAATATTCGAGATGTTATTATGATCAGTTGGAAAACATATTGAGCAGTTATTTAATTTAATGGCGGTTGATTAATTATTGCGACAGTAAAACATGAACAGTAATAAAGAATCAATTAGTCGGTTATTTTATCATACAATATCAATTCTAAAAATAATTTAGCAGTCCAATAACTGAATGAGCGGTAAAAATGATGGAATGAGCGGTTCCTTTTCTCTTAAAGGTTCTCTGAAGTACGCAGTACCTCCAGTTGAAGCTAAAAACATTCCACTCGGACAAAAAAGGAAGTTTTTGTCCGAGTGGTATTTTCACGAAAGTTTTTTATGTAATACACTTCACAATGTCACTAGCTTTCGTAAATAACTCAAATTAACGAGAAATAATAAGAAAAATTATTATTATAAATCACATTTTTTAGGTTATGTTTACGTATTTTTTGCCAGTTTGCTAATATTTTTACGAAAGATTTGTATCACACTGTCACTAACTTTCGTAAATCACTGCACAAACGACTTAGGGTCCAGGAGCGAGCGAAGCGAGCTCGGGACTTGAGGGCACCCCGACTCGGCTGGGTTAGGTGACGAAGAGGATGGCGGGGCCTGCAAGGCCCCGCCATCCTTCTGAGTGGTTATTTTCTTTTATGACCACCCAGAAATAGGAGCCCCGCGAAGCGGGGCTCCGTCGACTGGCCTTTAAGAAGATTAAAGACATAAATAATGAGAAGAGGTGAAGATTTTTTAATTTCAAAAAAATATTTCTCGAAAAGTATTAGGCCTCGTACGATTTGGCTTGGGGGGTAGACTCCCCCTACCCCTCCCCTCCCCCTCACCCCCCTCCCATCCCCCCCGCAACGGGTCCCGTGTCCTAGACCTACCATTCCTTCAGTCAAAGCAAAAGTAATTTAATTTTTCATTACTATTTAAGTACTGTTTTTTTTATTGTATTTTACCACCTCATTGTTTATAGAATTGCTTAGAATGAGATTTCTTACCGACAAATTCCGATTTCTTACTGCCCACGCGTAACCGCTCGTTCAATTTTTTTTACCACCCATTTAATTATTTTCCTGCTCAATTATATATTCACTGATCCAGTTCATTATTTTTTATTACTCATTTTTGTTTACTTTACTGCTTAGTTTTAACTGCTGAACTAGGTTATTAAACATGCCATTTTTAATTTTTAACTTATCAAAACTGCTATTTAGAACTGCCTCTTTAAATCAGTGCCATTAATTATCATCACATTATAGGTACGTTTTGGCAAACATTATTATGAAAGTAAGAAATAATGACGTCATGTGAATTTAATTATTCGCGACCTGGCGCGTTCTTGTTACAACTCAGTGTATGCGCCCTACCAGCCCGCGAAATTCAAATTGTATTTAGTTTTCCGCAAATATTAGACTACCTAAGACTTAGTAGGTTTATGGCAGTGAGTTTTGTTACGCATGCGTGTACATTTTTTAAATAAAAACTTTGCTAGAAAATTCCCATTCAACTCGTATTGGTTTTTTTGAAAATTTATTTTTGCAGTTACCTAGATTTGGAACTATTGGGAACCAATCTGAGCTAAATGCGTATTTTTAATAGTAGGGGATCTCAAGTAAGGTCAACCTTCACCGAGCTGTTTATTGGATGAAAACTATTTTATATCTAATTAAATATGTCAATAAATATATCGCAAGTGGGTTGCCTAAAAAATTTCAGTCCAGGATATGATTAATTAAGAATTTAAAAAAATCAATTGTAACATGAACTCCTATTTGTTAGAGTTCCGTTGACATCTAAGTTCAAATTAGATTGGATGAGCGATTCAGGTCGCAAATTGCAATTGTGCTTATTTACCTACGATTTTATTATCCGTTAACTTTCTTTTGCCAAAAAATATAGAGCGGAAATACTTTCCTCAGCCAGGAAAGTATTTCTGGCAAAAAGCACTATTTATAACATCCAATCTAATTTGAACTACGATGTCAACTAAACTGTAATAAATAGGAGTCCATGTTACAATGGTTTTTTTTTTAATTCTCAATTAATCATACCCTGGACTGAAATTTTTTAGGCAACCCACTTGCGATATATTTATTGACATATTAAATTGGATATAAAATAGTTTTCATCCAATAAACAGCTCGGTGAAGGTCGTTGTATAGCGGGATCCTAGACCATGAGTAAAGTTTTAATTGTATACATGCAGTTGCGTAAATATTGTGCTCGCAAAACTCATTGCCTACGATGTACCTATGTAGGTATAATAATTAGCCCAATAGTAGCGAAAAACTATTAAAAAGATTTGAATTTTCAGGTATATTATTAGTAGTAGGAAAAATATATGATCTTTTTTGGTTAAAAAATATTTGAAAGACACAAATCACAGCCCTAGAATATGGAAAATTGTCCTTGCATCTTTTATAGCCATTCAAGACGATGCCATTTACACAATGGCTACACAAAAGATTAATAAATAATAATTGTTAGCTTACGTACATAATTATGCGATTATTACCATCAAATTTTAGTTGAAACGACTTTAATTGCCTAAATTTTGTTAAAAGCCGTGTGGAAGTGAACAATTGTGTGTCAGCGTGCCAGACGTCCCAATTTTGGCGGGACTTCCTGATTTTTAAATCAAAATTAAATGTCTCGCGCATGACTGGCTCGAAGTAGCAATTTGTAAACAGTCAATATTGTTTGAGAGTTTCAACTTACGCGATACTTTTCCAATGTGTAAATCTTAATTTACACATTAGAAAAGATTATTTTTAAATCGAACTCAATTCAAATTCAAACTTCTGATTACATAAGTTTTTTTACTATGTCCCGCTTTTGACGAAAGAATCCCGCTTTTTACACTTAAAAAGTTCCAAAATCCCGACTTGACAAAAAAAACTGGCAACGTTGTGTGTGTCCTCGTGTGAATATCCCTTTTAAGTTATTTTTGGCTTGGTGTATTTGTGTTGTTATTTGTGTGTTTTGGCTTTGTTTGTTAGGAATATAAAACAAAAGTTACCTGTGTGGATACACCCGGGCGAGTTGCATGTCAGTTCCTGCTGGCCACTCTTGCCAACCGCAGCTGGTGGCTGAGAGACTCTCAGTTCGCTAGTCTGGGGCATCTCTAGAATGCGTAGAGATGGGTGAATGGGGATACAACACAGTAGGTCATGAAAAGCTTGAACAAACAACGTTTATTAAGGACGTAGGGAATTCATTCTCATGCTGTAAGCTACGACAGCTTCATTACAAACGTGGTTCGGATTACTCTAGTCTAGTGGTTTAAAGCGTTAGGCACTAAGTCAGTGGTGGGCGAGCTAATGCACTAAGGAAACTACGAGTGGATATCAGCCTTAATTCATTTATTTATCTGCATTTTATGTATATAAAATATATATCTGGTTTACGGCTTTTCACAAATCCGTAGGGTCTTTCCGGGATAAAAATTAGCCTATGTTTTAATCTAGGGTTATCTGTATCAATTCCTAATTTCAGCTAAATCGGTTTCTTCGTTACGGCCTAAGGGAGTAAAAAACATACACACTTATACACAAACTTTCGCCTTTATAATTAATATACGTATGATTTTGCCCGCCACTGTTTACAGCTCGACAGGAAGACATTGCTAGGCCACAATATACTAGCGTAGTCCAAACCACGTCCGAATAGGTACATGTATAGCGCATTCTCATTATTACAATACAGGGGGGCGATTCACGTAAAGTTTTCACACACTGAGTGAGTGATGTGAACCAAGAAAAAAAAAAATTATGCTGAAAAATTAACTTTACTTATGTTGGTTTAGCTTTAGAGTGTAAAATTGAATGTATTTCAACTTAAAAATACAATCCTTCAAAGCATTTGCGCAAAGTTAATTTAATTTCACGATTCTCGACCACGTTGCGTTTTGAGGTTCATTCAATTTTACGCTCTAAATCAGCAGTATTAAGATTAATTTTTCAGTGCTAGCAAAAAATGTTTTGGTTTCAATATCTTCTGCTAACGTAAATGCCATGACATTTTTAAACATTTCACTTCACGAAATGAATAGCTAACGATTTACGTGAATTGCCTACCACTCCAGCAATTCAACCCACAGTATTTCAGCTTTTGAACAAAATTTATGTATTAAATACCATCAAAAATGCTACAGAGATCATTTTTGAATGTAGTAGGTAATAGCTCAGTACCCAGGGTTGGATTGCAACTGAAATAAGATTCAATTCCTGTTACTACTGAATTGTGAGTAGCGCCCTCAGCTATGTTACCTTATCTATTTTACTTCTACGCCTGCTATTGCATTGAAAACTGTGAAATGTAAGGAAATGATTTTCGTCATTGGTAGATAAGTCACATGATCAACTCATCGACCGGAAAAAGAACGTGAGCATTCCCATATCCCATTGTTCTTTTTCCACCGACTTCAAAAAAGGAAGAGGTTCTCCATTCGACTGTATGTTTTTTTATGTTTTAAAAAAACATCTGATAACCTTTGACTGGGTGAATCGATTTTGATGATTCTTTTTTTATTATAGAAAGCTGACGTTTCCGTGTGGACCCATTTCAATTTAATCCAGTTCTGATAATGGTATCCATGAGAGAACCATATTAGTCTAAAATTTTTAATTGGAAAAGATATATTCAAAAGTAGTGTGATGAGAGTTGAAGTAGGTGTTTTTTCTTTTAAATTATCGTATATTATTAAGTTTTCGATGCGATAGCAACTAGGACATGGCACCGAGTGGAGATACTTATAAATGCGATGCGACGTATGCGCAAACTTTAAGGAGCACACCACGGGTGTGCCCGCGAAATTCAAATTTTTCGTGGTTTTTCGCGATTTTTAAGCTAATAAGACATAATAGGCTTATGGCCGTCAAATTGCGATAATCCCAATATCTTCTTCACGTGTTTATATAAAAATCTCTGCTCGAAAGTGTCGAGTTAAAGAAATTAGTCCAAGATTTGCGAGTTACTCACATAAAACTCGATACTCGGATTAATTTCCTAGGATACACACTTTTATGCAAAGATTTTGATATAATCATGTAAAGATGATACTGCCATTCTCGCAAATTGATTGCCATAAGCCTATCATGTCTAATTAGCGTACAAATTGCAAAAAACCACGAAAATTTTGAATTTCGCGGGCAGACCCGTTGATTTCACGTTAACAATACATTTATTACAGTACACCTATCGTATACCTCGTTGATCTAGTAATTAGCACGTTTAATGGATCACGAAGTCCGTCGGTTCGTTTATTTTCGCGTTCGCTTGCGGTCAGGCAAGTTATTGGGTTTTTCTGTTAAAAAAATTGCTGTTAAGAGTAGCAAGTTCGGAAATAAGTTGTTGGTGCCAGAAGCCCAGCCTCGATAAACTCGTAAAACTGTCATTCTTATGCCCAACGTTTAAAAAAAATACAGTCGGAAAATATTAATAGGTATAGATACTCGTAGTTCATTCCACAAAGACGCGGCCCTCTTTTTAGGGTTCCATACCAAAATGGTAAAAATGGAACCCTTATGGTGAGACTTTCTCCGTCCGTCGGTCCGTCCGTCCGTCTGTCACACTCGATTATTTCAATAACTATTCAAGCTATCAACTTGAAATTTAGAATAGTTATAGGTAATAGTAACGCGACGTCATAATAATCTTAAAAATTTGAAAATTGTTTTTATTTTTATTTAAAAAGGAGGGAAACCGGGTCGACAAATTTTCAAAATGAGATAATAATATTGAGTGGGGTATCATATGAAAGGGCCTTACTTGTGTATACTAAAACTAATTTTTATTTATTTTTATCCCTGATAGTTTTTGATTTATTGGGCAAACTGTCGAAAAAAATACCGTTATCTCCGAAGTTTACCAATCGAAAAATCTGAAATAATTATGATCAATGGAACTTAACGTATATTTTACAGGAAAAATAAAATCAACTCACTGACTAATATGCTTTTTTTGATAATAACAATAATCCGCCAAAAACAAAGTTACGTTTGCGGTTTGCCAGCAAAAGTACCTACATGTAAATTATACTCGTAAATTCATGAAAAAAAGTGATTCTTTCAATGTTTTACTTCTTTTATGGTATGGAACCCTCGGTGCGCGAGTCCGACTCGCACTTGGTAAGTTTTTTTTTTACTTAAGTGTGACCATACAAAACTCGTTCCAACAGTATTGTTGAATTAAAGAACTTTTTTGTCAGTACAACAAAAGGTATATGTATAGGCCATATAAAACAGTTTTTACCTATATAGGTAAAAACTGTTTTATATGGCCTGGGCTATACCCAAGTATATCATACATAGACCTAGCCCAGGGCTCATACATTGATGAAACATCTCCTTTGAATATTCGCGCCCGGATGGTACCCATCCCCCTTAAGAGTCCGCTTACCCACGATGTCTCAAATACATTCGTAATACCAAAATCATTTGTAATTCGTGCAAATTTCGATCACGTTGTGGTGTTATTCGGGTTCATATAGTAATAATCTATGCTCCTGGCCATATTCCGAAATACTTTTGTTAAACGAATTGTAAACGAATTTAGTTTTGCTTATTTTTATGTCAAAGAGGACATGTTTTCTGCTTATTTGTTTTGTAATTAAAACAACACTATCTCACGTCACATCAGTTCAGGAGCACAGTTTTATTGTCCAGATAAAGAAAAGAAAGTTACAAGTTAAATAACACCACAACATGATCGAAATATAATATGCACGAATTACAAATGATTTGGTTTTTTGAATGAATGGAGACATCGTAGACATATTTAGTTGATATGATACTATAGAGAATGGTTCTTGATGGTACGGAACCCTCAGTGCGCGAGCCCGACACAATCTTGACCATTTTTTTTAAGAAAATTTTGATAAACTAATAGGTTTTGTGATATTTACAAAAAAACCTGAACCCCTTTTAAGAGTCTGCTTACCCACGATGTCTCCCATACATTCGTAATACCAACATCATTTGTAATTCGTGCAAATTTCGCTCATGTTGTGGTGTTAATCGGGTTCATATTCATTAATATATTCATACTGCATAGATTCATAATATTTATATAATCTATGCTCCTTGCCATAAGTATTTGGTTCGGAAATACAATTTAAACGAAATAATAATAATCAATTTTGATCAAAATTTTTATAACTTCGGTCGAAAAAGAGTGTGCGAGTCAGATTCGCACTTAGCCAGTAGCCTGTTTCCAAACTTAAGTTTTCTTTCAATTTTTTATTTTATATTTCAAAAGTAGTGCATACTCACTAGTAACGCGCTACTTTTCCAAAAATTATATCTGTGAAAATAACATGTCAGTATTTTCTTATTAGAACAATCTACGTAAAGTACGTTGCCGCTATATACCGTGCAGCCAGCAAAACTGTAGCGCAAGCTAAGTTATCACTGGCGCCATCTAGATTTGCATCGTGACAACATTTAAAACAGAAAATATTAAAAACTAGAAATGCTGTAATGGTCTGCGGAATGTAGAACTGCATTTTGCGCTCTATCATACTCGTAGTATATCACAGGCATTTTGACCGCCTTGAAAGATTGTAACGTTCGCTGTTTCTATATGCCGATAGCAATAAGCAAAATGTAAGTTTTGGTTAGACAATGCTCGCGTTGGTTGTAGAAATAGTCACAGAACCGAACTGCCTCACCTCGACACCAAGCAGTCTTATTTTCCCTACCCGTAGATTAGTGTTTTTTTTACAAGCACTTATGAATTGTCAGTATACTTATACATATAGGTAATAATACAGCTATTAAATAAGAAAACTAAGTTTACCAGGGTTCTAACCCGCCCTGACCTGTGAAGAAGTCCACAACAGCCTCAGTCGGTTTTTAGGGTCCCATACCAAATTGGTAAAAATGGAACCCTTATGGTGAGACTTTCTCCGTCCGTCCGTCCGTCCGTCCGTCCGTCTGTCACACTCGATTATTTCAGTTAATTATTAATTATTAAAGCTATCGACCTGAAATTCGGAATAGATGTAGGTAATTGTCGCGCGACGTTATTGCAATCATAAAAATTTGAAAATCATTTTTATTTAAAAGAGAGGGTAAACGGGGTTGTTGAAATTTCGAAATGAGATAACAATATTGAGTGGGGTACCTATCATATGAAAGGGCGTTACTTGTGTAGTCTTATACCAATTTTTACTTATTTTTGTGTCCGATAGTTTTTGATTTATTGGGCAAACTGTCGAAAAAAATACCCCCTTATCTCAGAAGTTTATCGTTCGAAAAATCTAAAATAAATATGATTAATAGAAATAAACGTCTTTTTTACAGTAAAAATAAAATCAACTCTCTAACTATTTTACTTTTTTGATAATACTCGTAACAATAAATCGCCAAAAACAAAGTTAGGTTTGCGGTTCGCCTGCAAAAGTAGGTACCTAATATGTAAATTATACTCGTAAATTAATGAACAAGGTGATGCTTTTGTCGGACTCGCACTTGGCCGGTTTTTTTTAATTCCTTACGATTCACAAAAAACATAAATGATTGTGAAGGAGGGGAGCGTCTTCGTGGATTGAACATACTAATCGGTCCACAAAAGTTAATTGTAAATAAGAGAAATATCACTTGCTTCACAATAGGTAGCCATAATATATGAGAAGAATTGTAAATACGTAATGTGCGTTTGGTCGACTTATAACTGACTTTCCAAGAGTAAGAAAAAGACAAGGTTATCAGTTCTACCGTTGTGCTCGTCGTATTCAGACGTAAAACTAATTTTAATAGATCTTTTTACCCAAATGCAGGAATGGTTATGTTTTTGTAGCGTACCTCCCTTTGTATGAGTATATTTATTTGTTTGCCTGAAATTTCATATGTCAATAAATATATCGCAAGTGGGTTGCCTAAAAAATTTCAGTCCAGGATATGATTAATTAAGAATTAAAAAAAAAATCCATTGTAACATGAACTCCTATTTGTTACGAGTTCCGTTGACATCTTAGTTCAAATTAGATTGGATGAGCGATTCAGGTCGCAAATTCAACTCTCTATCAATTTTGCTTATTTACCTACGATTTTATTATCCGTTAACTTTCTTTTGCCAAAAAATATAGAGCAGAAATACTTTCCTCAGCCAGGAAAGTATTTCTGGCAAAAAGCACTATTTATAACATCCAATCTAATTTGAACTACGATGTCAACTAAGTAAACTGTAACAAATAGGAGTCATGTTACAATGGTTTTTTTTTATTCTTAATTAATCATACCCTGGGCTGAAATTTTTTAGGCAACCCACTTGCGATATATTTATTGACATATTTAATTGGATATAAAATATGTAGTTTTCATCCAATAAACAGCTCGGTGAAGGTCGTTGTATAGCGGGATCCTAGACCAATATAATGTCATCGTATGAAAAATGAAAATGAAAATGAAAAATATCTTTATTTCACATAGGCCTAACATACAGGCTCTTGCGAACGTATGACAAGACGTTTTGTGTGTTTTGTATTCAATTCAAGAATACAAGCTATTTCGTTTTATTGGTTGTGCTGGTTGTTATTGACCTCATTTACATTTGTTAGTGTCAGGCCCATTACGTAGCGGCGAGAATTTTTTCCTGTTGAATCTGAATTTGGGTATTTTAAATTGTGATTCTCGTTGATAACTCTTTGCTTTATCATTTCATAACAATGATCTGTTACTTTCTACCACTTTTGTATCACTGACACTGAATTAGACGAATGGATCACTGAAACTAAATATATCTTCATCTATCAAAAATATAATATTTTTTCACTTATGTACATGTGATTATTATTTGATGTCTACCTCATAATAATAACTATGATTTATATATATTATTATTTATATATTTTATTTTATTATTATTTATACAAATTGCTTATTATCGGCATTTAGATTATAAGATTTTGATAAGACAGAGTTAGATTTCAACCAAAAATTTAAATTGCTAGATGAGCCCTAATAAACCTCTATGAACGTGGACATTTTTGTCTTGTGTGCGACTGCGACACGATGTCATCTTCGCACTGTAAGCGTAGGGCTCATCTAGCTATTTAAATCTTTGATTTAAACACTATCCCATTGCGAAATTCATGACAATCCCCCCTGTCAGATTAGATAACTCTTTTTTTATCAAAAAAACTTCGCTACTTAACTTATAATATACTTACTGTCAAAATGTCAGATCGTATAAGAACTACAATGTTTTGGTCTCGAATTTGGTCAAAAAGTATTATTAGATTTTTTGAGGCCATCGCTCAAATACATTGGATTAATTTCTTAGATTTTCTAGGAAATAAATTTTCTAGGAATAGTATTGTAAGCCTCATAGCTTGCATAAACTCGCAGCAATAAAATTTTGAGATATGGGACTACGATCTTTACTAAAAACAGAACCGAGTTATTCGGCCGAGTAACTCGGTTTGTCAAAATTTAACCGAGTAAGTAAGTATACTCGTTTAATATTCACTCACTCAGGCACTCGGCCCATTTCTACTTTCGAGTCATCAAAGGAATATAAGAAAGAGAAAATGTGGCATAGTGAATCATCTAATTAGGTATGCATCTATGTCAATACTCAATGAAAAATATTGTGTGCATCGCCGTTGTTCAAGGAACAAAGGATATTTTTTATGTAGATAAATTATTACTGTCAATGTCGCTGTCATTATTATGCCATTTCCTCGTGACCGCTTTGCGCCGTGTGCTCATTTTTATGCAACACTTGTTTCTATCTATACAGGGTGGAATTTTATAATGCCATCTGAAGGGAAAGTACTCTTAATACTGTCGATAGAAAATATTACTCAAAGAAAACATTCCTTTTTCTATTAGAAAGAAAACTGCATTCAAAGATTCTCGAAATATGCTTGCCACACCCGGGAATCGAACTGACTAAAATCTGTAAAAATTACAACTTGTACTTTTATTGCATCGATGGTTAAGATAAGGATAAAATCTCTCTAAGAAACTTGATAAATTACATTAATATAAGAGTTTTTTCCCTTCAGGTGGCATCACAAAATTCCACCCTGTATATTATGTAGGTACCTACTTACAATAAAAGGGAAAATCGAATGACTGACTAATTGATAAAATAAACGCCCGAAAGAAAACAAGAAAATCTTCTTTAATATTCTTCTTAATTCTTTCTTTAGTTCTTTTTTAGGGTTCCATACCAAAATGGTAAAAATGGAACCCTTATAGTGAGACTTTCGCCGTCCGTCCGTCCGTCTGTCACACTCGATTATTTCAGTAACTATTAAAGCTATGGACCTGAAATTTGGAATAGTTGTAGGTAATTGCGGCGCGACGTTATTGCAATCATAAAAAATTCAAAATCTTTTTTATTTTTATTTAAAAAGGGGGGAAAACCGGGTCGTGAAAATTTCAAAATGAAATAACAATATTGAGTGGGGTATCTAACTTGTGTATTCTAAAACCGATTTTTATTTATTTTTATGCCTGATAGTGTTCGATTTATTGGGCAAACTGTCGAAAAAAATACCGTTTCGCCCCCCCCCCCCCTTATCTCCGAAGTTTACCAATCGAAAAATCTGAAATAATTATGATCAATAGAACTAAACGTATATTTTACGTAGGAAAATAAAATCAACTCTCTAATTATTATACTTTTTTAGATAATAACAATAAAACGGCAAAAACAAAGTTATGTTTGCGGTTTGCCAACAAAAGTACCTATATGTAAATTTTACTCGTAAATTCATGAACCAAAGTGATTCTTTTAATGTTTAACTTATTTTATGGTATGGAACCCTCGGTGCGCGAGTCCGACTCGCACTTGGCCGGTTTTATTAATTAGTAGAAATTAAAAAAGAGCAATAAGAAAGAGCAATTTTCTGTAAATCGATAAGTGATTCTTCGAAGGGTTATTCTTGAAAGATCGTATTTTGTGTAAATTAATGAATGAACATTATGTGAGATTTTATTAATAAGACGTCTGGAGAACTGCATAATAAGATGTCTGGAGAACTGCATCCATGGTCGGATATTGATATATGAGTGCGTCTGTATCCGCCCGTGCCAATAAAATTTTAACTATGGTTGTCGGGAAGTTGCAACGTAAATTGCAATGCTTCATGATCATTATACACTATACAGTCACGGAATGTAAAGGTTCTTCACCTTAGTGTCGGTTTTCGCTTGCACTTGTACTTCAATAATCCCTTATGCCAACATAACAACATATGTACAATAGTTTCAAAAAGTAATACGTGCACGCGATACGTTGAAAGAATCAATATGAAAATCGACGAATCTTTTCATTCCGTGACTGTACATCTATATACCTAATCAAAGCTGTACATAAACTATGGTTACCGCGCTCGCTCTTATCAAGCGTGAATTAGCGACGACACCACATCAACGACACAATGACAGAGTGTTAGGGTTGGCCAAAGCAAATTTATTTATTTAAAAAATTATCGATTTCCAAACTTAACTTTCCAAACCTTTTAAGTCCTAACACATATAAATATTAATTTATCAGGTCCTTACCAATCTTTAAAATAAAGAATACTATTTTTTTATCAAATGTAATTTCGAGCTTCTTTTTATCGAATAGTAATTCATTTGTTGTTTCCAAAAAAGACTGATTGACTGTTCTACCAACGGACAGATCAGACTAAAATTTTGAATACAAGACGGCGCCATCCGCTTAGAAAGTATTTAAATATTCAATGTCTTAGGTGAATATATTAAATCCCTAAAAGAGCAATATAAGGATGTGATTTGAGTAAAGCAGCGGTGGCAATAATATACAATGTTATAATCATAACGTAATATAATTTGTGCTCTTAGTTGACAACCCTGGGAACTACGATTGATGCATGACGTAAATATTTTGGTAACTATCTGCTCTGATTTTAATCAATAACACTCAATATTAGCTCACGTATAATGTCGAAACGGCTGGCACGGTCCATGGTGACATAAATAAATTATACTAACAAATAAGTAGCCTGTTTTTCTTTTGACCCGCAATCAAATCGTTACATAAAAGAAAAGGCTAGTTGATCATTTTGTAGTTTATTAGTGTTCCATTAAAAATAAAGAATTGAACCTCCGAATCGTTGCTGTATTAAATTGTTGTACACGAAATATTTTCGTTGAGTATGTAATGTGACGTGTGATTCCGATACAGTAATAATATGGTCATTGACTATGAGTGTCATAATGATAGGAAAGCTTTACAGGTGAGGATATGCTATGCTCGGAATTGCTCGGTCATATCAGAAATTAGGAGAGTTGTAAATGAACTAGAATAACCCTAGTTTCTGTCAGTATTAGTCAGTTTGTCCTATATATTATTTAGTCCAATCTATCGCGAAGCTAAAATGGCAATACGCGAGCAACGTAGCTCGTGGAATACGTTGGACGTTGTGGACTAAGGCGCTGGAATTACGACCCTTTACCAGGAACACAGTGTTGAACCACCAGGAGTTCCAGAAATACCAGGAAACTCACACAAAGGGAGGCGCTGAATCAAAGTGGTAGATATGAGATCCTAAAAGAAGGCCTTATGCCTTGCTGCGTTTGATTAGGGTATTTTTTAGAAGAGTAAGTATTTTCTACACAAAAACGCCCAAAATTAAGCAACGAAATGGCTTTCCCTAAAGTAGAATAGACGCCAAAAGCAAAAAACAATAATCGAATCTTGCTTAACCTTAACGAAACCGGAGATCGAAATCAGAATCTCGCACCCGCGTCATAACAAAAATTCACACTAGGTGTTTGAAATTCAAATTAGATAGTAGGTAAACAGTATACACTACGCACAAATTCTATACAGGTCTACATAATTGAGATGAAAGTCATTAAAATGACAGATGCAGACTGCATTCGCCCTACTTCCCATGGAAAGTCTAGTTCGCAAGATTGGAGTTTCATGTTCAATGGAAAGTACCTACTGCTTTTCTAGTACACTTTAAATTTCACATTACGTATTTATAAAACTCTAAGATTATACTGTGCTAGAGACGAGATGTTGACTGCTCGGCGCTCATGACTAAATAATGTGATACTATATGACCATTGTGATATTATATGAGAAGATGTGAAAAGCCCACTACTGGAGTAGGGTACACAGTTTCATGATTTAAAGGAACAATATATGACAACTGCCGTGCTATTCTGAAAAATTCTTTAAGCAGCGACGAGCGTACATCTCTGCATCTATGAATTTGTCAGTTGTAATAGAGTACAATTTTGCATGCCAACTTCGGCTTGGCAGCTGACAAGATGTAAATAGCGCACTACTGCATTAGGTTATATACTACCTATTATGTTTTCAAAAAGTCTTCAAAGTCAATACCTTGATATTCTTGTTCATATTTAATCGAAAGCTCAATCTGACAAAACATAATATTATTAACTAACCATTATTATTCCAAAGAATGTGTATAAACTAAAATCACTACTGAAATGTTATTACTTATTAGTGATTTCAGTACCATCTCAAATGCTCATAAAATACATAATTAGGTACCTTTGAAAACATCCTATTTTGCTACTATACTTACCTTTTGTTACTGACAGAATGAGGGCTTAGTTCGAAATTCAGAATAAGTTACTAACTCTGTGTTTGGAAACTAACTCTGTGTTTGACAAAACGGCAGGACGCTGGGTCGTGTATTTCTCAACAATCAACAGTCCGGTGTTGGTCAGGCTTTGTCAACCAACTTTATCTATCAGCTTTTACGGTGCAGTGAGCATTTGGGCGCCGCTAAACAATACCGGACCAGTAATAGTACATACTCACTGCGATAACATTGGCATTGTTGAATGTTACAACAAATAGCGTGAAACGATGTGAAAATTAAACTTACGACGGATACTAGTGTGATAATTTTTAAAAATAACCTTGTTACTATGTCTCACCAATAACTCAGAAAGGTACCAATAACTAACCGATTTTTATTTGTTTGTATGCCTGATATTTTTTACGGTTTTTGATTTATTGCGCTAACTGTCGAAAAAATTACCGCTCCGCACCCACCCTTATCTCAAAAGTTTAGCGATACTTTTTCGGTATTAACAATTAACCCCAAAAAAAAGTTAAGTTTGCGTTTCTTAAAGAATGCATTTCTACAGAAAAATACTAATTTTAGAGTTTATCAAGTTACGGATCTTTACCCTACCAAATTTTTTTTTACGTTCGGTCTAGACTCTACTTATAGGCTTTTAATTCGATTCGTAAAAGTCGTTTCTAAATGTCATTTAGTTACATAAAATAACTGTTTAAAAAGGCTCATGACTTATTTTATAACATTATTAAAGCTGTTAAAGTGAAATAATACAGCGATTTATAGGAGTTTAGAAAAATACGAAACGTCATTTTACGAATCGGATTAAAAGTCGGAATATAGGTAGTATAAGTTTGTCTTTGTCCCTTATAAAATTACTCATAAGACACGGGTTGTTGCCTAGTTTGGATTTATATTATTAGTCAGATATTATTTAAAATTGTAATTTGAAACCTTTTGGCTAATAAAAATTAGTTCCAATTTGTTTCATTGTTTATGCAGCGAAGTAGGGAACACTCTTTAGGGAGTGCGATCCGTACGCCAAGCACACAATGATATTATTATATTAAAAAGGTTGCACAGACACGTTTGTGCTGAAATAAAACAGATGCTTTACGAGTATAATGCACGCGCGTTTTGGATGTGGTGGCTTTTAAATAACGCTTCTTATCTTGTACTAAGATAGTGGGTGATCTTTCACGGTCGTTGCTGTTTTGTTAAAAATACCGAGGACTATGATTGAAAGAGTAATCGAGTCAGTGAGTATAGTTTTTTCGTTAAAGTTGCAATAAGAAGACAGATTTACAGTTTACGTGCTCATCTAAGCAAATACGGCTTTACTTGTTCTTCTAAGCACTTCTTCATAGTTAACAAGCCCAGAATACAGTTTTTAGTAGAGTTTAAGTTGCAACTACATTCTAATACATATATTAATTTATTTTGGACCGACCTGGAAATCGAACTAGGTACTCGTCAACGTGCTAGATCAACGAAGCTACAAACATTAAGAACCAATTAAAACATTAATTCCTGTTACCGAAGCAAAAGAAAACTAGTGGGTTTTATCGAGTATAATCGCTGAATAGGTATGCCATTAATGTTTTAATGTCTGCCATATATCTTTTTTCCTAACGTTATCGCTATTACATTTTTATTATACGTTGGCACACCACAAAAAAAGCGTTCGGCCCTCGATCGAAGGCCTTATCCACCTGTTTTTAAATGTAAGCCAGGACGTGTGGGAAGATCCAATCCAGAGCTGGAGCCATAGAAACTGCGGAGGGCCGCCTTCCAGATCCTGTATACTACGAGCAGCTTTTCCGACTATGTCCTACTCGTATATTTACCTTCAGGGCTGGGGGTGGATGGTCGCGCGAGCAACAAAACGACCATGGCAATTATGACTGTGCAGGATACCACCATGAGCGTTCCCAATGCCAGGAACAGTCGCTTCTCCATCGGGCTCCTCTGCTCCCAGAAGGTGGGCCTGAGGACAAAATAAACGAGTGAAAAAACATGCTGCTGAAAGAATAATTCGGGATCCACGCTGGTCGAAGCTAGGTCTGAAAAATTGAAGGTTCGATTCTAGTGAATGAAACTTTCGACTCAAAAACTGGGTCCTATCCTTAAAGTTAAGCGGTAGGTATTAATGTCCAGGCATCAAGTGACACAATATAATGATTATAAAGGGAAGAGAAAATCTCGTAAGTGGTTATTCTTTGAAGGGGAAAATTGTTACGAAATTTTCAATTTGTTTTGCTAAACCAATTTACTTTGCCGCAATTTTCCTTGGTGTTAACCGAAGGAAGCCCGCGGGAAAACAGACTCCTTTTGTATTAAGATAAACTTACTTCAATGGTTGAGACTATATAAATATTATCTTTGAATTTAGGTAAAAACTTTATCAAATGGCTTTAATGTACCACGACAGACCATGTTTGGTTTTTAAAGTATTTCGTCTTCTCGATTGTAAATATTGCGAGGTCCTGTATCTAATTTCTCGTTGCATAAAACAATAATTTTCTTGCGCTCTGCTAATTCAGGATGCCACAAACTAATCGCGAATATATTACTATCAGGTTCACATAGGGAGGATACCGTACCACCCATATAAAGAATCAGCACTCAGTGACGTCACGCATGTATTTTTGGGGTCCGCCCTGAAGCATCCTTTATAATTTGTCAAAACTCTAAAATGGCGCTAATGTCAGCGATAATATTATTATGTGATGTCATTGGTACCGTACTGTTATGGTCGGTAATGACGCCATATTTGAGAAATTTTTGGCTTCAACATAATATGTCACATATTTCTTATCCTCTGAGCGTAGCGTACTTCGACGTCATTGGTACCAACCTCATAGTTTTTGCGAGTATCAAATTATATGTTGTATTTGAAACAATGGAGCCCTTTATGGAAAAGTTAGAACAGCAAACTGCACACGGTGTGCAAATTTGATTAAAATCGGTTCAGGAGTCCATCGCGGACAAACAACGTGACACGTAATTTACATATACTATAATGATAAGAAGAGAAGATGTAGAGCAGTCAAAATAGTCCCAAGTAATAATCAAGGGCTGATTTTTTCAATCGCCAGATCTGAGGAGAAACTTATACCATACAAAATCTGTCAAACAAACGTCATATTTATTCCTTCGATTATCTGGTGATTAAATCAGCCCTTAGTTAATAAAATATCATTCAATTTATTAAAGACAGAGGGTTTCCTTTCGTTGTCACCCATTGGGCACCGTATTCTAATAAAAGTATGCGAATGAACACTGTAGACTTTGCTGTAGATACAGCTTGAGCCCATAAAAATAAAGGAAAGCTTTTGGTTCCATTTCATTAGAGCCCAACAGATTAAGGCCACAGTTATTATTTACCGTTGTGGTGATTTATTTTTTTGCTTGTTCATTAACTGAAGGATGATAAAATACAAAGGAAGTCTTAGGAGCTACTGCTAAATTGATCTAGTTGATTAAAGATGGCGATAAACATCATGTTTATTGTTATGGTAATGGTGGTAAATATACCTATAGACAATGATCCAGATGAGGAGTCTCCAAACTACGGCCCGCGGAAAAATCGACGTCCTCGCTGGCGCAGGGAACGCGCGTTCGGATTCGAGTTCGATTACCGCCGCGAATTACCACTTAGAATTTCATAATTTCTAAATTGGCTCAAGTTTGGTCTGGTGGGTGGCTTCGGTCGTGGCTAGTTACCACCCTACTAGCAAAGACGTACCGCCAAGCGATTTAGCGTTCCGGTGCGATGCTGTGTAGAAACCGTTATTACTTGCCCCTTCCACGTTAGTACGTTAACATCTTCGGCTGCATCATCACTTACCATCAGGTAAGATCACAGTCAAGTAAGTACCAACTTGTATTGTGTAAAATAAATTGTTTTCGAAGATGGCTTAAATTATTTATTAGTCACAAGTGTGAATTGGATTTTTGCACCGAGTCTCATAACTCACACTGGGAACGGTCATATTAAGTAGGTATTTTTTTTACACCAAAATTTCAACTTGTATGTAAAAAAACAACAGTCAGCAATTAGTATTAAAAATTATCTTCACCCAAAAAAGGGCTTCGATAAAAATGTACTTAACTATAATAATTATTCCAATCAAGTGTTTCAGAATCATGCTAAATTTATAAAATGATTAAAATTAGTGCGAATACCATTTTTACTTATTTTTTCAATTTATTGCAGTTCATTAAAACCATACCACATTCATAGCTTTTATTGTAAATACTAGTATTTACCAATTTATATTCTCAAAAAAAAAATTAAAAGTTAACTTACGTGTAGGGATCCGAATAATCAAAGGGATGTGAATATTGCATGTGAAACGTCATATTCTCCGCAATTTGTTGCCGCTGCGCTGTGGACTTTAGAACTATAAAAGCTAACTTTTATGTAAAAAAGTGTGGATATGTTGTTTTAGCTCAAATGAGGTCTAAAAACGCGTTACACTTGTGCAAACCCGACTGAGTCCTAGCACGTTCTGAAGCCAAAGCGTAAGTAGGTAATATTAAGTACATATTCGGTGTGTAATGTAAGATTGAAGATAGAATATTGAGGATTGGACATGTTCAGTAACTCGATACGAGTAATTCACTAGTATGGTGCATCAGCAGATCCCTATCATACGACAGACAACTCCTGACAAACTGATCATTTGACAAATTCGCATGAATGTCAAATAAGTCGCTCAACAATAGGGTATTTGACTCCAATTTTTTTATTACTTTATTATAAAGTAGAATTAAAATAATGACGTGCACTGAAAGAACTAATTAAATCGATCAAATAACAAAAAAGTTATAAGCATTTAAAGATTTGTGATTAGACAGAGATAGCAACATGAAATTGTGACGTCACACCTTACCAATGCCATAGTAGCTTCGTGCGGCTTCATACAAATTTTCGTTTTGCGAGAAAGGGATAGAAGATCCCCCCACTCCAAAGTTTAAACGCCTGTAACTTTGTAAATCTTCGTTGGATTTTAATATTTCTTTCACTGCACGTTATTATTTTTATCCTAGTTTATAATAAAGTAATATTTTTTATCAAATTCAAAAGTAGTGTAAGACCCCATTTGATACATTTGTTTTCTTTTCATTTATCTCATGTTGAAGAGCTAATAATAAGTTGTAATTAAATACCTATAGTTGGAAACTATTTCTTACATCGTTATAAACTATTTATTTAAAAGAAGTTAGTTTATTCATTGGGCTATCAAGTAGCAAGTTTATGAAATAAAAAGTTTGTGCAATAGTTTTTTATCAATGAAAGTATGTATTTGACAAGATTTTTTTATGAATAATACTTCGTATTACAAAAGCTTTTATGCATGTATGTTTTAAGAGTATTTACGATTTCACACAAAAAAAAATCAACCAATTTGGTTAAAATCTTTAATGGTGACAGATTAGTTATCTGGATTAACACTAGTATCTAATTTAACTCTAGTTTTATCCCAGAAATATTAATTGTTTTTTTTTTTAATGAAAAACCAAAATTCATGCTGTTGGAGCCGCTGACGGCCACTAGTGATGTTATAGTAACCAGTAGATAGTCTTTAAAAAGTTTGACAAAGGCTGTAACTTCTGAAATTTATAGTTATCAAAACGGAGGTTGTCTAACGAGAGGACACCATTAGCACGAAAGCTTTCTGCTGATGCAGTTTCGTTGAATGGAACGACAGTTGATACTGGTATCAGGTATGTCATTGTTTGTCATTAGGTTTCGTTATCTTCAATAGAATATTATAATAGGGTACCGTTCGTCAAAAGAGAAAACGCTAGGATTAATTTATTATTCCTCACGGAAAGATATTTGTGCCTAGCACCACAGAATTCAAAAGACCAAAAAAATCTTTTACTAACGACCGTTTTGAGATAGGTTAATATAAGTATAATATCAGCGGGCATAAGTATCAATTTGAAATTAATTTAAGGTACCATTGACGCGGAAAAAAACAGCCTATTGATAATCATGAAATACATCACGCTCTCATAATATAAAGTACACATAAATAATAATAATAGTACACGTAAAGGAAAATCTATATTTGTTTAATAAAAAAACAAGTAGGTAATCATTAATTTTTTTTATTTGTCAAATTTTACTTGCAAGATTTGAAAACAGACTAACAACCATCGGGACAAGCTAAACTAAATATAAAAGCTTGCAAAAACGATTTTGTTTCTATATATTATTTTAACAGGGCCTGCAGGCTTCATTTTATTATTGAAAACTTATGCCTTCACTTTATTTAAGAAAAGATCTCTCAAATGATAAACCTTTTCAAATAAACATTGAAAATACCTAAGTACTTTAATAATACATAAATATTTTCACTGTTAAAAATAAACATTGAGAATAATAATTTATGTATAGTCTAGGTAAGCATCTACGATCCGAAATCACTTATTGTTTAGTGCAAGTCGCCTGGCTCGTGCTTTTTATGTGTTTTTTATTGTCCTCCGTATATTGACGGCTTTTATGGACACTTTTATCGCAAAGATGGTTTTTAACGATTACAGAATCCTACTATTCCATGGTCATGCGTTTTATTTGTGAAAGAATTGCGCAATATATGTGCACGGTGCATCGGTCTGTGCACTCTATCTAAATCTTAACTTCAAAAACAAAATCTTGCTATTCATTTGTATCGCTAAAACTCAATGATGAAGTACGCTATGCTCTTTAATATGCTAAAACTCGAGAATGGATGTAATTAAATCATCCATTACAGACGTGAGTTTGTTAGTTTGTTTATTTGTTTCCGCCAAAACGTGATTTTTGCACAGAAGTGATACATGGAATATGAAGGTACCTACGTACGGAACCCTTTATAGTGGGCGAGTCCAACTCGCACTAATTTGGTTTTCTATATATATTTTAGTACATTATGTATAAAACTTGGGTGGCCGCGCTTTTGTTGCGAATTTTCCTAGAAAAACAATTAAATAGGTAAACTTAAAAACCTTTATAGCCCCTGATTTTTTCATTTCTTAAATTTTATATTATTAATAATAATGTTTTAAAATTTTCTTAGTCTCGTAAGTAGGCATAGCCTACGCAAAGCACCAGTTTTGAGGCGTATTTTCATCCCCCTAGTAGAAGTATGAATAAAAGTTAAAAGTTATAAAAGTTCTACAGTTCTGGACATAATTTTTTTTAGGAAATATCCTCTTTTTTGGAATCATTTTTTTTTAATTTGAAGAATCTTTATTAGGATTTGAGATATTTGCATTAAAACTAAACCTCTTTTTGTTTTTAGTTAATTGTTAAATTGTTTTTTTTTTACAATTGATAGGTTTGCACTTGACCACAATCATGTCAGATGGGCAGAAATTATGAGGTCTAGGTTGGAGCGCGCTTGCCTAGAAAATGCCTATTCACTCTTTTCTTGAAGGCACCCAGATTGTACTTGTTAAAAACTTTATGCTTTTTGCAAGCGGAAATTATTTTTTTCAAAAATTATCCCACAGATTTATAATAATAGATCGTCGCTCGCACTCCGACTAAACTGCAACAGCTCCGAGAGTGCGGCAACTTTTTCTTATAGTGTGTGTCAATTTGAAAGTATGGTGCGCGGATGCTAGTGTGGTGAAAAATTGTTTAGCGACAGCTCGAGGTTGTCAACTTATACACAGTATTTATTGTCTTTCAAAGTCGCCGGCGCGGCGGCTTCTTGGACCTCTATACAAATGCCATTCGGAACCGAGTGACGCCGCAATCATAATTTTCAGAAACTGTTGAAAAGTTGCCCTAAATAGCACTTATGAACAAGACTACGTCGCTTACTTTGAGGCTAGTTTGCGATGTGTGTAATGGGATATATTAAAAAATCACGTCTTGAAATAATAGTGGCATTCAATTCAGGCCAACCACAAGTATTAACTTACATCAGATACCTACTGCAAATAAGATTATGCTAAATATACTCAATAAATATGATCTATATGTGGATTATCCATACAGCAACGAAATGTTGTTATTACATCAATTAATTCAGTTATAAACATAGGTATCTATGCAGTAAATTAATATGTAATGATAGGACAGGAAATGCATATTGCTAATGAGTTACTTACCCCGAAAGAAATAAGATACTATTTGCAATTACATTTCATTGCAAAATATCATCTTTATAGCAATAGATAGATAATCGAGTATTATACTACTTTTGAATTTGCTAAAAGATATTATCCCAGCAAAAACATTTTCATGTAAAATGTTGCCAAGACGAGAACATGTGGCTCACACTATCAAAAAGTTATCAGATCTCATGTAGAGCAAGACTTTTAACTCTACACGCCCTAACTCTATAAATTCTAACTTTATAAACTCTACACTTTAGTCAAAATATATTATGTCTTGGCTGTTTCGGTACCGTCACATGGGCGTAAAGTGAAGAATTTATTCACTGTTCAGTACTTTTCTAATAGAGTTTTGCAAGTGGCATAATGGACCATGCAAAATTCAAGGAATTTCACAATAAAATTAAATGGTATCACCATTGTTATGGGAAAAACTTCCATTTATTAAAAATATGTGTGTGATGAAGTATTTGAAACCAATGCAGTTAGTAAAACCTAAGTGCAGTTTCTGAGGAGACTCAATACCTATCTAATAAATAATCGTTACTACAGAAACTAGGTATTGTATATCAGAAAAGTACAAAGTCAGTGAATAATATTTTTACTTAACACCCATGTGACAGTAACGAAACAGCCAAGACATAATATATTTTGACTAAAGTGTAGAGTTTATAAAGTTAGGATTTATAAAGTTAGGGCGTGTAGAGTTAAAAGTCTTGCTCTACATGAGATCTGATAACTTTTTGATAGTGTGAGCCACATGTTCTCGTCTTGGCAACATTTTACATGAAAATGTTTTTGCTGGGATTTCACTTCTTTTTGTAAGTTGTTTACGACTTTATTCTTTATTTGGTTAATTTCCTTTTCTTTGGTGTATTTCTTGAATATCATTGCAAGGTGGATATTTGTCCGAATCAAGTACCCCCCCCCCCCCCCTCTATCATTTAAATGAGGGAACCCTCCTTGGTTCACCTAGTTTATTTTTTTCCTTATTTGTAGTTTATTACAAAGAGTCCCTATATCAATTTTGAGACCTCTAGCATTAATATTTGCGGTAATTTCATACAAACTTCCATCCCCTATTTTAAGGGGTTGGGGGGTTAAATTTCCAAGTTTTGGAATTTTTTTGTTGGTTGTGTGCTAATACTAGCTTATATACCAAATTTCAGAAATTAAGTTTTTATTATACCTATATACTTATGGGAAACCCCATACAAACCTCCAACCCCCTAATTTTATGGATGTGGGGTGATTAACTAAAAATCCTGAAACACGTATTTAATTGTTTATTACAAAGAGTCCCTATATCAATTTTGAGACCTCTAGCATCAATATTTGCGGTAATTTCATACAAACTTCCATCCCCTATTTTAAGGGGTTGGGGGGTTAAATTTCCAACTTTTGGAATTTTTTTGTTGGTTGTGTGCTAATACTAGCTTATATACCAAATTTCAGCTTTCTAGGTCTTCAGGAAGTACCTAGGAATTTTGATGATCATCAGTGAGTCAGTCAGTCAGTCAGTCAGTCAGTGACGAAATTTGGGTTTTTTAGACGTCAATAAAATCTAAAGTATAAGACCTATAAAATTGAAACTTTATAGGTTTAATAAGTTCACTGGCGACATCATTTTCCGAGAATTTTGATTATCTGAAATAATTCAGGCCTAAGTTATAAGGGTTTAAAAATACGGCGAAACACTTCGAGAAAAGATAGGTAG
Source organism: Coenonympha glycerion (assembly GCA_963855885.1). Taxonomy (NCBI): domain Eukaryota; kingdom Metazoa; phylum Arthropoda; class Insecta; order Lepidoptera; family Nymphalidae; genus Coenonympha; species Coenonympha glycerion. The sequence goes on along the minus strand of OY979626.1, from coordinate 13,629,251 downwards.
TGCCCTCGCGCTTCGCTTGGCTCGTCTTGGCGGGGACACTACCGTGTCCCCAGATTTTATTATTAACTAGGATAACAAATAAAATTTTAAATTCCAACAAAGAATTAAGTAAGTACAGGCATAATAATTATGGAGCGGAAGGTTCTTCTATCCTTTTCTCACAAAACGAAAATTTGTATGAAGCCGCACGAAACTACTATAGCTTTATAAAAGTGTGACGTCAAAATGTCAAATAATTTAAATATAACTTTTTTTGTTATTTGATCGATTTAATTAGTTTTTTCAGTTTATAATGTAGTAATAAAACATTGGAGTCAAATACCCAATTTACTAATAGGAATCTAAAGTGATTTATTTTTAAAAGTTCGTACACAACTCTTGTTCTCTCTCTTATTGTAAGCTGTGACTTGTGACGGAGCTGTTGTCTACTGGATTATGAGAGAGACGGCATAGAGAGTCACCTGTGTTTACATATACACTAGTGCACTATTATATGTCCCAATCTCGGCAGAGATTGAACGCCGCGACTGAATCTGTCTATCGGTCATGATTATTCATAACTATCTGACCCAGCAAACGTAATTTTGCCATTAGAGATACAAAAAAAATTGCTGACGACCTACTCTCGGACCTAACGAGCATATACAGAAAATTTCATAACAATCGGTCAAACCGTTTCAGAGGAGTTTACTAACAAAAATTGGCACGGAAATTTAATATATTAGAGAAGAAGAAGATTGATCCTAAGATCGTAAATGGGAAGGGTAAGTGTAAAAAGTCCACATTTTCTTACTTTCGCCAAATTAACCAAGGGCTTCGAGTTTAAAATTAAACTCGAAACAAAGTACTTGATACTTTGTTTTGATTTTAATTTCAGTTTTGTTGTTTGAAAGCCATAATGTCGTAATCGGTCACGTTGATTCACGGTCATAGTTTCGAAATAAAGCTCACGTGACCCGGCCGGCCGCCATTTGTGAAGCCCGTGAAGTAAAAGCGTCGCAGGTCTCACCGTTGCTTATGCTAAATTAAACTTAGTCAAACTAAGTTATTACCACACTCAATTCTCATGTTTAAGACTTTAGGTACTGCAAGCTCACGTTTATCTCTACGTGACAAAATCAGATAATGAGTAGATCCTTAGACGAAACATTCACCGACATAGGTATAGCTCAACCAAACGCGAAGCTACAGAGGAAATGGGCAGGGTACATTGCTCGTAGAACCGACGGACGTTGGAGATCCAAAGTGCTGGAATGGCAGCAGTATTGGCAGACCTCAGTTAAACTGACGAAATTAAGACTTATAGCGCGGTCTGCTACTTGGTAGGTAGAGCCGGGGAGGGTGACGCCAGGCGAGACAGATTTAAAACACTCGATCAGTCACACGAAGTGGTTTTATTTTGCACAACAGAGTCTATGATTATAATTACAAAAGTTCACACAATATTAGCACAAACAGTTAGCTTATAAGGGTTCAAACAAGTTCACACACTGAGCGCATGGAATTTTCTTACAGGTATCGGTTACCAATAGAGTTCAATGTGATTCGCGCACTTTACTTGATCACTGGGATATTACTTGCAAGTATAACAATGGGTCAGTTTTATTGAGAGTTGTCGGGCCAGAGGGGTTATTTAAGGGAGAGTCAGTCGCGTTATGTAGGCACTGTGCAGCTTGAAGGCGTCTCGCTGGTTTGGCCGGAGTTAATCCAGGTCGTGACCAGGGTGTACCTACGACCGTTGCTGGTATGGCCGGTGTATCCAGGTCCGCTACCAGTAGGGTCGTGCTATCCGCACTCTAGTAAGGCCGGTGTATCCAGGTCCGTTACCAGGGTTTGGATGAGTGCTACTGCATATCGCTAGTAAGTCCGGAGATCGTACGAAACTAGGTGCATGCGTAGGACTGCATACTCTGAAGATTATTCCTCGGGTTATATACTGAATATCCCGGGGGAGCGGGGACTGTGACGGGGTAGTTTTTGCTGCCAAAAGGGTCGTTTGGCCGACCCGGAAGAGAAAGCTGGAGCCTGGCGGCCGGCGACGTCCCAAACACGTGGCGATGTCTGACCCGCCGAGTACCTGCTCTCGGCCTTGATGCGACGAATGGTTAGGGATATTTTGGAAAGCTTTGCCGGCTATTGTTTAATTTAAGCGCAGGCAATACTATTTTGTAATGTGACGTGCTACAGTCTCCCACTCTGGTTCTGACGACGTCCCGGCGAAGAAGCAGGATCTTTGGTAGCACGTCCACTTGCTTTCTTCCTTGGTTCTGACGATATTCCGACGAAGGAGTGGTTTTCAGTAGGGCATCTACTTGCTGCCTTCGTCCATCGACTTTTCCCTTTGAGACTTCCAAATGCTTCCTCATTGCCTAATTTCCATGGGCGGCCCAGTTTTCCTTTAGGGCGCGCCAACCTAGGCGGTGTTTCCTTATATCCAGGGTAGGGTGTTCTTGCAATTAGATTGTGCGATCCCTCCCCCTTCTTCTTTGGTTCTGACGATGTTCCGACGAGGGAGAGGTTTTCAGAAGCGCATCTCCTTGTTGTTTTCGTCAATTGAGTTTTTCCTTTTAGAGTTCCAAAGGCTGCGTTGCCTGGTTTCCATGGGCGGCCCAATTTTCCTTTAGGGTGCGCTGACCTAGGCGGTATTTTCTTATACCCAGGGTAGGGTGTATGCGCAATCGGCTGGTGCGATCCCTCCCCCTGGACTTGAGCTTCTCCCAAAGTATGTGGAGTTGACTTTGAGATTGCTTCGGTGCTGTGCTTTTCCGGCAGGAACTCAAGCTGCGACTTTTCTTCATCTTCCTGCCAATCTAAGACACCGTTTTCCATCGTACTGCAGTCTCGTGATGGAAGAAGTTCTATAGTACAAAAAGCGAGAGCTGTACTAGAACTCAAGTTTTCGCTTTTTACCCTGCAGTTTGGGCATTTACTTCTTACTACGCCGGGGTTTCCGCAGCCGTAGCAGGTGATTTTTGGTGCAGGCGTGGCCGCAGGTATGTCATTGGATATCTCAGTTTTAATGGACCCAATACTGTCAGGCCATGTCTTCTGCATCTCTCCGCGCTTTCCTAAGCGACATTCATCACTACAGTGGCCGTGATGTCGGCAAAATTTGAATCGCGGGGGTACCGGTGTCTCGTGGTCAACAACGTGATGCTCCTTGGGCTGGGGCTGTTCGCGGTACAACTCCTCCGCGCTTCTCGCAGCTTCCAATAGCTTGTCGAAAGTCTTGACCGTGTTTCTCGGCACCTTTTTCCGAATGTTAATGTGTAGCTGCCCATACACCATGTCCAGTTGGTGAATCTCATCTGGAGTCGGTCTGGGCAGTTGGGCTATTAAAGCCCTCTTCCTCGCCACGAAGCTTTCTGTGGCTGTGTTGGCATCTTGCTTGATGCACACAATATCCTGGTATAGGATGTATCCTGGAGTCTTTGGAGCGAACGCGTTCCTCAGTCGGGACTGGAAGTCGTCCCAGGTTTTGACTTCCTCCTTGACTCCTTGCCACCATGTCGCTGCTTCCTCTCTAAGCAGAAGTGGTACTCCGATGATTGCGTCTTCATCGTTGATGCTCTCCAACCCCTTGTAGATGGTAGCAGCGGACAGGAAGGCTTCAACAGCCTCACTGTTTTTGGTGCCGTCGTACCTGAGGGTGCACTTTGCGAATGAACCTCTTCTTCCGTTACCAACCATTGCGATTATCCTCTGCAGCTGTTCTTCCGTCATGTTGATCGCCATCTTCTTGCGTTGAGATCGGGTGTTTGGTCTGGTCTGCTAGGGCCACTACGCTGGGCGCCAGTTATACCGCGGTCTGCTACTTGGTAGGTAGAGCCGGGGAGGGTGACGCCAGGCGAGACAGATTTAAAACACTCGATCAGTCACACGAAGTGGTTTTATTTTGCACAACAGAGTCTATGATTATAATTACAAAAGTTCACACAATATTAGCACAAACAGTTAGCTTATAAGGGTTCAAACAAGTTCACACACTGAGCGCATGGAATTTTCTTACAGGTATCGGTTACCAATAGAGTTCAATGTGATTCGCGCACTTTACTTGATCACTGGGATATTACTTGCAAGTATAACAATGGGTCAGTTTTATTGAGAGTTGTCGGGCCAGAGGGGTTATTTAAGGGAGAGTCAGTCGCGTTATGTAGGCACTGTGCAGCTTGAAGGCGTCTCGCTGGTTTGGCCGGAGTTAATCCAGGTCGTGACCAGGGTGTACCTACGACCGTTGCTGGTATGGCCGGTGTATCCAGGTCCGCTACCAGTAGGGTCGTGCTATCCGCACTCTAGTAAGGCCGGTGTATCCAGGTCCGTTACCAGGGTTTGGATGAGTGCTACTGCATATCGCTAGTAAGTCCGGAGATCGTACGAAACTAGGTGCATGCGTAGGACTGCATACTCTGAAGATTATTCCTCGGGTTATATACTGAATATCCCGGGGGAGCGGGGACTGTGACGGGGTAGTTTTTGCTGCCAAAAGGGTCGTTTGGCCGACCCGGAAGAGAAAGCTGGAGCCTGGCGGCCGGCGACGTCCCAAACACGTGGCGATGTCTGACCCGCCGAGTACCTGCTCTCGGCCTTGATGCGACGAATGGTTAGGGATATTTTGGAAAGCTTTGCCGGCTATTGTTTAATTTAAGCGCAGGCAATACTATTTTGTAATGTGACGTGCTACAGACTAAAAATAAAAATTATTTATTTCGACCAACTAGGATCATAGGTTAGTAAACACACACACCTTGAGACTAATGTTAGTAAATTAATTAATTAGAGTATAAATTAACCCCCTCCTTGTGAGTTTGTTTGCAGTTTTATCCACTCTCTTAGCATGGGTGGGTGGAGATGGGATATATATCTCCCGTCGATAAAACTTTTCCTTTCCATATTTAACGTATTTCGGCCTGTAGAGAAAATTATTGAGCCCCTGTCTCAAGATAAAATCGTGGGATTAAAAATTATCCCGGCCTAAGATTCGAACGAAACGACAATCAAAAAATGTATGAGAATGTTTTTGCTCGGTCTATGATAGTTTAATAAAAGCAATATACGTCCAATGAAATGAAAATGGTTAAATAATATGAAGTTGAATTATTTATTAGTGCGTCCATATCGATAACTCGTGTTATTTTTCGATGAAAGAGATTTATATCAAATTTTATAGAGATTCGTCCCTTTAATCTTCGAACCACTTCTGGCATCGTAAGCCTAAGTACAGTTAGGTGGTTCTGATGGCTAGTGGGTATTGCGACGGCACGGCAAGGGATTTCAAGTTTTTATCAATGGACATTGGACATTCAAACGTAATGGTGTAGAAATACGACATAAATTGCTATGATGATACGTATGTATGTCTTTAGGTAAAAAGTTGAAATCCCTTGCCATGCCGTCCCCAGTATGCATTAGCCAGCCTACATTTGTAGTTGGAAATGTAACCGATGATAGAAAAGTACCTAAGTACATTTCAATATACATTAGTGCGGAAAGTTCGTCATTTCTTTACGAATCCTTTCTTTACGAAGACCCAAGCCAAAGACGCGGGTCAGCTATACGGACGAATACGGGTAAACTATAAGTAAGTATTTTTATACATTTGCGAAAACAATAAAATATTAGTTTCAATTGTTTGTCTGCTCCATGTTTGCCTGCTCGTTCCGGTGCCGGCTCCGCTTTCTGATGCGCCCGCTCCGGGCCGCGGGAGGAAAACAAAAAGCACTAGTGCAGAAAAGAATAACTTTCCGCACGCAAAATACACATGGAAATGTCTACTTAACCTTGTACTAAAATCTAATTTTTCAAGCAAATATATTAAAAAAAATTTTGGCCGCTCAATAGGTATGTTCTATTACGAGCATTGCATAAATCTTGCAAACTGATTCGTTATGATTATATTATTATCACTTATGCAAGGTAACCGCACGTTATACTCGTAACATAAGCGTCGATCCGGAAGCGCTGCACGAAAACATTCGCCCGCGTTTCACGTGTCTGAGTGCAATACTATTATAGTAATTACACGGTTATCATTACGAACAACAAGACGACTTTATGAAACACATACACACACACACGAACATAAAAATATGAAGTACTAGCTGTTCCCTGCGGCTCCGCCCGCGTGAATTTCGGTTTTTCGCTAATCCCATGTGGACGATGGATTATTCCGGGATAAAAAGTAGCCTCTGTGTTTAACCAGGCTATAAGCTATCTATTTTTCAAATTTCAACTAAACCGGTTCAGTATTTGCGGCGTGTAAGAGTAATAAAAGATCCATCCATCCATACTTACAAACTTTCGCGTTTATAATATTAGTAAGACAGGAAGTAGGACTACTTCCTACTCAATTGTACTCTTTCCACCAAAGATGTGTTTTCCACAACCAATCAGATTTTGTAATTTCCACATCTCCTCTCCACTTAGCTTCGGTGGAGATTGATCGAACGGAGAGGAGAGATATTTCATCTTTTCATATTCACACCGTTCCAGAATATATTGATTTTGGTTGAATTTCTAAAACAGTTTTGTTGACCTGGCAGACCAGGGTTAATCGCTAGACCCATAAGTATCCGCAAATAGTAATGCATAATGATTCCACAGATAATTTCATGTACGTAAAAAAAGTAGCATCAACATCACTTTTATGGGCATCACTTGTTTCATTATGCAACGACGCGTCATCATTGGGAAGACCGGTCGGACCTAAGTTCATTGTCTTCAAGGTCATGGACCTTATTTAAAAATCTGACAGAATAAAGTACCCGTTTAGGTAATAAGTACTGTGAAGGTTTCTTATGCATAAAGGTCGCTTCTCGCACGCTGATTCATGACTACCTTAACATTTAAGTTATAGGTAGGTACATCACGCAATTTTTTAATCTATACTAATATTATAAAGAGGAAGCGTAACGATGTTTGTGAGTTTGTGAGTTTGTGACGTTGTAAGGGGTAATCTCTGGATCCACTGAACCGTTTTTCAAATTTTTTTCACCAATTGAAAGCTACGTTATTGTGGAGTGTCATAGGCAATAATTTCCAAAATTAATACGTATCTGTAGTTAAACTTGAATAATATAATCCAAGTCGTAGGAAAAATAGCTTACATCGCGTGCGTTGCGAAAACTATTGAAGATAGAACAAAACAATGTTCGACAATATTAAAGAACGTATCAAAATCTGAAAAAAAGTCTGTGTAAACATATGCCTATCTCCTACGGGTAACTCACAATAACTGCTCTTACTGTTAAAATTGTGGAATAAAATAAATAATTTTTGTGAAGCTTATTTAGCCCATATGGTATAAATTTATATCTTCGTAAATTTGTTATTTTGAACGGAAATTTAATGTACAATATTTGTGCCCTTTACTCTATATAGTTTAAAAAGTATCTTTAAAGATATTAGTAAAATAAAAACGCGTTGCGCGCCGCCGCGGCCGTTGCGTCGCGATAGGTAAGTATAGGCAGTATGATATCTATTTGGATACTTAGATCTCGCGTCCTGTGGGCTGTGGATATAAGGCCCGGTTTCCACCAAAGCGAAGCGAAACTGTATTCGAGTAACCATTCAGATTTGTCATTTTGACATCTCCGAAACTGAGGGGAGAGGAGATGTCGAAATGATGATATGTGGTTGGTTATTCAAACAGCTCCGCTTTTGTGGAAACCGAGCCTTACGCGGGACAAACGGGCCGGAACAAAAATATTTCTAACGCGGAACGGAGTCCGCGGGCACTGCTAGTATGGCTTATAAAGGCGAAGATCCCCGATGCTTTTTTATTTTTAACTTTAACCCGTTTATGTATATGATTTATAAAGAAACGCATATCCACGATCCCTTAGTCAAGGGTCTGATTTCAACCCAAGAAGTGCTCTCTTAATATAATTATCACAAAAAACTACGGTTTTCCTAATTACTAAAACACTCATTTAGTTTAGTAAATCATAAGTAAATTATCAAAAAATCATGCATAAAAACTAAAAAGAAAGCGGCGAGCCTCATCAGACACTCGGTAGAAACAAACTTTCATCCATCGCTCGATAGATCGCGCTGCCTTCAGTTAGCTCGCGCTAACGGGCTCAATACAAGATGATTGCATGTGTGTCCAAAAGTAAGAGAAACTTTTATTCTAGATTCTCGAAGATTTTCGTACATTTTATTCGTGACGGGATTCTTCACGCAAGAAATCCATTTTCTTTCACCTAGCCCTCTGCGAAAAGAAACTATTTCAAAAATAAAAAATTGGAGCAATTTGGTCAAACCTGTTGAAAATAGATAGGACTCGTCTAGATTGCCGAGCGATTGAGATATAGTTAAGTACTCGTAAAAACCGAGTCGAACTCCGGTAAACTAACAAGTCAAGTTCAAGTTCATTATCTATGCAAATGAAGGCAGTTATCTTGTATATTTAATATTTATTTGACGACCGAATGGCGTAGCGGTAGCGAACCTGCTGACAGGCGGGTAGGACGTAGGTTAACCTGGTTAACCCACTCCTGGTAAATGTTTGTTGATGAGCATGAATGTTTTTCAGTGTATGGGTGTTTTCCTATATTATATTCATGTATATTATTCAATTAATGATTATTCCTTGTTTAAACAATCAAAATACAAAGAAGGTATTTGGTTAACGTAAACAAAAATAATTTCATTTTCTATTCAGGTAAATAACTGAATTCCCTCCTATACACATTCTGCGCACATTCATTCCACTTTGACAAGTACCTGAGAATAATTTCCGGAATTTTCCGATATTCAATGTCCGGAATTTTTGGCGTGTGTTTTGGAATGCAGTGTTCACCAAATATACTGTTTTAATTACTATTAATGTGACATAAACAGTTAAAGCGGCTCTTTTACGAATTGTTTAATTTAATTTACGCAAATTCAAATGATTTATTTCATTTAGGCCCATTTTACAAGCACTTATGAAGAGTCACATACTTATACAGCTATTAAATAGTGATACTTAACTATTTAACGACTTAAAACTAAGTTTAGGAGGGTTCTAACGCGCCCTGATCTGAGAAGAAGCCCAAAACAAACTCAGTCGGTTTTATTTTGTCACAAAAATATTACGATACAACAAACTACAATTCCAGCCAGAGGAACTACATGTAGATGCTTATCTATCATGGCTAATCACATATCTCATTCTAAAGTCTTTAATAACGATACCCATATGTTCAAATCTCCTCAGTCTTTCAGAAATTATAATGGAATAAAGAAACTCACATACATACAATATACATACATACATACATGAACCCTAAACACATTACACTCCTTTTTTGGGCAGTCGTGTAAAAAAACAAAGTAGGCAGTTATGGGTACAGGCTGCAACGCTCCAGAGCGGTTTCATACGTCATGAATAAGTAAATCATGAAGAGCTGATGAATATGAGGTACTTGAATATTGTAACGCTGTTAAAGAACAGTTGCTACACAGCATTGCATAGGAAAGTTTAATTGCATGCGGTGTGTCTTTGCCAATAGGGTGGTGGCCGAAGCCTGCACCAGTGGGCTGATTCTATATCGTTCAGTTCGTTAGTTAGCAACCATCACTGGGTTGTTAACTAACGAACGATTGGAATGTTGGAATGGTTTCATGTCAACATACCATGCTTGTTGCTAACTTGTGCAAAAAAATTGGATTTTTGCATCCGTTTTGTTAGTTAACAACCCAGTAACGGCTGCTAACTTACAAACTGAACGAAACAGAATCAGCCCACTAAACTGAGCTAAATTGGAAATTACAAAGTTTCAATCGAGTCTGTGCCGCATGCATTCGAACCTGGGATCTCCTGCTCAAATCAATAATGCTTTGTAATGACTGCTTCACGAATCACGGCAGTAAGTAAACCTATGCAACGCTGCCACAAAACATCTTGAAATTGATTAACAGAGAACGCAAGTGCAAAGTGATGACAACGTGACACTGTGTGTGACACACAAGATGCGATCATGGACGTTTTTGGTGGCTTAGGAGTTAGGGCTCATCTAGCGATTTAAATCTTTGAAAATATCTATACCTACATGAAACACAATAAACATTTAATAATGATTCTTTACTGGGATAGTACTTATTCGAGGGGTCCCTCGCTAGAGTCCTATCACCCGGTAAACTTGATGCTGTCACTTGTGAATGAAAACCGGGTTCGGCTCCAGGACACATAGGTATTCAATATCCGTTAAAGGAAGTTAGATGTTGTAATTTCCGACCTGCTTCGTTTGCTGTTTCTATTACGAAGCATGTCATAAGAAACACACTAATATTATAAATGTGAAAGTTTGTAATGTTGGTGGTTGTTTGTATTGGTTGTGGCGTTACAAACATAATACACATGTTTGTCAACCGCGATTTGGTTGTGATGTTACATTATAAACTTTGTACCTTTCCCGGGAAAATCCACGAACTTCGCGAAATTTATTATTTATTGAATATAATTTAGTGTAGATAATATTATAGGAATACTAGCTGATGCCCGCGACTTCGTCCACGTGGGATAAAAACTATTCTATCTTTTAAGTTGAACCAAATGACAGATATTCACGAAGTTTGAACTAAATCGGTTCAGTAGTTTAAGAGTCCATTGAGGACAAACATTGTGACACGAGATTTATATATATTAAGATAGAGAAGATAGAGTGTAGAGATTATAGGCCTTTGCCCGCGACTCCGATTATGTGACTCCCTAATACATATTATATGATAAGAATACATTAAAAGAAATATCCGGTGACTGTATCCAAGTACTGAATCTTTAATAGATTTACCATCTTTCAAATACTAATATGAACTTCTCATGTCAGTGTTTGGAACAAAACATTTCCGAAACAGTTTGCCCGATTTTTATGATATTTTTTTTTGTGTGTGTGTGTGTGTGTTGTAATATTAAGCTGTAAGTCTGAGAGCAGCATGTACCTATACCTAAACTAAATATTTTCACACACAACCTTATGTGTGAGATAAAATTTAAGTGTATTGCAAAACGATTGTAAACATCTAGTAATAACTAATTATATTACGGCATAAAATTAAAATATGAATTTGAAATTCACTGACTTTGTTTCTGTAATTATTTAATTGTAACAAATGAAATTGAGATAAGATAGCTCCAAAGTCCAAACTCGCTAAACTACAGCAACCATAGTAATATTATTTTGGCACTCAATCAGTTGACATTCATAAGACAACGTGTTAGAATACATTAGCATAGTAAACAGTGTATACCTATATTGTTTATGTCGGGGTCGATGAACTCTTACGTAACTGCGTCTGTAACGGTACATCCGGATAACACCAGCTGTGAGCCCTGTCGCTGCCTCCTGCGCCGTTATATTTCTTGTGCCTAGTTGCATCCTTAAGAATACGCTGACCTACGATTTCTCCATACATTCGAAATACCAAAATCATTTGTAATTCGTGCTTATTTCGATTTTGTTGTGATGTTATTCGGGTTAATATCTATGCTTAAGGCGAACTCAACAGGTCTGCCCGCGAAATTTAAAATTTTCGTGGTTTTTTTGCAATTTGTACGCTAATTACACATAATAGGCTTATGGCAGTCATTTTGCGAGAATGGCAGTTACTTCTTTACATGTTTATATCACAATTTTTGCATAAAAATGTCTATCCTAGGAAATTAGTCCGAGTAAAGAGTTTTAAGTGAGCAACTCGAAAATCTCGCATTAATTTCTTTAACTCGACACTTTCAAGTAGAGATTTTTATATAAATACGTGAAGATGATCTTGGGACTATCGCAATTTGACTGCCATAAGCCTATTACGTCTTATCAGCTTATAAATCGCGAAAAACCACAAAAAAAAAAAAAACACACACAAAAAATTTGAATTTCGAGGGCACACCTGTGGTGTGCTCCTTAATAATCTATGCTTCTGGCCATATTTGGTTCGGAAATACTTGTCTATAAAACGAAATATAAATGATTTTCGATTTGCTACGACTGTACCTACTTAGTAATTACCTGACTCTACAACACTAAACCTGATTCTCGATATCTCTCACCTAACTAGACTACGACCAAAGTATGCTAGTGATCAAAGCCTTTGAGAGTAAATAAGTCAACAGCTTTCTTAACTTGTTGGGAAGTTTTGTGAATGCCATGAATAGTACAAAGGAGTAGAAAACCGTAAAGCTGTACTGTACTGTGTGTGTGTGTCTTCAGTTTTGTACTGTACTGTAGGAATTATCGGTTAGTGCGGGAATTTTAGGAATTGTTTTATACCTCTATTATATACGTCGTATTTTAGCTGTTGAAAATGTTGACTAGGCAAAAATCAAGTCAACATCTCCACATGCTCGATGCGGTGTTGATGTAAAATATATAGGGAAAGATGTTTTTATTGCAGGCTTTGTGTTCAGTAATAATAAATAATTCATGAATCCAATCCAAGGGAAATTTCCATCTGAGAGAGTTAGATTTTTAAGACATACCTACTCGTATTGAATTACTTGATGTATTTTAAAATCTATAGGCAGCTTCGTATAGATTTAAAACTACATAAAAAATTGCCGGCAATTTTACAAAAATAACAATTTGCTTATCATTGTGTAACATTGATAATAGATCGGGGCTTGGGCCATTAATGGAAAATTGCGCATAAATCGAAAAACTTTTGATTAGACATTGTTTGTTTAAAAGGTTTGCAAGTGATCTAAATGCAAATCGTTCCGCTTCAGACGTTACATATTGATTGAGTTAATAAATATTTGCCACGCATTATGGATCAAAAACGTGCCTCGACGGGATTGTCATAAACAATAGAGTTCTATGAGCTTTAGATTTAAAACGCATTTTAAAAGGGAGCTATTTTTCGGAGACGCCCGGGTTCTTCTGTCTATCTGTCTGTTTGTCTGACACATTTACTGTTCGAGCCTTTAATGGCCTTTTAAATCATAAATAGAAGGCTTCTCAGTATTATGACAAAAATTGAAGCCGTTGTTATTATATTACTAGGTATTAAATTCTGTGTATCATATAACCATTGTAGATATTATAGTGCAAGTTATATCGTAAGGGTGCTTGTAAACCAGAGATGTGCGATGCAATACTAGTTGCTAAGTCTTTCATTTGACTTTATGGCGAAAATCAAGCGTTTCTATCGGTGTGTATCAGTGAACGAACGTAGCTATTGAACAAGCATCCTTAAGTCGACCTGGAGAAATCGAGCCGTCTGTACGCGTTACATAGTTGCTTTTAGTAGGTACTTAGATAATATACTGCCGTGCTATTCTGCAAAACAGCGACGAGCGTACATCTATGCATCTATGAATTTGTCAATTGTAATAGAGTACAATTTTGCATGCATACATATATTCGGGTTGGCAACAACAGACAGTAGAATAGCACAGCTGGTATTACAGCCATCATACACAGTTTTTTGTTTTCTATACGCAAATTAAAAATTGTAATAAAATTATATACAGTTCAATCACCGATAAGAAATCTCAGGATATGTGCATCCATCTGTCAAAATTCCATAAGTGACTACAGAGCGAACTACATCGTGGCCTTACTGTTGGTGGCAAAACAAGCGTAGTTTTGGCACCGATAAACTGGCGAAATTTTTCACGCCGTCCGCCCTGTCTAAGGTTCATTTTAGTACGGTGCAATTAGCTCAAAAAACAACCGAAACCTAAAATCTGGCATAGCAATAATACTTTCATTTTGGATGGTGATTTTTATCGGTTTTAATTTTAATTGCACCGTACTGTGTCTATTATTTCAATATAAGTACTTAACTGGTAACTTAAAACTTACTTTGAGTTGTTACGCATGGTGAAGTTAGTCACCATATATACTTCTCCGTCCTCACTGAAAAAGAAATAAATAGATAGTTAGTCCAAAATGTCAATAAAAAAATAGTATGAACAAGCAAATAATTTAAAAATTAAAAAACACTGCCCTGTGGTAAAACAACTTTTTCCAAAAAAAAATATAGCCACGTTCCTCGCAATGATGTAAGGATTCTAACGATACCTCATTTGACCAAATCTATTAAGCCGTTCAGAATTTATGGTGGAATAAAGAAACTCACATACATACATACCCTAAACCTAAAAACATTACACTAATTTTTTGGGCAGTCGTGTAAAAAGAAGCTTTTATACGTCAATTCCTATATTCTTTTCCGTAAACCCGTTCATCTGAAACCCATATTGTTGAAGTGATTCAAAAAAAGGTCCGCCATCATGGTGGTTCCGCCATCTTGGATCTTGGACTGTCAGACAGAGTGTGTTCGTGTGTGTGTGTTCACAGATTCGTTAACACATCTACTGCGGAGCTCGTGTAACTTTATAATACAAGTATACGAGTGGAAAAAAATAATAAATGTAAATGTAAATTTAGGATCAGGTATTCCTCTTAGTTAAAACGGTAAGCGCTATAAAAAAAACTGGTAGGGCGCGTGAGTGCGCGGGCCACATGTGGCCCGCGTGCAGTCTTCCCGCCCATAAAGGTATCGCCGTCATCTCCATCGCCCATTGGAATCAGATTGGCAGTGAGCTGAAAATATTACCAAGCTCCTCAATCATCATCCAAATCCTAGATCATTTTCTCTTCTCATAGTACCTATGTACATTTTCCATAGAAAGATAAATTCCGCCACAGTGAATTATTTTCATTCTGATCACCTCTTGCTAAGAAACCACTCTCTTATCTTTTATACTTTCCGAGATAGAACAACACGAAATTTGTATGGCGGCCATCTTGAATCCGCCATTTTGGTTTCTCTTCAGCTCACTGCCAATTGCGTGAAGTTCCGAGTATTTTTTGTTTCAGCAGTCCCCACCTAACTATAATACCTTGCCCATGCACCTTGACTGTCTTTAAAATCCTCAATCATCACCTCATTCCATATTTTTGTCTGGTAGTCTTCCAAAAAACCGCATCAAAGCACTTCATGATTCACAACTCGTAGTCTCTTCAATATTGCTCATACATTTTCTATGGAAAAATAAATTCCGCCATTTTGATTTTTTTTTCTATCCATGGAATAGACCATGGGGTCCTGATCACTTCTTGTCAAGAAACCGTTCTTCCATCTTTTATACTCTTCGAGATGGACACCGATAAAGTTTGTATGGCGGCCATCTTGAATCCGCCATTTTGAACTTTTTTTCAGCTAACTGCCAATTGGATGATGTTTCGAATGACATTTGGTCCTACCAACTATCTTTAATACCCTCCCCGTGCTCTTCACCCGTCTCCGAAATCCTCAATCATCAGCTCTCTCCGTATTTTTCCTCCGAATGAATTTTTCTCTTCTATACGAAATGGTCATTGAAAAAAATTTTTTTCATACAAAATTGTTCAGGAGAGGTGATCAATCAGTCAGTCAGTGAGTGAATCAGCAAGCAGCTATATATATATATTAATGAATAGAGAATACTGGTTCTTAAGTTCTTTCGTTGTCGCTGTTTCTAGACATAGTCACAGAATACCGACAGATTTACAGAATTTTTCAAATCAACAATTCGAAATAGGTACTTATAAAGTTTTGTAAAACATAATATTCTTGCCTGTAGATTGAACTGAGAAGTTAATTACATTCATTATAACTAAATTCTAATGGTAAGTTAATTATTGTGTTGAGGTTTCAAGGACACGGAGTCGGAGCTCGTAAAATCTAGGTTTATGTTTGTATAGTGTAATATCCAGTCATTTAAATTCAAAACAATGGACACAATCGCTTTTGGTCTCTTGGCCTACTTGCAGAGTCGAATATTCAATGACCTGTGTTTCGAACTTGTACTTACACAAGTCAACATTGACCTAATGCCTTAGAAAATAGATGAATGAATAATATTATAAACATGCGGACCCTACAAACTTTGTTGTGCTGTATGATTGGGGTAGGGTATTTTATTTCCGTAGTATTTAATATAATTTATTATTATAGTTATTTTTAGTTTGTGTCTTTACTTATTTATGTTTAATTCTGTGAGTACCTTCGCTGACCGAACCTTCTGTCAGGGATAATGATATCAAGAGAAAAAGAATCTTGATATCAAACTTAGTCCCTGACAGTCTTAATCTTCCCTGAACTTCCAAAAATAAATATTTCAGGATCAAACTTATACAAGTCGTTTCCAGCCATTATCTAGTTTTGCTAGACTAACGAAGATAAAATTTCGAAAATCAGACGTATTTTTGATAACTGGCTTAGTTTTTTTTAATTAGATACATCGTCATTTTTCTGTTAGGTATATTCTTCCGCAACGCTATAATGTGGTTGCATGGTGTCGCATCCACCAACGTATTGGTAAGAATGAGAAGGACAAAAATATAATCAGGTGGGTGGTCCATGGAAGGCCACTCTAACAAATGAACAGTTATTATTCGTTTATTTACTGAATAAATTTATGTGCACTGTATTGCATGTACTAGTACACATGATGCAATGTAAAAATAAATAAATAAATAAATGATACGAACAAATAATAAACTTATATTCTATTAACTATGCAAGTGACATTTAGGTTTCCTAAAACGCACATAAGTTTTTCGTATTTAATATTGTTTCGAAAATGAGTTAAAAAATAAATATTTTGAGTTAAAGTCTCAATTTGCGCAATCATGATTTATATACTTATTGATGATTAAACGAACTTACCTGTAAGTGAAGTTCTATCACAATTATGTGAATACATTTTATTCGAATATAATAAACACAATCAGGTATACTTTCATTGTACTGGCAATTTCGCACTTTTATTTATTTTGTTTTTTAAAACTGACCACCCTGATGGACACGCGGTCCCCAGCCTACCTCCGCGCCATGCTTCATTCTTTAGAGAATATTTAACAAAATTTTCGTATTATACTCATGGGTTTTGGGTATGGGAGGGACCTTATATTATTATATTCGAATAAAATGTATTCACATAATTGTGATAGAACTTCACTTACAGGTAAGTTCGTTTAATCATCAATTATATTTCATACATTTAATTCTTCATATAATAAACACAATCAGGTAGATGTTTAGAGATGAAAATTTTTGTTAAATTATGGACATTAACAGATAGTAAATTGTTTCCTATTATAATAGGAAATAGGTCCTCTTTATACCACAGAAGTATTTAATTAACACAATCTTTTCGTTCAATTCCTGGATCAATAACCCTGTCACATTATAAATAGGTTTAATTTATATTTAGATAGATTATAATGATTAATGATTAGAGAGCAAAAGAGCTATTGCGACAGAAGCATCATCGCTCAATAAGAGGTTATAAAACTTAGGTAACGTCCGTAATGGTTGTTACCAGCAGACTGCTTTTCTGATGAGGTCAAGCAACAAACTACGTGCTCGCCGAGGAAGTGTTGCTGAGTGCACTGAAACGCAGACCTCTCTCGTGAGAGATTATATTCCTCGGCAGACACGTTCTCACGGTGGTCTGCCTGCAGGCGACCTTATGAGGTCGCTTCAACATTATCAGGAGGTTGTCTATTATATATCTTGGTCTAAGATTTTGTAAACGACATATCGATTTGTTTTTCAAAGCTGTGGCAAATTTTTATACTTTCTCTTCAGTTTTAATTATGGTATAATTAAAACTGGTTCGCCCTGAGTAGTAGCTGGCGTTGTATAAACTCAATAATTCCCTTGAATTATATAAAAACAATAATACTAACTTTAACTAATGC
Source organism: Coenonympha glycerion (assembly GCA_963855885.1). Lineage (NCBI taxonomy): Eukaryota > Metazoa > Arthropoda > Insecta > Lepidoptera > Nymphalidae > Coenonympha > Coenonympha glycerion. The sequence goes on along the minus strand of OY979626.1, from coordinate 13,611,576 downwards.
TAATGTTCTCATTCTGTGCTGTGTCTACTGCCTAGAGCTAAAAAAGTTACAAGATCAGCAAAGCAAAGTTACGGAATGAATAAACTCTTATTAAGGCCCATTGAGCAATGTGTTAGCATACTATATTGTGTGCTACTATGTGGTGTTTGATGTTAATTTATCTATTCATTTTCGCAATATAATATATATATATATATATTTTTTTTTTTTTTTTATTTGACCCAAAATCATCAGCAGAAATTAAACTCAATGCCGAATGATAACAAGTAATTGTACCATATGCTACGTCGTTAACAAGTTGTTCTGTTGGAAATTACGAGGTTGACTTATAATGTAGGTACGGATTGTACGGATCTCAGTCGTTATTAAAGCAGTATTGCCACAAAACTTTGTAAATAACACAAAATTTTTGAAACATATGAATTATTAAAAATTCCAACAAAATGTCCTTTTTTTTTATATATATATATATATTTTTTTTTTTTTTTTTAATGCCTTCAGAGAACTTCCTCCAGTAATTCCTATGAATTGTGGTTCTCTAGGGAAAGACCATATTTATTTATTTATCATCAATAAATGTACTATAAGAAGTAAGTCTTTTGACACCTTATGTAAAAGAAGAAAATCCAAAGTTGTAAAGGTCCCTAGACGATGTATGTCTAAAGCATTGTCTATAATAGTATTTTTAAGCATTCTTCCTCTAGAAGAATGTATAGAAGAGCAAAGGTAAACTTGGTGTTCCAAAATGTTCAGAATGCGTCTGTTTCTAAGACGTCTGGGTTCGTATTGATTACATTTCGCATTATTGCAAGAAGCGATAAATTCAATAACTGGATTGAACTCTTTGAATAACTTTGAAGTATATAATTTTACCGCGATAGCTTAATCCCATTAACTGGATGTAACTCTTGGTCAGCTTTTGATTATCTTTAATTTCCATATAAGAAACAATTAACCCAATCGTTTAAATGAGGATATTTGATATCCTCTATGCAACTGATGTAAATCATGTGTATCAAAATAGATGTATCGAAAAATATGGCCATCAACTCTGTAAAGAGGTATTTCGATTCATCTTAACGTTTATTATTACAAAAACAAAAATCCCTCTAATGAAAAGAATTAGTCTTCATCTAGACCGGGAAATCGTGTGAATCACTAGTTCAACCTTTTAGGTTTAAGGGAGTTAGATGACTTAAAAAATGTTTTGTAACCACTGGCCATCTGATAGGATAACCGATGATGGACGAACAGCTGCGTCTAAAGTCTAATTTTTCTTACGGACTACATTTTTTGTTTCTACAGACGTTCTGTGTAACCCCATCCATACCTAATAGCTGGAGAAGTGGACTTTAGGACTTTTAATCGGAATTAAGCTTAACTCTTAGATGATACAACGAGTTAAGCGTATAAAATTCTTTACAGAGTTTGAATTGTTACATAATTCACGTCATAGTTTGCGGTTGGGTAACGATACTGCCATATCGTCAGAAATTAAAATAAAACCAGGAAACTGAGCATGTTTTGAGGGTAGTAAATAACTTTAACACTCTAACACCTAACAAATCTTCATGAAAAAACCGCGGTAAGTATCTGAGATGAGTCACAACTTCTTTATGTATTTTACCAAGGATGAATCGGTACTTTAAAATAAGATTCTTCAGTTCATAGGCATAAAACCCTTTTTAGGTATTCGCTTGTAAGCTGTTCTATGAACTATCAATTTCAAAAGATTTTGAACTACAAATTCATTCAACGCCTTTAAATTTAGAATGTATCTTTTACCACGTAAGATTTTGAGGTTAGACACATCTTAACTATAATCGAACATGCAGTGACTCACTCCCACATTATCTCACCCAAAAAAGAAATGTCGATTGTCAAAGACATTTGTCGCTTTTTCTTTGTTGTGAACGTGTAAGGCGGTACACTGTGTTAGTGTACGATTTTTAAAATGGTATTATGTAATAATAATTTTTTGGAGCTAGTTCCTTAATTTGTTCAATTCATTAAAATATTTTATTGAATGTACGTACATTTTTACACCTAGTGAAAGTCAAAAAATAGTCTTCACTTATTATAACTCCCGAAATTCTAGATCATGTTATAGATCGTGACGGATTCCTTGTCAGTGATATGTAACCAATAAACTTCAAAATGTTGAAGACAACTGGCATATAGGTACCTTAATGTCTAGCGTCGTCGATGAACCTGGTCCTTGTTGTGGCTGATGCTGGAAACTTGCTGTCACGTCGCATCTTCCTCGCGGCTGATCGCCAATACTCAAGTGTGTCACGCCCCCCCTGCTGGCCGAGCCGTAACGAGAGGGGGCCAGCTAGTTTCTCGAGAAACGAGATTGCGCTGTCCCAGCGGTGGGTGTCGATAGCAAAGTCGCCCGCCGCGCCCTGCTGGTTTCTTTATTTACAACACCTGACGATCAGTAACCATTGAAACTAGTATAATGCCCGAAACTATTTCTCCGAAAAAACATCTGGTCCCGTTCGTGAACTTTAATTACTTGTCATTTGTCGAAACAAAATGTCATTTGTCAATACTTAAGCTTCTTCTCAGTTCAGGACGCGTTGTGGTTTAAGATTTTTATTAGTTTCAGAAAGAATTTAACAATTCACTTCAATGAAACTTTCAGACTAATGGTACATGATACATAATATTGTTGAGCTAACAGTTAAATTATCATCCCATTACACAATCTGAACATTAATTTTCGAAAGTAAGTAAAATTATTTTCCACCACAAAATCTAAACATTATTGTTGTAGGTACATAGTTAGAAAAGTTCGACGCGTTGGTACCCTCGTGGAATTAGTTTTTAAGTCCTGAATAGTTATCACTGATAAAAGGCTATAACATTTAACTGGCTATTCATAAGCCAGGCAAGTATATCAAATAAACTATTTGATTCTTTGCAATGAAGGTCGGCTAGAATTTTATAACTGTCGGGACTAACCATTAATATAGTTCTTGTGACTGAGCGCCGATAGCAATTCGGGATCAAAGTCCGGGAGGTCATGCGGAGCCACTTGTAGTGAAGCCGAGAACAGCGCCACACCGACATCGTCCCCCGTTGGTATCCGCAAAGTCCCTTGAGGTTTTTTTTTAAAATCCTTCGTGTTGACCCGCAGTCAACCTCCAGGAGCACTGGCGCATCATGCTATGCTTTCGTGGTACCCTCAACGTGATACCCTCCAAGCTAGCTTAGAGATGCCTGGACTATTTCGCGCATCATGCTATACTTTCGTGATAACCTCAATGTGATACCCTCCAAGTTAGCTTAGAGATGCCTTAGGATTTCAATTTTTGGACACACTTTCGTCAGCATTGATATTTGAGTTGATGTGATATCTGGGAAAAAGGTTAATTTTCACTTACCCTCTTTCCTCGGAGTCTGACGAAGATGAATGCACAATTATATGATTTGATTTGATTTTATTTTTGTTATAATAATAAATTTTACTAGCGTCTAAGCATTATCAGTATAGAAAAATAAGCAAGTTTTAACACTGAACACTTAATTTTTTTTACTTTGAACCTAAATTAACAAAAACGAGACGTGTTTTTGTAGTCGAGTGCTCATTGCCGCGCACAATAAAAGAATGAAGCATGGCGCGGAGGTAGGCTGGGGACCGCGTGTCCATCAGGGTGGTCAGTTTTAAAAAACAAAATAAATAAAAGTGCGAAATTGCCAGTACAATGAAAGTATACCTGATTGTGTTTATTATATGAAGAATAAAATGTATGAAATATAATAATAATTATACGAGTAGTTCACGATAAAATGATTATGGAATTTAACGTGTCATCTTTGTAGGTACCCCGTACCAGCCACTTTACTGGTACTAAAAACCGCAACTTATGAGTATGCAATCAGATGTAGTTGATTACCTAGTGCTTTTATATGGCAAATATTACGTTTAATTGAAAAGTAAAAATATGCCTTTGACGTAGGTAAGGTGTTATAAGACTAAGTATATTTTATATCATCGATAACTCCACAGACCATGGAAATAAGTTTTTAGGATAACTCGACCGTTGATTAAACATACATTTTAGGCTCCGCCCTGAAGCCGGATTTTTTAATTGTCAATACTGTAAGACGGCGCTTATGTATGCGACCGACAGCGATATTATGTTCTGTCATCTGTATTTCGTTACCGAAATGTACGACGCGCGACGCCATATTATATTATGTATTTATATTATGAATAGGCTAATCTTTAATTATTATAGGCTGCATATTTAACAGATGATTATATTTATGAAGGTACTCGTAAGTTAAGAGATGTGTGAGGAGATGTGCAAATGCCTGTCAATTAAAATTTTTCTGTTATGCATATTTAGATCATGTTGTGATCCTCTATACACATAAACCTGATAGATGGAAACAAACAAAACTGTTTTCGGCAATTAGAAAAGAAAGGATTATATATCTGGAAAACTAGATGTGTATCTAGAAACCAGATTTTTTTAAATAAAAAAATATATACCTAGGTATATAAATATTTTTAGGTAGGTATATATTTTCTGGTAGGTACCAGATGAAAGCGTATCGAGATATAGTAATAGATTTTATTGTAAATATTTTGATACAATTTCGCTTGACATTGAACAAAATACCTATTAAAAGTATCGAGATACAATATGTGGTCTGTACTAGTACCTGCAAGTAAATAAGTGTGAAACGAGATCTGCGTGCATAATACTTTACAAACAGGCCAACACGACCAGTGGTTATCTCTGAACGATAGCTTTCTATCGTAATTGTGGTGCATTATCGACTATTATTATCACAAGTTGCAACCGCTCAATGCATCTGTGATCTGATGCATGTGTTGGTAAGCAGCCTATTACAGAGGGTTTCTGTACAACTGCACGCTACGTACGATCAAGTGAAATAATATGACTGATTTGATTGCGGTTATATTCCTATATCTCGTAGGAGTGTGACATATAAAAAAAAAAGATTCCGACGAATTGAGAACCTCCTCCTTTTTTTGAAGTCGGTTAAGAAATAGGTATCTGTTTTGCACACTGATTACTAACCTCAAGATATGGGCATCCGAACGATAAACTTTTTTTATGCAAGCAAACAGTAGCGCCAACTGTCAAAATACTATAGGTGGCCGCTGAGCGAACTACCGCGTGGCCTTATACTGTTGGTACTAATGACACCGATAAACTGGCGACATTTTTACGCGCGGTTCGCCCTGTCTAGAGTAGATTTCAATTGTTTTGCATCATTTTTTTTTTAAATAATAGAATTATTGTGTACACCTAAACATAGTTATGTCTTCTGATATTTTGGTATTATAGTGATTGTGAATTTAAGTGGTTTGAAAAATCAAAATTTTTTTTAGTGTAATAGGTTTTCTATTAAACAAAGACAAACTACATACATAAGAAATGCTTATACTACTAACCAAAATTGTGAACATTACATACTAAACAGATAAGATATATTCACATGTATAACTAATATTGTAAAAAATAGAATGAATTAGAAATGTTATGGAACGCATAATTGTTAAAGTAACATTGTCAAAAAAATATCAACGTCATGTGATACTAACTATAATTTGAATAGAATATAAGATAAATGGATGGGACAAAATATTGGCTAAGTATCTCGCAGGAGGCCATGCGATTGTTCACGTCGTAAGGGTATAGAAAAGATTGAGATGCAATAAGCCCACTATTCGAATTTCATTTAGTTATCCGCATAATATATTGGTATACGTAGATTAACTGAAGTGGACGGTCGAATGGCGCAGCGGTAGTGTTCGTGCCATATCTGCGTGAGAGATCGGTGGATCGATTCCCACAAACTGAAAATGTTTGGGTAATGAGCATGAAGGTGTTGCCAGTGTCTGGATATTATTCTGTATATTGTACTGCCGGGTCAGCAGAGGTTTTTTTGCCATTAGGGATATAAAAAAATAGATATCTTGAGATTTAAGCTTTCCTATCTCTTAAGGTGTTGCGGCCCTACCAGCCCGCGAAATTAAAATTTTATTCAGTTTTTCGCAAATATTAGACTAACTACACATTGTAGATTTATGGCAATGCATTTTGCGGGCCTAATTTTTATGCATCTACATGTTTTTAATAGAAACTTTGCTCGAAAGTTCCCACTCATCTCACATTGGTTCCCGAAAGATAATTTTTTGCAGTTTCCCAGATTTCGAGCTATCGGGAACCAATATGAAGTAAATGAGTATTGTTGACCAGAGTTTTTATCAAAAACATGTAGATGCATACATGTTGTGCCCGCTAAACTCATTGCCATTAGCTTTCGATGTATAATTACCCTTCTATGAGCGTAAAACTAAATAAAATTTGAATTTTCGCTCCCGGATGGTACCCATTGCCCTTAAGTAAGATCAAACTGCACACGGTGAGCAAATTTGTTTAAAATCGGTTTAATAGTTGAGGAGTCCATCGCGGACAAACAACGTGACGCGTAATTTACCTATAGATTTTTGTACGTTAAATATTATAAGTTCTCTAGTATCTTTGCCTGTGATCTTAGCACAAGCTATTCCTTACTTTGTGGCTATCTTGCGATAATGTCCTATTATAACTATTAATTTATATAAAAAAACTGCACATTACTGCTGAAGGGTCCTTATAACACGAATCCCGCTGGCTTTCCCACTTCAGAATATGGAGACCATCAAAGCTTGATAGGCAATAATAATTTGCAAATGATTAAAAAAACTGCTCAAATAAAAACATGTTTCATGGCCATAATCTACAAAGTATATCCAATTTAGATAAGAAAGAGACACACAATAGCCTCTTTTATAAAAATTCGTCAAGCTTAATTTTTAATAAATCAATGACTCTTTGTAAATCGATTTGATATGCATGAAAGGCTTGTTTGGTTTTAATACTTTGTTGCGTTAACATAAGCTGATTAGTTTAATATAAACACGTGTAAGTATTAAAATTATTATTCGATTTTAAAGTAGGTATGTTCAACGCACTAAGCGGAACATTGTCGAAACATATTTATTCAGTTTTTTCCAAACGCCTAAGTATGACGCTCGATAAACTGTTTGAAAGGTCATGTAAGTATTATAATAACAACTTATAATTTTTATTTCTCGCTTAAAAGAAACTTCTGTTGATTATCTTCAAGGATAAGGGATCAATGGTTTCGGTTATTGTACGTTGATAGGACAGTAATTAAGATGAATCTGTGTCAGAAACACTGCATCTGACATAAGCAGGCATATCTCTGAACTCATCTATCTCATCTTTTTTATATTACAAAATAGAGTTACGTAATTATTGACCTAAAGTTTTTTTCTATAGCGTGTTTTTACAAGAAATCTTATACCTACTAAGTAAATTAAAAAAAGATTTTTTATATGATTTAGACATCGCATTTGGGTATAACTCACCAATCAGAATATTGATTTTCTAATAAAATGATGGAAAAACTTAAACAAAAAAGTTACAACTGAATTCGCGTCGCGAATTACAGACGTCACGCTCACACGCACAGTAAAATAGTTGTTTCATATATTGTCATCGTGTAGCTTCATAGGATAGAAAGACCCTCCAAAAAAAAGCCTGAAACTTTGAAAATTTTAGTTCTTAATTTAAATCAATTAATGTAGCCCTATTGCCCAACAAAACTTCTCAGTAAGTAGGTACTAAGTGAATTTTAGTGACTTTTATAAAATGCTAATAGACTTTAATAAACTTACTACCAAAATCATATACATATATCCATTGTAAATACATATTATCTTGAAACAAGTCACGATTCTATTATAAAACGTATGGTTTTACCTATTTTTTACGGTTTTGCGCTCCGATAAATTTTATTATTGTTGGTCGAAAGTTACTCGGAATATAAGAGAGCGTTAGATCTCCAGACACATTATTTATCAACCATAGCTCTAGCCATATGACATTACGATTCAAAATGAATCGAAATTTAAAAATATATGTATATGTATGCAATGCGCGGAAGTCACATGATCCATTTCATACCTACATATTTTGAGTTTCGTTCCACTTCCACCTTTTGTTTCCGCAATCCTTCCTATCCTAGCCTATCCATGGATGGATGGATCTTTGTTACCCTTTCACGCCGCAACTACCGAACCGATTTGGCTGTAATTTGTAACATACTCGCGTAGATAGCTTATACTTATGTATAACCCGGATGAACACATACGCTACTGTTTTTTATAGTTCCCACGGAATTAGCGAAAAACCGAGCTGCGGGCAGCAACTTGTATCTTACAAAGGCGAAAGGAGAATGCCAGAAAATGGGCTAGATTCAAGCTCTCAAGGATTCAGTGCTTGATAGTCTCAAGCACGTATGCATGAAGAATCTTCTTTCAAATTTTAATATTGCATATATTTATGTTAGTGAAATGTGATGAAATGGGTTCAAAAGTATTATAAAAAAAGTAATTACACGTTTCGAAACATGTAGAACCGCCATGCCACTTATAAAACTTAGAAAATTAACCACTATTACAATATCTTACTAATCTTTTTTGCATAATATTGAGAATATTCCTAATTTAATGTTTACTTATTGATGGTTTGGTTAAGACGCAAGGCCCAATTGTCATTCAAAAATCGGCATACTCCTTTGTGCGTAAGTGTGTATGTTTGTTACTACTTCATGCCGCAACTACTCAACCGATTTGGCTGAAATGAAATGGAGATAAGTAGATTAAATATACGCAATTTTTTTAACCCGAAAATCTAATGGTTACCGCGGGATTTGTGAAAAATCGATATTTACGCGGGCAGAGCAGCGAGCGTCTGCTAGTATGTCATATAGCTAGAGCTGAAACTCAGAAAACTTTTGAAATTGAAACGTGGACGTGGACAAATCGAATGTTATCAGAATGCACACGTAAGTTACTTATAATATGTAGGAATTAGGACTAAGGTACTAACAAAAAAAATTATAACATAATACCTATTATACCCACTATTAATAATAATAGATTGTGAGGTACCTCTACCTAATGCTTTCAAACAGAAACTGAGCTCGATAAATCAATGCCGAATTGAAAGTCGAACGTTATTCTATGAATATATAAATGTGTTCTATAAATGAACGACGCATTTCATACCAGACTATAGCCTATCAATCAATACATATAATAAATCTGTTGTTTGTCTGTTTGTCTGTCTGTTTGTACGGGCTAATCTTTGGAACGGCTGGACCGATTCCAATGAAATTTTGTGTGGTGGTAGCCTATGTCCCTGGTCAACATATAGGATACTTTTCATCCCGGTAAAATAAAGAGTTCCCGTGGGATAGTTAAAAAACTGCAATTAATTTAACAGCTTTGTAAACAACAACTAATGAACTTAATTTAGTAAAATTGGTTATGCTGATACCTTATGTTGCCTTTTTAACAAAATATATATATAGTAAAACTTATTAATCCAATCGAGTTCCCGCGGGAAAGAAAACATTACAAAAACAGTTAGCAGGCGTCTTTCAAGTAACGGATTTTAATGAAATTTTATGATCCTACTTTATATATATGCCCGGTCAACATTTAAGATACTTTTCATCCTGAAAAATTTGAGAGCACCCGTGGGATGTTTTAAAAAACCTATAGCTACTTATCTCCGTAGCACAATCAAAACGGGGTCGAAATATCGACAGTTTAAATCGTCCTTTTGATCGTGCAACTTGGTATAACTATGCAAGATAACCCGTACGTAGCAGGAACGGGTTGCTACGTACACAGTAGCGCATCAGAATGCTTAATTACAATATCTGGGCGTTGGTATCATCTCAGAATAAGATAAGTTTGGTTAGTATAGATATTACAATCCACGATGACACGCCCCACTCTATCTTGCTCCATGCGAATTGAGTAACATAAGCGATTTCGACAGAGTGTATAAGTAGAGGAAGACCAAAGAAGATATAGGTAAATTGTGTAAAAGAAGATAGCACGTTGACAGGAGAAATTGGAAGAAGACTCCTTTACGGGTCCATCGAACCCAAGGACCACTCATTTTGTACGGGAAATCTTGGGCAAAATTAAGAAATTCCACGGGAAACATTTTTGTAAAAAAAACGAACTGCACGCGGGCGGAGCCGCGGGCAACAGCTAGTAGGTATATATTACAGACTTTTCAGTGTTATAAGGGTTACATCTTCTTAATATATATAAATCTCGTGTCACAATGTTTGTCCTCAATGGACTCCTAAACCACTTAACCGATTATAATAAAATTCGCACACCATGTGCAGTTCGATCCAACTTGAGAGATAGGATAGTTTAAATCTCAATTCAACTATTATTTAAATCCCCAAGGGCAAAACAACGTTTGCCAGGTCAGCTAGTATTATAATATGTATAACTATATTGTACAGGACCTAGGAGAATATGTTTATTAATTGGTCCCTGGGAAATCATCTCTTATGTCCAACCTTAGGATGGCCCTACTAGCCCGCAAAATTCAAATTTTATTTAGTTTTTCGTAAATATTAGACTATTACACATTACACATTGCAGGTTTATATAATAATAAGTTTTGCGAGCATAATATTTATGCATCTACATGTTTATAATAAAAATGTTGTTCGAAAATTTCTATTCACCTGATAGTTATAGATAATTTCTATTCACCTGGTTCCCGAACGATTATATTTTTTGTAGTTTTCCAGATTTAGATCTATCAGGAATCAATATGAAGTAAGTGAGCATTAAATATGTATTATGCTTGCAAAACTTATTGCCTTAAGCCTACGATGTGTACCTGATTAGGCCACTATTAGCGAAAACTAAACAAAATTTAAATTTTCGCGCCCGTTAGGTATCTCTCCCCCTTAATTTTACAAAACAAATTCTTATTTATTCTTCAAAAGGCTTAAATTGCATTTGATATTACATCTTATCTCTTTAAGAAAGATATAAATCAAATAATGTGTTTATGGGATAGTCATACCTAAAGTGCGACAAGGCTATCTTGGCGCGTGGCTTAAATCGGTACTAACGCCGCTATCTTGTGATACTGTTTGATCGTTCGCTCTGTCGCTATATTGCTATTGTATGTTGTGTTATTTTTGCTTATTATTAACTATTTTAAACTAAAATTGAAGTAAAATTAAGGAGATTTTATTTTCTGGGTGCTTTTGTTCTTTACAGCGCCCTCCTGTCAATGTCATTCAAGTGCCAAGAAAGCCTTGTCGGACATAGTATCTGTGGGTACCTACTTACTTCAAAAATGTTCGTATATCGTCCTAACGTCAAAACTCCACACATGAAAGACAAAGAGCTCTGTACCAATAATAGATAAAAATAGTCAAGATAGGCCCTCCGAACATTTTATGTAAACGTTCTTCAATCAAGAAAATGTAGCGCCATCTGTCGAAACTCCTGCGAAATACATGTTTATTTTTTATATTTTTTTATCTATGTGTCTGTGGTCACCTCGCCTGCCATATTATTATTAATTAAAAAAAATAGGTCTTTACCTATCTACCTATACTGACTACTGAAGGGGGAGGGTCATTCTTGCTTCCATAAACTGGCGATATTTTTTCGCGCTGTTCGCCCTGTCTTTAGTATACAAGTCTGTGGTACCAATATACTATGTGTTCAATAAATTCAAAATCAGCAATACCATTAAATTCTCCAAAATTTTCACCAAATTCTATTCCCCTGTAGCTCATTGTAAGCATGTCGGGGCTAGTTAGCCTGATAAATTAAACAAATTATTAATTTATTCACATTTAAATACTGATTTACATACTAAATAGACACATATTAAAATAATTTACATTATTTGACATAGCAAGATCAATATATCACGCTGTACAAATCTTATCTTAATATATATAAATCTCGTGTCACAATGTTTGTCCTCAATGGACTCCTAAACCACTTAACCGATTATAATAAAATTCGCACACCATGTGCAGTTCGATCCAACTTGAGAGATAGGATAGTTTAAATCTCAATTTATCTATTTTTTATATCCCTAATGGCAAAACAACGTTTGCCAGGTCAGCTAGTATAATTATAGTTTACGATGCAAATAGAAATCTTATTAGACACATCTGATAAATGTAAATGTAATCATTTTTACTAGAATCCTACCTATTTAAAACGTGTTTATACATTTACGTAAAAACTGCGACACTAAAATTCTTGAGGTATGAGCGATCAGCATCACCCGTGGCTTTAATGAACGGTTATTAAGGCGCTACGCCATTGCTGTGAGCGTTATGCACAGAAAAAGCATATAGTTGCATGTATTAACTATGTACGTGAATTTAAAATAAAAATGTGAAACATAAAAATACTGCACAAAAGATTACTTAAAAAAATAGTTTAATTTTTCTAATTAAATTCCTAATCTAAACAACGTGCAACTTACTAAAATGTAAGATACATTTAATGATATTTTTAACCGACTTCAAAAAAAGGAGGAGGTTCTCAATTCGTCGGAATCTTTATTTATATAATGATATAATAATAAAATAATAATACATTGCACATTTTTGAGTGGGTTATAGAGAGGGGAGGCGTGTACACTGTAATTGGAATGAAAATTATCTGAATTTATATTTATAATTATTTGTTGGTTTTTTCATCACAAAATCATGAATTTTTTACATGGAAAATCGAAGTCAGTCGAACACCCCGCAAGCCGCATTGAGCGTCGTCTTTGTCACGACAGAGACATACACCGCCGACGCTCAATAGCATAATACCAGATTCTCAAAAAATAAAATAAACATACAGTCGAATTGAGAACCTCCTCCTTTTTTGAAGTCGGTTAAAAGTCCACAAAGTCGTGACGGACGGTACGGAAGTCGAACCAGGCAGACAGCATATACGACGTGCGAGCGAAGTATGATATTTACAGACGTAACATAAGTATACTTTTTAAGAAAAACCGGAGAAATTATTATTGCACGGGAGATTATTTATTATTACCGGAGTCTCCTAGGCAATCTGGGAGGGTTTGTAACCCTAATGACGCATCAAATTCGAGAAGTGGTACTCGAAAGATTAGGTAAATAGGTAAATTGATCTGCAAACATAATACCTGCCTAGCGCCAACTATGTTTTCAAATTAATTTCATTAATATAATCATGGTATCTTGTTAACACCGACCCAAATTAGTTACCAAGTTAAAGTGAAATACCTATGCGAGCTTCATAATATTAACTTCATTTATTAGTACGTCCCGGTTAAATCTTGCGAGCCAAATTAGATCCAATTCGAACTAAGAAGCTGAAAGGATGAACACTTGCTAAGCACTAGAACAAGAAAGAGATGATTTATTCAAATATACTTAGGTCATTATATACTTTTGCCCAATTGAATACTTGCAATGGCAATGCTTCTTTAGTCTTTTAATTGAGCCCCAAGAAACTCAGTCTGGTTGTCTTAGTGTATATAGCAACAAATGCAGACAAAAGTCAACAAAACATTTTATATACTTTAAAAAATGGAAAATTATTTAAAAAAAATACTGACTTCAAATGCCACTACAAAGATTGAAATTATTTTTAAACACTCTCCGGTTTTTTTTAAATAATTTTCCATTTTATTTTTGACTTTTTAGTGGAAAACCACAAATGGACAAGGCATTGTAAAAAATGCCCAAATCGCTTGAAGTGTGCTTATAAAATCTGAAGAGGTCCCTCAATTTTTCCGAGATCCTATCATCAGAACCTGACTAGATGACTATAGCCATTAAGTCATCATCTGCAATCAAATGCACTAGTAACTATAAAAAATACCCAAATCGCTTCCAGTATACTAGCAAAATTTGAAGAGTTCCTTCGATTTCACCAAGATCCTTCGATTTCTTTAGGATCCCATCATCAGATCTTGACCTGATGACCATGGGACTATCTGGAAAGTATACCCTTTCAAACAAAAACGAATTTTCCAAATCGGTTTACGCGTCTTCGAATAATCGGTGAACATATATAAAAAAAAAGATATAAAGAAAAACGAATTAAGAACCTTTTTTGAAGTCGCTTAAAAATACGATTCTAACTAAACGACTCCCTGGAATTTTAGTTAAACAAGCGATAACATAAACAAACCTCAATACACACAGAAAAGAGCTAATTTTTTTGTGATCGCGATAAAATTACCATTAGGAAAGTATTCACGTATATCCCTATTATTCACGCACAATTGAAACAGTAAATACGGCCTCAGTTCAGGCACAGGTTCAGGTAAACAAAACGTTTTTTGTACATTATTATTTATCTCTATTGTAACAAAAGCTTCTTTAACTGGGCTCTGGCCAAGAAGTGTAAGGCACGCAGCACGCATTTTTTTTTATCGCTCGACTCCAACAAACTAAAAATAAATTCCAATAAATACCTAACTCTTCCGTACAGCGTAATAAAATTTATGATATCATTGCATTTAATACTAGAATGAATTGAAATTGTTATGGATAATGGAACGATTTCAATAAAAGGGGTTAGATATTGCAACAAAAATTGGTCAAGTGCGAATCGGTTTCGCGCACGGAGGGTTCCGTACTATTAAGACTAATTCCCAATAGTTTTAAAGAAAACTAAACACTCCTGCCCACCAAATTCAATAATGAGAAAAAATCGCGTTTGTTGTATGGCAGACCCCCTTAAATATTTATTTTATTTTAATTTAACTATTTACATTTAAATTGTTTACATTGTGTATCCCATCAGACTAAGAGAGTGTGGAAGTAGATAGTGCACCTGTGACAGACGCCGCGTGCCTGCTAAATCCTAATACGGTAGGTTTTCCTAATTTCTAGGTTCAAAATCATCTTGAACGCTTCATATATTTTGTAAACAAATTACCCAAACGCAAAGTGTAAATAGCAAATAACGTATACGTAACAAAATTGAACGTGAACATTTTAGTTCGTCAGGAGCGAATCGTGACCGTTATATTAGGGACACCCAGATAAACACACGTCAGCTTGGCACTTCTCACACGGCAAAGCGATCATAGACCAAAGAATAACTTTATTATGTACCTATATGCGATGAATGACGAAGCAAGAACAAAGTAACTCAAAGTAAAAAGGTAATGTTATGGATCATACGTCAACACATATTTTGGATAAGGCACGATCAAAAGCCGTTTAGAAATTCTTTTTAAAACAACTCGCCTGCCGCAGCCTGCAATCCGATTATTTTGTTTGCGTAGCTAATATTTTTGTAATAAACTCCTCTAAAACGGCTTGACCACTGTTTTAGGGATCCGTACCTCAAAAGGAAAAAAACGGAACCCTTATATTATA
Organism: Coenonympha glycerion; assembly: GCA_963855885.1. Lineage (NCBI taxonomy): Eukaryota > Metazoa > Arthropoda > Insecta > Lepidoptera > Nymphalidae > Coenonympha > Coenonympha glycerion. Next base: position 13,596,288 of record OY979626.1, on the reverse strand, counting down.
CTTATCATCTGGAACGCATGATAACTATACATATAGGCTAACATGCCAGGGAAATGCATATTCACTCTTGATTTAAAGGTAAGGTAAAGGTACCCATGTAGGTGGTGGCGAAAACGAAAGCCTCGAAACGTATCTGGAATGAGGAACCAAACTCATTCCTACGTGTGTTTGCTGTAAGTTTAAGACCTTCCACGTGGATTCAATATCAGTGGGCGGACTAAATAACGTACGTAGGTGCTAAGGAACGATTTAACAAAACCAAATTTTCCTGCCAAAGGAAACGTGTACTCTGGAAAACTCTCCGGAATATTGACACAAAATATCAACCTTTAGATATTTTATTTCGAGACGATTTTATTTGAAAACAACAAGATAAGCTGTGGGCTGATTCGAACGCCTACTGAAAGTCTTTTTTAATACAGTTGCTCAAAAAGTGGCGTATTGCAGGGACGTATAGCGTTCGGGATGTGGGCTATTACATACTCGTGCTTTTTTTTTACCTTTCCCGAACTCGTGCGTTATCTTTTCCAACTGTCAAAATAATGTATATTAAAAAGAAAAACCAACCATGAAGTTTTTACTAAAAAAATTCATAGAAGTTTTTATGATTCATGCAAATACGTATATTTCTAAAAAGAAGCTACTAATTTGTTTCAATATCAGATTTGATTGAATGAGTTTGGTTAGGTTTCATTTCATCTCATTAAATTTCATTTTCATTTCATATCAATAAAAAAAAATTCTACTGAAGACTTGGCTGTATGGGCATAGTTCCCTTTGCGTGCCAGAATATTATTTAGTCTATGACCAAAATTTTTTTTTATTTTTTTTTTTAAATCACCAGAATGGGTGAAGAAAAAGAACTGCTTATATTCTACGGTTGGCGCCATTTTTTTGAAATTTTCTTTGCGAGTTTAGTTGTTTGTTGCACAAAATGCTTCGGAGAACATTTTACCGGAAAAGTCAAAAAGTCGCTACATATCTACATACGACGAATTTATTGCGTGGAAAGAAGAGAAAAAAGCAAATAGTTTTTCAGAAAATGTTAAGTTAGTTGAGTTTATTGTGTTTTTATTATTTTATTAAATTGCTTCATTTTTTCGCAACTGTATTAAAAATAATCGTTCAGTACACGTGCGGAACCGTCATTGCAACTTGTTCTGACTGTCAACCCTCGCTTTCGGCTGCGCCTCGGCTCGGGTAGACATTTGTCGGAACTCTTTGCAATAACAGCCTTTCCGCACTTGTAATGAAACATACTATTAAAAAATACATTGTATTATTACTCGTATCATTTGAGTGTTGGTAGGTATACGAAAACAATTATTACACACAGGGCTCGTGGCGAAAACGAATTGAGTCGGTATAATTTTAAGGGTTCCGTACCTCAAAAAAAAAATAACGGAATCCTTATATAAGAATCTTTAAAAGATCTCTTTGTTGTCTGTCTGTCACGACTCTTTATTTCGGTAACTATTAAAGATTTCGACATGAAAGGATAATGACCTTAGATGTAAGGAATCTCGTATCAAGCTGAATCAAATCCAAACTTTATTTTTTACAAACTATGGTCTCCTCAATAATAAATTACAATTATTACTCTTTTATTTAATATCCGAATTCCAATGTTATACGCATATAAAATTATAAACAGGTTGTACTTCTTCATAAAATCTGTAAATGTGCATTGAAAAGAAAGTAACTTTTTGTATGCAAATGGATATGAAAAACAAATTCCTGGTGCTTGTTGGTTCTTAAAAAACGCTATTTTATTTTCATAGAATATTTTGGTTTTGGTTCATGAGAAAACTTGATACCTGCACATTTATCTCCGAAGTTAGCAACCGAAAAATCTGAAACAATTATGATTACTAGGCATTAATTATATTTTACCGGAAGAATAAAATGAACTCTGTATCTATTATACTTTTTTGGTGTTAAAAATTTAAAATTTAAAATAAAAAAAAAAGACGTGGGGCACTGAGACTGCCGCGGTAAAGCTATTGCATAGCATTTTTTATCAACTTATTTTTTATTAACTTCCACTCTGGGGGTGTTAGGTAATTTTCGTTACGAAATTTCTGGATTCGGTCTCCACGCTCAAGGCCCGCGATAGAAGCTATGCAATAGCTTAACAAAGTTCAGTTTGCAGTTCGGTAAGGATTTTTATGGTTTTCCTCTTTTTATAGTAGTACAGAACCCTCGGTGGGCGAGTTCGACTCGCACTTGTCCGGATTTATTTAAATTTTGGGTCTATTCGATAGACACTATCGTGTGACAGTGATTGTAACCTAACTCCTCCCTAACAGCTTGAACGATTTTTTTTGTGAAAATTCGACAGAACTGAGAATCCGTACGCAAACTATTTTTCATAGCCCTACCTAATTGAGAAACAATTATATTTTAAAATTATATATATTATATTCCTCCGCGACGCTGCATGTTGCCACCCATCAACTTACCCGTGAGTGTGACAAAGACAAAAATAAATTCAATAAATCCCCGCAGAATCAGCAGTGCTATTCTACAAAATGTCCATCTCTGAAACAGCTGCCAGACAGCTGCCAAGCCGAAGATGACATGCAAAATTGTACTCTATTACAACTGACAAATTCATAGATGCATAGATGTACGCTCGTCGCTGCTTTAACGGGGTCTTTTCCCTGTTTCTAGCAATTTCTCTTCTTTTCCAACCCGTTTTAAATCATGAATAAGTATATCAATATCAAATAAGTATATAATCAGAATAGCACGGCAGAAAGTCTATACTTTATCCTCATTGTTTTTAATTATATTAACTTTTAAAAGTACAACCAAAGAGTTGGATAACGGATATTACAATTACGCCGTTATTTCCCAACACACAGCTTGTCCACTTCTATTTATTAGTCCCAAGTGTATTAAACTGACTCAAGGTTTCTCTTTTACGCTTTGTACAGATAAGGAAAAAGCAAAGTTAATACGGGCGGCAATATAATACGCCGAGCTGCGAAGATTCCTTTACAAAAACATTGGTTTTGTAGGTAAACGATATTAAATATCGTAGGTTATTGCCGAATATAATCTATAAATAATATCGAATCACTAATCAGAACACTAAGCTGCGCGTTGTATTACATTACTCGCAATCTGTATAATCGGGTATTTTATATAATACCTAGGCATTACATATAATGCCCAAAAGTTTTAAGTTAAGTATAAAATATTATTTATTTCATACTTGGCCTAGATATTCCATACAATCCAGAATACGCTGTCGGTAATTTGAGTAAAAGACGACACAAGGGGAATGGAGTGTCTGAATTCCGGCATTCTATGCATTGGCTAGATATTTTATACAATACATGAAATATACATATTGCCGCTAACGTATATAATAAACCAGCCTCCACAGAAAACATACATACCTATACGAGTACATATTAATTGAAATGAGAGTTTGTTGATTTGTTGGTTTATTTGTCCTTCAATCACGTGACCAAAGAGCAATAGATCAAAGTGATTTGAAATTTAAAAAATTCAAAATTCAAAATATCTTTATTTCACATAAGCCTAATATACAGGCACTTGTAACAGGTCAGTATGATATTTGTCACATTTGTATGGCGATAACTCCAAGTCGACTTAATTTGTACAGACAGATTCAAAAATATTTTAAAATAGTTATGGGATACGTGATAACTATGTCACGACTTAAAACTAAGTTAACGAGGGTTTCAACTTTCAACACGCCCCTTCACTGAGAAGAAAAGAACCTTAAGGATCGATTAAGGTTACTCTCTCTGATGCCCGCGGCTCCGCCCGCGTGAATTTCGATTTTTCTCCCATATGAATCATAGATTTTCTCGACATAAAAAGTGGTTTATGACACTTTTTGTGCTTTCCTCTATGTCTGACCAAAAAATTACGTTGCACTTTGGTGGCGTTGCTCTGATGTGCCGTTTTTCTTTTGTGGTGTGATCCAAGAACAAATAAACCAATAAGCCCAGTTTCACATTCTTATACGTGTAAATGTGTGAAGATGTAACCTACTGCCATTCCTGTCATAAGCGTACAGACTACAGCGTATTCTTAATTTAAAAGTTACTAAAATACAACAATAATTGAATTGGCGAGTAGACCATTAAATTGTGCCTTAACGAACGGGAATCAGGAAAATACAGCCAAAACTGGTTAAGTGAGAGCTCAAGTACCAAGATCTCTTTTTATCTTATAGAGATTTCTCACTAACCCGAGTTGAGTTTCAGATATAGAAGGGCAAAATGACGAGACCTGGCAAAAAACTCTCACTAATAGAGTGTTCTCACTTACTCAGGTTCGGATGTACATCCTTAATTTGATCTACTCATAATTACCTACTCACGAAAATATTTACACACACACACACACACATAAACACGCATACAAATTGAAATTATATGTATAAGTATACCTTGTAAGCTATTCTGTTGTCGACTTAAGTACTATTATAATTATACAAACAGGAAGAGCGAGGATTCTGGGTTACAGGTTTTATATAATAAACTTACTCCAGGATCCCCAAAAACCATTGTAAATAATTTATTAAAAAATTAATCTGATTACTATTAAGTATCCTAAAAAAATAAGACTAATATTCACAAAATATATAATTGCGGAATAAAACTAAGGAATGATTATTAAAGTTCCAACTTCTAGGGTGCTAAATGTTTTCAAGTTGCCTGCTAAAAAAATTGTATTCGAAATTTCGCTTGAAACTAAACAACTTTTACGCGTCAGAGTTTTCAGTAATCGATACCCTTGAAAATTGATCAAGGAGATAAAATAAGGGTGAGAGTTTGTAAGGGGAGTGTGTCCCTTTTGAAATCACAACTATGAAATTGTATTTTATATTATACTAGCTGACCTGGCAAACGTTGTTTTGCCCTTAGGGGTAGTAAAAAATAGATAAATTGAGATTTAAACTATCCTATCTCTCAAGTTGGATCGAACTGCACATGGTGTGCGAATTTTATTATAATCGGTTAAGTGGTTTAGGAGTCCATTGAGGACAAACATTGTGACACGAGATTTATATATATTAAGATTGGAAATATGTGTAACGTCAGGATCACAATCAGTATTATTTGAAATTAAAGAGGTAATATTAGATAGATTAAAGACCAACTTAACCAAGTAGGCTTTCTAAAACAATTTTGAATTTTTTTTATTCGTTATGTATTTAAACGCATCTCTTTTCGTATTCTGATGTTTACCCACCGATATGGAACCTGAGGATATGGTCATCAGAACATTTAACGCAAACCTTCTTCATACAAAAAATAATTATAGCAGTCTGTCAAAATTTCCGATTAATACGCCTCAGTATAGCGGATCCCATCACCATGGAAAGATGGTGCATATTATTGACAAGGTAGTGATCTGTAGCGGGACCGCGGTCTAAGTATAGACAGTTCTTCCGTAAGCTTACTATTGATTCTGTCGGTGTCTAATCAAACATCTTTGGCGCCTGTAAGCTCACAGGATTTTTTTCCCAGTCCACCGCGTCCAAAGTGGTCCATTTATTCTCATCAAGTTGCCTGTACCTACCCCTTTTTCTGTCACTACCTAGGACAAAATAAGCTACCCTAAGAGGACGGGAACGATGTGACGTATGTTGAAGGCAAAAATTTTTCATATATAAAACATAATAATACATTTCCGTACCGCTGATAGCACATACCGCTGTCGGTCGCATACATTAGCGCCATTTTACAGTTTTGACAAATTAAAAATCCGGCTTCAGGGCGGAGCCTAAAATTGTATTCGTGACATCAATATAAGTGCTGATCCTTTATTATGTTTAATCAATACTGAGCACGGGTGTCCTGTCAAAAAAAGGATCTAGCCCACCACGCTGCAGGTCATGTGCGGATTGGCTTCGCACACCATTGAGGACTGAAGTGGTGAACTCTCGCGCACGCAGGTTTCCTCTCAACAGAGTTTGTTTGAAAGAAAATATTTGGAACAAGTTAGGAAATAAGTATTTAGCAAAATTCCGAAGTAAGTTATTATGCAAGGCAAGTTTATGAAGGACGGTAGTACCTTTGGTAACAAAACAAAACATTTTTTACAGCTTCAGACTCAGCGCCCATTATATAAAATGTTTAGACTTATGACCAACATAATATCAAAGTAAGTATATAAAGCAAGTGGGCGATGGGTATTTTCCGCTTATAAATATAATTCGTGAATCTCTGAAAGCTTTGCCTCGTGTATAGGCTTATTTTATATTTTGGTATAATAACAAAATATAAAATATATTTATTATTTTGATATTACGCCTACACGAGGCAAAGCTTTCAGAGGATTACGAATTATATAAGGGAAAATACCCATCGCCCACTTGCTCTTCAGGGCTCTTTGAAATTGTTATTGACAGAAATATCTTCGAAGGATTTTTTCTAATGCTCAGGCTTTTGCACCCAAATTGTTTTGGTGTTTGATACTTATGTAATATTCAGCAGTGAGAGCCTTTGCACATTATCTTGTGTCTGATAAGACACGAGCGGCCGTACGCAGGACGTCTTGTTTGTTGCATACTGCTAGGGCCATGTGAGTTTATGTAAATATCGATACATTGTGGTTAAAGACCTTTATTATCCTCAAAAGAAATTACGTACATTTCAATGTATGAGAACATTAACAAAAAATTTATACCGATATATATAATATCGAATTAAGTCGATAACAGTATATGGATAAATTGGTTTACTGTGACTGATATATCGATGTACACTCATACATACATACACTACATATATACTTTATGTACACTGATACATCGATATATCAGTCACAGTCTGGTACCCCAATAAATTGAAATTTATCTACGTTTTAACTTTTAGGGTTCCGTACCCAAAGGGCAAAAACGGGACTCTATTACTAAGACTTCACTGACCGTCCGTCCGTCTGTTTTACAAGGCTATTGTATCACTTGAATCGTAATAGCTACATACTTGTTATTTTCACAGATGATGTATTTCAATGCCGCTATAACAACAAATACTGAAAAATAGAATAAAATAAATATTTAAGGGAGCTCCTATACGGTTTAGGTTTTATCTATACAAAAAACTACTTTTTTTGGTTGTTTTTGCTCGATATTAATAATGGCAAAAGGTCAAATATTCACAAAAAAATTAATTATATATTCACTTTAGAAATAAATAGATGAATTAATATAAAACATCGGGGTATACCGAAATTTTAAATATATTTATGAAATGGATCACATGACTTCTGCGCATTGTTATACATTTTTTGAATTTCGATCCATTACTATTCCATCTTTAGTATATCGAATCGTAATGTCATATGGCAATTCAAATCATTTATTTTATATAGGCCATTACTTGTTAGCACTTATAAATAGTCGATAAGAATAATTATATAATTATAATATTATACTTATAAGAAAGAGTGCTTCCCCGCATGAACTTAAAGTTGCTCACAAATGCTGCCGTGAACATAGATTTCTCCGGAATAAAATGTAACCTATGTAATAATCCAGGATATCATTTACCTCCACTCCAAATTTCAACCAAATCGGTTTTGTAGTAGCATCATGAAGGAGTATTTCTGCTGAGTGAATTTGGTTATTCACATATTCCACGGAAACCATAAATTTTTCCAGAATAAAAAGATGCCTATGTATCAATCCAGGTTGGATAAGCTACTCGTATCTTCATTCAAAATTTCAGCCAAATAGCTTCCGTAATTGCGGCGTGAACGATTTTTCTCTCGCGTTGAAATCGATTTTTCAAATAGCCTGCAGAAGCCATGAATTTTTCCGGGATAAGTAAACTAAAAAAAATAACCTAAGTGCTAATTCATTATACTCGTATTATAATCTACCTCTAATCCAAATTTCAGCAAAATCCTTTCAGTAGTTGCGGCATAAAAGAGTTTTTCTACTGCGTGAATTTTGGTTTATCGCATATCTCGCCGAATCCATGGATATTTCCAGGATTAAAAGTAGCCTATGTATTACACAGGATTATTATTGTATACAAGATGCAGTCTATCTCTATTCCAAATTTTAGCCAAATCGTTTCAGAAGTTGCGGCCTGAAGGAATATTTCCTACACGTGTATTCCGGTTTTTTACAGATTCCGCGGGAACCATTGATTTTTTGGGGATAAAAAGTAGCCTACCTATGTGTAAATCCAGAATATAATTTATCTCCATTCCAAATTTCAGCCAATTCCGATCAGTAATTGCGACGTGAAGGAGTATTTTTTTGTACAAACTTTGGACCTCCATTTCACCCCTTTCTTGGTAGTAGGCGTGAAAATAAAAAATTGGGCAGCTTTGTTATTTTTATCCAAAACCGTACTACTGACCGATTTTAATGAACATAATATAAAAATGTCGATATATCTAAAATTAAATTCCTTATTTAACCCCCCTTAGTATAGTACCTAGAATTTCAAAAATTTCTTTCCTAGGAATATTCGCTGAAAATTTCATGTTTCTACATTCAGCCGTGTAGGCTATAGCTTGCTTGGGTAACAAGCAATCGTTCGTGAAAATTTCAAGTTCTTAAATATGTTCAGCCTTTTTATCTTGCTAGTCAGTCACTCAGAACAAAGCCTTTTATAGTTATTGATTGTTTATTATCTAATTTAGGTACATACCTAACAATAATATAATACCTATTTTAAGTAAAGAATTTTTATAATGGGTTGCAGTTATTCCATTAAGCCACGTACTCAGAGATAGGTACAATGTTACGGATACACAGTTTCTGGAACAAAAATAATCTACGTGATTCAGATATAAAATGTTTGTTTCTGAAAAACGCAGGTTTTGTTCTAATGGGCAACATTCTCCCCACTCGCGATGGGGATCACTGAAACATTGTTTGCGGAGACATCAACACGATGTTTTAGAAACTGTAACTATCTGAAACATTGTTTCTCAGTGAATACGTGGTTTTAATATTTGACGAACTCCGTGGTTGAGTGGTTAGCGTGCCGGTTTTCAAGGCGCCGCCATCTCTGAGGTTCCGGGTTCGATCCCCGGTAGAAAATAAGTTTTCTACATTGTCTCGGGTTGGGTGTGTACCTTCGTTGTTTCTGATTTCCATAACACAAGTGCACAAACTACTTACTATGGGATCGGAGCAATGTATGTGATGTTGTCCTCTATTTATTTATAAAAAAAAATTAAATATAAATTATAAAAACGCAAAGCACTAGAACCCAATATACTGTATGGCAAAGCATTCTAATTTCTAAACAATTCTTCAAAGTTGTTTTTAACGTGAAATCAACGGGTCTGCCCGCGAAATTCAAAATTTTCGTGGTTTTTTGCAATTTGTACGCTAATTAGACACGATAGGCTTATGGCAATCAATTTGCGAGAATGGCAGTATCATGTTTACATGATTATGTCAAATCTATCTATCAATCTTCGCATAAAAATGTGTATGGTAGGAAATTAGTCCGAGTATCGAGTTTTATGTGAGTAACTCGCAAATCTCGGACTAATTTCTTTAACTCGACACTTTCGAGCCCAGATTTTTATATAAACACGTGAAGAAGATATTGAGATTATCGCAATTTGACGGCCATAAGCTTATTATGTCTTATTAGCTTAAAAATCGCGGAAAACCACGAAAAATTTGAATTTCGCGGGCACACCCGTGGTGTGCTCCTTAATCTTTGTAGGGGCATATAATGTGTCTATGTATGAAACAGTTTTCGTTGTTTACCCACCATGCGATTTATGGAGAATCTTGTATGAATTAAGTTAGTTACGTCCAGGACGCCTCACGCTCCAGTGTCGTAATAGTAGCCTACCTATATAGTATTTGACTAACTGAGCTATTTATTGCCTAATTGAGATTAGAATTTTATTTGGTAGTCAATCGAGTTTTATTTGTACATTCCGCAAGGCAGATTTAAAACATAGGTTATATACCACAAGTACCTAAACTCTTAGTTAACTAGGATATACTATTTTTACTCATTTAAAAACTACTACCAGCAATAATTACGAGCACATAAAAAATGATAAAGAACCTACCGAAATATTTGTTGCGAAAGAAGCACTTAAATTTAAAAATACTTAAAAACTAGCCGACAACGTCGCCAAGATGTTTATTGTTCACAAACAGTTTATTAAATTCCATTCAATTAATAGATGAAATAAATTAACGGATTTCTGTAAAAATTTCAAACACTGTCGGCAAAATTAATTTTACTAGGTAGGTAGGTTACCTACTCTACATTTACCAAAATTTGATCGAATGAAAGAAGTATACTTTCGCATTACGAATTACGTAGTCTGCACCTCAATAAGTTTCCGTTCACGGTGAGACTGGTATTTTTTTTTGAAATAGTTTCAATAAAGTACATTTCCTGGGCCAAAAACCCGAAAGATAATGTGTTTAGTAGGTAGGTACCTATTTCGTGAAAATCTTTTAACCGATTTCGGCTCTACATGTAGCGGGAAAATATTGTGGTATTCAAAAAAGTTCCAAAATGCCGAAATCGCGGGCAACAAGAACAACTAGTTGAATACAAAACTAATTTGGCGCTCACCGTGGAAAAAAACAATAAACTAAAAGACATAATTCTAGTTAATTGCGTGACGGACCTAAGAGCAAATTAAATGAGGCGAACAAGAAAAAATGTGTGTTTATTCGCATCGCAAAGCAATAAAAATAAAATTACTGAAATAACACGGCTTAAGAGTTTGAGACTCACCTCATGGAGACGGGAAAGTTTGGTGGCCGGTGACCGGTGGAGACTGGACTGAGTGAGGCGAAACGAGCGCGGTGCTAGCCGGTACCGGACCGGGCTAGGCGCGAAGTAAGTGACCGTGTGTCGGAAGCGGTTCTCGGCTCCTCGGCTGGCGTTCACCTGCTGCCGCGGCCGCTATAACTCGCGCAGTACGACTGAGTCGCGCTCCCGCTCTTCGTTCTCTTTTATAGACGCTCCCCTTCTCGGCTGATTTTCACGCCCCCGGCAACCCTTTACGCTTTTTCACAAGTTTTTCTTTTTTTCACTGGTTTTGATATGATTATCAGTTATCACACATCGGATAGAATGGTAAAAATGGCATTATACGCGCTATCAAAATGCACATCACCTGTACGAAATAACATCTTCTTGTCCTTTTTTCAACTTATAAATATCACAGTCAAAATACTATAATTATACTTCTTCTTTTAATTTGATGCAGAAAAATGCCGTTTCAAATGTCGTTGCAAAATTAAATAAACGAAATAAAATATTTAAGACAACTTTTTCACACAAATATGATTAGGTTTAGAAAGACATCTTATTTTATAATGTTTTAAGTTATAACAGTGAAATAAAGCAGATTAATTAGAATTAAGAAAAATACGAAACGTAAAGTTTACTGATTCGAATTTGAAGTTGTAATAAAGTCCTAGAATTTACGCTTATTTTCCCATTAGTCTTTAACAAATTTAATTTCATAATCAGTCGTTATTCCTGTGACCCATGTACAATTAAATAATTTTCCTCAAACAAACTTCTAATTTTGTAGGATGGAATTGACATTCGGCAAAAAAAACATGTTTAGGCATAAGTCAGTCAATGCTGTTAAAACTTGCGTTATCATTGCGCCTTTTCGTTCTTTTTTTAAGGAACTGCATTCAATTGACCATTATATTTTTCACTATTGAATATCATGTATAGTAAGGGGACGAAAAGGTTCGTCAATTTTCAAACAGATTCGTTTGCACTAGTCGATTGTTTTGGTATGTTGACATTATAGAATCTTGCAGTACTAGTGCAAGCGAAAATCGACACAAAGGTGACGAACCTTATTTCATTCCCCGACTGTACAAGAAAAAATTTAAAAATCTTTATTTTTCACATATGCAAGAATTTACATTGCTATATGCAGTAAAACACAACGAAAAACGCGTTAAATGAAAATGTATAATATAATCAAATCGGATGTTTAAATTTTCCAAAATTACTTGATTTCGTTTTTTTTTAAAGTTTAAACCAAAATCTAAGTCATACCTCGTAAACTGCTAAGGAATGTTATCCTTATAGTACTACCGACCGACCAAACAATTAGCGAAATCTTGGTCCATGTTTAGTGTCACCAGTCTAAAACTGCACGCCTCTTGACTATTCACTTATCGTGTAAGCTACGAGTACATTGCGTGGAGCGCCAGCGACGTCGTTTATATAATATTTCGTGTTTAAAAAGATCATGGCATTTACGTACCTATACATGTCATTTTTGTGGGTTAATTTGTATTTTGTATAGTGTGCCCGCAGCTAACCTTTCAACTTGATACTAGAAACACATTAACTAAATATTACTTTGTCTAATTTGACATACCCGAGCCGTCGCTACAGAATTTTTCAAGCACACTAGCACCCGCGCACCATACAAACTTCGAGAAGAGAAAAACACTCACGGAGCTGTTGTTGTTAGGTAGGGCTCTATCAGGTATATAGGGTAGTCGGAGCGCGAGCAGCGACCTGTTATAAATGTATGAAGAATAATTTAGTTAAAACGAATACTTTAGTAGTACAAAAAAAATTTTGTTTTAAATATTTACATATACTGTATTATATGATCGATTTTCAATAAGGCGTCGCTGGCGTCGTACTATTCGACGGCCGACGCAAACCACAACACAATCTGTCAATATAACTATATATTTATTATTATCATGGAGATACCATACTATAGGTCCATGATTATTATAGATCAATGGTCAATAGTGAACATTTCTGTCAGTCAAATGTCAATTCAAAATAAAATTAGTTATTTGTTATGCAAGGGCGCAAAATAGATTTTTGGCCCGAGTGTCTTTGAATGCTGAGTGGCGAAGGATTCTAGGGTTGAGCGCAGCGAGGGGTTCAAAGAATAGAATTCTGAGCATAGCGAGGCACGCACACGAGATCCAAAAAAATCTTGTGGACGTAGGTACGTAACACAAAATTTTGTCATCTCACCACAGCGAGGAAAAGCACCAGAACAGAACAGAAGTACACTTTAGATAGGCATTACGAGTTATGTTAAATGGTAAATATTAATGTTATACTCTGCAATAACTTCAATCCATCATCTTATTTCAAAGTTCAAATAAAACAGTAGAATACAGCAAAATTTAAATAGTCGTTTTAGCCCGTTAAACCACCAACCCCTTGGAAAGAACCAGTTGGCTGTCTTGCTTCATAATACTACTACACTAAAATAATAATTATGAAAAATAGAATCACATTTTGCGCGTTAGGTCGATATTCTTGGAATCAGTAAAATCAGGTAAAAGGTTTGAGTCTCGAGCATAAAAATCTTTAATCGCCGCATAAATAAATACTTATGAGGTCAAAAAACTTTTGTAGAAGCTGCCATTCTGGTTTGCATCGGCTCAATATTGTGTTTGACCGTTATTAATGCTAATCTCTTCATCAGAAGTTAGTAAAATACTAACTAACGGTGCTCATCCCATTGTCGTCGAGTTTGGCATTAGCACAATGTAGGATTGTAAGAGGTATGACGCCTTGTGAACAATTATTATGACTTTGTCTTATCCTTTTATTCAATAAGTGCAGAAACTTTTTTCATGCATTTGCTCAAAAAGTCCTTTCTGTAGCGTGCGAAGTCCTTCTTTCACTATTACTTTTAACCCCTGTCTGAAGAATGCATTGCACTACTACCCGGACCTGACGAACTCTTGTTTTTTTGTCCCCAAAACCCCCCACATTCGTTTTTTGTCTGATCAGTCCAATCACGTTTTTTTTACACAATACTAGTACTTGACTGCTAGCTCACCTAATGGTAAGTGATGATGCAGCCGAAGATGTTAACGTGCTAACTTGGAAGGGGTAAGTAATGTCACCTCAGCGATTTCTATACAGCATCGCACCGGAACGCCAAATTGCTTGATGGTGCGTCTTTGCTGGTAGGGTGGTAACTAGCCACGGCCGAAGCCTCCCACCAGACCTGAGCCAATTTAGCAAATATAAAACATCGAAGTGGCCCGTGGCGGAATTCGAACCCGCGACCTCCGACTCGCATCCGAACGCGGGTCACTGCGCCGGGGAGGTACTCCAGCGTACTCCAGCTCGGTGGACGGTTCGTTTCGCTTCTGTAACCTCACACATGGTCCTTGGACGCCGGCAGCTGGGTGCAAGGTGCTGCACTAGCACCCCTCTGGAAGGAAAGAAAAGACAGTAAAATTAACTTTTTTAGGGGTACCCAAAGGGTAGATACGGGACCCTATTACTAAAACTTCGCTATCTGTCTGTCCGTCCGTTTGTCACCTGATTGCATAAGAACAACGTATTTGTCGTAAATTCAGGATCCCAATCAGCGGACAGAATTCGCTAGCGTTTACGATAACGATGAATACGTTTTTCTTACGCAACGGCTGTATCTCTTGAACCGTGATACGTGCTACAGACTTGAAATTTTCACAGATGATTTACTTGTGTTGCCACTAGAACAACAAATATTTTGCTTGTTTTTGCACGATATTGATAACGGTAACAGGTACATGCTTCAAATTTTCACAGAATATTTACACAGAATAACCATCGACCTTTCCGGAATAAAAAGTAGGCGATGATTCAAGGATAAATTCTATCTCCATTCCAAATTTCAGCCTTATCGGTCCAGTAGTTACGACGTGAAGGAGTATTTCTCCTGCATGAATATCTGATTTTCACTATCTGTCTGTGTGTACTCGTATTTACCCTTTGTGTGTGTACCCTTTATTCCAGTAACTTTTAAAGATGAAATTTAGAATTTTTGTACCTACTCGTAGGTAATGATGGCTCTCTGACATTGCAATCATGAAAAATTTAAAATATTTTTTATTTAAAAAGGGGGGAAAACCGGGTCATCGAAATTTCAAAATGAGATAAGAATATTGTGTGGGGTAAGTAGGTATCATATGAGAGGGCGTTACTTGTGTATTAAAAAACCAAATTTTTATTTATTTTTATGGTCGATCGTTTTTGATTTCAAAAAATACCTTTTACCTGATTAAGGGGGATTAGTGTATTTTTTACGGGAAAACTAAAATGAACTCTGTAACTAAAATACTTTTTTTGGTACTAGCAATTAACCTCAAAAAGCAAAGTTAAGTTTGCGGTTCGGTAAAAAAATGATTGGTAAGGTTTTACTTTTGCTAAATAGTACGGAAACCTTGGTGTGCGAATCTGACTTTGCCGATTTTATTTTCTATTATCATAGAAACCATGAATTTCGTCGGGATAAAAGGTAGCCAATGTATCATTTCGGGATAATATCATCTAACGCCTTTCAACCAAATCGATACCGTGTTGGCGGTGTTAAGGAATTTTCCGCGCGAATATCTGATTTCCAATATTACCATAGAAACCATGGATTTTCCGGGCATCAAAAGTAGCCGATGTATTATTACAGGACAAAAGCAAACCCGTTTCATATTTTTTTGACGTGAAGTTCGGTTTTTCCCTAATGAAAAACCGTGGGATACAAAGTAGCCTATGTAAGTATTAAACTTCGTAAAATACAAACTTCGGACCCCTGTTTCACCCCCTTAAAGGGTTTTTTACACTACACAAGTTGGTACTTGACTGCGATCTCACCTGATGGTAAGTGATGTTACAGCCGAAGATGTTATTGTACTAACTTGGAAGGGGTAAGTAAACTCACCCCAACGGTTTATACACTGCAGCATCGCGCCGTAACGCTAAAGGGTGGTGCGTCTTTGCTGGTAGGGTGGTAACTAGCCACGGCCGAACAGCCGAAGCCTCCCACCAGACCAGACCTGAGCCAAATTAGAAATTATAAAATTCCAAAGTGGCGTCTGGCCGGCCCGTGGCGGGAATCGAACCCGCGGGCCGGGTGAATTTTGAAAAATCCTTCTTAGTGACGTAACGCCTTGACCTCACAACGGGGCAACGCGTTGATATGTCAGTCAGTCAGTGAGTCAGTCAGTTTCTTCTTTTATATGTACAGAAGATTGCACTATACATACCTAATACAAACCGTATCAAAAAAATGGTTTTGCACTAATACTGCTTTATTACCTTTGCGCCTATTAAAATTGAAAAATATTCTTATCCTATAAATATCTTACCAAGTTATAGTTATAGACTGAGTAAATAGGTATCTCCTAGATAATTATAATATCACTAGCTGACCTGGCAAACGTTGTTTTGCCCTTAGGGGTAATAAAAAATAGATAAATTGAGATTTAAACTATCCTATCTCTCAAGTTGGATCGAACTGCACATGGTGTGCGAATTTTATTATAATCGGTTAAGTGGTTTAGGAGTCCATTGAGTACAAACATTGTGACACGAGATTTATATATATTATAATATCATAGTCTTCTAGTTACTTAGATTACGCGCTCCATCTAAGTATGATTTATCACTTTCCATCAGTTTAATACTCAAGAATCTTATATTTTATCAATATTGCGTATATTATTAAATCTCGTGAGTCGGGTATTCAATTCAGTGGCATGGGTAGCAATTATGCAAATAAGGTCTTCAGTACCTATAACATTTAGTGAGCTATAAACTATAAACCTGTACTATAAACGTTTAAAATCTATACTCCGCATTTATACCTGCTGCGCGCATCTATTTAGGATGCGAGTTACAATTCATCATCATCATATCAGCCTGTAGGGGTTCACTGCTAATTATTCTATTGAATATATTTCGGAGAGTATGCTCAGGAGCTATTTAATCTGGTTCCCTGTCACGTTTTTACCATAGAGCGGCAAGACTCTCAGTACATAGTTGACGTGGACCATAGACACGTGGTTTGATTCCTCGTTTTGGTCTAAATCTGTGTCCAAAGGTCTGAAATACACTCACAGGCACACACACTGTCTTTCCCACTACCTAAAACTTGGGTGCCTTCAAATCAAGAGTGAATAGGCATTTTCCGTTCAAGCGCATTCCACCTTAGACTGTATCATCATCTTCCATCAGGTGTGATCACATTAAGTGCCACACTAGCCTATATATTGTTAAAAACCGGCCAAGTGCGAGTCGGACTCGCGCACCGAGGGTTCCATACCATAAAAGAAGTAAAACATTGAAAGAATCACTTTTGTTCATGAATTTACGAGTATAATTTACGTGTAGGTACTTTTGTTAGCAAACCGCAAACGTAACTTTGTTTTTGGCGGATTATCGTTATTATCAAAAAAAGTATATTAGTCAGCGAGTTTATTTTATTTTTCCTGTAAAATATACGTTAACTTCTATTGATCATAATTATTTCAGAATTTTCGATTGGTAAACTTCGGAGATAAGGGGGGGGGACGGTATTTTTTTCGACAGTTTGCCCAATAAATCAAAAACTATCAGGCATAAAAATAAATAAAAATTAGTTTTAGAATACACAAGTAACGTCCTTTCATATGATACCCCACTCAATATTGTTATCTCATTTTGAAATTTTGTCGACCCGGTTTTCCCCCCTTTTTAAATAAAAATAAAAACAATTTTCAAATTTTTACGATTGTTATGACGTCGGGTCACTATTACCTATAACTATTCTAAATTTCAAGTCGATAGCTTGAATAGTTACTGAAATAATCGAGTGTGACAGACGGACGGACGGACGGACGGACGGACGGAGAAAGTCTCACCATAAGGGTTCCATTTTTACCATTTTGGTATGGAACCCTAAAAAATGATGGGTTGCGAGAAACAGACAGATAGACGGACAAGAAAGTGATCTTATAAGGGTTCCATTTTTTTTTGTAGGTACCCTCAAAAAGAAGTACTCCACGAGTCCGTCAATCGCGACACCTAGGCTTTTCTAGCAACTCACGTGTGTACTGTTCAATGCAAAGGTTTGACGACCTCCGTGTCACAATGGGATTGGGAGGTCGCGGGATCGACTTTAGAATTTTATAATTACCTACTAAATCGGCTTAGGTCTGGTCTGGTGTAAGGCTCAGCCCGTGGATGTAACTTACAGCCCTACCAGCAAAGATGCACCGCCTCGCGATGCGCTCCGATGCGATTTCGTGTATAGAAACCACCAGCGGTTACTTACGCCTTCTTAGGTAGTACGATTACGGGCGCAAATTTTTTGGGTCTCGTGTCTTTGAATGCTTCGATATGCTCAGGATTCTATTCTTTGAACCCTAGAATCCTTCGCCTCTCAGCATTCAAATTTGACACTCGGCCCAAAAATCCACTTTGCGCCCTTGCATAACAAATTACTATTGCTTCATCACTTACAATGTTTAAAAAACCACTAATAAACATATAAGCCTCCCAAATGAGTGCCACTACACTTGCCCAGCTGTCCACATCTAGCCACTTCCCGAGATTTTATGAACATCTGTCTTGGTCAGGGTCATGATGAGCGGGAAAAGGGGAATCTATTTATCTAGAGTCTAGAGCGTTTAATAGTATAGATTTTCTCATCTTGGGCATCCATAAACATACCCCTAGAGTCCGCATTCATACTCCTATAGAGTCTGTGGATAAGACGACGGAGTAGTAGGTAATTCCCATTGTGTAACAAAGGTTGAGCTAGTAGTCCTGCAGGATTAAGACGGTAAAATTGATAAATTCTTGTGGCACTCATGCTAAAAATACTGCTATGGCTACATGAGGCATACGCAGAAATCGTGGTATATCATCACTTATCAGCCCCTATAACCTATAAATACGAGTAATAATGTAATATAAGTATCTATAAATCCGTCATTATCATCGAGGCTCCTGAGTCAAGTTGCCTTGGCCTCGTCACATTTCCTACAATAGATCATTACTTACCGATTGTAGATTTGCTACTCCATTTGTGCCGAGTTTTTTAAGCCAAAATATTTAAAAAAAATATCAGGGCCGTACTTCCTTCTCTAGCAGTATTATTGAATAATTATTTTAAAATTTTCATACTGAAATTGTATCAATACATTAAAACAATATACTGCTATAAGAGATGGTGGCACGGACCCAGGTATAGTCATAATTGACGAACTTGCCGACAATGAGCCTACAGTGCACAAATGTTATGAAAACACAAGTACAAGTCAATCTCATTATGTACTCGTACTTGAAGATGTTATCATTCAAACTTGGAGGTTGAAACTAAACTCACGGTGTCTATACTATAAGTACTCTGGAACGCTAAATCGCTTGGCGATTAGATCTTTGCTGGTAGGGTGGTAACTAGCCACGACCGAAGCATGCCACCAGGCTAGACTTGAGCCAATTTAGAAGTCTCTTATAATAATATATAAAATATAAATTCTCGCGTCACGTGTATTTTTAATATCTTTACATGGCAAAACAACGGTTGCCGGGTCAGCTAGTCTTAAAATATTTTAAATTCTCGTGCGAATTTTAAGTTGCCAAACTCCTTCGAAACGGCTGGACCAAATGTTATGAAATTTTTCTGTGTACGTTCGGTAGGTCTGAGAGTAGGTCGGAAGCTATTTTTAATATCTCTATACGGCATAACAACGTTTTCCGGGTCAGCTAGTAATTTATCAAATTCCAAAGAAGGCAGGAATCGAACACATGACCCCCCACTCGAATCCGAGCGCGCATCACTGATGGGCCAGGGAGGTCGTTTAAATTCCCAAGATGTCCTCAAAATGAGATGTCTAATAAGTTAATTATGTTAAAGTCACTTTATCCTCAACATTGAAAGGGGAACATCTCAGCATTCTAATGAATTTATATTTCCGCAAATAGACCTTATAATGAGAATGCAAAATGGTTAAGGCTTGTATACTTAACTTGCTTGGCTTGTAACTACAGGTTTTCTCCGAGTAACTCTTCATTACTGAGTGAACGTAAAATGTATAAAATATTTGATGTGTATTGAACGTTTATCTTTAATTTGAACGTTAATAATAATAATAAATCTAAATTTAAAAAATGTTCAAAGTGAAGTCCTTTTCGTTAGAATTCTTGTTAGAAACTACTTCTAAATGGCAATGAGTTTTATTATTTTGCTTTCGTACAAATATTTATAGAGACTTTCTTCAGAAAATCCTCGAAGGGCAAGTAAAATAATGAAAAATAAGGCTCGAAATAATTGTCTACGTAAATATCAACAGACGGGATCCATGCGCGGGCGACGGGCGGCAGTGTGATTCAGACTGTCGGACGGGAGGTTGAGCCTTTTCACATAATAAGAAATTTTCTTGTGTCTGACAAGAAATTTCTTCTTATAAGAAATTCACTCGCAAATGTAGTTGTATGGGTCTGTACATCACAAGAAATTTTTTCTCATATCTGACAAGACACGAGCGGCCGTACGCGAGACAACGCGACGTTGTTTTGCGCGTTCTGAGGGATGCGAGTTTTATAAAAATATCGATACATTGTGGTTAAAGAACTTTATTATCCTCAAGAAAAAAAATTACAAACATTTCACTGAATGACAAAGTGAACAAATTTGAATTTTGATATCATTACGACATCATCTCTTCTTTCCTTTGTAAAGTAAGTAGTAATTCTGGTATTATATGCTCCATCATTGATTGTTATCATATTAAATGGTTGTAAATTCTGTAACTAGAGCGATTTCTTCTAGGTTAGGTTAGGTTAGGTTCATTTAGTCCTCGTTTATCCTCCGTGAATCATGGTTACAGACGGAAGATAAGACGACTGCTGAATGTGCATGATGCAAAACGTACAGCAACGACAGACATTTTTCGTGTCTGGCGTTCGTGTCTGATAACGTGCAAACGGCCTTACGACATTTTACGTGGGAGGTGTCGACTGTACCCCGCACGCATACAGCGTTAAATATCGAGTGGGGGTAAGGGGGTTGGCGCATGGAAAATTTCTCGCTCCGCCCAGAATTTCAAGGTTGGTACAGGAGCCCTGGACAGGAAAGTTATTTCTGTAAGGAAAACATTATGTAGATGATACATTAAAAGGCCTTGAGCTTGACTGTAAACAAGACCCTTACACGTGTGTCTCGAGATACACGAGGGGGAGCTAAGGGCGCCTTCAAATTTGGCGCAAAGTGCCGCGCGGTGGCAGCGCGCCTGCAGCGCTGCGGCCGCGCTGCTTCGTAAATCTATGTAAATAAACAACGCGCGGTTGCAATGTTGCACCTGCTCTGCTGCGGCCACGCGTCAGTTCATCGATCGACTAGTCATTGCGTGCACTTATTTTTTTGTACAAGTCTAAATATCGAGTCCATCATGAAACTATGCACTACACTATGATTCTCAAATGTAGCGACCGCAATGCGGCTGCAGCGCTGCCACCGCGCGGCACTTCGCGGCAAATTTGAAGGCGCCCTTAGGCGAGTGGTTGAACCTTCACCCAACGTCACAAAGAGTTAGTGAAATCATCTGTGCGGTGAACTTGGAGACACTGACACAGATGCTTGCTAAGTGGATGTACCACAGCAGCAGCCGTAGCCATTATTATGACAGACAGAAGGACGTACAGCGGAGCGTTAGTAACTATGGGTCCCGTTTTACACTTTAGGTACCTACGGAACTTGAAAAAGTACCTATGAGAATTAACGGAGTATACGGCTATTTAAACGACTTTTTTCTTAACTATAAGGACAATTACTTTAAAATTTAATGATCATGTATTTTGGGTCTTTACCTTTATTCGCTGTGAATCAGAAACACTTTTGGACATAGATGTGGCGTTTGGATAAATATTTCTTGATGGAAAATTCTTCCAAAAGTTGCTCCAAAATCTTTCATTTTCTAATTTTATCGGAAACTACAATGAATGTTATTGTAATTTTTTTAATGTGTCGCTAATAATAATGATAGACATAAAGCTTTGAACGGATTTTTGGGAACTGGCTAAGTTTTTTAGGGTTCCGTACTCAAAGGGTAAAAAAGGAACCCTATCACGGAGACTTCGCTGTCCGTCCGTCCGTCTGTCTGTCACCAGGCTGTATCTCTTCAACCATGATAGCTACGTCACAGACTTGAAATTTTCACAGAATACTTACTAAAAAATTTAATAAAATGAAGATTAAATGGGGCTCCCATACACAAACGTGATTTTTGCTATGGTCCAGAACTCAGAATTCTACTTAAGTACTTGTGTAGTATTGTATGTAGAAGAGAGTAGAATTGAAAGTTCTAGGTAGTAGTAGTTGGATTTTATTGAGAGGTCTGGCTTCTGCATCATCATCTTCCTACATTGTTATAGTATAAATGAATGATACGGAACTTTTTTTGCGCGAGTCCGACCCGCACTTGGCCGATTTTTAAGGAATTCGCGTTTCGATCTACAGATTTGAGAATCGTGTGAACAACAAGTGAACAGCATTTGGCATCATAAATAACAATAAAAGGGCTAGATGAAGCAAATCAATGGAATTAACAAAAAATAATTAGTAATTACCTACCATGTACCGGAAGTTTCGCAGTATCGATGTCGGTCTGTCTCTGTTATTCACTAATTGACACCGAAATGGTTTTGTGTCAACATCCTCTGTCTGTGGCCAAATAAATAAACTTCCGTATTAGTCCCGGTTTCCACCAAAGCGGAGCGGAGCTGTGTTTGAGAACCAATCAGATTTCGTCATTTCAATATGTCAAAGTAACGAAATCTGATTGGTTACTTGGTACAATCAAACACAGCTCAGCTCCGCTCCGCTGTGGTGGAAAGTGGGCCTTAAGGTTCAACGAAAGGGTCTGCCCACAAATCCAAAATTTATATTAATATGATATTATTATTTTAAAATTAATGTTACTTAATATATTCAAAGGGTTTGTCAAGCCTAAACTCATTAAGGAGCACACCACGGGTGTACCCGCGAAATTCAAATTTTTCGTGGTTTTTCGCGATTTTTAAGCTAATAAGACATAATAGGCTTATGGCCGTCAAATTGCGATAATCCCAATATCTTCTTCACGTGTTTATATAAAAATCTCTGCTCGAAAGTGTCGAGTTAAAGAAATTAGTCCAAGATTTGCGAGTTACTCACATAAAACTCGATACTCGGACTAATTTCCTAGAATACACATTTTTATGCAAAGATTTTGATATAATCATGTAAAGATGATACTGTCATTATCGCAAATTGATTGCCATAAGCCTATCATGTCTAATTAGCGTACAAATTACAAAAAACCACGAAAATTTTGAATTTCGCGGGCAGACACGTTGCTACTTTTAGTATTAGCGACACCAGCCCTTGGAAGTTATTGATAATAATATTAAGTTGCTTTGTTCTTATTCTCTATCTAGATTCTAGCCTATTTAGTATTTACTTAGAATTTATACTTACTAAATGGCATATGTTTGTGAATCCTCGTAAACTACATTTTTAAGTCGTGAAATGGTTTTCAACTTATCTGTTATCTCTTATTACCATTATAGAGACCATGTAAAATTTAATTACTGACTTGTCAAAAGAGCCTTTGTATACTAGGCCTATATGAAATAAATTACTATCATGTTCTATGGTAATACCTCAGGCACAGATCAGGTCATACTTTTATGATAAAATTGCGGGAACGGCAGCTGTAGGTATCTACGGGCTATTATTTTTTCAAAATTGATACTTTTCGGAAATAACTAGAGCAGCTGACCAGGCAAAAGATTTTATAGTACAACTCTAGATTTGAAAATAGAATATAACAACTGTTTTCACTACTACTGCCATCTATTACTTACTTCTGTAACTCTGGAATATACTACTACTGCCATCTATTACCTACCTCTGTAACTCTGGAATATAAAACATAATTGGTTTTACTACTACTGCCATCTATTAGCTACCTCTGTAACTCTGATGCTCGCAGAGCCGGTCCTTACTTTGTCACCTACGGTACAAACCACGTTTACCTAGTACGTGATTTTATACGTTTCGATAGATGGCAGTATTACTCTAACTTTAACAAAATAAGAAGAAAAAATTCAATTATATCGTCTTGGTTAGCAAGAAATCATTTGCATTGTTCCAATCAAATTACATCTTCGTCTCCAACCACTCCATAATAAGGTTTCGACAGAAAATAGCAATAATGACGATAATAAGTTATAAACCAAGAAGTTCCATCTCAATACATAGATGGCGCTACTCGTATTCTTATAGATGAATATTGCAGGAGACAGGACATTTTACAACCAGCGAATACCTATGCATAGAATACTATAGTACGCTTCCGCCTACACAACTTTAGACTGATCGTTTTTTGTCCACACGATCCGACACGGGAGAGGACATCCCGAGCGGGGGTGCCTAGTATCTCATGTCGTACCGCAGTCGTGTCCAAAGCCATCGTTGGATGTAAAGCTCGTGCATACGGAGTACATCAGTCCACTGACTCCGGCTCCCGTACGGCGGTACGGAACCGCAGTTGAGGTTGAGGTATAGACGACAAACGGTCCGCGTTTCCGTGCGTCATGCCTTCCAAAACGAGTATCGGCGAATTTTATACCCATCGATTCGTTTAGTGAACAAAAAACGACATCCGCTTGGACGTTTATTTATTTACGTGCTAAGAGCCTGCGAGTCGGGGTTAACAGACTTGAACATTATCTGGAACGTTGCCGGCGTGTAGTTTGTAAGTGTTACTGATAATGTTATGAATGTTTACGAACAGGGGCTCTACGAAGACGAGTTTAACTGCCCGAGATAAAATTAGGTAAAATAGAATTACTTATATCTATTTTAAGTTATGAATTGATACATACCTGATTCACGTGTATATTTAGTATACCTAAATAAACTGGCACTATAGGTAAGTACCTACATGATAATATTATATCCATGGCTGAGTGTACCTAGATATTTGCATACCTTCAGTCTGCACTTAATTACACGACAGCCCTTAAAAAGTAGTGAAGTTTTAGGGTTCATGTATGTAGGTATGTATGTATGTGAGTTTCTTTATTCCACCATAACTTCTGAAGGGCTGAATAGATTTGGACATATACTTAGGGTATCGTTAGATTCCTTACATCATTCCGAGTAACATATGTAAATTTTTTTTTGGAAAAAGTCCTTTTAACACTTCGTGTTTTTTAATTTTTAAATTAAGTAGGTCGGTACTTATTTGCTTGTTTTCTTCTTTGATAGGTACGTTTCGGTACGGTCTCTACATATCAAAAGCCTTCTAAGTACATAGGAAATATTTGTTCGTCTAATGACCTGAATGATAAATGAACCTAATTATTTTTACCAATACCTAGAGATTTTATCGACAGTTTAAAAAAAAAACATGATATTCGTAATAGATAAATTGAACTTGCCTTGACACGCTACCGCGTATCTGGTTAAAACTAACTGTAACTTAAGAATATTTCTTTTATCATTATTATTTTTTTTTATTTATAAGCCACATTGGTCACTTTTGTATTTAATTTTAATATCAACAGTTAAAGTTACCAGGAGAAGTAAGTAAGATTGAGAAACTCAAAAAACTCAAAATATCGATAGGTATTTCACATAGGCCTAACATACGGGCACTTGTAACAATGCCAAAACGTGATTTTTTTTGTGTTGTGATTGGCCAAAACTAAAAACCTTGATCGATACATTGACATGGCCTGCCCTGTATACATATCTATCTCACTTATCATAAGGTGAACAGTGAAATTAATAAACTAACCTATAGTTAGGTACATTAATAGATAATAGCGTACTGCCTATTAGCAGCGAATATATAGGTAATATTACTAACTTACTATAACTAAGTATGTATACATAATCCTACCCAGAAAACATATCTGTCTTGCTAAGCTACCTTTATTTTTTTTTTAGCAAGCTATAGGTAAGTACTACGTAGACGTACCTAAGAATTTATGATAATGAAATTATTGGAAACAATACATGCTCGTTTTAACCAACATTTTAAGAAACACCCAAGCCCATAGATGACAGTTTTCACTTAGTTACAACAACTGTCAACTAAGGGCTTAGGTGTCCCTTAAAATGTTGGTAAAAACGAGCAATAGGTAGGTAGGTACCGACTTACAGCCGAGCACTTTGTGCTGTAAATAAGTAAAATTCGCCGAAAAGGATTTTAACCGCTTATGCAGATTTGCCTGACAGTAGCACACGGAGCACGTAAAGTTGGCTCTTATACATAAGCTTATTTCCACAAAGTCAACCCCTACCTTGTACCTACTTATGTATTATCAGGTATTCCGTGATATTATGTATTACATAAACACGGACGGACGGCTCCCTTAGTTCTGTGCTGAATTCAAACCGTCGTTTTGACGTCCGATAAACCATCTTCTGATAGCCTATTCATTTTGTCACTTTGATATAAAGCTAGAAAACGACAACACATACGTTTAGGGCCTAAACTTTAGGCTTCGACACATAGGTACTTATCAGGAGGTGGTGAAAACACTCTGAATCGTACTAATTAAAAAGATACCATGTAGACATCTATTATGTTAACCATTTTACCAAAGGTTTTACTTCTCCTGTAGTAACTACCAAACATTCGGTGCGCAAAGACACGCACTTGGCCAACGTTTGCAGTTTCGCTTGTTTACCTATAAAATGTGCGAATCTTTTTAATGGCTTCTCTGTATTAATTCCCAAGAGTTTATAGGTATAGTGCCTATTCGTTGGAATTTTCTGTCCATCAAAATCTTCCATCTTACATCGAAAGATTTGAGGCTGCACGATGCAAAGTGACGGCTGCCCAAAAAAGGAGTGTAATGTTTTTAGGTTTCATGTATGTATGTGAGTTTCCTTATTCCGCCATAACTTCTGAACAATAGATTTATACATATTAAGTATGGGGTATCGTTAGAATCGTTACATCATTCTGAGTAACATAGGCTATGTATAATTATTATTTTGGAAAAAGTCGTTTTACTACAGGGCAGTCGTATTTTTTAATTATTTACTAGCTCTTTTTATAAATATTTGTAAATTGTATGACCTCCGCAACAGTCGTGGCTGTGGTGTTAACTCATTCAGATGAATGAACTTCAGTATTTAGGTTTTAGTTCTCGCACAAGTCTGACTGCAAATGAGGCATTTCACGTGACAAGGGCGCATAAAGGGCTGTCGTGGTGTGCTCATTTCGGTATAGGGTGCGTACAGCGTACCTTTTTGTTTTGTTGTAGCTTCACATCTTTATTTCAGGCATTTTCCATGCGGTTTTATATCGTTGTAGAGGTCTTCAAAAATAATGTTTGCGTGTCAATTCTTTTCCGCTTGCTCTAGTTTATATCATTGTAAATTACGTATACATTTACTTTGCTCTACGGCGGCTGTGTTTTGATCCACGGCGGCTGTGTTTTGATCTACGGCGGCTGTGTTTTGATCCACGGCGGCTGTGTTTTGATCTACGGCGGCTGTGTTTTGATCTACAGCGGCTGTGTTTTGATCTACGGCGGCTGTGTTTTGATCCACGGCGGCTGTGTTTTGATGTACGGCGGCTGTGTTTTGATCTACGGCGGCTGTGTTTTGCTCTACGGCGGCTGTGTTTTGCTCTGACTCCCTTTATCATTATACTACTATAGGATACTAGCTGACAAGGCAAACGTTGTTTTGCCATCAGGGATATAAAAAATAGCTTTTGACCTACTGTCAGACCCACGGAATATACAATTTCATTACAATCGCTCCAGCCGTTTCGGAGGAATTTGATAAAAAAAAAATTGCCACGTACATTTTATGCATCCTACTAGCTGACCCGGCAATCGTTGTTTAGCTATTAGGGATGTAAAAAAATTGCTTAGGTATGACCTACTCTCAAACGTATCGTACATAACAATCGCTCGAGCCGTTTTGGAGGAATTTGGT
The DNA here is from genome assembly GCA_963855885.1 of Coenonympha glycerion. Lineage (NCBI taxonomy): Eukaryota > Metazoa > Arthropoda > Insecta > Lepidoptera > Nymphalidae > Coenonympha > Coenonympha glycerion. Next base: position 13,568,571 of record OY979626.1, on the reverse strand, counting down.
AACAAACACGAGACACGAGAATTTTATATTAGAAGATTATACCTATATTAGGAGATAGAAGGTCGCACTGTAGTTTTCAGTAGGCACTTATCGCGCCTTTATAGACGTAGGTAAAACACACCTAATCGATTTCGAGTTTGATTTATATGACCTTATGACTACTTATTTCATATACTAGAAATAAAATGCAGTCACACAACTGTCTGTGTATCTGTTACTATACGAAAGTCTCTGTCTGTATTTTATCGTTCAGCGTATATCACCATTCTGTCAATTAATCTGTTTAATTCGAAATCCTTATAATTCATATTAGGTCTTTAATGCCAGTAAATGTAAAGGTGTGATATGGAATGCAGGTCAATATCTTAACTTACATAAATTCAATTTTATTCTGTTTATTCAAGCCTTCTGCACTCTTTCTCCTCCTCCGTAAATATTAGTTTGCATCCACTTCAGTACCTTTATGTATTTATTTATTAAATATACGTAAATATTAGGCACAATAATGAAATCTGCTATTTTCGTAATAGGGTTTCTTTGTGAGATGGAAATCACATCGTTTAAAATTGGTTACGAATGTACGGATTCGTTTCTCAATTTCAACTGATATTGTATGAATCACAGTCAGTGATTTTGATTGATTAAAATAAAATTATAAGTAAAAGTTATCTTTAACCTGTAGAATATTTATGTACAATAATCAATTATCTATAACAATGCACAACTAATAAAACCACGATAATCGCCAATGCGGATTTAACAACAAAGAATAGGTATTACTTTTCCGTAAAATCTTTACACAAAGCCCTCAAAAGCCCCATACCATGAGCTTAATACAATTATATCAATGCCCCATACAATGTACTAGTTGGATATAATCTATGATAGCTTGCAGATATAACAAAGTAATAGATAAGTTACCTTCTTTTACAAGTATAATAAGTCGTGGTCAGATCTAAGAATTGATCATTTCATCAAATTCAAGACAACACTCATCGCAATCTAGCCCCAAAGTTATCGATAGCTTGTGTGTTTGATAATTAATATTCATAATATTTAAGTAATATGCATAAATAAAATACATATTGAACAAGTAAATAATTTAAAAATTAAAAAAACACGACTACCCTGTAGTATATTGATTTTTTTCAAAAAAAAATAGCCTATGTTACTCGGAATGATGTAAGGATTCTAACGATACCCAATAGGTATGTCCACATCTGTTCAGATGTTCATAAGTTATGGTGGAATAAAGAAACTCACATACATATATACATACATACATGAACCCTAAAAACATTACACTCCTTTTTTTGGGCAGTCGTGTAAAAACACCCAGACCCTTGAAAACATTCCTGCGCATCACACAAATAGGTATTATCAAGTTGTGGTAATCCTAGGTTATTCGGTCGTTGATTCATTTCGAGTCCAGAGGGAGCTATTCACGTCATGTTTTGTGATGTGAAAGAAGAAAAAGAAGAAAAAATAAACACTGAAAAATTGTATTTACTTTTATTGGTTTAAAGTGTAAAATTGAATGTATTTGATCTTAGGAAATACAATGCTTGACGTTGAAGCACCTAAGTAAATTCAAGATTGTATATCATGTTTTGAATTACATTCAATTTTGCGCTCTATGTCAATAGGAGTAAAATTAATTGTTGTGTTCGCAAAAAATAGTTTGATTTACTTATCGTCTGCTATGTATACGTAAATGCCATCACCTTTTTAAACATTTCACATCACCAAATGTAGCTATCGCGTTACGTGAATAACACATGAATAACATGACTGTTGAACTATAAAATTGGTTTTCGTAAAGACTAGACAGTGTGCAATTATGCAATATACATCCAGACCATGATCAATGAGAGTTGCAAAAGTGGATCGCGTGTGAAGGCCCCCTGTAATACATCATTCGGCGATACAAGGTGTCTAGGTGTGCAGACGCCCTAATGCCAGCTGGTACGGGTGACTCACCAAGGAGGGTCTCCTCCCCCATCCACAGAGGACTCCGCACTTCAATGACATAAACGAATTTAGCCCTTAGTATTCGGACAAAAAGCTCATATTACAATAATCTTAAAATTCGAGTAAGCTAAATAAATGCTGTACATTTTACCTACTTAAATATTTTTAGAAACGCTGTCTTACTAACATTAAAACTGAGTTAAATGATAGATAAATAATTAGATAGGTACCTAGGTGAGACTAGTTTGTAGCCAAATGCTATCTTCTGCTTATATGCGATATTATTTAATGAAATTCTCGTGTAAAAATGTTTCACTCCTCCGAAAGGCTTGACCAATTTTTATAATTTTTTTTGTATACATTCGGAATAGGTCGACAACGACATGAGAAATAGCTTATAGCTATTTCTCATGTCGTTAAAATTATCGTGTCACAGTATTCAGTAAGTTTGTGAAAGAAAGTAATAAAAATAAAATTGATCTAGTGCAAATTCAAAAACAAGCCAAAAATCACGCTTGTTGTATATGTCATATTTTTTTTTAGTATTTGTTGTTATAGCGGCAACAGAAATACATCATCTGTGAAAATCAAGTGTCTAACTATCAGAGTTCTAGAGATACTGCATGGTGACAGATAGACAGACGGATGGCGAAGTCTTAAAGTAAGTTAAAGTAAGTAAGAAGTATTGTTTTTTTTAATTTTGGGCACAGTACTCTGAAAATAATATGTCAAAACAACGTTTGCCGGGTCAGCTAGTTTAGGTACTATGGTAGTATAAAAAAGTATAGTAGTATAATAAAGAAGACACAATGACTATAAACTAGAGCGTGCGGAATAGAATTGACACGCAAACATTATTTTTTGAAGACCCCAGGTCAATGCTTGAAATAAAGATACTATACATACAAGTGAAATTATAAAGTCACCGTGAGTTTGTGTGATGATTTAATACAAGTGCTGATACTTATCGGTATGGACATTTATATGTATGACAAAAGCTTAGTCTCGACAGTTCGATGCGCCGGCGCCGGAAGAGGAGTATTAAACGCGTTAAAGTCAAGCGTGATCGATCACGACGCATGCATCGACGGCCAATTTCCTCCGCTTGCAAACTCCAATCAATTGAAAACTAAATGAACACATTATAATCAAAGGGCTTGTTTTAGAGACCACCCGTAAAACTTTGGGTTAATTAAGCACATAAAAAAAAACCGTTTCTAGACGTTTCCTCAAAATCTCCTCCACCCAAACTCAAGTAAGGTCAATAAGGTAATTTGTCTCGATTGTCGTGGAGACCCTGGGGCCATACCGCCATGGAGACATAGTGCCAAAAAATTCCTTCGAGAGCTTTCCCCGCGGTTAATAGCCTCAACTGGTGACATTCACATGGGCTGTCTCATTTTTTTACGCAACGTATCAGCCTAGCTGTTCAACGCGGAAATGCAGCCGGTATTCTTGGCACCATTCCACGCGGGCGAGACTAGAATAAGCGAGATTAGCATAGATTATTACTATATGAACCCGAATAACACCACAACATGATCGAAATTTGCACGAATTACAAATGATTTTGGTATTACGAATGTATGGGAGACATCGTTGGTAAGCGGAATCTTAACAAATAGATAGAAGGTGTAATTTATGAATTTAATATTTCATTAGATATACCTAATAAGTATACATATTGTATTGAGAAAGATTGCAATTATTGTTTGCTTACAGACGAGGCATAGAAACTGATAACGGTCACAAGTACAGTGTTGTATTCCATTGTATTATTGAATAGCTAGGAGATCAAGGGTTACGCTGTCACTTCAGCGCTATCCAGGTCTGGCGCCGCAATACATTAGCACAAGAGAACTGCATACATTAGCAATAGAGATACAACTAATATAGTTTCAGATAGGGTTGCTAGCTCGCTAAACCTAATTAGACCAGCCAGCCGGACATTTAGATAAAAATACCGGACACCCATATATTATTGAGGGTATATTATTGACGGTTTTGTGTTTCAGTATTATTTAGGGAAGGTACTATAAAAAAATTGTGTCTAAAATCAATCTTTTTATTATTATTAACATTACTCAATTTTGTTCAGTTATTACAAAGCCGGACACCGTATGTTTTGGCCGGACACGCAATCGCAAAGCCAAACGACGCGCGAGGTCCGGCTTGAGGTCCGGTTTCCATCAAAGCTGAGCGGAGCTGTATATTGTGTAATCATTGTATATATATGAAATGGCGAATAAAGAAATGAAATGAAATGAAATGAGCTGTGTACGAGTAACCAATTATATTTCGTCATTTTGACATGGACGAAATTGAGGGGAGAGGAGATGTCGAAATGATGAAATCTGATTGGTTACTCAAATACAGCTCCGCTCCGCTCCACTTTGGTGGAAACCGGGCCTTATACTGGCCTGGAAACTCTAGACTTTCATTGGCATTGTACTTTCATAGACCACTATTAGATATTAGAGAATAGGTACTGAGAAATGACTTAAACTTAGCTGTCGTTTTTAATTTTGACGACCGAATGTCGCAGAGGTCTGCGTCGCAGGTCGTGGCTTTGATTCCCACAACTGGTAAATATTTGTGTGACGAGCATGAATATTTTTCAGCGTCTAGCTGGGTATTCTTCTAAATATGGTATTCATAAATATTAAATATTATGTGCATATATTATTTATCGGTTATCTAATAGTACTGATAACACAATCTTAGTTTGGAGCTATGTAATCTCTGGATATCCGGATTCCGGAATACATCCGCGATCCGTGTTGCGATGTAAGTTCGTAGTGGATCTTAATTTAAAGCTTGATTAATTCATTTGAATCCATTTTTATTTTTTATTTCATGGTTAATAAAAATAATTTCAGTATCATGTACGACAAACATTTAACATTAACATTTGATATCTAAGTACGTCTTTACTCGATCAAATTAATGACGGGGCATTTCTTTCATTGGTGTATTCATTCATTCATAAACCTTTAGGTACCTTGGACTTAAATCTCAATGCTTTTACTGAGTCTTAACAGTAAGTACGGTATACCATATAAGACCCGGCAATAGTTGTTGTAATTTATAAAACAGTTTACGTCCTATTTTGAGACTCACCGATAATACACAGACCTAAAAATCAGGCAAGTTGTTGTCCCGGAGGAATTTTTTACAACACTGTGTCACACTTTTATACAGTGTCTATGTACATATATCCTGTGGGTATATCAGTTTCCGAGATTCTAAGAGCCAGGATACACGGCTCTTCTCCCTGCCGGAGTCGGAAGCCGTATATCGATGACAGAAGGGAGAGGACGATGCGCGGCGGTATTTTTTTCGATACTAAAAGTAGTGATCGGAAGGTCGAGTTGGGGTTACGGGGTTTACCCTCCGAAATAATTCCTATAAATACAAGTCAAAATCACGGGTAAAAACATTTTCCCTACATACCTTTATTAACAAAAATTAAATTACATTTCCCCCGCATAATATCGATAGAAGTTATCCATTGCACATTTTATAAAAACATCTTGTGTGTGACAAGAAATTTTTTATAAGAAATCCACTCTCAAATGTATACATACAAGAAATTTTTTCTTGTGTCTGAAACAGCCTTAAACATCCAATTGCTTTCAGAATTCAGTCCAGTTTGACCAAGTGGACTGAATTCTGGGATAAGAATTGATTGACTTATCCACGACTTATCGATAACTTCCGTGACAATTTGGATATTTATTCAATACATTTTTCAATATCGACAGTGTTAGCCATGATTCCTAGAAAGAGCAGATGACCTTGGCTTGGCAAGCATTTCAACTAATTTAGCCTAGAGCGGTCATAACTTGGCTTTCTCGGTAATGCTAATTGCTAATGCGCAGTTATTTTGTTGTGAAAAGTCAACGGAAGTATTCGTGAGAACTACTATCAACAAAAGCTAGTATTACCAGCAAACAGGCACGGCCAAGCAATATTACGATCCCGCGCGATGCTGTGTACAACCCGTTAGCGATAGTTTCTCTTTCTGAGTTAGTATAATAAATCTGAAATCTTCGGCTGCATCGCCAATTCATCATTTACAATATATTATCAATATCATCACTTATACATCAGGTGATATTTACTTGCAGTGTTAAAAAATTGGCCAAGTGTGAATCGGACTCGCGCACCGACAGTTCCGTACTACTATAGAAAAAATAATCCATAAGATTCACTTTTCTTACCCAATCGCAAACTTAAGTTTGTTTTTTGAGGTTAACTCAGAGAGGTTAATTTTTAATAGGTACCAAAAAAACTACTCTTATTTTAGAAGTTACAGGGAGGGGAGGCACACATTTTACTACTTTGGAAGTGTCTCCCGCGCGATCTATTCAGCTTAAACAAAAAATTTTGCAACCTCAATATAATTTTTAAATACCTATCCATAGCTACCAGATAAGCTATGGTTTTCATGAAAAAAAATCGAGTGTCAGTTCTAACTAAGTATGTAGAACACCAAAATTTATTGTTTTTTTTTTTTCAGTTTTGTGTCAAAATCTTAATGCGGTACAATACATGTACTCAGTACTTACCTACCACTTTCTGTATTCAACAGTATAGTTCCTATATTTTAGGAAAATACGTGGTTGTGACATACAGACAGACAGACATGACGAATCTATAGGTGTTCCGTTTTTTGCCATTGCCGGCTACGGAACCCTAAACAGAGATGCATTTAATATTTAAGTTAAAACCATGTCAAAACCGAAGATAGTCTTGGTATAGCTACGCTGAAGAGTGAAGGCTCAAGATGCACTCAACTTACTTCAGCAAGCAAATGGGTCAAAATAATTCGCGAGTGCACTACGACAGGCGAACATCTTTTAGCAGTTGATAACATTTTATGTCAATCGCTTGAACTAATTTCAATAAGAAAGGCCTTTGAGCGAGTTTGCTCGTCGGTAACAAACCGTTTGTGTTTGGCTTGCGTCATGGCTGCGCATCCTATCGCGCCAATCAAAGTGTTATACTGATAAATTGGATGGTGTGCCGACGCAATAAGTATCTACAGACGAAGTGCGAGAAATTCTAATTCAATCTCGTTTTTCGAAAATTGTAAAACAGTTTCACAATTATTAACAAACCTCAAAAAAAGGAGGTTCTCAATTCGTCGGAATCTTTTTTTTCTATGTATGTTCAATGCTTACTCGAAGACGCGTGGACCGATTTAGAAAATTCCTTTTTTGTTCCTAGACGGTCGCGTGGTCTTCTCCGTGGGGACTAGTCCCCATGGGGGTACGGGCCTCGAGGCATGCCTCCTTACCCGGGCGATGTGTCGCAGGGGAGCCTTGCTCCCCCGGTGTTGCTCTTCTAGCCCCGGTAAGGGGCTAAGGCCTCGCCTGTTGGCTGGAGGCCCGTTGAACGTGGTTGCGCGTTTTGCCCCGCGCGGTCAGCGATTCCATCGCCGCCCTGCGCGGGGATGGTGGGGTCCGTTGGTGCAAACCCCGCGTCGTCGCTCTCGTCTCCGTCCTCTCCCGCGCGCATGCGCTCAGGGGACGGGGAAAGCAGGAGCTCACGAGGCAGCGGACGCCCCGTTGGTGGTCGGTCTTCAAGCGGTGCGATGCCGTGGAGGTGCTCGTATGGCCCGTTATCCGCGCGCGCGAACAGACTCCGCGCAAGGGTGCGGACAAACTCCTCCACGGTGGGCGTCCTGGTGTCCCGATGGATGACATCATTTCTGACGTACCTCGGAGCTCCCACGATCAGGCGCAGGCACTTGTTCTGCACGACCTGCAGCCGGCGCCTCTGGGTGGCTGAACACAATGCGTACCAGGCAGGTGCCGCATACGTCAGCCGAGAACGGACGTACGCCCCGTAGATACGGAGCTTGGTCCTCGGTGTGAGACTGGAGGTCAGGACTTGGTGTAGCATCGACACGGCGGCCTTCGCCTGGTTCACGGCGTGCCCGACCGTGAGCTCCATGGTCAGGCTCCGGTCGATGCGGCATCCCAAGTAGCAAGCATGATATAAGCCTAGACGGTCTCCCGTCCCATGTCCATGTCAGGGAGTGTCCATAGATGGCGTTGGCTGTAAATGTATGGAGGAATTCGATTCGTTTGTGCGACGTGAGTCGACTCGAAATTCGTACATAAACCTGTACTAAACCCTCAGGTGTCGGTTACGGTAAGGTTACGGTGTTACGAGTTCAGTGATTGTTCCCTAAAGAGAAAAGAACCCTAACGCGCCTAAAGAAGTTTTGACTTCAAAAATCGAACGATCTGTACATTTTTCATTACAGCTTAGATGCGAGCTCCGTGCTCTCATGATGTCCTCATGCGACTATCCAAGTCACATGCAGGGAGTACCACGATTTTGCATTGCATTGATGTCGGGTCTCCTCTCAGAATCTGAGGGGTTTGGCCATGGGGTTGGCGGACCTCACAAACCTAAGCCTATCAAACTGTGTATATAGAATAGACATAATATACCGATGTGATGTATACTGTTATGTAGGTAAGTAGTTAAATAATAAGAGAGAGAGAGATGTCGAATGTGTAACGAATAAACGACGGTGCATGCCCAACTACCGGAGTTTCGGCGCAGTCGCAGTTTAGTTGTGATTAAAAGTGAAATATGGGAAGTATACTACAGGGCGGTAGTTCGCTCAGCAGCCACCTATAGAATTTTGACAGATGGCGCTACTGTTTGCTTTTACGAAAAATGTTTACGTAAATCGTTCGGATGCCAATATCCTGAGTTTTCTTATCAGTAATGTGTCGTTTAGGATGGCAAAATAATATCTTTGTGATACTTCTAATAAGAAAACGTGATATCCGACAAAATCACAGAAACCAATCGAGCATGTAGGTGGTAGTTCACAAGTGGCAAAGGCACTCTAAGGACGCGGAGCCACTAAAGAGACGAGAAGGCGAGCGCGGTCGACTACTGCCCGGTTCCTATAATCGACGAATCGTTATTGGTCAAAAGGTACGATTCGTTTTTGACTTGTGAGTAACGAACCGTTATTGGCGTTCCTAAAAATATTTGTGACGTCTACCTGCTGCGACCCGTTGTCGTTCGTCCGCTTACCGAAGCCCTCCCTCAACATACGTTTGTTTCGTTATTGCAAACAAGCACATCTACAATTGCATTCAAAATTAATTTATATTTTGTTATTTTGAGCATATGGATATCAGATTATGAAAATCTTATATAAAATTATTATATAATAATTTGGTTATTTTATAAACTAAAGAAATCTTTTAATTAGAAATATAAATTCTGTGTTTATTAGGCTGCTGAAGTCACAGTGAAGTGAACCAAACGCATTCGTGTTGTCAATGCCCATTGCCGTGTCTGTTTTGAACCACAGATTAAAGATATTGTATCACCACAGAAAACAATACTCTCTACCTTACTTTTGAACTTTTGAACTTTGGAGTACCACCTACTTTCTACAATTTATATATTGATTTTTTCAAGAAAAAGAAGAAAGCTATGGTGAAAGAAGAGGCTTTCTTGCTGGTTGACCTTATTGAAAATAAACAATACTAGCAAAAAATATTTAAAAAGGTACTCTACCGATGCTCTACCGACGTATAACCGGCCGATATTGGGCGGTAAGCAAATTATAAACGACTCGTAACATTGACAGCTCATTGACGTTTCACTTTTATTATAGGAACACCACAACTCGTCCTCTTCATACAATTGACCTACCAATCGTAAGCCGTAGCCCTCCCATCCGTTAGTAGCTATCCATCAGTAAGTTTGTTATTTATTGGAACGATTTTATGATACGTCTCGTAAAAAATATAACGACTGGTAAGCAAAACGAATCGTTTTTTGGATATAGGAACCGGGCGTACATCAATATAGCGCGGCAACTACAAAGCACATAAAGCAAATCGGTGATAGTAGGTATACAACAAGAAAGTCAGCTTGCTGTTAATTCGTGTAGTAAAGCGAACTTTATTTGTAAGCTAGAATAAGATATAATAATGTTAAGGGTATGCACAGGTTTTTATAAAAATCAAAACATTTTTTATCTACGCTCATTGCTTAAAGTTCGAATTATGAAATCAAAATGTGTCACATATTGACCTACTTTATTCACAGACTTCTATAATTATTAAAAAGTTATTCATTATAACATCGCTGTACTATGGAAATATCTCTAGAAAGTTGAATAATTTCTATTACGATACGCGGCTCTGGGTTCCTGTATTTTTATGTGTCGTCATCACAGACCAGGGAATAACTTTCTTTTCTCTGTGGTCATCATAGCCAAAAGTGAGTGTAGAGCCAATCCTCAATTTTGTTTTTTTTTTTTATATATGGAGTCCACAGACAACATTTAGTTGGTAGTCATGGGATAGGCCACGATCGACCATAGACAACAATTAATTCACGGAAACAATAATTTTTCCCTGCCTTACATGACTGATTAAAAAGTGTGTTCATACAGAATATTGAAAGGAATTATGTATAATTTTTGATTATTTAATTATCCACTAAAATATACTTTATCTGACTTGTATAAATATTTTTTTACTCTTTTTTGTTTCATGACTTTTTTAACAGACTATACACAGTTTACAACTGAATTTTGGCGCCATACCTAACTTTTAAAATTTCAATGTGTTATTTTTGTTACTTAGTCAAAACTTAGCGCGAAAAAATGTCTAGCAGTGAAACCTACTAAAGAAAATTTAACTCCACCTGACATTTTAGTAATTGCAACAAAAATGACCCACAATCTTTTACCGACAAAGTGAAGGATTTACGACAAACGTTAGCAAGATTTTATGGTTTGGATTTATGATAATTTGAGCGTAGATAAAGTAGTGTATGAAACTCTACATAATTAGGTATTAAAACACTCGTGTGATACTATTAAAAAACTCGCCTGCGGCTCGTTTTTTAAACTCACACTCATGTTTTAATACCCCCCATTATGCATCCCTTTCATAAACTACTAATTTTGAACACTGATAAATTAATTTTACTACTATTGACATAGATCAAAACATGGTCGACAATCGTGAAATTAGATTTACTTTCCGCGATAAGGTTGAGGCATTGTATTTCTTGTGTTAAAATACATTAAATTTTACACTCTTATCGAATAAATTTAATTTTTCAGCGTTAATAAGAGTTCCGTATCCGAAGGGTAAAAACGGGACTCCACTAAGACTTCGCTGTCCGTCCGTCTGTCCATCCGTTTGTCTGTCACGAGGCTGTATCTCTTGAACCGTTGCCGCTATAACTACAAGTTCGTACTAAAAAATAGAATTAAATCGATATTTAAATGGGCTCCTAAATTGTCGATTATTATGGAAGTTACATTAAAACACAAGTGTTTGATCGAATAGATTTTATAGATATTAGAAGTGGTAGTATCATCGATGGCGCAGGGCAGTGCGCGGGCGCCGATCGACCCCAATGCGCGGTCGTCGCCCCTCCCTATCAGCTTACCCGTATTGATACTTATTGAACTATTTTAGGTCATCTATAATGACCTTCTTTATTACCTAGGTACATAAATGTATGTACCACCGAAGACGACAGACTACTTACCTAGATAACCTTAACTGATTACGGTTATGTACGTTCTCAAAATGTTACCCATAATATTATTTAGATACTTGATAATAATATGTTTTCATACACGTATTTCAAAATAAAATTGGTCAAGTGTGAGTCGGGCTCACGCACTTCCGTACTATCAAGCCCCACTCTCCCCGTTATAGCAAAAACAAGCAAAAAATCACGTTTGTTGTATGAGAGCCCTTTAAATATTTATAGTATGCTATTTTATAGTATTTGTCTTCATAGCGGCAACAGAAATACATCATCTGTGAAAATTTCAAGTCCGTAGCTATCACAGTTCAAGAGATACAGCCTGGTCACAGTCGACAGACGGAAGGACGAACGGACAGCGAAGTCTTATATAATCTTAGTAATAGTACGTTAGTAATATTATATATTCGGTGGTAATAGGGTTCCGTTTTTACCCTTTGGGTATGGAACCCTAAAAATCAGCAGCAAGGCAAAACTAGTCTCCGAGGAAACTTCGCCGAGACTTAAATAATGTGTCATTACAGATAGACAGACGGCAACAAAGTGATCTTATAAGGGTTCCGTTTTTTTTTTTTGAGTTACGGAACCCTAAAAAAATTCAATACCTATGAGAAAACTTCGGTAGACGGTAAAGATCATTGATTACATAATTAATCAATAATCTTTGTCAACGTTACTGTTAGCAAGCAAATAGATTAAAGTAATTTCAACTCACTTCTTGTACCTATCCGAACTTCAAGATTACTATGTGCGAGTATATTAGGGTCTTGAATAATAATAAATAATCTATGTAGATGCTCGTGCGTGCATAGGTCTTTACTACTGTATCTGATATCTATAATATAACGGTCAACTGCACACCTTGCTTTATCATGTAATCAATAGCTGAGATGCAGCTATGTATTGCCGGTGTCACGCATACCTTTACATACATAGAAGTCTTTGGTGTCACGTAAAAAGTTCGTTGCCGTTTGAGTATAGTTTTCTTTAATGCCACTGATCTCTGTTCTATGGATCGCAAACTGTCAACGTAAAAATGAAGACACTTGATTTTTGCCATTTTGGCGCTGATTGAGATAGAATAGAGATCAGTGTTCAACACGCACTGCTTTTTTGGCCGTTTTGAATCTAGTGGGCAAAGGAGTTTTGGTTGGAATTGGCCTGATAGTACAGAACCCTCAGTGTGCGAGCCTGACTTGTACTTACCTACTTCACCAATTACTTAGCATTATTGAAATGTCGATTGAAAGTGATCATCTTACATGATATTATATCCCTTGATTCTATGTAGGTTTACCTTAATGACGTTCAGTGTCCCAGATTGCTCATCCTATACTTAGTCATTTCCGATTGATTTGACCCTCAATCAAATACAACATAAACTGCGCTTGTGAGATGGAATGCAATCAATTTGCATTAAGCTGATTACATACCTACTTACTATAGTTAACATTATAACTCTTGGATATTTATAATAAAACTGTTACAAGCCGAATTATGTACAGTCACGGAATGAAAAGATTCGTCAATTTTCAGATCGATTCGTTCAACGTATCGCGAGCAGTTTTTGAAACTGTGTTACATGTTATGTTGTTATGTTGACATAATGGACTCTTGCAGTACTAGTGCAAGCGAAAACCGACACTACAGTGACGAACCTTTTCATTCCGTGATTGTACATTTATAGGGCTAAACGCAAGGTCTACCCGCGAAATACATACCTACTTATATAGTTTTTCGCATTTTTTTATCTAATAACACATTGTTAGCTTACTACCCAGCTTACTACAATAAAATTGAGGAAATGCAGTCTCTCATATTCATATTAAGTACTAATTGAATATCGATTTTTGATAAATCCCGATAGAAATGTGAATTTTCCCGTTCCCGCTATCTATTCCCACGTTTACGTATACCTACTTTCAAGGAATTTTACTACAGCAATCTAGGTACCTACCTATAAACCGCTGAAGAAAATTCGAGATAGATGCCGCAATGGGATGACGTTTAATTTAAAGTAAGTAATTGTCTTCAGACATTACTTATGACGACCTTTTACCACGGAACACCTAATAGTACCTACGACTTTTACGCCGTTAAGGGGCATGCCACGGGTGTGCCCGCGAAATTAATTTTTTTTGTGGTTTTTCGCGATTTTTAAGTCAATAACACCTAATAGGCTTATGGCAGTCAAGTTGCAGGGATTCCAGTATCGTTTTCACGTGTTGATATAAAAATCTCTGCTTAAAAGTGTCGAGATTTGCGAGTTACTCACTTCAAACTCAATACTCGGACTAATTTCCTTGGAAAGACATTTTTATGCAAGGATTTTGATATAAACATGTGAAGATGATACTGCCATTACCGCAAATTAACTACCATAAGCCTATTATGTCTAATTATATAAGTTGATTTCAAGTTAATAAATAATCGTTATTTGTTACCGCTCACCGTGTCAAGTGTCTACATTATTTGTAACATTTCTATCAGTTCTCAGCGAATGTCCTCACTCCTCGCCTCCCGAGACTCCGGATGCAGTTCGCAGTTGATTTACGAAATGATTACATCCCGTCTGAGGTATTTCGAGTCAGGTCAATAGTTCTAGCCCGCTGGCTAAACCGCAGCGCAAAAGTGTTCCGGTGGATTATGCCATAACACGTACCTACCTATAGGTCTTACTTATTAACGCGTTTAATATTACATTGCATCATAATTGTAACTTAAAGAACTGAGTGCAGTCAGTGGGGAAACTTGTATCCCTCATGTTACTACGCCGAAAAAATTGGGATACCATGCACAATTTAATAGAAGGAAATATGTCATATATATGTATTATAAAAATAGGCAGATGAAAGAAAGGACAAGAGCTAGATAAGAGAAGCGGCAGTGGTGATAGTGACCGAGTTTCTCGCCAGTTCTTATCGGTGCAAACCTGCAAACCTGCGTTCCGAACCTGGCGGTAGAGTTTTGACATTTCATGAGAGCTTATATCTAAGCCTATGTGAAATTAAATAATTTCTTTTTATTTCATTTCGTTTCATTTCATTGGCCTAACGGCGGGTACCTCACTGCCAGGAGGAGTTTTTTAGTCGGTAAGAGTCCGGCACAGCGTCCATGAGGATTTTTCCCTTCCATAGGAAAAAAATCACAACAGTAACATCTTCACAACGTATTAGTATGCAGCTAAAAGCGTAGGTGTACGATCGTGGAGGCATGTAAATTAACTGTCATACCGCCGTCACCCACCGTCTAAGGACCAATCGAGTAGGGGTACATCTAAATGGGTCATCAAACTGCATCCGAGTTCAAACCCCGACCAGTTCGCCCACGGCGTCGTTGCGCCACCAAACATCACGTTTACGCCTTAAAATGTGCCTTTATAACCGCTTAAAGATCATACTTTTACTCGCCGTGATTTTAGAAATCATTTTTTCAAATTTTACTCGTATATCGTTCTAAATCTCAATTATTTATTATTGTTTTTGGTTTGTGTGATACGACTAGTATAAGATTTTGCAAAAATGCTTATAGCAACGACGACGCCGCCCGCAGAGCTATGTGGGTCACAGGTGCCTCAACATGCCTGTCGCTGGACAACGTTCCCGCGGACGTCCAAAGAAGCGGTGGATTGACATCGCACAAGCAGATGCTCGTGCCAACGGACTGCGTAAAGAGGATGCTTTAGACCACGCAAAGTGGAAACGATTAAGCAGGAAAGCTGACCCTGGCATATGCCGGGATGAAGGCTAAGAAGAAGAAGAGAAGAGCTTATAGCAGCGACGAGTTTATCTATGCAGCTGTTTTAACGCTTGCATCGGTTGAGTCGTGTAGGTACTTTTTGGTTAAGGTTTGCATCGATTATGCAGCCAAGGCGTCAATTGGCTGGTGAAGATGGCGTTGCTATGATTATCGGCCACGGTTGGCTGATGTGCAATTGTATTTTCGAGCATCACACCCTTATTGCATACGCTTCTGAATACTTAATACTGAATACTTAATATTCATAAAGCTGAGAGTGTAAAGCCGATAAAAAATGCAAACAAGCAGGTAGTCTACCCATTTCTTATAAGAAAGAAGCTTTTTAAAAACTCAATCAGGTCATCTCTCTCAACTTTTTCTCAGGAGTTACGTGAGGGTGATTTTAAAAACAGCGAATAGCGCGAGCGAATTTATAGACATATAGTTCAATCCACCTCAAAAACGAAGTTAAGTTTGCGGTTCGGTAAGAGAAAGGATTTTTATGGTTATACTTTTTCTATAGTAGTACGGAACCCTCAGTGCGTGAGCCCGACTCGCACTTGACCAATTTTTTATATTTTGAGTTACTCTCAAATTAAGTTGTAAGTTTCCACCCAAATAAGCATATATTGCAAGTTAAATAAAAACTTTTATTAACGATGCCACCTATAATGGTCAGTCGGGTAAACATCTCCGTGGGTGCTGTTCAGCTTTAAAAGAAAACAATACCTATTTGAACCAAGTACAACTTAGTAGGTCAGTATATTTACATGCATTATAATACCTGATGTCCTAAGCGGATGTTTGTGACAACTTTTGCATGGAACCTCTACACCATTTGCAAGTCCGGCCTCAATTGTGCTGTTTACAAAGCGCTCCCTTGTCTTCTTACTCGCTTTTCACGTTAGTGAATAGAAAAATGGGAAATGCTTTCCAAAAAACCAACTTCAAATGCCACTACAAAGAGTGAAATAATTTTTATTTAAATTTTAGGTACCTACACCAATTCGAAGTGGCATTTGAAGTTGGTTTTTTGGAAAGCATTTCCCATTTTTATTTTATACTTTTTAGTGGAAAACAATAAAATGCACAAGGCGTTGTAAAAATACCCAAATTGCTTGAGGTGTGTTCATAAAATCTGAAGAGATACCTCAAATTCACCAAGATCCCATCATCAGACCCTGACTTGACGACTTTAGTCATCAAATCAGTATCTGCTAGCAAATGCACCAGTATCTATAAAAAATACCCAACTCGCTTCAAGTATACTAGCAAAATTTGAAGAGTTCCCTCGATTTCACCAAGATCCCATCATTAGACCCTGACTTAATGACTTTAGACATCAAATCAGTATGTGCTAGCATATGCACCAGTAACTATAAAAAATACCCAACTTGCTTTAAGTATACTAGCAAAATTTGAAGAGTTCCCTCGATTTCACCAAGATCCTATGATCAGATCCTAACCTGATGACCATAGGACGACTTGGAAAATATTACTCTTTCTAATAATACTCAAATAGTTTCATGTGTCCATATAAAATTTGAAGAGTTCCCTCGATTTCTCCAGGATCCCATCATCAGATCCTGACCTGATTAAAATGGGACCATCTGGAAACAAAACCCTCTTAAACAAAAAAAGAATTTTTCAAATCGGTCCACGCGTCTTCGAGTAATCGATGAACATACATAGATAAAAAAAAAAAAGATTCCGACGAATTGAGAACCTCCTCCTTTTTTTGAAGTCGGTTAAAAATCTGTAGAAAAATATTTAGTTATAGGAGAATGACCAAAGGTGGTAACAAGTTTCCTCATGAACCGAAACCAAAATAGTCTAGGAAAATCAAATAGTGTTTTTTTAAGAACCATTGGTACTCAGAATTTCATTTTCATATCCGGAATTTAATTTTGCATAAAAAGCACATTTCTTTTCGATGCACATTTTGTGTCATACTGATTTTACTAAGAAAGTACCACTTGTTTGTTTGCCTATAACTTTAGAATCCGGATATTAATTAAAAAAGTAATAATTATACATACAAATTGTAATTCTATGAAACATATTTCTTCAACTGACTTATTTTTAGGGTTCCGTAGCCAAATGGCAAAAAACGGAACCCTTGTAGATTCGTCATGTCTGTCTGTCTGTCTGTCTGTCTGTCTGTCTGTCCGTATGTCACAGCCATTTTTTTGTTTACTTGAAAATTGTAGGTACGTTTTATAAAAGGTTATAAATTAAAAAAAAAACTTGCTTTATATCTGGATTATCTTTTAATCATTTTGCTGTACATAGGCTACATTTAAGCCGATAATCATAGCATAAATCTATGCCGAGAATACAGAATATACTTACTTAAATAGTACAAAAAAATCTCATCAGCATCAGTTGTAATACAAAGTTTATTAATTCAATTTCATAGCCTTAAAAACTATAAACTCAAACCAGACCGATGTAGAACGTGCTTTATCCGCCAATCTCCAGGAGAAACAATGTTTAATAATAAAATCCTTGTAATTTGGCCTTATCCAATATTTAGTTCACAATCGATACAATAAAATTATATTGTTTCGAACACAATCGCTCAATGAGCGATAACAGACAACAAACTTACGCTTACGCTGGATAAATCCCATGTGAACTAAGAATTCTCATTTATCTCTTGTCCACAGAAAACTAACCTAACCTAGCCCTTTCTATAATCTTAGCTTTGTAGGATCTAGTTATGATATGTCAGTAAGTGAAGGAATAAGTCTGAACTTTTCTTTTCAAATATTTCCTAATGTTTAGTAGTATGTTATGAAATATTTTTTGAAAATTATCTTATATTCGTATAACTTAACGAATTTTGTTCTATCATTCCCGCATACAGTCAGCCGTCCCCTTTACAGTCACAAAGGCAAAATCAGCAGCTAAGGACTTAAAATTCACGCCCACACGCGTACAGCTTCTGACGACTATAGTGCAGTTATTATCTCGCTGCAGACTCACCTTGTGTAAACATATTTTTATTTCTATCACCCATTTATAAAGATACAAAAAAAAACAACTATCGCTCATCGTAACTATTTATTTAAAGTTGTTTTTTTGTATCTTTATTAATGGGTGATAGAAATAAAAGCACGTTTATACACGGCGAGTCTGCAGCGAGATAATAACTGCACTATAGGTATAAATTCATTCTGGCATGGAGTATTGCCACCACCAGCCATTCTATGGGTCTGCCAATTATTATCTGGGCTCGGCTAAGCTCATCAAAAAATATTGTCCGTGTATGTTGAATTTTATCATTCAACCGGGTTAACAGGATTGTGTAATTGCTGATAGTTGTAGTAGCTATCTATATATTTCAATTATTATTAATAGTTATTTATTTCAATGTCACCAGCGAACGGCATTACAGCTTGTTGTAACGTATCAAAGGTCATCTGCATATTCTATTGTGTCTATAGTATATCTAATATGTGAACTAAATATCGCATTGCAATAATATAATACCTCAGACTACATTAAATAAAGAAATATACTTTGGATAATTCAATTTGGATGTCCGGGCCGGTCGCTTTTAACTGACTTCAAAAAAGGAGGAGGTTCTCAATTCGTCGGAATCTTTTCTTTTTTATTTATCTTTGGTCATCAGGTCAAGATCTGATCATGGGATCCTGGTGAAATCGAGGAAACTCTTCACAATTTGCTAGTATATGTGAAATTATATGGGTGGGTATACGAAGGACTATGGTTGTACGAAACACTACACATACTCTTTGTAGTGGCATTTGAAGTCGATTTATTTAAAAGAATTTTCTATTTTCTGAGCTACATATAATTGCATTGTACTAATACTGTTCGAAGTTCAAATAGCAAAGGTACGAGTTTCTATACTTATCACTTTAGTAAGCAAAGGAGTCCTACTTCCGTTACCGATGATAGCTTCGCCGAAATCATTAATAATAATACGTATTAAAGTAAATATTTGTGATACTGACGGTCGACGACGATAACAAAACATGCGTATTTACCGTTACCGGATGATAAATTATTTAGGTTTAATAGAATTCATCATCGTACTTATACATACACCTCGAAGTTATCATAACGAGCCACTAATAACTCTATCATACTCAAAAGTTTACAGATAAATAATTTCTATGAGCATACAATATCGTGAGATTATGTATTGTTTTTTGGACAAATAGTTTGTCAAGTCACCATTCTAACATGATGAAAATCTGCTGTGCTATTCTACAAAATGAAATAGCTGCCGGACAGCTGCCAATCCGAATATGGCATGCAAAATTGTACTCTATTACAACTGACAAATTCAAAGATGCAGAGATGTACGCTCGTCGCTGTTTTGCAAAATAGCACGGCTGTTACTTGAATGCTGAAATCGTAAAAAGGATATCAACAAGTTATCATCAAAAAATATAATTTTTAAAACAAGCTCAGAATAATCCGTTTTATTCTCAGCACCCAGACCATGGTTACCAACTAGCACCTAAGTACTCGTCTGACGAATCACACGAGCCCAAACTAGATGGGGCTGTAACGTTTAATTACTGAGTTCCTACTATAGCGTTCTTGAAGCTCTATATTCAGACCCTAGTTACCACCTAGAGCCAAAGTATTCATCAAGACGAATCACCCGAGCCTAAACTCGATAGGGCTATAACGTTTAATTACTGAGTTCCTATTATAGCGTTCTTGAAGCTCTATCTTCAGACCCTAGTTACCACCTAGCGCCAAAGTATTCATCAAGATGAATCACCCGAGCCCAAACTCGATGGGGCAATAACGTTTAATAACTGAGTTCCTATTATAGCGTTCTTGAAGCTCTATATTCAGACCCTAGTTACCACCTAGAGCCAAAGTATTCATCAAGACGAATCACCCGATCCCAAACTCGATGGGGCTATAACGTTTAATTACTGAGTTCCTATTATAGCGTTCTTGAAGCTCTATATTCAGACCCTAGTTACCACCTAGAGCCAAAGTATTCATCAAGACGAATCACCCGAGCCTAAACTCGATAGGGCTATAACGTTTAATTACTGAGTTCCTATTATAGCGTTCTTGAAGCTCTATCTTCAGACCCTAGTTACCACCTAGCGCCAAAGTATTCATCAAGATGAATCACCCGAGCCCAAACTCGATGGGGCTATAACGTTTAATTACTGAGTTCCTATTATAGCGTTCTTTAAGCTCTATCTTCAGACCCTAATTACCACCTAGCGCCAAAGTATTCATCAAGACGAATCACCCGAGCCCAAACTCGATTAGGCTATAACGTTTAATAATTACTTAGTTCCTATTATGACGTTCTTGGAGCTCCATCATCAGATCCTAGTTACCTCCTAGCGCCACGGTACTCGTCAAGACGCATCGAACTAGTCGAAACGATGGGGGTCGTTTGGCCGATTCCTACCTATGACCTATCGGTCCCATCATCAGATTAGCTCCATGACATATTAATTTTACATTGCCATCCGATTTACATATCCATCAAAATCAGTAAACCCGGGAAGTGGATCGCATTAACTTGCAAGATTTGATCACAAACAAACTTTGAGACTGGTGAAACTAAATAAAATCTTTAAAGATTTGATTTGTAGCTCACGGGATTACCGCCATGCGTATAATTTCGACAAAGGTACGAGTAGGAAAGACGCGTGCACCGGGTGCGTTAGATGCGAGAAATAAACACGGATGAGGAAGTCACGGCAGCTAAAACACATCTATAACCGACATTTCAATAAAATAATGCTATTCCAGTCACACAGTCCTCAGCGGGACATCCTTCCGCCGCTTTCGGTGCTAACAATTGGAGACGACGTGCCTCGCGTGTAATGGAACGCATTAAGTCGACTTGCCAACGTGCTAAGACCGCGTCCAGAAAGGGCGAATTTTGCGCGGTTCGTAAAGGTACCCATCGAGATGCGTTGCAAACGTAACCTACAAAGCTCTCAGCTTTGCCAGACGTCCCGTCTTTTGGCGGGCCGTCCCGGTTTTAAAATCAAAATTAAAGACAGACACAACGCGAGACAGGCTCAGTCCCGCTTTTCGGAGATAACTCAATTGTACGTGCAATGTTCAGCAACGCGATATTTTTCTAATTAAAAAAAAAATTACTTCATTTGGATTTCTGTTTTTCTTTTCATAAGACGGATTATGAGCTCGACTTCGCAACAATCCGAAAATATAAACAATAACAGCAAAATAACAGTGCGAAAATTCGCACCAAAATAATAAGCTCAGAAAGAATTACTGAACAATCTGTTTAGTGATTCTTTCTCGTAATTTAAACTTACTCAAAATAAGAAATTATAACTACCTTAGAGAAGGTAATTATAATTATAACAATCTTCTCAAAGATATTGAATTCTCGTGTTACAATGTTTATAACAAAAATTCTCCGTAACGGCTGTATAGATTTTTATAATTTTATTTTCTGTATTTGTTACATGCCGAACTGTTACAGTACCTACTGTATATTATGTTAACCCCATATTAGAACAAACTAGTTTTTCTTAGGCTATACTAGTTCTTCCAAAATACGATAGGAATCGGCTAACTGAGCGCGGGACTGAGGGCACTCTGATTCAGATAATTTATTGGTTGGTTTATGGTTATTATTTCCTTTTTATATCATCCAGAAAATAGGAGCTCCGCGAATCGGGACTCCGTCAACTGGCCATAGAAGGTGTGAAGAAGCGAGCTCGAGACTTAGGGCACTCCTAGGCAGAACTAGTTTGTCCTTAAATCGGGTTTCGCCGGTTACATTAGGTATATATCGAGATCTATATAGGAATATCGTCTGAGAATAGGACGTAAACAACTTTTCATACCCCTAATTGAGAAATAATTTAAATATGGCAAAACAACGTTTCTCGTGTCAGCTAGTATATGTGTTATTTTAGACAAATTATTTTAATATTTAGACAAATTATTTATTTACACAATTTATTTAGAAAATAATTCCCTATTCCTTAAATGTGTTCATCCCATTCTGGCAATTGAATCTTTATGTTAGTAATTAACCGACTTCAAAAAAGGAGGAGGTTCTCAATTCGACGCGTACGTTTTTTTCAAAGCACTGTTTGGTTACAAGACGAACATCTATTAATCCCAAATGTAATTCAAAATTTCAATACTCAAACGTTACTCAGTAAACAAAAATTATTTATTAACTTCTAAGGGTCACTTTTGCCTAAACTACAAAAGCGTTTAAACTAAGTGATTCTGTAAACAAAACTAAAATGTTTGGACAGTTAAATGGAGGGATTAGAAGCTAAAACACAATTCATGTAATATTTGTATTGAGATTTTAGACTTTAAGTTGCCTTAATTTGATCAAAACTGTTGAAGGTTGCATAATCATTGTTTTTTAAGTAACAGTCAAACTTATCGCTAACTTTTTCTAATTCCTATACAAGTCTTGCCCGCGTGGAATGATCCCAAGAGGCAAGAACCCTGGCTGCTATATATCGCGTTGAACAGTTAGAGGCTGATTAGTTGCGTAAAAAAAGAACTATCCCTTACAGATGAGGCGACTAACCACGGGGAAATATCTCAAAAAAATACATTTTTAACCTTGTAATTTTAACATTTCTGACTAAAGCTCGCAAAAATGTTTGGCATTACAACGTTGCTCAGGCCTCAGCACTATACCAAAAATGTTTAATGAAAAACGGGATAACGCACACGTGTAAAAGAAAAATTGGTCAAGTGCGAGTCCCGCTCGCGTTCTGAGGGTTCCGTACCACGACCATTCAATCAATACCAGTTCCAACCAAAACACTTCTGCCTACCAAGTTCAAAAAAGAGCAAAAAAAATCACGTTAGTCGACAATCGTACTATGGGATTTTTTTTTTTATTTAACTTTTTACTTTTGATTTGAATACTAAATATTCTGTACCTATATTTTAAGCATCTTCCTGTTGCACAAAAATATCACGTTTGTCCCCCTTAAATATTATTTTTATTAATATTTACGTTTTAGTATGTGTTGTTATAGCGGCAACAAAAATACATCATCTGTGATAATTAGTGTCTACCCATCACAGCTCAAAAGATACAAAAAAAAAACATACAGCCTTATGAGTCGGACGGACGGACGGACGGACGGACAGCGAAGTCTCCGTAATAGGGTTCCTTTCTTATCCTTTGGGTATGGAACCCTAAAAAAACGTCATAAGGAACATGTGTAAAAGAAAAAAATGAAATGCAGTCCGCTTTCATCCCTTCAAATACGGAATCATGGAAGAGAATTAATTAATTAAGAGGCGACACAGTTTTGAATAGACATTCCGTGTAGAGGTAAAAGCAAAGATTGGGTAAAAGAATTAAGCTCTGTTCTGGATACTCTGCGGGTTGACTGGAGCACTTTGCAACTTGCAAGGTACTCCATTCATTCCTTACTTGCATTCTTTCTTTATTATATAACAAAGGCTGATTATTTATACATACACAATGATAATCGATTTGAACTTAATAAACTGCGGTCGCCAACACCATAAGCAATAAAGTGCGATAGTTATCCGTCTATACAATTGAGCTATCTGTTACAAGGACGATATTTGTGTTTGTAGGTACAATTAGTCCCTCGTTTCTGAATTGTGAGTGACGCCTTTAATTATTTAGTGGAATTATTCCGAATTCCCTAATTGCGTCCGTATGTGTCCACGCCCTTTGTACTTACGCTCTTCACACACACAACAAATCTATAATACCTATGTCTGTGATCAAAATGTTCTTCCAATAATTTCTGTTGTGCTCCGTTCTCTTTTAGAGATTATTTGCAGCTGAATTTTTGAAATGAAGACTTCTTTAGGCGCGTTGGGTATTAACGGAAAAAACAACTGAACTTGCGACACTTGCCGTTACTGTTACGTTACCGACACCTTTGTATATAATATAAGTATTTTAAGAATAGAATATTTCCTGATGATTCACTCGTAATATATTATTTAAAGATTATACCTACACTTCTGTCGGCACTCTCGGAGTGCCGCTGTTTTTTTTCTTTTATGAATTAATTCCCTGATAAACAATAGTATTAGTCATTACCACTTTTCTCTCGCAAGGAAATTTTAACGGAATTCTAAAATCAAAACAAGGAAGGAATCCTTAATTAGGCGCGTATATTTTGACTGACTGATTACTCCGAGATTTCTGATCGGATTTGTACCTATAGGTATTTCTAAAGTCTTTTCAATCTCGAGCGATACCAGACGTAAACAAACCGACTGCCAGGTCATTCGCTTAAGCAGGGTTGCGCAACCTTTTTAACGTATACTAATTTTTCAAATTTAAAATAAATTTATGTTTTGACAATACTATCGTATTGTTTGAATTTTTTTAATGATATCTTGAAACTAGATTTAACATAAGTGAAAGTTTCGTGTTACGCGCCACTTCAGTGTCTCACTAGAAGCACGCTGAGTGGCACGTCAGGTCATGCAGCGCCACGCCATCCACGCGAATGGGCGCTATTCTATACAGAAAATATTTGTAAGTACAAAGAACGAACGAAATTTATATATCACTCCGAGCGCTTCAGGACACGGAATGAAGTAAAACAAATATCTACAAAATCAAATTGCCATCCAAATGTTTACGATAACCCCCATGACATGCTTTGACCTTGAAAGCGAATGTCGTGAGCGGTGCGGCAGATAGCAAACAAACAAGATAGAAAGAGACAGTCATATTTTGTTTGTTCCGTCGTCGCTACTACTAAATGATCGGCTTTTGTTTACGTCTGGAATCGCGTTTCGTTGAAAAGACTTTAGTTGTTTTTTTTAAATTATTAAACTCTTTCTAGTTGTCGCAGTTCACAGTAAGTTATCAATATATCTAAGGTACCTTAGCAGATACTATATGAACAACTCATATTATTATATTTACTTACCGAATTCAAAGTTTTGATAAGCAAGTGCTGTTATGTTACGTTTGAGATGCAGATGAAATTCAGACGCTGTGTTTTCGTTACACCTACCTGACTAGTGAAAACAAACTCACTGAAACGAGATGATACAAGGCGAAGATATACATACTAAACAAAGATACAAATATGTATTGACTTACTATTAACCTATAAAAGCAAGTTAAAATCTCTGAATTGTATTTTGTCTCACTCAAAAATTCAAAAACGCACCTTGTATAGCATGTTAACTTTTGAGTTCGTCCGGTTTTGGGAATTGGCTCAAAAAGTCAGTAAACTAAATTAATTACAAAATCAATCAAAATTACCTTGAATGGAAACAGGCGTCATTTGGCGGAAATCCATAATTAGTAGGACTGATTAATTTGTTTTGCTATAACCCGCTATTTGAGAAGATTCTGTACATAGTACAATATTCAGGAACACTGCCCACATGAAACACCTAACACAAATTTTTCAATACTTTCACCGACGCACGTTTCGTCCTGACATCGGGACATCCTCAGGAGATGTCGACTTAAAATTCGAAATTGTAGAGATTCTTCTCTAAGATAATTAAAATAACATTAGAAATATTCTCCACAATACAGGGGATCCTAGTGTGGAGACCACAGGCTCCAAATATAGTGCATATTCTGTACCTATAAGTTGTAATAAAATAAAAATAAATAAATTCTCTTCTCATAAAATATAGTAGATCACTTGTAATTGACACTGCTGTAATAGTAGATCCATAAATACCAGCGTGGATCGTAGTAAATCCAGGCTAGTGGGTGCATCGCCCGTGATAGTACACACGGCGGCGTGGGTGTCAACTGCCACGAATACTTTATGAACGCTCTTGACCTATTCAACTTCCACACACACCATGCCACAGCTTCTCTATGAGCTCTATGGTTGGGTATATGAAAATTGATGAAATATAAATTCGTGCGACTTCCGTGGGTACATTTATCAGCAGATTCTAGTTATAGTATTGGAGAATACGCGAAGGCCATATGAGCTTCCATAGTGGGAGACAATTCAGAAAAGTATATATACCGAAATGATTACGAGTATATTACGGCTTCTGTTTTTTTTACATTATAGGTTAACTGTGATCCTGGGTGTGTAGTATCAGGAACGAGGAATCAAACCCCTTCGTACGCGTCTTCGATACATCGACTACGAGTATATAGGCGTGAAGGTGAAAGCCTTTTGATTAATATGACGACGATGCAGTAAGCCTCCATTTTTAGGGTTCCGTACTTAAAGGGTAAAAACGGGACGCTATTGCTAAGACTTCACCGTCCGTCCGTCACCCAAGCCGTAACTCTTGAACTGCGATAGCTACATAGCTACGAGTTTATTTAGTAATTTTAACTTCCTGAATTTTTTCTTCGAATACACTGAATATATCATTAGGTATTGTAACTAGCGTAGAGCAAACTGATTTATAAGTAGCTGTAATATCATTTTCACTTGTTCCACGAATGGCGTTGATTTATTCTCACGGATAGGTGCCAAGACTGTACTTATCATCTATACTTAATATTATAAAGCTGAAGAGTATGTTTGTTTGTTTTAACGCACTAATATCTGGAACTGCAGGTCCAAATTGAAAAATTCTTTTTGTTTTGGATAGTCCATTTATAGAGGAAGGATACAGGCTTTAATTATAACATCACGCTGTGGCCAATGGGAGGGTAGATCATGGGTAAATAATAGTAAAACGGGAAAAATTGTTCCTTTTGTAGATCTTTCATTGCGTGCGCTGCATGAACGGTTAAAGTTGCACAAAAATCATGTATCACGGAATGTTTCTCCATTAAAAGTTCTAAAGAAACGTCCTCGTCACCATATTATATAGTCTATATTTTTAGGTTGACTCATTACAACGGGATATGTAGAAAATTCATGCAAGCGAAGCCGCGCAAAAGCTATAAGTATTTAAACATAAGTACCATTATTATAAACTCGACACCGAAACGGAATAAAACTCATTTTATCCACGAGTTAGCGAATTATGATAGCCCGTGGGAGCAGCAATACTGTCTAGGAATTGAAATATTCGAAAAACGTACCTAGCTATTAGATACCTACAGAAGTAGCGAGTCGGTAGTTCGCATTAAAATGAATTGCAGATTGCATCAGAAAATTACAATAAGTACTGCGCTACTGCAAAAATCGTATAATTTAATATTTCAAATCGAGATTAGAATCAGGTCAACCAGGCTATGGTTGAATCATTCGGAAAATTTATTGGGATATAGTATACCTACCAAGGAAGTATACCTAAAGCTGAGTTGGAAAAAGTCTATATTATCCTTTTTTCCGAGATGAACTCTTGTAAAGCTAAAGTTTGCGGCTGATTACAGTCGCTTTGCACGGTTTATCACTATTATAAAAAGTATATTTTTAAAACTTTGAAATCAAAGTTTTATAAATCCTTGTATATTAACGAGAAGAAGCTTTACATCTATACTTTCATATAATAAAGCTTCTGATAATTTTAATAATCGAATCCATTGGATTTCATATTTGACTTCTCACTTCTCATAAATGAAAGATTATTATTCGGCAATATTCTTAAAACTAGATTTAAATTTTTGTTTATACATTTTATTAAGAGTAGGTACATACTTGCATTTTCTCAATTCTTTTATAGATTCTTGATTTTAGATTTTTTTGAGTATGATAGAGGACAGAGGTGCCAGAATAAACACTGCGGTAAGTGACAACTGGAAAAGCATTATATTAGTAAATATTATGTATTATGATATTCGTACCATGCCTCGCAGAGCAGTTTAAGCAGGTCTTCATTTCACTTAATGGCATCTGCTAAATAATCATTTAAAATGAAATGAAGAACTTCAACTGCTGCAGACAATTACTCCGCTAGACACTATATTAGTTATTACGTTCGAAGGATGGACAGTTAAAATAATCCCCCAAGTTGTGTAAGAAAAGCGTTATCATAATCGTTCACAGATTCTGCCCGCCGCGCTGATTGGTTCCTCGATTTACATCAGCCAATTGTGATTTGTGGAGCACAATTTGGTAACAATTACGATATCAATGAACACGTTTTTCTTACGCAATCAGATGCCCATTTTCACCGACGACGCCTATGGTTTCAGGGACACCTAAGCTCTTAGGTGACAATTGTTATAAGTGAAAACTGTCACCTATGGGGCTTAGGGGTTTCCTTAAAAATTAGCGACTGTTAATGAAAACGAAAATTATGCTCGTTTTTCACCAACATTTTAAGAGACACATAGGCCTTTAGGTGATAGTTATTGTAAGCGAAAACTGTCACCTATCGGCTTAGGCGTTTCTTAAAGTGTTAGTGAAAACGAGCAGAAGTCTCACAAATGAGCTACGGGATGCTCATTATTCTTTTATGTCGATTGAAATGTTATACGCTCATTGTGTCATACCTTTACAGTATTTCACGTAGGAGTTCCGATAAATTTTACGATCATGTTTCTTGGGCAGTCATTGCGTGGGCTATTAACTGTTTTTATGAAACAATGAAATACTTAATGTTCTGTTATAGTTTGACGAAAATTAGTAGAATGAGTAGAGGCGCCAATGTCTGTACAAGACTTTCGAAATTAATTTGGAAAATTCATCAGAGAAATAAGTTTATTTAGAGTTTCAAATTATAAATAAATAAAACAATCCTGATATAAGTATTACCTACTAGCTACTACACAAGGAACATAGAAACATATTCAATATACATCAATACTCGTATCAGAAAAAAAATATTTCCATTATAAGACGTTTTCGCCATACTACGAGTATATTTATGAACTAAGTTCTAAATATACAAGGTGTGGGTTAATTCGTAGTGCTCGCAGCTAACCTTTTAATTTGATCCTAGAAACACATTAAAGTGATAAGAAGAAGAAGTCCCAATTGTTTTATTTTATTTTCAATACAAAATATATTATTTCATTTACAAAAATAAAATTTAGCAACGCTAACTGTGATATCAACAAACCTCAAATCATTTTCATTATTCCCAGTTCATTGATCTTGAACCAGTTGTTTTTAGGGATGTCACTTAAAATTTATTGTACATTTTGAACTCCCTATAGTTCCCTCAGGATATGAGATACACTTCTTGTGATATTTTTTCATGCATCTATAACATCATTAACTACTTTAGGCTTTCGGCTAATTAGGGCAAAATCTACACGTTATTTAGTTAAAAGGAAAATTTCATTTATTTTTAAATTAAATTGTGAAAAACCAAATCAAATTCGAATGTCTTGCAGGGGCGTGCAGCCTCAGTTTATAGTTATAAACCTGTGCGGGCGCTGAGTGTGGGCCAAGCATTTCCGTTTCAAATTGTAATTCCACCTATACGCCTTAGGGTTATCATATTATGTTAATAAAGCACACAACTGCTAAACTATGAACTTTAAGAAAATAGTAAAACAAAATCTGAATGAAAATGTTAATTACGTTAATTATGTTTCCGAAAACGTAAAATGACAACAAATGTGGAAATGACTGGGTACAAAACACCGACATATATTGTATATATATAAAATATGTACGTGTTTGTCAATAAAAGAATATGTACATTTTAATGTAAGAAAATAGCAAGAGTTTGAATGATAATAATATATATTATACATCCATGATGATATTGATATAATATACCTATATATAAACGATAATCGTATATTATGTTTTGCAGAATATCTACGTAGTAGGTACCTACTTATTAAGTTGTCACCTGACGTGTTTATCTCATTCTCATATCGAGCGGGAAATCCGTCAATTTGGTTAACTTCAATCATTTCCCGACACTCCCTTTGGATGTTACAATAATCCCGATTTATACGAATGGATTTATTCTTTTGTATAGTACTAGCCGACCGAACAAACGTTGCTTTGCCATTTAGAGGTATGAAAAATAAGCTTATGATCTATATATACTTATGATTCTCAGAGGTACCAAAAGTTGTCACCTGACGTGTTTATCTCATTCTCATATCGAGCGGGAAATCCGTCAATTTGGTTAACTTCAATCATTTCCCGACACTCCCTTTGGATGTTACAATAATCCCGATTTATACGAATGGATTTATTCTTTTGTATAGTACTAGCCGACCGAACAAACGTTGCTTTGCCATTTAGAGGTATGAAAAATAAGCTTATGATCTATATATACTTATGATTCTCAGAGGTACCAAATGTAGACAACAAAATCATGAAAATCAGTCAAGCCGTTTCGGTGAGAAACACTGTGACACGAGACTTTTGTATTTTAGAATATTGTATACCTACTAGTCTCGATTTTGTTTTGTATTATTTTCCTTAATACCTACTTACGAGTATATTTGATTTCTTGGTTAATGGGGAAGATTTATCACACAAAAACAATAATTGCGAAGAAGCACTATAATAAGCTTATATCAATATAAGCCTAAAATAGAAAACAAACATTATTCGTATAATCATTTTATTCCTATTTACTTACCTACATTTATATTATAGTAGGTACTTATTTCTTATTTGCGAAAACGTATTAACTGACTAGTAAGTACTTATGTCTTGAAATACTTCTTTTGCGGCTTTAGAACAATAATGTATTTATTATCAATACATCTCCCTGTCTCTTCAAATACATTGGATGTTCGTAATATTACTATCCATACATATGGACGTGGAATCTGACAATTGTATGGCGCTACTCGCCGAGAATGGTGAGTGGTCTTGCCATAACATCGCAATGCAGAATCATAATGGGAGGGCGAACTGCGCCTGGAGGTACCTCTCGTATCACGTGCTTGATTAACTCTCAATGCGTCCAAAGATTTTATATTCGACTAGCTGTTGCGCGCAGCTTCGCCCCCATGAATTTCGGGTTGAAACATATCCCGTTGTAATGAGTTAACCTTGAAAGATAAACTTTTCATCTCAACCCCTTTTCATGTCCCACTGCTGGGCACGCGGGTCTCCTCTCAGACTGAAAGGGGTTTGGCCATAGTCCACCACGCTGGCCAAGTGCGGGTTGGCGGGCTTCACACAGCTTCGAGAACATTTTTGTGAACTCTCAGCCATAATGATATGCAAACGCACATAACTCGGAGAAGTCAGAGCCAGGATGCCCAGCATGCCCAGGATTCGAACCCACGACCTCCGTATGAGAGGCAGAGGTCTTATAGAACTTTTAATGGAGAACAATTCCATCGTATATGATTTGGATGTAACTTTAACCGTTTAAGCAGTGCACGCAATGAAAGATCTACAAAAGGAAAAATAAATCCGGTTCTCCAACATTTTTCATTAATGCTCCGCTCTTATTGGTCATATAGCGTGATGTTAGATAGCCTATTACCTTCCTCGATGAATGGACCATCCAACACAAAAATGATTTTGCACTTCCGATCTGTAGTTCTAAAGAATAGCGCGTTCGAACAAATAACTAAACAAATTTTTCAGCTTTATTATATTAGTATAGATTACTATCGCAGAATCGATACTTACGCTCGATTCCATGAGAATGACATGTTTTACGTATTGATAAACTTTTCTTGTTTCAGATCTTTTGAGATGCAGTCGTGGTAGACGTATATAAAACAGCGGGTGAGTAAGTAGATGTATGATTGTATGAGTTTTGTTTCGACCGCGATGACGGAGACAGATTATAACGACCTACTTACTATAAGTATTTTACACGATACTAGATACTTGACTGCGATCTCATTTGATGGTAAGTGACGAATGACGATGTCGAACTTTGAAGTAGCAAGTAGGTAACCTCTAACGGTTTCTAACTTTGTCGTGCCACGCCGTAACGTTAAATCGTTTGGCGGTGCATCTTCACTGGTTCACTTGTAACGTTGGTAACCCTGTAGCTGTATTCTGTAGATCTATGTTAAAATTAGGCTTCGCTTCCGACCAATCAATCCACTTGTAAATCTTACACACTCATGTACACTTGACATTGATGCACTTCTTTTAATAATTTTTACAAAATAACGCGATTGGGGGGCTGTATTAACAATGATCCACGTCACATAAACGACCTTCAATCGTAAATGAACTGAAAATGGATGTAAAACTTTATCATAATGTAGGAGTGTCATAATGTATAGTAGCAGTCTTCATTTATTGAACGTCATAGTGGTACAAATGATAGTGAGCGTCGACAAACTCTGTATAGTGGTTATAACGACAGCGACAAATGAACGAAATATAATATAACCCCTGCAATCAGGCTGCTACCTAGACTTGCATTACACGAAGAAAACTGTCACGTAGGTATAATACTGAATACAAAGTGCCTTACTGACTACTTCACGTACCTACTACATAATATGGCATCATACATTATCAGTGATAAATTCTAACATAGACCTTATAACTGGAATATTTATGCGAAAAAGGAGAATGGGGGAAGGATTCCGTGTTATTTAATTTAGACGCACAACATACTATGTAGCCTGTAGGTAGTATCTATTGAAATACCCTTCAGTCGGTATGAACATTTATTTGGGCGTGAAGTTAATCTGTAGAAAAGCACTTTATTTCGTCATTGATAAACCACCGCAAAAGTTACAGCATCGAGCATTGTGGTTACAAAATTTTCCATCAAGTCTTTATTATAATAAGCCTGTCTATTTGCATTTTCAAATAAAAGCTATCTAAAGGATCTTCCATGAAAAGCGAAATAATCCCTCGCCATTACCAACTGGCATTGAATTTTATCCCTGTGAAGTGACTTTTTACGCATGTTACAATTAAGGTCTTTCTCCTAGACGATAAAAGCGTCGCGTCACGGTTTAGTGACATTGTAAATGTTGAATTGGTACTGAGTCGGACTTAAACCTACCTACTGCCTACTTGTAAAATCAAAGCAGTCTCTTTTTTTTCCATAACGTGTTTCAAATTTTATTTACGGTAGCTGGTAGATAAAAAAAATATTATAGACAGGCTTCGCTTGACGACAACCATGAGTGATGGAAAGCAATGATTAGGTCTAGGTTGGAGCGCGCTTGCCTACAAAATGTCTATTCACTCTTCTCTTTAAGAAACCCGAGGCTGTAAGAGCGTTCACACCTTATTAGCGGTTCGTATCAGAAACGTAGAAGAAAAACTTTTGTCCTTTTTGTTAAGGTACAACACAAGTTTTCGTTTTACTGGTATTTTTATTTAGTACGTACCCAATTCAGTAACTTAGAATAAGTGCGAATATGTTACGTAGTGCGTTGGTTCTCAATGATTTTGGGCTATAATTCCAAATTATTGATTATTCCAAATTTTATGTCAATAGATTTAGTATTTATTGAAATATTATAGAGTTGACGGACAGACGGACAGGCGGATAGTATTATTATATATTCTCTTGCAAATTCTGTCCCGCGATTGGCTGTCGGAAATCAGCAACTTCAAAAAAAGGGCCAAAAATCCTATTTTTGTACCTATTATCTTTGCCAAAGTTACCAACCTAGGTTGGTTTGGCATCATGTTAACATACCATGCTAGTTGCTAAGTTATACGAAAATAGGATTTTTGCTTTAGTTTTCTTAGTTACTAACCCAGTGCGAGTTGCTAACTAACGATACAGAATAAACCCACAGGGAACTAGTCAGCGGGCTGAATTTATGACGATTGTACGAAAACGATGATTCATACCGAAGCTAGGGGCTTGTCTGGTGCTGAGAAAAATAGGGATAAAATGTAAAAAAGCTTGTTTTTTTGAATGATAGGTAACTTCGTTTACAAACAGGAAACAAAAGCATCCTCTAGGTAAAATTCAATTTCATAATGTTTGAAGAAATACTGCCGTGCTATTCTGCAAAAATACTTAAAGCAGCGACGAGCGTACATCTATGCATCTATGAATTCGTCAGTTGTAATAGAGTACAATTTTGCATACCATCTTCGGCTTGGCAGCTGTCTGGCAGCTGTTTCAGAGATGGACATTTTGTAGAATAGCACTGCTGAACACAACAACGCGGCTGGTTCTGTGCTCGCTTGATAACGGAATTAAATGCTAAACTGCGAACGCTAAGTAGCTTACGCGAGGTTTGCAGCACAATATACCTTTAATCAATCACTAACATAAACGGATAGCGTTCATTATTAAGCTACTGTTGCGTTGTTTCCATGTGCACTGCCACATCACCGCTTTCATCCGGAAATGCGACTACTTCGTATGTTAAGAGTCCTGTGAACTACGATTTCTCCATTCCTTCAAAATACTAAATCATTTGTAATTCGTGCGTATTCCGATCATGTTGTAGTGTAATTAAGATTCGTATAGGTAGTAAAAATCTATGCTCCTGGCCATATTTGGTTCGGAAATACTTCTTTAAAAAGAAATAATAATCAAATTTGATCAAAATTTTAATTACTTTGGTCCAGTTCCGTAATACCAAAAATTATGAATGAAAACTTGTAACTTTCTTTATTTTTGTTTTTCTTTAGCTGGACAATAAAACTGTGCTCCTGAACTAATGCGATGTGAGATAGTGTTGTTTTTATTACAAAACAAAAAAGCAGAAAACATGTCCTCTTTGACACAAAAATAAGCGTTTACAATTTCGTTTAACACAAGTATTTCGGAACCAGATATGGCCAGGAGCATAGATTATTACTACATGAACCCGAATAACACCACAACATGATCGAAATTTGAACGAATTACAAATGATTTTGGTATTACGAATGTATGAGAAACATCGTGGGTAAGCGGACTCTTAAGTTCCTTTGTGTTTTGTTTATATATTTTATTTTTTTATTCTGTGGTGTCATATATAATTAGATATCATTGTGTGGTGTGCAATAAAGTGTTTATCTATCTATCTACTTTTGAGAAAAAACTGATCAAGTGCGGGTCAGACTCGCGCATCGACAACTATAAGAACCATTTTCAGACATTTTATCAAAGGTCCGAGTATGGACAGTCAGCTAAGATTAAATAGGTCAGTCAGTCAATCAGTCAGTCCACTTTCCTTCTATATGTATAGGTATGTTACCGGAAATGTGTGAAAACCAGGAAATGTGTACAATTCCTAGGAAATTCTTCATTTCTTCTCTTCTCTTCTCTTCATTTCTTGGCTTATTTAGAAAATGTGTGAACGAAGAATTTTAACATGAAGTAATAAACACATTTTCTAGGAAATCTATACAATCCTAAACGGGAGCATGGTGTCCAAATCAGATCTATGAGAGCTCTAAAATTACGATCAATTCGAATCTGTGACGTGCAGCCGTTGTGTGAAGTGCTGCTTCGCTCTTACGTAGCAAAGATTGCACCCAGGTGAGCCGAAGTGGCCAAGGCTTGTCGCCGAAGGCTACCAGCACGCCGAGACTGCGGAGGTGAGACAGCTTTAAAATGGCGACCATTTCGGATCTGTGACGTCTCCGGCGCTGCGGAAAGTGCAGTCCCTTCGACCTTGCGTAGCAAACCATAGGCACACATTTCTGGCTGATTTTAGGATTTCTATAGATTTCCTAGGAAATGTATATATTTTCTGATTTCATACATTTCCGGTAACATATATACCTCTATAAAGACGGTAATTACGATATTTCACATGCAGAAAATAGCTGTTATTATCATTCTGAAAACAAGTTTCCTATTCTCCAGGATTTAGTTCGGTGCATCGTATAAAGGGAGGTCTTACGTTTTATTTTCGTAATTTCTTAACGGGTGGTCGTCCGAACAAAGGGCTTGTTAGCATTGAGGGATTATTTTGTTGAATGGCCTTTGTCTCCGATTCGTTCTTTACCGCGATAGAAAATATTAGAACAATAACGTAACACGTGCGCAGTGCCTATTAATTTCTATATTGTGTTAGTAAAAACGTATTTCGGTAGGTTACCTATATTGTACTCGGTGCAATACCTCGCTGCCCGTGGTGCAATAAAATTGTGAAATAGAAAGGCATGGCGCCTGTCGTACTCTTTACCGTTGCGCGTTGGTCAACAATACTCATTTACTTCATATTGGTTCCGGATATAGCATCAAATAACTGCAACAATAATCTTTCGGGAACCATTATGGGGTGAATGGGTATTTATAGGCAAAGTTTTATTTAAAACGTGTATTTTCATACAATTTTAAAGCCAATTTTGTTTCTGTGAAATCTTTGTGAGACTATATTGACATTTGACTTTGAGTTTTCACCATGTAAAAGTCAAGTAGGTTTACCTACAGTATAGATCATTATCGAATGCAGCCTTCAGTTAATAAACCATAATTATTTCTTCCGACATTCATTACCTTGCACCACATTTTTACTAGAGTGCCTAAGTACAAAGCTTTGAGCTAGTGTAGTGCACATTTGAAGCGCGTGCAACGCGAGTTCTTGCGTTTAAAGTTAAATTGTTCGCATCGTCTTTTGAAAGTCTTTTAGCATCACCGTAGACTGTACCTATTATAAGCTCACTCCCTTTTTGTTTTGCTCTCTGTAAGCAAAAGATTAATATTTGCTTGTCTTGAACATTTGCTCTGTGATTATCAGAAATATGAAAATCGTTTAAAGAAACAGTTAAATGAAATGAAAATGAAAAGGAAAAAATATTTCGTTTCGATTAATATTTCGTTTTAGAGAAGTATTTCCGAACCAAATGTGGCCAGGAGCATAGATTATTACTATATGAACCCGAATAACACCACATCATGATATGCACGAATTACAAATGATTTGGTATTTCGAATAAATGGAGACATCGTAGTTCACGGGACTCTGTTTTTACCTGCTGCTTCACTCAAACTATTTACACTCCTGTCATTTACCTGGGTAGTGGGTACCGACAAAATTATAGTAAAATTTTGTGGGACCTATTAGGTAGACAGGTAATGAAATCAATTAATAAATAGATAGTCGATTGTCTGAGCAAGGGCCACTCCACACTGAACCCTTGTGAAGTTAACAAACGACTCGTTTGCATTTTAGTGCACGCGTCCAACAACGGTACTTCACCCTTTTTGGGAATGAACTGGCGACCATTTGATTTACGATGGCAGAGGGGCCATATGTGAAAAAGCCTGTTTGTATCCAACCATGTTATTTATTTTATCACGCCGCCGACTGTCTCATAGCTAATCTTAATATATATAAATCTCGTGTCACAATGTTTGTCCTCAATGGACTCCTAAACTACTGAATCGATTTAGTTCAAACTTCGTGAATATCTGTCATTTGGTCCAACTTAAAAGATAGAATAGTTTTTATCCCACGTGGACGAAGTCGCGGGCATCAGCTAGTCTAATATATATAAATCTCGTGTCACAATGTTTGTCCTCAATGGACTCCTAAACTACTGAACCGATTTAGTTCAAACTTCATGAATATCTGTCATTTGGTCCAACTTAAAAGATAGAATAGTTTTTATCCCACGTGGACGAAGTCGCGGGAATCAGCTAGTATATTATACGTTACAACTTACAATGATTCTATGACACCGGCGACACTGAGACATTTTTGTAAAGTCATGCCTACTCATTTAGAAAATTATGCACCAATTTATTATTCTACGGTTTAAGAGAGCATCTTAAATTTAAGGCATTTGGTACAATTAATACATAAATAATAATAAAAGTATGAAAATAACAGCGTTAACAAATTGGCTTGAAAATGGCTTGAAAGCCTACAAGAATAATTCTCTCCGGTTAGTGCAATAGATAAAATGATTATTTATCTTTTGATATAGTTAGCGTTAACAAATAGGCTTGAAATGAAAATGGCTTGAAAGCATTTGCCTACAAGAATAATTCTCACCGGTTAGTGCAACGCATAAATAGATAAAATGATTATTTATCTTTTGATACAGTTAATGACCACAGGTCCACGAAAAATAGACAGTGGTAGAAAATGAGTATGGTTGGCCAAAATATGACCAATTTAATTAACTCAGTCTTAGGCGATTGCTTACAAGCTTATTGGCTATAACACGTAGTGTCTAGCGATTGAGGCTAGGTAATCCGTTCAAGTCTATTCTAAAAGTGATTAATCTTCAGATTGCATTGAGATAGGTACTAACTAGTTATGGAAATTAATAAAAAATTATTCGGTATTACAAGTATACTACAAATGAAACTGATAAAGCATATACAGACATGATTGATTTTCTTGCGCTGATAAATGAGCCCTTTAGGACATATTCAGCTGTGTAGTGAGAATAGAAAAACTCATCAAGCTTGTTTATGCTTTTCTATATTGCCCTCAATTAGTTTTAACAGCAGCCTACATCGATAACAATAATTGCTTTTTTAACAAGTCATGCAATTGCTTTCTATCTCTAATTAAGTACTTAAACTAACTGCTGTAGACGTGTCGCTACATCTAAAATTGTATTTTGTATCATACATTAAAGGAAATTCTCTCAATGTTTGAGAAGATGTCCATACGATTGGACCTCCAACTCCTTATGGGTTCTAGTTTAGTCAACGAACCAAAAGTCATTTATTATCTTTTCTCATTTTCACTTTCAAAATTAACAAAATATGTCCATTTTTTTGTCCAAAAATGTGAGATTTTATTTTTCATTTTTGAACACGATGTACTTTTAATTGTTGGAATAACTCTAATGTACCGAAAGACGTAGGGTACCTACATAGAAGTCTTTGAATGTACCTGGGATTTCACTCACACTGTATAGATAGGAAGGCTACAAGTAGGAACATAGTTTCGTCTTTATTTCATGTAGTCTGAGGTTTCAACCGCTCAGCGGTTTTATCAAGACCGCTGGTCGAGCTGGAAAGAAATAGAGACGAGATAAAGAAACGTGACGGAACGAAAGCACAATGTTCTGGTAAATAACGGCGCGGCGTAGGTATGAGATGCTGTTGCGAACTGAATTGCACATTATTGTATCGACGCTATGAGTCGTTATTTGTTTAAATCATTTTGCTGAGTGAATCATCTGCACCGTAAGTGATATGGTTTTCTGTGATAGTACCTACTATAATAATAAATTATGAAAAACAGGGTGTAATTCACAAATTGGGAATCCCATTCACAAGCTTGCTTTATGGGGGAAACAAAGTATATATACAGTCAAGCTCTCGAAAAAGTTGGAAAATATTGATAGATTTATGTTAAAACAACAACAGATTACTATCACCCTTTTCGAATGTTGTCAGCAGTTACCATCATATTATGTTCGAAAAAAAGTAAGTAAGTATTAGAGCGTCACGCTGAGCCATGGACTTTTAGGGTTCCTTGACACACAGGCGCATGAAGTTGTACTTACCTTTGTTTATTTGAACATGTTTTGTATGTGTGTGTTTATCTTTTTCTCAAA
This sequence comes from Coenonympha glycerion, assembly GCA_963855885.1. Lineage (NCBI taxonomy): Eukaryota > Metazoa > Arthropoda > Insecta > Lepidoptera > Nymphalidae > Coenonympha > Coenonympha glycerion. Next base: position 13,529,098 of record OY979626.1, on the reverse strand, counting down.
ATAAACGTGCATTTTCCTTCTTCTAGAAAAAATATCAAATTGTAAACAAAACTGACAGAAGTCATCGCGGGCATACTCACAACGTTCACAAAAGTTTACTACGATAGAAGTACACTTCGCACGGTTTTTTGCTCATATCTCGGCCACTGACCATCCCAATTTTACCAAAAACTATACAGCTCCTGGGGTTAGTACTACCAATAGATAGAAAAAACCCAAATTTGATAGGTTGTTTGCAAGTTGAGTTATCGCTCCGACTAACAAGCTTGCTTGCTTGCTTATATTTTGTCGACAGAAAATATTTTTGAGGTTTTCTCATGACTGAAAGCACCAATTTTGATGCGGTTTCCGCCAATAGGCGTGAAATTGAAAGCACAAACTGCTATCAGCCATACTAGTTATGGGTCTAGCGATTAACCCTGCTCTGCCTGGTCAAAAAAACTGTATTCGAAATTCAACCCAAAACTCCGGAAGTCGGAACGGTGTGAATATGAAAATAAGTTTAGCTACGTGTATTTGTAACAACACTGAATCTCAAAAGATATAACCTAATCCCTTAACAAGCTCCCTCGTTGAGCCACGAGCAAACGATTTGCCTTATAGCGATAGATACGAGTATAACACCGGATTCATTGTGTCAATAACAAGATTACAGTCCAGCAGAACTTCCTTTGCGACGAAATTATAATTTTTGATATCCGGTCCTGTTGGAACAGATTCACATCTATGTAGGGACCTATGTAGTTACTAGTGTTGTTGCGTTAGGCGAATTTAGACCTTAACTGGGTAAGCGAAAAACTTTATTTGTAGGAGTGTATTTACTGCAATTTTGCCCTTCTAACTCTAAAACTCGGGTAAGTAAGAAAAATTTTTGAGAGAAAAAGATATCCATTTTTTTCAAGATATCCAAGAAGTCCATTGAGCTTTCACTTAACCAGGTTTGACTGTATTTTTAGCTTTCTGCGCTCCTTCATTTACATAGCATTACATGCATACTTTAAAAGGGGAGCCAACTTTACTTGTCATTCATTGTTAAAAGCAGTGGTACTAGTCGCTTGTTGGCAGACATCTACCTCTCATCAGGGTTTGAATCCCAGACAAGCAGTTAGGAAACTTGCTTGGTATCCGCCAGCTAGGTACATACCTATAATACGAGTATATCTATACTTATAATAAAACTGTAAAGGATCGAATTCTGTACATTGAAGATATTTTGAAAATTTTTGTTGGAGGACACTATTTAGTCGATACTGAAGCCAAAACTGTAATTTGTTTCATTTTTGTCTGTCTGTCTGTCTGTCTGTCTGTCTGTCTGTCTGTCTGTCTGTTTCACGACCGCGCATCACGGCTAATCCGCTGGATGGATTTAAATGAAACTTGACATGATTATAGGTCATACTCCGAGGTAGGACATAGGATACTTTTTGTCCCGGAATTCATCATGGTTTCCCTGGAAGACGGCATCAAAGTCAAAATGTGCATTTAGTTATAATTCATTAACCCGTTGTCCGATTTCATTCATTCTTTTTTTGTTAGAAAGGAGGTTCATTAAAGATTATTCCTTATAAATTTTATCATCATCACTTTTGTAGTTCAGAAATTATAGACATCAGAACCTTTATCGATGAGTTCAAGTAGGTGACTTGAAACTCGGAATGGACAAGCACCTAGGGCTAGGACGTAAGGGCTCAAGTCAGACTGGAGTATCCTTAAAGCCGTAAATAAATATGCATAGCAGAAGATTTTGTATAGTTTAAGATTTTTCACTTTAGGGTGAACAAAAATCATGAATTTATCACCACGTTATACCGTATCGCGCCATCTCTACAAATTATGTGGAACTTGAATGTAAAACTTGGAGATAGGTACTACCGAATTTTTGTTAATAATAATTAATTGTCATGTAATGTACTGTTCCTTGACTTTATATTAAGATGGCACTGTTGAGAGTTGAGACATGAACAGATTAAAGTTTTCACTTTTGTGGACATTCCCAGAGTGCCACGTCTTTTTTTATCATCCGCAACATGGAAAGAGTAAAATAATGGTTCACAAATATTTTTAACTCTCAGGTCTTAACTGGTCCTAACCGATTGACTGTCATAGGTCTTTTTATACGTAAAGAAATATATAGCCATTTCCCATTCTGATACTTGGGATTGTATTGAGATGAAGCAAAGATTTTTAACAGACTCTTATGTTGGGCTGGGGAATATTGTTAGTAGAGTATTTTATCCCAGTGGTACCTACCCGGCCGAACTCTGAAAGAAGATTTCTACCACCAGTACAACTTTTCACATGATTTAATAATTGTTGACATATTTCGTGGTTTCAGAATAAAAATCACAATGAAAAGGACGATTTTAACTGTCGATATTTCGATACATTGGTACAAGTCGTGGTCACGTAGTGACCACGACCTGTGCCATTGGGTCGAAATATCGACAGTTAAAATCGTCCTTTTTATCTTTTAACTACGTATTAACGAAACTTTATATTTAAAAAAAAGGAGTTTTCAAAATCACCACAAGATAAACCGTGCGAAGTAAGAAGAGGTTTCTGTACAACATCACACCAGAATCCCGCGAAAATCAAGGAATTCTACGGTATATGTAAAAAAAATCGTAATTCACGCGGGCGGAGCCGCGGGCAACAGCTAGTATTACAATAAAATCACTAGTTATCGTATTCGATAAACCCTAGAAGAAGAAACACATTTACTCTACTGAGATGTATGTAAAATGTGATTTGAAACGCATAAGCTCGATTTTGAATGAGATTACATACAGTCACTGTAGTAGTGGTTTAGAATGCAAAAGACGTTTTTCTTTTTTATGGCTAGACTGAGCACACATATGCACCAGCTTTTATCTATATTTTTAGCTCGCTAATTTAATTTTCTATTTTTGCTTGCAGTTAGCACTCTCAATAACTAAGTAGGTACCTACTCGGCGGAGAGCTAGACAGATCGAAGCAATAAACGTCCTGTCTGCCGTCACCATATGTATAGGTGTAACTAGATCTACTATGACGAGATTGTTATTCTCAAAGATTTATATTTTTCGTTATTCTAATAGTTATTGTCCGATAGAACAATTAATATTTCTGGGTGGAAAAGTAGTACATGAATTAATCCAGTTCAAAATTGCAGGCAAATCAGTTAACTGCTTACAGATGAAAGTAACAATATTTAGTTCATTCGGTTACCTATGTTATTAATGTACTTACGAGATTTCTCGTTTAATTCAAGTTCACTGTGTTTTTTGTCCAAAATTATTGCTGATTCGATCTTTAGTTGTCACAACTCACAAACGATTTTTTTGAATTTTGTATTTATTAAACTGTAGTATATATGCTGCAGCTATTTAAACGGACTAAGTAATTGCCGATATTCGAAGTTAGCCGTAATAGGCGGGTGCTTCAACACTATGTAAATTATTATCTGATCGTTTTCCTCGGTTAAAGTTTATCAAACCGTACCGTCTCATCTGCATTGTTTGTTGAGGGAAGTATGACTACCTACCTTAGCCGCCATGTCTTCGTCTTGCAGCGACTTAGCTGCATTTGCTTGGAACAAACAAAAAACTTCAATCCTACTTTAGTTAAACCTGTAATAAATTGTACACGTACAGTACTACTAACACCCATGATTGACAAACTGAAATATTTTTGGGATGAGGCAACCCGATTTATCGCTTTTTTAAACGCAAAGAAAACGGATGTTGGGAAATTTTTGATATTCACAAAGATGTGCGATGTCTCTCAATCCACACTTGGCCAGTGCGATTGGCTTTAGAAGGCTTTAACTATAGGCAACTGGGGGGAAAACTACACCCTTCTCCATGCTCCTCCCGATCTGGAAGAGTTTTGTTGGCGTACCAAAAAACCAATTCATGAATCTAATCCTCCGAAACGGGTTCTACGATTTATTGTACTTAGTTGTAAGCTATTTTCATACCCCTAAATCGCAAAACAACGTTTGCCCGGTTAGTTAGTAATTTTAATTTAACTGTATCCCAAACATATCGAAAGCTATTTTATTTAGCGTTACCAGCTGTCCAAGAAAAAATAACTAGCTCCAGTAAGTGCGATTGGGTCAATGACCGTTGCATGTAATTATATAAGTGCGTTGATTTCTCTACTCGTATATTTACATTATAATCTCGAATGCGCTCCCTCTATTTTCAGACTACTATTTCTAGCTGTTAATGAAAAGTGACGGGTAAAAATACCCTTCGGGTTGCTTGCACTTTTAATTTATTTATTTTAAAACATACCTCAATACATTCTTGAAACGGTTTTACATATATTTCATATGTATTTGTTTTAAGATTTGCTGGTAAACCCAATAAAAAAAATATTGGGATAGACAACATTATGCCCTCAATACTTTAAAACGGATTCCTACGAATATAACATCTTTAAAAACCGAAACGAGGGGAATTCCTTATGAGCTTTTGTGTTTTGTTTTGATGTGTGAATATTTTTGCATACACCCAGGGAAGGTTTACCTGCGTTAGGGCTACAATATGCACATCAAAGGACTGCTTGCAACAATACTTGTACAACCACCCTCGGCCCACAAAGGCGTGCATATAAATGTTTCTCGTGAATCGGAAATGATTGACAGCTTGTTTAATTAATCTACTAAATTGCTCTCTAACTGATGACATTTTTGGTTCATTTTTGGTAAAAGCTCTTTACATTAATAACTGATAATCTATACATTGCGTCCTAACTCCTAATCAGAATTTGGCAGGTCTTTTTCTTCTTCCTAGACCCTTTCCGCGCTTAAAATTTTGCTCCCTGCTGGGTCAAACGAGCCAACCTAGGTCCTTCCAGAAGACAAAAAGTCGTCGGCTAAGACAAAAAGTCGTCAGATCGGCTAGGGCTTCAAGAAGTGTAGGTAGTTGTAGAGCCAGAAGGTGCTTTGGGTCGGATACCCTTGCATTTGAGAATTATGTGCAACGGCGCCTCGTCCTCCTCTATGCAGGATCTGCACAGAGAGCTGTCCTTGATGCTTAGGATGTGAGGATGTTTTGTTTCTGTTATCATTCCTACTACTATTCTCATTTAAGGTATGTGAAATTTTGGCCACTAATTTTATTGCTTACTTGTCAAAGAATAACATATTGAGGAAACCTGCCTGCATGCAAGTTGCGGTGGTTCTGCTTGCGTGGTTGCTTAAGTGGTGTGCTATGGCCATATCTCCCTCTTTCAGAGAAAATTAAACTAAATAAATGCTGGACTGTGATCAGAGGATCATAACATACCCTACTCTTTGAGAGGAGTGAGCTGTATGATTGGTCATCTGAGGCCTGTAACTTAGTGAGTAATGGTAATAAAGCTCTTTGAGTTAGGTTATGAGAAGATTGGGAGCCACGAGAACCATTTCAAAATTATAGGTATATAAGGAGGTTGTGCATACATACATGTACCTACAATAAGTACACATGCATGCAATGCATGCAGGCGGGCCGAATGTCACGCAGCGACAGTGACGCGTGACGTGGCATATTTAAAAGCCGCAAAGCCTCCGCCGCAAAGCGTGTATAAAATAAAGAAAGACACGATTTATCGTGTACACATACTTTTATACGAACATGGTGTGGATGCGGCGTTTTTAAGTGGATTGACTAGTTATTACAGAGCTGTTTAATTGATTATTATCAAAGAAAAACTATTTTGACACTGATCTGTAAAAGCAAGAGGGCAATTACCCCTTGCTTTTTTAAATTGATTAGCTAAATCTTATTGCATGTATTAACGCGATTTCATGAACTATGGGCCCCAAACGGTCAATCGCAGAACAGACTTATTAATTTAACTATATGCAGGAGACATTAGGTATTACATTTTTGGCAAAACGGTCGTAACTTTTCGAGGACCTACGATTTTTCGTATTTTTTCGTATATGGATAGAATGGGCTTTTTCTCATCATTATCCTATCCTTACCCTTACCCTATCATTTTGTCAGTGAAAGCATTTCCCATTTTTTTCCCGCTTCACTTTTACTTATTGGAAAACAACTCAAAGCTATTCAAATAACGATGTCCTAATAAACGTGCCGTAATAAAAGAATGTGCCATTACGCGCTTTTAACGTAGTTACCTACGTGCATTTTGATACGAGGCACTGCTCGGGAATTCGTATTATTAAATCGTTGTGAAATTGTGCAAAGGATGTAAATTCCACGTGAAATAGCAGTTGCAATGTACCCTGTTAGTATTTATAGAAGCGTTTATTGGACTTCACGCGCATACGTGGGTGTTTGATTTGAACATACAAACAACCGAATAAGCTGGAAATTCCCATACCTATGTATGTACCTAAGTACACAGTTCAGTGGTCGAAGAAAATGGAAAGTGGCCGTGGGATTTGGGTTTAGTAATAATCATTGCATAATAAATCCACCCTGGTGATTTCGTTAACATTTTGTGAATTATATACCTTATGCCGACGAACTTTCAGCGCTATTACTCGGGTGAATCACATAAGAGTATAGGAGACTATAATCATATAAGAGACTCTAAAGGTGGGTCCACGCTAGACGAAGCGAAAGCACGAGCGGTGCCGTTCTCGGCATCGTCGTTGTAAGTCGTTCGAAGCTTGTAAGTCGTTCGAGGCTTGTAAGTCGTTCGAGGCTTGTAAGTCGGTCCAATTGTGTTCTAGACGAATTATGTTCGGCTCGTGCTCGGTTCGTGCTCGATTCGCCTAACGTAGACCCACCTTTATAAAATTAAAAATAATAGTGCTCGCGTTTTGTTATTATTTTGAGTGCAGCTATGGGCACAGGGAAGTGGGTTTCATATTAATTTCTTATACAAAAATTATATAGATATCTTCGAACCTACATTCAATATACTCATCAAATGCGAGATTTTTGAAATGACTTTAATTTTTTATACATAAATCTAAACCTTTTATTTAACAGCTAATGTTTGTATTATACAATCCTTACCGTTATAATGTAACAATAAAGTTATATAAATAATAATAGTAGAGCACGCGGATTCATAAAAACGGAGCATATAGGTAACCACATAGTTTGTAACTTAATTTATAACTTAACCTTTAATTGAATTTGTTATTAGTTAACATATTATAAGTAGGTTTGAGTGAGCTGCCGCATGTTGTGCTTGTAGCAACCTTTAATTAGTCGTACAATTACCATGTATTCATTTATCTGTAATGTTTAAGTGATGATTTGTACCTATCACGTGTTGGTTGTCCTATTAAATAAAAATTTTTATTAAATAAATAATTAAAATATTAAAAAACACGACTGCACTGCTGAAAAACGGTTTCTGACTTTTTTCAAAAAGATTTTAAAAACCTGTTATACGGAATGATGTAAGATTCTAAAGATGTTACGGCCAAATCTCTTTAGTCGTTCAGTAATTAACGGGATAAAGAAGTTGGTGGAAAAAGGAAACTCACATACATACATACATGAACCCTAAAAACATTACACTCCTTTTTTGGGCAGTCGTGTAATAAATAGGAAAATAGTAACAAAATACATTCAAAATATACAGAAGAGTCCCCCAAACGCATCATGTAAAGACTCCATTCCAAATGTAATGCAGGCAAAACTAAAACACGCAACGCACTGTCAGTCGTCAAAAAGTAGCCGGGTGGCTAAACGACAAAGAAACTAAATTACTGGATTTTTAATTAGAGCGAATTCCCGTCTCGCAGTAATGAGACTCACTTCGGCTCCACGAGAAAAGGCATCCCGTCAAGGACAAGGGAAGCGGTGCGACACAAAATTGGCGAATCGGCCAAACACTGGCAAAAAATCTATGATATAACAAGAGAAAAAACTCAATCTATGCAAAAAATCTGCCAAAATCTGCCAGCTCAAAAATCTCCGTTCTATCGACACAAGACAAAAGTTCCATCTTAGTAAGCAACATATCCGACTTAAGAGTCCCATGAAATACAATGTTTCCATACATTCGAAATACCAAATCATTTGTAATTCGTGCATAATTCAATCATGTTGTGGTGTTATTCGGATTCATATAGTGATAATCTATGCTCCTGGCCATAGTTGGTTCCGAAATACTTCTCTAAAACGAAATATAAATAAATTTTGATCAAAATTGTTATAATTTCGGTCGAGTTCCGTAATACCAAAATTTATGAATGTAAACTTGTAACTTTCCTTATTAACTGGTGATTTCTTTAGCTGGACAGTAAAAACTGTGCTCCTGAACTAATGCGACGTGAGATAGTGTTGTTTTTATTACAAAACAAATAAGCAGAAATGTATTCCTTTTTGACGCAAAAATATGCAAATCAAAATTCAGAGAAGTATTTCCTAACCAAATATGAACCCGAATGACACCACAACATGACCGAATTTTGCACAAATTACAAATGATTTTGGTATTACGCACATTACGAATGTACGGAAGACATCGTAAGTCAGGGCATCCTTAAATCGTCCGCTTGGTCTGCCAAAGTCAAAATTTATAATCCAAATCTGCCCACAAACCATCACACTGAAGGGAAGCCCACGCTCTCCTATTTACACTGATGGCTCCACAGCATTTGATTTCGTGAGTTTCACAATCGCCTTATCCTTTGTATATATCCGCTTATCTTTATCCTTACTTTACTATTGTCGGTTCCCAATATTCGATCTATCCATGGTTTGCCTTACTAGAGATAGAAATTTGACATAACTTGTATGGACCTTATGTCAAATTTCTATCTCTAGTAAGGCAAACCATGGATAGATTGAATATTGGGAACCGCCTTATATCTAACTAGCTGTTGCCCGCGGCTCCGCCCGCGTGCAGTTCGTTTTTTTTTTACAAAAATGTTTCCCGTGGAATTTCTTAATTTTTCCCAAGATAAATGAGTGGTCCCTGGGTTGGATGGACCCGTAAAGGAGTCTTCTTCCAATCTCTCCTGTCAACGTGCTATCTTCTTTCACACAATTTACCTATATCTTCTTTGGTCTTCCTCTACTTATACACTCTGTCGAAATTGCTTTTGTTACTCAATTCGCATGGAGTAAGACAGAGTGGGGCGTGTCATCGTGGATTGTACTATCTATACTAACCAAACTTATCTTATTCTGAGATGATACCAACGCCCAGATATTGTAATTAAGTACTGCTGCTGTGTACGTAGCAACTCGTTCCTGCTAAGTACGGGTTATCTTGTATAGTTATACCTAGTTGCACGATCAAAAAGACGATTTAAACTGTCGATATTTCGACCCCGTTTTGATTGTGCTACGTAGATAAGTAGCTATAGGTTTTTTTAAACATCCCACGGGAGCTCTCAAATTTTTCAGGATGAAAAGTATCTTAAATGTTGACCGGGCATATATATAAAGTAGGATCATAAAATTTCATTTAAATCCGTTACTTGAAAGACGCCTGCTAACTGTTTTTGTAATGTTTTCTTTCCCGCGGGAACTCGATTGGATTAATAAGTTTTACTATATATATATTTTGTTAAAGAGGCAACATAAGGTATCAGCATAACAAATTTTACTAAATTAAGTTCATTAGTTGTTGTTTACAAAGCTGTTAAATTAATTGCAGTTTTTAAACTATCCCACGGGAACTCTTTATTTTACCGGGATGAAAAGTATCCTATATGTTGACCAGGGACATAAGCTACCACCACACAAAATTTCATTGGAATCGGTCCAGCCGTTCCAAAGATTAGCCCGTACAAACAGACAGACAAACAGACAAACAGACAAACAGATAAACAGACAAACAGAGAAACAAAAAATTTGAAAAAAATTTAAATTAGTTCTATTTCACTTCTTACGTATCCCCCTGACTCCGTTTTTAGCATTTTTTTTTTATTTGTACAGAAATTCGACCTCTACAGATTTATTATATGTATTGATATAGCCATCATTCCAACAACTTTCGTAGGTGGGCTTTTACATTACCCAAATACACGGATTGCAAATATTAATACTAACTTTTTGGATTTCTCTTGCAATAACATGGAAAGGTTCGATAGGTAAATATTACAGTCGAGTGAGCAGAATTAAGTGTTGTTGTCGCTTCGATTTGTAATTTATATTTTATGGAAAATAACAAATATAACATCATACTTGTGAATATTCGAGTAATAAAATAATCCTTAGAAATTTGGAAGGCTTGCAGGTCTTTGGAAAATCTGAACCGGTTAGCTTTAACAACATTACATTCTTAATTCTTATACATATTTATTCGAACTACATCCTAGTATATCAGTACGAAACCGATAAAATAGGATAGTAGGGGTATAGATTAATTTTTTTACCACATTAGTTTCAGTGATCGCATCAATTACTTTTGTTATATCTCTGTTATGTATTACGGCAGTTTTAAAGTGCTTCTATTTTCTTATTGAATAAAGGCAGTTCTCCTGGAAAAGATACGTTGCCGTAGGATTTTTATTAAATCTGAAATGTACCGGTAGGACACGACGCGACGTCGGGAATAAATCTGAATCCGAGCCGAGGAAGACGCGTGCAAAAGTTAAGTGTTCCTATAAAAGGAAACCTGTTAATGCAGTTTCTTTATAAGTTGCTTAATAAAAATGTTTAATCAAAGCGTCTAGAGCGTGGCCCCATTATCAGGCTTCCATGTCACGTCCGTCCATTAAACCATCACGACGACACGACAGAAAGTCCGTTTTACCTACCATTACATTAGATTCCCCGAGATTATACTAGAAAGTTAAACAAATGTGGTTTTATAATGAAAGAGGTGAGGCCTAGTTGTAAAAACGCAAATAAGGTGACTATTCGGTAAAGCAACTTTGCTTCCAATCGGGAGTACGGGATAATATTTTGAGTAAGAGCTATTCATACAAACAAATCTATGAAGATCTAATATCTAATAATCTAATACTGTCTTACGCTTACTTGTTAGCTTACAAATTACGGTAAACCAATAAATATTTAAATTGACTGGTAGACAATTTAAATTTAATTTAAATTTTGACCACTGCTTTAATATTTAGAGTAGGCTTGCATTGTACTGGACAACTTAGGTTTCGAAGAAAATATCACATTATTGTAACTTCTGGAGTCGGTTAAAAACGAAACGAAACGCCATTGAGGTACTTTATTTGTTTGGTTTGGTAGCGGGCGTGCGGGACCCGGCAAGTGGGAAGAGGAAGGAGGAGTACGGTTAGAGGGAGCCCGAGGGTGGGACGGGGCAGGGAGGATATTGATCGGCACGCCTGCACCACCTGACGATGCAGCTCCGGGCGGGCGGGAGTCCGTAACATCGGCGGCCGGAGTCGCTGAATACATGGCGTATACTCGCCGCCGCTACCCTACAAAGCTTTTTGAAAGGATTAACCTGGCAATATTGACGTGCTCTCTGATGTACGAAACTTTGTTATGTTCAATGTCAGCGCTTTAACGCGCTTTTTAACGAAACACAATAGGAGGAGGTTATCAATTATACCACGCTATGTCATAGCTGTTTCAACACTGTTCGGCCGCAATTTTGTCAATTCTTGACCTGTAACCAAAGATTTAAATACCTAGTTGAGCCAAAAACGTCCAATTTTTGTCTTGTGTTCGACACGTTGGCATCTTACACACACAGCGACATTAGAAATGATATAGCGAGGTCTCATTTATTCTTAAACAAAATTTGCACTTGCGTTCTCTGTCTTACAATCTTAAACTACAGCATGCTGAGAGCACTCACTCAGCATGTTTGTGGACGTTTTCGATAAGCCCAATGAAGGCTTAGGGCTCATCTTGCGATTTAAATCTTTGCCTGCAACGATGACTCTGTGTTTCTCCAAAAGGACGGCTAGTATGTCCCACTTTTGCTGAATTAATTACTATATATATAGCTACTCGTGCTGATTCACTGATTGACTGACTGACTGATTATCACCTCTCCTGAACAATTTTGTATGAAAAATTTTTTTTTCACTGATGGGGTCTTATAGAAGAAAATAAATCAATCCGAGGAAAAATACGGAGAGAGCTGATGATTGAGGATTTCGAAGACGGGTGAAGAGCACGGGGAGGGTATCAAAGATAGGTGGGGGGTGCTCGACCAAATGTCATTCGAAATGTCATGCAATTGGCAGTGAGCTGAAAAAAAGTTCAAAATGGCGGATTCAAGATGGCCGCCATACAAACTTCATCGGTGTCCATCTTGAAAAGTATAAAAGATGGAAGATCGGTTTCTCGACAAGAAGTGATCAGGACCCTACGGTCTATTCGAAGGATAGAAAAAAAAATTCAAAATGGCGGAATTTATTTTTCCATAGAAAATGTATGGGGAATATTGAAGAGACTACGAGTTGTAAATCATGAAGTGCTTTGATGCGGTTTTTGGAAGACTACCAGAGAAAAATATGGAATGAGGTGATGATTGAGGATTTTAAAGACAGTCAAGGAGCATGGGCAAGGTATTATAGTTAGGTGGGGACTGCTGAAACAAAAAATACTCGGAACTTCACGCAATTGGCAGTGAGCTGTAAAAAAACCAAAATGGCGGATTCAAGATGGCCGCCATTTGAATTTCGTGTTATTCTATCTCGGAAAGTATAAAAGATAAGAGAGTGGTTTCTTAGCAAGAGGTGGTCAGGATCTCAAGTTCTACGGGACGGATGGATAATAATTCACTGTGGCGGAATTTATCTTTCCATGGAAAATGTACATACTATGAGAAGAGACAATGGTCTAGGATTTGGATGATGATTGGGAGCACTTTCATGGTTTTAAAGATAGTTAAGGGCTGTTCGAACAAAAAATACGCTGAACCTCATCCGATGAGGTTCAGCGTATTTTTTGTTCGAACAGCCCTTAACTATCTTTAAAACCATGACAGTGCCCCTTGGTCATTTTTTAAGCCCACTGCCAATCGGATTCCAATTGGCGATGGAGATGACGGCGATACCTTTATAGACGGGAAGACTGCACGCGGGCCACATGTGGCCCGCGCACTCACGCGCCCTACTAGTTACTATATATATAGCTGCTTGTGCTGATTCATTCATTCACTCATTGATCACCTCTCCTGAACAATTTTGTATGAAAATTTTTTTTTTCATGGATGGGGTCGTATAGAAGAAAAAAATTCATTCGGAGGAAAAATACGGAGAGAGCTGATGATTGAGGATATCGAAGACAGATGAAGAGCACAGCCAAGGGTATTGGAGATAGGTGGGGGGTGCTCGACCAAATGTCATTTGAAATGTCATCCAATTGGCAGTGAGCTGAAAAAAAATTCAAAATGGCGGATTCAAAATGGCCGCCATTCGAATTTCGTCGATATCTCGGAAAGTATAAAAGATGGAAGAACGGTTTCTTGACAAGAGTTGATCAGGAAAAAAAGCTCTATTTGATGGCTAGAAAAAAAATCCAAAATGGCGGAAAAAAAAATCCATAGAAAATGTATGGGGAATGTTGATAAGGGACTAAAAGTTGGAAGGCAAGTAGGGAGAAGACGGCACGCGGGCCACATGTGGCCCGCGCCCTCACGCGACCTACTAGTTTAATTAGTACCTTATATATGTAATAAAGATTTTCGATCGTGGATGTAGTAACTCCTTGTAAGGTCTAAAGTCGGTTTACACACATATAACTACTTTTGTTATACAACTTTTCAAAATTCAATTTTAATTTCATTCGTGCAAAATAAATTGATGTCTCTAATGTGTCATTATTCTGTGTAAAAAATATGTGCGAGCCCAAGATCAATGACCTTCCTCAGCTAGACATTGTAACAAGAGTTACAGCATAATTAACAGCGAGTACATTTAAGATAAATATTGACCATTTGATATTGCACCAACATTGTATCAAGTTAATAAAAAAGTCGTCGAATAAAAGTTGTTACATTTTTTTTAATGTTATAGGAATCAAGAGAATTCTGTCTGTATTTTTATACACTCCAGGGGTATGATTCTCGAAAATATGACGAAAGTGTTTCTAAGATCAAGTATGAAGCTGCGGGCACACTATATGATTTAACTAACATCTTGTAAGTATAAGCAAAGACTACCTATTTTAGTTATTGCTTGAAGTCATAATTATGTTTACCTACATAAAAACATAAATATTTTTAGTCTATTATAATGGAAACTGAATCACTACAATATAAATTTCCATTTATGCATTATGACTTCTTGCTTTCAATGTAAAGCTTAACATTCATATTTAGTTTATTATTAATTAAAAGCCTGCGGCCAGTTGCAGTGTCGTATATAATCGTTCGTCCGGACATTTTTACCATAGTGATATATTCAGTAATGAAATTGGACAAACTTTTATCGGAGCAAAATTACTTGAATGTTTCGCCTATTTGGCAGCATTAATACTGAGAAGGAAAGCTATTTGTCTACTTAATTTACATCATTTCCCTAAAATAGCATTTCCCTTACTTAACCTAGCTCAGCTTACCTTATATGATATTATGAGAAAAATTCTTTTCCCTCAGATATCTTTGCTTTTCCCATCCAGTTAAAAATGCACCAAAAATTTTTGACACGTTTTTTAATCGATCAACAAAAACACTCCATCATTCAATATACTGGTAGCTACTCGAAATAACCAAACACATAATATTATGAGCGTGGTCCTTGATGAAGTAAACGAATTGTTCCTGAAAAAGATAAATAATCTTCATTCTCAGAGACTCTAAAGTTCTCTTCAACAAGTCGAAAGAAGGTTTATCGCTTGCGAAAGAGGTCTTACTAGTAAATAGGAAAAGTTATTTTGAAATAACATTTGAGTGGTATCATTTTTTTCTCAATAAAGGCACGTTTTTAACGTGAATTCTTATAGGCGAAAAGCCCAAGATCACGTGTCCTTACCTTGTCCGTACCTAATAGCTTTTTTGATTTGAAGTTGAGAGGTAAACGTTATTTCGACACTTACCTACCTATTATTTGCGCAACGTTTGCCCTACGTCAAGTTTAATAATTAAGCGTCTAGTTATTTTTTAATTTTTCTTATCGTAATAAGGTAACGATCTAGTACCTACCTTCACCTTTCTATACCACAGAACCACTATTAACATATAAATTCTGGTCGATTCTTGCTCGGTCCAGTATCTGTGTTAATTTTTTCGTGCCGTTCTAAATATTATTATTTAAACACAGCAAGTTTATAACGTAAGAGTTTCCGTTGAGCTGAAAAAACAACGGAATTAGGTACACTGGATAAAATTATTTGGAAAGTCTATCATGTCTGGACGTATACCAGATGCGAAAACTCGGAAAAAGTAAGTAGATTATAAGTATTGTTTTCGATAGTGTTGATTGTATTAGAAAGAGATTGGTTCAGATTTCCGGCAGATTATAGCCCACAGTCCTGGTGTTGAATATCCTAATTTTGAATTTAATTAGCTCTTGGAGTCTTGAATCTTCATTTTAAGAAGCCAGCGCTTTCTTAGGCGGACGTAATGTGCTAACAGAGAGTCACCAAGCCTAGATTTAATATTTATAGACATTTCAGTCTAATAAAGTAAATTATTTAACAAATCCCATAAATATATTATTATTGTTTACTCGTATATACGGTTTTTAACACACTACAATTTCAATTTCACTTATTTAAGTGAATATGTTGTGGTACTAATTTGGAATCTACACAATATCGGACTCTTCGCGTTCTTTGCTGGTAGGGTGGTAAAAACTAAAGTACAAATTAAAACATTTTAAAGTGCCGCGACTTTCCTCCCTTGTCTCGAGCTCGCACGCATGCATCAAAGCGGTTGACAAAAAGTAAGTGAGGCTGACAATTAATTAAACTCATCATGGCTATTGTGTGTTATCTCCTACTAAGCCTGCAAGCAGTGAAGGCTCAGCGGCTTTGACCTCTGCCTCTCATAAGGAGGTCGCGGGTTCGCATCCTGGGCACGCACCTCTGACTTTTCCGAGCTATGTGCGTTTTAGGAAACTAAATATCATTTGCTTAACGGTGAAGGAAAACATCGTGAGGAAACCTGAGAGTTCACAAAAATGTTCTCGAAGGTGTGTGAAGCCTGCCAACCCGCACTTGGCCAGCGTGGTAAGCTATGGCCAAACCCCTCTCAGTCTGAGAGGAGACCCGTGCCCAGCAGTGGGACATAAAAACGGGTTGAAATGATGATGAAAAGCCTTCTTATCTGACGGGGTAACGGCGTAGCAATATAATTCACCCTGGTTCTTCGGAAGACGACGACGGAAGACGGATCTCATCTATTTTGTTCCAGAGTGTCAATACACAAAGAGGCACAATAATGAGCCAGTCTGATTGATTGCATTAGCTACATCAACCGGATATGGCAGATATTATAATGACTGGCGTGCCCGCACCGCGTTACCATCATTAATCGCAAGCTTGCCACTCGCCAGTTCCTGTTTCAAGCAATTAATCTATTTTAATAGACGTATACTATACAACTATTACATCACAACAATGTGTATCACTAATGTCGAGAAATCGCTTGGCGGTGCGACCTTTGCCTTGCACTTGGAAGGTATGAAGCAAATGCTGAGGCCACACTCAATACTAGACTTGGGCCAATTTTAAAATTATAAAATCTCATGAAAAAAAAACTGGTACGCCGAGAGTGTCGACAGAAGAAGAAAACTTGAACACTACAGATACTTATTTACAGAAGTCTACGTAATGGTGCCGCGGGTTCAATGGTTTTTCTCAATTGTCAATTGTCCATCAACGCGTCTAAAGATTACAACTACGATGAATTCGTTTTTAGGGTTCCGTACCCAAATGGTAAAAAACAGAACCCTATTATACTAAGACTCCGCTGTCCGTCTGTCCGTCAGCCGTCCGTCTGTCACCAGACTGTATCTCTTGTCACAGATGATGCCGATGTATTTCTGTTGCCGCTTAAACAACAAATACTAAAATATAGAACCAAATACAGATAAAATGTGATTTTTTGCACGTTTTTAATCGATGGTCCAAAACACTCAATATTCATCATCACATCATCATCATTTCAGCCTGCGGACGTCCACTGCTGGACATAGGCCTTCCCAAGCGCACGCCACCACACCCTGTCCTCAGCCTTCCTCATCCAGCCGCTTCCCGCCACCCGCTTAATATCGTCAGCGAGCTGGAGGTCGCTCCATACTACGCTTACTTGTACGCTGTCTCCACTCCAGGACTTTCAGGCTCCAACGGTCATCGCCCCTACGACAAGCGTGACCTGCCCACTGCCACTTCAGCTTGCTAATGGTTTTGGCTATGTCGATGACCTTGGTTCTCCTGCGGCCAACACCCAATATTACTATACGTATATGATAGTAGTAGGAGATAATTGAACCTTCTGTCTTCTGCATCATCATCTCGCATGTTATATAAATAATGTTACTAACCCTTCGTGCGGGAGTTCGACTCGCACTTGGCCGATTATTAAATTGCAGGTCACTAATAATAATCGTTTAAATCGCCATGTACGCCGTTAACGGTACATAATTTATCAAAATTAAGGTAGGTATCAATATCAATCACAGATCGATAAGTGGTCTGCGGAATTAATTTAGTATTATATAAGTAAATACGGTAAGTGGTAAGTACTTTGATCCAGTAAACCCGATACATAGCGGGTAAGCTGAGTTCAATAGCACCGCGGGGTCGCGGGCGCCCGCCGCCCTCAACCTTGATGAACGATTACTGTTACGGACCTTGTTTATACAATGTAGGGCTGAATTCAGGAGTTGCTTTTGCCTACCAACCATTGACGTATACTCTAGACGGGACGGACCGCGAGTAAAAATGTCGCCAGTTACGTGTTATGGAAGCAAAAATGTCTATTGTGACCCCCTCCGGCGTCAGTAGTAAGCTGTAAGCCTACGCAGTATTTCGCAGGAGTCTCGACACATGGCGCTACATTTTCTTGTATGAAGATGGTTTACGTAAAATGTTCGGATGGGCCTATCTTGACTATTATTGTCAATGCTACCAACTCTATATTCTTTAAAATTGTGAAAAACTTACAAACTTAAGAGTTCTAACTTCTTCGTTTCAAAGGTGAGCGAAGCCTACTAGCACGCACTTTAATCACGTGGTTAGTTATGTTATGGCTACAATCTCACTTGATGGTGGGTGACAATACAGCCGATGATTTATCGTACTAACTCGAAAGGAGTGGTTAACCCTAATGTTTTTACACAGTTTTACACTGTAAAGTTGGGCAGCAACCTGCCACGGCCGAAGTATTCCACCAGACCCATCCTATAACAATTAAAATTCCAAAGTGGCTAGTGGAAGAAATCAAACCCGTGACCTCCTCGGAGCCACTGCGTTAGGGAGGTCGTCAAACTCATCCTAAAGAGAAACCTAGACTCCGCACTATAGGCTGTAAAAAGGTACAAAGGCCAGCTAGGAAATTGTGTAAGAAAAACGTATTCACCGTTATCGTAATCGTAAACAGGCTCTACCTTCTGATTAGCTCCCTAATTTACGTCAGCCGATCGGGGGGCAAAATTTGCTTACGATGACGATGAATACGTTTTTCTTACGCAATCAGAACCCTGGTCAAATAACGAATAGTAACACAAGTCTTTATGGAACACAGCTGCTTGACCTTACCTTTAGGTTTTGAGACCGGTATTATTGGCTAAGCCACTAAACTGAGCATTGATATCTTTCACTTTAGAATATCACCACACGGGCCATGTGCGAATCAGCACTATTCCTTCATTATGGGGAACTTTCACCAAGTTTTCCTTTAACGTTTAAGCAAGGCATAATATTTCCGAAGAGTCAGAGGTGCGTGCCTGAGGCGATTACTCGGTTGATGAGTTTTAATCACTTACTTTCAATCACCGGCATGCTTATGGATGAACTACGAGGCAAAAATTGCCCGCATAGTACAGATGGCATAAATCAGACTCTTCGACCTGCCACGTTGTCGCAATGCAGGTTGGCGGACTACCAATCTACAAATAGTAGTTAAGCTGCAGTTATTATAGCCATCTTACTGTATGTTCTTTTTTCTTTTTTTAACTATCAATTATTTATTCAATTAATGCACGGGACGTTTGCATCAGAAAAACTATAGTTACGAAGGTTTTTTTTATGCTATACTAGTTAGTACTTGACTGCGATCTCACCTGATGGTAAGTGATGATGCAGTCGAAGATGTTAGCGTACTAACTTGGAAGGGGTAAGTTAAGTCACCCCAACGGTTTCTACACAGCATCGTACCGGAACGCTAAAAAAGGACGAAACGCGGAGGTTTGCGAAAAAAGTGTATTTGTCGATCGGATATGTCATTCCTACGTACGAGTATATACAACGTGCAGATTACTTACCCTTATTAGCCGAAAGCCTAAAGTAGGGAACTATGTATAGATGCATGAAAAAATATCACTAGAAGTGTAGCTCATACTCTGAGGGAACTATAATAGTGAGTTCAAAAATATACCTTAGTTTTAAGTGACATCCCTATAAGCTGGTTCAATGTATTAATTATTTTATTTAATTATTATCAATACAAAAAATATTGAAAATAAAATAAAATAACTGGGACTTCTTATCACTTTAATGCGTTTCTAGGATCAAATTAAAGGTCAGCTGCGGGCACACTCTACGAACTAACCCACACCTTGTACTTATTTTGAATTTCTTTCCATTAGCAATTGTAGAAATAGAATAGACAAGGTAACGTGGCTACCGCTGCTAGATTGCTAATCGAGCGAAGGAAAAGAAAGCTTTATTTATTTCACAACCCCTTATTCTTTCACCCATCCAGCTTCGGCATTTGTGATTTCATACACACAATGCATTATACAAGTAGCTAATCGCTTATAACTTTGTCAACGATATTCGTGTATCGATAATGGCATAACGTGTTCTTCCAGGTTCTTCCAATATTGACTAAAAATCTCGTTGCAGCCACTTTCTGTAAAAAGTTTTTTTTTTTTTGTTTTTTTGCTTCCTTTGTACGACATTAAACGTCAGAGCTGCGATAAAGTTCGCTGTACGTATACACGTCTAACTATTATTCGGCCGTTCAGAGAATGCGTTCCTGACACCTATTGTTAGCCTGTCACTACCAATATACGCTGACATAACCTTGTAATAGCGCAGTTTAGATTTAGAAAAATATTTGACAAACAATTGAAAAAAAAATTACCAAGTTATTTGACACTCAGTTTGGCACAAATTTAAAACATTAATTGATTATTGATATAATAATGTTGTTTTAATGCTCATCAATTGTTAAAACGGTAAACAACCAGCAATAATATTTTTATCGTAACTGCAACGCCATTACAAAGTTACGTCGTCAGTTCAATCGCGATGTGTCAGGAACGCATTCTCTAAACGGCCGTATTATAACGACCAGCAACTGCTAGGCTCTAAGCGAAGACATTAAACTGGTAAATGAGTGAAGACGAATGCACTCAAAGTGAAGAGATGGGGGAGTCGAGTCGGAGTTGGTCTGATTGCGGAATTCTAAAATAGGCTGACACCCGCAATGTGCTTAGCCCGTCTGTGTCTAGGGCGTTTTAATATACGCGAGCCGCTGCAGACAAAAGCTTAGGTACCATCCAAAGTAATTCTGGAATTCAAACGCTTTTAAATCCTTGACAATATTATATTATATTGTTCTTTATCAAAGACACTCATACACAATTATTATCGGGTAAAAAACAAGGATGGTAAATGGATTTTTCCAAAAACTACGTATTTGTACACCCGATATCCGTGGTTTACACTATACAAGAAATTATACTCGTAACATTATCATATTCTTGCGTAAGCTTATAAGAATTATAATGTTATTTTGTGTTTCTGTTACAATATGTGCCTAAACATTTAATAAAATAAATAAATATATCAGTACGTAATACACACCATAATCTAGCCTCAAAGTAAGCGATAGCTTGTGTTATAAGTACTTAAAATCAGATAAATATAAAATATACATAATATTCAAAATACAATATATTATTGAAAAACACCCGCAGACACTGGCAAACATGTTCATCGCACAAACATTTCCAGTAGTGGGAATCGAACCCACGACCTCCGACGCATACGGCAGAATCGCTATCGCTACGCCATTCGATCGTCAAGTAATGTTATTGTAGTATTGTTGTCAGACCAAATAAATAAACGAAATTAAATCGACATGGTGTTTCCTTAACTTGTCACTATATTATGGTGAAAGCTGGTTATGTTATTAGTTTAAGAGTCCCGTCTCCATTATTTCGAAATACAAAATCATTCGGAAATCGTGGATATTTCGATCATGTTGTGGTGTTCTCGGTACACGAATATTTGACAGCAAATCGGCGCCGCATGTCAAGCTAGGCTAGGATGAATGAATGGGGCGCCTCCTTATCTCTATGATTATAACATGTAAGTAACATTTTAAAGATCAACGATATAATTAAAATTTTAGTACCTTTAACTGTAAACTGAAATAGTTAGGACTCTTTTTTGTACATACTTCTTATTCCTAACATAAAACTTATTCCTAACTTATTCTAATTACTGTACAAGCCTTGCCCGTTTGGAATGGTGTACGCTGAGCAGCTAGGCTAAACCGTTCCGCAAAAAATGAAGCCACCCCGTCCGGCATCAGTGAGACTAATACCCGCGAGGATATACATTTCTAAGGAAACTTTTGGCACTACGACCCCATGGCCCATTAGATTAAATAAGAACTTTTTAAATATAATATCGTCTTATTTTAGCTTGGCGCCACATATTTATAGCGAATCTCGAAATAACCTGGAAAACAAAGCCAACTGCTTACTCACTACATTGAGGAACATAAAGAAGAAAAAGAAATGAACGTGATTAATCGATCGAGAATATTAACTGAGTTTCAATGATAATAATAAATTAAGATTATCTAATAAAAATACATACTTTTCCTACGGTCAGTATTCTTTTTGGAACCAATTTTTTAATCAACTCCGAAAAACAAAAAAAAGATGACGATTTGTAGGTCGTATTTTCGTTTGTTACATCCGCTATAAGTTTTATAATTTTTAAGACGCCCGCTTTATTGTAAGCGAATTATATAGAAGTGGAAACTTTCGAATAATCTAAAGTTTCGAACCATCTAAAGTATACAATGGAAATTTAAAAAGAAATGGTGAGAAATGTTACGAAAATGATTCTAAAGCTTTTAAAGCAAAGGGTCTCACTAGATACGCAAGAAGTAAGAAGTTAGGTATTAGAGTGAATTACTTCAACTTTCGGCAGCACAAGGTCTGGGCCAGGTCGTTGGCCTCCCCCCTCCCCCTGCACTACTCTTCGTCCCAGCTACTCCCAGCCCAGTTATATTTAGACCGGAAGGGCGGTGGATATGTCCCCTTTTGCAAGTCCAAGATTGAACCAATCCTGAAAACTTGATATGAGGACAAAAATTGTTATAAATAAAAAGATTGACCAAAATTGGTATCTAAGTTCAAGTTATCTAAGAATAAAAATAAAATAGGGTTTTTTAAGAACCATTGACACAAGGAATTTGATTTACATATACGGAATTTAATTTTGCATCATTAATATATAAACTACAGATTTAGGGTCAGCGCTTAAAAGTGTCCGAACCTAATGAATGCCAAAACGCGAAACGAGTTCTAATCTCACTTAAGCAAAATTAATAATGGTTTAAGACATAAATTACAATGTTTTAGTTTGTTTATAAAAATACACATGTACACGTTTATATAGGTTTTCACAGGACACTTTTTGTGAATTTCGTATTACACCCGGGGTCTATAGATTTTTATGGCAATGTTTTGCATACAAAAAGTTACTTATTGTATTTATCCTTTAGCAGTTACTTAGATTTAATAAAAAAATTAAGTTAAAGGAATTTACTAATACGCTATGTAGATCACACGGGCTAGATCTGTATAGTGAACTAACCAAACATACACTTCGCAATAAAAAAAATGTTATGGTCACAAAAGCTTAGAGAACAATTCAAATAATCTTCATTTAAGCATCTTAGGCGCACGCGGATGAAAGCGAAGCGAGTGAAAGTGGCGGGTCAGGATCTATTGAGTATGTTATGAACTTGCAGAACTGTATTATCTATTATCTACAGTCGCATTTGGTATACAAGTGACCCGAAACTTTATCTACATCTGAACGATCCTATACAATTTATTATTACATACCTATAGAATATTTTCTATTTCTATATTAGTTACAACATTGTGTTTGTGTATTATTGTAACTTGGTTCTGAAATAATTACCCATGCTTTGATTAATTAAGTGAAAGTCAATAGTAGTCTAGGTACTTGTAAATTCTCAAACACAAATTCAAGCCATAATCCATAATTTGAGTCAACGTGATGTCTATAACAAATATAATCTAGTGAATACTGCAATTAGTGTTGTTACCACTGAAAAGAAAACTCAGGATATGGGCAAAACAAGGATTTTTGGCACCGATAAACGAGCGACGTTATTTTGCAACGTCCGCCCTGTCCAGGGTACATGTATATTGTTGTTACCGATGTAACACAATGTATGCCGATAAAACGCTTTAGTAGAACACATACCTGCGTTTCATGAAATCAGAAGGTACTATATATATGAAGGGAAGGTATGTTGTAATAGCGTAGGCGCTAAAGGTACGGCCGGTGGGCGTTTGCTTTCATGATACGTTTCACTTTATGCGGTTTATATCATCATACCTACTCACTAACAAAATGTTTTCCATATTTACAAACCACAAATTTGTATATTGTGAGCGCAATTATGAATATAATATTATATTGGAAGATGATTTATAACGTAACGTAACAGCAGGGCTAGACAAAGTAACAGTCGTTTAGGTTTTTCTACTATCCGTCACGTGGTTTTTCTACTATCGACAAGTCTTTGTCTAGGCCCGCCGAATGTTGATAGATTACCTATATCCTGCTTTAACACAATATATTCTACTTTTTATCCCGGAAATATTCATGGTCCCCGTGGCATTAGTAAAAAACCGAAATTCACGCGGGAGGAGCCGCGAGCGATCGCTAGTTACAAAATAAAGGCCGTGGTTGTTTCATCATCATCTCTTTCGTAACGCTCTTGTCAGAGCGGTCGTGGTCATCACTTTTCAGTGACACGCTTGACAATTCGTCTCCATTCCTCCCGGACAGCTGCTTTCCTGGTGCACACATGTAAGGGGACGTCCACTGCAGCCTTTACTTGGTCCGTCCATCTCATGGGCGATCTGCCGCGAGGTCTGGTTCCATCTACCTTTCCTTGGACGACTAGACGTTCGATGGAGATATTTTCACGTCTAGTCACGTGACCAAAGAAAGTGAGAATTCGAGCCTGAACGATGGAAGACAGACGCTGCTTGATGCCGAGTTCTTCCAGAATGGACTTGTTGGTCCGGAATTGGTTCCAGGACACTCTTAACATTCTTCTCCAGCACCACATCTCGAGAGCGTCTATTTTCTTTTTCTCACTTTCTCGCAGGGTCCACGTCTCCGAAGCGTAGAGGAAGCGTGGTTGTTTAAAAACTATCAATAAATACATCGACAGTTGCAGCTTGCGCTCGTATGCGCTCGCTGTTTGCCGTTAACCGAACCACATAGAGTTACCAATTTGTTGTTAGAAATAGCGGACTTTTTTTTTTGTTTATTAAAAATGTGAGCTTAATCAATATCACTGTGATCTCAAAAAACGTTACGCACATTATGTACACGTGTCTTTCTTGAATATGGAATCTTAAATTGTATTTAAGTCTTAATCATGCCTAAGGTTGTTATAATTCTGTTTGAATATCTTTGTCCTGGAAGCATCACTGTGATTGCACAAATCAGATACAGATTTGTGAACCGCAGTGATATTTTTGAAAATGTACATCCCTGAAACAGCTGTCAGATACCTGCCATACAAAATTGATGGCATGCAAAATTGAATTCTATGAAATTAATTATGAAATTAACGAACGAACGAACAAAAACCGGACGAATTCATAGATCCATAGATGTACTTTTGTATTTTTGCAGAATAGCACGGCTGTTCAAAACATAATATATTTATAGTACAGAAAGTAGGCCAAGATAAGAACCTAAAAATAGTAGTGTTTTTTTAGGTTATTATCGTGGCTTTCGCTCATCTTTTGTCCATTCAAGGTATAGGCAACGAATATATAATATTTGGTATAGGTATCTAAAATCAGACCGTGAGTGATAAAATTAAAACATTCGATATTCAATTATTGTTAACTCGTGTAGGTATATTTTACAGGAAACTTATAAATAACACATATTGAAAAATTATTATAAAGCACTTTTGTTACTAAGCTATACTTTTATTACAATGTATTAATACAAATCTATGCTCGGAGTTTCTCTACAGAAATGAGGAGATCCGTAGAGAAACCAGAGTCATCGACGTAGCTCAACGTATCGCGAAGCAGAAGTGGCAATGGGCGGGGCACATAGCTCGTAGGACCGACGGACGTTGGGTACCCAAAGTGCTGGAATGGCGACCCCGCAGGGGAAAGCGCAATGTTGGTAGACCTCGGACCAGATGAACTGATGATATTAAAACAGTCGCGGGAAGGGATACTGAAGTGGCGCAGGACCGTGCGGGCTGGAAATCATTGCAGAAGACCTTTGTCCAGCAGTGGACGTCCGTCAGCTGAAACGAACGAACGAACAAATCACTTTTGGACCGGTTGGGCTAGTCCGTACTTGGAGCCCATGAAGCGTGGTAAACCTAACAATAGTGCACGGTCTATGGTACGTGCCACGTGTGTCGTGCTGTCGTATTAGTGTCGTATAGTTACCGCTATTTTCGTTCGTCTGCATCACTCCAAGCGGAAGTTTGGACTCCGGCATGATTTGCCAACTCATTAGTATTATACCTATACCTTACCTTTATCTTACCTTTGAATGAAACAGTAACTTTTACTGGAGTCCATGTATTGAATCTACGAAGACGTGCCCCACTCCTTCAAAATCGCTTATGTTTCATTCGATTCGTATGGAGATTGACAAAGTGGGGTGCGTCATCGTACATTGAAGTAACTATCTTATGCTCTTATTTATCCTTGGGACCTAGCACCAATTTATCCTCATTTTTCATTTAGGCTTATTTTACAAGGACTAACGAATAGTCATAAAAATAATAAAAATAAACTTATTACACTATAATAGCAATTAAATAGTGATAACTTTTTAACGATTTAAAACTAAGTTTACGAGGGTTCAAACTAAAGCTCAAATAAAAAAAGTAAAAAAAAATAACTTATGTCATCAGGCATTATGTATCCTGCCGTCTAAGCATCTGGTCAAGTTTATTTTCTTACCTACCTACCTGGAATTCGAAGATCAGGGGTCTAATTGAGTAAGAAATACGTATTCATGGTTAACGTAATCCTTGGCAAATTCTGCCCTCCGATTGGCTAACGTAAATCAGCGAACCAATCAAAAATGACTCCAGACCTGTAAAAGTAGCGTTTCCTTCACCAAATAGAAATGGAAATGACAAAAGTTCATTGAAATATGTTACCTCCAACTTTGTAAAACTTTAACGGAAATACGAAGCTTGATAGAAGCGCTATACAGAATAGCAGCTGATTGCTTTCATCACGGTCTATTGTTTCTGAGGGGTACAGTCTACAAGTCAGTAGTCTCCTGTGTTTAATTCGAAGCAACTATGTACCTATAGCAAGGGCGCAGGCGTAGTGCGGTGTGCTGTGTGACCCGTAGTACCTATATGCTTATTTAGTCTGTATTTGCCTCCCTTTTTACAATCTTTTATTAAGTTTCACCTGTACCGATGTTAATTTATTTATTTGTTTGTCTCAGTCTGTTATCAAATCTTACAAGTGTTTTTTTATAACCAACTTCCCGGTTACCGCATCCACCACCACTTTTAACCATTATACATTAGCAATTCTATAAACAGAGATGGACTGATCCAGCACAACAAAAAATATGGGTGGGATCACCCATATTTTTATTATAATAATTTTAGAACAGTCATGGACCATCCCGTCTAAATGATCTTTTTACTGGATACCATCGCATGCTCAGATCACTCAAACACAGTGATCTGAGATCGCATGACAGTTCCTAGTAGTTCAATGCTATCGTAGTTGGCAGCAGTCTACCTATGTAACGGGAACATTTTGAGCTGAAATTTTGCATGTAAATTGGTGACAATGAAAATTTTTATGCCATGGAGCTGATTTGATGATGGAACCGGAAAGAGTCATAGGAACTCAGTAGTTAAACGACACAACCCAATCGAATTTGTTCGTTTGATTTGTCTTGATGAGTACTTTGATCCTAGATGGTAGCCAGGGTCTGATGATGGTGCTGGAAGATGGTCCATGGTCCACTGACATTGGTCTCCTGCAATGATTTCCAGCCCACACGATCCTGCGCTACCTGTATCCAGCGCCTTCCCGCGACTCTTTGAATGTCGTCAGTCCATCTGGTCTGAGACCAGCCAACACTGAGCTTTCCCGTGCGGGGTCACTATTTAGAAATTATAAAAACTTAACTGACCCACGCCGATAATCGAAATAGAGACCTCCCAATCGAATCCAAGCGCCCACCACTGCGCCATAAATGTCGTTATAGCGGCTTGT
This sequence comes from Coenonympha glycerion, assembly GCA_963855885.1. Lineage (NCBI taxonomy): Eukaryota > Metazoa > Arthropoda > Insecta > Lepidoptera > Nymphalidae > Coenonympha > Coenonympha glycerion. The sequence goes on along the minus strand of OY979626.1, from coordinate 13,501,551 downwards.
GTGATCCATTCTAGATTCTAGCGAATGCGAATACTTCATTAAAATTACCTAACACCTCATTTCTGCGTAAATGGTTACAATTACAAGCCTACGTAAACTAACCGCCTTGACACCTCAGGTATAATATCATAATACCCTTTGTTAATACCGCAATCGTATTGTAATGCGAAACTTTAGTAGGTTAAGGAAATTAAGTGGTTATAATCAAGTGCATAGTTTCAATAACTGCATTAGCCATGCATTTGCACGTGTAAACAATGCATGAGCTGGGCAGGAAAAGTTTCAAGTATACCTATATGTATCTAAATTATTTTTAAGGGTTCCGTGGTCCGTACCCAAAGGGTGACTAAAATTACACTACACCATATATTAAAAATAGAATAAAAGGGGATCCCATACAACAAACGTCATTTTTTGCGCGGTTTCAGTCGATAGATCGAGTAGATCCATTATTACTCTACTTGTATAGTAGTAGTAAATAATTGTGCCTTCTGGCTTCTGCATCATCACCTCGCAACGTTATATAAATTGTACAGAACTCTTCGTGTGCAGAACTCTTCGTGTGCAAAACCGACACGCACTTGACCGATATTTTTTAAAATGGAACGAAAGAGATGAAGATAAACCATGAAGACATGCCCCACTCTGTCAAACTCCATATTAATCGAATGAAACATAAGCGATTTTTACAGAGTGGGGCGCGTCTTCGTGGATTGAAATATCTATACTTGAATAGATACACCACGATCTTAATTGTTAAACACGATCCTCGTATACGAAAAGATGGAGAGTAGAACAAGAAGAAGAGACCAAGCACAAAACTATTTTACGTACAAAGTCGTGGGTAATTGTTATTCATTTCCTAGTCATAGGTATTACTTGAGTCATATTTTCATAAGATACTGATTACGTCGAGATTGAGAAAAGCGCATGAGTCATTCACGGAAAAACTACCTACGTTACACAAAATGACTAGTTCGTCAGATACAAGCGAATGGGTTGAATATCTGTGTGTAACCATTTAAAAACTGAAAAGGTTTATTATTTTATGAAACGAAAAAAGTTGGCTGCGAAATTCAAATTTTATTTAGTTCTTTGCTAATATATTCTAACTTCACATTGTAGATTTAAAGCAATGAATATAGCGAGCATGATATTTATGCATCTACATGTTTTCAATAAAAACTTTGCTCATAATTTCCCATTCACCCTATAATGATTCACAAAAGATTATTTTCTGTAGTTTCCCAGATTTGGAACTATGGGGAACCAATAAAAAGTAAATGAGTATAGTTCTTTGTTGAATATAGTTTTAATGAAAAACATGTACATGCATAAACGTTATGCTCTCAAAACTCGTAACCACAAACCTATACGTCTACTTTTTGTAAAAAACAAAATAAAATTTGAATTTTCGCTCATGGATGATACCCATCTATACCAATTTCTGCCTATTTTTGTACTGTTTATTCTAAAGCAAAAGCAGTACCTAAACAACTTCATCAATGCTTCAGCGCGAACTAGATTTTTCGCCAGCGCTCAATTTTAACGGTCCCACGATATCCGTATCGTATATACTCGTAGAGTTAACCCGATTATCATATTTGCCCGTTTGCCGCGCGATAAACAGTCTTACACAAACAATACACGTGAATCATATAGCACTAGGTACCTATACATATTTCAATCCACGACGACGCGCCCCACCCTGTCAAACTCCATATTATGAATCGAATGAAACACGCAAGCGATTTTGACAGTTAAAAAGAAATAAATAAAAAATTAGCTTCCGAACATATAGGTACAGAAAATTTCATAACAATCGGTCGAGCCGTTTCGGAGGTGTTAGGTAGCAAAAATTGACCTGGCAAACGTTGTTTTGCCGTATAAATTATTTCTCACACAAAAAATTATGTACGACCAACTCTCAGACCTATCGATTTATATCGCTATTTTACACAAAATTTGGCTATTTTTTTGTTAATAATAAAATTCATTCTGTTATAGGTATTGTTTTTCGCACCACATTAAAACACGATGCGTAGGTGTTTCCTGTTTCGACTGTTTGGATTTGAAATCTAGTTGGTATACATTGCGGCCACGCGCTCGGTATTCTACATACACCTTGCCTAGGTATTGTATGGAATACCTTGATCATACCTATAGATTGTCGGTAACATATTTAAAGCAGATTGTCTATTGGACACAAATAATGCAAACGACTTACTAACGTAGCGCAATATGAGCTGAGAATATGAGTTAGTGTAGAATTATACAGTAGGTCTACCTAGGGCATCTATAACAGCGGCAGTGACTCGAATCGCGTAGGACATAGTCATTCACAACCGCGTTCCCGTCGCGTTCACTCATATCGCTCCTCGATTTAATATTAGACAACATGTGTGAATACGATTTACGAAGCCGGCGGCAACTTAAATTGCGGAAAATATAGCAAAGCAAAAAATACCGCAATTTAGGTTCAAACCGCAGCTTCTCGTAAATTTCATCGAGTGACTACGAGTAAAGTCATGCGATTCAATGAGTGCGGAAAAATATTGCTAAGTGGTATGTGTTAGTGTTCGGAGTTTTCGTGCGAACTAACCAAAGTGTTTCACGGATTTTGCAACTGGGGAGAAGGAATTTCTTTATGAAAACGCAGGTTACATGAAGCTTCGCCTGCATCGTTAATGTACGAGGTTAGTAATAAATATGTTCATCTCATTAAAAAGATAGCTGTTATAACAATTATAATAAAATAATTTAAGTAAAAGATATTATTATTATTTAATTTTCTTCACGATTTTCTCTATTACGGGTAGAGATACGCCATAACCTCCATTCGAGTAACTGATTTTTTACACTATAGAAGATAGTACTTGACTGCGATCTCACCTGATGGTAAGTGATGATGCAGCCGAAGATGTTATCGTACTAACTTGGAAGGTGTAAGTAAACTCACTATTATGTATTCCGTGCCGGAACGCTAAATCAATGGCGATGCATCTTTGCTGGTAGGGTGATAAAAAGCCACGGCCGAAGCTTCCCAGCAGAACAGACTTGAGCCAGTTTAGAAATTATAAAATTCGAACGTGGGCCCCGTGGCGGGAATCGATCCCCCAACCTCCCATTCGAATCCGAGCCACTGCACCAGGGAGGTCGTCAGAATATTAGTAATCTATAGTATTTTTATTATGGTTAATTAGCTGACCTGGAAACGTTGTTTTGCTACAAAATATTTTACACAAAAAAATTCATAATATAATCGGTCAAACCGATTCGGTTCTATGTATTATAAAGGAAGATAGGTATAGTCGCGGAATGGAAGGGTTCGTCACTTTAGTGTCGATTTTCGCTTGCACTAGTACTGCAAGATTCTATAATGTCAACATACCAAAACAATCGACTAGTGCAAACGAATCTGTTTGAAAATTGACGAAACTTTTCGTTCCCTTACTGTACTTATGCAACTCAGTTTTATGCACTACCTTAACGAACGAGTAAGGTCCTTTTAGAGTTCCGTACCCGAAGGGTAAAAGAGGAACCCTATTACTGAGACTTCGCTGTCCGTCCGTCCGTCCGTCTGTCACCAGGCTGTATCTCTCGAACCGTGATAGCTACAGACTTGCAATTTTCACAGATGATGTATTTCTGTTGCAGCTATAAGACCAAATACTAAAAAGTAGAATTAAATAAATATTTAAGGGGGCTCCCATACAACAACCGTGATTTTTTGCTTGTTTTTGCTCGATATTGATAACAGTAACAGGTAGACGCTTCAAATTTTCACAGAATATTAAGTAATATACTTACTGTAGAAATATAGAGTTATAAATTAAAATAAGATGAAAAATTACGGGGGCGCAATTACAATAAACGTCATTTTTATGCTCTTTTATGATTTTGTGGGCAGGTGTGTTTGGTTTATTTTAATACTATAGAGGATGGGTCTTGATGGTACGGAACCCTAAGTGCGCAAGCCCGACTCGCACTTGACCATTTTTTTCAAATTACGGAAATTTTGCCGAAGACGAACGAAGACGCGCCTCACTCTGTCAAAATCGTTGATGTTTCATTCGTTTCACATGGATTCTGACGTAGTGGGGCGCGTCATCGTGAATTGAAATTTTTACCTATAAAGTGGTATATTTATTCTGTAACCTGTCCGTAATTTGAAAACCCTAATATAAAGGACTTTACTCTTTATAACATAGATATCTAAACGTAGTTAGTGAAAATCCTTCACATTTTCTATGAAGTGTCATTCATAATTTCGTAGATGACTCACTGTGGATTCAGTCATCATTGATGATGATACGCGTTTGTTGGCATAATGTACCGTAAACAGGTTTGGAATGGACACAATGTAATATTTCACGTTTACAAGTGACAACATTGACCTCCTTGCTTTAGGGTTTCGTGGTTTGTACTGTATTTCGCCATCAGGTATTTTACTCCATTTTTAGGGTTCCGTACCCAAAGGGCAAAAACGGGGCCTTTATTCCGGAGACTTCGCCGTCTGTCCGGCGCCGGGTAGACGGCCGTGTGTCACCAAGCTATATCTCTTGAACCGTGATAGTAAGACAGCTGAAATTTTCACAGATGATGTATTTCTGTTGCCCCTATAACAACTACTAAAAATAGAATAAAATATATAGGTATAAAGAGAGCCTCTTATACAACAAACGAGATTTTTTTGCCGTTTTTATAGGTAAACAGTACGGAATCCTTGTTGCACAACTCCGAATCGTACTTAGCCGATTTTTTATTGCGTTATTGCACAGTAAACTGGATAGTAATGACTTCCACTGAAAATAAAGTTCTTATCCGACGAGGAAATCAAAAGTTACAAGCATTTGAATTTTTCTTCTTTCCCTTTCTCGCAAAACGAAAAGTGTAAAGTTACCACGAGTTACTATGACTTGAGTAATAGTGAAGTTGATTGTTATGAAATTTTCTGGTAGGTCGTAAGCTATTTTTTATTTTATATCCCTTAAGGCAAAACAACGTTCGCCGGGTCAGCTACGATGACCTCCCTGGCGCAGTAGACGCAAGCTCGGATTTGAGCCAGAGATCGCGGGATTGATTCCCGCCGCGGGCCTCTACAGAGTTTTATGATTCTAAATTGACTCAGGTCTCTGATATGAGGCTTCGGGTGTTTTTACGATGACCTCTCTGGCGCAGTAGACACAGGCTTGGATTCGAGCCTGAGATTGATTGATTCCCGCCGCGGGCCTCTACAGAGTTTTATGATTCTAAATTGACTCAGGTCTCTGATATGAGGCTTCGGGTGTTTTTACGATGACCTCTCTGGCGCAGTAGACACAGGCTTGGATTCGAGCCTGAGATTGATTGATTCCCGCCGCGGGCCTCTACAGAGTTTTATGATTCTAAATTGACTCAGGTCTCTGATATGAGGCTTCGGGTGTTTTTACGATGACCTCTCTGGCGCAGTAGACGCAGGCTTGGATTCGAGCCTGAGATTGATTGATTCCCGCCGCGGGCCTCTACAGAGTTTTATGATTCTAAATTGACTCAGGTCTCTGATATGAGGCTTCGGGTGTTTTTACGATGACCTCTCTGGCGCAGTAGACGCAGGCTTGGATTCGAGCCTGAGATTGATTGATTCCCGCCGCGGGCCTCTACAGAGTTTTATGATTCTAAATTGACTCAGGTCTCTGATATAAGGCTTCGGGTGTTTTTAGTTACACCCTTCCATGAAAGACACCACCATTATAAGATTTAGCTCTGCGGTGCGATGCTGTGTAGAAACCGTCAGGGGTTACCTACCCGTTCCAAGTTAGTTCGATAGCACCTTCATCTGCACAGGTGAATTACTATACGATGGAAAAATACTTTTAAATTAAAGTAAAAGCGTTCACACATTGGTCAAAGACTGTAACTGAATATATTGTTGCATTAAGTACACTTTGTAAGAGAATTTTCTATAAGTAGTATTTTAGTAGTAGTAATTTTCTGTAAGTATAGAGTATAAGGTAAAAATACCTATTTTGCTGTTTTCACTAAAGGTATTATATTTTTCCCAGTAATTCATTGCTATCTGCAAGTGTCACTAGTAGGTATCTTGAGTTTCTATTTAATAGAAATGACGTCTTTTGCGAGCGTAAAATGATATCGAATAAAGTGCACTCATGTTCCTATTCCATATACCTACATATCACGCACGACACTTCTAATGGTTTTTATTTTTATCATAATAGACCTTCAGACTTTAATTCAATCCCTTTCTTTTGATTCAGCTAGAGTGAGACCCTACCAATACGTCTAGTCTAAAGTCAACCCCTTCAATGTCACTTAAAAATCATGTTATCTAGACAAAACAAGGGTTGAAAGGATTTTCTAGTTTTTTAGGGGTTTAACAGCTGCTGCTCTAGAATGAACTAGCGTTGGTAATAAAAATTAAACTCAACCCTGTATCTATACCTCATACTTTTTTTCAGTAGACATATAATATTTAACGTTCAAGTACCTACAACATACATATTACATTTTTTTAAATATAAATTGTTTTTATTTCATCAAAATCGGTAGTCGTTTCCGAGGTCCGCAAAATTTAGTCTTTATGAATAGGTATACTCGTATTTATGTACAAGATTCACCCCGAGTTATTTGTTTGAAGTCGAGAGAATTCTACATTTTACTTAGAATAGTAATGAAGAGATTAAGTAAGATACACCTTATCCACTTAAAGAGTTGTATACATAATATGTATATAATATATTTATCCAAGGTCTAACCTTGCGTAAGAGCTTGTTTACCTACTTTACTGTAGGATGCGTAAGTTATTAGCTATTTTATCAGAATACGAAAACTGTGCTTGCCAAGTTCTTCTCGTACTTATTTATGTGTACGAGTATAAAGAACATTATAATATCTATCTATATATACTTATAATAAAACTGTAAAGGGTCGAATTCTGTACATTGAAGATATTTTGAAAATTTTTGTTGGAGGACACTATTTAGTCGATACTGAAGCCAAAACTGTAATTTGTTTAATTTTTGTCTGTCTGTCTGTCTGTCTGTCTGTCTGTCTGTCTGTCTGTCTGTTTCACGACCGGGCATCACGGCTAATCCGCTGGATGGATTTAAATGAAACTTGACATGATTATAGTTCATATCCCGAGGTAGGACATAGGATACTTTTTGTCCCGAAATTCATCATGGTTTCCCTGGAAGACGGCATCAAAGTCCAAACGTTTTTTAGTTATAATTCATTAACGCGTTGTCCGATTCCATTTATTCTTTTTTTGTTAGAAAGGAGGTTTTTTAAAGATTATTCCATACAAATCTTATCATGATCACTTTTGTAGTTCAGAAATTACAGACATCAGAACCTTTAAGTTCAAGTAGGTAGGTGACTTGAAACTCGGAATGCACAAAGAACCTAGGGCTAGGACGTAGGGCTCAAGTAAGACTGGAGTACCCTTACAGCCGTAAATAAATATGCTTAGCAGGAGATTTTGTATGGTTTAAAATTTTTCACTTTTAGGGTGAAGAAAAATCATGTAACTGGCGTTATCGCTACATTATACCGTATAGCGCCATCTCTGCAATTTATGTGGAACTTGAATGTAAAACTCTGAGATAGATACTACCGAATTTTTTTTTTTAAAAATTAACTGTCATGTTATTTACTGTTTCCTGACTTTATACTAAGATGGCACTGTTAACACATGAACAGTTTTAAACTTTATCATCCGCAATATGGAAAGGGTAAGATAATGGTTCACAAATATTTTTAACTCTTAGGTATTATCGATCCTAACCGACTGACTGTCACCTAAGGTATTTTTATACGTAAAGAAATATATAGCCATTGTTCATTCTGATGTTTTGGATTGTATTGAGATGAAGCAAAGATTTTTAAAAGACTCTTATATTATGTTGGGCTGGGGAATATTGTTAGTAGAGTAATTTATCCCAGTGGTACCTACCCGACCGAACTCTGAAAGAAGAGTTCTACCACCAGTACAACTTTTTACATGGTTTAATAATTTTTGACATATTTCGTGGTTTCAGAATAAAAATCACAATGAAAAGGACGATTTTAAGTGTCGATATTTCGATACATTGGTACAATTCGTGGTCACGTAGTGACCACGACCTGTGCCACTGGGTCGAAATATCGACAGTTAAAATCGTCCTTTTGATCTTTCAACTACGTATTAATGAAACTTTATATTATTATTAAGAAAAAGTAGTTTTCAAAATCACCACAAGATAACCCGTGCAAAGTAAGAACAGGTTTCTGTACAACATCACACCAGAATCCCGCGAAAAATCAAGGAATTCCAGTAGGAAGGTATATTATGTAAAAAAATCGTAATTCACGCGGGCGGAGCCGCGGGCAACAGCTAGTTTATATATAAGGTGTGGGTTACTTCGTATAGTGTGCCCCCAGCTAACCTTTTTACTTGATCCTAGTAACACATTAACTTGATAAAAAGTTCCAGTTATTTTATTTTATTTTCAATACAAAACTTATTATTTAACTTAGAAAAAATATATTTAGCAACCACAACAGCTGTGATGTGAACAAACTTCATATCAAAATTATTCGATCCTATTCGAAGTGGGGTTTAGGGATGTCACTTAAAATTTATGGTACTATTTTGAACTCCCTATAGTTCCCTCAGGATATTAGTTAGCTACACTTCTCGTGATATTTTTTCATGCATTTTTACATCATTGCCTACTTCAGGCTTTCGGCTAATTAGGGAAAGTAATCTACACCTTGTAAATATGAAAAATATTATGATGAGTGAAAAATATAAGATACTTATGTAGAAGCTTTATTTAAAAAAAAGATTCCGACGAATTGAGAACCTCCTACTTTTTTTGAAGTCGGTTTAAAAGTAAAATGAGGCGTTTTATTGAGCTATCAGCTAGTTAATCAAAGAAGGTATATTATGTTCTGCTTAGTGCATTCGTTATACGGAAATAAAGATTCAGTTAAAAGTACAACTATAATTGTTGTAACTATCAGACCCAGCAGACGTTGTTTTGCCCTTTAAGTTATTCTACTAATATTATAAACGCGAAAGTTCGTAAGTATTGATGGATGAATTTTTTGTTACTCTTTCGCAACGCAACTAGTTCCGCCAAATTGGTTAGATTTGGCTGAAATTTGAAACATAGACAGCTGATAGCCCGGAGCTACTTTTCCCGGACAAATCCATCGTTACCACGGGATTCGCGAAAAAAACGAAATTCACGCGGGCGGAGCCGTGTGCAACAGCTAGTTTCATTTACTTAGGGGTATGAAATAGTAGTTTATGGTACAAGTTGGTTATTACCGCTGAGGCGCCATTTGTGTCTTTTCCAGTTTAGGGCTCATGTTCATTCATCCAGAGTGTTATGCGACATGTCTTATATGAATAATATATTTATGAACTGTCGAAACCGTTCATTTATCCCATCGAAAATTGTGCTATAATAAATATTCATAACGAGGACCTACCATATTCAGTGAAAACGTCATAATGTCACGTTTGTACGAGAAGAAACAAACATGTCACCCTGTTGTTATTCGTGTGTAGCCCAAAGTAACCTACCTACCAACTAGATACATTAGTAGTTTATGGTACAAGTGAGTAATGTTGGTGATTACCGCTGAGGCGCCATTGAGACTCGAGCCGTCAGGTGAGGGTCTTAAGATAGCCGAGGACGGTAATCATCAATACTCACGTGTATCATTCGACGTTTTTCAACACACTTCTGAATAAAATAATACTAAAAATAATTTTATTTAGTAGATAAAATTAAAAAAAAACTGTCTAACTCACTAGTGAATAATAGTAATGAAAAAGTCACAGTTTGCGATTATAGGTGTAATTGCGGTATATACACAAAAATCACAAAAATGTTTCAAGCCGTTTCGGATGCGTATGTTTACAACACTGTGACACGAGAACTTTATATACGAGAAGATTGTACATACAAGTAATTAAAATGACGCGTTTTATATATTTGATTAAAGTAATTACGATATGGTTTTAATGTACTTACAAGGCATATGCGTGTAACGTTAGATTGACCTAGTTTTTAAATACGAATATGTACGAGTGCTCGGCCATCTCGTTGGCTGGGCCGAACATGTTTAACAAATTAACAACAGTTATAAACGATATAACAATGAGCTCTACCAGCATAGGTATAATATTCGAAAATAGTTTTGTTTGTACGCCACAATTGATCAGGGTTACTTTAAGACCATATTAACATCATGAAAATGGTGGTCTTGAGTCAATCTTAAAAGATAGACATTATAGTTTTTTGTGTTTTTTTAGTTATTTTCAAAAACATAACTGCACCAAAGCAAGGCAGCGATAGACCAATAGTTCGGAGCTTGGTGCTAGTCGACATTTAAATCAGTTTTTTATCTTAAGGAGCATCGGCCATTCAATAAAATTTGTAAATATAAATAATATAATAAATCCCAGCAAAAACATTTTCATGTAAAATGTTGCCAAGACGAGAACATGGCTCACACTATCAAAAAGTTATCAGATCTCATGTAGAGCAAGACTTCTAACTCTACACGCCCTAACTCTATAAATCCTAACTTTATAAACTCTACACTTTAGTCAAAATATATTATGTCTTGGCTGTTTCGGTACCGTCACATGGGCGTAAAGTGAAGAATTTATTCACTGTTCAGTACTTTTCTAATAGAGTTTTGCAAGTGGCATAATGGACCGTGCAAAATTCAAGAAATTTCACATTAAAATTAAATGGTATCACCATTGTTATGGGAAAAAACTTCCATTTATTAAATATATCCTCTAAAGCAAAGGAACACACTTTTGCAAAGTATTTGAAACCAATGCAGTTTCTGAGGAGACTCAATAACTATCTAATAAATAATCGTTACTACAGAAACTAGGTATTGTATATCAGAAAAGTACAAAGTCAGTAAATAATATTTTTACTTTACACCCATGTGACAGTAACGAAACAGCCAAGACATAATATATTTTGACTAAAGTGTAGAGTTTATAAAGTTAGGATTTATAGAGTTAGGGCGTGTAGAGTTAGAAGTCTTGCTCTACATGAGATCTGATAACTTTTTGATAGTGTGAGCCATGTTCTCGTCTTGGCAACATTTTACATGAAAATGTTTTTGCTGGGATTTCACTTCTTTTTGTAAGTTGTTTACGACTATATTTTTTATTTGGTTAATTTCCTTTTCTTTGGTGTATTTCTTAAATATCATTGCAAGGTGGATAATTGTCCGAATCAAGTATCCCCCCCCTCTATCATTTAAATGAGGGAACCCTCCTTGGTTCACCTAGTTTATTTTTTTCCTTATTTGTAGTTTATTACAAAGAGTCCCTATATCAATTTTGAGACCTCTAGCATCAATATTTGCGGTAATTTCATACAAACTTCCATCCCCTATTTTAAGGGGTTGGGGGGTTAAATTTCCAACATTTGAAATTTTTTTGTTGGTTGTGTGCTAATACTAGCTTATATACCAAATTTCAGAAATTAAGTTTTTATTATACCTATATACTTATGGGAAACCCCATACGAACTTCCAACCCCCTAATTTTATGGATGTGGGGTGATTTACTAAAAATCCTGAAACACGTATTTAATCTGGGGACACGGTAGTGTCCCCGCCAAGACGAGCCAAGCGAAGCGCGAGGGCACTACCTATCTTTTCTCGAAGTGTTTCGCCGTATTTTTAAACCCTTATAACTTAGGCCTGAATTATTTCAGATAATCAAAATTCTCGGAAAATGATGTCGCCAGTGAACTTATTAAACCTATAAAGTTTCAATTTTATAGGTCTTATACTTTAGATTTTATTGACGTCTAAAAAACCCAAATTTCGTCACTGACTGACTGACTGACTCACTGATGATCATCAAAATTCCTAGGTACTTCCTGAAGACCTAGAAAGCTGAAATTTGGTATATAAGCTAGTATTAGCACACAACCAACAAAAAAATTCCAAAAGTTGGAAATTTAACCCCCCAACCCCTTAAAATAGGGGATGGAAGTTTGTATGAAATTACCGCAAATATTGATGCTAGAGGTCTCAAAATTGATATAGGGACTCTTTGTAATAAACAATTAAATACGTGTTTCAGGATTTTTAGTTAATCACCCCACATCCATAAAATTAGGGGGTTGGAAGTTCGTATGGGGTTTCCCATAAGTATATAGGTATAATAAAAACTTAATTTCTGAAATTTGGTATATAAGCTAGTATTAGCACACAACCAACAAAAAAAATCCAAAAGTTGGAAATTTAACCCCCCAACCCCTTAAAATAGGGGATGGAAGTTTGTATGAAATTACCGCAAATATTGATGCTAGAGGTCTCAAAATTGATATAGGGACTCTTTGTAATAAACAATTAAATACGTGTTTCAGGATTTTTAGTTAATCACCCCACATCCATAAAATTAGGGGGTTGGAAGTTCGTATGGGGTTTCCCATAAGTATATAGGTATAATAAAAACTTAATTTCTGAAATTTGGTATATAAGCTAGTATTAGCACACAACCAACAAAAAAAATCCAAAAGTTGGAAATTTAACCCCCCAACCCCTTAAAATAGGGGATGGAAGTTTGTATGAAATTACCGCAAATATTGATGCTAGAGGTCTCAAAATTGATATAGGGACTCTTTGTAATAAACAATTAAATACGTGTTTCTGGATTTTTAGTTAATCACCCCACATCCATAAAATTAGGGGGTTGGAAGTTCGTATGGGGTTTCCCATAAGTATATAGGTATAATAAAAACTTAATTTCTGAAATTTGGTATATAAGCTAGTATTAGCACACAACCAACAAAAAAATTTCAAATGTTGGAAATTTAACCCCCCAACCCCTTAAAATAGGGGATGGAAGTTTGTATGAAATTACCGCAAATATTGATGCTAGAGGTCTCAAAATTGATATAGGGACTCTTTGTAATAAACTACAAATAAGGAAAAAAATAAACTAGGTGAACCAAGGAGGGTTCCCTCATTTAAATGATAGAGGGGGGATACTTGATTCGGACAATTATCCACCTTGCAATGATATTTAAGAAATACACCAAAGAAAAGGAAATTAACCAAATAAAAAATATAGTCGTAAACAACTTACAAAAAGAAGTGAAATCCCAGCAAAAACATTTTCATGTAAAATGTTGCCAAGACGAGAACATGGCTCACACTATCAAAAAGTTATCAGATCTCATGTAGAGCAAGACTTCTAACTCTACACGCCCTAACTCTATAAATCCTAACTTTATAAACTCTACACTTTAGTCAAAATATATTATGTCTTGGCTGTTTCGTTACTGTCACATGGGTGTAAAGTAAAAATATTATTTACTGACTTTGTACTTTTCTGATATACAATACCTAGTTTCTGTAGTAACGATTATTTATTAGATAGTTATTGAGTCTCCTCAGAAACTGCATTGGTTTCAAATACTTTGCAAAAGTGTGTTCCTTTGCTTTAGAGGATATATTTAATAAATGGAAGTTTTTTCCCATAACAATGGTGATACCATTTAATTTTAATGTGAAATTTCTTGAATTTTGCACGGTCCATTATGCCACTTGCAAAACTCTATTAGAAAAGTACTGAACAGTGAATAAATTCTTCACTTTACGCCCATGTGACGGTACCGAAACAGCCAAGACATAATATATTTTGACTAAAGTGTAGAGTTTATAAAGTTAGGATTTATAGAGTTAGGGCGTGTAGAGTTAGAAGTCTTGCTCTACATGAGATCTGATAACTTTTTGATAGTGTGAGCCATGTTCTCGTCTTGGCAACATTTTACATGAAAATGTTTTTGCTGGGATTGTTTATTACAAAGAGTCCCTATATCAATTTTGAGACCTCTAGCATCAATATTTGCGGTAATTTCATACAAACTTCCATCCCCTATTTTAAGGGGTTGGGGGGTTAAATTTCCAACTTTTGGATTTTTTTTGTTGGTTGTGTGCTAATACTAGCTTATATACCAAATTTCAGAAATTAAGTTTTTATTATACCTATATACTTATGGGAAACCCCATACGAACTTCCAACCCCCTAATTTTATGGATGTGGGGTGATTAACTAAAAATCCTGAAACACGTATTTAATTGTTTATTACAAAGAGTCCCTATATCAATTTTGAGACCTCTAGCATCAATATTTGCGGTAATTTCATACAAACTTCCATCCCCTATTTTAAGGGGTTGGGGGGTTAAATTTCCAACTTTTGGATTTTTTTTGTTGGTTGTGTGCTAATACTAGCTTATATACCAAATTTCAGAAATTAAGTTTTTATTATACCTATATACTTATGGGAAACCCCATACGAACTTCCAACCCCCTAATTTTATGGATGTGGGGTGATTAACTAAAAATCCTGAAACACGTATTTAATTGTTTATTACAAAGAGTCCCTATATCAATTTTGAGACCTCTAGCATCAATATTTGCGGTAATTTCATACAAACTTCCATCCCCTATTTTAAGGGGTTGGGGGGTTAAATTTCCAACTTTTGGAATTTTTTTGTTGATTGTGTGCTAATACTAGCTTATATACCAAATTTCAGCTTTCTAGGTCTTCAGGAAGTACCTAGGAATTTTGATGATCATCAGTGAGTCAGTCAGTCAGTCAGTGACGAAATTTGGGTTTTTTAGACGTCAATAAAATCTAAAGTATAAGACCTATAAAATTGAAACTTTATAGGTTTAATAAGTTCACTGGCGACATCATTTTCCGAGAATTTTGATTATCTGAAATAATTCAGGCCTAAGTTATAAGGGTTTAAAAATACGGCGAAACACTTCGAGAAAAGATAGGTAGTGCCCTCGCGCTTCGCTTGGCTCGTCTTGGCGGGGACACTACCGTGTCCCCAGATAGCAGGACAGATTAATTTATTTTGCTATAATCTGCTACTTGAAAAGATTGTGTATGGATCAATATGCAGGAACACTACCCACATGAAACACAATACACAATTTTCTAACACTTCGACGCACTTTTCGTCCCGACACCGGCACATCCTCAGGAAATGTTGACGTCACAATGCGAAATCGTAGAGAGACGATTAATCTGTCCTGCTAATTATTGATTTCCGCAAAATAACGCGTGCTTCCATTCAATGAATATTGAAATTTGAATTTCGCGGGCTACTCTGGCCGATCTCATTTGAAGCTTTGAGTAAATGTAAAATGGTATGCCTACAATGTGTTGTAATAAGGTATTCAAGGACAGAACCTGCAAGATGTACCCATCTTCCCACGCGCACAAACATCCTACACAGGATAATCGTTTCTACAAACGACCCTAGAATGCTTATGGAATTATATTTCTCGAGAAACTTGTAACCAAGTGTCACTGGTACACTTAAATAATTTGTATGGTTAAGTAAATTTGTATGGTTAGGTTATGGTTACATAAAAATAAAATAAAATAAATATAATATAGGTACGTAGTCCTAAAATACTGCACGATTCTAAAATAAAATGCTCCTTAGAATATATTAAAGAACTAATTTTATAGCTAAGTTAAGTTTTAAGTTTAGTTTTAATTTTTAATTTAGGTTAGTTTTATATAAATGTATTAAAATACGATTGTTTGAATTATGAATAGGTTAATTATAAATAAATAATTACAGCAAAGTTAATAACATTCTATTCACGACTTCAAAAAAAGGAGGATGTTCGCAAATCTCAATTCGTCAGAATCGTTCCTTTCACTCTTTGTAGTGCCATTTGAAGTCGGAATTTTGCCAGATTCTTCTTGCAAAGATGCTGCTGTGTCACTCTGTTCCTTCACTATGTATTTATGTTATGTTATGTTATTTTTGTATGAACCTTAAAAATGGTGACCCGAGAATTTCATTTCATTTCTGTAATGAAGATACGAGTACGCAACTACTCTCACAAATTGCAGGAAAACATGAAACATTTTTAACTAAGATTATTTATAGCTTAATTAAAATGCGGTGTCTTAATTATGAGTAATAGTGTGATGAAACTCCAATTCTATTTAAGTAGTTCGTTTTCGTTTTTGCGAGAATGCAGACCGTTCAAAATTCGCCTTAAATGTTAGCGTCGAATATTTATTATGTATGTATTACATGCACGTATTAAAATGGATTTTTTATTCCTTTCGTCTACACTGTAATCTTGGAAAGATCCCATATTTAGTAAATATCAAGTTTAAGACTAACGTCTAGTGACGAAGCGCGACGTGAGTAGGTATTTTCTAGGCTCATACGTTTTACTTTTTAAGTATTTGAGTTAAGTTAAATAAAAAAACTAAAATACTATAAAGGAACTTTTTTGGTAAAAAATATGGATATTTAGATGATAATGACTTTTAAGATAAGCACTTTTTCTTAAAAATTAAAACGTACGAGCATATTATGATACATATTTATCATTGAATCCGCAACATTTTTAAAAATTATGAAAATCATATTACATTTACGGGTCGGAAAAAGTTATTGCTTTTGTATGAAAACTTACAGCTAGACGATCCATTTAATGCACCCGCATAGTTACATTGTTTATTTAATTAATTAATGTTCTTTCACGCCCGTACCTACTAACATATACCTACTTTATCATGCTAATATCGATTTCCAGACGCTTTTGTTCCAACCTGATAGTTTAAAAGGTGGATCTTTATTTAGTTTTTCGCTATTAGTATCGTAGGTATCAAAAACTTTGCTCGAAAATTCCTATCTTATACCTATTGGTTCCCAAAACATCATTCTCTTCAGTTCCCAAAGGTGTTATTGGGAACCAGTATAGTACCTAGTGAAGTAAGTAAATGAATATTATTGGACAAAGTTGTTGGTATAAATTTCGTAAAACTCATTGCCATAAGCCTTCAATATTCAGTCTGATATTTTCGAAAAATCTAAATAAAATTTGAATTTCGCGGGCTAATTTGGCCTTATTTAAGAAAAACGTATTCACTAATAAATGCGTTTTACTTAAAAAATCAACCTGTTAAATTTCCCGGGACAAAAAGTAAAATGCCTGCGCTTGGTATCTTTAACATTTAAAAAAACTGAATGCGTTTAATCACCGTTCGTGCCGTCCTTATATTAACGAATCAATGAAAGAAATGCGGGCTGTGAAATGGCGGCTATTGTATTAATTAATGCTGACGACCGTTGGCTGAGGAATGGCGCTGCGTCTTATACCAGTCACTTAGACCTTGATAATTACCAGCTTACTTGATTTGGTATTAGAAATTAAAAAAAAAAATTCCATCACGTCATGATTATAGACTTAATATCTAGTAATAGTGCTGGCCATTAGATGGCAGCAGGAGTCATATTTTTTTTTGTCAATTCGACATTTTCTAAAAATGAATCCTAGCTAGATGGATTTATCGCCCCCAAAACCCCCTGTATACAAAATTTCATGAAAATCGTTGAAGCCGTTTCCGAGATTCCGATTAAATAGTTATAAGTATATACAAACATTGCTCGTTTCAAGGTATAGGATTTGATATAGGCGATTCTATGTATCTGTAAGTAGCCTTTTAGGGACTATATGTGTTAATAATATAGGTCGCTAATACTTGAACAGAAATAAATAAAATAATAAATAATTCACACATCTCAATCTAGTCTAGAAACAATATTGGTAGTCACACAAACATTTCCCAGTTATGGTAATCGAATTCACGACCTCCAAACAGAGGGCAGGAGCACAGCCGCTGTCCTATCCGGTCTTCATTGTTCATACTGTACTAGATTTGACTGAATATAAATATTATTCCCCTGGGTGTTAATCCAGGTTTTTTATTCCATCAAAATACATAGATTTTTGAAAATTCATGCGGGTGTAGTTTCGGATGCTGGCTCGTAATAAATATGCGGTTAGCCCTATTGACATTTCAATTTTGCATCCAATCTAGGCTGCGAGACGGTACAGGACGATCGATAAAAATATCGGCCAAGTGTGTATCGGCATAGCGTCCTAAAGGTTCCTTAGACACAAATTCACAATTTGAAATGAAAACATTTATAATGCAGACACACTATAGCTTGACCGCTATAAACTTGGCCCTCCCATGGTCTGCGGGACGCGGGGCGAGTGTGCGATTGGCTATACACGATACGATGTAATGACTCGCATCTTTAGAATTCGCCTATGGTATTTTCTTGAGTATGTATCATTATCCACGTCGCAAGATTAATATAATCGTGTGTAGCGTAATTCACTTCAGTCTCTGACAGCTGATTAGTATTGTGCACTGACCCCTATTCTATGGATCCACAGTGAACCTTGCCTGAATTGTATAGAATGTTACCACATTGCACATGCAAACCTAGATATAGTGTCCAAGCTACCTACTTATTAAAAATATTTCAAGAATTTTTTTATAAACCGCCATAATCGCGTACGAGCGTTTGTATGGAAAATCTACCGGAATGGCCGCTCTTAAGAGTAGCAAAAAGGGTTCAAATATTAAATAGGTTTTTAAAATCATACGACGGGTGTAAAAGATCTTTGAGTTCGAAATATCCATTCTATTTTTTATTTTTTATATTTTATTTTCATTCCTATATTTTATTTTTCCTTTAGTAGACTAATCGCGTTGACCGATTTTGATGATATTAAAGTGTACTTATAAACATTCCCCCTTATTGACAAACGTAATATAGCGGTGGAATAATATTATTATCTACTTATTTTGTCTTTGTTTGTTAAGACTAATTTGACTTTCGGTAGAAAGACACAAAACAGAGAAAAACTATTGCACCGTTATTTCTCGTTTATGAATAATCTTTATTTTCTGATGGTCAAAATATGATACTTATGTGAAGGTTGAAAGGACCTGCTTCGGAATGTATATTCAGAATAATATGATTTGAAAGTACCTCAGTCAGGGAACCCTAAAAATATAAAGCCACAGCCTGTCAAACGATAACGAGAAATCTATCTCAGCCAGATTTCAATTAGCCCTAACCACCCAATAAACGGGGGATCTATTATCAGCGTTTTCCGAAATAGGGCGCTCCTTAAATCTCAATACGCCCTGTAGTTTCGCCGACTAGAATTCTCTTCGAAATATACTCGTAGCTATACAATCTGCTTCAAAGGAATATATCGGACTCTGCATGAAATTCATACGCCATAGAAATATTTCCGTCACCTGGTATTCGAATGCACCTGCATTCAGCTAAGGTATTCGAATTATCGGCGCTTAAGTTCGATTTGATTTTCGGTTAGTCGTTAGGTATACCTAACCATTCCTATAGGAATGGAGAGTTTCTAAAGAGGGTTGAAAGTTCTGAATCTCTTATTCCAACTGCCGTGCTATTCTGCAATAATTTTCAAGAACCCAAAATCAAACATAGAATCATTACGGAAGTACTTATAGATTTGCTCCCTCATATTTAGACAAGCCTGTTCCGTAGTCTCCTTTATTGTCTCTTAAAGCTATTGACAAACCCTAGTCTATTGGTGTCGCTCAAAGGAGATAATGGACACCGATTCAATCGTATGACATTCCGAAATTCCATGTGTTAAAAATCCCACATAATATCCCACCAGCCATCATCTCACAGATGAGGTATCTTCCTTGAGATATATCTCTTTTACATTCTAAAGGATAATGACCATGGATGTATGGTATCCTGTATCAAGCTGAATCAAACCCATACTTTATTTTTTAATAGAGTACGGTCTCCACATGAACTACAATTATTACTTTTTAATTAACATCCGCATTCTAAAGTTATAGGCAAACAAACAAGATGTACTTCTTAGTAAACTAATCAGTATGACACAAAATGTGCATCGAAAAAAAGTAACCCTTTGTATGTAAAATTAAATTCCGGATACGAAAAACAAATTCAAAAACAAAATTAAAACATAATTTAATTTTCCTACACTATTTTAGTTTTGGTATGAGAAAATTGTATACCACCTTTGGTCATTCTCCTTTTAGAAACCGCAATAATTTTAAAGAAAACTACTTAAGTTAGACTACGTAACCACAAAATATACTTAATAGTGCAGATATTGGTAAACTGAGTAGGAAATATCAAATACCTATTCGCAATCGACCTCTCGACTATCGGCTAAGCCATTCCGCTAACTTGCTAAGCTCCGTTCCGATCGGATACCGCGTATAATCCGATTAGGAGCAAGGGTTTACCGATAAAAATACGTGAATGAGCCTTAAGAGCTTTACCGGTTGTTAATACACTAGTCTTCACAGTTGGTTTATTTCGCGTATTACTTAAACGACAGTACAAACGTACGCCAATCATTATTTTTGAATGTTTTGGAAGTTCCTTCCTGCTGGTCATGTTTTTCAAAATTATTTATATATAAGTAGGTATGTACGAGATCTGTTGGTCACGTTCCTAGAGGCTAAACAGCTTAAACACATGTGTAAATCTATGATGGTTCCAATTTCATATATTTATACTTACATGCATATTCTTCTTCAGGAGCTTTCTTTTAATCATGGGACTTAGGCTTCCTCGTAAGCATGCCTTTTCTTACGTTGTTGTGCTACATTTGATCACGATTGCCCAAAGATTTTTGCATTGTGATCAATAGGGCAATCGGATCTCGTAAAAATGTATCAATTTTTTACAGAACACAATCAGTGACAAACTGACAAAACATGGGTTTTGACCAATGACGAAATACGCTACGTTTTGACCAATCATAAAACTCGAAAATAACGTTTTGACATTGATGCAGTTCTTAAATGATTGATACATTTTTAGAGTACACTGTACAATTCTTAAAAGATTGATAAACATAGCGTGTCGTTTACCTAATGTCTACCGACATTTTTGTGACCGGTACGTGGTCATAAAATATTTAGTAATATGTTAGAACCATGTTAGAACTAGTATCGATGACAGAAGTCATCGCGGGCATATTCACACTATTCACATAAGTTTACTACGATAGCAGTACACTTCGCACGGTTTTTTAGAAAGAAAGAAAGAAAAAACGTTTATTTAAGTGAAAAAGACACACACACATACACATACAAGATATAATCAAAAACAAAATATAATCATAAGTACATAACAATCAACACAGAAGTCAACGGAACGCGCAACAGAAACAATCGACAGGATACATACAATTATACAGTAATATTTAACAGAATTAATTAATACAATTAACCGAATATTCATTGCTGTGTGTCTAGAGCCCTAAACGGCCCCGGCTCAGCATGATGCTTCTGGTGTACTATAAGATATACCAGCAGCGCTGATTTTCAGCCGTAGCCGACCCAAGGGTAGTTGGAACGTCGTGTGACGGTTTAATAGTCGAAAAACAGAAAGTAATGAGTATCATTTATAGGAACAACAGAATGCATGAAGTACAATGAAAGAAGAAATGTGAAAGAAGCTGCAAAATTTAATGAATATTCTGAAGTACTGCGACTTTTTGCCCATATCTCGGCCACTGACCATATTTTAAATTTCACCAAAAACTATACAGCTCCTCGGGTTAGCAGTACCAATCGATGATCGATTTTCTAGTGACTGAAAGCACCAATTATGATGCGGTTTTCGCTTGTAAACGTGAAATTCCAACACAAACTGCTATCAGCAATACCTAGCGCTAGTCTATAACCCTGGTCTGCCAGGTCAAAAAAACTGTTTTCGAAATTCAACCCAAAGCAATACTTATATTCCTGCAACACGGTGTGAATATGAAAAAAATATTTCATTCAGGTAAGTACGTAAACATTTTACCTAATAGAAGGTATTTCACCTACTTACGCAGCCTATCTTCTCAACAGATCAACTGACCTAGAAACGAGATGTCATTAGGTTTGGTTAGCGTAACTGTACTGCAATCATTTGGTACAATATCAGGGCTGGGATTATGTAACTTTAAAGCAATCTTCGTGACCGTCGCAATCATTTCATTATCAGTTGGCCATTGCACCGGTTATATCTGTCGGCCATAAAAACCCTATGTTTTTTTTTGGTAATAATTTAACATTTTAACCTACAATATATTTAGAATTAGGCACCCATACTACGTGAGAAAACTCTTTTTAGACCGTTGTAATTACAATAACATTCTAATTTCTTGTAATTCTATGTTTCTTTCTAGTATCTTTCTTCTGGCCTTTTGTATTTATTAAAATCTTATTTTAAAATGCCGCCTGAGCCGTAGTTCTCAGAAAATTTACTGCTGCTAAAACTAATAAACTGATTTTAACCTATTGTTCCTTCTGGTGTTATGTTTGTATATTGTTTCTTTTACTACCCAGGTATAAAAAATCTCTGTTAAACGAGTAGATGATCGTTGTCAAAAAGTACCTATTCTTAATTATTATTATTGCTTTAAGTAAGTCAAACTTCGAGGCTGCTTTGTCTTTCACTAAATCTGCATTTAATATCACTAATAATTAGTAAAGTATATTGCACACATACTTACAGGATAAAATCCAATTAGTAAATATCCCTTAATTATTGATAAATCCGAAAGGTTTAATTTAAAATTGTTGAATATAAAAATATATGGATCCTATAAAATAGTAAAGCGTTTATGGTTTTAATGGTACGGGATTTTATATGTGCTAGTATAAGCATAATTTTGAAACAGATAATATTATATTCAACCGATTGCGGTAAATTAACTAAATACGACGGAACGTAATTTTAAATCCAACATGGCGGAACACCTAAGATTGCGGACTACTATATGAAATGAATACATAACTGACGTATATGAGTTCGTTTATAGAATAGGGTATTTGACTCCAATTTTTTTATTACTTTATTATAAAGTAGAATTAAAATAATGACGTGCACTGAAAGAACTAATTAAATCGATCTAATAACAAAAAAGTTATAAGCATTTAAAGATTTGTGATTAGACAGAGATAGCAACATGACATTGTGACGTCACACCGTACCAATGCCATAGTAGCTTCGTGCGACTTCATACAAATTTTCGTTTTGCGAGAAAGGGATAGAAGATCCCCCCACTCCAAAGTTTAAACGCCTATAACTTTGTAAATCTTCGTTGGATTTTAATATTTCTTTCACTGCACGTTATTATTTTTATCCTATAGTTTATAATAAAGTAATATTTTTTATCAATTTCAAAAGTAGTGTAAGACCCCATTCCGTACCTCAAGAAAAAAAACGGTACCCTTATAAGATCACTTTGTTGTCCGTCTGTCTGTGTGTCACGAACTCACGACCCTTTATTTCAGTAACTATTAAAGATATCGACATGAAATTTGGAATAGGTGTAGATAATGATGGCCAGCCCTCAGTGCAATCATAAATAATTGAAGTTCTTTTTTATTTTTATTTATGAAGGGGGGTAAACCGGCTCGTCGGAATTTCAAAATGAGATATCAATATTGAGTGGGATTTCATATAAAAGGGTGTTATTCTAAAACCGATTTTTATTTATTTGATAGTTTTTGATTTATTGAGCAAACAGTCGAAAATTAAAAATAGCCTTCCCCCCTCCATACCTCCGAAGTTTACCAATCGAAAATTCTGAAATAATTATGATTAACTATATAATTATGACTCACAGGCCCAGTTTGTGATAACTTATTTTGTTATAGATGGCGTTGGTCACAGAGGACACAGGCGCGGGCGCCGCCGGCGAAGACCCTGAGGCGCTGCTCAACGAATGGCTCGGGGAACTAACTGTTCTTACGGCAGTAAGTGGAACAATTATATAATTTTATTAATAAAGAATTATTATCAATAACATAAAGGTCTCAAAAAAATATGAAAATAATTTATTGTCACGTAAATATAGGCATAATTTAGAAGCTCTGATAAAACTCTACCACCAAGTTAGGAAAGCAGTTTTGCACCGAGAAGAAGCAAGAAACTCGGCTCGGCAATTTCTATAAATGTCATTATAACACTTCCAAACTAGGCGGCCCGTATCTTGGGAGTCAGTGCCTTGAACTGTAATGTGTCCACACATAATATGCTAATTGCGTTAAAAATAAATAAAAAGCTAATTAATTATACAAATGGTATCCAGCAAAGATTGATGCACGCACGTGTTGAGCGCAGCCGGCGCGGGCGCAGGTGCAAGCGCATATGTCTGGTGACTGGTCTGGGCTGCTACCCATGATTTGCGGAGAGTATACTAGTGATGTTCATACAACTAATACTTCACCGAATGTTCCCTTTACTGTATATTTTTTATTGAAATGTTGCAATAAAACTTATCATTAGCTTATTCTTATTAGGTACTATACAAGTCTTGCCCGCGTGGAATAGTGCCAAGAATACTGTCTGCATTTCCGCGTTGAACAGCAAGGCTGATACGTTGCGTAAAAAATGAGCCAGCCCTTCTGTCGCCAGTCGAGGCTATTAACCGCGAGGAAAGTTCTCGAAGGAATTTTTTGGCACTATGAGACTCCATGGCCACAGGGTCTCCACGGCAAACAGGACAAATATGTAACTCTCTAATAGAGAGGCGTATTTGCATTCTAGGTAATTTACTGCGTCACATTTTAGTAACCGTCGTACTAACTTGGAACTTGGAAGTGGTATAGTAAACTCATCGCGTCCGAACGCTAAATTCCTGTGGTGTGTCCTTGTTGGAAGGGTGGTGATAAACCACGGCTTCTTAACAGACAAAACCTGAGCCAATTTAGAAAATATAAAATCCTAAAGAGACTTAGTGGGATTAAAACTCATATCGTCAAAATATAAAAAAGCTATAAGGCTACGTTTCAGTATCAGCTATACTTATATACATAATATATTACATGAATTATGATGTGAATACAGCTGATACCGTCTTATCACGACTGTTTATAAAAATTAAAATCGAATAGTTTTATTTTTTGGACCGGAACGTGTAAGTACGAGTATGATGAATAGGGAAAATTTGTAAGCTTTTCTGAGTTTCTCCGGTTTCCTTTAAAAAATCATTCTTACTCTAGGAACCTTCGCAATTCCAGGATAAAACTAGGAACCAGGATCGAGTAAATACATACATCCTGTGCTACGGGTAAAGTCGTTTTCAGACGGGATATTAGTATTGATCCATCAAAGTAGTTTATAAATAGAAGCAGAGTAACACATGTTCGGGAAGGGATTTTTTCAATAGGATATTTTTTCTGCGCTCATTCAAATGCGCTGCCAGCTGCGCCTTTGTCGCACTTTTGTTGAAAAAAAGATCTATAAATAGATACTGTTACAATTTAATACTTACACACTTGAATAATATTAAAAATATAAAATTTATCTCTAAGTAAATAAACCTTTTAAATTTTTCCTACCTCAAACTGTTGTCGAAACAACTAATGTTTTTTTTTAAATGGAACGGCCTTCAAAATACAAAATCCGGCAGGATCTAAAAAATTCGGCCGGACCCGCAACTACATTGGCTTTTCTTTATCCGGACGCCTGGCAATGGCAACCCTAAAAAAATCACCTGATATTTATTTGATTTCATACCTCATCCAACGTAGCACATGTCAGATGGACAATCAGCCTTAGCCCCTTCGCACACGGCTGTAAACGTAAGCGTAGCGTAATCCTCGCGTACGACGAGAGCAGTACGAGCACGAACATTTTTAAACATGTCCGCAGACGAAGCGGTGCTTCAGCGAATCGTAGGAGGCGTAATTGTCATATTGTTTTGACGACCACCCTGGCGCAAGGGACGCGCGCTCGGATTGGAGTGGGAGGTCGCGGGTTCGATTCCCGCCACGGGCCACTGTTTAATTTTATAATTTACTAGCTTTTGCCCGCGGCTTCGCCCGCGTGAATTTCGGGGTTTTACAAATCCCGTGGGAGTCCTGGATTTTCTGGGAAAAAAACAGCATATGTGTTAACCTAACTTCAGAAACACGATTGGATAAAAATTTCTCGCCAAAAAGTTTTCCCAAAAATTGCTCCAAAATCTCAATTTTTCTAATTTCCATCGAAAACTACGATGGACATAATTGTAATTTTTGTTTTAATGTATCGGTAAAAAATAATTCCCAAAAACGCTCAGAACGACATTTAAATAACTGGCTTAGTTTTTGAAGTAATTAGGTAAAAAAACCTTTTTCTGTTATATTCTTCCGCAACGCTGCATACTAACCTAACCTAACCTAAGTAACCCACCAACGTATTCATAAGAGTGAGAAGGACGAAAATAAAATCAACGTATCCGCTTAAGAGTGAAATAATTTCAGAACCTTTACCTTATAGGTATCCATTTTCGCATTTATTGCATAATTACTATCACATATTCTATTGCTCAACTAAAACACATATTTTTAATAGCGAAACAGTTTTAATATCAGAAACTATACAGGAACACCTTTTTAGCATTATTAACCTGTAGGCTGTATCCCATTGCTTAACCAAAACACACATTATAAATAGCGAAACAATTGTACTTTCAGAACCTTTATGGCTCTCGTTAGAGAGTATAGTGTTCTGTGCTTTATGGGTAGGTACCCATTTCCACATTTATAGCATTACTAATTATTATACCATATCCCACAGCTCAACTAAAACATACATTGTCAGTAACGAAACAGATGTTAGTTCAGAACCTATATCATAAAGGTACCCGTTTTCATAGTTATAATATTATTAACCTGTATCTCATTGCTCAACTAAAACACAATGCTAATAGCGAAACAGTTGTAATGTCGGAACCTATAATACGGGTACGCATTTTCACATTTATAACATTATGCATTATTTATAGCATTATAGCATTATTATTTATAGCATTACTATCCCATATCCCCTTGTTCAACTAAAACACACTTGTTAAATGCGTACAGTGCTATGTGAACATAGCACTGTTCATAGTGCAAGCAACCTACATAGTGGCCATTTTCACATTTATAGTGATAAAAGATTCAGCTTTTGCCCGCGGCCCCGCCCGCGTCAAATTCGCTTTTTCATGAATCCTAAGGGAAACGTCATTTTCCCGTTATCGTTCCCTATTCCAACCTTTAAACATGCTTTCAAGCAAGTTCGCTTGAACAATTTATCTATAGATGTAGCTATAGATTGCTCTAGAAAAGTTGGTATTTTGAGTATCCCACGGGAACTACGGATTTTTCCGGGATAAAAAGTAGCCTATGTTTTAATCCGGGTTATAAGCTACCTATGTTCCAAATTTCAGCTAAATCGGTTCAGTAGTTGAGCCGTGAAGGAGTAACAAACATACACACACACAAACTTTCGCCTTTATAATATTATAATTTACTAGCTGATGCCCGCGACTTCGTCCACGTGGGATAAAAACTATTTTATCTTTTAAGTTGGACCAAATGACAGATATTCACGAAGTTTGAACTAAATCGGTTCAGTAGTTTAGGAGTCCATCGCGGACAAACATTGTGACACGAGATTTATGTATATTAAGATAAATTGGTTCAGGTCTGGTCTTGTGGGAGGCTTCGGCCGTGGCTAGTTACCACCCTACTAGCATAGACGTGCCGCCAAGCGATTTATTTTTTGCGTTGCGATGCGATGTTGTGTGGAAACCGTTGGGATGACTTTACTTACCCCTTCCAAGTTAGTACGTTAACATCTCCGGCTCCATCATCACTTACCATCAGATGAGATCGTAGTCAAGTACTAACTTGTATAGTGTAAAAAAAATGTTATGCGTCGTAACGATACGCTTACTTACGAGCCGTGTGCGAAGGGCCTTAACCAGAATTCGCAATGCAGCGGATCCCGTCCCGATACTGAATATCCGGATATATCGCCAGATGCGAAAGAAATATTTATGAATCTTACTGATATGCACCTGGCTGACAGCTGGCCCATGACGCCGGACTGCAGCGCTGAGAATACTACCTGCGGCCGAAATGTACACATTACGGTTTAACTGCACCTTAATACTTAATTATGAGTAGGTTCGTACTTATTCAGATATCGATCTGAGACCACGGCGTCATTATAAGCAACCATCAAATTAGAAATGGTGTCATGAGTAGGTTTAAGCACCGAATATATGTATAAGTAATAGGCAAAGGTAGTGCCACACCGTTTGCGTAAGATACAGAAGTCCTTTCTGGGGTTGATTGTACGCTTATGATCCTGAAATCTTTTTTTTTGGGACTTTAATTAAACCTGTGCGTTTTAATTTTACCGTCAAAAGCATCATGTACCAGGGTTACCGGGTTACCATTGAAGAATTTTCAAAAGGCAAGAATTTTTGGAGTGGTAGGAGATATACTGCCATCTCCTCACGAGATATACCTACCTAAAGTCTATTCAATCTCGAGCGATACCAGACGTAAACAAACCGACTGCCAGGTCATTCGCTTAAGCAGGGTTGCGCAACCTTTTTAACGTATACTAATTTTTCAAATTTAAAATAAATTTATGTTTTGACAATAATATCGTATTGTTTGAATTTTTTAATGATATCTTGAAACTAGATTTAACATAAGTGAAAGTTTCGTGTTACGCGCCACTTCAGTGCCTCACTAGAAGCACGCTGAGTGGCACGTCAGGTCATGCAGCGCCACGCCATCCACGCGAATGGACGCTATTCTATACAATCGCTTCGAATGTTGAGACAAGTGACACGTCAATATCACGCGTCAATTAAAATATTTATTCTAGGTTTATGATTAGGGGAACAAAATAAAATATAAAATATTATCCAAATGTTTACGATAACCCCCATGACATGCTTTGACCTTGAAAGCGAAAGTCGTGAGCGGTGCGGCAGATAGCAAACAAACAAGATAGAAAGAGATAGTCATATTTTGTTTGTTCCATCGTCGCTACTACTAAATGATCGGCTTTTGTTTACGTCTGGTCTCGCGTTTCGTTGAAAAGACTTTAGTTAAAATTATGTAACAATTTTTCATAATAGATAACTTATAAGGAAAGTTGTATAAAATGATATTTTTGAAAAGAGCAAAAAGAGCCGAGCTTTGAATAGAGCCGATTTTCTTGCCAGTTCTTCTGTGTATGGTAATTTTAAGTTGGTAAAAGCGCGGTCGCAGTTGCAGTTAAAAGTATGTACGTACCTGTTACATAAATGTAACTTCAGCTGAGCGCGACTTGATGATAAGAAATAAGAAAAATTGTTTAAGTGCAAAAGTCAGTTTGTAGACAAATCCCTAGGATACCTTGGATTATATCAGTTTTTCTGAATAATTACTAGTATATAGTATATGTGTTAAATTAAACCAGGATATAGTCTATGTCTGTTCTAACGGCGTTAAGTAAATATGATATCTAACTTCTAGAGCGCAGTGTAAGTTCGTTAGTTTTTCGAATCTTTAAAAAGCTCATATGATTAAGCTTTTTATCTTTCAATTATAATATAGTGAAAATAACATCAAACTATAACATACAATTCGTACCGACGTAGCAGGGGTAGGTAGGTATAGGTATTTGTAAAGTTCAAAGAAATAAATAGATAGATAATAAGTACCTAAATTCTTCTTCTTAGTCGTTCACTCTTGACAGAGTGGTCGTGGTTATATTTTCGTAGTTACGATGTCTTATTATGTGCCACTGCTGCCTTAGCGATAGTTCTCCAGCGGCTCCTGTTGACGGCATTGCGAGAACATTCAATAATTGAGGAACTTGTAGCACTCCGGATTAGATCAGTCCTCCTCGTTGGGGATCGACCACGTGGACGCATCCCTTCCACTCGCCCTTGAACCACCAGATGTTCGATAGTATCTGTTCTTCTTGATATGTGGCCAAAAAACTTAAGGATTCGTAATTGTACAAGCGACGAAAGCCTCTGGTCAATTTTTAGCTCCTTGAGGATGGAGACGTTCGTACGATGTGCTGTCCACTTTATACATAACAGACGTCTCCAGCACCACATTTCTAGGGCGTCTATTTTCCTTTTGTCAGACTGTCTTAAAGTCCACGTTTCAGCTGCATACAAAAAGATTGGAAAGACTAGACATCTCATGAGACGAACTTTTGTATTTTTCGTAATTCTCCTGTCTTTCCAAATCTTTGAAAGTTTTTCCACAGCTGATCTGGTCACGGCACAGCGTCTCTTGATTTCGTCCTCGCAACTCCCATTATTAGTTACAGTGGAACCTAGATAGACGTAGCTTGGAACCACTTCACAATTGTAGATACGCGTTACTTCAGGAAAGTTGTCATTTTGCCTGTCAATAATCATAAATTTGGTTTTTTCCCTGTTAATTGCGAGTCCGAAGCCAATGCTTATATCCTCTAAGCGTCTTAGGAATTCACCTATGTCCTCCTCCGATGATGCGAAAAGAGTTGTATCATCAGCATAGCGAAGGTTTGTTATTAGTCGGCCTCCTATTGAAACGCCCTTAGTCCATCCATCCAGCACAATTCGCATTATATGTTCCGTGTAGATATTAAAAAGTAACGGTGAGAGAATACAACCCTGACGGACGCCAGCTTGGGTCTTTATGTTTTCCGAATCAACTCCATCTATTCTAACGACTGCTGTTCCGTCTTCATAGAGCCTCCTTATGAGGTAAACAAGGTGTTGTGGGACGCCCATTTTCAGCAGTATTGGCCACAATTTGTTCCATTTCACTGTGTCAAAGGCTTTACGAAAGTCCACGAAGCATATGTATAAAGGTGTGTTAAACTCTCTTGCTTTTTCTATCATTAGAAACGCTTGTAGCCTAGAATTCAAAATGTGTAGGAGCACCTTACTTGAATGCGATATTAGTGAGATTAACCTGTAATTGTTGCACTTCTTGGTTGACCCTTTTTTGTGCAATGGTATAAAAACTGTTTGCATCCAGTCATTCGGCCAATCACCAGAGTCCCAAATTCGAGTGCAAATGGTATGTAATATACTCACTCCAACTTCACCCATAGCTTTTATAATTTCGATGGGAATCTCATCTATCCCTAGTGCTTTCCCACATTTAAGGTGGTTAATCGCGGCCCGTACCTCGTCTTTCAGTATTGCAGGTTCTCGAACATGATCTTTCGTCAACGGCAGGAAATCATCTGATGGTATATTCTGGTTTGCAAACAATGATGTACAGTATTCTTCCCATGGTGGAGAGACGACATTGTAGAGTTCGCAGGCCCTTTGTGGCACAGAAATACCAACAATATCAAAACTTGGAAGAGACTAGGGGAGGCCTTTGCCCGAAAATGGGACGAGTTGTAGTTATGCCATCCTACAACTGGGCTAATAATAATAATAATAATAATAATTCTTCCCATACCTTCACAATCAGTTCAATCTCAGTTACTGTTGTACCAGCTGCATTTTCAATTGCCCAATTCTTAGGCTTAAATTGCCGAGTGAGTAATTTAATTTTCTTATGCAGGTCCTTTGTTTCAAATTTCTGCGCATTACGTTCGAGCTCCATACAGGTGTTACATAAATCTCTATTGCGGTCTTTCCGACATGCAGTTTGTATTTTTAAACCCAGGCTGTTGAGTTCTTTTATATTAGCCCCTCGAGACTTCGCATTACGGCGTTGTTCGACTAATTGCCATGTGTCATCAGACATCCAATGCTTACGTTTGACTATTATTCGTGCTGGCTGAGTTTCCTGGTAAGAATGTTTAACAAGTTCTTTAGCAGAGTCCCACAAAGTGTTTGAAGTATTCTCCTTGGCTTGCAAAAGCCAGGTGTTCTGTTTTTCTTCTACGGCTTTGATAAAGGCACTTTTGTCTCTCAGTTCCATTCTCTTTACTGTTTTTTTGGTAATAGTTTTGCACAGTTTTATCTTTAAACTGCAAACCAGGAGTTGGTGGTCGGTTAAGCAGTCCGCTCCAGGTAGAGTGTGGGAGTTACAAATTGAGCTCCGCCACCGTGTTCTTATTAATATGTAGTCAATCTGGTTAAAATGTTTGCCGTCCGGGGATGTCCAAGTATAGAGTCTTCTGGGGTGGTGTTTAAAGGTCGTATTCATAATAGTCAAGCTATTGTCACTAGCGAATTGAACAAGACGATCCCCTCTATCGTTCCTTGTTCCAAGTCCATAGCTGCCTACTATGTCACGTAGGTTGGTTTCCATACTGGTCTTTCCTACCTTAGCATTGAAATCACCCAGAATAATTAACAACTCTTTTCTAGGAATTGCTGCTATACATGTTTCAAGCTGATTGTAAAAACTTTCGATAACCGTATCGTCGGCTGAGCTAGTTGGTGCATAGACTTGGACAACATTTAAAGGGGTTGGTGATGCGCTGAGCTTCAATGTCATTAACCTTTCGTTGATGGGGTTATAGCCAACTACAGAGCTGTTCCATGACTTTGGTATGATGATGGCCACCCCAGCGAAGCTAGTTTTATCATTTCCAGAGTAGTAGATGGTGTGTTTCTTGGTATCAAAATGACCACTGTTCTTCCAGTGTGTTTCGCTTATGCCGGTTATCATCATGTTACATCGATCAAGTTCATTTTGTAAGATTTCGATTTTACCTTTCTGGATAAGTCCTCGTACATTCCAGGTCCCCACGCGGATTTTATTGCGTAGTTGGATGCTCTTTCGTCCAGTAACATATTTTCCAAGGGGTGCCGCCTGGTTGCCTACATGCCCTTGGCCGGTAACAAATTTCACACCCTGATCCCCGGAAAAATCGGGGCGCCGATCCGGATCGCCAAGCATACTCATTTTCTTCGTAACTTTCATATAACTCTCATGGGAAGATAGTGCAGTGGTTTACCGTTGCCGTTAGTACCTAAACAAAATATATTAAATACTCTGGCACTAAATGAAGTATGCCTAATTAATAAAGCAATTTCATTACGCGGCTTAACTATTCACAGGTTGGTAATTACCTAACGCGTAACTCCACTGTTTACCGACTCATTTCAGACCATAAAATTCACACTAAGACATGAAATAAAATTATCTTTTATTTAATAGCCTGGCAGGATGTTTAGATTTATT
Organism: Coenonympha glycerion; assembly: GCA_963855885.1. NCBI lineage: Eukaryota > Metazoa > Arthropoda > Insecta > Lepidoptera > Nymphalidae > Coenonympha > Coenonympha glycerion. The sequence goes on along the minus strand of OY979626.1, from coordinate 13,468,714 downwards.
GGTTGTTTTCTTCGTAAAAGTATTTGCACTATAAAAAAGTTAAGGGAAACTGCATTGTTTATCCGCCCCTTGAATAGATATTATAGTTTTGACTTTTGAGTGAACACTGTTGCTGGTATAGCTGGTTCCATACTTTGCATGTGCGTTGAAAGAAGGATCTGGCATACCGGGTGATCGTGGATTGCCAACCATGCGGGTCGTATGGATGGTACATGTTTCTACGCCGGAGTGTATGCACAGAGAAAGTGGAAGGAGGGATTACTTCAAACAGCTCTTCAGAGCACCCCTCATTAAACAACCGATAGAACACACATAGAGAGCTTACGTATCTACGGTGTTCTAAAGGTTCCAGCTTGATATTGAGGCTGGGGTCGCCAACAAGTCGAACTGCCCGCCTCTGGATCCGGTATTTGACCGGACCGGACCGGAAGCAGTTTTGGTAACTAGGTGCTCCATATGAGGCCGTACTTGCGCTTTATAGAGATGAAGCCTGTGTATAGGCATGAAACAGCGCTGGGATCTGTTGATTTTCAAACCTCGAACCTCTTTGCTTTCCATAATAATTGTCATAATTGTCGTCAAGCGCAAGCCCATATACATTAAAAAAAAACAGTTGAACCCATACAGAATAATAAAGATCTCGGTCAAACGTATAGATAGGTATTGGTGGTCGAAAGCATCTGTCGGCCCGCTACTGCGAGCTCTCGGCCTCGGCAGGTGTTTACTAAAACCACCTGTCATGCAGTTTTTGCCCACTTTTTTATCTCAAGCACTCCGGTATCAGTATACATGGTGTTTGATAATTTACGGGCACGTAGCGGTAGGAGGAGACCTCTACAGAAATAGAGCAGGAAACTAGATAAGTTTTGTAATATATGAATACCTACCTGTTACAAAAAATTATGGTTATACTATGAAGTGACAGGTGATTTGAAAAACATATAATATCATTGAAATTCATCGGTGATTATCCTTTATCATCAGTTATAAACGATATCATCAAAAATCGTTTGTTAGTCATCATCATCATCTGTAACTGTAGGCAATCATCAGCGCTCCTGCCGGGTTCGGTTATCTAATTTTGATTAAATAATTTGTAACACTAATTTATGCTCACTACTTATCGTTAACTTATTCTAATTTTATAATTTCCTTGTATTTTATTACATAACATAGGCTCCGCAATAACGAATATATACCTACTTTAAAAACATTAAATTAAGCGTGTGAGTAAATAGTGAAATCTATATTGCCTTAAAAATATCACTGCAAATCTACCTTTACCTATTCACAAGTTTCATTTCACAACGTAGGTATTCGAATAGACAATAGTGACCACCTGTATAAAACGTCGGAAGTACTCGCGAATATGAGCACGGTCTACGAGTACTTGTATCATTCATTCATGCAACTCGGAGTTCGGACTTCTTATCGCGATATTTGGTAGGACCGTTGTCTGGTAGATATAATGTTACCGGAAATGTATGAAATCAGGAAATTTATACATTTCGTAGGAAATCTATTGAAATCCTAAAATCGGCAGGAAATGTGTGCAAAAAAATCTATTTCTCACACTCACACCCATACATACACACATGCATACTTTGTAATAAAATTTAGTTATTAAGTATAAACATGGCAATTTAAATCTCTATTGTTGGTATTACACATATTAAGACAACAATTGTGAGGGGGTGCTCTGATGCCTATAACACGAGTTATTTTTATACTCATATTAGGCATCAGACGCTCAACCAAAAATGTATTTAATTGTAAAGCTTGTGAAAATAAATTTATTTCACACATTTCCTAGGATTTTTATACAAATCCTAAACGGCCTTTACAAATGTGTTAAAAAAGAACGTCAATAGGTTTTTGATGTAACTAAGACTAATTTAAGTGGAAATAGTGTCTATCAAAGACTTCTATGTAGGTATCATAAAAATCTTTGGTGTCTATAGGACCCGTATAAGTAGTTACAAAAAATGTAACATATACATTTCCTGGTTTTCACAGATTTCCGATAACAGATCTACTAATCTATACAAATGCTATTGAAGAATACATATAGCATTATAAGTATGAAAGTTTTGATGTTAAACTCGTTCAGGGTTCACATCGTGTAGTGTTAGTATAATAATAACTTATGTAGATTGCCACATAGTATGATTGTAGCCTGTAAGTAGGTAGTAAAGTAACCATTTGGCAATGGTACCTACCTCACAATAAGGAAAATTTTCTTTTTTTTCCTGGTGAGATAGATCAAAATAATATACCTACACCTTTAAAAGGTTTACAAAACAGTCAGCAATAGTATATTATGCCTATCTCTAATGGGTAGCCCAAAATAAAGGTATTTTCCTGTTTACTCTTTACATAAAATAATGGCTTATTTACGAAGCGATTTTAACGGGTACTACCTACCTTTTCTCGTGTTTCGTCGTAGGTAGGTATTTTTAACCCTTATACATTGATTTAATATAATACCAATGTATAAGAATTAAAAAATAAATCTAACGAAAGACAAAACGCGAAAAATTTTCAATCACATAGGCTGGTGGTTGGTAATCGTTTAAGACATAAAATATCATGTTTTAGTTTGTTTATAAAAATACAGAATATGTACCCTTGTTTATAAGTACTTTTTAGGTTTTCACGGGACACATTTTTCTTGATACAATTGTATTACACCCAGGGTCCATAAATTTATATATATTAATGCCATTATAACTTAGACCAAACATTTTTCAGATCATTACAATTCTCCGGAAATGATGAAAACTTAATAAACCTAAGTATAAAGTTCCAATTAAATAGGGCTCATACTTTAGATTTTATTGACATCTAAAAACCCCAGACTGACTGGCTGACTGATGATCATCAAAATTCCTAATAAGTCCTAGAAGCTGAAAAAAATCCTAAGGTTGGAACTTTAACCCCCCAACCTGTGTTCGGTTTTATTGGAAGTACCTACTAATGTTATCGTAACGTAAGCATATAGTATAGGTGATGTACAAAAAAGTACTATTTCTGATTTATCTATTTCCGTAAAATTTGTGTTTTGTTTTTTCGAACAATTCAAGGAATAATCTACACTCTACTGTCTATCAATATTCTAAAGCGCAGATCTTACTTTTACAATATCCTTATAGTATTAGTATTGTTAATTTTGTGACGATATTATGTGCAGCATGGTAATTCCTTCCATTTTTCACCCTAAATTTTTAATGTTTCATTTGGGTGCGCCAAAACGAGGGGTGAGGGATCCGCGGGTTGGCATGGCAGTGGGGCAGAGCAGACCGCACTGCCGTCTGCTCTACACGCACACCGCCCCGCTTCGTCATCCTTTCAAACAAAAAGCGTACACGTGCACCGAGCACGCCCGAACGCGGCCCCGACGCCGCGCCCGCTCGGGAATCTGCGTTCGGCACTCGCTCGCCGCTGCCTAGCCGGCATCGAGTCGCCAACTTCCCCTGCTTCATAATATTGTCGCGGTGTTGCAATCCTGGGCTTTGGGGAAAACGCATATTTGCAAATCACTACTATCACTGATCTGTATCTCTAGATCGCTGTCAACGTAAAAATGAAGACACTTGATTTTCGCCATTTTTAACCGACTTCAAAAAAAGGAGGAGGTTCTCAATTCGTCGGAATCTTTTTTTTTTTATATTTTTTTTTTTTTTTATCTATGTATGTTCACCGATTACTCGGAGACGCGTGGACCGATTTGAAAAATTCTTTTTTTGTTTAAGAGGGTTTTGTTTCCAGATGGTCCCATTTTAATCAGGTCAGGATCTGATGATGGGATCCTGGAGAAATCGAGGGAACTCTTCAAATTTTATATGGACACATGAAACTATTTGAGTATTATTAGAAAGAGTAATATTTTCCAAGTTGTTCTATGGTCATCAGGTCAGGATCTGATCATGGGATGTTGGTGAAATCGAGAGAACTCTTCAAATTTTGCTAGTATACTTAAAGCGAGTTGGGTATTTTTTATAGTTACTGGTGCATATGCTAGCAGATACGGATTTGATGGCTAAAGTCATCAAGTCAGGGTCTGATGATGGGATCTTGGTGAAATCGAGGGAACTCTTCAAATTTTGCTAGTATACTTGAAGCGAGTTGGGTATTTTTTATAGTTACTGGTGCATATGCTAGCAGATACGGATTTGATGACTAAAGTCATCAAGTCAGGGTCTGATGATGGGATCTTGGTGAAATCGAGGGAACTCTTCAAATTTTGCTAGTATACTTGAAGCGAGTTGGGTATTTTTTATAGTTACTGGTGCATTTGCTAGCAGATACTGATTTGATGACTAAAGTCATCAAGTCAGGGTCTGATGATGGGATCTTGGTGAATTTGAGGTATCTCTTCAGATTTTATGAACACACCTCAAGCAATTTGGATATTATACAACGCCTTGTGCATTTTATTGTTTTCCACTAAAAAGTATAAAATAAAAATGGGAAATGCTTTCCAAAAAACCAACTTCAAATGCCACTACAAAGAGTGAAATAATTTTTATTTAAATTTTAGGTACCTACACCAATTCGAAGTCGGGCGATTGTCTATGACTTTGTCATTTCTTCGCACATCAATTAAGTAAGAAGGACTATTAGGGATTGTATGAAACATTGCCCGACTTCGAATTGGTGTAGGTACCTAAAATTTAAATAAAAATTATTTCACTCTTTGTAGTGGTATTTGAAGTTGGTTTTTTGGAAAGCATTTTGACGCTGATTGTTGCGTAAACTAGCGTGAGCGCTTATGGAACTAAAATCAAAAAACATTCAAAACTACGCGACGGTCCACTATTAACGAATGTCAATTTAGTACCGTGGACGTTCGGGGGTGGCGAATGGCGATGGCGCTTCAAATCGGCACAAAAAAAGGAACTGTCAGATGTACCTATAGCTCAATAAATCCAGAGATAGAGATTAGTGACTACTATCGTTGCACGCAGCGGAAAGCGCAGTGTCTGCAGCCTGCAGCCCCTCCACATCAGGTGGAAGGACTATCTAAAAAAATTCGTGGGGATCGTAATGTTTGTCAGTCCTTTCAGAAGGACTTTTTTTATGGAAGCCTCTGGAATCTCATACTCACACTTCCATGGAAGGTCAGGGTCAGCCTTAAAGTCCTAGGCTATTAGGTCTAGGATTGTTATCTCGGCGTCTGCGAGGGGGATCAGATCTTTTATCATCATTTCAGAAGACCTAAGACGTCCAGCTGTGGACGTCCATCGGCTGAAATTCCGACGACGATGACGACGACTCGTAAAAGCTACTAGCCTTTTGCAAATCAATCAAGTGGTTACAATAGGATGGTGTGGCTGCTATGAGAATAACCGATTTTCTTGCCAGTTCTTCTCGGTGCAAACCTGCTTTCCGAACCTGGCGGTAGAGTCTTGACATTTCATGAGAGCTTATATCTAAGCCTATGTGAAATAAAGAATTTAATTTCATTTCATTTCAGTGCTTTATAAAATCTACGTCCAGAAAACCACAATAATGGTAAAGTGCGAGACGGAGTCGGAAGTCTAGTACCAAAGTACAGCACTATAGATTGTTTTCTAACTATTTATGCATCAAGAATGAATTATTAAAATGAAATCGCAAACATTGCGTTATGATAGAAGATATAGAAGCTAAGGTTAGTAAGATCAAGATACGAAAAATAAAATGAAAAATAAAGTTCAACGTAAAAAGACTTAGGCTGGCAACACTATTATGCTGGTTGCCGCACCGCCCCCCTCTGCTAACCCGTAGCTGCTGCTTGGCGGCTGGCGCTCGTTTTGTAATGCAACTTTACTGCTCTAGTTGAGTTCGAGATTGCGTCCGCTGCATTCGTTTCGTAATATAAACGCGTCTCCTTTGTTCTGTTGCATTTAAACTTACTGTGAAAACGAAAGTTTTTTAAATATATCTTTATCAGTAATTATGTTGTGAATGGGCGAGGTCACCCTCGAGTGTTTGTACGCTAAACTCGTAAACGCAACGCGCAGACTCCGATTTGACTGGGGCGCTGGAATCAAATAAACCGTGCTCTTAACAAACTGGAGATTACGTTGGCAGGTTCTATGAAAGCTAATAAATAAATTTCCTTATTAATGGACTATGTCTAACTTATTATTATGATTACGAATAACGGTTTCAAGTAGTGTATGCGAAGCCGGCCTTTGCTAGCCGTGTGAGAGGTGCTCATGGTGACTCACTGCAGTGCGATGTGAACGGACGAGGAATGATGGACGTGCAACTAAGTGAACACACCAAGTGGCATCGTGGAGGCTTCCTCTCCACTCTCAACAGGAGCTTTCGTCTGGCCACCAAGTCCAAAAGCGCCACTACTTCCCCCGTAGAGAATATAACCACTGAACAAAGTCTGGACATGATCACGACGGTATGTAGGATAAAATGGTCAAAAAATTGTACTGGGGCCACTGTATTTGTATATTTACTCGAGAGGCCTCGGCTTTTCTAGCGATTGCGTAAAAACTTTACTTTATAGAGTTATACAGTGCATTTTTCAGTTTTCAGGGAACCCTTTCACTTAAAAGCGCAAGCGAAGCGAGCGGGAATTTGTAAATTATAGTCGTTGATAATTGTCTTATTTATATTAATTATTATTAACTATATCCCATCCCCGTCGCCAATTTGCTGTAAATTAAACGAAGAATGTTAATATTTGATTTGTTTTATTGTATCAAAACCAATGACAACTTGTGGACTATCATACACTTACTCACTGCTCATCATATGATGCTATATAATATATAACATCTACCAACGGTAACTATAAGTGGCAACTACATATCCTTGAATGTTTACGCCCATTGTAATTAAGTATTAGTTATAAATATTCTATTCGAATTACAGAGTAAGTTAAGACCAATGATTAAAGCATATAAGGACTAAGGCATATAGATGCAGTGAATATAGGACCTCAAAGTGTGATCAGTGATAATTATGACTCTATTGAATACCTATATTGAATACCTATGTCTACAAACTGCTCAGTTATAAAGGACGAAGGACGTGACTTTAAATACTTTGTGCATAATTAAACAAAGCTACTGGGTTCATTGTTTCAAAGACAATGCGTTCCCGTGCCGTGTTTTGGGACGTTGTTATGTGAGTGGGCAATTAATTCATCACGTGAGGAGTAAAATGTACGACATTCGTATTAGTAGGTAATTCACGAGCACTTGTAGTTAACGTTTTATAATGGTTTCCTGGGGCCATCGTAAGGATGACTCCTTACTGGCTAAGGAACTTTGTTGTTTATAAAATGCAAATAGCACACATTCATTAGGAACTTTGTCAGTCACATGTATACTAAACTTAGACGCGCGTATGGCACTTCCGTCTCGGAGCCTGGCAGGTATGCGTGAGCTTCTAACAACACACCATAAATAAAAAACCGGACGACTACGAGTCGTACTATACATCGTACCCAAGGTTTAGTACTAAACAAAACCTCTTATATTTCTTAATGCACCGTAAAACTAGCTTTGCTTGTAATACTGATATCCAAAATCCAGTCAATTGCTAGTAAATATATCAGCAACCACAGTTACAAGTGCCAGTGCTATGAAAATTTAAATTGCTAAAACAAAACCTTATTTTTTGTGATAATATACCTGTAGCTACAACTTCACGCTATTCAGAATTTTTCCACTACTTGCGTTATGGAAAAAAAAGCCTCACTGTCTGGGATAATAATATCTACCTCATATTTCAGAGTTTTTGAGTCCCATTTAAGATATTTCGACCCAATGGCAAAGGTCGTGGTCACTACGTGACCACGACTTGTACCAATGTATCGAAATATCGACAGTTAAAATCGACCTTTTCATGTGATTTTTATTCTGAAACCACGAAATATGTCAAAAATTATTAAATCATGTGAAAAGTTGTACTGGTGGTAAAAATCTTCTTTCAGAGTTCGGCCGGGTAGGTACCACTGGGATAAAATACTCTACTAACAATATTCCCCAGCCCAACATAAGAGTCTGGAGTCTGTTAAAAATCTTTGCTTCATCTCAATACAATCCCAAGTATCAGAATGGGCAATGGCTATATATTTCTTTACGTATAAAAAGACCTATGACGGTCAATCGGTTAGGACCAGTTAAGACCTGAGAGTTAAAAATATTTGTGAACCATTATTTTACTCTTTCCATGTTGCGGATGATAAAAAAGACGTGGCACTCTGGGAATGTCCACAAAAGTGAAAACTTTAATCTGTTCATGTCTCAACAGTGCCATCTTAATATAAAGTCAAGGAACAGTTCATTACGTGACAATTAATAATTATTAACAAAAATTCGGTAGTACATATCTCCAAATTTTACATTCAAGTTCCACATAATTTGTATAGATGGCGCGATACGGTATAACGTGGTGATAAATTCATGATTTTTGTTCACCCTAAAGTGAAAAATCTTAAACCATACAAAATCTTCTGCTAAGCATATTTATTTACGGCTGTAAGGGTACTCCGGTCTGACTTGAGCCCTTACGTCCTAGCCCTAGGTGCTTGTCCATTCCGAGTTTCAAGTCACCTACTTGAACTCATCGATAAAGGTTCTGATGTCTATAATTTCTGAACTACAAAAGTGATGATGATAAAATTTATATGGAATAATCTTTAAAGAACCTCCTTTCTAACAAAAAAAGAATGAATGAAATCGGACAACGGTTTAATGAATAATAACTAAATACACATTTTGACTTTGATGCCGTCTTCCAGGAAAACCATAATGAATTCCGGGACAAAAAGTATCCTATGTCCTACCTCGGAGTATGAACTATAATCATGTCAAGTTTCATTTAAATCCATCCAGCGGATTAGCCGTGATGCGCGGTCGTGAAACAGACAGACAGACAAAAATGAAACAAATTACAGTTTTGGCTTCAGTATCGACTAAATAGTGTCCTTCAACAAAAATTTTCAAAATATCTTCAATGTACAGAATTCGACCCTTTACAGTTTTATTATAAGTATAGACTAGCTGTTGCCCGCGGCTCCGCCCGCGTGAATTACGATTTTTTTTACATATACCGTAGAATTCCTTGGTTTTCGAGGGATTCTGGTGTGATGTTGTAGGTACAGAAACCTGTTCTTACTTCGCACAGGTTATCTTGAGGTGATTTTGAAAACTCCTTTTTTTAATAAAAAAATATAAAGTTTCATTAACACGTAGTTTAAAGATCAAAAGGACGATTTTAACTGTCGATATTTCGACCCAATGGCACAGTTGTACCAATGTATAGTACAGGTCCCAATGGCACAGGTCGTGGTCACTACGTGACCACGACTTGTACCAATGTATCGAAATATCGACAGTTAAAATCGTCCTTTTCATTGTGATTTTTATTCTGAAACCACGAAATATGTCAAAAAATATTAAATCATGTGAAAAGTTGTACTGATGGTAGAAATCTTCTTTCAGAGTTCGGCCGGGTAGGTACCACAGGGATAAAATACTCTACTAACAATATTCCCCAGCCCAACATAAGAGTCTGTTAAAAATCTTTGCTTCATCTCAATACAATCCCAAGTATCAGAATGGGCAATGGCTATATATTTCTTTACATATAAAAGGACCTATGACGGTCAATCGGTTAGGACCAGTTAAGACCTGAGAGTTAAAAATATTTGTGAACCATTATTTTACTCTTTCCATGTTGCGGATGATAAAAAAAGACGTGGCACTCTGGGAATGTCCACAAAAGTGAAAACTTTAATCTGTTCATTTCTCAACAGTGCCATCTTAATATAAAGTCAAGGAACAGTAAATTACATGACAATTACTTATTATTAACAAAAATTCGGTAGTACCTATCTCCAAGTTTTACATTCAAGTTCCACATAATTTGTAGAGATGGCGCGATACGGTATAACGTGGTGATAAAATCATGATTTTTGTTCACCCTAATGTGAAAAATCTTAAACCATACAAAATCTTTTGCTAAGCATATTTATTTACGGCTGTAAGGGTACTCCAGTCTGACTTGAGCCCTTACGTCCTAGCCCTAGGTGCTTGTCCATTCCGAGTTTCAAGTCACCTACTTGAACTCATCGATAAAGGTTCTGATGTCTATAATTTCTGAACTACAAAAGTGATGATGATAAAATTTATACGGAATAATCTTTAGAAAACCTCCTTTCTAACAAAAAAAGAATGAATGAAATCGGACAACGGGTTAATGAATTATAACTAAATACACATTTTGACTTTGATGCCGTCTTCCAGGGGAACCATGATGAATTCTGGGACAAAAAGTATCCTATGTCCTACCTCGGAGTATGAACTATAATCATGTCAAGTTTCATTTAAATCCATCCAGCGGATTAGCCGTGATGCGCGGTCGTGAAACAGACAGACAGACAGACAGACAGACAGACAGACAGACAAAAATGAAACAAATTACAATTTTGGCTTCAGTATCGACTAAATAGTGTCCTCCAACAAAAATTTTCAAAATATCTTCAATGTACAGAATTCGACCCTTTACAGTTTTATTATAAGTATAGATTAGTCTCATAACTCATGCGGTAATGTAAAATAAAACAGGCGTGCATAATAAGTATTTTTGATTATGAGCCCAAACAATACAAGAAAATCCACGTTATGAGCAAGTATGATGGAAAAACATTCACGCGCCCGTTTTAGGGTTGAAGTTATTTGAAGCAATTTTGTTGATACTGATAATAAAAAATTCTTGTATTCATTCTTGCAATTCTATTAGAATTTAAATCAGGAAAAAATAGACTACTAGGTACGTAAGTACCTTCCATTAAAAACACCAAGTTTCATATAAGTATGTCTAGCTTTTATCACCTTTTAAATAGTTTTTAAATACATTGCTCACGTTTCAAATCTTAGGAGAAAATTCTAGTCGATAAAGATGAAAGTGGTGTTAATTATGTTTAGTGCCTTAATTTTAGCGCGTCAAAAAATAGTCTTATCAAAAATTGTTTATTCCAGACTGAGTTTTCTAATAAGTCATTGTTAGATTTATAAGTTTTCTAAATTTATAAATCTAACAATGAGACAAAAAATATACTTAACGGTGTAGTTAATTTAAATAATTCCTTTCAGCAGAGACGCCACCTCTTCATAATTCAATGATAATAATAAATATCCACTCCAAACTTACAATCACGCAGCTTTAGTGGATGCACTATCCAATTTCCTATTGATCATATTGTTATAGAAATAATTCGACTATTAGGGATACTGATTCTATACCTTTCCATCAAAGATTTTACATAATTATTAACTACTGCTACTACTTTAGGCGCGTTGGGCATTTTTTGAGATGTGAAAAAACTATTGAACCCACTCTACACTTTTACATTAAGGGCGATGGGTACCATCCGGGCGCGAAAATTCAAATTTTATTTAGTTTTTCGCTCATAGTGGGCTAATTATACATCGAAGGCTAATGGCAATGTGTTTTGCGGGCACAGAATTTATGCATCTACATGTTTTTAATAAAAACTCCGCTCAACAATACTCATTTACTTCATATTGGTTCCCGATAGCTCGAAATCTGGGAAACTGCAAAAAATTATCTTTCGGGAACCAATATGAGATAAGTGGGAACTTTCGAGCAAAGTTTCTATTAAAAACGTAGATGCATAAAAAGTAGGCCCGCAAAATGCATTGCTATAAATCTACAATGTCTAGCTACTCTAATATTTGCGAAAAACTAAATAAAATTTGAATTTCGCGGGCTGGTAGGGCCGCAACACCTTAAGAGTCCCGTGGACTACGATGTCTCCATTCATTCGAAATACCAAATCTTTTGTATTTCGTTCATATTATTTTAATCATGTTGTGGTGTTATTCTTGTTCAAATAGTAATAATCCATTTAGGAGCATAGTTTTTAAGTTACGAATTTTCATTCATAATTTTTGGTATTACGGAACTCGACTGAAGTTATAACAATTTTGATCAAAATTGATTTATATTTCGTTTTAGACAAGTATTTCCGAACCAAATATGGCCAGGAGCATAGATTATTATTACTATATTAACACGAATAATATGACAACATGATCGAAATATAATCAACGAATATATAATATTAACATAACTTTGATTGATTTTAAAAGTCGAGCATTGTATTTCCTACGATGAAATACATTCAATTTTGCATTCTAAACCGATAGACGTAAAGTTATTTTTTTCTTTTACGTGTTACGTGCTAACCCTCTTTTCTGTTCATCAGTTTTTCAAGGCACTGTTTCACATTGTTCCAGGGTCTGAATGCGACAACTGAGACACCGACCGCGTTAAGGCCGCTAGAAATCGTAGCTCCTAGAATAGATACGTACAGATTCTCAATGGCCAACCTGGAGGAAACACAGGACGCCGACTTGGACGCCATACTCGGCGAACTGTGCGCGCTCGACTCCGAATATGATGAAGAAATATCCAGAGTTTCTACAGGTACTTAACATTTACACACCTACTAATATTATAAAGCTGAAGACTTTGTTTGTTACTTTGTCGTCGTCGTCATCGTTTCAGTCGATGGACGTCCACTGCTGGACATAGGCCTTCTGAAATGACCGACAAATAACACGATCTTGCGCCGCCTGGCACCAGCGACTCCCCGAAACTTTCATTGTATCATCCGTCCACTTGGTGGGGGGTCTGCAAACACTGCGCTTCCCGGTGCGTAGCCGCCATTCGAACACCTTGGGTCCCTAACGTCTATCGGTCCTGCGACCTATGCTTTACTCATTGCCACTTCAGTTTTGCGACACGTTGAGCTATGTTGGACCCTTTGGTTCTTTTGCGGTCATCTCATTTCTGATTCGATCGCGCAAAGATACTCCGAGCATAGCTGTCTCCAAACCATCGCTTGCTGAGTGATCCTGAGCCTTCTTATGAGTACTGTACTCGATAAAATTACACGGCATAAAGAACTATCGTCTGGACGACGTGCAGTTCGTGATATGACCGCACTAGGAATTTTATTTAAGGCGAACTCAATAGGTCTGCACGCGAAATTCAAAATGTTTGTGGTTTTTTGCAATTTGTACGATAATTACACATAATAGGCTTATGGCAGTCATTTTGCGGGAACCGCAGTTACTTCTTTACATGTTGATATCAAAGTTTTTGCATAAAAATGTCTATCCTAGGAAATTAGTCCGAGTAAAGAGTTTTAAGTGAGCAACTCGCAAATCTCGGATTAATTTCTTTAACTCGACACTTTCAAGCAGAGATTTTTATATAAATACGTGAAGATGATCTTGGGATTATCGCAATTTGACTGCCAAAAGCCTATTACGTCTTATCAGCTTAAAAATCGCGAACAACCACAAAAAAAATGAATTTCCCGGGCTTATAAAACTCCACTTAGGAGCACACCACGGGTGTCCGTGGTGTGCTCCTTAAAGTTTTACAAGCTAATGATGATTTTTCTAGATTACTCTTCACAAGCCAAAGATAGAGGAGATGGGGAAGGATCCCAGCGTCAGGACCGCAAGGAGTGTGGCGACGGAGCCTCCAGCATCGCACGCACCGACTCGCCCGACAACGACTCCGCGTTTAGCGACACTGTAAGTAAAATAGACCATAAGAGTGGAACAATAGATTTGCACTTGGAAGTCCATACTTACCATTCGACATCAGATTATTATATATACTCTTCGAGATATTGACAAAATTCGAATGGCGGCCATTTTGAATCCGCCATTTTGAATTTTTTTTCAGCTCACTGCCAATTGGATGACGTTTCAAATGACTTTTGGTAGAGCACCCCCCACCTAACTTCAATACCCTGGCTGTGCTCTTGACCCGTCTTCGAAATCCTCAATCATCATGTATATGCTGTACCTAAAAAGCTTTTAATATTTCTCATTGGACAGAAATAGCCTTAGCATGTGACGGCACACGCATGTAACGCCATAATAATACCTAATTTTCGTTTTACCAGAAATAGATAAAAGACCCCAACTCCAAAATTAAAATGCCTGTAACTTTGTATTTCTTTGTCTAATATTTCTTTAGTCAACCGCATTATTTTTATCCTAGTTAATAATTATTATGTATCATTTTTTTATGTCAAATAGGGCTCCTCCGTCTTTCGCGGCGAGGCTTGAATTTTTTTGTGATGATGCTCCATTACAAGTTGGCAAATCAATTCGATTTTCCCCACTTTGCGAAAATAAATCTTGCTGTTTAAATTAATATCGCTAAAGATACAGCCCCCGTATCTTTCTAGCGATATTAATTTAAAAATGTTTTAATTTATTTATATTTACAGGTGTCAATGCTCTCTAGCGAATCGTCTGCGTCCAGCAGTGCCAGTTCGAAGTGTAAAGCGATGAAATTAAGTTTACTCCCGAACCAAAAGGTAAATAAATTATAATTATTATTGTTTTTACTTTAAAAATTATTTGCTTATATATCTTATATATAAATTTAATTTAATTTTACCTATTGTAGGTTTATATAGAGCTGTTTTGTAAAGATTTAATTAAAAAAAAACGACCAAGTGCGAGTCGGACTCGTGCACCGAGGGTTCCATACTGTCAAAGAAGTAAAACATCAAAAGCATCACTTTTGTTCATGAGTTTACGGGTATAATTTACATATAGGTACTTTTGCTGGCGAACCGAAAACCTAACTTTGTTTTTGGCGATTTATTGTTATTATCAAAAAAAGTATAATAGTTAGAGAGTTGATTTTATTTTTCCTGTAAAATAGACGTTTATTTCTATTAATCATATTTATTTTACATTTTTCGAACGATAAACTTCGGAGATAAGAGGGGGACACGGTATATTTTTAGACAGTTTTCCCAATAAATCAAAAACTATCGGGCACGAAAATAAGTAAAAGTTGGTTTTAGACTACACAAGTTACGCCCTTTCATATGATACCCCACTCAATATTGTTATCTCATTTCGAAATTTCAACAACCCCGTTTACCCCCTCTTTTAAATAAAAATAAAAATGATTTTCAAATTTTTATAATTGCAATAACGTCGCGCCACAATTACCTACAACTATTCCAAATTTCAGGTCGATAGCTTTAATATAGTTACTGAAATAATCGAGTGTGACAGACGGATGGACGGTTCGACGGACGGACGGACGGAGAAAGTCTCACAATAAGGGTTCCATTTTTACCAATTTGGTATGGAACCCTAAAAACCGACTGAGGCTGTTGTGGACTTCTTCACAGGTCAGGGCGGGTTAGAACCCTGGCATAGCTGGGCACCGTTAATCAAATAGTTAACTTCGTTAATCGTTACTCCGCTACAAAAAAAGTTAGCTTCGTTAACCGTTAAAGCGTTTCTTTTCGGAAGAATTAACGCAAGTTAACGTTAATCGTTAATCCGTTAATATATTAAATGTAAAATTGAATTTTTATATCGTTGCGTTAGTGAACTAATAAAATCTGTTGGTGTAACAAAACAAAATACTTGTATAATTCAAATGTGTGATTTAATCGTCGGGCATAAGGTTAAGGTGCATTTTATTTACTTTCATGAGCATTAATAACATGTTGAAGTTCTCATCCTGAAAGCGAAGCTCGTTTTGTTGTAAAATATTTTTACCCGTGGAAAACAAATGTGGAATAGATTTGTGAATATCTGGGGTCTGATTGCGTAAGAAAAACGTATTCATCGTTATCGTAATCACTAGTGAATTCTGTCCCGCGATTGGCAGACCCAAATCAGGAACCCAATAAGCGGGCAGAATTTGTAAACAATTACGATAACGATGAATACATTTTTCTAAGACAATCTAGGGATTCCCCAAGTTAGGCAGCATCGTAGAACGAGTCTTTGTCTACGATGTCTACTTGTCTGAACCGCGGTGCTGTGCGGTAAATAATATAGGCATTGGATTAACGATTAACGGACTTTTGCATATTAACGGAAGTTAACGTGTCCGTTAACATTTTTTGAAGTTAATCAAAATGTTAACTTCGTTAATTAACGGTTAACGGATTAACGAGTTAATGCCCAGCTATGAACCCTGGTAAACTTAGTTTTCTTATTTAATAGCATTACTTATATGTATAAGTTTACTGACAATTCATAAGTGCTTGTAAAAAAACACTAATCTACGGGTAGGGAAAATAAGACTGCTTGGTGTCGAGGTGAGGCAGTTCGGTTCTGTGACTATTTCTATCAGTACGCGAGCATTTCCTCACCAAAACTTACATTTTGCTTATTGCTATCGGCATATACAAACAGCGAACGTTACAATCTTTCAAGGCGGTCAAAATGCCTGTGATATACTATGATAGAGCGCAAAATGCAGCGCTAGCCGCAGACCATTACAGCATTTCTGTTGTCACGATGCAAATCTAGATGGCGCCAGTGATAACTTAGCTTGCGCTACAGTTTTGCTGGCTGCACGGTATATAGCGGCAACGTACTTTACGTAGATTGTTCTAATAAGGTAATACTGACAGGGTATTTTCACTGATATAAATTTTGGAAAAGTAGTGCGTTACTAGTAAGTATGCACTACTTTTGAAATATAAAATAAAAAATTGAAAGAAAACTTAAGTGCGAATCGGACTCGCACACTCTTTTTCCACCGAAGTTATAAAAATTTTGATCAAAATTGATTATTATTATTTCGTTTAAATTGTATTTCCGAACCAAATACTTATGGCCAGGAGCATAGGTTATATAAATAATTATGAATCTATGCAGTATGAATATATTAATGAATATGAACCCGATTAACACCACAACATGAGCGAAATTTGCACGAATTACAAATGATTTTGGTATTACGAATGTATGGGAGACATCGTGGGTAAGCAGACTCTTAAAAGGGGTTCAGGTTTTTTTGTAAATATCACAAAACCTATTAGTTTATCAACTGCTCGCGCACTGAGGGTTCCGTACCATCAAGAACCATTCTCTATAGTATCATATCAACTAAATATGTCTACGATGTCTCCATTCATTCAAAATACCAAATCATTTGTAATTCGTGCATATTATATTTCGATCATGTTGTGGTGTTATTTAACTTGTAACTTTCTTTATTAACTGGTGTTGTTCTTTATCTGGACAATTAAAACTGTGCTCCTGAACTGATGTGACGTGAGATAGTGTTGTTTTAATTACAAAACAAATAAGCAGAAAACATGTCCTCTTTGACATAAAAATAAGCAAAACTAAATTCGTTTACAATTTCGTTTCACAAAAGTAAGGTGGGTGGACCATGGAAGGCCATGCTCCTTCGAAGGCCAACTATTAAAATTTCGTAGTTATTGCCATGTGATGACAAATTCCTTCTGTCTACATAAACATCCATCGAACTAGAAATCACAGACGCGGCGGCGAATCGCTCGCGCCACTATTTTGGCAGTACGGTCCCTCGCTTCATTGATATCGGAAATCGACGACGTTAAACTAAGGTGGGTGTACCATAGAAGGCCACTCTAACAAATAAATAGTTATTATTCATCTATTTACTGGATAAATGAAACTAACACATATTTAAGTAATACTTTGTTTTATTACGTAACATATTAACCAATTCTTTTTATTGTAGATTTAATCGCTATTTAATAACTTTTAGTGTTAAATGACTGCTTTATTACAATGGCCTTCTAAGGAGCCTTGTTCCTAGCAACGCCATTTGGAAGGGTTCAATGAAACTTAAGTTTAATCAATATTGATCAAATCTGAAATTTAAAAAAGTGGTTTATATGTTACGTAATAAAACAAAGTATTACTTTATTATTTGTTCGTATCATTTATTCAGTAAATAAACGAATAATAACTGTTCATTTGTTAGAGTGGCCTTCCATGGTCCACCCACCTTATTTCGGAATATGGCCAGGAGCATAGATTATTACTATATGAACCCGAATAACACCACAACGTGATCGAAATTTGCACGAATTACAAATGATTTTGGTATTACGAATGTATTTGAGACATCGTGGGTAAGCGGACTCGAATATTCAAAGGGATGTTTCATCAATGTATGAGCCCTGGGCTAGGTCTATGTATGATATACTTGGGTATAGCTCAGGCCATATAAAACAGTTTTTACCTATATAGGTATATTCTTTTGTTTTACTGACAAAAAAGTTCTTTAATTCAACATTACTGTTGGAACGAGTTTTGTATGGTCACACTTAAGTAAAAAAAAGATACTACTATAAAGATCTTCCCCGCGGTCTTCCCTCAAAACACTGTAGCTGTACCTACATTCATACGTATATTTGTCAACCGACTTCAAAAAAGAAGGACTCAATTCCACTATAACAATTATGTTTTTTCTTTTTTTATGTTTGTTATGTCATAACTTTTGACTGATAATGGTATCTATGAGCTATGAGGAAACCATAAGAGTTAGTCATAAATTTTTTATTGGAAAGGATGTATTTACCAATAGTTTGATGAGCGTTGAGTCGGTTATTCTGTTGTAATTTATATAGGTGTTACCGAGTACTTGCGCTAAATTTCGCGAAAATCTCACGATAAGAAATTTCTTTTGGATATATATTTCTTTGCTTTTTTAATTTTAGTTTTTTAGACACTGAAAATACGTTTTTAATACAGTTGCTCAAAAAGTGGCGTATTGCAGGGACGTATAGCGTTCGGGATGTGGGCTATTACATACTCGTGCTTTTTTTTTACCTTTCCCGAACTCGTGCGTTATCTTTCCCAACTGTCAAAATAATGTCTATTAAAAAGAAAAACCAACCATGAAGTTTTTATTAAAAAAATTCATAGAAGTTTTTATGATTCATGCAATTATACGTATATTTTTAAAAAGAAGCTACTAATTTGTTTCAATATCAGATTTGATTGAAAGAGTTTGGTTAGGTTTCATTTCATCTCATTAAATTTCATTTTCATTTCATATCAATAAAAAAAATTCTACTGAAGACTTGGCTGTATGGGCATAGTTCCCTTTGCGTACCAGAATATTATATATTGATCTATGAATATTATTTAGTCTATGACCAAATTTTTTTTTTTTATTTTTTTTTTAAATCACCAGAATGGGTGAAGAAAAAAAAACTGCTTATATTCTACGGTTGGCGCCATTTTTCAGAAATTTTCTTTGCAAGTTTAGTTGTTTGTTGCACAAAATGCTTCGGAGAACATTTTACCGGAAAAGTCAAAAAGTCGCTACATATCTACATACGACGAATTTATTGCGTGGAGAGAAGAGAAAAAAGCAAATAGTTTTTCAGAAAATGTTAAGTTAGTTGAGTTTATTGTGTTTTTATTATTTTATTAAATTGCTTCATTTTTTCGCAACTGTATTAAAAATAATCGTTCAGTACACGTGCGGAACCGTCATTGCAACTTGTTCCGACTGTCAACCCTCGCCTGCTGCGCCTCGGCTCGGGTAGACATTTGTCGGAACTCTTTGCAATAACAGCCTTTCCGCACTTGTAATGAAATATACTATTACAGGACGCGGTTTTCCAACAGAAGGCGGACAAAATCAAGTTGGCGTTGGAGCGCATGCGGGAGGCCAACGTGAAGAAGCTGTTCATAAAAGCGTTCTCCACGGACGGCTCCTCGAAGAGTTTGTTGGTGGACGAGAAAATGACGTGCGGCTACGTCGCGCGGCTGCTCGCGGACAAAAACCACGTGACAATGGAGCCGAAGTGGGCGATCGTGGAACACCTGCCCGATTTGCATATGGGTAATTATTTACTTTCAGCTGCGCATACACATGCGTGAGTTCACACACAAAAACGAGTTCGAGTCGGCGTCGCAGTACGGTGGAATTTATACGAAACTAGCTGACCTGGCAAACGTTGTTTTGTGGATATAAAAAAATAGACAAATTGAGATTTAAGCTATCCTCGTGATAGCTCAGTGGTTTTGACCTCTGCCTCTCATAAGGAGGTCGCGGGTTCAAATCCTGGGCACGCATCTCTGACTTTTCCGAGGTATGTGCGTTTTTAGGAAACTAAATATCACTTGCTTAACGATGAAGGCATGCCTGAGAGTTCACAAAAATGTTCTCGAAAGTGTGTGAAGCCCGCCAACCCACACTTGGTCAGCGTGGTGGGCTATGGCCAAACCCCTCTCAGTCTGAGAGGAGACCCGTGCCCAGCTGTGGGATATAAAAAGGGGTTGGGATAGATCTTTTAAGTTAGATCAAACTGTGTGCAAATTTGATTAAAATCGGTTAAGTATTTTGACGACCTCCCTGGCGCTCGGATTCGAGTGGGAGGTCGCGGGTTCGAATCCCGCCACGGGCCCACCTTGGAATTTTATAATTTCTAAATTGGCTCAGGTCTGGTTTGGTGGGAGGCCGTGGCTAGTTACCACTCTACCAGCAAAGACGTGCCGCCAAGCGATTTAGCGTTCCGGTGCGATGCTGTGTAGAAACCGTTGGGGTGACTCTACTTACCCCTTCGAAGTTAGTACGATAACATCTTCAGCTGTATCATCACTTACGATCGCAGTCAAGTACTAACTTGTATTGTGTAAAAAAAGTAGTTTAGGAGTGAATCGCGGACAAACAATTACTGGAAGGGTAATTTATATACTCGTATATATTTAGATAATCTTGCGATAAAATTGGCGCTTCAGCCGATAGCTGAACCCTGAAGAAATGCGGGTTTAAATCCCGACTTTAAATATGTCTATACCTACAGGCGCTCCGCTCCAGTCGATAGTTGAAGTCTGAAGGAATTAGGGTTCAAATCGTGACTTTAAATATTTGTATACGGGTGCTCCAATCGATAGTTGAACCCTGAAGAAATGCGGGTTCAAATCGCGACTTTAAATATTTGTATACGTTTCTAGTGAAAACTTAAAAATAACTCGAGGTGTTGGTTACGGTAACAGTAGGAGAGTTCAATGGTTTTTCCCATCCCAAAAAAAGTTTCCACTTCGATAATTCACTGTACACCTATTACCTCATTAATTTTCATACCATATCTATTATACCCCATATGATATGAACTCTTTTAAGACAGATTCATCGTTACCTTCCAGAACGGGTGTACGAAGATCACGAGATGCTAGTCGACAACCTGATGCTGTGGACGCGGGAGTCCAAAAACCGGATACTGTTCGCCGAGAGACCAGATAAAATATCGCTTTTCCAGAGCCCCGAGAAGTTCCTACTCACTGAAGACGATAGGGGTATGACACTATAACTTATTTATTACTTCAGATTTGTCGATAAACTTTGGGGATGAGAGGGAGGGGCGATATTTTTTCGAAATATTTGCCCATAAGGAGCACACCACGGATGAGCCCGCGAAATTCATTTTTTTTGTGGTTTATCGCGATTTTTAAGCTAATAAGACATAATAGGCTTATGGCAGTCAAATTACGAGAATCCCAATCTCATCTTCACGTGTTTATATTATATACAAATCTCTGCTTGAAAGTGTCGAGTTAAAGAAATTAGTCCGAGATTTGCAAGTTACTCACATAAAACTCGATACTCGGACTAATTTCCTAGGATAGACATTTTTAAGCAAAGATTTTGATATTATAATCATGTAAAGATGATACTGCCACTCCGGCAAATTGACTGCCATAAAACTCTGATGTGTAATTAGCGTAAAAATTGCAAAAAATCCCGGTATAAATAAAAACGATTTTCAATTACAGAGGAGCTCAAACACAGCAAACCAAAGCGGAACGGAGCGGAGCTGTGTTTGAGTAACCAATCATTTTTACCAACAAGATTATAACCTACAACGATTCCAAATTACATGTCGATATTTTTAGTTGCTGAAATAAAGAGTTGTGACAGACAGACAGACAAAGTGATCTTATAAGGGTTCCGTTAATGTTCTTTTAAGGTACGGAACCCTAAAAGATAGTATGAAGTAAGAAATTATACAAGTGAAAATTTGACCTCTTTTATCCTTTCTTTAGGTTGGTCCAGTGAACACGATGAGCACTCACGCCAAGTGATTATAGAGGAATTCTTCGGACAGAGCGGCGCTACGTCCGTGGTGCCCTCGGTGTCGGGTCATCCTGTACCACCGATGGAGGGTCCGCTATATCTCAAAAGCGATGCCAAAAAGGGCTGGAAAAAGTACTACTTCGTCCTACGGCCATCTGGTTAGTACGAACATGAACAATAGTAATTGTTCCATACTTTTTATGGTTCAATACATTTTTTGTCAAAAACATTCCGATTAATCCGATTAATTCAAATTTGAAAAATGAAATGCTACGCGAATTGTGTGGCCACACTTTACATTTTAAATGCTACTTACTGCTCTTGCGAATTTTTGTATATATGTTATTATATAATAATAAATTAATAAATGGCCTGAATAATTACTTCTATTTACCTTTGTCTATTAGGACTATACTATTTACCGAAAGATAAGGTGAAGACGTTGAAAGAGCTAGTGTGCTTGGCGACTTTCGACACAAACGAAGTTTATTTAGGAGTGAATTGGAAGAAAAAGTATAAGTCGCCCACTGACTACTGCTTCGCCATCAAACACCCACGACTGCAGCAGCCGAAGAGTGTTAAGTTTATAAAGTTCCTGTGCGCAGATGACCAGAGAACGTTGGAGAGATGGATCACCGCCATGCGAATTGCGAAGGTTTGTATAATTTGATTGTTTCGTAGTAGATGCTCAATTTAGAACAACTTATATGACCAGTCACATAGCCTTTGGTAGATAGTGATGTTATAAGTTTTTATACTCGGTGACTCCTGTTTTTATTATAATGTGTTTAGATCTTACGTACGTAAAGTAGTCCTATTACCAACTAACTACTTTTGTTGTATAAATTATTTTAAGAGATATATTTAATTTAATCCTGTAAAAGGATGTGTGCGTTTATTTCACATAAGTTTAATTAAAACAAGAAATTTTAAATAGCAAATAATAGCCTTTGGTATTTTAAATAGCAAATAATGTAAATAAATAACACACACATTGTTCAATGCAGCATGGGAGGCAGCTACTGGAAAACTACCGATCCCTCGTGGAAGAGTTGACTCAAGAAGACTTGGACCATTTGGCTCACGCGCGATCCTGTTCCGTGAGTACACAACATCTTTTTAGAGTTCCGTACACTAAAAGAAAGAGGCGGATCGTCCTCCGCCATCAATGTGTGATAAAATAAGGTAGACGTTCACTTGATACTTATTAAGTGATACCTTTCCAACTACCGAGTTCCCAACCAAGTATAATGTGAGTGCCTTCAACAAAAGAGTAAATAGGCATTATCTTTCCATCAGAGAAGATTTTAGTCAAGCGCAAGTCTATCAAAAATAAAAGTAGGCGTGCACTCAAAATAACTAGTCCGCCATCTTGTGCGTTCCGCCATGATGGGCTTACAATGACATCATCCTTCTTACCATACATTGTCATCCAAATTTAACGCGTATATTTCAGCTCAATCGGTTGAAGATATCTGCTTTAAAATCATGTTGCAGGATTCCACCCGAACAAATTATAATTTATTTACACATAAATTGCAAGTTAAATAAAAGCTAATAAGCTAATAATATAAAAAGACTATCTTTACTCAATGCCATTCGGAGAATAGGGTATTTGACTCCAATTTTTTTATTACTTTATTATAAAGTAGAATTAAAATAATGACGTGCACTGAAAGAACTAATTAAATCGATCAAATAACAAAAAAGTTATAAGCATTTAAAGATTTGTGATTAGACAGAGATAGCAACATGAAATTGTGACGTCACAAAGTACCAATGCCATAGTAGCTTCGTGCGGCTTCATACAAATTTTCGTTTTGCGAGAAAGGGATAGAAGATCCCCCCACTCCAAAGTTTAAACGCCTGTAACTTTGTAAATCTTCGTTGGATTTTAATATTTCTTTCACTGCACGTTATTATTTTTATCCTAGTTTATAATAAAGTAATATTTTTTATCAAATTCAAAAGTAGTGTAAGACCCCATTGTCGAAGAAATTTTCTTAGAAAATTAGCTGTTGTTACATTGTTGTTTACTTCAATGATAAAAACCTAAACGATAAGTAATTATTATCCGCAGATTACATCAATCCCAACGAAAACTAACGGCACAGCGCCAGTGGGGGTCAACGGCCCCGCCCAGTCTACGTCCAGCAACGCTAGTGTTGCCAACTCCGACATCAGCAGTGGAAGGTTGGTATCACCCCCTCGTATCCAAATTTAACGTGAAATCAACGGGTATGCCCGCGAAATTCAAAATTTTCGTGGTTTTTTGCAATTTGTACGCTAAATAGACATGATAGGCTTATGACAATCAATTTGCGAGAATGGCAGTATCATCTTTACATGATTATATCAAAATCTTTGCATAAAAATGTGTATCCTAGGAAATTAGTCCGAGTATCGAGTTTTATGTGAGTAACTCGCAAATCTTGGACTAATTTCTTTAACTCGACACTTTCGAGCAGAGATTTTTATATAAACACGTGAAGCAGATATTGGGATTATCGCAATTTGACGGCCATAAGCCTATTATGTCTTATTAGCTTAAAAATCGCGAAAAACCACGAAAAATTTGAATTTCGCGGGCACACTCGTGGTGTGCTCCTTAAGTCGAGCAAAAGTAGACTGGCCATAAAGAGGATCGTCTAGCTGTAATCTTTCATACAAAAAGATAACGTTTTCCTACCCGTAAATGTAATCCGATTTTCATAATTTTTTTTAAACTATGCCCGTACGTTTTACTTTAGAAAATTGCTTATACTACTCATTAGAGTCTGCTAAACATCCATATCTTTGACCTAAAAACTTGTTTTTTTATTTATTTATTTAAATAAACTACAGTACAAAAAATAAAACGTACGAACCTAAATTAATATGTACTGAATGTACTGAAACCAAATCCGTTTTCAACCAAAGCAATATTTCAAGAGTAAAATGAAGGCTCTGGTCTTCTTCTCGGTACGGGCATAGATAGCATTTTTGAAAACCTACTCGCATCGCGCTAAGTCACTAGACGATAGCCTTAATAGTTATTTTATGTTGGATTCTATTACGGCACATGCCTCATAACATAGTAAGGTACTATAATCACCTCCAGAAGTTAATTTGCATCAAGTTTTTGTATTGTCTACTTTTGTTCGCACCAGTACATAGATTTAGAACTTTGCGTTTCTTATCATAATTCCCCTAAACAAAGGCAAAGTTGTCATTACATACTTAAGATATTTGCGATTCTTTTGCTGGAATTCGCTAAGTAATTAAATATGGTTTATTGATGCATGATTTTTGTATCTCTCCTTTTTAAAAATCCCTAATGATATCTGAAAAAAAAATGTGATTATATAGATGGGTTTTAGTTTATCTATTTTTAAACCATACCTCAAACAAGAGTTTTTTTATATGCACAAAAATTCCGGATAAAATCTAACTTGATATTAAAAAAAATAAAGCACATCGGGAATCTTCTGGGAAAAATATTTCGGTAGAATTTAATATTACATTAAGGGTACTTTTCTATATTATTTTAATTAATAGTAAATATTGTCTTTTATGCACTGCCATTATGTTATTGCTGGTCAGCGAATAGTTATTATGGTATTTTGTTATTTATTTAAGTTATGTTTGTTTAGCACTAGCGAATGTTTTAAATTATTATCCCTGAATTGTGCGAAGATAATTGAAATATTACAAACTAACAATCGCAAGACAGCTGTCATTCTAGTACATTTCTTGTGATTAAATTAGGAACTTAGTTAGTTAATTTAATTATTAGGAACCACATAATTTTTTTACCACCGAAATTAGTTACGAACAACTCAGGGTACGAGTATCTATCACGTTGCGGAAGGAAGCGCTACCCATTTATTATTTCTCTTCAAAAGTTTAGTTATGGGTTTTGCAACGACAATAATCTGATAAGCATAAATTGACTCAAAGAAAAAGACGTGTGGCACTCGGAGACTGCCGCGGTAAAGCTATTGCATAGCATTTTTTATCAACTTATTTTTTAACAACTTCTAACACCCCCTAGGTTATTTTCGTTACGGAATTTCTGTATTCGGTCTCCACGCTCAAGGCCTGCGATAGAAGCTATATGCAATAGCTTAAAAAATCTAATTTTATTGAATGTAATGAGATTAGATAAAATAGTGTATGAAATTGCTGGTAATCAATTAGGCCATTTAAATCACTCTTGCCATACCATTACATAATAATTTGCCTCATATTGCGATGGTCTTATACCACTGTTTTTTTTTAAATTGCATCGTAATCTAAAAGTTATCGTGATCTATATATATATTGATTGTCATTCAATCATTGGATCTATCCATCCAAAGACTGTGCAAAGCGTAAAAGCGAATTGCTCATAGCGGACATTCCACTCGGCTCGGCGAATAAAGTAATGATCATTTTCTTTTATAAATCCATACGCTACGTTTTTCCCGGTAAAATCATCTTCGCTAATTTTTTTACGATTTTTGATCTTCAAATCTCTCATTCAAAATCCGAGCGCCACACGGGGTGAATCCCAAGCCCGGGGATTTTTTTATTATAATACTAGCTTTTGCCCGCGGCTTCGCCCGCGTGAATTTCGGGGTTTTACAAATCCCGTGGGAGTCCTGGATTTTCTGGGAAAAAAACAGCATATGTGTTAACCTAACTTCAGAAACACGATTGGATAAAAATTTCTCGCCAAAAAGTTTTCCCAAAAATTGCTCCAAAATCTCAATTTTTCTAATTTCCATCGAAAACTACGATGGACATAATTGTAATTTTTGTTTTAATGTATCGGTAAATAATTCCCAAAAACGCTCAGAACGACATTTACATAACTGGCTTAGTTTTTGAAGTAATTAGGTAAAACAACCTTTTTCTGTTATATTCTTCCGCAACGCTGCATACTAACCTAACCTAACCTAACCCACCAACGTATTCATAAGAGTGAGAAGGACGAAAATAAAATCAACGTATCCGCTTAAGAGTGAAATAATTTCAGAACCTTTACCTTATAGGTATCCATTTTCGCATTTATTGCATAATTACTATCACATATTCTATTGCTCAACTAAAACACATATTTTTAATAGCGAAACAGTTTTAATATCAGAAACTATACAGGAACACCTTTTTAGCATTATTAACCTGTAGGCTGTATCCCATTGCTTAACCAAAACACACATTATAAATAGCGAAACAATTGTACTTTCAGAACCTTTATGGGTAGGTACCCATTTCCACATTTATAGCATTACTAATTACTTTACCATATCCCATAGCTCAACTAAAACATACATTGTCAGTAACGAAACAGTATATCATATAGGTACCCACTACCCGTTTTCATAGTTATAATATTATTAAACTGTATCTCATTGCTCAACTAAAACACAAAATGCTAATAGCGAAACAGTTGTAATGTCGGAACCTATAATACGGGTACCCATTTTCACATTTATAGCATTATGCATTATTTATAGCATTATATCATTATTATTTATAGCATTATTATCCCTCCGCTTGTTCAACTAAAACACACTTGTTAAATGCGTACAGTGCTATGTTCAGAACCTACATAGTGGCCATTTTCACATTTACAGTGATAATAGATTCAGTTTTTGCCCGCGGCCCGGCCCCGTCAAATTCGCTTTTTCATGAATCCTAAGGGAAACGTCATTTTCCCGTTATCGTTCCCTATTCCAACCTTTAAACATGCTTTCAAGCAAGTTCGCTTGAACAATCTATCTATAGATGTAGCTATAGATTGCTCTAGAAAAGTTGGTATTTTGAGTATCCCACGGGAACTACGGATTTTTCCGGGATAAAAAGTAGCCTATGTTTTAATCCGGGTTATAAGCTACCTATGTTCCAAATTTCAGCTAAATCGGTTCAGTAGTTGAGCCGTGAAGGAGTAACAAACACACACACAAACTTTCGCCTTTATAATATTATTAGGATAACTCTCGAGCGTAGCGAGCAGTGTGATCGTTTGCCTTAATTAATATACCATTTATTTTAGCATTTCTTTTGGGGTGTGAAAAACAACTATAAAAAATATGTGCTTAATCTTTATAATACGAGTACCAAGATATACAATTTCGGAAGTGTTCCCCTTACATCCTGCAGGGCGATGTCATCAATGAAGATGTATCAATCATCGTCAAAGAACTGTATCAATGTCAAAACACGGATGTTGACCAGTCACAACGCTTAAAATGCACGTTTTGACATTGATGCAGTTCTTTAATCATTCATACATTTTTAGCCGATCGCCCTGCTACATGATTCGGTATACTGTGAAATACTGCAATAAGTAGCTATGTCCATAATAATAAATAATATCAATGTATTTGTATCGACAGACACTCGCGTGCTTCGTCCTCTAGTTCAAGCGGCTGTCTCTCCGATGGAGGTACTGCGTCCGAAAGCGCATTCGATTGCGAGTTCCCTATGGGTTAGTACTAGTAGTGTAATAAACGTTAATTGGGTATTTGACTCAAATTTTCTATGACTCTAGAAAGAAGTATTTTTTACGTAAGTACGTTTTAAAGAAATATTTCCGAACCAAATATGACCAGGAGCATAGATTAGATATGAATCCGAATAACACCACAACATGATCGAAATATGCACGAATAACATTTGACTATTTTAAATCAATGGAGACATCGTTCACAGGCCTCTTAAGTCATAAAAAATATTTAAAAAGAAAAGCGCGTGTAATGGAGCATTTTTGATTTAGGCACCATAAAACGAAAACCTTCAATGAAACCAAACATACCACTAACGTGGATGACGAGGCAGCTAAAAGAGATGGTGGAGAACGAGGGCGAAACGGACCCCGGCGACTCCGGCACGCTCACGAGGCGGTCACGACCGCGAGACGACTCGACACTTAAACGACACCACTCCACAGCTACAGGTACATGCCTATAATTATGTATATTATTACATTGAACACTCACAACCTCTACTTTATTTAATTTTTTTCCTGAAATACTACAAAACCACCCAGTTACGAAACCATAAGATTTATGGATATCAAAATTTCTATGCTAGATTAATGTTAACAGTTTCAGGGCTTTTGGTTGCGCGTAGATGTATTAAATATTCTTTTTTTTTAAGTAAAATTTTATTTATTTAAATCCACAGAAACATCAGACACTGCGATCTACAGCACCGGCAGCATTACTTCCAGCAGCCCCAGTCGCAACGAGCAGACCTCGCCGACCTACGGCCACTACGAAACTATCGCGCGGGACCCCTACAGGGCCAGCGTCGACACCGCGTCCTCTCTCTACGGATACACGATCTACGACAAGACGCAACCGGTACAAGAAGTCCCGGTCGAGGACATCCCGCTGCCGCCCCCGCCGACGGACGACGTTCCCGACGGCATGTTCAGCTCGACTCTCAGTCTGGACTCGTTACCGCCTCCCCCGCCGCCGCTCGACCCCATCGAAGACATTTGCGGATCGCAACTCAGCCTGCCGCCGCCTCCACCGGAGCACGCCATGGAAGCCCACACGGGGCGCGTGCTGGACATCGTCAGTCAACTGACAGCCCAGCAAATAGAACAAACCGCACGAGCCGGCCAGCGCAACAGCAACCGCACGCCGGACCCGAGCCGCGCGTTCCCGCGACAGCCCTCTCTGGACAGCGTCAACTCCGACACTTCCAAAACATCCTCCCTCCACTCCGATAAAAGCATTTACGGACAGCAAAACGTCGCGTACGGCGCCTGCCTCGTCGAGCTGCAGAGCAAGAAACTGAGTAACGGTAGCACCTCTTTACAGAAGAAAGTAACCGAGCCGGCCAAAGAGCGATCTAGCTCCATGAAGAAAGTCAACTTTGCCGATGATCTCCCCACTTGTTCAGAAAAGAAAAACAAGAAGATCACCTTTAACTTAACCGATGCGCCGCCGTCGCCTCGGAAACCGCCGCCGCCAAAACGCAACGAAAGCACTCGCCTATCGTCGCCGAAAAAACTGGCCGACTCAAACAGCAATCCACCCAAAGAGTTTCTCAAAGATCTCCAAAGAGTGATGAGGAAAAAGTGGCAGGTAGCGCAGAAATGTAAATTGGAGCCGGCGACGACGCCACACGAAGTGTTGGGCTTCAGGGAATATCCACTATCGGATGATTATAAAGAAACTAGTGTGTCCATGTGGGTACAAGAGCACTACGGAAGCGGGGGTTCGGGAGTGGAAGACCCATTTTACGAGAACGTTTTCGGAAGAGAGGCGCCGCCGCGGCGTGAGGAGCCGAAACCTATAAAGAAACGGCCTCCGCCTGCGCCGCCGCGGCGAAGCGACTCCACTCACTTGACGACTCACCCGGGTCTGCCGGGCCCTTCGCACGCCTCGCTGCCTGCGCACCCGTCGGCCGTCCAACCGACCGCTTGAGACCGCCTGAACATATCGCTCGCGCTGTGTGGGCTCGCGTGTCGCATGTGTGACGCGCGCGGTTCCACCCGTTGAACTCGGTGACAATGTGTGACAAGTGACGAACAGTGGCCCGCGAGCGATTGACGACTAAGACATGGTGATATAAATCGTGAACCCGTCGTGTTTATTGCGTTGTTGTAGTAGCAAATAATTGTTCTGTGTCCATAATTGCATAAACGTAGTGATTGTATGTAGTGACGGAAGTTTCCAAGGCTCTCTGCATGTGTTCTGTGCATCTGAATGTGAACTTTAACAGTCCAACCATAGTTTCATTTACCATCTGTTAAACATTGAACTCAATTCTTACGCTAATTATTATTCTTAGTAATATTTTTATAATGTGACCAAGAAAAATTGAAGGTTAAGTAAAGTTGGAATACGTTTGAATTGAAACATATGGCGGTGCTATTGTCAGGTGGTTTAACTAATAAATATAGGCATTATAAATAAATTTTTTAGGTCCAGTTCAAAACAAAATATACTTATGCCTTTTTCATTTTTGATCTGTTACATAATCGTTTAT
This sequence comes from Coenonympha glycerion, assembly GCA_963855885.1. Lineage (NCBI taxonomy): Eukaryota > Metazoa > Arthropoda > Insecta > Lepidoptera > Nymphalidae > Coenonympha > Coenonympha glycerion. The sequence goes on along the minus strand of OY979626.1, from coordinate 13,437,829 downwards.
GTGCTATTAATATATAATAGCACAGTCATGATTGATGATATACAAAATACATGAAATACAAAATGTAATATGTGTTTATACAACATTTTATTTCTCTTCATGAACCTTATGTATTATTAGAATACGTTGTATACGTAGGTTGGTGAAATGGTGCGTAGTTAAACATTTACCATGAAAGACTTCGTTTGATTTTAATACCGGCGTTCTGATAATGGAAGCTGACATCTGAGTATCGTAATGATTTCCTAAATATTCATACACAAGTTAAGTCATCAGTGAACTGAAAATGTTCAGAAGATTTTTTTTTCGACCAAATATGTCAAAAAACTAACCTCTGAAATAAACTGCAATTCGTGATTCAGTCCTATTGATTTTCATACAGTTCCAGGGAGTAATACCAGATTCTCAAAATAGCTGAGTATCATAAGAGGTTTTCATAATAACAGGATTATCATACTAACAATTTATCAAAATACTAAATTTTCTTAATACTAGATTATTATAATACCAGATTGTCATAATACCAGATTATTATAATAACAGATTCTCAAAATACTAGATATCATAATACCAAATTGTCATAATATCAGATTATCATAATAACAGATCATAATAAAAATAATAACATATTCTCACAGCACCAAATTATCATAATAACAGATTCTCAAAACACCAGATTATCATAATACGAGGTTCTCATAACACCAGATTATCATACTAACAATTTATTAAAATAATAAATTTTCATAATACTAGATTATCATAATACCCGATTGTTATAATACCAGATTATTATATAACAGATTTTCAAAATAGGCTGCACGGCTGGCATGAAAGCGGTATTAAGACGATTTGAAATAAAGGATGACTTCTATGCCTTTTCAGTTTACTGATATTACTTGGAATGCGAAATATAATATACTAGTAGGGCGCGTGGGAGCGCGGGCCACATGTGGCCCGCGGGCTGTCTTCTCACCTATAAAAGAATCGCCGTCATCTCCATCGCCAATTGGAATCCGATTGGCAATGGGCTAAAAGAACTACCTCGGAGCACGGTCGTGGATTTAAAGATAGTTAAAGGCTGTTTGAATAAAAAATACACTGAACCTCATCGGATGAGGTTCAGTGTATTTTTTATTCAAACAGCCCTTAACTATCTTTAAATCCATGACCGTGCTCCTCAATCATCATCCAAATCGTAGACCATCATCTCTTCTCATACTTTTCATAATTTTTCATAGGCCTTGTTTATTGTAGCATTCACATTTTCCATGGAAAAATAAATTCAACCTCTTTGATTTTTTTCATTCATCCCGTAGACCTTGAGATTCTAATTATGTCTTGCAAAGAAATCACTCTCTTATCTTTTATACTTTCCGAGATAGAACAACACGAAATTTGTATGGCGGCCATCTTGAATCCGCCATTTTGATTTTTTTTCAGCTAACTGTCAATTAGATGTCGTTTCGAGTTACATTTGGTCGAGCACCCCCCACCTATCTTCGATACCCTGGCTGTGCTCTTCACCCGTCTCCGAAATCCTCAATCATCAGCTCTCTCCATATTTTTCTCTAGTAACTCTCCGAAAAACCGCATCACAACCTTGCATAATTACCAAATTTTAGTCTCTTCAACATTCCCCATACATTTTCTATGGAAAAATAAATTTCGCCATTTCGATTTTTTTTTCTATCCAGCAAATAGACCTTTGGGTCCTGATCACTTCTTGTCAAGAAACCATTCTTCCATCTTTTATACTTTCCGAGATATTGGCGAAATTCGTATGGCGGCCATTTTGAATCCGCCATTTTGAATTTTTTTTCAACTCACTGGCAGTTGGATGACATTTCAAATGACATTTGGTCGAACACCCCCCACCTATCTGCAATACCCTTGGCTGTGCTCTTCACCCGTCTTCGAAATCCTCAATCATCAGCTCTCGCTATATTTTTCTTCCTCATGAATTTTTCCTTTCTATACGAAATGGTCATTGAAAAAAAAATTTTCCATACAAAATTGTTCAGGAGAGGTGATCAATCAGTCAATCAGCACAAGCAGCTATATATATATTAATACTTACAATATAAAAATGTAATTCCTATATTGTTATCTGATGTTCAGATCATTGCGTTTTGTAAACTAGTCGAAAATAGTTCAAGAAAACTGAGTATGATTTTTACATACAGTTGTTTAGGAATTTAGGTAATTTCAAAGTGTACCTAGGTATTTTCTGAGTTTTGTGTTAAAGAAATATATTATGTTATTTGTTTCTACACGTGATGTAAGCTCGGGGGATGAACCAGTGTAACTTAAGATGTACTAACTTCTAGCTTGTTAAAATAAGTCTGAGTAATTCTAAGCTATCGTTAGTCTACTCATGTTCATAATTTGTATTACTATTTTAAATAATAGTTAACAATTCTGAAATAAAACCCACTTACGTAATATTTATTTTACACATCATTTTAACGATAAACAATTGCTTTACTACTTTATTGCTTGCATAAAAATCGGACTTATACTACAAGTTTTTACAACTTATGTTATGCTGAATATCTTTAAAATAACCTAGCTTGTGTAGTAACAACTATTCCTATTTTGTGCCATAGATGTGAGTATGTTTAAATTCAATAAAAAAAAATTAAAATGTTAATATATGGAGTTCTATGTTCCATCTCACGAAGACCAATGAGTTTTGCTTTACAAATTTATATGTATACTAGCTGACGAATAAACGATGTTTAATTGCCATTTAGGGTATTAAGAATAGATTACGACCTATTCTCAGATCCACCGTAGACAAAAAAAGACGTGTGGCACTCGGAGAGTGCCGCGGTTAAGCTATTGCATAGCATTTTAATCTATTTTTAGTTTTTATTTTTTCCATCTATCGATGAATTGCAGAACTTTTAATGACTTTTTGAAATATCACGCTTGTCTCTTTAGTTCTGCCAATCGCCTCTAGGTGGCATTGGTTGTATCGGCGTTACGCAGCCGGTACAACAAATGCGCTCTCCTGCATTCATGGTATGTTCCCTGGTACCAAAAGCTCTACTTTGAGGGTGTTAGGTTATTTTCGTTACGGAATTTCTGGATTCGGTCTCCACGCTCAAAGCCCGCGATATAAGCTATGCGATAGCTTAAAATCATAAAATTAGGTCAAGCCGTTTCTGAAGAGTTTGGTTCCAAACATTGTAACACGAGAAATTTATTGTTAAGTCTGACTAAGGCCCAGCTGATTCAACTAACTTTAACACTCGTAGGTGTAACCGTTAGCTATGGCGTTCTGATCTTTATGTCTTTCAAGATAAGGGTGAGATCGCTATACTTAACGGTGTCGTGTCTGTTGATAAAATGCGCACAAAACAAATAGGTATACACAATTACAGCTCATTGGATAAAGTCCTACGGTTACGTCTGAGTAGATTAAGAATAATTGTTATATTATAACATTTTCTGTTTCTGGGATAAAATGTATTCTTGTGAATAAAATCATTATCATAATTATTATAAGCTTTTGAGGAATATGACAATCAATAATGTTTTATAATAATAGGTTTTTCGCTATTAGGCGGTGGTCTGTCAGACGCGGGTAGCGTCCGACGTGACGCTGTACGCGGCCTATGAATGCTTACTATGAAATGTACTAGTGTGGTCTCGTCGTTCGTGCGCCGCGTCAGGCGTGTCAGAGAGATCATACTAATAGATACACTACGAGTAGTAAGCATCCATAGGCCGGGTACAGCGTCACGTCGGACGCGACCTAAGGCGGTGGTCTGCAACAGACGTCGTAAGTCGTATCTGGCGTGACGCTGTAGGCGGCGTACGATTGCTACTATGGAAATGTCAGATAAACGCCGCCTCATCATCGCCGCATGTCAGAGAAATCACTCGAGTACATTTCCATAGTAAGCATTCGTAGGCCGCGTGCAGCGTTACATCGGACGCGACCTGACGCGTCTGTTACAGACCACTGCCTAACGCGTCTGTTCCAATCCACCGGCTTATGAGTGACTTGATTGTGAGCCTACTCTTAAAATTCAAGATCTCAGTCATACTTTAAGCATAAGCTTTTCTAAGCTGTGATTTCGACCAATAAGTATATTCGGTTAGAATTTTTTTTTTGACTTAAATGTTCACTCAATGTGTTTTCTCCGTTCCATCACGCCAAAAAAGGATGTTATTTTTAATCAATTTCGAAAATCAAAAGGCGGAGGTTCTCAATTGGGCTTACACTACTACTGAATTTGATAAAAATAATTACTATATTATAAAATAAAATTAAAATAACGACGTACAATGAAAAAATATTACAGTCCTATAAAGTTTTACAAAGTTATAGGCATTTTAACTTTAGAGTGGGATGGTCTTCTAACCTTTTCTCGCAAAACGAAAATTTTTACGAAGCCGCACGAAGCTAATCTCTCTCTCTCTTTCACTTCTCAGTGGATCCGTTATAAGATATGAATGTACCTAATGATATCGATTTTTACCTGTTTGTACTTTTATAATGAATTATCTCAGGAGCTACTTTAGTTGAATTTATAAGAGGCTTATGATATCTTAGATAAAAATAGATGTAAAGAAATGATGAGGTTTTAAATGGAAATGTAAATTTAGGTAGTGTCACTGCAGCATTTGCAATAGATGATTTTCTTTAGTACTCTTTTTCGTTAATTTTTAATTTGCAATAGTAACACCGTTTACAAATAAGATTCGCGGTCATAAGATATACTCAATTATTTACGTATTCTTTTTAATGTTACCTCCAGTCCCATTGGTTGCAATATATGCTAGTAAAAAAATCCTAACTCATTCATTTATCAGCCTTAGACTTACTTAGCAAATCGGGGATTACCTTCAAATCAAGACAAGATGAGTAAGGATTTTTTCGTTTTAACTCTGGGAAGGCAAGGGTAAAGTTCAACAGTAAACTACTATAACGGAAAAAACCAAAATTAGGAAGGTTTTCTCTTAATAAAAATAAAATAAAAAAATACCTGTTAGAAGTAGACAGGGTTATAATATAGAAATCCCTTAACGCTTTTGAACTATAAGTTCCAAACACTGAATGTAACAACTTCAGTGCAACAACTTTTTTGTAAATCGATATATTGTGAAATTTCAAATGATCGATATTTAAAGATGTATCCGTAGTTCATTATCCTGTTACGCTGTTAAAGGCCACTGCGCTCGCGCGTATTTAGTTACACAGGATAATTGCACATAGACTTCGAATTATTTTGTGTGACTGAAAATAACGTACTAAAGTTTTAATGATCGACAGACCGTAGGAACGACAGACCGTAGTCTTTTAGGTTCAGGTATTTTGGTATACTTTTTTTTAACCCCGTACATATAGTATGATGCGATAGCTGTTTCCTATGACTTCGTACATGTACGTAGGTTTTTAGGCAACACTAGGTTTTTTTTCCAGAATAAAATGCAATATCTGGTTGACCGAGCTTCGCTCGGTAGTTTAACTACTGGATAATAGATGGTAGCAGAAGTGCTTCGCTCGGTAGTTTAACTACTGGTAGTTTAACTACTGGCTAATAGATGGCAGCAGAAGTCATATTTTTATTATTTTTTTATTGGTAAATTCGACATTTTATAAAAATGAATCCTAGCTAGATCGATTTATCGCCCCCAAAACCCCCTGTATACTAAATTTCATGAAAATCGTTGGAGCCATTGCCGAGATCCAGATTATATAGAAATATATATACAAGAATTGCTCGTTTAAAGGTATAGGATAAGTGAGACAGGTATTTTATCTTTACTACAGAAATAATTACAATCAAAGAAATATGTGTATCCAATTATTCTAGATCATTTTTCTTCAATGAATTTGTGATTACGTAGACGTGGAATTCAAATTATTACATCAATTTTATTTATAATTGCATAGTAAAAATACGACAGACTGACTAAATTAGCACAATTTTTATACATAGAATTAATTAATTATTGCTTTATGAATAAAAAAATACTTTCGCCATTGAAAATTATATAGCATTGGTAGTAAACGAATTTTTAGCAGAAAATTTTGCACTGTATAAAATATTGTTCCAGAAATTCCATCCAAAGCTCTCTGCCTGTAAGACTGAAATTCAGATTGTGACAATAAACTTACGTCCAATACATGTTCCGGGTGTTTTTGGAGTAAGAAATTGTAAAGGCAAAGTTCGCGAAGCAACAGAGTTCGAGAAACGTCTATTATACGTATATTTGTAACTATATGGTGTGGCTACATTAGTTGGTTTTGGCGAATATTCTTGTTATCGCCGCAAGTGTGACAAGTTACATACAGGGCTATATCAAAAATACCAAATCGCTCTTGGCCTGTAGTAGTTTACATTAAACTAACAACTTTTGTTCTTCGACTTTTCAAAAATCAGTATTAATTTATTTCATACAAAAAAATAGACCAGAACATCGCATCGTATAAACCGAAGACTAGTATGTATTTGCGTGACAGCACAACACAATTATTTGCTCAATAATCTAGTCTCACCTATAGTTGCCTATAGGTAAAATTGACGACGTTTACAATATATGGATTAATTATTATTTCCTGTGTGTGTGAGTATCTTTTACGCTCAAAAACAGAACATGATTATTGTTTTTGATTCGAAACTGTCATGTTATATCAATAAAATACATCGTCGCAATGCGATGTGTGGTCCTTCTTCAATTACCACACTTGTGAGAGTTTTTTATAAAAACCATAACAGGAATTTCGAGATGTAGATTTTACAGTGGTTATAATGTTAGTAAGCTGCATTTTCGTCCGGAAGTCCTTTTTGGTCTTTGAACGTAACTTAAAAAATATAAGCATAAAATTATAATATGACAGAAATCTTACCAAGTTTCTTGCCCAATCTTGGCCTGTGCGAACTTTGTCTGTAAAAAAATTAGGGATCTTTTAACAGTGGCAATATAATATGCTAATTTTTTTTGGGCAATCTAAGTAATCGATAAGCAGTTTGTAATTTTTTCAGTAGGTAATAGATATCTTTTTGGTATCTTTTTACCCGATTTGGAAAACTTCATTAGTCATATCTTGGACATTAAAGGCCGTATTTTCGATGGTTAAAACTAGACTTAACTAGACTTATTTTAGATGTCTAAATATTATTCTATCTACTTATGACACTGTCGGCGACTGCATGATATTTATTTGCAAGTCATTAAAAAATTCCACGCAAAGTGAACCTCACATGGTTAAGAAAAAATTGGTCTTGAAAAATTCCTAGCAAAGTGAACCTCACATGGTTAAGAAAAAATTGGTCTTGAAAAATTCCACGCAAAGTGAACCTCACATGGTTAAGAAAAAATTGGTCTTGAAAAATTCCTAGCAAAGTGAACCTCACATGGTTAAGAAAAAATTGGTCTTGAAAAATTCCACGCAAAGTGAACCTCACATGGTTAAGAAAAAATTGGTCTTGAAAAATTCCACGCAAAGTAAACCTCACATGGTTAAGAAAAAATTGGTCTTGAAAAATTCCTAGCAAAGTGAACCTCACATGGTTAAGAAAAAATTGGTCTTGAAAAATTCCTCGCAAAGTGAACCTCACATGGTTAAGAAAAAATTGGTCTTCCTACTTAGATGTTTTTACTTTTTCAGATTTTTTTGCAACAAACAACCTGCCAGGTGCGCCTTGGTAGACCAATTTATTTTTTACCTATTTCAGATGTAGGTACTTTTCATGAGTGGTATTTTCCATTAACTCGATAACGTAAGTAATCATGCAGTCACCGCCTGGACTATATAAAAATACATATAGTAATGTATGTACGTGTTTTGTGCCAGGACATGATCAAGGTTTGCCAGATTTGTATTTATATGGCATCTACCGAAAGTAGTAAGTATAGGAGATATACTTGCACGTAGGACCTTAAGTACATTTATTGCCACTTTGGGTAAATAACCCGGCATTGCCCGGCACACGTCCTGCAATCTACACTATCTAGGGAACCAATCAAACACACATGATACGAAAATATTTTCAAAATAGGTAGAGCCATTTTCGAGTTTTTACAAGACTAGGCGTGATTGATTTTTAGTCGATAGAATTACTAGCCAAGAGGAGTAGAAATATGGTTCTTAAGGAATGACAACTAACTTCTTAAGCAATTTTTTTGATTTTTCGAAAAATGTCTCAGAATTCTTTGAATTGAGCATTGTAGGTATTTGCCAAATGGCTGTTTGACTCACTCGTTGACTCATAGGTACTGAGGCCCCTATCCCACTGGCGTTATGTGAGCGGCGTTTCTTCAATGTCTGCACTGCGACAACAACGCGTCGTGTTACCGTTGAGAGCTCAGATCACTTTAAACACAGGTTGAGTCTCTAAAGGCAACCGTTCGTTCGACTTCGCAACGTTTACGTCGCGACAACGCCGCGCTGACGTTGGAGAAACGCCAACGGTCGCATAACGGCATTGAGGGGCCTATATTAGGCAGCAGCGACGCGACGTCGCCGCCGCGTTGACGCCTCTATCCCACTGGTCATTATGCGAGCGTTAGCGTTTCTTCAAATTTAGGCGCAGCGACGCGACGTCGCCGCCGCGTAGACGCGACGTCAACGTTGAGAGTCTTGGCGTTGATAAACAGACTTGGCGTTGGAGAAACGCCGAGAAATGCACCCAGTTTTGATATGATCTCGTAAAATCATTGATTAAACCTATTAAAGGATCAGCACTTACTGACGTCACGCATACAATTTTAGGCTCCACCCTGAAGCCGGTTTTTTTATTTGTCAAAACTGTAAAATGACGCTAATGTATGCGATCGACAGCTGTATGTACTGTCAGCGGTACCGAAATGTACGAAGCGCGACGCCATATTTGAGAAAATTTTAGCTTCAACAAACGTCACATCTCTCCCGTCCTCTTAGCGTACCGTATTTCGTCATTGCATAAAATAGTATGCACTGTTCCAGTGACAGTGAATGGACATTGGCCATTTACTGTCATTTACTGTTATGATGGCAGAATTTTCTCTATTTCTTACTGACTTAAAAAATGACATTATCAATTTGTTGGTTCAGTAGGGTACTTCTGTCTTGCATTAGAATAGTGCCGGAAGTACTACTACCCATACGCAAATACTTTGCCGACTTCCCTTCCAACTTCGTTCGACCGTAACCCGCTCTTGTCTTATAACAGACGAGCGCGAGTTGCGGTCGTATGAAGGGGGAGGGGATGTCATCGGCAAAGCGTCTGCGAACGGATTATATAGTACCTACCTAACATTTGTTATTATTTGGGTATAATAATATTATGTGACAATATGCAGCTTACATCTGCGGTTAATATAGTAATGTAGTTAAAGCTCGAACTTAATTACTTATAATTAACTATAAATACTATAATTAACTTATAATTGATCGAAATTAACCGTGATCACTCTATTGTGTGAATATGGTTTAACCAATACGCTAAAAAGAGCATTATGCTTAAGACCGATAGGTCCTTTAATTCGACGATTTATCTCAGGTTTAGGGACAGTATGATGTCAAAGAATAATATGCATTTGTTAGAATCCTCAACTTCGAAATGGTAATCTCGTGAGGGAAATGCTGAGATAAAGGGTCTGATTTTAGGCTTACTTATTTCAGATGATCATTAATTAGAACGATTCCATCGTAATAATTTAGGTGAAATATAATATGTGTCGTGCCCCAAGTCTTAGCATGAGACTTTAAAACAAATCCTTAATAAATGTACTAAATATATTCGTTAACTTTGTACATAATATACGAATAATATTTGTCCTAGACTGTAAGGATATTACTAAACTTTAGATACGGGTTACGTTTTCTCTGTTTTGGCATCTATTCTACACGTATGATAGGTATACCTTTTTAGGTGCGTTTGATTTAAGTAACCACTTTTATATACTGCATTTATCCTTTACACTGTTTAAATTGTACAGATAAAAATAATAATTATAATTATTCTTTGTATATTTTTTCAAATATACTAAAATGCCAAGTAAGTTGTATTGTTTTATTTTCTTTAAAGCTTGCGTTATTTTAATGCATTATTTTGATTGATAGAGATTGTGATGAGTGTGATGTGATGAACCTACTGTTAATTATTTGAAATACATTTATTAAGAATGCAAATACAATATACAAAAAAAAACATATTTTTATTTTTTTTCAAAATGTATTTTGTACGTATTTAATCTGTCGGGAATGGTTATGGTTATAATTTTTTGAGCACAGTTGATAAAATCATATAGATTCAAATTTCAAACGTTATGCTCGCAAAACTCATTGCCATTAGCCTACGATGCATATTATTTGCGAAAGTATGCGAAAAACTATAAAATTTGAAATTTTATGGATGTAACATAAAGGATGACCCCTTAGTGACGTCACGCATATATTTTAAGGCTCCGCCCTGAAGTCGGATTTTCAAATTCCAATAGCGGTATGTGCTGTCAGCGGTACCGAAATGTATGACGCGCAACGCCATATTTGAGAAATTTTTGGTTTCAACATACGTCACATAGTTTCCGTCCTCTTAGCGTAGCGTATTTCGTCATTGTTGGGAACGAAGCTCGTCTCTATTCTTTACCAAAGATGATTATCTATATAATCAAAGGGTAGTATCAACAATCTTTGTCTCTACTCGTGCTTGTCCATAGCTTTTCCACATAATGGTGGTAATATGGTGGTAAAATGGACTTAACACCTAATAGATCAATGGTGGTGCCTAATAGATAATCACATTGACATATACAAACTTTTGATGTTCCTTTGATATGCCTTTGATCACAGCCTTTGATACATAAAATCCAGCCGTCAAACAATCTTTTACAAACTGAATATCCAAAAGTGTGTGCTTTCAGCTTTGGCTACCACCGAATATATATAATAAGTATTATTACTAACGTGTGAAGTGCTATTTTTTGGTACACTTGATTCGAAATTATTAATAAATTCTCACATTTCGATAATTTCCTCATAAGTACTTACCTAAAAGTTCAGTCTCAAAATGATTCTATAATCTCTATCAAAAGACAAAAATCTAATTTTATATCTAACATTTAATTACATTCACGAACTCTTGTTCCTTGAAATTCGACATGGTTGACGAAGGTTAGTCAGTGATAACTTAAATAATTTAAAGTAATAATAGGGGAAAGGTGTACAAGATGATCCCCTTAAGGTGTTGCGGCCCTACCAGCCCTCGAAATTCAAATTTTATTTAGTTTTTAGACTAACTACACATTGTAGATTTATGGCAATGCATTTTGCGGGCCTACTTTATATGCATCTACATATTTTTTATTAGAAACTTTGCTCGAAAGTTCCCACTCATCTCATATTGTTTCCCGAAAGATAATTTTTTGCAGTTTCCCAGATTTCGAGCTATCGGGAACCAATATGAAGTAAATGAGTATTGTTGAGCAGAGTTTTTCTTAAAAACATGTAGATGCATAAATTTTGTGCCCGCAAAACTCATTGCCATTAGCCTTCAATGTACAATTAGCCCACTATGAGCAAAAAACTAAATAAAATTTGAATTTTCGCGCCCTGATGGTACCCATCGACGTAGGCTATGCATTTTACCATATACTCGTAAAACAAAGAGAATAGCATTTACTACTGTCACATGTATCTACGGTCTGACAAGGCTCTCTTGGCACTTGAATGACATTGACAGGAGGGCGCTGTTATAGAACAAAGGCACCCAGAAAATCAAATCTCCTCAATTCTACTTCAGTTTAAAATAGTTAATAGTAAGCAAAAGTAACACAACATATAATAGCGATATATCGACGGAGCGAACTATCAAACAGTATCACAAGATAGCGGCGTTAGTACCGATTTATGCCACGCGCCAAAATAGCCTTGTCGCATTGTATCTTACTTTTGTCATACTCAGAATATTTTATCTAATAAGTTTTCATGTTAAAATTTTTCGAAACCCTGCTAAATACTCATCTTAAACACCCCGGTAGTTAAGATGATTCCTAAGGTTGGGGTAACATGATTCCAATGATCATCTTACCCCTATTTTTATTTTCTTATACATATTTTTTTGATAAAAAAGCAAAATAAAATAAAATTTGTAACGTCTTTATTTAAAACTAGCTGTTGCCCGCGGCGCCGCCCGCGTGAATTTCGGTTTTTCGTTAATTCCGTGGGAATGATGGATTTTTTTATTAAAAGGCATTAAAAGTAGCCTATGTGTTAATCTGGGTTATAAGCTATTTGTGTTCAAAATATCAGCCAAAAATCGGTTGAGTAGTTGCAGCCTGAAATAATAACAAAGATTCATCCATCCATCCATACTTACAAACTGTCGCGTTTATATATTAGTAGGAGTAGTATAGGATACACCGACGTAAATGTAATAGGATAGGTCATAGGTTACAATATAATATGTGGTCTGGCTAAACAAACTCAACAGTTAATTATGTTGTAATTTATTCGGTTCGGTTGGGATTGAAAATCCTTTACTTGCTTTTTTTTAAAAGCCATTCCTTTTTTTACAGCATCTAGGGCAGCAGTCATCGATGCTTTATTCCACATACTTCTTGTGGTTTTATAATGTGCTCTTATTTATGTGGCATCTTTGACTAAAAAGCTGGAAAAAATATTTAATAACTTATTATATAATATAATATATATACAATGTTTTGCTAAAGAATTGAACTAGATTTCGTTAGCCATTTGTGATCAATCGAAAATGATCATCTTACCTCATGGGACCAACTTGTACATCTTTCCTATATTAAATTGCTCATTGAGCACCCTATAAAGACATAGACAAGACATAGACAAGACAAGACATAACATATCCCATCCTGATTTGCCCTACCTACCCCTATCGACTAATTTGTCATTAGCTCCATGTGAATAAGGTACATCCTATACATGGCTCTGGTAGGATAAATCTGGACAGAATATTATGTATTGATTTCGGCCGTAAAAGTAGGTATATAATAATACTTGTTGTAAAAGGTGTGGGTTAATTCGTATAGTGTACCCCGTTTTAACTTGATCCTAGAAACACATAAACGTGTCCAGAAATTCCAAATATTTTATTTTCAAAAAAAAACAATTTTATTTCATTTAGAAAAATAAAATTTAGCAACCATAACTGTGACATCAATAAACCTCATATTATTTTCATTATTCCCAGATTCTTGAAATTGCACCAGCTTATTTTAGGGACGTCACTTAAAATTTTGTCACATTTTTGTTTTGTTTTTTTTATAGTTCCCTCAGGATTTGAGCTACACATCTTGTGATATTTTTTCATGCATCTACATCGTCGGCTCGGCTTATTAGTGCAATTAATCTACACCTTGTATAATATGTTATTACAGAAGATTGTAAGTGTATAAAAATTGTCGGTCATTTGGACGAGGTGCAATGGTCGTTGCCTCCTCGAAAATACAAGCAGAGTCGCGAGCCTCTTGCAATAGGAGACTGGACTCAGAACCAATACATTTGGCTGCACTATGTGGAGAGCGAAGACGGCGCGGTCGTTGACGACGACGTTCTTAGGTATACATAGGTACATCATACCTCATAAAGTTACTATGTATCTGGGTGACCGAGCTTCGCTCGGTAGTATTACTACTGGCCAATAGATGGCAGCAGGAGTCATATATTTTTTTGTAAACTCAAAATTTTCTAAAAATGAATCCTAGCTAGATCGATTTATCGCCCCCAAAACCCCCTGTGTACTAAATTTCATGGAAATCGTTCTAGCCGTTTCCGACATTCAGATTGTATCAGAAATATGTAATGTATGTATGTGATATGTATGTATGTAGATGTATATACATATAGTATATTTTATTGTTTAAAGGTATAGGATAAGAAAATAAAAGGTAGACTAGTCTCCAGCACAGCAGAGTAGTGCGCGAGTCCGACTCGCACTTGGCCGGTTTTTTCAATTCGGACCAGTAGTTCCTGAGACGAGCGCGTTCAAAAAAATGCGTTCAACAAACAAACTCTTCAGCCGCGGAATATATCATAATAGTTGCTTCAGCTTTATATTATTAGTATAAGTGTGTCCGGCATCGAACTAGCGATAATTTAAGGGAGTGTTCTATAGCTCATTACAAACAAAAAAAAAATCCCCATTAATAGGGGGCGCCCCCCCCACCTAATTTTAAATGATTTACATTATTATTAGGTATCCAGCGATGGAGAATATTGTACCCAGTCGAATGAGACTATTTGTAGCAACAGATTTTCAAGTTATTACTGATTTTGTGTGCACATTCCCAAAAAAACCCAATTTTTTTCAAAGAGATTTTTTGCTAGTAATGAGCTATTAAACTATCTCTTAAACTATCGCCCGGACACACTGTATAGGTAATAAACACAAACATAACTGCTCTCGCCGATTCTCAGCCCATGCCGTGTGCCGATAACATTAGGAGCCGATAGCATAGGATTTTACACATTTATCGCATTTCCAGATCCATCGACACACGTTATTGGTCTATCCATGATGTGCAGCGGTATTTTTTGGGGGACCTTCATTGTGAACAAGTTCTATTCACGTACCAGTATCCTAACCTCCGAATGCCATCGGCCCTTGGAAGCTACCTCTGGAAGGCTAACACAGCACTAAAGTTGCCATCTTCTGTTTATATGAAAGAACTGCATCGCTCAATTGAACTCACATTAAAGGTGCATTAGTCTGTTTTACTGTCGACTTGCCCACCTAAATCCATAAATACCTAGGCACCTACCTATCTTGAACTGCCAACAATCAGTGATGAAATTAGCAAATACCTGCAAAAAAGACGTGTGGCACTCGGAGACTGCCGCGGTAAAGCTATTGCATAGCATTTTAAGCTATTTTTAGTTTTTAGTTTTGCTATATATCGATGAATAGCAGAACATTAAATGACTTTTTGAAATATCACGCTTGTCTCTTTAGTTCTGCAAATCCTCTCTAGGTGCAAATCGTAATTGGTTGTTTATGATACAACCAATTACGATTTGACAAGAATTACGAATTACGAAGAAACAAGCGTGATATTTCAAAAAGTCATTAAAAGTTCTACTATTCATCGATAGATGGCAAAACTAAAAAGTTTGTGAAGGTGCGCTCTCCTGCATTCATGGTACCCTGGTACCAAATTCATGGTAGGTACCTGGCTCTACTTTAGGGGTATTAGGTTATTTTCGTTACGGAATTTATGGATTCGGTCTCCACGCTCAAAGCCCGCGATAGAAGCTATGCAATAGCTTCACACAAAGATAGGTTACAAAACATCCCATTCGTTTTGTGTTGGACTCAGTTTCAATCTGTTTTTTTTTTGTTTGAAAAAGTGTATAATATCTAAAGTACTTATTGCTATGATGATTGGTATAAATCATGAACATGTTCATGATACCAATCATAGCTATAGATATTTCAATCCACGATGACGCGCCCCACTCTGTACAAACTTGTAAAGCAATTTTGACAGAATGGGGAGCGTCTTCGTGGATTGAAATATTTATATTTACTGTTAAGTATATAGGTACCTACCTATTAAGTAGCTTTAAAAGTATTCATATTATATTCGTATTTTCATTCGGAACCCTGTAAGAAAACGAACGAATAGCAAATTATTAAAAAAAAACAATTTAAGTTAAAATTTCCATTTCAACAATTTACGTAATTATGTTAACTCGTTTGGAAACCTAATCAAGAAAAGTTTTTCAAATCAAGAAAGAAAACAAACACAACAGTTCAAAAAGCATTAAATTATGATTACGTTCTTGTATTCATAATGGCTTGTAGTCGTCACTTAATCAAGTACCTAAATAGCTGTTTTTAGGGTTCCATACGAAAATGATAAAAACGGAACCCTTATGGTGAGACTTTCTCCGTCCGTCCGTCCGTCCGTCTGTCACACTCGATTATAGTAAGTAACTATTAAAGCTATCGACCTGTAGAATAGTCATTGCAATAATAAAAAATTTAAAATATTTTTTATTTTTACTTAATAAGGGCGACGCACGTCGTTGAAATTTCAAAATTAGATAAAAATATTGAGTAGGGTATCAAAAAGGGCGTTACTTGTATATTGTAAAACCAATTTTTTTATTAATTTTTATGCCTGATAGTTTTTAATTTTTTGGACAAACTGTCGAAAAAAATACCGTTCCTCCCTCCTTATCTCCGAAGTTTACCAATCGAAAAATCTGAAGGAATTATGATCAATAGAAGTTAACATATATTTTACAGGAAAAATAAAATCAACGTTTAACTAATATACTTTTTGTGATATTGACAATAAACCTCTAAAAACAAAGTTATGGTTTGCGGTTCGCCAACAAAAGTTCCTACTTATTTGTAAATAAAACTCGTAAATTCAAGGGACAAAAGTTATTCCTACGTTTTACATCTTTGATAGCATGGAACCTTCGATGCACGAGTCCGACTCGCACTTGGCCGGTTTTTATTTGATGCACGCACAGACATTTATGGATACTATACATATTACGATATATATTATGTACTTAGTTATGTTTTATAAAAACATAATAAATTTTATCATTGTCGCAGAAAATAGAAGTAAAGCAGAAGCAAATGGATCGTCTGATTATATCGGATCAGCTTATAAAAATTGATAAACTGGATTATTTTAAACGGAAGTCTTTTTTCAAATATCTTAAAAGTATAATAAGGTAGGACTATTTTCTTTGTAAATTAATCCTTTGCGCTTACTTAAATATCAGTGCGAGATAACATACTCTTTGTAACCACTACTACTTTACCACCACCACCAGACCACCAGATCCCGGTCATAATGTCAACCGAGGGAGTATTTCTGCTGATGAAGTTCGTTGAAGAATGTCCTTTTTAGGGTTCCATACCAAAATGATAATAATGGAACCTTTATGGTGAGACTTTATCCGTCCGTCCGTCTGTCACACTCGATTATTACAGTAACTATCAAAGCTATCGACTTGAAATTTGGTAGATATAGTTTTAGGCAATAGTGACCCAACGTCATTGAAATCATAAAAATTGGGAAAGGGGGGCTAAACCGGGTCGTCGGAATTTCAAAATGAGATAACAATATTGAGTCGGGTATCTGAAAGGGCGTTGTGTATTGTGTATTCTTAAACCGATTTTTATTTATTTTTATGCCTGATAATTTTTGATTTATTGAGCAAACTGCCGAAAAAAATTCCGTTCCCGCTACCGCTACATATGTAGCGATATCGCTAGGTAGACTATGACTTTGTCAAGGTGGGTCTACGCTAGACGAATCGAGCACGAACCGAGCACGAGCCGAGCAGAATTCGTCTAGTGTGGACCGACTTACAAGCCTCGAACGAGTTACAACGATGAAGCCGAGAACGGCTCCGTTTGTGCTTCGCTCGTGCTCGGTCCGCCCAGCGTAGACCCACCTCAAACGACCGATGTTCGAGGCCCAATTATACAATTGACATTCTTTCAGTTCGCAGGATAGATTACAGCTGGTTTCACTCGAAAACTTATGTTGTAAGCGATTGGAGGGCATTGAATTGCTTCAAACGCTCGCCTGCTTTGTCGCTAGCACGTTGAAATACTTGTTTCTTTGGCGGTTCGTCCTGCCCAATGAGAATCCTATCCTTATTAACTACAGTTACATCACAGGTAAGTTAAGTTTTACTTGCAGCTTTAGAGTCTTGTCTCCATTCATTCGATGTGCCAAATCATTTGTTATTCGTGCATATTTAGATAATGTCGACGTCGTGGTGTTATTCGGGTTCCCGGTTGATAGAGAAATAGTCTATGCTCCTGCCTATATTTGGTTCGGAAATACTTCTCTAAAACGATGAATTTTAATTTGCTCATTTTAATTTGCTTAGAAAATGCGAGTAAACATTTTGAATAGCAATTTTTTAACAAAATATCTTTGCTATTAAAAATATTTAGGCACATTTTGTTGCAAGTTGTTATGCTGATAATAATATTAGCATAACAACTTGAAATGTCTCTCGCCTGTTTTCTGATCATAAGAAATAAACGATTGTAAAGACATAATTATAAGCTTTAATATGACGTACTGTTTGTCAATGGCCACGAATATTTTTTCCGAGGGCAGAATCCGGCCATGTCATTTGAATTTTCGCACCCGGATGTACCCATCCCCCTTAAGCTGGTGTGCTTTTTTATATCATGTGTCGCCTTTTTGTGGACGATGGAAATCTACTAATTGGAAGGCATCCTCCCGTATTTCGTAGACGAAGGTGGTGTAAATCTGAATCACATAACACTTCCTTCCTATATAACACTTCGTTATAATTATTTTTGGCTTCTTTGTTGCGAGCTTCGTTATATTTTATCTATTTTTATTGTAATTGGTATACCTTCTTCTGGTTTTTGTATATTATTATTAGCTGACCCGGCAAACGTTGGGGATATAAAAAATAGCTTACAACCTACTCTCAGACCTTACATACACAGAAAATTTCATAATACGAGTATCAATCGGTCGAGCAGTTTCGGAGGCGATTTGTAACAAACACGAGGCAGGAAAATTTTATATAAGAAAAGATGTTATTAAGTCCACTACTTACGAAGATTTTCTCGGCAACTGTATGTTTAGTATTAAAGATAGAATTATCTTAAGTACCTAGGTATTGTCTTGTACTTTTTATGTGTAGGTAATAATAATATTCAAATAGGTACGCTACAAAAAAAATCTTATAACTTATGCTTACTTAGGCTTATAATTTTTTAATAATTAGGGAAAACGTCATTCACACGCGATGCAACATGTCGCACCCAATGACGAAATACGCTTACATTAGCGCCATTTTACAGTTTTGACAAATTAAAAATTCGGCTTCAGGGCGGAGCCTTAAAATACATGCGTGACGTCACTTAGTGCTGATCCTTTATGTTACATCCATGGTTGCACCCAATGACGAAATACGCTACACTAAGACGACGGGAAAGATGTGACGTATGTTGAAGCCAAAAATTTCTCAAATAAGGCGTCGCGCGTCGTACAGACGGAAATTAAAAATCTGGCTTCAGGGCGGAGCGTAAAAATACATGCGTGACGTCACTATGTGCTGTTCCATGGTCGCACCCATACATCATTTCGTAAGAGTGTGGAACGGGAGACTGTGGAGAGCAGCTGTTTGAGTTGAGTCCATACGACCATAGAATACCATAATACTACCTTGCACTGCTCATTCCGACTCGCTATAGGCTATAGGGTCCTGATAAAACCGCTGAACGGTCGGCGCTATGTACTTATAAGCCTTAATATGGAAGTACCTGGATGACCGAGCTTCGCTCGGTTTTTTTTTGTAAATTGTAATTTGGAGTAGAAACTATATTTAAATATGAATTACATAGGTACTAATGTAATGATGAAATATGAAAAAATATTTTTCGATCTTATCGACATAATAATAAAAAAAATATATGAACTCGTAAGTATGGTTAAGGAGCACACCACGGGTGTGCCCGCGAAATTCAAATTTTTCGTGGTTTTTCGCGATTTTTAAGCTAATAAGACATAATAGGCTTATGACCAATGAGCTTTTATGACTGTCAAATTGCGATAATCCCAAATAAAAATCTCTGATCGAAAGTGGCGAGTTAAAGAATAAAGTCCAAGATTTGCGAGTTACTCACATAAAACTCGATACTCGGACTAATTTCCTAGGAAATTAGTCCAAATTGATTGATTGCCATAAGCCTATCATGTGTAATTAGCGTAAAAATTGCAAAAAACCACGAAAATTTTGAATTTCGCGGGCAGACCCGTTGATTTCACGTTAAGGCGAAATCAACGACTCTGCCCGCGAAATTCAAAATTTTCATTGTTTTTTTTTGCAATTTGTTCGCTAATTACGCATTTGTGAGAATGGCAGTATCGTCTTTGCATAATTATATCAAAATCTTTGCATAAAAATGTTCTAGGAAATTAGTCCGAGTATCGAGTTTTATGTGAGTAACTCGCAAATCTCGGACTAATTTCTTTAACTCGACACTTTCGAGTAGAGATTTTTATATAAATACGTAAAGAAGATATTGGGACTATCGCAATTTGACTGCCATAAGCCTATTATGTCTTATTAGGTTAAAAATCGCGAAAAACCACAAAAAATTTGAATTTCGCGAGCACACCCGTGGTGTGCTCCTTAAATAAAAATCACGAGTGTAATTAGTTTAATATTTATATATTATACTAATACTTAATTTTTTACATTACAACAACCAATTACGTAAGTTATTTTATTTCGAGTGTTTAAAATTATCGCTGCCAACGGGACTTGAACCCGTACCCCCTAGCTATCACGGCTGAGTGCCCTGCCAATTGTGCCATGGATTATCTTGTTCTGTGGATGGCACGATAATTTTGATATTGGGAAACTACGATTAAAAACCAATTTCAAAGGCCCATAATTTCGAATGGAGCTAGCTTTGAACGAGAGAATACCACCTTGCCCCTTTTAATGTTGTGCCTGCAAAACTCATTGCCATAAACTTACGATGTATAATTATTAGCCCACTATTAGCAAAAACTAAATAAAATTTGAATTTTCGCGCCCAATTCGTTGACTCCATAAAAAAAATTAGTATTAAGTACTTCTCGTCAATAGATGTCAGCAGAAAAAGTCATATTTATTCAGTTGGATGCCTGGGCCATTATAATAGTATTGCTATTGGCCAATAGATGTCACGTTGTTTCCTAGTTTTCAATATATCGAGAAACAATATGAGGTAAATGAGTATTGTTGAGCAGAGTTTTGATTACAACTATGAGATGCATAAATGGTGTATAAACTATATAAACTCAGGATGTATAAGCCCACTAAACCAGAAAACTAAATAAAATTTGAATTTTCGCGCCCAGTTCGTTGACTCCATAAAAAAATTAATATAACTTCTCGCCAATAGATGTCGGGAGAAGTCATATTTTACCTTTAGCATTATAATATTATTCTCGTTAAAACAAATGCCGGCCGCGGTCATTAAAATTCGTTTCACTATTCGCTAATAGATGTCATGTAGTTTCCCAGATTTCAAGCTATCGGGAAAAAATATGAAGTAAATGATTATACCTGGTTGATCAAGCTTTGCTTGGTAATATCACAGCCACTCACCAATAGATGGCAGCAGAAAATTACTGTAATAGTTGAACTTTATGCCAATAGATGTCAGGTATAGAGTAATGTTTTTTTTATTGGTAAATACGACATTTAAAAATAATGAATCCTAGCTAGATCGATTTATCGCCCCCAAAACCCCTTGTATACTAAATTTCATGAAAATCGGTGCAGCCGTTTCCGAGATCCAGATTATATAGAAATATTTATACAAGAATTGCTCGTTTAAAGGTATAGGATTAGTAGTTATTTAATAGCTACTTGTAGTAGAAGTAATTTGATTACGTTAGAATTTAATTGTTAAAAATAGTTTGTCTATTCTATTGTATATATTAGGTCTATGTCGGTTTAGTTATAGTTTTCAAATTTCGCAAGCAAGCAAAGAACTTGGCAAGTAGTGGTTACCTTAAAATAGGTTTACATACCCTCAGAATGTATTGTTGATAATTTTGTATAAATTTATTTTAAGACTCATGTACACCCAAATAAATAAAATTAAAAAAAAATAACATAACCTCTGTACCTACAAAGAAACCTTGAAACTCCCCGGCCACACGACAACAATATATATACAGTCACGGAAAAAGATTCGTCGATTTTCAAATTGATTTTTTCAACATATCGCAAGCACACCTACCTAATATTACTTTTTGAAAGTATGTGTGATTGAAGCTAATGGTGATTACACCCGTTATTAAAAGTTAATGTCATTAAACTTATTCGTAGTTTTCATTTTTCATTATATTGTACATTTCACTTTTGCTACGATAAACGATATATTTAAAGCACTGTTTCTTGCACTGGTTCTGAGCACTGGTATGTTGGCATAATGGACTCTTGCAGTACCAGTGCAAGCGAAAACCGACACTAACTGACGGACGCTTTCATTCTGTGACTATACCTTGAAAGAAAATGAAAAGTGTATAATGGGACATGAGTTTAGGAGTTCGGGCGTCATTAGGAGCGTGAAAAGAGCACGTTTTCGTGTAGGCGTTTTGCTCGATCGACACAAAGAACATTGCTAAACCAAACAACACGTGTTGAGTGGGTTCATACCGGTGAAGGCTCTCTGTTCCTGCTTACTTCATTCGGGTTTGAATATTGGCACGGGTCGGGTCATCCGCGGGGCGCCGAGCCAGCTCTCAAGTCTCAGGCCGCTCATGGATCGGCCGTCTCTCTGGTCGTCGACTACCCATGGACTAGCATACCAACTCGCATGTTGTATCCACGTATGGAGACACTTTAAGCGGGTGAAGCAAAAGGGAAGCGACGAGCGTGAAATAATCGTGATGTGATATTGAAAATGCAGTGATATTGTAGTGTTAATTAAACTCAATTTACCTACTTGCGTGAGTAAAAATAAAAAATAATAGGTAACTAGGACAACGCCTCGCCTGTGTTGATTGGTGAGTTTTGTAAATTTACTGCTTTTCGCTGTTTTTCTATGTTTGTGTTTTGTAGCAATGAATCGCTTTTCGGTACTTAATCTCCGTGAACTGCTCGACAATTTTAGATTTTTCTTTTTGTGTGTGTTGAACACAATTGAACATCGTAGATATTGTGATAAGAACCCAGAAGTCAAACCTACTAAAGTCAGTCGGGACATCTATTCTTAAATAATTTAAAACTGATTGGTCGCGATAGCTGGGGGACGTGGGTTCGAGTCCCACCACGAGCTGAAATTTTGATGCATATTTAAAATAGGAATAACTTCCTTAGTGTGTAATAGTGATATATAAAAAAATATAATCAGGGACTTATAAGTCTACGTTGCCCATGTTTTATTTCTCTTGCCACTAGAACAATGAATAATAAAATAAAATAATTACATTAATTATTTTGGAGCAGTCCATAATATTTGATGCTTAGTAATATAAAATAAATACGGAAAATATATACGAAAAGCTATTTTTGTAAAAAAATCATCAAAACTTTGTACCTAACTCTAGTTAGGGTTTCGTTCTACTTAATATAGTGGCTGCCATTTTGAAAATAAAACTACAAAAGAAAATAAAGAACAAAGAAAATAAAAGGAATACGAATTACGATAAATAAAATAAATAATTTAATGTTGCTTAGTTAAAAAAAACTTTATTGCTTTAATTTAAAGCATACAAATTACAAAACCTTCAGGCTTCAGGATTTGTGAAAAACCTAGTTCATACTAATTATAAGTCTTCTTGCCTAGGCAGTGGACAATTTATCGGCCGGCCGGATACTCGCCAGTGCTTCGTCCGTTGCCTGGCCGACCTACGTAACCTGCGTATTCTAGCCCTGGAGTACGCGCACATCGCCGACGGCAGCGGCCACGTACTGCTTGGCCTTTTACCGGTTATCCGGAGGCCACATTTTCGCTTGCAGGTTGCAAACGCATCTTACTTATTTTTTTAAAGTTCCTCGTTACCTACGAGTACTAGGAAGGTATTCATAATGGTTGGTTGGTTACTCAGTGGTCATTGGTTCAAATTAATTTTTAAACTAGCCTTCATTGTTATAACACCTGATGGAAAGTGATGATACAAAATCAGACTTGAAGCATACATGCACGCATGCCTATAAAATGGTTATCCACTCTTGGTGATAGAGTACCTACCCAAGTTGTAGGTGGTAGCGATGACGAAGAACGGGAGAGTATTCCAGACCCTTCAGAGCGTATCGGGAATGAGGAATCAAACCGCTTCGTACCTACGTGTTTTAGAACATCAACTGTGTAGGGATGTAAGGGATATAAAGTCCTTGCGATGCCTTGCAGTTTTGTGGTTAGGTAAAAGGTGACGAGGGACCCAAATTAAATAGTTCCTTAGTACAGTCTACAGAAAGAGAAACAAAGATCCATCCCATCCATCCATCCACACTTACAAACTTTCGCGTTTTTAATATAAGTATAGGCTATGGCCGAAAGCCTCACATTCTTAAAACGAACCCGTGCCCAGCCGTGGGACATTAAAAAGCGAATCTACGACAAAGGGCATAGGCTTCTTGAAGCTAAGCAAGTCAACACTATACTTTACTCATGATTTTCGTCCACTAGGGCTCTCGGAGGGTGTAAAACTGCGAGTCCCAACTCCCAGGTTGTGCTTTGTTTAATGTAAAATCTCTGAAAATGAACTAAAAATTCTTCGAGTCGAAAGCTGAAGTGATTTAAGACTAAGCACATAGCTCTTAGTGTGATATTAAACATGGAAAATCAGAAGTCACTGAAATAACTGATACATTTTGTTTCTATCAGCTAATCTGCCGAGAGGATCAGATCCCAGGGCGGGCGGATGCAGCCTTGGGCGTGGGCGGGTACGACATACCCGACACAGCATGGCGCCGCGTTGCTATGGCTTGCCCTGACCTGTACTTGTTCATGGCTTTCTGTTAGTACCTAATTATGTTCCACTAATGCTCGTTTTCACCAACACTTTAAGAAACGCCTAAGTCGATAGGTGACAGTTTACCCCTACCCCTTTTTAAATGACCTACTTCTGGTGGCTCTCTATTTCTTATCTCGGAATCCTTCCAAGTAATATCCTCTTTAGGTACTTATTCTAATACCTACTTGAAATGCTTGTGAGATCTGTATTAACTTTTAGCGCCAAGCCGCGTTTAATAATGTGTACATAATTAGGTACTCGCGCACGATAAAAAATGTCGATTTCATGTGACGAGATTTCAATTGATCGGTTACTATTTCAATTGAATAATTACAATCATGTGAGCTCTATTTTTACCACTACAGTCATCAAATTTAAGAGGTTATTTAGTCCGACCTTCATAATTTTTAGAAAATAATGTTGCAAATAAAATGAAGTAGGTACTACAATATTCATTAAAACTTAAAGTATACGAGCGTAGTAGTACGCTCGTATACTTTAAGTTTTAATGAATATTGTAGTCTAAATATCCATATTTTCACCTAAAACCTTGTTAGAGGTTTTTTTTTATTTTGATGAACTAAAATACTTAAAAAAGTAAAACATGACGAGCCTAGATTAAGGTGTACAGAATCTATTGAGACCAAAATTGTCCAATTTGGTAAACGTTTGGGGGTAAAAATTTAAGAAACCCGACGGCAAGTTTCTTATTACATTATACATATTTCTGTTTGATATAATATATTTTTTGTAATCTCCTTTTAATTCCCTTCAAACCTATCGAGTGGGGTATTAAAATTGGTAAATATTTTTTTAATGACTTAAATTTTGGCATCAAAACTCCCCCATATTGATTAAAAAAAACTATCTAAGAACACTCGGGTAGTTGAGACGAATCCTCGAAGAATCTAACGATACCTCCGTAATAATCAAAATCCATCCAGCCGGTAGCCGTTTGGAAGATACAAGATATTACAAACTTTTATGATAATAGTAGTTTATGGTACAAGTGAGTAAAGTTGGTGATTACCGCTGAGGCGCCATTGAGGCCCTATCCGTTAGGGTCTTAAGAAAGCCGAGGACGGTAATTATCAATACACACGTGTATCATACGACGTTTTTCAACACACTTGTGAATAAAATAATACTAAAAATAATTTTTGTTTAGTAGATAAAATTAAAAAAATAAACTGTCTAACTCACTAGTGAACAATAGTAATGAAAAAGTCACAGTTTGCGATTATAGGTATCATTAAGTATGTGCCTAATTGCGGTGAAATTAGAGCCACTTTATGAGCAAGTGTGTTGAAAAGGAATTTACAAACAAATATTAAAGATACGCGCGAAAAACATAAGCCTTTTTACAGTAGGGTAAAAAATATAGTGTATTTTTCCATTAGAAGTAAAAAAAGTATCGATAAGAGTAAGTAAAAGTAGGTACCAATTCTTTAGGGCTACGCATAAAAGTAGTATCGAATAAAATCAGCCAAGTGCGAGTCGGACTCGCCCATGAAGGGTTCCGTAGCAGCAAGTAAGTGGGAAAATCCCTTAAATGTATGATTTTTACCCTTTAAAATGTGAATTTCGGAAATCCCATTCTTACTGCACCTTCATGGCGTAATATCAACCTAGGTACCAAATTTCAGATCTCTAAGACTTTTAGAATCTTTGTTTGTTTGCCACGATATTTAAGAGGGGTGGAAACATCGAGATCATTGAATCACTGGGATTCAATTGTTTGGAGGTTATTGACCCAGTTTTTTACAACGAAAGACACCGCCGATGACGGCCGATCATTGCCATATTCCGCTTATCATATGATACTCGTAACAATATCATAGATGCGAAACTTTCTGATTCGACGACTGGTTTTCGCTGTGCGTAGATACCTATAATCTACTAGCTGACCTGACAAACGTTGTTTTGCCCTTAAGGATATAAAAAAATAGATAAATTGAGATTTAAGCTATCCTATCTTTTAAGTTAGAGCAAACTGCACCCTGTGTGCGAATTTTATTAAAATCGGTTAAGTGGTTTAGGAGTCCATTGAGGACAAACATTGTGACACGAGATTTATATATTATACTAGCTGATGCCCGCGACTTCGTCCACGTGGGATAAAAACTATTCTATCTTTTAAGTTGGACCAAATGACAGATATTCACGAAGTTTGAACTAAATCGGTTCAGTAGTTTAGGAGTCCATTGAGGACAAACATTGTGACACGAGATTTATATATATTAAGACTAGCTGATTCCCGCGACTTCGTCCACGTGGGATAAAAACTATTCTATCTTTTAAGTTGGACCAAATGACAGGTATTCACGAAGTTTGAACTAAATCGGTTCAGTAGTTTAGGAGTCCATTGAGGACAAACATTGTGACACGAGATTTATATATATTAGATTAAGAATATCAGTCAGTCAAATTACCTTTTCCTTATACAAGGTGTGGATTAATTCGTATAGCGTGCCCGCAGATAACTTGATCCTAGAAACAAATTAACGTAATAAGAAGTCCCAATTATTTAATTTTGTTTTCAATACAAAAAATAGTATTTCATTTAGAAAAATATTAATGCTTAGCAACCCTGAGTTATTAGTATGATATCGAAAAACCTCATATCATTTTCATTATTCCCAGTTGACTGATATTGAACCAGCTGTTTAGGGATGTCACTTAAAATTTATGTTACATTTTTGAACTCCCTATAGTTCCTCCAGGATATGAGCTACACTTCTTGTGTTATTTTTTCATGCATCTATAAGTACATCGTGAAAACCAACCAGCAGGAACTCACATTAACACAAAACAACTGTTCTTTTACAATTCATTTATTATTTACGTTTTTTTATATAAATCGATTACATTAGGGCAATTAATTTACACGTTGTATTATTTTCCCAAAACAGTTCGTATCCGTGATTACGACAACGTCCGGCGTTTCCTAACACCAAGCATGCCATTGAGAGAAGCTCACCTACAGTTTGGTATTGATCTGCACGTCAGCCCGCGACAAGATTCTGATCTCAGCTGTTTTATACGACATCTTGGCTATCGATACGCCGACACACTCGGTGAGTAATGGTAGTCATTCTGTTTTAAAAATTCTAAGTTTAACCACGTAAGAGTAAACAGAAAAGTCACTTAACTCCTCTCACAATGTTACGGTTGGAAAAACATTTATATTTCTAACTTGTCCGACCTTTTTACCCGAACGTCCGGCCAAACTGGCTAGTCTGTCAGGCTAGGTACTAAGTTAGGCGACCTGGCAACCCAACGACATTCAAACTTGAAACTATCGCCTTTAAAATATGCATCACACAAGTGCCCAAAAAAAGGATTAAAAAAATGTTTGGGGTTCATAAACGTATGTATGCGAGTTGCTTTACATCACAATAACTTTTGAACGGCTTAACGGATTTGGACATATGAGATATCGTTACAATCCTTACATCATTCCGAGTAACATAAGCTAGTTTTTTTTTGAAAAAGTCAATATAGCGAATGTGAGGCGCCATTTTCAAAAGTGATGAGTTGACGACCTCCCTGACGCAGGGGACGCGCGTTTGGATTCGAGTGGGAGGTTGCGGGTTCGATTCCCGTCACATTGGAATTTAATTTCTAAATTGGCTTAGGTCTGGTCTGGTGGGAGGCTTCGGCCGTGGCTAGTTACCACCCTACCAGCAAAGACGTACCGCCAAGCGATTTAGCTTCCGGTGGGAAGCTGTGTTCACTTTTTAGTTTGTTTCTTCGTCGTGTCTTTAATTTTTTAAATTAGGTATTATTTATTAATCTATCATTTTTTTTTTACAATTAAATAATATTTTTAACAATGTTCCTAAAAAAAATTAAAAAACATGTTTAAAAATATTAAAAAATTGAGTCCACCACTGGTCGCGGAGCCTTAACGACCCAAGCTACCAGTGGTCAGGGTTCAAGAGTGAGGAACCAAGGCACACAATTACGAGTATCGAGACTGATGGTGCAGTCTTGATAGTTGTGTGGTACAGCAGTGATGTTGTCAATCTTATTGAGCGCGCTTGCCTAGAAAATGAGTATTCGCTCTTCTCTTGAAGAGACCCAGATTATACTTGGCTGGGAACACGGAAGTTGGAATGATGTTCCACACCTTAGCGATTCGTATCAGAAACGTGGAAGAAAAACGTTTCGTTCGAGTTCGCTGGACATCAACCACACAAGGATGCCTTCTCTCGGTGTCTTGCGAGCCCACGATGCTAAATCGGTACCTAGTTACTCGAGCGTTGTGATGATCTATTGCATTGTAAATACTAGGTTACATGCTAAAATGAAAAGAGGCTATATGAAGTTTGCTTTTCAGTGGTGGAGGAAGCTAATAAAAGTAAGGTTTTCAAAAAATAAAATAAAAAAATCTCGAGCGCATCAGATTTTTATGCAGACGCTTCTTCTTGATATTGATGGTCCCGACCCATATCAGACAATTTATGACAAAGAATTTGCTTAATCTGCCTGGTTAAAAATAAAATTTTAAAATCGGCAGATGAAGAAAACTCCTCGACATATTGTCAGACTATTGTCAGACACTGAAATATTAAGGGCAATGGGTAACATCCGGGCGCGAAAATTCAAATTTTATTTAGTTTTTTGCTCATAGTAGGCTAATTATACATCGAAGGTTAATGGCAATGTGTTTTGCGAGCACAGAATTTATGCATCTACATGTTTTTAATAAAAACTCTGCTCAACAATACTCATTTACTTCATATTGGTTCCCGATAGTTCGAAATCTGGGAAACTGCAAAAAAATATATTTCAGGAACCAATATGAGATGAGTGGGAACTTTCGAACAAAGTTTCTATTAAAAACATGTAGATGCATAAAAAGTAGGCCCGCAAAATGCATTGCCATTAATCTAAAATGTTTAGTTAGTCTAATATTTGCGAAAAACTAAATAAAATTTGAATTTCGCGGGCTGGTAGGGCCGCAACACCTTAAACGAGATGGACAAAATTTGCCCCAGGCTGTACAAACATAAAAGTATTATAATAATTTCAAGTAAAATACGCAATTAATTTTGAATAACTATTTACATTTAAAAGCAGTTGCTGAAAAAAACTGAAAATAATAAGAAGGTAAATCGATTTTGTCCAAGATTTTGCAGTTTTTTTTTTAGTTTACGGCCCTGAGTGGAAGTTTTTTGAGGCTACCACAGACTATGGTTACAAAATGGTCAGAAAAGCGTAAAAATATCTTAATATATATAAATCTCGTGTCACAATGTTTGTCCTCAATGGACTCCTAAACCACTTAACCGATTATAATAAAATTCGCACTCAGGGTGCAGTTTGCTCTAACTTAAAAGATAGGATAGCTTAAATCTCAATTTATCTATTTTTTTTTTATATCCTTAAGGGCAAAACAACGTTTGCCAGGTCAGCTAGTTTGTTATAAATTCTTTTTATATAATGTTGCCAATCAACTCTATTTAAAATTAATAATACATATTTAGGCGTGTATATG
The DNA here is from genome assembly GCA_963855885.1 of Coenonympha glycerion. Taxonomy (NCBI): domain Eukaryota; kingdom Metazoa; phylum Arthropoda; class Insecta; order Lepidoptera; family Nymphalidae; genus Coenonympha; species Coenonympha glycerion. The sequence goes on along the minus strand of OY979626.1, from coordinate 13,407,861 downwards.
CTTGATATAATAATAAATAAAGCATTACGATATTCACAGATGGTTTACATATTTTTGCCAATATTTTTGCATGTAGTCATTGTTGGTCTGTGTCTTTGGTTCTGTGGTCTCTATGCTTGATGAATGTCGTTGCTTGCATGTTGCTTGTCATTCTGTGATCTGTCATCGCAGCATTCGGCGATCACCATAGACCACAAAAGTCAAAACTCCTGTCCTGTCACAGGTTGCCTTTGAAAAACTTCGATCTGTTTACAAAAACCTAACCTCATTCAACTTTTTAAAATCTAAATAATGTTAAGCCACGATTGCAAATAAAAATGCGATTTTCTTTTTCTTAAAATAGAAGATTTGTACTATTTAATGACACATATATCACCTCTGTACATTCTGGGGCATGCGTCCATACAATTTTTGTCCATCTCGTTTTAAATATTTAAATAGCCTCATTTTTTTCAGCAGATATTTTATAATATTTAAAATCCAATCGGTCCACACGACGCTCGAGTAACTACTACTACTAGTGGTAGAATAGAAAGGTGAAGGCAGGTACTAGGTTGTCGAGTCATCAGGTCACTCACTCACATCTGACATCTCCGTCTTCCTAGTAACTTTGAGCATCCACCAATGGCGCACGGCGGCAGTTCCGATGCGCAGTATTCTGGAGTTGATGCCGCACTTGACCAGACTGCTGTACACGGGTCGAGTTGATGCTTCCGACGTGGACGACGCTCTCACCATCGTATCATGTGGCGTCTGTGAGAGTATGAACTTACCTACATACGTATGCCTTGATTCACTTGGACCTTGAACTTTTTTGACGAACTCTGGCGCAGGGGACGCGCGCTCGGATTCGAGCGGGAGGTCGACGGTTCGATTCCCGAGGTTTCTAAATTATTCTTGAATATCAATTTAGAAATTATAAAATTTCAAAGTGACTAAGAAATTATAAAATTTTAAAATTATAAAAAAAGTGACTGAAATTTGGAACCCTCGGTGCGCGAGTCCGACTCACACTTGGCCGGTTTTTTATATATTTAGATTGATGAGAATTCTGGGGGATTACGGATAATTAGTAAAATCGAGGAAGTAGTTATACCTATTGAGGTAAGTTACATTAAAGTTGCACTATACCTACGTAAAAAAAATGTAAAATACTTAGTGTAATTCCATGGGCATATCGCGTATTCAAATGGAGCAAGGTGAATATTTTCACAAAAAAAACATTTGGCTAAGACTGGACTGTGTTTCCTAAGTAATAAAATCGACCAAGTGCGAGTCAGACTCGCGCACCGAGGGTTCCGGACTAGATATATTAGAAAAAGTATAACCAGATATAAGAATCACTTTTTTTACCGAACCGCAAACCAACTTGTTTTTTGAGGTTGAGTTTAATTGCTAATTCCAAAAAATTATAGGTAATAGATACAGAGTTGATTTTATTTTTTCCGTAAAATGTACTAATTAAATTATAATTTTCTATGACTTGACCACAACTATGTGACCCCTGCCTGGCACCAAAGCTGGATCCACCCTTGATGACCTCCCTGGATGAGTGGGAAGTCTCGGGTTCGATTCCACACGGGCAATTTCAGAATTTAATTATTTCTCAATTGGCTCAAGCTCGTCTGGTAGGCTTCGACCGTGTCTAGTTACGAGTACCACGATATCAGGAAGGGCGCACCGCCAAGCGATTTAGCGTTCCAGCGCGATACTGTGTATAAACCGTTAGTGGTTACCTTAGTCTCGTAACTCATTCATTAATCTTTTTTAACCTTGTCGGCTGCATCTTCACTTACCATCAGGTGAGACCACAGCCAAGTAACTTGTGTGTAAAAAAAATAACTTTAAAACTAATATTTTCAGAGTTAAAGCAGATTAATATACAAATTCAAGACGATGAATCTAATCAAGCGTATTGGAAGAAAGTAGCAGAAAACCTGTCAGAGAAATTTAAGAATATAATGGAACTATATGATATTTATTTCTGTATTAATATTTACAAATCATGATGTGTAGAATTTTTTTGAGAAATCCTACCAGATCGGAGGATATTTATACAATAAAAGATTGTATTTCTTCAAATATTTTATTTACAGTATTATAATTTATATATCGTAGTAATTAACTAAATCTTGCGGATCGAACGATGCGCAGTATAACGCCGCTCGCTTAGATAACTGTATACAATTATTGTGTGTAAAAAAAACATCAATCAAGAATCAACTTTGCTGCGAGTCAAGGTCGGTTGCTAATTCGGTTGTACCCAAATCTTAGAAATGCTACGATTTATAACCATCAAATAGCATGATGTTGAAATGACTCGAAATGCGGCAGTAGCCTTTAGAAAATAAAAAAATAAACTTTTTTCCCGACTTACAACCGAATTAGTAGCGACAACAGTAACAAATAGCAATGTTAGTTAACCATCTATAAGAAATAATATTGGTCTATAAAATAAGTAAAATATAATGTTTTAAAAATATAAAATATACATACTTCGCTTAGATTTGCTTACAACATTAAGCAACTATACTAACAATTTACGATGTTAGTTTTGGAAAACTGTTTTAAATGAACCAAAATAAAACAAAGAATAATTTTAAAGTTTTCTTGTAACCGAAACGGTGCTAGCGACTATAATATAATAACAAATTGCATGCAATGCTTTATATACATGCACTAAAAAAATCGTATTTTTTTCACATTTTACAATAATAAAATGGAAAATACAATAACTAAAAATTTACGGACAACGAAATCAACAGCTGTAACACGAAATTTATACCATATAATATTATGCACGTATATTGAAATTCGTATTTGCGTTTTGAATTAATATTATTTGTTTTTCAATTATATTCAGATATTAATGAGCGCGCAAATTGCAATGAGACACATCAACCTTGTCGATGTGCATTAAACAATTTCAGTTGTATTTTTAACAATAAATTTATATTTTTATCTATTATCAAAATAAATTACAGCTTATTATATTTAATTTTAGTACATCAAATTGCATGCACGGCGGCCTATTACAACCGATGGTGCCCACAATATTACAGCCCCGACCATTCGGACACTTATTTAAGACACCTATATAAATCAATTATTATTATTATGTAAATACACCTTTACAGTTCCATATATAAAATTCCACATTTAATCGTTACAATTTAAGTCCATATAAATAATTATCGTTACGGTTTATGAAACACAAAATATCGTATATGAATTCATTTGTGATTTCAATATGAATATGAATTCTACAAATATATAGATATCATTGTAAATCGTAAGTTTAAACCGTTTTAAGTAAACATCGTTACGGTATGTTCAAATCAGAATACCATAATATATAAATTATGTTATGATTTTAATATGAATTTTTATGTTGATAACATTGTAAAACGTTTGTTCAAGTAGTTATGAATAAACATCGCTATGGTTTCACAAAAGAAAAAGAATATCATATATGAATTGATAAATATCCTGCGGATCCTTTGTGGATCGTTGTCATTATGAATATATTTCATTAAGTTTATCAAAAACAGTATATCGTATATGATTTTATTTGTGGTTTTAATAAAATAAAAATGTAGATATCGTTGTTAATTGTTAGTTTCATTTGATTTTATAACAGTATATCAATAAACAGAATATCGTATATGAATTATTTGTGGTTTGTAGATGTGGTTGTGAATAGTTACAGTTTAAATCTAATTGGTTTGGTTTGATTTCATTTCATTATATTATGGTTTGCCAACAAAATAATTGTGAACCGTTACATTGATTTCATTGTATCACGATTTGTCAAAAAACTATATCGTAGGTATATATGAATTCATTTATGATAAAAATTAATATTTAGATGTATATTGTATAATATTAATAAAATTGTGGATCATTACAGTTTGGGTTGTGAATGGATTACATTAAGATTTAATTACATTTTCATTGATTTGATTGAAATAAAACATCATGATTTTACGAATTGATTAGTGGTTTGAACCGGAATTCATTTGTAGATATCATTGCGAACAATTACAGTTCATCAAAAAATAAAGAATATAATATATGTTACACAATTGGTAATTTTAAAAGCTTTAAACAAATAACATATACTTTAATTGCTAGCTCTAGGGGCGGTAGAGAAGTCCGGTCGAGGCCTCCGACGGCCGCACTTGACGCATAGCTCGCTGCCCGCCCCTAGAGGCTAGTAGATAAATACATAGAGCGCCTTCTTTTTGGCGGCGGCGGCGACTATGGCGGCCTGAAGCGCTCTAGAGGCGGCGGCGCGTCAGTCCTCGCTGCACGACTCCTCGTTGTCCGCCTCCTTGATGTTCGTGAAGAAGGACGTGAGCGCCTTCAGCATCACACCTGTAACAGACCGAGCGGGCCGATTATAATATTATGGCAGTATTTGTTTTTTGACAGTTTGCCCAATAAATCATAAAGTATCAGGCGTAAAAATAGACAAAAATCTATTTTAGAATATAGAAGTAACCCCCTTTCTTATGATATCCCACTCAATATTGTTATCTCATTTAGAAATGTTAATTTCCCCCTTTTTAAATTAAAAAAAAAAAAATTTAAATTTTTTATGACTGCGATGACGTAGGGTCACTAATACCTATGACTATTCTAAATTTTAATTTATTTACATAGAAAGCTTGCAATAATTTTCTCATTTAACAACCAAAATACTCGTGAAATAAATGGCATGTATTTAATAATTGGGTTTCTTTCAAAACTTATTATGAATTTACTGTCACATCAAAATATGCTCGGCTCACCTTTGCCTTCCGGCTCCATTTCCGATACCTCCCACGCAGTGAAACCTTCAACTGATATTATATATTGCTCGTGTAAAAATTGGAATATTTCTAGCGCTAAACCTGAAACAAAGGAAACTTTACTTGCATATAAAATTAAACTTTTGAACTAGTGAACTTGTTGCTGTAATGTAATTTTATCGAATGGCGCAGCGGTAGTAATACTGCCCTCTGTCAAGAGGTCGTGGGGTTTGATTCCAAACCACCGGAAAACGTATATTGTATGGATGAGTACGAATTTTTTTTCAGAGTCTGGGTCTGGGTTAGATTTACGAATAGTTACAGTTTAGTTACAGTTAAATCAAATTGGTTACATTTACAAACATATAAAATCTGAACATATTATATACATTTAAAATCAGAACTTTTCACATTATATTGACAACGCAATATGTTGTCTTTAATTATAAAAGTAAAGGAAATATCAAAATAACATGATAGCGACCTGAGCGCCGCCGTAGCAAAGGTTCGAAAAGAAATTGTCACAATTCTGGAAACTCGAAGCTGGTACAAAGATCGCGACGCGTTCTAATTTTAAGCCTTCCCTTTTCTTCCCTTAAATGTATTAAATGTTTTCGTACCCTTAAATGTACGAGTCGATTGGCGATATATCGAAGTGTTGAGATGTCTATACGACGCTGCCACAATGACCGTTCAGGTACAAAACCATGCAACACATCCGATACCAATTCGAAGAGGAGTAAGACAGGGGGATGTTATCTCTCCGAAACTGTTCACTTCCGCTCTCGAAGATGTGTTCAAGGTTTTGGACTGGAAAGGTTGCGGTATAAACATTAATGGCGAATACATCTCACACTTACGATTTGCAGACGACATAGTCATATTGGCAGGAACGCTGCAGGAACTTGAGCAAATGCTGTCCGACCTAAGCGCTTCTTCCAGACGGGTGGGCCTCAAGATGAACGTGGACAAAACGAAGATAATGTTTAATGAATACGTCATCGCAAGGCCCATCGTTGTCGAAAATGTCAGCATCGAAGTTGTACGAGAATACAACTACCTAGGACAGCTTATACAGTTGGGTAGGAACAACTTCGACAAGGAAGCTGACAGAAGAATTCAGCTGGGATGGGCAGCATTTGGAAAACTGCGTCAAGTCTTCAACTCGCCGATACCCCAATGCCTAAAGACAAAAGTCTTCAACGCCTGCGTCTTACCGGTAATGACATACGGAGCAGAAACGTGGACACTCACAGTAGGTCTTGTCCACAAGTTCAAAGTCGCTCAGCGTGCTATGGAGAGGGCTATGCTGGGTGTCTCTCTAAGGGATAAAATCCGCAACGAGGACATCCGTAGGAGAACCAAAGTAACCGACATAGCCCAACGGATTAGCAAGCTGAAGTGGCAGTGGGCGGGCCATATCTGTCGGAGAACCGACGGCCGTTGGGGCAGACGTGTTCTGGAGTGGAGACCGCGTACCGGTAAGCGCAGCGTGGGACGACCTCCTGCCCGCTGGACCGACGACCTGAAAAAGGTCGCTGGTAGCGGGTGGATGAGGAAGGCGGAGGACCGTGTGTGGTGGCGCGCTCTCGAAAAGGCCTATGTCCAGCAGTGGACGTCCATAGGCTGATAGTATAGTACCCTTAAATGTAGTCCGAAAAGTAGTACATTGAAACTAACAACTTTTTTTTAATCGATATATTCAGGAATATCAAATATTCAATATTTTATTTGGTATTTTTTATATAACCCTGTGTATTAGTAGGATAGGAAGTCTATAGGATGTCCTGAAATATCAAAAAAAAACTCTTGATGATGACTTCTACGAGTAAGCTGAACCACTATCTGTCCAATGAATCTTACCTGGCGGATGCTGAAGTCTATATATTAGCTGTTGGATGCCCAGCAAGCAGCTCGCTTCTCTCTGCTCGCGGGATTCACCAAACTCGCCGATGAGCGGCGCGAATTTGTTCATCCGCTCCTGACTAAAGTGCGGCACGTCGCGTCCGTCCGCACCGAACAGCGCGTGCTCGCATATCGCCTGGATCAGCGCCCGGATGAACCAGTCCTCTTTTGAAGACTCGCCTAGGTTATCCTGAGGAGAGACGAACAAATTCATGAAAATATGGTTACCCTCCGGGAGCAAAAATTCAAATTTTATTTAGTTTTACGCTAATAGTGTGCTCATTTTATATCTTAGGCTTATTAGATCACAACATTTATGCATCTACATGTTTTTTTTATTAAAAACTCTGCTCAACAATACTCATCTACTTCATATTGGTTCCTGATAGCTCGAAATCTGGGAAACTGCAAAAAATTATTTTATCTTTCGGGCAAAGCTTCTATTAAAAACATGTACATGCATAAATATTATGGCCGTAAAATTCATTGCCTACCTATACCTACAATGTGTAGTTAGTCTAACACAGTGCAATCTCACACGTGCAGACTTATCACTTAGCATTAGGTGAAGGTCCTGCCAATCTCATCACAATTGTATATAAAAAACTTGTGTGGTACAGACAAGACAACATTAAATTATACATGAGATATCCCAGAGACAACATTTGACTACCAAATAGCGTTAACACACCCATAACAGGGATAGTGATCATATTATTCTCATAAAATAACAATCGTGTCTTGGAAAATACCACTGATCCTTTGTTCAATCAGTGCTTTATCTTTTAAAAAACACAATATTGTGAAACAGTCTAAGATAGCTGTCTACGCAATCTATCAATACAGGTCATATGCCAGTTGTATCAATGGTGTCTTATACAATGTACAAAGACTGTTATGAATTATTCAAAAAAGATTTAAATATTGCCATGAGCTTGGATAGATAAAATTGAAAATTATACAGGATACAATGGACTATTTGTTACTTCAGATGACAATTTTGTGGCCGTGGAATATCACAGCTATGGAACTTTCCACATGTTGTCACCGTCTTTTTGTGTCTGAATACCTAAGAGCTAGGCTTCTTTATATTTTATACGAGCGTTCATTTTCTTTTTGACACATGAGACATATAAAGCAATAGCGAGAGACCAGAGAGAGACCACTTTACGTTTGTCACTCTTTGGTCCTTCACTATTACTATATCTATCTCATCTGACAAAAAGAAAATTAACGAATGGACAGAGTATAGTTATAACAAACATTGTAAAAAAATTATCAAATGCGAATCTGGCTTGTAAACTGAAGCTCGTCTTCTGTACTACGAAAACTACTAATTCTCAAACACCTACTTTGTTGTATAAAATTAGTTTGCTCCCCTAAAATATTTATTTTATTGTTTTTTCTAAAATAGGTTGTTACTGCATCAGCATAAACACGTTCGTGAAAATTTCAAATATCATTGTTCAAGACATATAGCCTCGTGACAGACAGACGGACAACAGAGTCTTAGTAATATGGTTCCCTTTTTACCAATTGGGCTCGGAAACCTGAATACTGAATATACATACCTGAATCCATCCCCGTATGCAGTCACAATTTTCATCTGCATTCATAAGCTGTAAAAGCTTACTCTGTGTTTCACTTGGGGATAATATTTTCTTAGAATCTTCACTAGTTTTGCATCCTTCTAGGAATTCAAATTGATTGTCTTCAATCCATTTGGGAATCTAAAATTTACACAGTAGATGTTTTAATGATAACAATAACTATTTTTGTATTAATTATTATCAGGTTATTGATTGAATAACGGCCATAAATATCATACCTGTTCTTCAGTCATCCACTGTTTCAACTCCAGCCCAGATTCCAGCCATTTAGCTTTCACGAAGGAGGGACCCATACTTTCTTTTAAGTCTCTAATTACAGTTTTTAAGAACATGTGCCCATGGTTGGATGATATAATGCTTTCGCATAATCTAAATATCTGTACAAATGTGATATGCTTCTTTTCTATTTGCGGTGCTATAAATTTGGCTAAATAATCATACAACATGGGGATATCTATGTACAAATCTGGGGCACACTCTAATATTTCAGTAATTCCCGCCAAGAAGTGTTCGCCTGAAACTGTGCCCGTTGAAATAAGGTGATGCACAGCTTTGGCTATCACGTTCACATCTTTAGCTGACCTGAAAAGTGATTTATGTGTAACTATCAACCTTTTTTTTTGTAATAAAAACCTACAGAAAACCACTATGTGAAAGAAGAATAACCAGATCATTCTCATCAAGTTAATTTTTATTCCCATGAACCAAAATCAAAATATTGTAGGAATTAAAAAAAAGGGTTTTTTAAGAACCATTGGTACTAGGAATTTGTTTTTCATACAATCCAAAATTTAACTTTGCATACAAAAAGTTACTTTCTTTTCAACACATATTCCCTGTCATATAGATGTTATTCAGAACTACAACTTCTCATTTGCCTATAACTTTGTAATCCGAATGTTAATTAAAATACTAATAATTGTAGGAGTCGAGACCGTAGTCTATAAAAAATAACGTTTGAATTGGAATCAGTTTGGTTTGGCCCAGCTTTCGTATTCCTAGCCTAGCATAATCTGGGTGCTTTTAAGAGAAGAGTAAAAAGGCATAGCGGTAGCGAACCTGCCGTCTGCGCCGGAGGTCGAGTTCGATTTTCACTACTGGTAAAAGGTTTGTGTAATGAAAATAAATGTTTTTCAGTGTCTGGGTATTTTCCAATATATTATATTTATTTTTATCAATATCTAGTAGCCATAACACAAGTTATCGCTTACTTTGGGGCTAGATTGCAATGTGTGTAATGTATATATGTATTTATTATTTTGTAGGCAAGCTTCATCCTAGACCTAATTGCTGACCAATAATAAAAAAAAAATATGAAATAGACACTCACTTTTCTAAAGCAATATTGAGCATCTCGGTGACCGCCGTGGAGTGGTACTGCACAGGGAAGGACTGCTTGAAGTCGGATGCGAACTCCGGGTCATTGGGGTTAACCAGCATGTCCATGATGAGCATTTTTATGGCCTTCTGCTTGGCCTCGGTCAGCGGCTCCTGGGCCACGGGGGCGGCGGCCGCGGGCTCCGGCGCCGGTTTGGCCGCGACGGTAGTACTCCTCGTGCCGGAGTTCGACCGACTCATGCCCATTGACCCTGTGCGACTGCTGCTTTCATTATCTGCATAGAATAATAACACAATCATTAAGATGTTTTGCTTTATACTTTTTTAATTCAAACAATGTCTCTCTAATCTGTCTTCTATCTAATATATAAATTATCTAGCCAATCTTTGTTACCGAACTCCTCCGAAATGATTCGACCTATTGTTATGAAATTTTCAGTGTATGATCACTAGGTCCAAGAGCAGGTTGTTATTTTTTATATTGCTAAAAGCCGGGTATTATTATATAAAATTCTCGTGCCAATGCTTGTTACTAAACTCCACCGAAATGGCTCGACCGATTATCATAAAATTTTCTGTTTATGTTCGTACGTCGGTACGTTAGTTCTTTTTATATCCCTAATGGCAAAACAACGTTTACCGGGTCAGCTAGTATTTCTTATAAGATTTACAAAACGTTCAAAGCAATGAAAATGAAAATCTTTAATTTGTCACAAAGGCCCAATTAATCCTCTTATGAAAAGTCAAAACTCTACTGCCAAGTTAGGGAAGATTTGGATCGAGAAGAACTGGTAAGACACTTGCTCTTTACAAAACATTTCTTAAATAGTATGAAAGCTGATTGTTATAATGTCTCGTGAGGAGGCACATTCTTATCATTCAATTGAAAGTGCAATGAAATAAAGTACGTAAACAGGCATTCTTTCCCAATACCGAGTTCACAATAAGAAGTTTGACATACAGACACACAAAATCCTATTATATTGATATTGAAATAATATGAAACAGTCTGCCAATAGGGGTATTTTATCATAAGCATGTTGAAGTACTTAGTACCTAGCTAATAATAGTTTAATGAAGTGCTAAAGTGCAATATTATGAGGTCAGAGCAAAATGGCGACTTCACAAAGCTTCCTAGTCTCTAATCAGAAGCAAAAACTAGACAGTTACTTAATTATATTATCATTTTACTCTTCTCACATGTGGTTAAACGACTTAAATAGTTAAAATCAAAGGCAAAGTATCTTGATTTCACATAGGCTTAACATACAGGCTCTTGTAAAACGTCAATATGATATGGTGATAGCTACAAGGCGACTAAAGCTAATAAAATAATCACTGCCTATTAAATAGTTGTTAAATCGCCATTTGACTGCAACCAAATTTGATATTGGACAAACATGTATGTAAGTGTTTTATTTTCTCAGATAAGACCAAAGTTCATAAATGCCGCATTTGAAGTAACATTGTATGGTTTTATCAATCTGAGACATTTGAATTTGAACTCTGAACTCACTAAAGGGGCACAAATATGTTTTGAGTGTTTACAATCTCTTTATATACAGTCCGACAAGGCTCTCTTGGCACTTGAAGGAGGGCGCTGTTGCAAAACAAAGGCAGCCATAAAATAAAATCTCCTCAATTTTACTTCAATTTTAGTTTAAAATAGTTAATAGTAAGCAAAAACAACATAACATACAATAGTGATATACTGACAGAGCGAACTATCAAACAGTAGCACAAGACAGCGGCGTTAGTTCAGACTTCGGCCACGCGCCAAAATAGCCTTGTCGCACTGTACGTAGAAGGCAACAACTAGAAAGCGTATTAATCAAATATTATTTTCCATTAAGATAAATCATGGCAGTCACCTTTGGCATTGAATGTTGATCTCTCGATTGACTTCGAGTGTTGGTAGCTTGAGGACATATCCTTGTGAGCTGAACAAAATGAAGATACCATTGTATATAAACAAAAAAGCAGTGATAGCTCAGTGGTTCTCACCTCTGCCTCTCATAAGGAGGTCGCGGGTTCGAATCCTAGGCACGCACCTCTGACTTTTCCGAGTTATGTGCGTTTTAGGAAACTAAATATCACTTGCTTAGCGGTGAGGGAAAACATCGTGAGGAAACCTGCATGCCAGAGAGTTCACAAAAATGTTCTCGATGGTGTGTGAAGCCCGCCAACCCGCACTTGGCCAGCGTGGTGGGCTATGGCCAAACCCCTCTCAGTCTGAGAGGAGACCCGTGCCCAGCAGTGGGACATAAAAAGGGGTTGAGATGATTGCATATAAACAGTACATAATATGCATATTAACAAAAGTAATAAATTCCGGTAAGTGCGAGTCTGACTCGCCCACCGAGGGTTCCGTACTACTTTAGAAAACGTCAAACCATAAGAATCACTTATCTTACCAAACTGTACTTAACTTTGCTTTTTGAGTTTAATTATAGTCAATACCGAAAAAAGTATTATAGATTCAGAGTTTACACAGATACAGTGTTATAGAGTTATATTTTTAGTTGTGTTTAGAATTTTATTTTTCCCGTAAAATGTATATTAATCCCTATCAACCATAATTATTTTAGATTTTTCAATTCGTAAACTTCGGAGATAAGAGGAAAGGGGGTTTGCCTTTTAAATCAAAAACTATCAAGCGTAAACATAAATAAATAAAATCGGTTTTTGAATACACAAGTAACGCCCTTTTATATGATATCTTATTTAATATAGATATCTTATTTTGAAATTTCGATAACCAGGTTTCCCCCTTTTCAAATAATAAAAAAAAAATCAATTTTCTATGACTGCAATGAGATCGGGCCATTTTCAACTGCAAGTATTCCAAATTTCATGTCAATATCTTTCATAGTTACTGAAATAAAGGGTTGTGACAGACAGACAGCAAAGTGATCTTAATATAAAAGTTCCGTTTTTTCTTTTGAGGTACGGAAATAAAGGGTTGCGACAGACAGACAGACAGACAGACAGCAAAGTGATCTTAATATATATATCTTCTTCTTCTTCTCAGTTCAGGGCGCGTTGGAACCCTCGTAAACTTAGTTTTTAAGTCGTTAAATAGTTATCACTGTTAATAAGTATATGTACCTACTTGACCTTCATAAGTGCTAACAAGTAGTGGCCAATATGAAATAAATGATTTGAATCTTTGTATCTTTCTTCTATAAAAGTTTCGTTGTTTCTTTGAGGTACGAAACCATAAAAATACCACATTTATCATACTCACAGCTGGGTGCCGAAAGATCGCTAGGGAGACTGTCAAGCATGCTGTACTTGTTCTTTGAGAGACTTATCATCGAGTTGCTACTGGGTTGAATGGGGTTCTTTGCGCCCGCGCCGTGATTCCACGCTGAATGTGGTGCCAATTTAATATTACTAAGATTCTGAAACAGAAATTGGTCATAGTAACAATTAAATAAATATAAAAAATATAAATATAAATATATAGTGGACAACATCACATACATTGCTCCGATACCTTAGTAAATAGCTTATACATTTGTGTTAAGGAAATCAGAAACAACGAAGGTACCACAACACCCAGACCCTAGACAATGTAGAAAACTTATTTTTCTACATTGCCCCGACCGGGGATCGAACCCGGAACCTCAGACATGGCGGCGCCTTGAAAACCGGCACGCTAACCACTCAACCACGGAGGTCGAAGGGTCGATTAAGTACATAATTTTAAAGTGTACATTGGTTACTGAACCCTAAATATTGTATAGCCTGCCCCCACTGATCTCTATCTCTCGACTAATCATTCTATACATCTGGAAGTTTCTTTTTTGTGCCGATTTGAAGCGCCACCTCCAAACGTCCACAGTACTAAATTCACATTTGTTGGTAGTGGACCGTGGTTTTGAATGTAATTTTATTTTAGTTCCATAGATGCTCACGCTAGGTTACGCAACAGTCAGCGCCAAAATGGCGAAAATCAAGTGTTTTCATTTTTACGTTGACAGTATGATCGTCCTTTCGTAGTCTCATCAGACAGTCTAGACCTGAGTTTGTGAAAAGTTCAAAAATTTATGATATATTGTATTTTTTTGTCGGGCGCGCGGAGTGCTCTTGCAACGCTATATGAGTACGACCCTACATTACATATTGCCGACGACATGCTGAAATACTGACTTTACTGACTTTTTTCACGAAAAAGTGACATTTACTGACCAACGTCAAAATAACTGACTTTTACTGACTTTACTGACTTGTTTCGACCCCTGCAGTCAGTAATCCAGAGATAGAGATCAGTGCCTGCCCCTCAGTGCCAACGAATTCAAACAACCAATGATCAAGCAAATCTGTTCATAAATATCTAAGTAAATGGCGGAATAATATAGAACAAAATCTTTTTGCTTGTAATGAGCCATAAAACACTCCCTTAAATTATCGCTAGTTCGATCCCGGACACACTGTATATAGGTGCTCCAGCCCTTACTACTTATTAAAATAATTGAAAGAAACCTACCTTTTGTGCGACAGTCTTAAGTTTCGAAGTATCCACAGTGAATGAAGTGCGCGAGGTAGTGGTCTTCCATTGGTTGTCCATATAAGAGTTGGAGCCTTGCCTCCTCCCGTCGCCGCCGCGCTTGCCGCGCCCTTCCTCGCGCCTGCCATAGCCGCCCATTGAAGAATTCATTAGCTAAAAAAAGCAATTTTTTTTTAATTTTTGTTACCAATCTCCTCCGAAATGGCTTGACCGATTGTTATGCAATTTTCTGTGTACGTTCGGTAGGTCTGAGAGTAGGTCGTTAGCTATTTATTTTATTTGCCTAATGGCAAAACAACGTTTGCTGAGACAGCTAGTTTTAATATATAAAATTCTCGTACAAATTTTTGTTACCAATCGATTATTATAAAATTTTCGGTGTATGTTCGGTAGATCTTAGAGACATAGATCCTAAGCAATTTTTTATATCTTTAATGGCAGAACAACGTTTTCCGGTAGTAATAATATAATATAAGCTGAGGATGAAAATACACAGGTTTAAGGAAAAGCCTAGCCTAAACGGTATTTATTGAATGGAAGCAAGCGTTATTTTGCGGAAATCCATAATTAGCAGTACAGATCAATTTGTTTTGCTATTATCCGCTACTTGAAAGGATTCTGTATGGTGCAATATGCACTAACACTACCCACATGAAACACCACACACAATTTTCTATCACTTTCTTCGACGCACGTTTCGTCCCGACACCGGGACATCCTCAGGAGATGTTGACTTCACAATGCGAAATCGTAGAGTAAAGACTCTACGCCACATTTTGTCTGTAAGTTACTAACTTACTGACAAAATGTTGGTGTTGTTGTATTGCTTAACTCAAAAGCTATCGATTTACTACAAAAAAATATGGTCTTAGCGATCCCGTTTCTGCAAAATTTACCAATAATTTCAAGTTTAAATTTTTTTTGGGCAATGTTTTTTTAGTTTCAGGCATTTTTGGCTGTTGTGATATCTACAAACCTCATATCATTCTCATTATTCCAAGTTCCTTGATATTGAATCAGCTGTTTTTTAAGGATGTCACTTAAAATTTATGTTACATTTTTGAACTCGCTATAGTTCCCTGAGGATATGAGCTACACTATTTGTGATATTTTTTCATGCATCTATACATCGTTCCCTACTTCAGGCTTTCGGCTAATTAGGGCAAATAACCTACACGTTGTATATTAAGATAGTTGTGTAAAGGTAATTATACCTCAATATTCCGCTGGTGTTGTTCCGCTTCCTTCTGGATCTGGTCCATCATCTTGGGCTGGGAGTCCACCACGTTTTTCGTGACCCACCGACCTCGGCGGAGATCGATGACGTCCTGTATCATGAAGCGCACTCGGTTGCTGATGTTGTTCGATTTGCGGTCCACGATGTCCTGCATCCTCTTGAACACGGTCTCGAGTTGCTCCTTCAGTTCGCTCTCGACCTGTTCCCCGATTGTAGTCAGCAGTTTGCAGAGGCATTCCAGTTTCTCTTCTTCCAGTTTATCAATCAAATGCGTCATGCAGTAGACCATTATCTTTGATGTCAGCATTTTCAATTTGTACAGCTCGCCTAAAACAATTTATATGGTGCATGAATAAACTATTTTTTAAAAACTTAATCAGAGCACCAAATCAAACAGATATGTGAATACAGGAGAGCTTATCGAAGACGAACTTTTCAATAATAATAGTAAACAATAAAAATTTCATAAGTATTTATAGCAAGGCATCGCAAGAGGCAACTGTCAAAATGATAAATTTTTGATGGTTGGCTTGTATGGTGGCAAGGGTACTAACTTTTTCATCATACAAGTATAATAATATGCACACTACTTTTAAAATTGATAAAAATTGATAAGCTTAAAAAAAATTAGGATAAAATGAATGATGTACACTGAAAAAAATATTACATACAATCCATTATCCAACATAGATTTAGAAAGTTACAGGCATTTTAATATTAGAGTGGGAGGGTCTTCTGCCTTTCTCGAAAAACGACAGTAGGAAGTCGCACGAACCTACTATGGCGAGAATATAAAGTAAGAAGTGACGTCACAATTCAATGTCGCTATCACTGTATAATCAATACATATAATAAATCTGTAGAGGTCGAATTTCTGTACAAATAAAAAAAATGCTAAAAACGGAGTCAGGGGGATGTAAGAAGTGAAATAGAACTAATTTAAATTTTTTTCAATTTTTTTGTTTCTCTGTTTGTCTGTTTATCTGTTTGTCTGTTTGTCTGTTTGTCTGTCTGTTTGTACGGGCTAATCTTTGGAACGGCTGGACCGATTCCAATGAAATTTTGTGTGGTGGTGGCTTATGTCCCTGGTCAACATATAGAATACTTTTCATCCCGGTAAAATAAAGAGTTCCCGTGGGATAGTTAAAAAACTGCAATTAATTTAACTGCTTTGTTAACAACAACTAATGAACTTAATTTAGTAAAATTTGTTATGCTGATACCTTATGTTGCCTCTTTAACAAAATATATATATATATAGTAAAACTTATTAATCCAATCGAGTTCCCGCGGGAAAGAAAACATTACAAAAACAGGCAAAGCAGGCATCTTTCAAGTAACGGATTTAAATGAAATTTTGTGATCCTACGGTCAACATTTAAGATACTTTTCATCCTGAAAAATTTGAGAGCACCCGTGGGATGTTTAAAAAAATCAATAGCTACATATCTACGTAGCACAATCAAAACGGGGTCGAAATATCGACAGTTTAAATCGTCCTTTTGATCCTGCAACTAGGTATAACTATACAAGATAACCCGTACGTAGCAGGAACGGGTTGCTACGTAGGTACACAGCAGCGCATCAGAATGCTTAATTACAATATCTGGGCGTTGGTATCATCTCAGAATAAGATAAGTTTGGTTAGTATAGATATTACAATCCATGATGACACGCCCCACTCTGTCTTACTCCATGCGAATTGAGTAACATAAGCGATTTCGACAGAGTGTATAAGTAGAGGAAGACCAAAGAAGATATAGGTAAATTGTGTGAAAGAAGATAGCACGTTGACAGGAGAGATTGGAAGAAGACTCCTTTACGGGTCCATCGAACCCAGGGACCACTCATTTATCTTGGGAAAAATTAAGAAATTCCACGGGAAACATTTTTTTAAAAAAAACGAACTGCACGCGGGCAGAGCCGCGGGCAACAGCTAGTCTAAAATATTTAATTTCTTTTTGAATTTTTCGTTATTCGATGGATTTAGTTTTTTCAGTTTACATCCTTTTTTTTTATCCCAATTTATAAGTCAAATACTGAATTGTAAATATGTTTGACAGCATATTGATTATACTATATTATAATATAGTATAATCAATAATAGATCAATGGATTATACTTATACGATTTATGACATGAACCTTTAGTAAATCTTCCATCTTGTGAATATCTAACACCTGGTTTCTTCTGTCCACCATATTTAACTTTTACTTTTCAGTAAAAGTTAAATATGGTGGTCTGATCCTTATCACGAATGACATTTAAAGGATCTGGGGGCCGATTCTCGTGCAGTAGAATTTTTTTCGTGTGGTAAATTCGTATGCGGATTGTCCGTTAGAATGAAAAGTTCGAATGTTTCGTATGACTCGTATTCTGGAGCACTCATAGAACAATTTACCATTCGTACTATAAATTCGATCATAACGTGATCATGACTATAGATACGGATCTTACGTTCCATTTAGGAGTTTTTAAAACGTTGTTGCAAACTTTGTGGACCCACCTAGTTCTTGTTTATTTTTGTAAATTTAGATTATAAGGCTCATTCTTAATATGAGATACATTAATAATTAAACTAAAACTAATACGCGTTAGTATAGTAGTAAGTAGAAGTATTCTTTGAGTCAATTTTAAATATTACGTAACGCGCGTTCTATGAAACGGAACGTACCAAGGCCGCCGTGTCAAGTGTCAACTGTCATTGTCATACATGTTTGTGTTGTGTTGATAAATAAAACTTTCGATGATAACTTCAATAAAACCTTAAATAACTCACGATGGAAGAAAAAACACCTAAAAGATTTGTGCGGAGCAAAAGTGCCGCCTAGTGCAATTAGTTGAGGCTGACCCACAGCTTAAAAGTGGGAAATTACCGAAAAAGTTTACAGTGAACTCTTCTTCGCCAATTTTCAATTCAAATACTAAATCTTAGATTTTTAAAAAAGGAAACGTAGTGATTTAATACTCTTTCGGTAGTAACTAACCAAAAATGTGAGGCTAACCTAACTTCTGTTTGACAAATTCATTTGTGATAATCGCATAGATCGTATACGTCGTATACGAACTGAGAGTTCTACTGGTCGGTATCGCTCGATGCGTTCGAGTGACGTTCGATCGAACTATTTCGATTGTGAAGTTCTGAGAATGCACCCCTTCGAAAAAAATTCGAGTTTCGGATTTTTTACGAATGTGAATTATTTTTCTACTGCACGAGAATCGGCCCCCAGACATAAAAGTCAGTTGAAGAAATCGGGTGTTAATGTCCATTACTGTAGTTTTTTTCCAGTAAATAAAGAAGAGTTCCCCCGCCAAATTCAAATTTTATTTGGTTTTTCGCAATTAATATGCTAATAAGACATGGTAGTCTAACAACAGTAAACTCTTCTTCACATTGAATTTGACGGGCAGACTCGCTTAAGTCACCTTATAAAAATATAAGTATGATTTCGCAAAATGCATTATGTTCACCTATAATAGACAAGTGAAACAAACATGGTTAAAAATCCTCAATGATTACTGAAGCAGTCTCTTCAGAGTAACTACTGCAATTATAATTTTTTTATTATGTTCAATAATAATTTACTTAAATTATAAAATGTTTGGCAAAGGCAACCTAAGTAATGAAGCAAATAAAACTATAAGAACACCGTTATATTAATGCAATATATAACAGACATCCTTTTTAAAACTTTAAGAACACCGTTATATTAATGGAATATTTGACAAACATCCCTTTCATAAGTTTAAGAACACAGTTTAAATAACTATGCATTATTCAACAGCCATACCTTTCAAACTTTAAGGATACTTTTATATTAATGCAATACTAGGATTTAACAGACATCTCTTTGAAAACTTTAAGAACACAGTTACATTAATGTAATATTTAACAACACAATCATAACATATAAACTCATAATTCTAATATTAAAATGTTAGTAACAGTGGTACTTACCCTATGTTAGTAATGCCATCTTACTTAACCTACACCAAGCCTTAAATAAGGAACATCAGGTGTAAATCTTCTTGCACCGTTCCAAGTAACAGATATTCCTTTCAAAACTTTAAGACCACAGTTAAGTAACAGACATCTCCTTCAAAACTTTAAGAACACAGTTAAGCAACAGACATCTCCTTCAAAACATTATGAACACAGTTAAGTAACAGAAATCCCTTTCAAAACTTGAACAACACAGTTACATAACAGTCATCCCTTTAAAAACTAAGACCACAGTTAAGTAACAGACATCCCCTTCAAAACTTTAAGAACACAGTTAAGTAACAGACATCCCTTTCAAAACTTTAAGAACAGTTAATTAACAGTCATCCCTTTAAAAACTTTAAGACCACACTTAAGTAACAGACATCCCCTTCAAAACTTTAAGAACACAGTTAAATAACAGACAACCCTTTCTAAACTTTTAAAACACTATTAAATACAAAACATCCTTCTCAAAACTTTAAGAACACAGTTAAGTAATAGATATCCCTTTCAGATTTTTAAGAACACCACTACGTAACAGACATCCCTATTAAAACTTTTAGAGCACAGTTAAGATAGACATTCCTTTCAAAACTTTAAGAACACAGTTAAATAAATGAGATGTATAAATGCGTGTACGTAGCATGATGTCAATTGCAATGGCGAGACATTCGACGAGGCCCAAATTAGAATAAAATATTGGTATACAAATTATGTCTACGCTCAGCATCGCGTCATTTAATATTTTGGAATTCGAAAATATTAAATTCTGCGTTTAGTTTTCTATCGACATAGAGCATCACCACCATGTTTTTCTAGTGTTCTTTGGTAAACTATGCATGCATTATCAGTCGCAAAGCCACTATGTATATGTTGAATACTTATGTATCTACGTATTGTATATGTATTTCGGATCTTTGACACTCGTCCAAATGTTTAATATTCAAATTCACTCTTGTAAAAATATTGAAAAAATTATAGTTTAAAGCGAAATACGCAATTGGAGCAATCATTTTTATTTTGTTGTATGTCACTTAATTTTTAACTATGTTTTTATAATAATGTTCTAGACAAAGTTATTCAAATACCCTATTTTGACACTAATTATAAGGACAGCTACAGCTACTCACCATGCTCTAAAAATGCGTATATGTAGTTGTAAAATTTACATATAAATAAACTGCAATATTCCTAAGTAACGAACAAAGAGTTACAAAATCCTATATAACCAAATAGATGTTCCAATTTTTACTTACCAATAAATCTGACATTTCCAACCGACCGCATTCGAATACGCCTACTCTCTTCCGATATTTGATCTTGCAGCTCTTTCTTTTTAGCCTGAGGACATAACAATTATGTTATTGATATTTCATTCCACGATGACGCGATGATGATGTCAAAATCCTTGCAAATCGAATGAAACATTAGCGATTTTGACAGAGCAAGGCACGTCTTCGTGGATTGAAATATATAATAAATTGGGGAACCTATAATAACTAAACATTTTATTTAATATCAAGAATTAATAAAATAACGAAATTCTAAATTTAGTTTTACAGCCCTTTCTTGAAAAACGGTTTTTTTACAATAAAATTCTTACTGAGACCATAAATTATATGTATGCTACATCTTTCTAATTAAATATTATAACACATTTGAATACTTCGTGAAAATATGTAAATTTTTGTCGGATATAACTTGTAGTTATAATTCAAATTAAAAATAAATAGAAAATTTGAGTTCCATAATTATTCTATCAAGATTAATTTTGTGATTATTATTATCCTATCATGTGTAATTAATCATCAGAAATAATGTACTTACAGGATCAGTACATTCGGCGAGTTCCTTCTCTAATTTGAGCACGTTCTCATCCACTTTGTCAGTCATGAATTGGTTCTGACATTTGCTAATTATGAGCGCGCGGAAATTGACGCACTGGTCTGGAGCATTGTCAGACGGTACCTGGAAACAAACTTCGATGAGTAAACTGTGTATGCAACGTTACTTCTAAACCCCTCAACCCTCCTCTTTTATTTCTCACAGTTGGGCACGGGTCTTCTCTGTGAATTAGAGGGTTTTGACTATAACCCACCACGCTGGGTAAATCCGGGTTGGTTGGCTTAGCCAGTAAGTCCAGCGTTGCCAGATTTTTTCGTCAAGTCGCGATTTTGCAACTTTTTGCGTGCAAAAAGCGGGATTCTTTGGTCGAAAGCGGGACACAGTGAAAAACGTATGTAATCAGAAGTTTTTAATTATGATTTATGTTTTTGTTTGAATTCAAATTGCGTTTACAAAACAATAGATAGCAAAAAGTACTGCTAAAAATGCATTTTAATAAAAATTTAATATTCTACATCAGATTTATCCCATTGTTAAACAGTTAAGTCTTATTGGTCTTTTGAATAAAAAAATAAATTAAACTTTATCAATGATGAGACTTGAGAAGTCTCATCATTGGGTTGGGTCAAGTCAGAATCACTGTTATAACCACAATTAACGCCATGTTAACAATAATCTCTTCTTACCTTTAACATAGATAACTTGCTGCACATCGCTGCGTAGGCTTCAGAGAAATTGGGCTCATCTATAGCCTTCTCAAAAACCAAATCAATAACACCCTCGAGTCGTGCCTGGGTGTTGATTTCGAGACCCTTCACTTTTTCTAGCAAAGTGTCGAATTTTTGCGGTGTCAGCTTATTCAAGATACCGCGGAATTTTTTGTAGAGGTCCTGAAATATCATCTTACGTTAATGGAATCTATACAAGTTTATCCTTTCAATAATTAATACCAGACACTATACATTTGACCCGAAAAGAACTCTTATTACAAGTACCGATAGGGTATTTTGTGACTATTCATAAGTGCTTGTAAAATGAGCCTAAATTATATAAATCATTAAAATATATCGAAAAACACCCAACACAAAAACACCAAAACATTCATGCTCATCACACAAACATTTACGAAATGTTCAGTATTGGGAATCGAACCCACGGCCTTCGACGCAGAGGCAGGTTCGCTACCGCTACGCCATTCGGTCGTCGGTTAAAGACTTTTCAAATAAGGAATGCTGGATTAGTGGATGTGTAAAACCCTAAATGACTCAACATTATAGACATCAAATCTGATTCTGGTCAAAAGACCCAATTTTTAATTAAAATTTTACGATCACATATATAAATACAAGATAAGTCCATAATTATTTATAAGAGCATTATAAGTGTGAAGAACTAAAAAGAAAATGTTATTAATTGTCACTTTGCTATTCAGTCAAACCATAATAGCTTTAACAAATGAAATGAATGCAGACCTAGTATATTGATAAGTCAAAAGAAAACAATGTAACAAGATCTCTGCAGCAGTTGGTTATATTGTGATTTCCAAATAAGTCAACGAGCACGTTAGTGTTACGGAATTGATATTTGATACCTCGTTTCTAATAAGCTCACTTGCGATAAGTTATTTGCAAAGGAGCGTAATTGGATATTGATGTACAAATAAGGCAGATGCAACGAAACGATTTAGGTACTGATTCTCAGCTACTTGTTAACCGACTTCAAAAAAAGAAGGAGATTATCAATTCGTCATAATCTTTATTTTTATTTTACATTAAGGTGTTTCGGCTCTACCTGCTTGCGAAATTCAAATTTTATTTAGTTTTTCGCAAATATTAGCTAACTCACATTGTATGGCAATAAATTAAGCGGGCATAATAGAAAAAAGTAAAGGTCGCTCAATAAGTTCAAAGCTTTTGTCAAGCCGAAACTTATAAATGAGGCAAATTATAGCATAAAAAAATACTTAAATGAAAACAATCCATGGGAGTAAATTGCTCTAATTCAAATTTATAGCTACTTCTAATTTATTATATTTATAATTTATTTAAATTAATTAGAACCCTCGTATAGTTATAATTATATATTATAGTTATAATTTATTTAAATTAATTAGAACCCTCGTAAACTTAGTTTTTAAGTCGTTTAATATTTATCACTATTAATAAATATATGTATTCACTTGACCTTTCGCTAACAAGTAATGGCCTATATGAAATAAATGATTTGAATCTTTGAATCTTCTGAATCTTTAATATTTATGCGTCTACATGATTTAAAAAAAAACTTTGCTCTAAAATTCCCACTCACCTCATATTTGTTCACGAAAGATAATTTTTTGCAGTTTCCCACATTTTGAGCAATCGGGAACCAATATAAATTAAATGAGGTTTATTGAGTAGAGTTTTTACTAAAAACATGTAGATACATAAATTTTGTGCCCGCAAAACTCATTGCAATAAGCCTACGATGTAAAATAAGCCCACTATTAACTATTTGTTTTTATTACTAGAAAAACTAAATAAAAATTGAAATTTCCCGCCGTAATAAAAATGGTACCTATCCCGTTTAACAGCAGCTGTAGTCAAATGATATATTCGATCGCTAAATTGATCACGTGACTTCCGCACAGACAGCGTCATTCTCATACATGATCCCATTTCATCCTCCAAATCGAATCAAGTACTAAGTCAGTTTCATTTATGGATAAGTGCCCTGCTTATACCTCTGTATTATTGAAAAACCTGTACAACCTATTTAGACCAACAATTAAGGAGCACACCACGGGTGTCCGCGAAATTCAAATTTTTCGTGGTTTTTCGCGATTTTTAAGCTAAAAGACATAATAGGCTTATGGCCGTCAAATTGCGATAATCCCAATATCTTCTTCACGTGTTTATATAATAATCTTTGCTCAAAAGTGTCGAGTTAAAGAAATTAGTCCAAGATTTGCGAGTTACTCACATAAAACTCGATACTCGGACTAATTTTCTAGGATACACATTTTTATGCAAAGATTTTGATATTATCATGTAAAGATGATACTGTCATTCTCGCAAATTGATTGCCATAAGCCTATCATGTCTAATTAGCGTACAAATTGCAAAAAACCAAGAAAATTTTGAATTTCGCGGGCAGACCCGTTGATTTCACGTTAAGTATAAAGCATGGATACCAGACTTCCTTACAAACGATCTTCGAGAAATGGTACCAAAGACATGTGGAAATTTCGAAATTATAATATTGCGATTGGTTTTTACTCTGCCCATGATCCGCCCCATGTCCTACGTCATTTTTGTAAATTGGTTATTTTCGTCTATCATGGCCGACGTGATTTCACAATTTTTAAGCCCCACCCATTCTGGGGTGATTTTGGTTATGCGGTTTTTGGGCTAAAGATACTCATCCATGCTTTATTCTTAATTGTTGATTTAGACAGTGAAAAAACCATAAACGAGTACATAAAACTTTATTCAGAACCCAACCTATATTGCATTACACAAATAGTAAACTCGTAACTGAAAAGTGAATACTTGTAATACTAATTGTGTATAATTATGAACTGCTTTATTCAGTTAACATCTACATATTTCAAAGTAGTAATGCTTATTTTCGAAATCCACTGTGTGCCAAATACATTACAACATTAGGAAGAGTATAATGAAGGTAATACTCTTCTTTCATAGAGTCAATCAAATAACCAACAAGTCACACACACTACACCCACTATTAAGAATGTTTTTAATGATCCCTTAATTATAGTGCAGTTATTATCTCGCTGCAGACTCGGCGTGTATAAAAGTGTTTTTATTTCTATCACCCATTTATAAAAATATAAAAAAAACAACTATCGATATCACTCACCGTAACTATTTTTTTAGTTGTTTTTTTTTTTGTATCTTCATATATTAGTGATAGAAATAAAAACACGTTTATAGTATATACACGCTGAGTCTGCACCGAGATAATAGCTGCACTATAGTTTAGGACCTACAAGATGACAAAAAAACCTCATCAACCCATACTCAGTAACCATAACCTAACCCTGTGCTTATGAGTAAAAACTTTGACTGTTGTTTCACATAGGTGAGGTAGGGTTTCAGGTAAGATATTAATCTTACCTGAGTTTTGAACTCTTCTTCGGACAGGGAATCCTTCTTAAAGCGAGTGGGCTTCCAGGCATCCTTGGCCTGGTTCAGCTTGACTTCCTCCCGTGACAGGGATATGGAAATGTATTGACGATGGGAGCCGCTACCCTGAGGTGCAGGAACCTTCATGCTTCCTTTGCCTGTTAACAACAAAATTTGTATACAAACAACACTTGAGCCTTCACAAAAATATTCCGACGCATTGTACTTATGCTTGTAACAAGCTACACAAGTTATTTAAACTCACATCAAAAATAAGAAAGTCATAAATGGTTAAGGAGCACACCATGGGTGTGCCCGCGAAATTTAAAAATTTTCGTGGTTTTTCGCGATTTTTAAGCTAATAAGACTTAATAGGCTTATGGCCGTCAAATTGCGATAATCCCAATATCTTCTTCACGTGTTTATATAAAAATCTCTGCTCGAAAGTGTCGAGTTAAAGAAATTAGTCCAAGATTTGCGAGTTACATAAAACTCGATACTCGGACTAATTTCCTAGGATACA
The DNA here is from genome assembly GCA_963855885.1 of Coenonympha glycerion. Classification (NCBI taxonomy): domain Eukaryota; kingdom Metazoa; phylum Arthropoda; class Insecta; order Lepidoptera; family Nymphalidae; genus Coenonympha; species Coenonympha glycerion. The sequence goes on along the minus strand of OY979626.1, from coordinate 13,381,985 downwards.
CATTTTTATGCAAAGATTTTGATATAATCATGTAAAGATGATACTGCCATTCTCGCAAATTGATTGCCATAAGCCTATCATGTCTAATTAGCATACAAATTGCAAAAAACCACGAAAATTTTGAATTTCGCGGGCAGACCCGTTGATTTCACGTTAACTCGACTTACTCTGTGGCTGATTACGACCGTCCTTCTTTTGGTCTCTTAGCATGTTGCCCCTCGAGCCAACACCAGAATTCTTTGCATAGTTAGGTAAGAGGGAATCAATGACAGGCCTTGAGATCGTGTTAAACGTCATCGGCTCCTGAATTGGGGTGGTCTGAAACAATCAATACATGTAGTGTGTAGATTATCATAAATTGTAAATATCTTCAATCAAACCTTTTATTAAACTTACCCGCATGACATTACAAGCATCCAGTAATGGTATATTTGGCTTACTCTTTGTGATCGGGTCATCCTTTACTTGCATCAGGAAGCCGATATCATAGCATTTCTTGCCAGATTTATTGAATGGTGACCATTGATCTAAAAATGAATGAGTTAATGAAAACCTGGTACATAAAGAGATTAATAATAAAGGAGACGTTTCACCCATGTTGAGCCCTGGGCCAGGTCTGTGTACAGTATACTTGGGTATAGCCCAGATCACAGAAACCGTTTTTAACTATATATTTTCTTTAAAAATGGCTTTTTTCGATTGTATAAAACAAGTGTTTCTGCTTACAATTGCAACACTTAACAAAGAAGACTAACAGAAATGTCAGCTTTTTAACGATTGTGTCGTGGTTCACGTCAAATCGTACGACACCAGCGTCGCCATATTGAAAATCGATCATATAAATAAATAAAAAATATTTTTGTACAACAAAAGTCTTCGTATTAACTAAATAATTTAGTTTTTCCCGTGAACAATAGATTTTTCTTCATTTTGCAATAAAAATACAAGACGTAGCCCAATTTGAAACATCTCCTTACAAATTGGAACAATGTGTATTACCATTTGAGTATTTGTATTTAGGACTAGGAGTTACAACAACTGGTGGAGGTGCCGGGCCTGAGGACGCAGGTTTATTAGCTGGCTTCTCCGAGGGTGCGGGTACTTCCTCATCTTTAGTTATTGGCTTCTCTACTTCCTTGCTAACTTTATCAGTCTCATCTTTTCCATTTTCACAGGATTCTTCTTTGATCACCTCTGCCTGTGGTTCATTGTTGGCCATTTTATTAGATTTTTTGTTAGCGTTCTTTGTATTTTTTATTGATTTTTCATTTTTGCTCACATCATCTTTGACGGGCTCAGCCTTTGTGACTTCAGTGGGGTTTCCATTGGCAGCATCTGGATCTAGATATAAAATAAATAAAGCCTAAGTTATTATAGATATTTACATATTATAAAATGTAATCTTTCCAAGTTAATTTAATATGCGTAAGTTTCTTGTAAATTTCTATGTTCTTCCCACATTTTCATTATTTTGCAAAATTTAGCAAGATATACTTGTATACTTAATAAACATACTTAGTAAATATACACACAATAGTCTTGTTTAACTTAACAGTCAACATCTGCTAACATCCAATCTCTGAAGCACAAAACACAAGCTTAGGCAGGAAATGTTAGGCCACATAAAAGGAGGAGCGCAATTGAAGATTTAACTGGTGAAATATGAATACTATACATCTGTTGATTTCCCATCAAGTAGATACACATCTCCACTGATATTGAGTGAAATGTTCAATAAAATGGAACTAGTGCATAGCACAGAGGCAACTTTTACCCAGCCAATCGTAGACGGCCTTCACACTGACAAGAATGTTTATTGTATAAAAATGCAAATAAAGTAACTGATAAAAAGAATGACATACAAACCTGTTTTATTATTGAGATTTATATCTTTCATCTTAGGATCAGGATGATTGCGTGCACCACTAACAATTCCTTGAGTTAATTTTACTTGAGCTTGTATAGCAGTGGACTCAGCCTGTGATTTGGCGTCAGAATCTATTGGTTGCTCCTTAGCTAGCTTTTCGATGCTCGCAGACAAAAGTTCTGTGGCAGTGGGTACAGACTTGGCAGGGAATGTATTTTCTCTGCTTAGCACTGCCTCAGGGTTCTGTTCAGCAGTGGTAGTTTCAGTCTCTGGCTCGGTAGGTAATGGTTTATCTGTGTCTATAAGCTCTGCTCCGATATCCTGATTCACCTGACTAGCTGAAGGATTGATAGTTGTTGGCACAGTATCAACTGAACTAATCTCTGAAAATACGGATTTCACATGTACCTATTGTATGAAATCGTTTTTTTAAGGTAACCAATCCATACACATAAATTCAAAGTCAGTGTTACTTTGCAATTCAAAATGAAACAGCAAGGGTACTTCAAGGTTTAACTTATTTGAATTGCAGGAACAAACATTCATGTAAAACTGCAGAGTTTGTCGAATACACTCAATAGGTAGGTTGGTACTGAATCATTGAAATGTGAACAGATGAAAAATGTATAAACTGAGGTGGTGATTACTTTCACTTTAGCTTTTTATGTTAAAATATCATTACTACAAGATTGAAATGCATCCTGACATTTACAACCAAAGTGCTTTTGGTTCACCACACCTACTAGTCTAAATAAAGAGATCACATAATTTTAACCAAACGAAATAAGAGGATAGACTCAACAAATGAAAGTTATTTGCATGTGTTTAAGTAGGAAATGTCGGCGATAATGGAGGTCACCCAATGTAGAAATCGGACTAAATCTGTACATAATTTGTTAGATAACAGATATCAAGACGTTGTTCAAACTCGTATCGCTGGTACTTGTAGACATTTAGCACTGCAAAATGGCAGAGACCTAGATCAGAATGAAACGTCGAATGCTAAACTTTTACGATATTAACTAGCCATCGCGTTTTAAAATAAACATAATGCACATAATTATTCATTATTCATGAAAATAAAGGCTTTTTCGTTAACTTTTACGGAGAAAATTAGTTCTCGCGAACCGAGTTCGAAGTCTATTATTAGAGACGTGAGGTATTTCCACGTGGGAGTTGTATCTTGCACAGTACCTACCTGCAAATATTCGGCTAAATCAAATATGTGGCACTGATATCACTGTTCCCGAAATTATATAGTCCGAATAAATTTTCAAGATTTATTCTACACAAAATTCTGTAAAGGCGCAATATGGTAAAGGAAAGTCCATCCGAAAGGTCACTCAAGGAACAGGAATAACTTTAGCACTCTTTTCACTTTAAACACTTATTTTAAAACTTAGATAATTAAAACTTTTACTCTAAAAAATGCCGTAGTTTAAATCACTAAGTAATAAAAGATCAGAAATAATATTTAGTATCAAATGTTTAAGCCGCGGCCATGCTCGCTACGCCTGAAGACAAAATGGTAAAATCCGCCATATTGAATAGTTCCATGTGGAGTGTGGACAGACTGTTTCAAGCGACTAGTGTTGTGCGCAGGTACAGAATCGATCAATGCTTCGGTTCTAACGATTAACGCTTCGTTAGCACAAAATATGGTAATAGATTTTTAATTTTTGTTTTATTTATGCGAATTTGTTTTTCGATACGGTGGGGTATTTAATTAGCGATAAGTGCGTAGATTGGATTCTGATTCGCTTTTATAATAAATAACTATGTATCTGTACTAGAGTATTTGAAATTTCGAGGAAATATTCTTTGACCGTTCAAGAGGATGGGTTTATTTATTAATTTGACACTTACGGATGACGAATTAGGCATGAAAGTTTGCATAAAAGTCCGGAATTTTCAAGATAACTTCATGAAAAGTGATACATAGGCTTGCGAATAAAAATAAATGATTCAGCTTTTTAGAACACTTGACTTCCATAAGGGTTAAGGTTATATGTATAGGGCATGGAAGTTAACATAAAAATATGTATATCAGTTTTCAAGAGGATTTCATTAAAAATTGTTCTTGAGTTTAGTAAAAAAAAACGTGTAATATGTTTCCAACCCACATGCAATATGTTTCCAATGTAACTCAAATTCCATCCTAACGGCAGTGTTTTTTTTTTACAAAAAGACAGATTTTAAGTTTGAATACTTTTATCTATGAAAAATTGTGTATATGTTTAAATATGGGAAATAACGAATGTTTTAGTTTCATAAGTCTAACAGCCGTTTTCACTAAACCTAGGAAACGCCTAAATCGAATGCTTAGCCCTAAGGTGGCAGTTGTTGTAGGTGAAAACTGTCACCTAATTATTCAATTAAGCATTCGATTTAGGCGTTTCTTAGGTTCAGTGAAAATGGCTGTAAGTAAAGTAAAAATAAGTCTATATTGGTGATATCCGCTGTTATTAATAATGTCTAAAAAAACTACAATTTCCCTAATAATTAAAACTAAGCAAATAAATCATAGTAGGAAGAAAACCATCTCAAATTGAAGATAATTAATATAACAAAGATTAAAGAAAAATAAATTACGGGCGATCTAAGGTCGGTAAGTGGAAAGAAGGGGGATTTGAGGGTAAAAAACGGTTTATTTCGATTTCCAGCAAAACTATAATTCTTATGAAAATTAGTTAAAAAATAAAAAGATCTAAAATAATATGAATATGTTAAATAAATCATTTTTTTACCAAAACATAGTGACTGTTGCAATCTTTTTCACCGAAAATCTCAATATAAAAAGTCATGTAAAATTTCGATATTTGGGACAAAAAAGGTTCAAGTTCTCACCAAATTTCGTGAAAAAAAAATGAATTTATGGGAAAAATATAAAACCAAAAACTTGGTTATTTAAATGTTTTAAATAAATTTTGGAGGTTATGTAAAAAAAAGTGTAAATCCAACTGTTGTAGATCTTCTTAATATGCCTACATCTTTGCCATTTTACTGTTTTCCACAGCACTTTTAAAATTTGCTAGAAATCGAGACTTTTTTATCCTTTAACCCTCCTTTCCTTTTTTATCCTTTCCCGACTTCAGATCGTCCGTAATCGTCCGTAATCGTTATTTTTTCTTTAATATTTGTTATAATCTCTTCCATTTGCAATAAGTAAGTAACTTTTTACCATTTACAAAGGCTTCTACTGCGCTCTGAAGTTGTTCTTAACGTATTTGGTAATTATTATTATCGATACACTAAAACGTGATGTTAAATTATTTAAATTACCGACAAAAATTACAAAAATAGAATACATAAATATAATAAAACTGTAGCAATGTTTGGAAAAGTGTCTCTATATTTTTTTTTTCACTTTTTACCATTTACAAAGGCTTCTACTGCGGTCTGAAGTTGTTCTTAGCGTATTTGGTAATTATTAGATACACTAAAACGTGATGATAAATTATTTAAATTTCCGACAAAAATTACGAAAATAGAATACATAAATATAAAAAAAAAACTGCAGCAATGTCTGGAAAAGTGTCTGCAAGTAATTGTTTTTATCAAAGCACTTGGTTCCGCGTCCAAATATGTTTCTAAATTTAAATATCTAGGTCATATATTAACTGACACGATGAAAGATAACGATGATCTAGACAGACAAAGACGGTCCCTGGCAGCCATAAGTAACATGTTGGCTAGACGATTCACTCGCTGTTCTAGACAAGTGAAGGTCACTGCCTACTGCCGGGCGCTCTACGCCTCGTAGCTCTGGTACAATTATAAAAATATAATTTTTTTATAGTTTTATCCATCATCACTAATAACACATAGTGCGTCCTTTAAGCACTTTAATTTCAACTGCAATTTTAGTTCCGGTCAGAAAATAACAACATTATTGAAGTAAAGAAAACGAAAATTATTTTAATTTAAAGTGGAGAAAGTGAAATTATTAACTACGTAATAACTAGGCCATTGGGGATTGAATTTAAGTTTAATGATGGCCGATTGAAACGATTTTACAACCTTAGACAATAACATCCACAATCTTTTCAATCCATATTAAAATTCAACCAACAGCGATAATTTTGGGTTAAAGTTATCGTCCGTCTTAGTACAATTTCGCGAAAATATGATATAGCATTATAACATTTACGTTAGAAGAGCTTCACTGTGGTTTGTGTTGCTCGATTTTATTTAATTGACATAATTAGGTACAACAAAAACAAACTTCGTATTTTTTTTTTAAATAACGTAAAGAATAACAATAACCGAAACTATATCGTAAAATTTTTGTTTTGTCGATTTATAGTCTCAACCTTGCCATGCACTATGCACTATGCATAAGCGCGTGAAGCGCTCTCTAGTGACAAATTAAAACGCGTTTTAAGTTTTTTAAGATTCTATTGAAGCTTTTATTATTATCGACTCCAAAACGGCTCGAGCAATTATATTCGACTCTTGTGTTTGTGTGGGGTTTGGTGATGGTGCCTCAATGTACGACGCTCTGCCCGCCAAATTCAAATTTATATTTGGTTTTTCGTAATTTATAAGATACACAAATTTCATATGACAGTAAAATTGAGAGAATAGCAGTAAAGTTAAAAACACAAGGATCGAATTTCACGTAAGTAGGTAACTCATAAAATAGTCGATTATCGTACAAACTAAAGTGTACACTTTTATGCAAAGTTTTTTATGTGTAAACAATAATGATTACGACATGATGACTATAACAGTTCCAGTAATTTTATTTTCTTATGCTTACAAGTGTGATATAAGCATACAAATTTGACTTTGGTGTTTTTGTTATTAACTCCTTTGCAAAAAACGGGCACTTGTGCTTTATTTGAGTGTTCTTAGTATTGACCGCTGTAAAAGTGATTTCATGCAATAAAATAAAATAAATCTTAATAACTGATGTAAATACACTTTTGCTTGGTTATTAAGTCGATCTTAATTTGTTCTATTTTGATTTTAGGGAATTACTCATTTTGTCGAGAAATAAGGCAGCTTCAATTGATTTTCTCCTTTATTTAGGTACTAAAAGTTACTAACAATAAGATAAAAAAATTAATATCGAACGTGGCTTCCTCTGGCTGAAATTACTGCCGCAAATCTTCACGGCACGCTTTGGACGAGGTTTTTTGGGGAATACTTACGCTCCCATTCGGCCCTATTAGCTTAATCAATGGGATGCTCTGTGGGGCTGGGTGTCTCTATCATGTCGTTTTAGAAAGTCCCATAGATGCTCAATAGGATTGAGGTTGAGACTTCGTGCTGATTAACCTAAACGGGTCCCGACTTCACTTGGATAAGCCTGTACGTCACTCGCTCGGTGAGCTCGAGCATTGCCATCCATAAAAACAGCGGCACTTCCTACTACACTACAACTAGATGGTCTAGGATCCCGCTATACAACGACCTTCACCGAGCTGCTTATTGGATGAAAACTATTTTATATCCAATTAAATATGTTAATAAATATATCGCAAGTGGGTTGCTTAAAAAATTTCAGTCCAGGATATGATTAATTAAGAATTAAAAAAAAAAAACCATTTTAACATGAACTCCTATTTGTTAGAGATCTGTTGACATCTTAGTTCAAATTAGATTGCCAGTACATGTACTAACACTCAAATACTAGGCTGCACGGTGAGCCCACGATACGCCTGCAATCTATTTCTCAAAGTTCCTATACGTTGAAGGATATATCCAGAGACGCAAGGGCAGCGCTATACAACGATACACACATGCGACAGGGTCTATAAAGATCGTTCCAAAGCGATTACAGACCAATCAAGGTTACACATTGCGGCTTTAATCCAGTCAATGGCTACATTAGGTGACATTGTCATGGAGTTTCGAAAAAGATCCTAATAATAAATAATTAAACCAAGTTTTAGCGACACTGAGGAGTCCGCTATTTTAGAAAAATTATAAAAATCACATTTTAAGGTTTGTATCCCCCAGTGTAAACCTATTTTCCCACCCAATATTTTTCGCAATTCCGGTATTTTTATTTATTTATTAACTAGTAAAATCTTGCTTTTTGTAAAACGTTTTTACCAAGCTGTAGCGCTAAGTAAACAAGTAGGTAGTATTTAAATTGTAATTACTTCATTGACATTACGATTGTTAATTAATTATTATTGTACTTTATATAATTATCATTAATTTACTAATTAGTAATTATTTTGTAGTTAGAATAACATTAAGCGTTACAATCAATTAGCAATACCCTCATGTGAATGTAAATCTAACATGAAAGCTGTAATTAAATAAATGGCTAATTCAACGCTTATTTAATTAAAAAAAAGAACAAGCAGATTTGTAAAAAAATTATGCATTTAAAAAATGTATTTTACCTACTCACTAAAAAATTAATAAAGTATTTACAAAGAATATTTTTAATTTGTAATTTGGTGAATGAGCGGAAGATCCTCAAGGCCCGAAATCTTGGAATACATATTAATTAGTTTGCAAAACTGCACGAACCATTTGACATGAAATCCATCGTGATGTCTCCATTGACTGAAATGTATAGATATTTCAATCCACAATGACGCGCCCCGTTCTGTCAAACTCCATACGAATCGAATGAAACATACGCGATTTTGACACAGTGGGGCGTGTCTTCGTGGATTGAAATGTACGAGTATAAACATTACTCCTAGGTTACTCTCGTAACGCGTCGTGATGTGAAAGGTTGACATTTACGTATATGAGCAGTCGATATTGAAATCAAAACATTTTTGCGAGCACTGAAAAAATAATTTTACGGTTATTGACATAGAGCGCAAAGTTGAATTTACTTAAGCGCGTCAAAGTCGAGCATTGTATTCCCTATGATCAATTACATTCAATTTTACACTCTCAAGTCTAAACCAATAGACGTAAAAATAATTTTTCAGTGTTATATTTTTTTTTCTTTTTGTCTTTTCACATCACTAAGTGTGTGAAAACGTTACGTGAATAGCCCCCCTGGTACATCAAATGAGAGAGGTATGAGCAGTACTCACCAACCGTACTGGGGCCGTTGAGTTTGGGAGTTTCCTTCTCCGGTTCCTTCGGTTTGGAGGGAAGCTTTTCCTTGTCCTCGGACCGTACTCGCTCCCTGGGCTCTCTTATTCTCTGCGGCTGCGGCGTGGGCGTGGGCAGAGAGGAGGGAATCGGCGTGACCGACGCGGTCGTCGACGTGGTCGTGGCGGGGACGGCCGTGGGCGCCGACGCGGTCGCCGTGACGGCCACTGGCGCGCACTTAGAAGCCGTCACAACCGCTTGCGTATTCATTGTATTAAGAGGAACTACAGGACTCACGACTTCTGATTGCTTTTCAGTTTCATCTTGAGGCACGTGTGGTTTGCTTTTGTTTTGTTTTTGTTGCTTATTACTTGGTAAATTCTTATTATCTACGGCTAAAGGTTGACTCAGTTCACTATTCTTTTGGAGTTGCTTAACACTCATAGATATTTTAGGCACTACAACAGGGCTGTCGGATATGGCGGATACCACAGGCGTTTCGTTGAACTCTATGATTTCGTTTCCTACACTTTTAGTTTCGTTAACATTCAATATCTCAGACTTTGCTATATTATTATTAACAGTACTAATCGCGTTTGTATGAGTTTGAATAGGGCTCGCCGTTGTGACCGGCACTTCGACTGTTTTACACACAAAGTTCGACTTGCTAGCACTTTCACATGGGGAAGGCTGGTTCGCCGCTTCGTTTACCATTCTGCCAAACTCTTCTGCAAAACTATGTGTCGGCTCCTGTACACATTTATGATCGTTTAATTAATTTGCAATTAATGCCAATAATGAAGATATACAAGGTGTTGGTTAATTCATATAGTGTGACCGCAGCTAACTTTTTTACTTGAACCTACTAACACATTAATGGAGATAAGAAGACCCAATTATTTTGTTTTATTTTCAATACAGAACTTATTATTTTATTTATAAAAATTGTTTTTAGTAACCCTATCTGTGATGTCAACAAAGAGCAATACTTTTCACTTCCAGTTCATTCATATTGATTGAGCCGTTTTTAAGGATGTCACTTAAAATTTATGGTAAATTTTTGAACTCCCTATAGTTCCCTCAGGATATGAGCTAAACTTCTTGTCATATTTTTTCAGACATCTATACAAGTCCCTTACTTAAGGCTTTCGGCTAGTTATGGCAAGTAACCAACACGTTGTATACGTTTTAAAAGAAATAAGAAATCATGTTAATGAGTTAGATTTCATACTGTAATCAAAGTTAGTTAGTTAGTTAAAGAATAGATGTATATTTTATTTTATTTTAGCAAAAGCATCCTCACCGGTATTGGTGTTTGCCGTTCGCTGGCGTCACCGCTATATTGACTATCGTTTGTATACAGTTCAGAGAATATATCTTGTTCTGTAAGAGACACATTAAACAAATATGTAGAAGCACAAAATATGAGATGCCGAACAGAAGAGACGGGCTTAATATTGTCCACGGCTTGTTTTTTGACAATGCAGTTTAGTCCTTTAGCAGCAGCCGACATTTATTCGTACTTTGTTGAGCCGAAGGAATAAATATTAAGTCCGTCAACAAACAAAACTATGAGTAGTCATTAATGGCAGTAACCAACATTAATTCTGTATTTTTGCTATCCAAGACTTATTTGCTTTCTTTATACACATTTTTATTTGCGATTCTTTAAGTTCTTTATCATTACAAAATGGTATGTTGGATAATCCAGCACAAGTAACCATATGTTACCTTATCTACTCTATTTCTACGATTGCAATCGCATCGAAATCTAGAAAATGTGTGGAACCTGTCATTTGTCACCGATAAATCACGTGATCGACCGGATACGTCATTTACTTCTCACTTATATTTAGTTTCATATGCAATAGTAAGCTCATAAATAGAATAGATAAGGTACTATGGCTACAGGTGCTGCTTTTCTAGGCATGTACAGAAAAAGTTAACCAATAACCATCTATATTTAATTGATTCTTTTCAAAAATATTAATCTGTAGAGTGAGATATTCGAGTATAAATTATACCTTCGACAATGTTGTAACAACATTGTTTACGATAGTTTTATGTATATTTAAAGTTCATAAAAATCATGGAATACTCGTATGTGACCGTATTATCTGATAAAGCTTTATTTCTTTTATGTAACACAGAAAGAATGTTGGTAAGATTCAAGATTCATGATTTTCTGTCATTTATAAATGCCAGTTATAAAATACTTACTAAGCCATTAAATTGTGAGAACTATTTAACGACTTAAAAGTTTACGAGTAAGCACAGTAAGCTTCAAGGAAAACTGCGCAAATTGTGCGATCCAAATCCGAAAATACTTAGGGCGAGGTTGTTTGAGTGAATTAGAAATTACTTCTAAGAATCAATAATAATTAATGAGCCTTTTGTACTTTTGGTTGGATCCGGATCATATTTCATAAGGTATTTGACTCAAATCTTAATATGGATTTTTCGGATAAGACAGAGACAGCCACACTCGTGTGACGTCACAAGCAAATAATGCCATAGTAACTTCAGACAAAATCCGCTTAGCAAGGAAGAGGCATAAGACGTGACGAGAATATTTGCACCAAAATATTAAATGATTTAAATGAATTTTCAGAGTTCGTAATAATTTTTAACCGAAATAACTTTGAGTCAAATGCCCCGTCACATAGATAGCACTCTAAGAGTTGACAAAAATCTTTAAAATATATAACTATAAATATTTGTCTCGTACCAAAACTTCTAATCATGCCGGTTCCCAATATACTGTCTATCTTATATTTGCCCTACTAGAGATATCAATGTGGCATAAGCTCTAATATCTGGGTGACCGAGCTTTGCTCGGTAGTATATCTACCAATAGATGGCAGCAGGAGTCATATTATTTGGTAAATTCGACATTCGAATCCTAGCTAGATCGATTTATCGCCCCCAAAATCCCCTGTATACTAAATTTCATGAAAATCGTTCGAGCCGTTTCCGAGATTCGGATTATATAGATATATATATATATATACAAAAATTGCTCGTTTAAAAGTATAGGATATAAGGTTTGTCAAATTTCTATCTCTAGTAAGCCAAACCATGGATAGATTGAATATTGGGAACCGCCATAAGAAACCAGTACAAATCCTAGGGTAGTTTGTTTATGCCAGCTCTTGTAATGCAATCTACTTAGATTCTTATTTCACGTCTAAAACAATCAAACCCTGGCACTAAGAAGCAAAGCACATTGTCAGGTTATTTGTGTTATAAAAAATGATGCTTACTCGTTAGAGGGTTTATAATTGGAAGCCTGCGCGAAGTACGCTTCGGGGGGTTCGGACGTATACCTGGAAGAAAAACATATTTAAAACAAAAAGCTTTGAAAAGTCATAGATGCGACGACCTCCGTGGCGCAGGGGACGCACGCTCGGATTCGAGTGGGAGGTCGGGGGTCGATTCCCGCCACGGGCCACTTTGGAATTTTATAATTTCTAAATTGGCTTAGGTCTGGTCTGGTGGGAGGCTTTGGCCGTGGCTAGTTACCACCCTACCAGCAAAGACGTACCGCCAAGCGATTTAGCGTTCCGGCACGATGCTGTGTAGAAACCGTTGGGGTGACATAACTTACCCCTTCCAAGTTAGTACGCTAACATCTTCGGCTGCATCATCACTTACCATCAGGTGAGATCGCAGTCAAGTACTAACTTGTATAGCGTAAAAAAAATGCTTTTTCATGCAAATACATTTTATTTTATTTTAAAGGTCCACACGTCGTGAGCAAGTACCATTCGGACACCCTCCGGCAACTCCAACTTCATAACGGCAAGGTATTCTTTTGTATCTACTAAGGTGTTATCGTACCTACTCACTTGGAAGGAGTAAGTAAACCCTAACTTTTGTTTTTGAAACACACACACACACACACACACACACGGACACAAACGCACGCGCACACACACGATACACACACACACGATACACACACACACGCACACAAACGTATGCGCACATACACGAAACACACACGCACACACACACACACAAACGCACGCGCACACACAAGAAACACACACACACACACGCACGCACACAAACGCACGCGCACACACAAAAACACACACACACGCATACAAACGCACGCGCACACACACGATACACACACACACGCACATAAACGTATGCGCACACACACGAAACACACACACACGCACACTAACGCACGCGCACACACACGAAACACACACACACATACAGCAGATCGGCCGCCGCTTTGTACGTGTGTGTCTCACTCTCAAGACTCACCCGTCATGGAGGGGTGGATGTGCGGCGCGGGCTGCGCGTGCGGCAGCGCGCCGGGCGCGGCGGGGGCCGCCGGCTGCTGCACCAGCGCGCCCGCGCTCGCCCTTGCGCCGGCGCCGGCCACGGTGCTAGCGCTCAGCTGCTGGCCGTTCGACGGATAATAGTCTGCGATTTCATACACTATTACACGTCAACCGTCTTCTCGAATACAGTGTTATAAATCTAACCCTTATGGTGACTACCTCCGTCCATCCGTCCGCCCGTCTGTCACACTCGATTATTTCAGAAAGTATTAAAGCTATCGACTTGAAATTTGGAATAGTTGTAGGTAATTATGGCGCGCCGTCATTGCATTGCAAAATCTTTTTTTATTTTTATTTAAACAGGGGGAAAAGCTGGGTCGTCGAAATTTCAAAATTAAGTAACAATATTGAGTGGGGTATCATATGAAAGGGCGTTACTTGTGTATTCTAAAACTGATTTTTATTTATTTTTATGTCCGATAGTTTTTGATTTATTAGTCCAACTGTCGAAAAAAATACCATTCCTCCATCAATAGAAGTTAACGTATATTTTACAGGAAAAATATAATCAACTCGTTAACTATACTTTTTGTGATATTAACAATAAACCTCTAAAAACAAAGTTAGGTTTGCGGTTCGCTAACAAAAGTACTTGTTAATTATACACGTAAATTCAAGGGATCAAAGGTGTTCTTTTAACGTTTTAATTCTTTGATAGTATGGTTTTTTTATAACAAATAATGATGAGACGGGCAAGACAAGAGTGTGCACTGTGCAATGTTAAATCATATGGAGTGCGCCTCATAATATTATGCATTGAAATTGTAAGCAATTCTCAGTAAGCCCTGTAATCTGCTATGTCAAATGCAGTGCATCTCAATATTATGCACTGCAATTTGCAATGCTACACTGCGCTCACTGGAGTATTCTTAAATGAAAAGAAAAAAACAATTTGATTGAACATAGAATGTCGAAAAATACTTACAAGGAGGTCCCGTCGGCGTGGTATAACTTATGTACGGCATGTATTGATAGTACCTGTGTAAAGTAATACTCATTTAGTATTAAGATAAAAAGAGAATGACCAAAGGTGGTATCAAGATTTCTCAGGAACCAAAACCAAAATAGTCTAGGAAAATAAAATAAGGGGTTTAAGAACTATTGGCACTAAGAATTTTTTTAATAGCGTGATTAGAGCATACACGAACCAACAAAGTCACCATTATATTAGTATAGGATAAAAAATAATTATTTTAATCACCCGTGATCCATAAACTGCGACTTTCTGTAAACGGCGTCAAAATGCGGCATGCAAATAAGTTTACATTCAACGTTATTATTTTGAAAAATAGTTTTATCGATATTAAAATCCTGTTATTTGCACACATATTGTAGGACTGCATTAAAAATTACTAGTCCGCCATCTTGTGTGTTCCGCCATGTTGGATTTAGAATGACATCACACTGCTAACCATGCATTGTCATCCAAATAAAACGTGAATACAAAATTTCAGCTCAATCGATTCCATCCGAACGAACATACATTGCAAAGCTCATAAAAATTATAATATGTAAATACTAGCTGTTTCCCGCGGCTCCGCCCGCGTGGATTTCGGGTTTTCGCTTATCCCGTGGGAACGATGGATTTATCGCGATAGAAAGTAGCCTATGTATAAATCCGGGTTACAAGTTATATAGCTTGTTCCATGTTAGCATGTTCCAATATTAAGCCAAATCGGTTCATTAGTTCGGCGAGAAAGAGTAATAAAGATCCATCCATCCATCCTTACTTGCAAACTTATAATATTAGTAGGAAGATAATTTACCCGGTAGAGCTGGACCTAGGCTGCTGATAGGTCTGCGGTATCCCCATGGGGGTCGGCTGGAACACGACTGTGGGGTGGTACATGACCGGGCCGGTCGCTGAGGCGCCCGCGCCTCCCATATAAGGTTGCTGTTGCCTAAACAAACACAAACATAATGATGTATAACTGTATATCGGTTCTTCTAGCCCGCGAAATTCAAATTTTATTTAGTTTTTCGCAAATATTAGACTAACTAACTTTGTTGTTCAAGCAAACTGGCAAGCGAGCACCAGTGTGTAATACAAAAACATTTGGAGCTAATTTTGAACTTTTTAACCCTTCATAACCCCAAAAAATTTATAACACTGTTACCGTTTTATACGACAATATACTATCCTTGCTCCGATTTAGGTCAAAAGGGAATACCCAGCTCAGTTTCTCGTAGTCTTCTTATCAGCATTCGGCGCGTAGGGAACCCAAAGTCAAATAATTTATTTCAAATAGGCCTTAATTACGTACTTCCAAGTTTACGAAGGGCAAGTTGCAAATTCCTATTCCTATCAAGCAAAGTAAGGCAAGTTCAAAATTACTTCCGGCGAAACAAGGGCGAGATGCAAATTAATCCCGACAAAGCAAGGGCATGTTGCAAATTCCTAACGGCGAAACAAGTGCAGCGAGATGCAAATTCCTCCCGGCGAATCTAGGACGAGATGCAAATTCGTCCCGACAAATCAAGTGTGTGTTGCAAATTCTTCACGGCGAAACAAGTGCGAGATGCAAATTTATCCCGACAAAGCAAGGGTATGTTGCATATTCCTTCCGGCGAAACATGGGCGAGATGCAAATTCATCCCGACAAATCAAGTGCGTGTTGCAAATTCCTGACGGCGAAACAAGTGTGATGTGCAAATTACTCCCGGCGAAGCAAGGGCGAGTTGAAAATTCCTCCCGGCGAATGTAGGACGAGATGCAAATTGATCGCAGCGAGACTGGCGAGTGCTTCCGCGGACTGGCGGAGGAGATCCTCCACCACGTTTTGTGGGAGTGCTCCTTATACGAGGACCTCCGGTGCCTACTACTGGATGGGATCATTCGCGAAGTTTCCGGTCCAGTTTATTATCAAGATCTCGTGGGTTCGGCGGCCAACTTCGGAAAGCTACGGGAGTTCGGGCACGCAAGGCATAAGAGGCGGAGCGAATTAGAGTGACACACAGATTTTTTTCTATGGACAGCGACGACGCGAGGCGAGTCCGTCTTTGTATCATCCTGCCCCAGAATGGGGAGAGTGAGCACATAGGGACAAGGAGCGAGATGAAACAATTTGTAGGGAGTCAAGAAGGCGCCCCGGGAACTCGCCAAGAGCAAGTACCGAACGGGCGCCCTCCCGCGATTCGGCCCCCATAACCACGAGGTTGATTGGGCCATGGGTGGTGGAGGGTTGTCCCTCATCCCGGCTAAGCAAGGGCAAGTTGTATATTCTTCACGGCGAAATAAGGATGAGATTCAAATTTCCGGCGAAACAAAGGTAAGATGCAATTTTTCCCGGCGAAGCAAGGGCGAGTTGTATATCCTTCAGGGCGAAACAAGGAAAAGATGCAGATTCTTCCCGGCGAAGCAAGGGCGAGTTACAAATTCATCATGGCAACAAAAGGTTGAGATGCAAATTCCTCTCAGCTAAACAAGGGCGTGTCGAAAATTCCTCCCGACGTAGCAAGAGTGAATTACCTACCAGCGAAGTAAGGGCAAATTGACACCCGGCAAAGCATGGGCGAGGTTTTGATATTTATTAGTTTGTGGTAATGACACTGTTTATAGTAATGAAATATTTTATGAAATGTATAACCCGGTTACAATGTCTGTGGACCTCGCTGGAATGCGTACCCCCTTCCCGTTCTCCTTTCACCTCCCCGCGCTCGCCCCGGCGCTTTTGTTTTGCGCACCATATCAGAGCGCTGACACGACGTGACATCGACGCCAGATCCACAGATATTGTAACCGGGTTATATAGTACCTGGGGTGTGCGGCTGGCCGGTTGCCATGTTGCGCTGCTCTATATTGAAAATTGGGATACTGAGATCGCGTCGCCTGCGTCTGGTTTTGCGGCGCCACGTAGCTGGGACCCGCCTGGAAATGATGTACATATTATGGTCATATTAAAATAGTATTAAACTTAGAAGTAACAACAATGCGATGCTGTGTGGAAACCGTTGGGGTGACTTTACTTACCCCTTCCAAGTTAGTACGTTAACATCTTCGGCTGCATCATCATTTACCATCAGGTGAGATCGCAGTCAAGTACTAACTTGTATAGTGTAAAAAAAACAACAAGCTTATTGTGTACGAAGCGAAACGAGATAATACATCGATCACAAGCAATGGGATACGCTTTTACAGCAAACTTCCTAATAGAATCATGAAGAATAACCTCAATATATTCAAAGTGGTTGCTAAACAAGAGCTCATCAATAAATGTTAAATTAATTATTCACATGAAGCAAGACTTTGGGACTTGGGAGTGATAGTGAAGTGTTATTATTATACTAGCTCAATTTAATTATTCAAATATCAAGTCATTTCTTCTCAGAACTTTAAGTCATTTAGTTTTTTCCGTATCTTCTCTAGCCACAATAATGTCCCATCAATTAATTATCTCGATTTTTACATTTGCGATCGCTAACCATAGACAATTATTGGTTACTTTCTTCTCAGGCTATCGTCTGGGTTTCTGCATAAATCGACGTAAAGACATATGACTAGTGATACTGGTGCTAGTTTATGCTCATCATCTTCGCCAACATACGAGTATAGTCTATTCGCTTAGAATTAGTCGTTACAAGTACATGCGCAAGTTCGGCTTCGTTTGAAGTCCTTTGAGCCGCATTAATACCGACGCCGCAACCGGCTGCGCTAGGAAATGATAGCGAACAAACTATATACATACCATACTCGTTTTGGACATGTCCTGTGGAGGCGCCGGCGGTGCGGATGGCTGCGGGGCGGGCTGCCCCCGCATGGCCTGGGCGGACGACTGCGAACCCGCGCCGGTCATATACGAGCTGCCGCCACTGCCCGTCCATTCTGTCCCTGAAAAATACGCACCCAGCATTACAAAATTTCTTCCACACTACGAGATACAACTCGCTGACTGAACTCTCACCTCTAAGTGATGACGCGTCCGAAGATTTTATCTTACTACTCGTAAGTTACTAGAAGAGTGCTGAATTGAGATACAGCATCGATAAATCGATTGGGGATAGTACCAGCCTTTGACGGCATCGTAACCAGCCGCGGCTAAAGCCTCGCACCGGTCCAGGGGTCTGTTTGCGTAAGAAAAACGTATTCATCGTTATCGTAAACCCGAGCGAATTCTGCCCCGCGATTGGCTGATTGGCAATGATTTTTAAATTTTTATGATTGCAATGACGTTGGGTCACTATTACCTAAAACTATTCCAAATTTCAAGTCGCTAGCTTCGATAGTTACTGAAAGAATCGAGTGAGACGAACGGACGGACGGACGGACGGAGAAAGTCTTTGCAAACGATTACGATAACGATGGATACGTTCTCCTTACGCAATCAGGCCCCAGAAGTCTGTTCAGCTGAACTACGGGGAATAAAAGAGAGCGGCTCGTGCCGGCAGTCGAATGTTGGAAATCCAGCTTCAATCCAACAACGCGTCTACAAGCTGTTCCTTAAGTTAACACCAAGAAAGAACCGGCAAATGTAAAACGAAGACATGTAAATGTGTGCGTTCCACCACTAGAATTTTGTCGAATTTCTTAATTCTAGGTATGCAGATATTTAGTGCGTAGGTCTTGTAAATCTAATGATAGTCCTGTAAATGCGTGCTAGAAGTGCGTCTAATATTGGTGCCAATTCTGTTGAGCGTAAAACGAAACTAATTTGACGCGTCAAAAAATTACTATTATTAAACTATTTAGAGACGTGACAAATTAGTTTAGAGATTTTGCTCAACAGCCTCTAGACTGTGCAAATAAGCGTATTCATCGTTATCGTAATCGGAAACAACTTTTGCCCGCTAATTGGTTCGCTGATTTACATCAGCCAATCGAGGGCAGAATTAGCTAACGATTATGATAAATACGTTTTTCTTCCGCAATCAGGGGTCTGATTGCATAAGAAGGGTCTGATTGCGTAAGTAAAAAGTATTCATCGTTATTGTAATATCTAGCAAATTCTGCCCTGCGATTGCCTGACGTACATCATCAGGAACCCAATCAGCGAAAAGAATTAGTAAGCGATTACAATAACGATCAATACGTTTTTCTTAGATAATTGTGGAGCTGACCCCACAATTGGCTCCAGTATTTGATACATCCGTTAAATTAGTTTTCCCCTGGGGGAACGTTCCACTGGAGAAAGTTAGACAAAGTATTTTTGTTGTACTTTTGAAGTCGAGGGCGGTCTTGGACCTCTATGCCTCAAAGACATCAAATCAAGTTGCCACTTAGCCAGATTAAATTGCATCATATATATTTTTTAATCAATTATTTCCCGTAACTAAATAGGAATAGTATACATTGGCGATAAACTGATAAAGCTAGATTAACTCCGCGGTCAGTACTTATACCGCTCGTTCTTCGCCGTGAAAAATGAACTCACTGTGTGGCGTTGACGCCCGTGGATAACTGAAATAATATGCTAAGGAAATTTTCAACAAAACATATTGCCGCACACTGGGTCGACGCAAAATCGTTTATTCACGGTGCATAACTTACAAAAGAACACTTACATTTATGATACAGGTTTATAAATGAATAAAAAACTAAAACTATAAATCTTAATATTTACAAAATAAGTACACCGTCCAACTGATCATTTATGGGCATAGTGCCCAAGACGCTGGCGCTATTACCTCTTTGTATGGCTAAACTTAAACGTGCAGCTAAATAAGCGCCAGCTCTTGGGTCACCAGACATCCAAAGACCAAATGCAGTAGTAAAAGTAAAGTAAGTAATAATAAATATAAAGATGACACAAAACGGGGTTAAGTAAGAAAAAAATAAAGCGAGGATCAAAAAGTATTTATTTTCACCAACACGAAACTTTACAATTTCGTTACATAAGTTACGTTAAGTTAATTCACTGAATAATCTCGCGTGGCATAGGAGCTGGCTCGATAAAGCTGCACCTTTGAAAGGTACACCACTGTTTTACAGCCTGCCCCTTTGACATTATAACTAAAGAATCAAATAATAAAACAGAGGCCGTACCGCCATCTTTTATAGCATACAGCAGTAATGCTGCGTTATTGTTTTGACATATTTATATTATGTTTGTATGAAAATTTCAAAACAAAACTGCAGAATTCTGCTATAAGTGATGGTGGTAGGGCTCCAACCTTACAGAATTATATACCTATCTTATCTAAAAAACTAAAAGAACACAAGAGCACAAAAGGTACAAACTACAAAGAGCATACGGCGGCTGCGGCTACAGTGCGACTTACTGGCTTGCGTCAAGAGGCGGTAATGGTGCGACGGTAGCATGCAGTTGGAGCTGGAGTAGCGCGTGTTGTGCTCATGCTTGAGGCTGGCGGGGGTCTGTTGGGGCATCAGCAGCGACACGCCGCCCAGCGGCAGGCTGCCCTGGCCGGGCGCGCCGTGCCCCGCGTGGCTCTGCCGGCTGGCGGGGTTCGCGTGCACCGCGTGGCTGCCGAGGTGGCCCACCACCGGCGCGCCGTGCGGCATGCCCAGCGACGTCTGCAAGCGGTGCGTCAGGTCCAGCGCCGCCTGCTGTCCCCCGTGCAGCCCGCATCCGTGAGACACCGCGCCCAGCGAGTTGTTGCCGCCTCTTAGCGCTACCATTTTGATTTCATGGTACAAATCCTTGAGAAACTGTATCAGCCAAATGTTGAACCATTCCCAGAACAATGGAGGCACGACCACCGGCATATGGCGATATCTACATTATCAGCTCATTATATATTAGTAACAAATGAACGTCTGAATATTTGTCGCATTACGTCAACATTTTAAAAAACTATATATTTATAAGTAAATAACGTATTTCGGTAAAGCACCTCTAAATGTTTAAAAAAACACTAACTCTTAAGGCATATTGATGTATTATTTGCAGGCCGCATTCACGATTTAAATAGTAATTTAATGCAGCATAGAGAAAATCGATAAGGAAACGGCGCGGCACATCGCTCCTCGGGCACGCCAAAACTATTACAACCGCGACACTTTCACGTTTGGCCACTGAATATCACTAATATCTGCGCACTGGAAGCCTTTACTCGTTAAAACTACGTTTTATTAATATTTAACACACAAAATACTTGGAAATAGCCTAAGCAGGATAGTGCCCGATCAACATTTCATTTCGTTATACGCGAGAGGGATACTGATGCATGAAAGAGACCGATGTATATTTCGCAGACTGTACGATTTCGGGGACAGTCCCTTTAGCCGAACGCTTCCCCTAGTCACAGCCCTAGTGTATGAACGTAAGGTACAAAATGCGTATGAAAAGTAACGTCAGATACACTTCATTCAATTTGACCTCCTCTTTATATTGCATATACTGGGACGAGATTAGGACACAATGCACAGCGAGTTGCGAACTTTATTAAGTGATACTTTATAGGTTTGGTACTTTTCCTAAACATTAAACGCTTCTATGTACTATTGCAACATGCTGGTTTACCCAAATACGTCTCCCGTATTCTTTTCTGCACATACTTTGCACAGAAATCACTAAACTTGAAATCGAAACTCGATATACCTACGCATGTGTAGAATTAATTACAATCACATCATGCGAGGCAGTGGATTTCTATAATAAACAATTTTCATTACAAATTAATCGCTTTAGCGTCAATCGAATGACGATTTCGGATGTCCAAGGCGTGGGGGGAAGGCGGCAGAGAACGGACCACGTTAGGGCCAGCGGTGGCGCTCGACCGCTCGACCGCTCGACTACCGACATCTCCGCTTTGCTGCGCCCCAGCTCGCTCACGAATCACGGCACATACTCGTCGTTATTCTAATACAGGGTTGTATAAAAAATACCAAATCGCTCTCTACTAACAACTTTTGTTCTATGACTTTTTTTACTCGATATAGCCCCGTAAGTAGGCATTAGCTTACTATGTTATGTGTACTGGATAACTTACTTACATAATATTTTCAATACATAAATACAATATAAATATTGAAAAACACACAGACACTGGAAAACATTCATGCTCATCACATAAACATTTCTAAACTGCGGGAATCGAACCCATCGAAATAAAATTTGAATTGATGGCGGTTGGATTTATGGCATTGGCGGGTCAGATTTTGTCCGTGGACCGAGGTCAGACAACCCCTGTAGTGCTACTTGCTAGCATGGGCAGGAGACTATTTTCTCCCCGGGGCAAGGACAAAATTGTATCCTTTCTATGTTTATATTACTCTCACAGAGCATGGGCGCATGTGGAGGTAAAACCCGCTTGGTTATGTCAGAGATAAAATTCATACGCAATAATAGACCCGACGCACCGCGCAAAAAATGTCGCAGAAAAGTTTGTTTTGACACCAACGGCGGCAGTAGTAAACCGACCGCAGTATCGTTTATGAATCGCGATATACGCCACAGACAACTTGTTACTAGCCCGCACGCGCGTTCCACAAGGACGGTTTTTAGGGTTCCATACCAAAATGGTAAGAATGGAACCCTTATGGTGAAACTTTCTCCGTCCATCCGTCCGTCCGTCTGTCACACTCGATTATTTATCGACCTTTTTGGAATAGTTATAGGTAATTATAGTGGCCTAACGTCACTGTTAAATCATAAAAAAATGAAAATAGTTTTTATTTTTAAATGGCTTGAATATAATAATGAATACCCCGGTTGTATTGAAATTACAACAATATTGAGTGGGCATACATATGAAAGGGCATTACTTGTATATTCTAAAACAATAAATTTTTATGTCTTATAGTTTATTGAGCAAACTGTCGAAAAAATACTGTTACCGCCCTTATCTCCGATGTTTATAGATCGAAAAATCTGAAATAATTATGATCAATAGAGGTTAACGTATTTTTTACAGGAAAAATAAAATCAACTTTCTAATTACTAGTATACTTTTTTGATAATATTAACAATACACTTCTAAAAACAAAGTTAGGTTTGCGGTTCGTTATTAAATGTGCATGTAAATTATTAATCAATGATGAAAATTGATGATTCTTTTAAAATTTTAAAGTTTAACTTCTTTCGTAGTATGGAACCCTCGGTACGCGAGATTGACTCGCACTTGGCTGGTTTTTTCTAAGCTAAAAAGTAGCTTACTACTCTTTCGCAGAATCTTTGCCGATAACTTCCCCTTCCACTTCATACTACCGCGACTTGCGCTCGTCCATTATCAAACGACTGCGGGACTAGTACATATGAAGTAGATGAAGTCACTGGCAAAGCTTCAGCCAACAGGTTATATACTTATTAGCGTAAAAAATGGATTGTTTCCGTGTATTTTTTCAAAACCAATATCTTACACGGACAAAGTCAATAAATAATAATGAGTTTCTTAATTGAGGTAAAAACCCAAAAAGTACAATTAAAGTACAATAATAAAACAAAATAATAGTAAAGAGAAATTAAAAATGAAAATACCATAACTTCTAAAATTTAAATAATATTATGATGATAATCAATTGTAAGCAGTGATAGCTCAGTGGTTCTGACCTCTGCATCTCATAAGGAGGTCGCGGGTTCGAATCCTGGGCACGCACCTCTGACTTTTCCAAGTTATGTGCGTTTTTAGGAAACTAAAATATTACTTGCTTAGCGGTGAAGGAAAACATCGTGAGGAAACCTGCATGCCTGAGAGTTCGCAAATGTTCTCGAAGGTGTGTGAAGCCCGCCAACCCGCACTTGGCCAGCGTGGTGGGCTATGGCCATACCCCTCTCAGTCTGAGAGGAGACCCGTGCCCAGCAGTGGGACATAAAAAGGGGTTGAGATGATAATCAATTTGAGTCAGTGACTCTCATACTGCACATATATGGTGCTGAAGTACACCCTCTTGAACCGGTACCATAACTGACAGGTATAGAAACACTGGCAGTAGGCCCTGAAAAGAGTGTGTTTGACTTCTTAACTGCATTTAGCAAATCTGCGCGCGAGCACGTTGCACCGAACCGACAATGGCCGCCCGACAATAGAATATCCATTAAAACGAAGACAAAAATTAGTAATAACTTACCTCTTAAGTAGGAGCTGAGTACTTCTTTACAATAGTCGCAATAACAGCAATAGCATCCGCCATCATCTCGCTTGAAACGCGCTAAATAATAATCAATTATATCCGAACTAGTAACGCCACTTGTGTTGTCAGACATCGGAAAGTTACTTGAGTCGGACATTTCTCGCGATTAATTAAAAACAAAAGCAAACTTTTTCACAAACGTTATATTTCGGTTTAGCAATGATTACAAGACACGTGGAAACCAATTAATGACAATCCATGTACGTCAATTAGACTTTTATCCTAGATTATAAAATATAAAAAAGCACTACTCCCGCATAAACGTTTCTCAACATATTGACTAAAGGTGGAAACATACTATCTAAACACGACGTCGCGGCACCGAACGCTTGTCTTGTTTTGGGGGCGATAAATCGATCTAACTAGGATTCATTATTAAATAGTCGAATTAAGCAAAAAAAGAAAATATGACTCCCGCTGCCATCTATTGGTGAATAGAAGTACTTATCATCATTACATGTTTACCAAAAAAAATACCGAGCAAAGCTCAGTCACCCAGATATTATATATTGTTAATCTTAATGTAATTTTAATCTTAATCTTAATTTCAATCAAATTAATAAAAAAAAGGCAGCCAAGTGCGAGTCAGACTCGCGCACCGAGGGTTCTATACTATAAAATTAGTAGAACGTCAAAAGAATCACTTTTGTTTATTGAATTTACAAGTAGGTGCTTTTGTTGGCGAACCGCAAACCTAATTTTATTTTTGGAGGTTTATAGGTCATTATTAATATCAAAAAAGTATACTAGTTAGAGTACATTAATACCTATTGACCGTAATTATTTCAGAATTTTCAAGGGTTTGATAGGGGTTCCATTTTGGGATGAAACTTCAAAAACACCTAATTAATAATTCGTTTTACTTAAGCTAGAGCTTTAATAACGATAAAAGAAAGGTTATAATGAGTCAACCTTAAAAGATACGTGTGCTATCTTTAAACGAGCAATTCTTGTATAAATTCTTGTATATAAATATTTCTATATAATCTGAATCTCGGAAACAGCTCGAACGATTTTCATGAAAATTAGTAAGCAAGAGGTTTTGGGGGCGATAAATTGATCTAGCTAGGATTCATTTTTAGAAAATGTCGTACTGACCAAAAAAAAATATAAATCTATACCTGACATCTATTAGCAAAAAGAAATTATTACAGTAAAAAATTAGCAAAAAAAACTATTACAATAAACTCCTGCTGCCATCTATTGGTGAGTAGCTGTAATTTCACCCAAATACTTCATTTACTTCATATTTTTTCCCGATAGCTCGAAATCTGGGAAACTACATGAAATCTATTAGCGAATAGTGAAACTAATTTTAATGACCGCGGGCGGCATTTGTTTTAACGACAATAATATGATGCTAAAGGTAAAACATGACTCCTCCCGACATCTATCGGCGATAAGTAATAATAATTTTTTTATGGAGTCAACGAACTGGGCGCGAAAATTCAATTTTTTTAGTTTTTGCTAATAGTGTGTACATCGTAGGTTTATGGCAATGAGTTTTGCGGGCACAACATTTATGCATCTACATATTTAAAAAAAAAAACTCTGCTCAACAATACTCATACTCATTTACTTCATTTGCTTCATATTGTTTCCCGATATATTGAAATCTGGGAAGAACGCGACATCTATTGACGCATAGCAATACTATTATAATGGCCCAGGCATCTAACCGTTTTAACGACACAATAAATATGACTCTTTCTGCTGACATCTATTGGCGAGAAGTTAAACTATTTTTTCGAAGAAGAATTCTTCGATAGAACTATGATGATTTTTGCGTAACTTTAACAGTTTACGCAACGCACGCAAATAAAGCTCTCCAAAAGTAACAATTTTCCCGTTTCTGCAACATTTTTAATTGATCTCCGTTCCATTCTTACTGGTCATAGCGTGATAATATACATAAAATATAGTCTCTACGATAAATGGATAGTATCCAAAACAAAAATAAACATATTTTTGTGTAAAAATCAAAACATTTTTGTGTATGTATGTGCCAGCAGTTTCTGAGATTAACAAACAAACAAACACAGTAAAACAAACAGGCACTTCAGCATTATAATTTATTTTTTGTACAGTTGTACATTTTTTTACTTTTTGTACAATACAAGTCCAGTTTGGAATTTTCTGAACTATAAATTGGCTCAGGTATGGTGTGGTGGGAAGCTTCGCCCGCGATTGGTTACCGGCGAAGACGTGCCGTACCGCCAAGCGATTCAGTGTACCGGTACGATGCTGTTTAACAACCGTCAAAGGTTATTCAGCCACTTCCGAGCCAGTACGACAACATTTTCGGCAGAATCTTCACTAACCATCAGGCGAGATTGCAGTCAAGAACTAACTTGTATTGAATAAAAAATAACTAATTATGAGTTCAGGCCAATGTCTACCTCGTTTTGTCATAGTAAGTTTATGACTACGTCAATACTGTTTTGCCTTTCACACGACACTGGTACAGCTAACGTAGGCTACAGCCGCCGCGTCTAATCGCATCGCGTCTTAATAGTGTGTTCCCACCTTTTGTTTTGAACTAGCTAAATCGATACTGACAATGACACTTAACTCAAAAAAAATTGTAAACTACCCTTCGATTCGTAAGTTTTCGATCTTTGACAGCGTAAATGAAGTTGTCTTCATGACATTTAAACTGCCAAAAAAATGACATTTTCCGAAAATGAAGCGTTAAAAAATAATATAAAACGACGTGTTATTTAGATGATTTCTAATGATTGGCACATTGAAAATTTCAAAATTTACTCAACAATCTAGTTGAGTGTAGTGTTTTTAATTACATAAACCAGTGTTTCTTTGTGGTTACCAAAATATCCAGGAACTTTGAATACCTTGAAGTATGTATTGGTGAGTTTACAATACTTGTAAAAGTAAAGGACTAAGGGGAGACAGTTATCAAATAACTACACTCAAGGCATGGTTTCGCTGATTGCAGTACAATATTAACATACTTAGAATGGAGAACCTCATTTTTTTAATTGGTATTATGTGGTAACTATTAGGTATTTTATTAAGCTATTTTAGCTTTCACTCATCAATTTCTATTGATTATTTCATTGACTCATCATCGTCAAGCCCAAACTCTTGGTCTCAGGATGCTGTTGCAGTTTCTTTTGCGATGCTGACAAGGGATAAGGAATGATTTTAAGAAATTGCCACGGGATCTGAGCGTAGTACTACCGGCTTAGCTAGTGGTAAATATAATTAACTCATGGTTCTTGAGAGTGTCATCTATGAGGACTCAAGCGAGGGGCTACCTGTGCAAAGTTTGTTTGCGTTCCGTACACCTCAAATTTCATCAGCCCTATTAGCTGCTTACAAGTTAGTTATGGTAGTGGTTCTGTTTTAAAATTTCTAAATTAAGGGTATTTAAACAGTCTACCATCCTTTCACGATGCTAATGTTGGAAAAAAATAGCACTATTTCTTTTCCTCAGTGACTTTTGTGAAAGGGGTATAATTTATAACATCCTAAATTAAGAAATTTCAAAACAGGGCCACTACTAATGTGATATGCCTGGCCTCATATCCTTCAGGATCCTTGTCCGAGGCTCACACCACTAACTGTTTAACGGCGGTTCCCAATATTCTATCTATCCACGGTTTGCCTTACTAGAGATAGAAATTTGACACAACTTGTATGGAGCTTATGTCACATCGATATCTCTAGTAGGGCAAATAGAAGATAGATAGAATATTGGGAACCGGCATAAGGTTACAGTGTAAGAAAGCAAAGTAAGGAAACGTGCATGCCAGTATAATCACCATATTGTTCAGAGGAGTGCACCAGCTAAGTCACATGTTAAAGGTAATATATTTTAGCTGCTTTATAAAAACTTTCCATACACTAATTTCATTAACGCAGGGTTTCTAACACAATCTTAAATTTGAGTGTGCCAGGTTTAGTGTAATTCTCAAACAAAGGAGTTTTAGTTAAATGAAATAATAATCATTTTTAGGGTTCCGTACCCAAAGGGTAAAAAAGGAACCATATTAGCGAGACTTCGCTGTCCGTCCGTCTGTCCATCTGTCACCAGGCTGTATCACTCTTGAACCGTGATAGCTACAGACTTGAAATTTTCACAGATGATGTATTTCTGTTGGCGCTATAACAAAAAATACTAAATACTAGGATAAATTAAAAATTTTAGGGGGCTCCCTTACAACAAAATTAACATTAACACACTACAATTACATTACAATTATTAATATTGATAACAGTAACAGGTAGACGCTTAAAATGTTCACATAATATATAATTATATATTTACTGTAGAAATAAATAGTAAAATTGAAATAAAATAAAAAGTTAAAGGGGGCTCCCATACAACAAATGTGATTTTTTTGCTTGTTTTTGAATTTGGTAGGCAGGGGTGTTCAGTTTATTTTAACATTATTCAGAATGGGGCTTGATAGTACCGAACCCTTAGTGCGAGAGCCCGACTCGCACTTGGTAAAGATTGGTCAATTTTTACATGAAATGACTCCCCAAAAAAGGTTTCAAAAGTATCCACCTATGTATTCAAATTCATTAAGTTGCTCAGATATGAGTACATACCTGAATTATTATTACTTTAATGTAAATTTATTATAAAGAGTTTATTTTATGACTAAACAAATACCTTGGATAATTGGTTAGTTCTTATGACAAATTAATTAAAATAAAAATGTTACTTCTTTTTTAATTGTTTTATAGACATAATATATGGGAATTAATATATACCACTGACTTTGATGAGTGTCATTAGAATCCTAAGCTTACTATGGGTAATAATGGGTAGTTATCACAATTATTAACAAATTAGAAAGATTATTATTAGTCTGCTTTCAGAGTTGATAAGAATTGCAGTTAAATGAAAATTGATCTGGAGTAAATTGGAAAAGAGGATATCTAAACCTGTTACAACCATCAAAACAAAAAGAAATGACATTTATGCAATGGAATATGGACAAAATTACATCTTGTGAACTACAGTTCCACAAGGCTCTCTTGGCACTTGAATGAGGGCGCTGTTATAGGACAAAGGCATTCAATTAATAAAATATCCTCAATTTTAATTCAATTTTAGTTTGAAATAGTTGATAGTAAGCAAAAACAACACAACATACAATAGCAATATACTGACAGAGCGGACTATCAAACAGTATCACAAGATAGCGGTGTTAGTACCGATTTTGGCCATGCGCCAAGATAGCCTTGTTGCACTGTATTTCTTTATTTGTGTTTAATCTCAACATTGCAATGAAAAAAATTGATGATTGCAACACAAAAGATGTGTTGTTCCTAGAGTGATGCTTTCATTTTATTGGTCAGTAACACAATCAGTGACTATAACTAAAAATTACATTTATTCGCAGCAAAGTATTAAGACAGTCGCTGAAGCTTATATCAATGATATTTTTAAAATAGACATACAAAAGGATTATGACCATGGATGTACAGAATTCCTAACCAAGCTGATGTAAATGAAATACTATTAAATTAAATATAGAGTACAATTTCCACTTAACTTTAATTTTTTTTAATTTCATCCAGATTCCTAAGTTTATAAGCAAATGAACAACTTCCCAATAACATTAGTATGACAAGAAATGGGCATTGAAAAGAAAGTAGCAAAATTAAATTCTGGATATACACTATTTTATTTTTCTAGATTATTTTAGTTTTGGTTCATGATACCACCTTTGGTCATTCTTATTTCAAAATTCAATGAATAAATAATTTTATACTTTTTCCAGCAAAACCTGTTCACAGAAAATGTGAGATTTGGCATTGTTAAAGCTTATTCAGGCTGCTATTTTACTGCAAATTAAAATCTAGAATACTAAAAAACACTATTGATATTCCATAAAGTTAATGCCAAATGGAATGCATTTTCATCAAAAGTAATAACAAATAAAAATTAAATCATATTGGTTCCCCAAAGCTCGAAATCTGGGAAACTGCAAAATTTTATTATCTTTCAGGGACTAATATAAGGTGAGTGGGAATTTTCAAGCTAAAGTTTCTATTTAAAACTTGTAGATGCATAAATATTATGTCCGCAAAGTTCATTGCTGTAAACCTACAATGTGCCGTTAGTCTAATATTTGCAAAAAACTAAATAAAATTTGAATTTCGTGAGCCCAAAGAATTTCGGATTCTATATTTCGGTGCCTATCAAAAATCAAAAAGGCCAAAATACCTTAACATGGATATGAAACAGGCAATGTTTAAATGCAAGTAGTTGCAACAAACAGCACAAGCAAATATTGCGATTAGCAATCAAGAAACAAATAAAGAAACACAAAGTATGATAATGTTTTTTAATCAATGCCAATATATAAATATCATGATAGTAGAGTGATAAAGGTTAACTACAAAGCTTTCCTACCTGACAAACATGTGAAAGTTCTGAAGAAAAATATTTACCACAATAATTATAAAATACATTATACGTAGAATATTATTTTCTAAAAGGAATTTTTACAACTTTTATTTTTACAATTTTTATTTTTTTACAAGAGTAATTTAACTAATATGATATTATGGGCAAAATATAATAAAAGTGGATGATTCAAATAGCGACATTACATGATTGAAGACATAATAAAATGAAAAAGAAAATGGCCATTTTTGTGTTCCTTATAATGACAGCATTTTTTGATGAATTTTGTGACTACTACCCAATGCAATGGAATTGCAATCACTATTATAATCCATTAATCAGGATTTATTTTTATTTTAGCCCATATATTTTTATTCTACACTTTATTTATATTTGACAACCAATTGGGGCAGTTGGTAGTGGTTTTACCTTCAACATATCCATGTTGTGGTTTTACTTCCACAACTAGAAAATGTTTGTGTGTAAGTATAGATGTTTTTCAGTGTCTGAGTGTTGTTCTTAATAATATTATGCATTTTATTTGTATTTATTAGTTCCCTCATACCCATAACTTTTATATATCTTATTATAGTTAATTGTTTAAATTGTAAATAAAATTATTTCATCATGTAAGTGGCATGTAGCCGAACTAATTTATCTATATACATAAAATGAATTGCTGTTCGTTAGTTTCTCTAAAACTCCAGAACGGCTGAATGGATTTATCTTATCTTGGTTTTGAAATGTTCATGGAAGTCTAGGGTAGGTTTAAAAGTTGAGAAAAATTCGAATAAATCAGATTTCCTCATTTTGAAATCTCCAAAACTGTTTCCTCCAGAGGAGATGTCAAAATGTCAAAATCTGATTGGTTACTCAAACACAGCTCCACTCCGCTCTGCTTTGGTGGAAATTTGCCCCTACGCAGGACAAACGGGCCGGGATATAAGATATAAAATATATAAATAACCCAGGCTATCTCTTACTTTGGGGCCAAATTGCAACATGTGTAATAATTTCCCATTATATTTTTAATTGTTTTATTTAATAAAAATAAGCAACTAGGACACTAACGAGGTGGAATCCCATACCAGCCTAATTCAAATTTAAACTCAATTTCTATAGCCTACAGTCTCTACATTAACTCCTACAATTATAATTTTTCATTAACATTCAGATTCCAAAGTGATAAGCAAATAAACAAGTTGTACTTCTCAATAAAATCTGTATGACAGGAAATGTGCATTGAAAAGAAAGTAATTTTTTGTATGTACAAATATCAAGTGGCATTGATTATTACAAAATACTAATGAATTTTCGCAGAATATTTTGGTTTTGGTCCATGAGAAAACTTGATACCACCTTTGGTCATATTTTTAAGGAGGATTGATATTTACATTTTTTACTAAATCCACTTTTATTACCTCAGCATGCAGAGCCGAAAGTTTATTGAGGTAAAGCAGAAAATTATTCTGAATTCAAATTAAATGAATTTAAAATTCATAAACTTTTGAATATCGCTTATTTTTAAAACAAAATTTATATAAAAATAATATAAAATACAGTTAAATGTTTTAGAATAAAATTGTCTACCTTATTCCAGATATGTCTAGCATCATAACACAAATTAGTACTTACTTCTATCTTCTACATAACTTTCTGTTCTTCTACATATTTCTACTTCTTATTTTCTACATAATATATTAATTATTGTTCTTAGGATCTATCAAGTTTTAAGGTTGTTGAATAAGGTTTATAGTCAACTTTTCGAAATTTTATGTCGTGGAAAATTTCCTTCAAATAAAATAGTTCAAGCTTTTATGTTGAAATGAGTATGTTATTTATGCACAGAAATGAAATAATAAGTACTCACCTCAAAAATATTTTAGTAAGTATTTTTTTAAACTGGGACTGTTTGAGGAAGATACAGAAAAACTCGCAGGAATCATCTAACTGACTTTAGTGAAAACAATTTTTCGCATTTCAAATATTTTGGTCAAGCGCGAGTTGTCCAAAATTGTTTTCACAAAAATCGGTTCCATGTTTCCCAAGAAAGTTTCCCTCTATCACTTATTGTTTAAGCCTTCTCCATACTGTCCTAGTTAAAATATAAAACGCTTTATAGCAACGAGGGTAAAACCTAAACAAAAAATACGGCAGTACAACACACATCATTCGCAAATGCGGCACGACCAGATGCTGAAGTGGCTCACATTACGTAAATATTAATGTAAAACGCTCATAAACAATATACCTATTTGAAAAGGATACGGTCCGGGTCCTCGCTGACTCGACGCCAGCGGCACTTGGTTGCTGTTACCGCTCATGCTCTCGGCAGCATAGGTCTCTCAACACGTATACCACTCTAGGTGGCACGTTATACAGCCCTAACCGATTTTAGGACACATCCGGCACTACCTATGTAGAGTTCAAGCGACGTCAGTTTGACAACCAGCACGAGATCAATTTAAAACCCTTATAAACAACGTTTCTAGCAAAAACATTGTACACCACATGCAAAGTCTCAATATATTATGTTTTTAGGAGAAATGTATAGCATCTCTAGGTGTCTCTAGGAATGAGGACTAGGCACCAGTCACTAAACAAACGACAGTACAAAATGGCGGATGTTAACCAATAAACAAACTAAATTGTCACTGTTAGACTCTGAAATATTAAATTACAACACTTCGTTTCTTTGATATTGCTACTAAATGTAACTATTAAATAATGATAAAAAATGTATAAGTATTGAATCTGTTACAATAATATTAGAATAAATTTTTCAAATCGCTATAAACTGTCATTCGATTGTTCACGTCTACTAAACTCACGTCACGAATGCAATGCGTCGCAATCAAAGAGTATGTACTCATTGTAATCACTAGGTACGTTACCTACGTTACGTTCGGCCGTAATATCACGATTATTTTTGCGAACGTGATTCTTGCGATTCTCGAGTGCCAAATACAACCACTCCACTGTTAACTCTATATTAATTTAGCTGAGACTTAGCTCTACATTATCAGGCGGATAAAATTAAACAGACTGTTTGTAAAAGATAAAAGAAAAACATTATTATTGTACCATCTACACACACATTTTGGTTTTTTCATTTTAAATAATGAAAAAACCAAAATGTGTGCAAGCTCTTTACGATAATAATTCTACGATGCCCGATTTCCGCGATTCCTCAACTACCTAATAATAAATACCGTCATTAAAATTGTAAAGGTCAATTTAAAAAAAATACGAATACGAACGGGAATAAGTAGAAAATAATTGCCAAAATTGTTAGTAAAATGAGCGCGAAATTATAGGAAGCTAGTAAAATATGATATTAAATAATATGAGAGTGAGAACAGAATGACGAAACGAACGTTAAGTAATTTTACTGAATCAATGAAATTGTGTTAATAAAACATAATTATCATTATATGGCAAATCTTGCAATTTTTATTTTTTAACTTTTGCAACACTGCTAACAGAATATGCGTCGTCGAATGGTTGGCTCTACATATCGAGATACAATTTTTAATCTGTGCTCTACATTGGCTCTCCCTCTTCACAATGGTTTGTGATGGGCCATGCTTTGCAACGCACAACTGTAGGCCACGATCACTTGGTGTTCACACAATGGCGCATGGCTCATTGCTGCCTGGTGAGGCACTTGCGATGGACGTAGAGGTAGTTACGGCCGCGGCTATTTATTTTCAATATAATTCTTTGTTGAGATTATTTTAAATATTTATACAATGTTAACTAGTACTTTCGAATATACTTTGCAAAAAAATATCGCCAAAAGAGTGCACTATCCGTATCAGCGGTCGGTTACGAACAAGCAATAGGCCATTGTGTGAACACCACCGACCACGCAACACCACGATTCCTTTGAAGTGTGCGCCAAAAACCGACAACTTCCCGATCGCGCGCCATCGTTGACCATTGTCCGCCATTGTATACCTACCATTTCCCCCTGTACACAATAGCGATGGCCTGCAGTGGGCCAGCATACGCCATTGTGAAGAGGCTACTATACTTATGAGCCGTTGCAAGTCGTACGGCGCGTTCACCGCATTCACCGTGCCTTTTGTATTTTTGCCACTACATACTTGCGGCTCACGGTTATTTTGCGTCTATTAACAGACAAGGATAGAAACAGTAAGCTAACCTCTCTCTAAAACATTGAAACAAGCTGTATGCTCTACGTTACTTAAAGGTGTCTAAACTCTATCTTAGAAAAAGGACAAGTTCTTTTCTCGTTATGCTACGAAGGAAAATGTATTTTTTTATTATTACCTAATAATAACTCAACAATTTATTATAGCTTCATTTCTGAAAATGCCTGTACCTGTCAATAGAGCAGTTAATTAAAAAGTGATATTTTTATACCCATTCTATTTCTATAATTTCTTGTTTCTCTGCGGTTCATTATTATAAAGATCAGCCTCTACGCTGATCAAAGCCTTACGACTCTACATTTCGTAGTTCGAAGATCGTGCTCGTAACTCATCTAGGTACGAGCACGAGCTCAGGTTTAGGTAGAGCCTGTCTTATCTAAAAAAATGGTCAAGTGCGAGTCGGTCTCGTGCACCGAGGATTCCGTACTATCAAGCCCCATTATCAATAGTACCTATTAAAGTAAACTAAACAACCCTGCCTACCAAATTCAAAAACGAGCAAAAAATCACGTTTGTTGTATGGTAGCAGGTAGAGCTTTACGAACTAATTAATTTCAGAACTATTTATTTCTACATTAAATATATGACTATATATTCTGTGAAATTTTAAAGCGTCTGTCTACCTATTATTGTTATCAATATATTGCAAAAACAAGCAAAATTCACGTTTGTTGTATGGGAGCTCTGAGCTCTCTTAAATATTTATTTTATTATAGCTTTTAGTATTTGTTGTTATACCGGCAACCAAACTACATCACCTGTGTGTGTATTTCAAGTCTGTGGCTATCACGTTTTAAGAGATACAGCGGTGACCGTACAGACAGACGGACGGACAGCGAAGGCTCAGTAATAGAGTTCTTTTTTACCTTTCATGTACGGAACCCTAAAAATGAACGACTTTCCACGTGTTTACGCTTAAACGTTGGATGAATAATACATAGTGGAGGGGAATTCATTTTTAAATAAGACGACTGTACTCTCAACGGTCTCGAACGTCAGAGTGATAAATTGGTAGAGCTTCCCTCCAAAATATATATATATGTCGTGACCAGCCCCTTGATTGTCTAAGAAAAAAATATTCATCGTTATCGTAATCGTTTACTAATTCTGCCCGCTGATTGGGTTGCTGATTTGCGTCAGCCAATTGTGGACCAGAATTCGCTAAAGAATACGATAACGATGAATACGTTTTTCTTAGGCAATCAGACCCCCAGATCTTAAAATTTATAATTTTATAATGTTACCGACCGATCATGAACTGGTTGTGTTTCGTTTTGGCCCGGGCTTAATTTTGATCATTTCATGATACGAGCGAGCGAGCCTCGGAGCGGACCGACCAAAGACCAAAGATCATCATTTCAAATTTTCGAAAATAACTGTTGGTATTACTGAGTGATTCTTATAACTCAAGAGATAGATCAATGTTATAACTGCACTTCGCTGTCGCAAAATTTTATCATCTCAACTCATAACCTTACCTATCTAACTCTAGTTTTATAGAACATTTCCGGAAAAGTAAAAGTATATTTTTACTTAAAATACCTATGTATTCATTTGTTATGTTAAAACGCTACAGGTAAGTACGCGTTTTAAAAGCGAGCACCTCCGATATGTAATTACTTATTACGAGTACCTACTACCTAGGTATAGATTTCGGGTTGTAGCACTCAAGGGTATTCCCCAAAAAATATGGAACAAGCTATCTACTCAACCATGTTTACTCTTGAGGGATTCCCCTTCACGTTAAATGAATAGCCAACTTAGAATATATTCATGTATGTTAAGAAATACATTGCATTTCGGTATGACATCATTACAATCCACGAAGTCGCGGCCCACTCTGTCAAAATCGCTTTATTGTTTCCCATACCCCTATATTCAATATACTCTATGGTTTCCCACTATGAGGTACCCGTAGGTACAATGGTTTCCCGGGTTTCCCACCACCCTGCCGCGCACGCTGGTCGCTGCCCGAGGTAAAGCGAGGTTGCACGAAGGTGGCACGAAGTTCCGCTCTATATTCTTTCTAAACTATTCGCTTCGTCCAACTTACATCAATTTCGCGAGTAGTGTTGAGACCCCTATTATATTTTGTGCCATTTAATTTACTGGGGTCTGGGTCTACTGCAATGACGATATACGCTACCTACGCTAAGAGGACGGGAAAAAGATGTGACGTAGTTATTTGAAGCCAAATATTTCGAAAATATGGCGCGTATACATTTCGCTGAGAGCACATGCCGCTGTCGGTCGCTTACATTAGCAACATTTTTCAGTTTTGACAAAATAAAAATTCGGCTTCAGGGCGGAGCCTAAAAATATTACGTCACCAATGGGTGGGTCAGACCCATTGGTCTATTACCAGTAAGCAGCTTGTCAAGATCAGCACTAAGTAAGTGACGTAATATTTTTAGGCTCCGCCCTGAAGCCGAATTTTTATTTTGTCAAAACTGATAAAAGTTACTAATAATAACTTTTGTTCTACTTTTTTTGTTTACTCGATATTTTGAGAAATATTAAATATTTTACAAAGATACTCTACTTGTTCCTACTCTGAATATTGTAATATCCGCAAGTGCGGACCGCGGCTGCGTGGAGTCGCGCGAACTCGCGGCGCGATGCCGCAACAGTGTAATGACGTCACTTTACAGAAATAACATTTTTTTGTATGAAATAAATTTATGCTGCTGAATTTAGAAAAGTCGTAGAACAAAAGTTTTAATGTAAACAACAACAGGTTTGGTATTTTTTTTATATAAACCTGTATAAAGAAAAAAAAGGCTTCAGTCCCTTTCTGGCAAAATGAATGCAAGTTTTAACTCGTGTATTGAAGTAGGTACTCACAGATCAAAGAATAACTTTATATTGACTAATTAGTACTCATTATAACACTGTCCTTTTTTTGCAGGTGACATGAAATGTGATTTTTAAACAGGAGAAAGACAAAATAATTTGAAATCTATTTATTTCTACTCAATAAAAAACAAGGTACAGAATCTAAAAGTTTTATTAAATATTGAAATCGCCAAAATTAAAACTTAATGGATAATTAAACAATGTTAAATTAAAGCTAGATTAAAAAAATAAATAGAGAGGGTAACTTATTATCAATAGGATAGGCAACTAATAATAATTAATTATAATACTAAAATAATAAATAATAAAAATAATCCATAGATCTAAAATTACAACAATGACAAGGTAGACCCTTGTTCGTCGCATAGGTAGGTATAACCTACCTACTATTTTTATTCATATTTTTCAATACATTTGCATAATAGGCAGGCACTTTAATCGAGCTAGTTGCATTATATAACTATAGCAAATGCATCAATTGAACAACCACTATTTACCATCTAATTGGTATGCCAATACGACTATCCGTGTGCAATGACAATTTTGCGCAGAGATATTTCGTAAGGTTTCGTAAAGTATTTCGGCCCCAATTCTTATTTTAATCACAATACTGGAAACCGACGCCTGTTGAGGGTTTATGCGCTAAGGTTAACGCAGTGATCATCACTAAAGAAAGTCACTAAGCTCACTATGTGGTTCGTTAATCGTTAAATACATTTTTGTTCTCATAGGTAAAACAAAAACGAGTACCTATAGCAAAGCATCGATGGATGAGAAATGAAATGATATATAAAAGAGTTACGCGCATACCTAATCAAAG
The DNA here is from genome assembly GCA_963855885.1 of Coenonympha glycerion. Taxonomy (NCBI): domain Eukaryota; kingdom Metazoa; phylum Arthropoda; class Insecta; order Lepidoptera; family Nymphalidae; genus Coenonympha; species Coenonympha glycerion. The sequence continues at coordinate 13,343,472 of OY979626.1, read as the reverse complement.
GCATAAGTTGTCCCCCTAGGACATAGAGTAGGATAGTCTTTGCTGAACCGACTAAACATCATTGATCATACGCATGTATCTAGTAGGTATTTTAAGCATTCGGTTTTTCGCAGTCTGTAAGCTAAAAATACTTAAAAAAATTGAAATTAAAATCTTTGCTTGAAAAAGTCCATTCAAAAAAAGTTACAGTGTCAGGTTCTAAACACAAATTATAGTCGATTCCCGGGCTAATTTTTTTACTGGACAATTTCATACAAAGATTTAGGGATGATACTGTCACTTGTCATGCCCGCAATTTAAGTATTTATTTTGTGTCCCGAACTAATTTCTTGCAATAAACATTTTATTGGTTCAAGATAAAACTGCCGTTCCGTAATTTAGGTAATTAAAATTATTAAATTACGTAAATTTCAATTAGGTATAACCATGAGCCTACTATGTCTAAGCTTATATAAATTACGAGAAACCAAATACAATTGGAAATTCGCCGGCAGATACGCCGTTTAATATACATCTAGTAGTTTTTATTTTACATAAATAATAATCAGCCATAAAACCTTTTTTCAAAATCGGTGTTGCAAGTAACTATACTGGACTAACTACAAAATGCCTACAAACAAACGATTATGCGATCGTATTACATATCTACTTTGGTAAATAGGTAAGTAACTGCTGAAAAGGCTGCACGTGGTGGGGCACTGGACGCGTTTCAGGTTACATAGGTTTGTAATATAACCCCTACGAACATAACTTTATAAATAATATATTAAACACCTATTTGTATTAAATAAAGTTATATTATACAAATCTAGAATGCTTTCGTACCATAGTTCCTATAACATTAAAACTGCAATTGTTCCTCGTGAACTCCTCTTTAGCATTACATATTTTGTTCAACTCGATATTATATTTTGCAATATTTATTATATGTACGTGCTGTTCATTATTCTGTGATTGCCACCCTATCTAGAAGTGAAAGGTCAGTGACTCCGAGCTCGCTCTCGCGTAACTTGGGAACAGCATAAGGGCACGTAACTTGGGAACATCAGAATAAACTTGTCTAAAACGAAATTTGTCTATTTACTAATATTTAAGTAATTATATTATATTATTACTAATATTTAAGTATAATTTAATAACGAAATTTACTAAATTTGTCAGTGTTAATGAAATAAACTATAGACCGAGAGCATTTTGGTACTTTGAATTTAACCCTGTATAAGGCGTAAATAGTAGACATAAACACCAATTTTCTACCAGAATCTGTAATATACTATAAGGTTGTGTTACTGTCTCCTTCAAATGTGGGATTCGTAGTCCCGTGCAAGTCTTTCATCCGGGTTCCTGTCGTCTTTTTGATTTTCTGTAACAGAGGATTTATATTGTAAAAATTATAGAATCAAATCATACTTTTTTTCAGATTGCTTTACCACCTATGGCGTACACGAGTCGAAGATGCTTATAAGAATCTCAAAAACGCAAAATAAGTATATAAGTACTTTTTATTTGATTTTGTAGGGTAAGATGTAAGAGGAGATAATGCGATTTTTCTATATGTAAGTAACTATATACCGAGCTTAAAGTTATTACTAAATATTTTGGGTAAAATATATATTGTATGACAACTGAATTAAATAATTACAGGAATTCAACTATAGTTTTATTTTGTTAATGTATATACAATTTACCTGGGAACGGTAGACTTCATTGGTAATGCTTTTAACGCCGGCAAAATGATTTTCAATATCATTCAATTTTTTGCCTTCCGTTTCTGGTAATATGAAATATAATACTATGCACCCTGACAAACTGAAACATATTAAAACATAAAATTACATAACGTATTACATTAATAACGAAACCGTACTAAAATATTTTCGGTGTCATTTTATAATCATGTCGCCTGTCCACCAGAGGTGTGCACATTGGTTCTTCAATTGGAAAATCAAGCAATTCCTATTAGGAGCCTTACCACCATCTCTTATAGCAGTAATGCTGCAGTATTGTTTTGACATTTTCATACTATAGTTTGTATGATATAATTTTAAAACAGGACTCCAGCATTACTGCTATAAGAGATGGTAGTAGGGCTCCAGTGCTGTTTTACAGAAAATGTAGGATTACCAATATAGCTCATCTCTGCTGTACGAGCAAGCTATCATCGACAGCTATCAAAAATATGATTACTGTCCATAAATCGGTCATCATCGGTAAACTTCTGTCGTTAATGATGACTAGTCTAGGCCAGAGACTGGTCGTGAATTGCTAATGTTAAAATTATGTTTACATATTAGTTACCTACTTGTCTGAGATCTCACCTGATGGCAAATGACGATGCAGCCGAAGATGATATCGTACTAACACTTCAGCTGCACAAATAATAACGGCTTCTACACAGTATCGCGCCAGAACGCTAACTCGCTTGGCAGCGTATTTTTACTTGTACGTGGTAAGACGGTAACTACCTAGCTACAACCGACGTTTCCCACCATACTATAACCTGTGCTTAATTATAAATTATAAAGTTCTAAAGTTGCCCGTGGCGAGAATCGAACCCGCAACTTGTCATTCGATACCGAACGCGCGCCACTGTACCAGGGAAGTCGTCAAAAACAATGATAAGGGAAGGATGTCTAGAAATAAGTATTATGTGACATACCAAACAATACCGTACAATCCGTAAGTACCCCAAATCGACAGTGTGTCTACCATGGAGATGTACATTTTGTTGGTGAGAAATCCGAAGATGTAACCGACCGCACTCGACAGTCCAGCTGCACCAGACCTAGTTTTTGTGCCAAATACCTGAAAATATTATAATGTCGTTAGCGTCGTCGCTAAAAAAATACACTCAGTGCTGCCGGTAAATTTCCTAGGAAATCCTGGAAATTTTATACATTTCCGGTAACATATACATATTATATAAATCGGTCAAAACGTTTAGTAGTGATCTGTTACAAACACTTTACACGACTGTCCAAAAAAGGAGTTTTTAGGGTTCATGTATGTACTCGTAATCGTATTCGTATGTGAGTTTTTTTATTAGGTACACCATAACTTCTAAATGACAGAAGAGATTTGGACATATAGGGTATCATTAGAATCCTTATATCTTTCCGAATAACATAGGCAAGATTTTTTTGGAAAAAGTCGTCTTACCACAGAACAGTCGTGTTATTTTTTAATTATTTACTTGTATATTAGAATATCTTACTCACTAACCTCTCCAATAAGAATCCACGGTAGGAGGCGTATACCAGTGTGGGTGACTAGCGCTAGGAACATCAACAACGTGGTGGGAATCCACGCGTAGGGATTGTCCTAAAAATAAGTTATCCTTAATAAATATTTTTAAAAGCAATCTTTACGGTTTCGGTATTGGTGACCGAGGCGTAGCGGTAGCAAACCTGCTTCTAAGTCGGAGGTCGTGGGTTCGATTCCCACAACTGGAGAATGTTTGTGTGATGAGTATGAATGTTTTCCAGTTTCTGGATGTTTTTCAATAAATATATTGAATATTATTATTTATGTATATTAATTATTAATATGTGTATATATTTATCAGTTATCTAGTGCCCATAATACAAGCTAATGCTTAGGTACTTTGGGGCTAGATTGCGATGTGTATAATGTCCTAATATATATTTATTTATTTACATTATTCACTATTGACCATTAGTCATTTAAGATATTTTCCGTTGCCAAACTTCTACTTCGGATATAAGTCAAGTCCCCATTTTTATAGCTCCACGTGCAATAAGATATTATGTCTTCTTTATGTAACTACATAATGAAGGAAGTGAGATATGTAAATATTTACTTACGGAACTTACAAAGCTGTTACCGCTGACTCCCAATGACGCATTGTGCATTTCCGAAGAAGTTTTGTTCAAAACATCGTGCTGTGAAACAAAACATTGTGCTGTTAAGGGCGATGGGTACCATCCGGGCGCGAAAATTCAAATTTTATTTAGTTTTTCGCTCATAGTGGGCTAATTATACATCGAAGGCTAATGGCAATGAGTTTTTCGGGCACAACATTTATGCATCTCCATGTTTTTAATAAAAACTGATCAACAATACTCATTTACTTCATATTGGTTCCCGATAGTTCGAAATCTGGGGAACTGCAAAAAATTATCTTTCGGGAACCAATATGAGATGAGTGGGAACTTTCGAGCAAAGTTTCTATTAAAAACATGTAGGTGCATAAAAAGTAGGCCCGCAAAATGCATTGCCATAAATCTACAATGTGTAGTTAGTGTAATATAGATAATAGCGGGCGGGCCGCAACACCTTAAGGTGTTTCGGCCCTACCAGCCCGCGAAATTCAAATTTTATTTAGTTTTTCGCAAAACTTAGACTAACTACACATTGTAGGTTTATGGCAATCTATTTTACGGTCATAATATTTATGCATCTGTTCTGCAAAATTTTCTCGAAAATTCCCATTCACCTCATATTGGTTCCTGAAAGATAATTTTTTGCAGTTTCCCAGATATTGAGCTATCTTGAATTGAAGTAAATGAGTATTGTTGAGCAGAGTTTTTATTAAAAACATGTAGATTCATAAATGTTGTGACCGCAAAACTCATTAAACAAAACGTGAGACGAGACGTCGAACATTCGTATTTTAGCGTTCCTGTAACTCTAATTGATAAACGAGAATGTAGAGTTTTCAAGACCACAGAACGAACGTACTAGTGTAGTAAAATATAAAATAATCATTGCACGTTGGGGTGATGAGGCGAAGGTCTTCCATCATCTAAAGCCAACCATAGACAATCCAAGGGGATGGGAGGGGTCCTAAATTTCGTGACATCAGATTTCAAAATCTATTTATAAATGTTAAAACTCGAACTTTAATTATTGCTTTACGAAAACCTCAAAACATATAAAACTGTGTAAATATAAGATATGTTTTGTCGACCACTGTTACACGTCCGCCAAAGGCATTGTGCCTATCTTATCTATCTATATCTATACTTATAATAAAACTGTAAAGGGTCGAATTCTGTACATTGAAGATATTTTGAAAATTTTTGTTAGAGGACACTATTTAGTCGATACTGAAGCCAAAACTGTAATTTTTTTAATTTTTGTCTGTCTGTCTGTCTGTCTGTCTGTCTGTCTGTCTGTCTGTTTCACGACCGCGCATCACGGCTAATCCGCTGGATGGATTTAAATGAAACTTGACATGATTATAGGTTATACCCCGAGGTAGGACATAGGATACTTTTTGTCCCGAAATTCATCATGGTTTCCCTGGAAGACGGCATCAAAGTCAAAATGTGTATTTAGTTATAATTCAGTAACGCGTTGTCCGATTTCATTCATTCTTTTTTTGTTAAAAAGGAGGTTCTTTAAAGATTATTCCATACAAATTTTATCATCATCACTTTTGTAGTTCAGAAATTACAGGCATCAGAACCTTTAGCGATAAGTTCAAGTAGGTGACTAAGACGTAGAGCTAAAGTTTGACTGGACTACCCTTACAGCCGTAAATAAATAGGCTTAGCAGAAGATTTTGTATGGTTTAAGATTTTTCACTTTTAGGGTGAACAAAAATCACGAAACTCGCTACGTTATACCGTATAGCGCCATCTCTACAATTTATGTGGAACTTGAATGTAAAACTCTGAGATAGGTACTACCGAATTTTTTTATAATAATTAACTGTCATGTTATTTACTGTTTCCTGACTTTATATTAAGATGGCACTGTTAAGACGAACAGATTAAAGTTTTCACTTCTGTCGACATTCCCGGAGTGCCGCGTCTTTTTTTATCATCCGCAATATGGAAAGGGTAAAATAATGGTTCACAAATCCTAACTGACTGAATGTCATAGGTCTTTTTATACGTAAACAAATATATAGCCATTGCCCATTCGGATATTTTGGATTGTATTGAGATGAAGCAAAGATTTTTAAATGACTCTTATGTTGGGCCGGGGAATATTGTTAGTAGAGTATTTTATCCCAGTGGTACATACCCGGCCGAACCCTGAAAGAAGAGCTCTACCACCAGTACAAATTTTCACATGATTTAATGATTTTTGACATATTTCGTGGTTTCAGAATAAAAATCACATTGAAAAGGACGATTTTAACTGTCGATATTTCGATACATTGGTACAAGTCGTGGTCACGTAGTGACCACGACCTGTGCCACTGGGTCGAAATATCGACAGTTAAAATCGTCCTCTTGATCTTTCAACTACGTATCAATGAAACCTTATATTATGATTAAGAAAAAGGAGTTTTCAAAATCACCACAAGATAACCCGTGCGAAGTAAGAACAGGTTTCTGTTTAACATCACATCAGAATCCCGCGAAAAATCAAGGAATTCCACGGTATATGTAAAAAAATTGTAATTCACGCGGGCGGAGCCGCGGGCAACAGCTAGTTTATTGTAATAATTTCTAAAAATAGAGGTCCGCGCTAGCGACGACGTTTATAAACCTATGTTTCGAAAATATGTATTAAATTTGCAAAATATGTGACGTCACACTATGGAGGGGTGAGTGTCACAAATGTGACCAGCGACAAGGACGAGAGGGAGGGGCAAAATATCATAAAATTCGTTTGACTTAAGGTGTTGCGGCCCTACCAGCCCGCAAAATTTAAATTTTATTTAGTTTTTCGCAAATATTAGACTAGCTACACATTGTAGATTTATGGCAATTCATTTTGCGGGCCTACTTTTTATGCATCTAACATGTTTTTAATAGAAACTTTGCTCGAAAGTCGTCTCATATTGGTTCCCGAAAGATAATTTTTTGCAGTTTCCCAGATTTCGAGCCGATAGCTCGAAATCTGGGAAACTGCACCAACTGAACCAATATGAAGTAAGTGAATATTGTTGAGCAGAGTTTCTATTAAAAATATGTAGATGCATAAATGTTGTGCCCGCAAAACTAATTGTCATTAGCCTTCGATGTATAATTAGCCGACTATGAGCGAAAAACTAAATAAAATTTGAATTTTCGCGCCCGGATGGTACGCATCGCCCATAGATGACTCTAACCAAACTCTAACGAATAGGTTACTTTAATGGAAACTATACTTACAGTTTTAAAGTAACCATCGTAACCAGCAACTAGTATACAGCAGATACCAGCGGCGGCTGTGGAGAACAACGTTAAAGGCCTCTTCCCAGTATAGTGTACGAGTACAACGCACGCGCCAGACCCGACGATCTGCAAGATGCCTATAATGAGCGTCGCATAGTACTTGTCTATGGGCGCTTCTAGCATCTGGAAAATTGAGACCGCGTACGTCTGCAACAAACAAGATAAAGTTTTAATGTTATTATCAAAAAGACGCTGCCCGCAGGGCAATATAAAGCGGGATCCAGACCAACTGTTGCCATCTCTATCGCACTTCTGATTGTCATCTGACGGAACTGGAAATCAGGACGATTGTTTGCTATATATGTACTGACTTTGACTTTCTTTTTGTTTATAAACCTGTCGACCTCTGAAATGGAACCAATTAAAAAAAATGTATAGAAATGAATGACACATCTGATCGCTCAATTGACCACGTGACTTAACGAAGGCAACTGTCATACTTATACATATTTTGAAATTCTTTCCATTTAAGTTATTCCAGGTAAGTCATATGGCTTCATAGATTAAGGCCTCTTTTTCTCTTGTTATATCATAGTATGGCTTACATTGATTGATATCTTTAAAAGGATCCTCAACTAAATATAATATTATTCCTCTAGGACAATTAAATCACGTGTTAACTAAGTATCCGTAGTACTTGGTTAACACTTGTTTAATAATTGCTCTAAAAAATCTTTTTTACACTCTACAAGTTAGTACTTGACTGCGATCGTAAGTGTTAATGCAGCCGAAGATGTTATCGTACTAACTTTGAAGGGATAAGTAAACTTACCCCTAACAGTTTTTACATAGCATCAAGCCGAAACGCTAATTCACTTGATGGTTTAACTAGCAGGGTAATAACTATCCACGGGTAGAGCCTTCCACCAGGCCAGACCTGAGCTAAATTAGAATTATATAATTCTTAAGTGGCCCGTGGCAGGTATCGAACCCTCGATCTCTTTTCGAATCCGGCGCATACAGGCACCACCTATTCCATTACAATTTAGGGTGCGGAACCCTAAATATAAGTTAATTTTTGTGTAGCACATAAGTTAGTTGTAGTGCCACACCGTTTGCGTAAGGTACAGAAGTCCTTTGTGGGGTTGAGTGTACGCTTCTACAATATGATCCCGAAGTCTGCCTTGGACTTACCTTTGCACCGGTTTAAAGATACTGTCAAAAAAATCTAATAAATCAGGGTTACTACACCATTGAAGAATTTTTAAATAACAAAGATTCTTGGAACGATAGTGATATGCTTCCATCTCCTCGCGAGATATATTAAAAATATTGTTTCATACTAAGTACTAAATATTGTATATTGAGAAATTTTTTTGAAAAGAACAAGTACCGAGTTTCTTGCCAGTTCTTCTCGGTGCAAACCTGCTTTCCGAACCTGGCGGTAGAGTCTCGACATTTCATGAGAGCTTATATGTAAGCCTATGTGAAATAATGAATTTCATTTCATTTCATGTATTCAAAGCAGACCTGCAGAGTCGTCATTCCACTAAAATGGCCAACGAAGAAGCTATAGGACACCAGGAAGAAAGGCACCAAAAAGCTTTTATCCATGTAGTGTGAAATCTTCTCCGCCAGGGTTTCCTCCTGGTCCACGTTTTCGACTAAAACAATACACAAAAGCTGGTTTTAATCTTACAGTTTTGTAAACTACTATGTGATAAACAGGGATTTTAATATACTAGGACTAAAATCTATGACTATGACTGACAGTTATAAAATTCATGATTTAATAATTGTACGTTTTTTATCCCATGTTCTAAAAGGATTTTCCCTCTATTTTATCTGAGTCAGTATACCACAATATACGGAACTGTTACTTGAATTATAACTGACTGAAGTTGAAAAAAAAATACTCTATGCATGGATTATTTTGTATCATAAGTACATAAAGATATGATAAACTAATATTACAAGCTTTTATTTAACATTCAATGTATGTTTTCCCGGGTGGAAACTGGAATCTTGCACCTCAATTTTGAAGCAGGTATCATGAAGCGATTGAGCTGAAATTTTGTAAAAAAGTTTAGTTTGGATGACAATTGACAATGCATGGTAAGCTGTGTGACGTTATTGTAAATCAAACATGGCGGAACACCCAAGATGGCGGACTAGATATTTTTAATGCACTCGTACAATATGGGTATCAAATGAAAGCGTTTAATTGCTGGGAGGAATTCGGATAAATTTACGTATAAGTATTGTTCGTTTTTAAAAATATTTTTAATTAAAGATAAATTACTTTATATACCTTTCTTTCGTTTGAACAATGCTTGGATGTCCTTTAACTCGCCTTCAACTTCTTGGGGGCCTGTCCAACCTCGTAACCATTGCAGGCTCTATGAATTTATAAAGATATGTCATATTACTTAGTACTTAACATTTTTTTAACTGAGAGATTAGAATTATTATTAGAACAATTAGATACTATATAGATATAAGTACTTATATAATAAATTGAACACTTTAATCATTTTATTGTGACATTTTTTTCTATATTAAACAGCCAAGTGTAGTAGAAATTGCTGCTTAAGCTATTGATAGGCATATGTACTTTCTATTCTAAGCATTGCAATGTAAGTGATGAATAAGCGTATGTAAATATAATGTGTGCTAAGCACAGAACTAGTACTTGTACTAGTAAATAATGAAAATGATTTGGGGTTACAGTTGCATCATGGAGACAGAACTGGATTATTTTGCACAAAGAATCAGTCAAAAAAAAACATGGGAATCGAACCCACGACCTCTGACGCAGACAGCAGGCTCGCTACCGCTACGCCATTCGGTCGTCACAACAATAGACATTAACTTTTAAAACATAGATATGCTTACTTTTCTCGCATCTTCTGTTCTTTTTCTTGATACAAGCCAGTGAGGCGATTCGGGAACGAAGAATAGTGCAATGACTGCTGCTACCTGTAAATTATTCAATTTGATGTTTACAGTTATTTCTACGGTAAAGCAAAAAAAGGAAACGCAAAAGCAGTTCAATGTTTTCTGTTGATATATTATGTAGATAAGAAGATATCATCAGAACTACTACGAATAAAGGTACCAGACATATCGCTCAAGAGTCGATATCAAGGGCATTATACACCTACATTCTACCATCTTCATTTTCATTCGATTTGATAATATAAAAATATTTCAAAGTTGGACGAACAGACGAGCTCTCTAGCAAAGCGGAAGGTCGTGGGTTCGATTCTCACCACGGACCTCTGTAAAAAAAATGCTCTCGGACTTTTTTTAACTTGGTATTTCGTGCAATATTTCGACCATAGATGTAGAGTGCGTACATTATTCTGTGACGCTCGCCGTCCTGTCCAGTGGTGAGAGGTCATTGACCCTGCGCTCGCACTCGTGTTTTGTTTCACAGAATAATGTCACATTAGAGACTCCGATTTATTATGTGTATAAATAAAAACAGTTTTATGTTTTCAAAAGTCGTAGAGTACTTAAAAGTTGTTAGTTTTGAAGTGCTCATGTGCTAAAAAAAGGTTTTTTTTTTTAATAAATAAATAGTGGACAACATCACGTACATTGCTCCGATCCCTTAGTAAGTAGCTTATGCACTTGTGTTATGGAAATCAGAAACAACGAAGGTACCACAACACCCAAAACTGAGACAATGTAAAAACTTATTTTTCTACATTGCCCCGACCGGGGATCGAACCCGGAACCTCAGAGATCGCAGCGCCTCGAAAACCGGCACGCTAACCACTCAACCACGGAGGTCGTCAAAGGTCAAAGGTTTGGGAGGTCTTACCGTGAATATAATATTAACGAGTGCAACCGTCCGCCAATACAAAAGCAGACCGAAGAGAAACTGCATGAAAATGCCGATAATGATGCACATCGAGCTCGTGGCAGTTAAGGCTCCGCGGAGGTGAGGCTGCGTGATCTCTGCCACGTACGTCAGCACCTGAGTAGTCAAGTTATTTTAGTTCATTAAAGTTTGTACTTTTTTTTTCTCTTTTAATTGAATTCCGTCCAATTTATGAAATGAAATGAAATGAAATTCTTTATTTTTTTTTACATAAGCCTAAATAATAGGCGCGCATGAAAAGTCAAAAACTCTACCGCCAAGTTCGGAATGCAGGTTTGCACCGAGAAGAACTGGCAATGCTTTCCAGAGTACACGTAATGTTTTACGATGTAGGTACTTGATGTACAAGATACTGTAAGTATAATAATAAAGGAGTCGAAAAGCTGTTAAGTTCGAATCGGGCTCCCGCACTGAGAGTCTGGTACGCAAGCCTATCTTTTCTATGAAGGATTTACCTACAAAATAAAATATCAACTAGGTACATTCCCACTTTCAGTTTTTTCCGTTTTTGTTGTTTTTTGTTGTAGGCTCTGCAAAAATTATGAAATTATGAAAAATAAATCGCCAGATAGGTATACGTTAACTAAGGATTAAGTATGAAGTTATAACAGATTTTGTGTTTGATATTATGTTTCTTTATTCCTAAGATAGTTTATCTAGGGATTGAAAAATCAGCCCAGTGAAAGGCGCAAAATTTCATAATTTTTGAACAATTTGAGGTTTTGAGGTAGCTAAGTAACTTTTCAAGGGGCCTAGAGCCCTAGAACAAGGTCCTTAGATAAAGCCAGACGTACTTTCAACATAGTGATCCTGTAAGAGTGCCGTTTTCTCATTTGCCGTACGGAACTCTAAAAACAAACAAAGGATATAGGATCGAGTTGTGCAGTTCAATGATTCTTTCGAGTACCTAACACTCGTACCTGCAAAAGAACCTGCAACATTATTATTGTCTACTCGTAAGATTAAGATGATACTGAGTTTAGATAACATACACATTACATTGTTAAAGAATTAATTAGTATGTCGTCAACAAAACACTTGATGATAATATTTTTATGGCGAAAGTGATATTAGATGCATCATGCAATACGCAATAACTGCACGCGAGGTTTTCTTATCGGCGCTGCACGCGCAGTAATAGAATCGGGAAACAGGACGGCACTTGTTGCCTCTTTGGCCTGTCGTAAAGGTTGTAAGTGCAACAGAGCAGAGCTGATGTAGTAAAAAAACAGTTTCCGTTTTCCCTGACGTACTCGTAGATTCTTTTAATTTTGTTTCGTTTCCATTCCATATAATTATCTTATCGCAATATGTGGCTAGAGCTGTCTATCAGACACTCGCAGAATGACAATCTGCACAGTTACAGACACGCGTACAGGCTGGTCGATGGTCATTATATATGTAGAAGAGAGTTCCAGAGGAACTTACTTACTGGTGCCTCAAGCAGCCCTCCCGCTAGCCCGGTGAGGAACAATGCGCCGTACAGATGCCCCACGCTGGTCGAATAGTGGAACAGCAGCCAGGCGATGAAGAATGGGATGTTCACCATCTGCATCGCGCGCCGGCGGCCCATGGGCGTCGTGACTATACCGGACACTGCGCAGCCGACGGGCACGACTATGTAATTTATTGAGCCTGAAAATTATTGACGGCGGAATAAAGAGATCCTGTTGTCAAATAGTACATTGCTGCAGCGGTCAACAAAAGAAAGAAAGAAAGAAAGATATTTATTTTGCTCTAGCAGTGCCCGCGGACTTCGTTCCGCGTTAGAAATATTTTTGTCCCGGCCCGTTTGTCCCGCGTAAAGCCCGGTTTCCACTAAAGCGGTGCGGAGGGGAGCTGTGTTTGAGTAACCAATCAGATTGCGTCATTTTGACATCTCATCTTTATCTCTACACGCTAAAAACAGCCCTTTTCTTTTCCCAGACAAATGTTTTCTAACTAAAATGTAAGCGTCAATTTGAGCTTTATTGCTATTGCATAAAGTTCATATTAAATTACAAGCATTCACTGTTGTCTAAGCAAAGTAGGTGTTTTCCTAACGTCTTTTTGCCCCGACTATAAAATATTTAGGTAGGAGCAAGGATGCAAGGATAATCCACACAACTGCCACAATAATAATCTTTTTGACAGCATGAAGTCTGTCGGGTCAACGCGACAGCGACGGCGTGAGGCCGTCTTTGTATCGTCCTGCCCCAGAATGGGAAAAGTGAGCGCATAGGGACAAGGAGCGAGAGGAAACAATTTGTGAGCAAGTACCGAACGGGCGCCCTCCCGCGATACGTTCCCCATAATCGCGAGGTTGATTAGGCCATGGGTGGTGGAGGGTTGTCCCTATAATAGTGTAATATAACGATGCCTGAAGTTTCCCCCACCTGGGAAAAAATACCAATCGTTGTCCAACTGACGGGAGCTCCAGACTCCTGCAGACACCGTTTGCAATGTGTGGCACAACCCAGAAATTGACCCCAACTCAGCATGGTGCTGTGTGCTCTCCAAACACACATGGAAGCACATAGCGCTGAATTTCAGTCAAAAAAGGTATTGATAATTTGATGGACGAACGTGTAAATGTGTCAACAGTTGGTACGGATTATATTATCTTTCCTCCTTATACAGATATATGTATGTTTATTATATTTTTTCTCCTCTTTCAGATATATTATGTTTGGTGAACTGTTTGCAAGGATTATACCTTTCCCCTTATACGGATAGATTTTTGGTGAACTGTTTCAGTTAGCTACGGAGAAGTGTTTCACTGTAAAGTCTTACAGGTACATTTTTCGTTGATTGATGATTCGTTTTTGCTGGACAATGCTTCCGCAGAGATTTAGGATTCAATTAGCTCTTTTTACATAAAAGTACAAGAAGTAGGTACGGTTTTTTACACAATGGAATCAAGTTTTTATCTTGGAACCGGTAAAGTACCTACCTATATTTTCGCAGCAAGTAACTTATCGGACTAAGTATCTATACTTATTTATTTATTTATTTATTTATTTATTTGGCAATTAGAACAAGTTGTAACTCATACATGTTAAGGGTCTTAAATACTAGGTTTCAATTCTAATTACAACTCTTAATATAATTGCACATAGTAAAAGGAAGTTTCGAAAAATAAATTACAAACATGCGGGACGTTAAAAGAAAACAACGCTACAAAATACTAAAGAATAAAGAAATAAGATAGAAGAATTAATATGTTCATGATTCTATAAACAATAAGAGAAAATAGAAATGAAATTAAATTGAAATTAAATTAAATGACGTAGAGCAATAGAGTAGACTGACGGAAAACATGGTTCTACTTAGGAAGATAGTTAATTAGATACCTACCTACCTAACTTTTGCTTGTAAATGTTAGTGCAGTTTTATTTTTTGGTACCTAACAAACGAAATAATAAAAATATTATAAATAACGTACCTACGATTAGAAAAGGAAAAAAGTTTAGTTATTTTAATAATTCAAATTTAATATAATAATTTTACAAATTAACATACATGATAGTATTATACTCCTGTATTTAAATATTCGGAAACGGTTCTAAAATTTTTGATGATATTTTTGTGGTTTTCCTTTGTGAGTTTATAATAATATTTACATTTTTCATAAAACCGCGACTTTCCATAAAAAAATTTAAGTGCGAGTGGGGATCGCACACTTAGAGTTCCGTACCTACCATCAAGATTCAAGACCAATCCAACCAAAACACCTCAAGTTAAAAAACGAGTATAAAATCACGTTTGTTGTACGGGAGCCCCCCTTAAATAGTTTTTATTTTTATTTTATATTAATTTAACTATTTATTTTTAAAGTTTATACAGGGTTAAATAAAAATATCGAATCGCTCGGGGCCTGAATTTTGAAAAGTCGTAGAATATAAGTTGTTAGACTACTATATAGTAAAGTAAAGTAAGATTATTTTTTTATACATAACCCTTTATACCTAAAACTAAATATTCTGCGAATATTTTAAGCGTCTACCTGTTGCCGTTAGCAATATCGAGCAAAAACACGCAAAAAAACTCATGTTTCTTGTATAGGAGCCCCCTTAAAATTATTATATTATATTTTTTAGTATTTGTTGTTATAGGGGCAACAGAAATACATCATCTATCTATGAAACTTTCAAGTTTCTAACTATCACGGTTCAGGAGATACAGCCTGGTGACAGACGTACGGACGGACGGCGAAGTCTTATTAATAGAGTCCCATTTTTACCCTTTAGGTACGGAACCCTAAAAAAAATTGAACCGATAGCCCAGGTACTAATTAATAACAAGTAACAAAATTCACTCGTCATTTTACCTTAAGGTGTTGCGGCCCTACCAGCCCGCGAAATTCTTAGTTTTTCGCAAATATTAGACTAACTACACATTGTAAATTTATGGCAATGCATTTTGCGGGCCTACTTTTTATGCATCTACATGTTTTTAATAGAAACTTTGCTCGAAAGTTCCCACTCATCTCATATTGGTTCCCGAAAGATAATTTTTTGCAGTTTCCCAGATTTCTAGCTATCGGGAACCAATATGAAGTAAATGAGTGTTGTTAGGCAGAGTTTTTTGTTATAAAAATGTAGATGCATAAACGTTGTGCCAAAACTCATTGCCATTAGCCTTCGATGTATAATTTGCCCACTATGAGCGAAAAAATAAATAAAATTTGAATTTTCTCGCCCGGATGGTACCCATCGCCCTTAATTAATTTAAGTTTTACCTAAATTGTGTAAAGAAGTATTGAGGTCGCATTAATTATTACTGATACTGATAGCAGACACAATATAGCGTCAGTAATATTATGTTTTGCTGGTGGCAGCAGTAGGTACCGTTATAATTTATGTGTATTTATTTTAAACTAACTTGAATACCTTGATTCTCAAAGCAATGAAATTAATTTGGAAGTACTCGGTCCAATAACAAATAATTATACAAATAACAAAAAAAGGAAATAAATTATCTTGTGGATAGTTTAGTTCCTTTTAGGGTTCCGTACCTCAAACAAAAAAAAAACGGAACCCTTATAAGGTCACTTTGTTGTCCGTCTGTCCGTCTTTCTGTCTAACTTTCTGTCTGTCTGTCTGTCTGTGTGTCACGACCCTTTATTTCAGTAACGAATAAAGTCTTTATTCGTTAATAAAGACTTTATACTAAGAAGAATAAATAAAGATATCGATATGAAATTTGGAATAGGTGTAGATAATGATGGCCCGCCGTTAGTGCAATCATAAAAAAATTGAAATCTTTTTTATTTTTATTTACAAAGGGGGGTAAACCAGGTCGTCGAAATTTTTTTGAGCGAAAAAATTGAGCAAACAGTTGAAAAAAATACCGTCCCCCCTAATCTCCGAAGATTACCAATCGAAAATTCTGAAATAATTATGATTAATAGGGATCAATGTATATTTTACGGGAAAAAATATAATGAACTCTGTATCTATTATACTTTTTTTGGTATTAGCAATTAACCTCATAAATCAAAGTTAAGTTTGCGGTTCGGTAAAAAAGTGATTCTTAGACCCGGTTTCCACCAAAGCAGAGCGTGGTGTGGTTACTCAAACACAGCTCCGCTCCGCTGCGCTTTGGTGGCAACCGGGCCTTATGATTTAACTTTTTCTAATATAGTACGGAATCCTCAGTGCGCGAGCCCGACTCGCACCTGACCAATTATTTTTGTTATTAGTTGATTTTAAAATCCACCAAAGCCTTTAGTTGACAGTTGTTGTGAGTGAAAACTGACACCTAGCATTCGATTTAGGCGTTTCCTAGGTTTAGTGAAAACGGCTGTAAGACATTTAGTACTAAGCTCCAGTCTGTGAACTTAAATAATTTATGATATAAAAAGGCACAGATTTTATAAAAAGGTGACTTACTTATCCAAGATATCTCCGAGGTCTTTAAGTGCAAGATTTCGCCTTCCTTCGGGTTTTGTACGGCAGGAATAAGGATCGTAGGGAACCCGAGAGTCATTCCGTAACCTGAAAAAAACCATCCTCAGTTAGCTGATTCTGTATCGTTTAGTTTGTTAGAACTGGTAGGATTAAAATAATTAAAATCTTTCGTTCAATCAGAGGCCTCCGTATTACAACTAAGTAGGTATTCGATATGCGAAAAATGTTATAGGTAACAACTAATCGCCCGACTTCGAATTGGTGTACCTACACTAAAAATTATTTCACTCTTTGTCGTCGGTTTTTTTGAAGTGAATTTTCCATTTTCATAAAAATCGACTGATTACCCGACACCATGGTTCCCAAGTAAAAGTGTCAAGACTTCCACACAAAAATTATACTTTGTATATTATTATTGTAACGAATAACAGTTTTTATTTTATTTTATAATAATTTATTATAAAATACATTATAATATTTTAAGTGCTAAAATACATAACGTATTTTTAATTTATTGGGTAGTAAGGTAGATTTGTGGATAATATTAAAATAGTGATTATAATATCTAAAGACTACCTAGATATTGTATGCTAATGATTGCAATATTATACTTCGGATAGTTCCCACATTAACTATTATTATATTATGATTGTATATTAATTTAACCCAGGTTTATGAATCCAGTTAAGTTTGTAAGTACTTACTAAGTAGATATTAGCAATGATGATAGCAGCTAATAGCAACTTTAGAGTACACAGAAAATCTAAAATATGTATGTAATTGTACAGTTATGTAAAATCATGGTATACCGTATGGGGTTGCCAGGTTGCAAAACCTTGCAACCCCATACGGTACGGTACGGTACGGTTGTGCACTTTAATTTGGTGGGTCGGGATGACGTTGGTCTATAGACATGATGAGACCTGCTCCTTTTTTGATACGTGAGGAGGAAAAATCCACATAGGATACCTGCTGATAACGCCGGACTCCATTGGGGATGGTGCCCAATAACCTACGGACTTAAAAACCTCCTCCCTGCCGCCGCACAATCTACCGGGAACCGCTGACGCATGGCATTATTCGGCAGGCAGGTCTCTATCGGAAGAGATTGTTGATTCTGCAAAAATGCGAGCTGAGCATCTATGCGTTGATTGGTTGCGTCAATTATACAGCCAAGGGGACAATTGGCTGCTGATGGTTACCGCCGATGGTTGGCCGAAGTACAATTTTTAACTGACTTCGAAAATCATAGCTGTGACTCAGTTTACCGAATGCTGCCTACCCCGTGTCTTCGAAATTATTTCTACCCAACTGAACGGTCTACCCAAGGTGATATTATTTTGTACCTACGTGAGCCGTGTCCTATATAAATCCAGTTAACACTAAAGTTGTTGTGTCGATGTAATATGGATTTTTAAAGCGTGACCCTCAAACATAAATCATGTCCTTAAAACGAATGTTTAAAGTAAAAATTAATAAAATTTAAGTAAAAAACCGGTCAAGTGAGAGTTAGACTTGCTCACTGAAGGTTCCTTACTAGATATCTACGTAGCATAGGTTCTACAAAAGAAGTACTCACTTTTGTTAACAAGCCGCAAAAAAAAAGCTTTGTTTTTAGAGATTTGTTGTTACTAGCAAAAAAGAATACCACTAAGAGAGTTGGTTTTATTTTTGCTTTCCCTAATTCCTACTGATCATAATTATTTGAGATTATTTGATTAAACTTCGATATTGTGCACTGTGTATTGTGGAAATTGTTATATTTAAATGAGGTATAAATTCAAAATAACTTTTAATTTTTATGCAAAACGAGAATGAAAAAATTGCTTTTCCTTGAAACCTTATGTTTCAAAATCACGTTTGCTGTATGGAAGATTTAATTAAAAACTTAAAAATTTGTTTGAATTCAAATGAACTATTTATTTTTAAAGTAGATATAATTATACTTAAATATTCTGGGAACATTTGAAGCGTCCACTTGTTACCATTATCAATATCGAGCAAAAACTATCAAAAAAATCAGTGGTAATTAATTGATCTCAAAAGTAACGTTTGTTGTATGGGCCGCCCCTCTTCCATTTTTTAAATTTAACTATTTATTTTTAAGTGACTATATTTTATTTATTTTATTGAACTCAGCACAAAAGACAAAATACAATAATATGTGTGAATAATATGAGGTGCAAACATAAACTCTTGTGAGTTTTTCCGTGAACCCAGCCGTTGACATAATTAGTAAGTTAGTTATATAAATATAGTATATTTAAATATTCTGTGAACATTTGAAGCATCTACCTGTTACCGTTATAATTATCAAGTAAAAATGAAGTTTGTTATAAATAGGAGCCCCCTTAAGAGCGCGTACAAACTGATTATAGCAGGAAGAGATTTGATTTTTATAGTAGTAGATCAAGTCTTAACGACCTGAAATAAAACACACGAATTTTACATCTTATTGTCGAGAAACTGTACTATTATAAACATAAAAGGATAAACTTTTGTCGATAAAAAAAAATCTTGAAGTTGCATCCAATTTTTTACTATTTTCAATTTATTTCCAATGTTATACGCCCTAGAGCGCCAAGATTTAGGATTATAATTCCAATAAATATTACGAAGTGCATTTACTATTGATTCCTTTTTAAATTATGTATTTTAAAAGTTATTACTGTAAATTATAAATGGCGTTTATTACGTTCTTATTTCGCGTAATACGCGATGCTGTTTTGTACCAAAATGATGTTTTGCGCATGACAATCAGTCACAATCGCTCCATTGAGACGTGAAGACTGTATTTCTGTGCTCCAGGCCGAAAAAATAGTTCTTTGTATGTTTAATATATAAATTATGAATTATAAATGATTGTATGCGTATCGATAAATTATTTGGAGGTGTTAATAATATAATTGTAAGTATGGCCAACAAAAACAATGAGTTTCAAGTTTATTAAAGCATAAACCTTTCTTTCAAATATCGACTTTCACTCTTTATTTTAAAGCACATAATTAACTAGCACTGTATTCCTTCAAGCAGTGACGGCAGGAGGAAGTATATGCAAAAAAAGACGATCCCGATGAATTATGAGATGAGGGAATAGAGAGTGCAACATTTTAAATATTTTGATACTTTAGTTTGCAAATATATATAATATATATTTGCAAACTAAAGCATATAATATATATAATATAGCATCATAAACGACTTATTAATGATAGTATGTTATCTATTTCAAAGGAAATAAATTTCAAGTTATAATGTGCAATAATAATATGTCAAAATATGAAAAATGATAACATTTCAAATTCATTACACATACACTTTATTTGTGAGTAATGAATTCTGTGAAAGAGACTCCGCATAAATATTTTTGCTGGCTTATTTTTTGGGTTCCTTGCCCAAAAGGTAAAAGCGGGACCTATTAACAACGTTCATCTGTCCGTTTGCCTGTCACCAGGCTATATCTCTTGAACGGTGATTGTTAAAATTGTTAAAACTAGGAGGATCTCAAGTCGTCGCAATCATATTTTTTTAGGGTTCTATACCAAAATGATAAAAATGGAACCCTTTTAGTGAGACTTTCTCCGTCCGTCCGTCCGTCTGTCACACTCGATTATTTCAGTAAGCTATCGAAGCTATCGACTTGAAATTTGGAATAGTTTTAAGTAATAGTGACCCAACGTCATTGCAATCATAAAAATTTGAAAATCATTTTTATTTTTATTTAAAAGGGGGGGTAAATCGGATTGTTGTAATTTCAAAATAAGATAACAATATTGAGTGGGGTATCATATGAAAGGGCGTCACTTGTGTATTCTAATACCTATTTTTATTTATTTTTGTGCCCGATAGTTTTTTATTTGTTAGGCAAACTGTTGAAAAAATATCGTCCCCCCCCCCTTATCTCCGAAGTTTATCGTTCAAGAGGGAGGGCGCCACCGTTGCCCTGTAAACACTGCATTACGGCAGCTCCGTATTAATTATTTGAAATAGTGAGAAATAATTGCAAATTATTGGAAAAGCAGTGATCATAAATAGTATAACGTTAAAATAAGTGAAGTGATATAATAATTATTACGCTAATTATTGTAGATAAACAATAGTGTTGTGTTGTTAATCGAGCGCGCGCGCGCGGTGACGTTTACCAAAACATATTTACCTATCTGCCGTAATAAACAATGGAGTGTCAAGCTTGTGCTAAGGATTTAAATAAAACTGATCTGTTAAAATGTGTTACCTGCGGAGGAGCATATCATTATATGTGTCTAAGCATGTCGATGGCTTACTATATGGAGCATCAACACAAACTCAAAAAAACATGGCGTTGCCCACCTTGTGAGAATGTTACTTCGCGACGCAAAGGTGGGGACACGCCCGTGCGACAACAATTCCTCGCGCCCGAATCTACATTCGATATGTCCTGTGATGACCTTAATGTGCATGAAGCTAGTGTTACTAAGCAGCCACCTATAAAAGGTAACGAACGCCCATCGGAGGTCATTACGTACCAGCAATTTGCACTTCTACTGGACTCGCGGCTCGAAACAATGAAAGCTTCTTTGACTAGACAATTTAGAAACGACCTAATCGATGCCCTCGAAAAGTTGAAGTCGGACTTTACCGCAACTACAGAGTTTCTGTCGAGTCAAATCTGCGATCTCAAACAGGAGGTCGCTACTTACGAATCCAAATTTAGAGACATAGAGGACGAGAATCAAAAACTGCGGCATTCTGTTAATCAGCTCCAGCTCGAGCTAAATAACAAGGAGCAGTCTAGTCTGTCCAACGACGTGCAAATCACAGGCATACCGGAGTTCGAAAACGAGTCGCTCACACACATCATCAAGACTGTAGCGGCGAAGATCGGAGTCAATATCCACGAACAGGACATCGCTAGCGTGGTGCGTGCCGGCCCCAAGCGGGCGACCGCTGAGCCATCGGGTACTTCGCATTCCTTTCGCTCGAGACCGATCGTCGTACGACTCATGCGGCGTACAACCCGCGACGAGCTACTGCGGAACGCGCGAGCGCGCCGCGGTGCGAACACCGCCGAGCTCGGCCTACCCTCGCATGAACCGAAGCGATTCTATATTAATGAAAGACTCACAAAAAACAACAGACAGGTCTTTAATAAAGCGCGCGAAGCTGCACGGATTTCGAAATGGAGATTTGTCTGGACTAAGGAGGGCAGGGTATATGCTCGGCGGTCTGAGACCTCGGAAGTTCACTCATTGCATACTGAAGCAGACGTCGATAAAATCTTCAGTGGTACTAGGATTTCTCATAATATTGATTCTTAACACGGCTTTTTATTTACGTTGTTTATATTACAAATGTTTAAAGGAAATAAAACGTATAACATGTAAGCGTCGCGGTCACTTATATAACTTTTGGGTGCAAGTATTTTTATGTTCTGGTCAAATGTTTCATGTTAGAAATAGTCATTTAAATGTTAGTAAAACAATATTGTTGCTGGTATGGATCATAATATTATATCATTTATATCTTACTTCCTACATACTGTCATACAGAAATAAATTATATTTGGTTGTGTATCCTAAAACCTGGCTGCAAACTATATTTATGTGTAAAAACAATATTATTTCTATTAATTTTATATGCCTTAGCTACCTATTTACAATATACACGTTAATTATGGATCCTGAATGTGGCGTGCCAATGGAAAGAGCTCACTCCTCCCAAATCATACCTATTATTATCTATATTAATTACTTATATATCCTATCAACCTCGTCTTCAAATGAATATACTATATTTGTTTTATATATACTTGTGCAAAAAAATTTGGTTATTTTAGTAAACAAAAGGTAAGAAGTCTAGCTTTTTAAAATTAGGTCTATTTAATGCAGGTTCGCTCAATACTAAACAGGACGAATTTTCAGTCGCTCTGCACTCTTTTTCTCCTGATATTTTAGCTATTAATGAAACTTGGCTCAAAGCAGGCGAAGACGCACTAGCGCCCTCTGTTAAAGGCTACAAGCTGATTCATCAGCCACGGCCACCTGAAGTTCGCTCCCGAGGAGGGGGGGTAGGCTTTTATATCAAGCAAGGAATAAGAGTCCGCAAGTGTTCCCACCCGTCGGGGCCAGCGGAAGTCGAGCAAATGTGGGTATCTTTAAATATGAACTTACATAAAATCATAGTTGGCACAGCTTACCGGCCTCCCTGGCTAGACATAGATAAATTTTTTGACACGTTAACAGAATCCATTTTATTTTTCTCTAAATTCGATAAAATTATTCTACTAGGTGACTTCAATATCAACCTTTTAAATAACAATAGTAGCACCATTCAATTTAACAACTTCTTAACCTACACTAATCTTAAAAATTATGTAAATGAACCAACACATTTTACGTCTCACAGTAACACGCTCATTGACGTGGTCTGTTCTAATATACCTATTATTAATCTTACCGTTAACCACAACCCCGAACTAGGCGGCCATGCGTTGGTTATAGCCGATGTCAAAATTAGCAAACCTAAAATTCCTGCAAAACGAATAACATACAGACCAATAAAGAATATTAATATGACAGACTTTAACAAAGATCTTGAGAATGAGAATTGGACAGCAATTGTCAATGAAGATGATGTTGACAAGATGGTGGAGTCATTTAATACTATTGTTACTGATCTCTTTAATAAGCACGCACCCCTTAGAACAGTTATGACTAAAGAGCAATTCAGCCCCTGGATAACAAGCAACGTTCGGTTTATTATGAGGTTACGAGATGAGGCTCATGCTAAATACAAACTGTCACACTCTGACGATGATAAAAGGAAGTATAAGGAAATGAAAAGCCTTGCACATGTTAGCACTATTAGCGAAAAAAAAGCTTATTATAATTATCATATTAATGCGCATTTACGTAATTCTTTGTTACTTTGGAAAAATCTTAAGAAAAACGTCCTTCCCAATTTCAAAAACAACTGTGATCTACCATTGCACTTTGATAATCCTGATGTAATAAATGACAACTTTTTAAACTTACCTGGCGCTGATGTAGTGGATCAGTCTGTTTTAGATTACTTTCAGTCTCAAAAATTGTCGATTTCTAAAAACTTGGCGATTGGTGCGGTTAGTGAAACTGTTGTTGCAAAAATCATCCTGGGGATTAAGTCTAATGCCCAAGGAATAGATAAAATTAACATGGACATGATTATCCTTACACTGCCTACCACGCTTCCTGTTATTACAGCTATTGTTAATAAATCTATATTATCTTCCAAATTTCCTTCTCTTTGGAAAAAAGCATTAGTTATACCTTTGCCAAAAAATAATAATCCAACTACATTGAAAGATCTTAGACCAATTAGTATTCTTCCCTATCTATCGAAAATATTGGAAAAAGTCGTATATAACCAAGTAATTAGTTTTTGTGAAATCAATAATATCTTACCCTGTTTTCAATCCGGATTCAGGAAACACCGTAGTACTGCGTCTGCACTGTCGGATGTCGTTGACAATTTACTTGCCACCCAAGACTCGGGAAAGGGTAATATTCTAGCCTTGTTGGACTTTTCTCGTGCCTTCGACTCGATAAATATAAAATTAATGCTAGCCAAACTTTCATACTATGGATTCTCTTTGACGACAGTTCAATGGTTTGCTAGCTATCTTCAGGATAGAACGCAGCAAGTAGTCATACGCAGGTCAGATGGTAACGATTTAGTGTCTAATCTCAAATCGGTAAATAGAGGGGTACCACAGGGATCAATTTTAGGACCCCTACTATTTATTTTGTACTCGGCTGATATCATAAGTTGCATTGAGAACTGTCAGTACCATTCATACGCTGACGACCTTCAAATATATGTACCAGTTGATCCTCATGACATTAGTAGCGCAGTAAATAAAATGAATAAAGTCCTAAACAATATCTCGCAGTGGTGTCAACAAAATGCGCTTATTTTGAATCCCACAAAGTCAAAATTTATGATTATGGGTACTAAGAAGCGCGTTGACACCATTGTTGCTCAACAGCCTATATTAACTGTTGATGGCGTTAACATAGAACATGTGGATGAGGCTCGAAATCTTGGGCTTCGTATGGACGAGGGTCTACGGTTCGAGAGCCATGTCGTGGAACTAGCCCGAAACTGCTTCTACAGACTGAAGGCTTTGTACAAAATCAGACCTTATATCAGTGTTGACCTTAGAATCAGACTTTGTGATACGCTAATATTGTCAAAACTGAATTACTGTATTACAGTTTATGGTCCGTGCCTTTTAGGTAAATCGTGGTGTCTAATTCAGCGCATACAAAATGCATGTGCCAGATTTTGTTTCAGAATTCCACCGAGAACCCACGTAACACCCTACCTTAATGAGCATAACCTACTGAATATGAAGAATAGATACAATCTGTTAGTTGGCACTCTAATGTTCGGCATAATCGAAACAAAGCAACCGTCATATTTGTATGAAAAATTGATATGGCGGGATTCACATCGAAGTAGAACGTTAACACCTCCGTTATCTATGCCACGTCACAGATCTGCAGCATTTCGTGGTAGTTTTAAATATCTCGCCACGAAATGCTGGAACAACATACCTCCACCCATACGTGCGGCCAAGTCAAAATTGGTTTTCAAAAAATTATATCGTACGTACTTACTTAATATTCAAAAGACCCAAACTTAATTTGTGGCTTTACAATATTATTATTATTTTATACCTACCTATACATCTATTTATATATATATATATATATATATATATATATACGTTAAAGTTATTTTTTCCAATTAAAATTATAAGCTTTTCCATTCTCTATTTCTAAAAATATAAATTATTATTATTATTAAGCAGCTACATTATTTAAGGCCGCTTCCCTCAGCAGGTAACTGACAGAATATCAGCGTTGTGGATACGTTGGTACCCACAACAAGAAGCTGAGTCAGGACCTTTTTGTTGGCACGACACATTTAGGATCTACCTACTTATATCATAATATTATTATCGTTAAGTTTTATAGGTTAAGATATTTTTAGGTTAAGTATTTCCATATGTGTTGTGTTGACAAATAAAGATTTTCTATTCTATTCTATTCTATTCAAAAAATCTAAAATAATTATCATCAATAGAAGTAAACGTATATTTTTACAGAAAAAATAAAATCATCTTTCTAACTTTTATACATTTTTTTGAACCACCAAAAACAAAGTTAGGTTTGTGGTTAGCCAACAAAAGTAAATTAGGAAAAAAAAGATGTAAATTGATAATTTTAATAACTAAAGTGATAATTTTAATGTTTTACTTCTTTCATAGTATGGAACAGATGTGCAAAGAAACGACGATCTTATAGACAATCGTCCAATTTCGAATTGGAGTACATACTGCCACACTTTGTAGTGGCATTAGAAGTCGGTTTTATGAAAACAATTTTTCATTTTTTATTTTATCAAAATAGATAAATAGAAATTTCATAAAGAAAAAACTCCTTACGCTTCGTTAAAAAGATCGCAACTGGCTGTACCCAGCCAAAAATACCCATCAGACTAGCGCCATTGCTCCGCTGTATTGGGCCAGGAAGGTCCCAAATTGCGGACTGAGATTGAGAAATCGTTTTTATAGTAAGGAGCCCTCAGTGCTCGAGCCCGCACGTACTTGACCAATTTTATTTATTCATTATTTAAAAATTCATCCAATTTGTTATAATTTTGAATGCATGAAGCATTAAACAGGGTCATCGTGTTTTTAATAGTAGGGAATCCCAAGTAAGGGTCGACCTTCACCGAGCTGTTTATTGGATGAAAACTATTTTATATCCAATTTAATACGTCAATAAATATATCGCAAGTGGGTTGCCTAAAAAATTTCAGTCCAGGATATGATTAATTAAGAATTAAAAAAAACCATTGTAACATGGACTCCTATTTGTTACAGTTTAGTTGACATCTTAGTTCAAATTAGATTGGATTAGCGATTCAGGTCGCAAATTGCAATTGTGCTTATTTACCTATGATTTTATTATCCGTTAACTTTCTTTTGCCAAAAAATATAGAGCAGAAATACTTTCCTCAGCCAGGAAAGTATTTCTGGCAAAAAGCACTATTTATAACATCCAATCTAATTTGAACTACGATGTCAACTAAACTGTAACAAATAGGAGTCCATGTTACAATGTTTTTTTTTAATTCTTAGTCAATCCTATCCTGGACTGAAATTTTTTAAGCATCCCGCATCGTGTTTTAATTAATAATTTGCATAATCGTGTTTTAGGAATTAAATTGCATATAAAATAGTTTTCATCCAATAAACAGCTCGGTGAAGGTCGTTGTATAGCGGGATCCTAGACTATAATTTTTTCACTTTTCATGCATTTTTTTTAAATTTATATTTACAAATAAATTGTCCTAACCAGTCAACTCTTTTTGTCAAAGATTTGTTGACTTCAGATAATAATGACTGCTAATTTTTGCATGGGATAATTACTGTCGTATCGTTAAATATGAAAATAATAGATGGGTATTTTCATACTCTATGGGTATTTTATGGGTACGATACGTTTGCAAAGAGGACGTCAATATATAATTAACGTTAGACGTTAATTGTATATTGACGTCCCAAGAAGACCTAAAAGGCTTCTCTGAGGAATACTGTAGCTATTAGATTCATGATCGGATTCAAACATCCCAATGTCTTTTTTAATTTTTGTCATGTTTGAATCCGATCATGAATCTATCATGATCGGATTCAAGCATCCCAATGTCTTTTTTAATTTGTGTCATTTTTTAAAATACATACCAAAAAATAAAGTTTAATCGATTGTTTTATTCGCATTAAAAATGATTGAAAAAAGGTATTTAAATTTTTGTATAAAATGCCAAGAATCATTTTTCCGACAACTAGGTGATCTGCAATGCACCCGAATTTATCTGATTATCTTACCTATAGTGATCGCGGTTTTGTTGAGTTTTGTTGACAGTATTTGACAGTACACGACTTTTTTTTTTGCTTTCCGCCCCCTCTTAAATATTTATTTTATTCTTTTTTGTATTGGTTGATAGCCGCAACAGAAATATAAAATCTGTTAAATTTTTAAGTCGTTAGTTAAGTTCAAGAGATACAGCCTGATGACAGACGGACGGACGGACGGGCGGACAGCGACGTCTTAGTAATAGGGTACCGTTTTTCCCCTATAAGTACGAAACCCTAAAAAAACATAAGGAGATGGAAACCGGATTTTGAATAAATAAATATATAAAAAGTAACAAACGCAACCGCATTTCTTGTTTTCTTTTTTGGTCATATTTAATATAATTAATTGATCAGCAATGTCGTGATGAAGTTTAGGTTGGTATTTATGTATCGATTTAGCTCAATGAAATATAATATTACAACCTTAGTATTTACCTACTTTACTTTATAATTGCAATTCTAAAACCTAATATAGGTAAAGTCCTAAACTAAAATAAATAAGGAAATCTAATAAGATTATAATAACTAAGGAATTTACATAAACAAAATGATGAGAACTAAATATTAATTCAGCGTGTTAAAACATAAAAATATCAAAAATAGCTTATTTCAAGAAATGGTATCGATGCGTAACGAAGACGAATTTCCGCAACAAATGTAAAAAATATGAATCACTTGTAAGAGTTCCGTACCCAAAGGGTAAAACGGGACTCTATTACTAGACTCCGCTGTCCGTCCATACGTGCGTCTGTCACCAAGCCGTATCTCTTGAACCGTGATTGTTTGACACTTAAAATATTCACAGTGATAATAGATAAAAATAGTCAAGATACCGGCCCATCCGAAAATTTTAAGTAAACGTTCTTCATTCAAGAAAATGTAGCGACATCTGTCTAAACTCCTGCGAAATACATGTTTATTTTTTATATTTTTTATCTATGTGTCTGTGGTCACCTTGCCTGCAATATTATTATTAATTATTCAAAAAAAAGAAATAGGTCTTTTTACCTATCTACCTATACTGACTACTGCCGGGGGGGTGCAAAATAGTCATTCTTGCTCCCTTAAACTCGCGACATTTTTTCACGCTGTTCGCCCTGTCTTTAGTATACAAGTCAGTGACATGACAGTGATGCATTTTTCTTGCCGCTTTAATAACATAAATACTTACCTATTAAAAAACGGAAAATAAAACTTAATATTTTACGTTTTTTTTGCCTTTTTGGAATTTGGCGGTCTGAGCTTTGCCATAAAGCCGGATATACTTACTTAGTTAGGCTTTTTAACTGCGTGTCCGGACAATACCAACGTTGCTGCCTGTTCCTTTATCAGGCTTTTAACATTTCGCAAACGAGCGATAACGATTTTTTTTTATTATATAAGGTAATAATAAAAAAAAACACTTGAATTTACATACAACATTTCTGTCGTAACAGCTAATACTAATGCTCGTTTTCACCAAAACTTAACCAAACGCCTAAGCCTATAGGTGACTGTTTTCACTTACAACAACTGTCACAGTTAACTAAGTACTAGGTAACTAACTATCCCCCCCGAAACTCGTAACTTTGGAACCCTCAGTTCGCAAGCCCGACTTTTATATTTAGATTTCACCTGCTTGGATTTTGGATTTTACTTTTAATAAATAATCTCGAGCACTGTGTTGCACTGTGGAATTTCAAGGAGAAATAGGATCAATTGTGTTAGTTAATCCAGGGTACCTATGCAGCATACTACCTCTCACTTTCCAACTATATAATATTATCAACGTATCTCATTTTGTATTAGATAGATACATTATAATAATAGGTATGTATAAAGCTATTTATTATAATTAAGTAGGTAATAAATGGGTTTAAAATAAGTATTTTAAGTCACGTAGTACGTACTCGTAGGTAAATATATACTATTAGACAATACTACAAAAGACAATTAGACAATGGTGAAAAAATATTCATACTCATGCATATCCATCTATATTAGGCCGTTTTTAATTATTACAGTATGCAGGTTAGATACCTACTTATCTTCTTTAGTTGCAGACTATTTCGTGACTAACACTACATTATTATTTCAATCCACAGAACAAATTAATGTGATGATAATTTACCTGCTTACCTACTACTTACTACTTAGGAACATTGGAACAATAAGCGGCAAAACGTGTAAATGGAGAGTGCATAACCTGTTTGCCAAGTTCCATAATATAGCTTGCAAATGATATTGGCAACTGGTTACTGAACCCGGGTCTCCTCTCAGATTGAAAAGGATTGCCTGCAGACAACTACGGTTAGAATGCTCACCCAGTGACTCAACACAGCTTTACAACTCGAGCCAAGTATTTACCATATTTATTTTTTGAGGTATGTTTAGCGCTGAACTAAATTGTTACCTACTTTGGAGAGTGCGCTTAGGAACTCCACAATCTAGTACCCCTTCACCTTTCTACCAAAGAACCGCAATCCGCCGAGAGACTTCTCTCAGCGTATTGTGTCTTTATGTGGTTGATGTCCAGCGAACTCGAACCTTTTCCTTCCACGTTTCTGATGCGTACCGCTAAGGTGTGGAACAAGTTAGAATGCTTACTCAGTGACTCAACACAGCTTTACAACTCGAGCCAAATTCCTATGTTTGGCGCTGACCTAAACTGTTTAGCGGTTTTTTTACAGGATATACCTACTTTGGAGAGTGCGCTCAGGAACTCCACAATCTAGTACCCCTTCACCTTTCTACCAAAGAACCGCAATCCGCCGAGAGACTTCTCTCAGCGTATTGTGTCTTTATGTGGTTGATGTCCAGCGAACTCGAACCTTTTCCTTCCACGTTTCTGATGCGTACCGCTAAGGTGTGGAACAATCTGGTAGCTTCTGTGTTTCCAGCCAAGTACAATCGGAGTGCCTTCAATAGAGGAGTGATAGGCAAGCGCGCTCTATCCTAGACGTCATTCATTTCTGTCCATTAGACATGATTGAAACATATGACAACGATGATGACATACGGATCCGAGACATGGTCGTTTACTATGGGTCTCATAAGAAGGCTCAGAGTCACTCAGCGGGCGATGGAGAGAGCTATGCTCGGAGTTTCTCTGCGGGATCAAATCAGAAATGAGGAGATCCGTAGACGAACCAAAGTCACCGACATAGCTCAACGCTGAGGCTCAACGTATCGCGAAGCTGAAGTGGCAATGGGCGGGGCACATAGCTCGTAGGACCGACGGACGTTGGGGACCCAAAGTACTGGAATGGTGACCCCGCACGGGTAAGCGCAGTGTTGGCAGGCCTCCGACCAGATGGACTGACGACAAAAGGGTCGCGGGAAGGCGCTGGATACAGTTAGCGCAGGACCGTGCGGGCTGGAAATCATTGCTGGAGGCCTTTGTCCAGCAGTGGACGTCCGTCGGCTGAAACGAAGGAACGAACGAACGAAGACATGATTGTAATCAAGCGCCAACCTATCAATAATTAAATAATTGGTCAGGTGCGAGTCGCGCGCGTCTGAGGGTTCCGTACTACTATAGAATAACATCTTCGGCTGCATCATCACTTACCAGCTAGCGAGATCGCGATCAAGTACTAACTTGTACTGTTAAAAAAACGTATTCACCGTTATCGTAATCGCTTAAAAATTCTGCTCGCTGATTGGGTCCTTGATTTAAGTCTGCAGCCTTTCGTCAGAATTTCGCTAACGATTGCGATGACGACGAATACGTTTTTCTTGCGCAATCATACTTATTTATGCTACTGAAACGCTTACCGAGGAGCAGTAAATTCTTTACGCTGACTGCCAGCAGCTGAGGGAGGGCCGTCCGGAAGTTCTTCTGGTACCCATAGTGATACTGATCTGGCACAGTATCCTTCGCAAGTGACGCCATCTGTAAATTACGTTCTACATCAGTTTTTAGGGTTCCATACCAAAATGGTAAAAATGGAACCGTAATGGTGAGACTTTCTCCGTCCGTCCGTCTGTCACACTAATAAAAACGTATTCATCGTTATCGTAATCATTTACTAATTCTCCCCGCTGATTGGGTTTTTGGTTTGCGCTAGCCAATCGCAGCGCAGAATTCGCTAGCGATTACGATAACGATGAATACATTTTTCTTACGCAATCAGACCCCTGACCCGGGTTTCATAGCTAGGTTCTGCTGAAAGGGGGTTCATAATCAAGCTTGAAGCAGCTATGCCATTCCGTTACTACATCTATATCGAATATAATATATTTACTTAAAATTATTTACGAATATATCGAACATAATACAGAAACGCAGACGAGACTTGCACAATTCCCCTTCACTGCAAGGTCCGCACTCCGCAACCGGCCTTTGCAAAAGGCTATATTCATATTTTATGTCACAGACCGATTGTATTTTATTTTTGTGATAAGACCATTGGCATTTTAATCTATGGACCCCGGGTGTTTTACAAAATACACGAAAAAAGTGCCCCGAGACACCTATATAAACGAGGGTACGTGTGTATTTTTATAAACAAACTAAAACATTGTAATTTATGTCTTTAATCATTATTATACAGCCCAATTTAGCTTAAGTGCGATTGGAACTCTTTTCGCGTTTTGGCATTCATTAAGTTCGGACACTTTTTAGCGCTGACCCGAAATCCTTAGTTTATAATATATCAATGGATAAGACAAATAATAAATTATACAAGATGCTCACATCCCACAGTTTTGCAGAAACGCTGGGGCTATTTTATTTCGTTTTTCGAAGTTCTCGTAATAAAAAAATGTCCTAATAGTCTCATCTATATCAATTGTATGAGTTAAATTATAACCAGATAAACCTTATTTTTAAATATGCCCATTCAAATATAATTAAAAAAAAAATTTAAAACTAAACTAGGTAGATAGGTGTACAAGAAATTAAAATAAATGTAACACAAATTACATTGCACCTAAAGATAAAATATTGAGGCAAAAGAGATAAACTAATCGTTCAACTAGTTTCATTAGTTCCACAAAATGTAAATTAATAGTCCTGGGTAGTAAAATGTAAATAAAAAGTTATAAGAGTCCTGTGAACTACGATACGAGGTCCCCATTTATTCAAAATACCAAATGATTTGTAATTCGTGCATATTTCGATCATGTTGTGGTGTTATTCGGATTCATGTAGTAATAATCTATGCTCCTGGCCATATTTGGTTCGGAAATACTTCTTTAAAACGAAATAATAATCAATTTTGATCAAATTTTTTATAACTTTGGTCGAGTTCCGTAATACCAAAAATTATGAATGAAAACTTGTAACTTTCTTTATTAACTGGTGTTTTTCTTTAGCTGGACAATAAAAACTGTGCTCCTGAACTAATGCGACGTGAGATAGTGTTGTTTTTATTACAAAACAAATAAGCAGAAAACATGTCCTCTTTGACGTAAAAATAAGCAAACGTTTACAATTTCTTTTAACAAAAGTATTTCGGAACCAGATATGGCCAGGAGCATAGATTGTTACTATACAAACCCGAATAACACCACAACGTGATCGAAATTTGCACGAATTACAAATGATTTTGGTAATACGTATGTATGGGAGACATCGTGGGTAAGCGGACTCTTAATAAACTTTCATACAAACATGGAATGAAAATGTCAAAACAATACTGCAGCATTACTGCTATAAGAGATGGTGGTTGGGTCCCAGATATTGTATCAATAGTTACATAGTTTGATCAAGTAGGTATTTTACATTGTTTAAATTACTTAAATAATATTTACTAATTTCGCCCTAATCAAGTATCGTGGTTATGACAAATCAACTTATGGCTTATCGTCTGGCACGAATCGATTTTAAAAATCTTGCACGATTTAACTGCAACAACAATAATGTTTTTGTTCGGATATACGAGAAAATCATTAACACCATAAAAGGGTTATTCAAGCAATTCTTAGTGACCTGTAGGTTGAAAAATATGAAGACAATTACATTAATATCATATACCTACGAGTACTTCGGGTATTCAAACTAAAGTTCCGTAGCAGAAACACGATTGGCTACAATTTTCTCGATACAAAGTTCTCCCAAAAGTTCCAATTTTTATCGGAAACTACAATGACTGTAATTGTATTTTTTTTAATGGGTCGGTAAGCAAAAATAATACAATGAATAATAAAATAACACGAGGATTAGTGCTAAAGTTTTAATAATTCTAAAATATGAAAAAATATTTATTAGTTTTTTAATAATTAGATAATATGTTGTTTTTATTCTGTCATATTCTACCGCAACGCTACCTGTTGCATCTACCAACGTATTTTTAAGAGTGAGAAGAACAAAAATGAATGAATGAATCAGTGTATCACCTTAAATCAAGAGGAACCTATAATTTATTCTACATAAGTGTTTAGCACAAAGTGAGTGGCCACCTGACCTCCGCAAGTCGTTAAGGATAAGCTAAACACAGTGGCACAAAGGTTAGAGCAATTTTCCTATTGAGATCAATGGCCTTACACATAGGCTTATAAATCTATGGACGACAAGTGTAATACAAAATTCACGAAAAAAGTGTCCCGAGAAAACCTATATTAACGAGGGTACATGAGTATTTTTATAATCAAACTAAAACATTGTAATTTATCTCTTAAACCATTACTATACAGCCTAATTTTCAAACACGAGACTGAAGTGCGATTGTATGTCTTTCCCATAGAGATACTATGTACTATGGTCTTTTCGCGTTTTGTATGTCATTCGGTTCGGACACCTTTAAGGCCCCTGTACTAGCCAACGACCTTGAAGTTCCGGGCGGAGCTAGAAATTTTCCCCGCGCCGATCGCCTTACCCCCGCTACAATATTTCGCAACTGCGGTGTGCATGCGGGATAGTGTTGCCGAACTATCGATATTTTGGACATCGGCAGTTGGCATTGAAATTCGTCTATTACATCGATATTTCATTGAATATTGAAGTTCAACGATTAGTATAGATGTTAGGTATTATTTGTGTATCAAAAATATTGAAAGCCACTTTCGCCTCAACTATCAATTGAGGATTATCGATCGGAAATCATAAATTCGAGCCATGGGTTTCATTTTCCACCTCTAGGGCCTAGGCAAAAACATAGGCCTAGGTGTAGGAGTATATGTGTGTATGTCTGTCTGTGACATCGTAGCTTTCAGTTGGATTGACCGATTTTGATGCGATTTTTTTATTTGAATGCTATAGTTTCCGTGCAGTTGTTCTTAGCTACGTTTGGTTAATATCGGTCCGGCAATGTAAAAGTATCAGCTCTTTTCCGAAATGATGTAAAGCATTTTTTTTACCACTCCTTCAATATAAGTATCAAATGAAAGAGCTTGACTGTTAGAATACTATACTATGACAAAGGAGACAATTTTTTAGGCCCTGTAGAAATTGCACTTTTGTACTTTGTTCTAAGAAAATAAAACCACAAGTATGTAATAAGTTGGAAAAGGATTCTAGACTTTTATTTCACACCATTTTGATTTTTGCACACCGATCAAAAGACATGAGTAATGACGGACATTGGACATTATTACAACCATAGATTACACAGATGTCAGAACCTAAGTTTTTTTTTTTGATACATGATGTTTGGATTCCTGCATTTTTATAATTCATAAACAGGCCCACTGGGAATGAGAGCGTTTATTAATCAAATCATACTTAAAATAAGTAACAGATTTATCATAGTAAACGGTGTTGATTTCATATAAAAATCTAACCGGATTAATTAAGCCATAAAAAAAGAGGTAATGTTTTGATATTCAATGTTCCTGTTCATCAGTTCTTGGTTCTTGTCATTTCCAGTTACTTGATATTACCTATACAAAAAAAGCGTAGGTACCTATATCGAAACGTTTTATTATTTTTCGTTGTCAAAGATAACTGCATTCATCTCTGGGACTTCCGGTAGACACATAAAAAGTCTTCTCAATATTTCTTCGAAAAGAGTTCGAGTTCCCTGTCCCACAGCTCCTGATTTTTATTTATTAGATTTTTCCAAGATTTAATCATGAAACGAAATTAGAAGTTTATTGACTTATTGACCTAATACCTAACTACACTTTTATGTTATTCCCGTTTTAAGTATTTCTTTGGAAAATGGATCACCCAACTTCACAACACAGTTTTCTCAATTGTACTACTAGATTTCAACACAATGTGCGAAAACAATTACTGTCCGAACTGCGAGACAGCAGCAGTAAGTAGGAATAAGCTTAGTTGCTTATCCCGTAAATAAGGCTTAGTTGCTTTTTACCATTCTATTCACAAGATCATAAGAATTAAATCAACATAAGTTTTACTAATATACGTGACAATTTTTGGTGGGACTTATCCCCATACAAAAAGTAATAGACTTCTTTCAATCCCAAGGTTGCCGTCGACACCACAAAATAGCGAATAGTGATAAAACAAGAATTTTTCATTCAAAGAAGTGTCACGTAAAACGTGTAAAGCGAGATGCAAATCCCAGCACTATTAAATTTACATCAGAATAATCGATATGAATTAATAAACGGCTCCAGAGTAACAAGAAGCGTGACCTTCCCGTCCAACAGTCCGAATCACACTGCCGCCCGTCGCCCGCGCACCGATTCGTCCGTTGATATTTACGTAGAAAACTAAGAAAATTATTTTTAGCCTTATTTTTCATTATTTTGACAAGCCAAACGTACCAATTCTGGAAAAAGTCTCGTTAAATATTTGTGCGAAAGCCAAATACTAAAATTCATTGCCGTTTAGAAGTAGTTAAAAGAATTCTAACAAAAAGGACTTCACTTTGAAAATTTTTTTCATTCACTAATAATGTATTTAGAATAATTTCAAACGTTCCAATTAAAGATAAAGGTTCAATATATATCATATATTTTTTCTGTAATTTTACATTCACTCAGTAAGGAAGAGTTACACGGAGAAAACCGGAGAAAACCTCTTGTTTGCTAGTAGACAAGCCTTAAGCGCTGACCCCAAATCCTTAGTTTAGGGGCAATAAGTAGTTAATCATCATTATAATATAGACAGTGTAAAATGAAATGACTTGGCATAAGAGCCTCTGTATTCTAGGCCTGCATAAAAAAATCTGTATCCTGTTCTAAGCGGTTTTTCCTAGAAATACCCGTTATTCAAATTGATTAATAAATGGCTTCGAAAAATCCTAAAAAATAAACATGTGTAGGTAATACTTTCATTCCAGAACCCTTAATGCGCGAGTCCGACTCGTGGTTGGCCGATTGTCCTTTTTAGGGTTCTATACCAAAATGGTAAAAATGGAACCCTTATGGTGAGAATTTCTCCGTCCGTCCGTCCGTCCGTCTGTCACACTCAATTATTTCAGTAACTATAATACCTATCGACCTGAAATTTGGAATAGTTATAGACAATTACTAGTAGGGCGCGTGGGTGCGCGGGCCACATGTGGCCCGCGTGCAGTCTTCCCGCCCATAAAGGTATCGCCGTCATCTTCATCGCTTGTTGGAATCCGATTGGCAGTGAGCTGAAAAAAAATACCAAGGAGCACTGTCATTGTTTTAAAGATAGTTAAGGGATGTTCGAACAAAATATACGCTGAACCTCATCCGGATGAGGTTCAGCGTATTTTTTGTTCGAACAGCCCTTAACTATCTTTAAAACAATGACAGTGCTCCTCAATCATCATCCAAATCCTAGATCATTGTCTCTTCTCATATTATGTACATTTTCCATGGAAAGATAAATTCCGCCACAGTGAATTATCTTCCATGCATCCCGTAGAACTTGATATCCTGATCACCTCTTGCTAAGAAACCACTCTCTTGTCTTTTATACTTTCCGAGATAGAACAACTCGAAATTTGTATGGCGGCCATCTTGAATCCGCCATTTTGTTTTTTTTTCAGCACACTGCCAATTGCATGAAGTTCTGAGTATTTTTTGTTTCAGCAGTCCCCGCCTAACTATAATACCTTGCCCATGCTCCTCGACAGTCTTCAAAACCCTCAATCATCATCTCATTCCACATTTTTCTCTGGGACTCCTCCGAAAAACCGCATCAAACTACTGCATGTTTTAAAACTTGTGGTCTCTTGCATATTCCCCATACATTTTCTATGGAAAAATAAATTCCGCCATTTTGAATTTTTTTTCTATCCATCGAATAGACCTTCAGATCCTGATCACTTCTTGTCAAGAAACCACTCTTCCATCTTTTATACTTTCCGAGATAACGACGAAATTCGAATGGCGGCCATTTTGAATCCGCCATTTTGAAATTTTTTTCAGCTCACTGCCAATTGCATGACATTTCGAATGACATTTGGTCGAGCACTCCCCACCTATCTTCAATATCCTCCCCGTGCTCTTCACCCGTCTTCGAAATCCTCAATCATCAGCTCTCTCCATATTTTTGTTCTTAATGATTTTTTCCCCTCTTTACGAAATGATTAGTAAAAAAAAAATTTTTCATACAAAATTGTTCAGGAGAGGTGATCAATCAGTGAGTCAGTCAGCACAAGCAGCTATATATATTGTAATAATGAGCCATCGCCATTGCAATCATATAAAATTGAAAATTGATTGATATAGTAATTTTACTGCATCGAATTAAAAGTCGGAGTATAGGTATGAACTGAACTACAATGCGTTTCAAATGAGAATAGGACTGTCATTGTGTTTGCATCTCTCTTACACCCATCAGTCTCTGTTGTGTGTGAGCGGGAAACGAATAGAATGTCAGTCCTATTCTTATTTGAAACGAGTATTACCTTCAGTTTAAATTTCCGCCATAGATTTCCGTGATTTGTTTGACAAAAGTCCTATACAAACCTTGGCCACAACTAGGCATTGATAGACTGACGTATATGTGCCTCGGCCCACATTTAGGTACACGTTCGTCCATCAATGCCTCTTTTTCTGGCCGCTGTAATAATGTAGAATGGGCAGCATTCAGCACTAAAAGAACAGATTTTTACGCCATGCTCGAGCAAAAGAGTTAGATTTACCCAGGCCATATCGATGTTATTGTTACATGAATTTAAATAACTTTGCATAGGTAGGTACTCGCTTATTGTTAAAAGATTTTCCACACTTATTATTAAAGTACTAAAACAAATGAAACATTTTTCATCGTATCACAATTCACATACATATAACCACAGATATATATAACTACTAGCTGACCTGGCAAACGTTGTTTTGCCCTTAATGATATAAAAAAAACCGGCCAAGTGCGAGTCGGACTCGCGCACCGAGGGTTCCATACCATAAAAGAAGTAAAACATCAAAAGAATCACTTTTGTTCATGATTTTACGAGTTTAATTTACATATAAGTACTTTTGTTGGCAAACCGCAAACCTAACTTTGTTTTCGGCGGATTATTGTTATTAGCAAAAAAAGTATAATAGTTAGAGGGTTGATTTTATTTTTCCTGTAAAATATACGTTAACTTCTATTGATCATATTTATTTCAGATTTTTCGAATTGTAAACTTCGGAGAAAAGGGGGGGGGAACGGTATTTTTTTCGACAGTTTGCCCAATATATCAAAAACTATCAGGCATAAAAATAAATAAAAATTGGTTTTAGAATATACAAGTAACGCCCTTTCATATGATACCCCACTCAATATTGTTATCTCATTTTGAAATTTTGGCGACCCGGTTTTCCCCCCTTTTTAAATAAAAATAAAAACAATTTTCAAATTTTTACGATTGCTACGACGTCGCGTCACTATTATCTATAACTATTCTAAATTTCAGGTAGATAGCTTGAATAGTTACTGAAATAATCGAGTGTGACAGACGGACGGACGGACGGACGGACGGACGGAGAAAGTCTCACCATAAGGGTTCCATTTTTACCAAATTGGTATGGAACCCTAAAAAATAGATAAATTGAGATTTAAGCTATCCTATCTTTTAAGTTAGAGCAAACTGCACCCTGTGTGCGAATTTTATTAAAATCGGTTAAGTGGTTTAGCCTTTTAGGAGTCCATTGAGGACAAACATTGTGACACGAGATTTATATATATTAAGATTAGAGATATTACGATATAGTTATATGCCATATCTGTGGTTATATACTACTACTTAGTTAAAAATAACAGTTTAAAAACATTGATTTTTCTAGTTGACTATCTACTATGACTCATAATAAGTATTATGATCTATAACATCAAGATTAAATGTTTTTGATTCATAAGCGTTTATCAAAAGATAAGTTGTTTTTATTCACACAGTTCTGCGTCTTTTCTACGTTTGAAAGAACTGTAAAGTACGAGTCGTTGGTATAGCGTAGTACATTATTACCCGACATAATATCAAACAAGTGCAAGTCGGACTCGCGCACCGAGGGTTCCATACCATAAAAGAAGTAAAACATCAAAAGAATCACTTTTGTTCATGAATTTACGAATATAATTTACATGTAGGTACTTTTGTTGGCAAACCGCAAACGTAACTTTGTTTTTGGCGGATTATTGTTATTATCAAAAAAAGTATATTAGTCAGCGAGTTTATTTTATTTTTCCTGTAAAATATACGTTAACTTCTATTGATCATAATTATTTCAGATTTTTCTATTAGTAAACTTCGGAGATAAGGGGGGGAACGGTATTTTTTTCGACAGTTTGCCCAATAAATCAAAAACTATCAGGCATAAAAATAAATAAAAATTAGTTTTAGTATACACAAGTAACGCCCTTTCATATGATACCCCACTCAATATTGTTATCTCATTTTGAAAATTTGTCAACCCGGTTATCCCCCCTTTTTAAATAAAAATAAAAACAATTTTCAAATTTTTACGATTGTTATGACGTCGCGTCACTATTACCTATAAATATTCTAAATTTCAAGTCGATAGCTTGAATAGTTACTGAAATAATCGAGTGTGACAGACGGACGGACGGACGGACGGAGAAAGTCTCACCATAAGGGTTCCATTTTTACCAAATTGGTATGGAACCCTAAAAATGAATTAAAACTAAAAATCTATGCTATCATTTTTACTTATAGCTTAATGCACATTAAGTTGATGGAGAATACAAAATTGAAGGATATTTCTAAGCTTGGGTAATTTTTCACTGGTTTACATCAAAGGATCCTGATCAATGCAGCAATTATTTAATTTGCATTTTATTTACCTGTTGAACCCTGAAATTAGTCACTCCAGGAATAGATATGAGATATTGAAGTAGTTTAATATGACAATATGAATTATGATAACAGTCAGCAAAAATAAGTTTGAATATCTACATCAAGACTGCGTTCAAGAAAAAACAGAAACAAGTCATCTTTTGTCATTATTAAGGCGATTTTTTTATATGTGTGTGTGTGTGTTTTTTACTCAATTACGCTAAAACTAATTAGTATTGCAAAATGAAATACGGGCAGCAGCTATCAAATCAAAAGAAAATCAAAGAATTTATTTTTAAACATATATATACACCTATCTATATATCTATCTATCTTAGTATTATTATAAAGCTGAAGAGTTTGTTTGTTTGAACGCGCTAATCTCAGGAATTACTGATCCAAATTCAAAAAATATTTTTGCGTTGGATAGTCCATTTACCCAGCAAGGCTTTACAAAAAATCACTGGAATGCTAATAGAAGTGGAGAATCAATCAGTTACGCAAAAAATATGTATTATGGAATTGTTCTCCTTGAAAAGTTCTAAAATAAAGTCCTGGACACCATATGTCTGTCTTTTAAGGTTTTCATTGTAACGGGATCTGTAGAAATCGAAATTAAATGTCTGACTTTATACCCTGTTTAAAAGATATTTAATTTAAAAAGCAGACTAGTGTTTTTCGACTCATTATAAGCTAGCACTTGTGGTAAGTGATGATGCAGATCTTACCTGATGGTAAGTGATGATGCAGCCGAAGATTTTATCGCACTAATTTGGAAGGAGTAATTACCTCACCCCTAACGGCGGATAAATCACTTAGCGGTGGTAACTAGGCGCTGCCGAAACCTCCCACGCCAATTTAGAAGAAACAAATCCACGAACTCGAATCCGAGCGCACGCCACTTGATAAAGAAGGTCGTCTAAATATCCTCCGAGGAGAAACACCATCAGATAACTTGCATAACTGAGAGTTATTAAAGGTAGGTATATGAAGCCTGCGAAGCCACTTTCGCTACCTCGGTGAGCTGATACTGATATTAAACAGACACCCATGCTACTCGTAAGTAGTTCCTAGTTTGTCGTATCTCGTCAGGGGTTGAGTTATGAGTTGTGACCTAGGTCATCTAGGTATGTATAGGTACCATTGAATAAGCATATTCAAGGATAAGCACTAAGTGGCGTCACGCATAAGTATATACCTACTTTCAGGCTCCACTCTGAAGCATCATTTTAAAATTATCTAAACTGTAAAATGGCATTAATGTATGCGACCGACAGCGGTATGTGTTGTCAGCGATACTGGAATGAACAACGCGCGACGCCATATTTGGGAAATTTCTGGCTTCAACACACGTCACATACAATATATTTCCCGTCCCCTTGCGGAGCGTATTTCGTCATTGATAGGACAAGGACACAGATGAGCGGAACAAGAAAAATTAAATGAAGACGTGTCCGAAGTATGCACGAGTGCACCTTGATTGTTTCACCTGGAAGTTATTTCAAGTGTTTATAAAGATTAACCGCTGACGACCGGCTCAAGGAGATTTGCTTGCTTGCCGGAAGGCGTTGAAATTATTTCTTGTATAGTAGGTAAGTATCTTAGAGTACCTTAATATTATAATAATGTAGGTAGGCAACAGGCACAATGTTTACTCTTGTAATTAAGGCCATAGTTATAATAATATTTTAGGGTAGGTAGTATCTAGGTACCATATTCCAAGGATATAAAAACTGGACTTTATACAGAGACTCTGTCACCAGGCTGTTTTATATCTTGAATCTTGATCCGTGATAGTTAGTTTAAATTTTATAGTTTTATAGATACGGAACCCTCCGTGAGCGAGTTCA
Organism: Coenonympha glycerion; assembly: GCA_963855885.1. Lineage (NCBI taxonomy): Eukaryota > Metazoa > Arthropoda > Insecta > Lepidoptera > Nymphalidae > Coenonympha > Coenonympha glycerion. The sequence goes on along the minus strand of OY979626.1, from coordinate 13,300,730 downwards.
ACTCGCGCTTGACCGGTTTGTATCATTTTTGTAGTCCTCGCTCTCACGTATACCTACGTTGGTGGCTGCAAAAGGCAGCATTGTAGAAGAATATCGCAAAAAAGACGTTTACCTACTAATCTAATTACCTACCTATCTACTAAAAAACTAAGCCAATTATCAAAAAGTATGGAAACTATTTAAATAACTGACTGGCTGAATGAGCAATAAATAATACCAAGCCACAATATCTAGGTAATGGGGTCTTACACTACTTTTGAATTTGATAAAAATATTACTTTATTATAAACTAGGATAAAAATAATAACGTGCAGTGAAAGAAATATTAAAATCCAACGAAGATTTACAAAGTTACAGGCGTTTAAACTTTGGAGTGGGAGGATCTTCTATCCCTTTCTCGCAAAACGAAAATTTGTATGAAGCCGCACGAAGCTACTATGGCATTGGTGAGGTGTGACGTCATAATGTCTCTGTTGCTATCTCTGTCTAATCACAAATCTTTAAATGCTTATAACTTTTTTGTTATTTGATCGATTTAATTAGTTCTTTCAGTGCACGTCATTATTTTAATTCTACTTTATAATAAAGTAATAAAAAAATTGGAGTCAAATACCCTATTGAACAATATGTTTGCAAAAATAGTATCTATTCATACTGCCTATGCCTAGGTACTTACTACCTACTTACTCGTAGCATCATAATATTATTTTTAGACTAGCAGTGCCCGCGGACTCCGTTCCGCGTTAGAAATATTTTTGTCCCGGCCCGTTTGTCCCGCGTAAGGCCCGGTTTCCACCAAAGCGGATTGGAGTGGAGCAGTGTTTGAATAACCAACCAGATTACATCATTTCGACATCTCCTCTCCCCTCAGCTTCGGAGATGTAAAAATTACGAAATCTGATTGGTTAGGTACTCAAATACAGCTCCGCTCCGCTTCGCTTTGGTGGGAACCGGGTCTACGCTCGTGTTCTGGAAACGTCACATTTTTTGAGGTTTTGTTAATTGTTTCTATTGATGCCAGCTGTTGATTAATACATAAATACAGGTTTAGGCGAGGCCACAGTGTTTTTAATGCTAGAGATTAGGTACCTATGCCAGACGCCATTATAATATTCATTCAATGACATAAATATGCTTTTGAGTCTTTGGCTTTTGGTAAATAAATAATATCTACCTACGCGTACCTATTTACAAATAAATAAAACAGAATCGCTTTCACGGTCACTTACTCGTAAGTAGTCTAAGTAACGAGAAGCGATTTCTATTTCCTCATATCCTGGAAAGTTTCTAGTTGTCGCTACGCTATCTGATAACCCTCTCAACAGATTACAAATAGGTACTACTATAGTTATTTACTAAACAAAAGATAGATAATCTAGGGAGATAAGTGTAGGTAAATCGGACCAAAATCAGAGTCTTGGTGATGAATGAAAGGTGTCACAAAATTGATAGGATAAGGAACAAGTAATAACTAGCAAGAAAAAAACTAGGTAACAAACAAGTTAGGAGAAGTTTGAAAAAAAAGATGGCGCAAAAAAGCCAAATCGATTTTTTTTAACAAACAAACACTTACTCGTACATAATATAAACTTTCGCCTTCACAATATTTGTGTGATAAAAGGGAAAAAGATGACTGATTGACAGATTGATCAACGCACAGCTCAATCATAGGAAAGATCGACTTGAAATACACACAGGTATAAAATACCATGTCGATTTTGGCTTGTAGTTGTTTACATTAATACAAACAACTTTTGTTCTACGCTTTTTTTGAACCCGATATTTTGAGAAATATCAAATATTCAATATTTAGCGGAGATACTCTAATTGCTACTAGGTACTCTGTAACGTAACATTGACAACGGCGGCAACGCGCGAATCCGCGACGATTGTTTTCATTTCAGATTTCACAGTGTAATGTCAATTTAGAGAAATAACATGATTTACATTTTTTTTTGTATGAAATAAATTGATACTGAATTTTGAAAAGTCGTAGAACAAAAGTTGTTAGTTTTAATGTAAACAACTACAGGCCGAGAGCGAATTGGGGTTTTTATATAACTCTGCATAGTACAATCCGCTCAAACCATTTATTTGAACATTCACCCCCTAAAGGGTTAAAAAGGGGACGCCCTTTAATCAGTAAATAAAACAATATCTAAGAAGATATATATTAGAAAATAAGTAAATAGGTACATCATACAAATAAAACATATATAACTACATAAGTACTAACATAACAGCTGATGAGTAGGTGACTAAGTAGGTTGATAGGTACATATAGTTACATAGGTACGTTAATTTAACTTTCATCGATATGACGGTACCTTATTACAAAAATTATATAATTTTAATAACCAAGTAGACAGTTTTTACTTGTTTCCAATGCACGAAGGCATTATTTTAACCTTTGATTTTAGCTTACACGCACTAAGCTATTTAAGCATTCGCTTGCAATAATAAAAAAAAAAAGTAGGTATCTACTATCTAAGTATTATTATGATAAAAATGTGTCAGTACTTACGGCTTACGTTTGCTTTAGGAGCTATGAACCATGAAGGTTTGTTGACAAGCTACGTCCGCGAACTCTGCAGGCGCGTAGATTATTGCGAGCAGTCACAGCCGGCGACTTAATACTAAAATACGTAGGTAATTTCAACGAATACGCAACGCCGTGCGACGACCTGTCGCAACGAATCCAATGCGGATTTTAACAGATCACATCACCGTACGATGCTTAAAAGGACTTTCTTCGCTGTCGAGTGATGACTGAGGAGTGTCTACACGTTTGTCAGCTCTTGTACACAAATGTATACCTACCAGTAGGTATAATCCCATCAAAAACATAAATGTGAAATGAGAGCCAAGTTCAATATTATGATTAATGATATTACAGCAGGCCAAATTTTCAGAATAATAAAATAAAAACCGACATGTAACAGGTTTAAAACTTGAGAAAGCTATAATTTAATTCGTATATGAAAACTAGCCAAGACAGACCTTAGGCTTCAATATATGTACTATCCTAAGTTATAAGAATATATGATATTTTATGTTTTTATAAATAAACTAGTAGGGCGTGTGGGGGCGCGGGCCACATGTGGCCCGCGTGTTGTCTTCCCGCCTATAAAAAATCCCTTCAAAATTCCCCATACATTTTCTATGGAAAAAAAAAATCCGCCATATTGGATTTTTTTTCTATTCATCACGTAGATCTTTGAGTCCTGATCAGCTCTTGTCAAAAAACCGTTCTTCCATCTTTTATACTTTGCGAGATATTGACGAAATTCGAATGGTGGCCATTTTGAATCCACCATTTTGAAATTTTTTTCAGCTCACTGCCAATTGCATGACGTTTCAAATGACATTTGGTCGAGCACCCCCCATCTATCTCTAATACCCTTGGCTGTGCTCTTCATTCGTCTTCGATATCCTCAATCATCAGCTCTCTCCATATTTTTGTTCTTAATGAATTTTTTCCTTCTATACGACATGATCCTTGAAAAAAAAATTTTTCTTACAAAATTGTTCAGGAGAGGGGATCAATCAGTGAGTCAGTCAGCACAAGCAGCTATATACTACTCTGTGTAAAAAGTATCGGGAATATGTCAATAAAAAGACCCGTGTAAAAGAGGTCGTTCTAATTTTTTTACTGCATGTTGGTAGCACTGTACTGATTTAGCGCGCAAAGTTTGAGCGGGATCTGTCATTTAATTTGTTTTAAACTACACTTTTTGTTGGTCATAGTTTTGAGTTCTCGGCGATTTTTACAATGGAAAATATTGTTGAACAAAGAGTGTGCCTTAAATTTTGTGTTTCGAATGATATTTCATGTGGCGAATCACTAAAAATGTTGCGAAATACCTACGGCGAATCGTGTATATCGAAAACAAGGACTTATGAATGGTATAAAGCTTTTAAAGAAGGCCGAGAATTAGTAGTAGACTTGCCTCGTTCTGGTAGACCTTCAACCGCTACGACCAAAGAAAACATCGACAGAATCAAGAAGCTAGTGCTCGAAAATCGACGTATGAGTCTGAGAGAGTTGGCTAGTGAGGTGAACATATCTTTTAAGTCCGTCCACAACATTCTCATTGACATTTTAGGCATGAAACGCGTCGCCGCTCGACTAGTTCCAAAAGAGCTCAAATTTGTTCAAAAAACGCAGCGAAAGCATGTCGCTGAAGACATGGTTTCCCGAGCTTCTACGGATCCGACCTTTATGAAACGTATAATAACTGGCGACGAGACATGGGTTTATGAGTACGACATGCAAACAAGCCAACAGTCTTCAGAATGGCGTCTCGAAAACGAGCCGAAACCCAAAAAACCGCGGCAAAGTCTTTCCAAAATCAAGGTGATGCTGACAGTTTTTTTTGACTACCGTGGTGTGGTTCACTCCGAATTCCTTCCAGAGGGAGAAACAGTGAATAAAGAATATTATTTAGGCGTCATGAAGCGTTTGCGTGAGAGTATCCGCCGAAAACGTCCAGATTTGTGGCAACACAACTCATGGATGCTGCACCATGATAATGCACCATCACACACAGCCATTATAGTGAAAGAGTTTTTAGCGAAAAATTCAACAAAAGTTCTCGACCAAGCACCGTATTCACCTGATATGGCTCCGTCTGACTTTTTTTTATTTCCCAAGTTAAAATTACCACTTCGAGGAAAACGTTTTGAGTCGATAGAAGCCATAAAAGAAAATTCGCTGAATGAGCTAAAGGCCATACCGCAAATAGCCTATGAAAAATGTATGGAAGACTGGGTGAAGCGTTGGAGATGTTGTATTGCAAGCGATGGGGCCTACTTTGAAGGCGATAAAATAAATTTAGATGAATAATTTGTATTTTTTGTTTTATTGACAAATTCCCGATAATTAGTACACTGAAGTATATTGTAATTTCAGGATTGACTATTGAACTTGGCACCCATTAAGATTTCACTTTTTTGTCGTTGAAGTCAACAACGAAGGCATATATATAATATTGAATAATATTAAATAATCATAATATTATTAAATAATCATATTTTTGATGGGATATCATTTCTTTTTGTACATAAATTTTATTAGTTACTTATTTATAACAAAATTAAACTAAACGGTTACAGGCACTGAGTTTAAGTTAAGTGTTCCTAATAGAATCAACTAAGTAAAAGAGTATTATAAAATGATAAAAATTTACCACTTTAAAATTTATTCCTTTGTATTCACGTAATTACCTACCTGCATGCCAAATTTCAACTTTTTAGGTCATCTGGAACTAGGTTATAGTTTTGATCTATAGGTCAGTGATAAAAATGACGATTTGACGTTAATATCTAAATAACCGTTTGAGGTGTGTTTATGAAATTTGGAGCACATATGTATCTCGCAAGTCACAATATACGAGCCAAATATGACAAACTCTTGTCAAATAGTTTTTGAGATATTGAGAGTGTGAAAAGTGGCTCGAAATGGTTCGTGTAAAATTACATACACACGGTGCGCTTGCCAGTTCCAGTACCCCTATATTCATTATACTCCATGGCCAGTTCTGGAGTTCAGTTCTCAGTTCATACAATGTCAGTATGGAAATTTTAAAACAATATTACAATAATACTACTTTAGGTCACGGTGGTAGGCCCCCTGTACTTGAACTTGGCTTGACACGCTACCGCGTGTCTAGATAGCTTCTCGAATTTGATGACCGAATGTCCTAACGTACAGGTTGTTGTAAAAGGTCAATATGATATTTGTACAACGAGGGTTCAAATGCGCCCTGCACTGAGAAGATACCTACTGGCATACTGGTACTGGATAGACGTAGGTACCTAACAATATAGATGACAAAAATAAAATAGGCAAAGAACGTCATATGTATTCTAAGAGAAATATATAGAAATATATTTAAATTTAAATCAGATTTGCCACCAATATTGAGTATTATTCATTGTCTGAAAAAAAATTTGTACAAGTAAAGTTTAATGTAGATATTTTGTCGATATTTTTTTATGACATGACTGTTTATTTACAAGTTATATTAAGTATATATACAAAACTTAACTAATATATTAATAGATTGTAGATATTAGAAAAATATTATTTTCATGGTTTCAAACAATAGGTAGTTTGTGGAGTGCGAGTGTTACAAATTGCTACTAGCAATAAGAGAATAATCTAATCTAAATATATATAAATCTCGTGTCACAATGTTTGTCCTCAATGGACTCCTAAACCACTTAACCGATTTTAATAAAATTCGCACACCATGTGCAGTTCGATCCAACTTGAGAGATAGGATAGTTTAAATCTCAATTTATCTATTTTTTATTACCCCTAAGGGCAAAACAACGTTTGCGAGGTCAGCTAGTTATTTATAAGAATTAGGTACTTGTTCATGATATTTCTGTGAAGATTTTACTTCTTTTAAATTATTATGTTATTCTTATAATTATGTTTGTGTAATCTTTTTGGCCTTATTATTTAACTAACTTATAATTGTAAACAATTTTACTGTAACGCTGTTGATTACTTTTCAAATAAATAAATAAATAAATAAAGTTTACTTTTTTCTCAAAGATGAATAAGAACTCTTCACACGATAGCTGTAGCCATGATGTAGCCTTTTTTAATCGCATTCAAAGAAGAGGAGGAATCTAAACCAGTCTTAATGTTTTTTGTCTCTAGAGCCATAAAGTTTGATCTAACTGGTAAGATAGCTTAAATCTCAATTTATCTTTTTTTATATCCCTAAGGGCAAAACAACCTTTGCCAGGTTAGTTAGTGCAATTATAAATAAAACTTCCCCCCTTTGATGTTTATTTTACGCTAATGTTTAGTATTTGTTGTTATAGCGGCAGCAGAAATACATCATCTGTGAAAATTTCAATTGTCTATCACGGTTCAAGATATACAGCCCGGTGACAGACGTGCGGACGGACGGACGGCGAAGTCCCGTTTTTACCCTTTGAGTACGGAACCCTAAAAATTATTGCCACTGCATCATTTCGAGGGGCAACGGTTCGCAGGAATCAAAGCGTGCAATCGGCACTAACGAGTAATGAGGCTACCGAGACGCGTTCACAATTGCTGTTCGTAAGTGTTAAATGTTAATTACAATGGACACGCTGCTCGTGCTGACGGCCGTGGCGGTGCAGCTGGGGGCAGACGCCTCGCCGGCCTGCTCGCTTTACTGCAACTCTTTGTAAGTCCTGCCTTTTGCCATTGATTAAACATATTAAGAAGCACACCACGGGTCTGCCCGCGAAATTCAATTTTTTGTGGTTTTTCGCTATTTTTAAGCTGATAAGACGTAATAAGCTTTTGGCAGTCAAATTGCGATAATCCCAAGATCATCTTCACGAATTTATATAAAAATCTCTGCTTGAAAGTGTCGCGTTAAAGAAATTAATCCGAGATTTGCGAGTTGCTCACTTAAAACTCTTTACTCGGACTAATTTCCTAAGATAGACATTTTTATGCAAAAATGTTGAAATAAACATTTAAAGAAGTAACTGCCATTCTCGCAAAATGACTGCCATAAGCCTATTATGTGTAATTAGCGTACAAATTGCAAAAAACCACGAAAATTTTGAATTTCGCGGGCAGACCTGTTGAGTTCGCCTTATAGGATCAGCGCTCATGCTCGTTTTCACCAACACTTTAAGGGCGATGGGTACCATTCGGGCGCGAAAATTCAAATTTTATTTAGTTTTTTGCTCATAGTGGGCTAATTATACATCGAAGGCTTATGGCAATGAGTTTTGCGGGCACAACATTTATGCATCTACATGTTTTTAATATAAACTCTGCTCAGCAATACTCATTTACTTCATATTGGTTCCCGATAGCTCGAAATCTGGGGAACTGCAAAAAATTATCTTTCGGGAACCAATATGAGATGAGTGGGAACTTTCGAGCAAAGTTTTTACTAAAAAAAGTGTTTTAAAAAAAAAAGTGTAATATTTGCGAAAAACTACCGCCGCAACACCTTAAGGCGAAATCAACGACTCTTAAGGCGAATTCAAAATTTTCATAATTTTTTGCAAAATGTTCGTTAATTACACATCAGAGGTTTATGACAGTCAATTTGCAGGAGTGGCAGTATCATCTTTACATGATTATATCAAAATCTTTGCATAAAAATGTTTATCCTAGGAAATTAATCCGAGTATGGAGAATATATATATACTACATAATCAAAGGTTTTACCATGGAGTAACCTTGTAAGTTGTAACCAATTAGATTTGATCATTTTGACAGTGTTTTGACATCGCCGAAACTGAAGGGAGAAGAGATGTCGAAATGACGAAATCTTACGGTTTCAAACACAGGTCCGCTTCGAAACCGGGCCTTGCTCGGTGTAAGGTATTTTGATGTATATTTGTTTCAGGTTATTCAGCAGAAATGGCAGAAACATACCATGGCCCGTCAGATGTGATTGTCAAACCTCTCCACCAATGAGAATCAAAGAACAAGATCTTGCCGATACCAGAATAACTTCCATTTTGTCTAAATTGCAAGCAAAATATGATGAGTTCATACAAAAGTCCTTTATTACGAGAACTCAAAAAGGATATAATCATAATGAAAGAAATAATGGCTTTAAAAATGTTCATTTCATTAAAGAAAACTCGAAGGTTTCCTATAGAACGCACACAATCGGGAACATCCAAATCAATGACAAATCTTTTTCAGAGTGTATTATCCTTCAGTTAATAATGTCTAAACATAAACTAAATACTGCAGAGTATATAAACCTAAACTCTGATGAAATTAGCAACTATAAACAAAGTGACGTTGAATTAATGGAAAAAGTTAATGAAAAATACAACAAAGCTACTTATAATATTACACATCAGATTAATATCATACATAATATCACTATGAGGAAAGAAAAATTTAAGCCAGTAAATTCAACTGAAAATGCTGAAAAAGACAAATCTTTCGCAACAACGGTTTCAACTTCCCCAGTACATGAAAGCACTGCTTCTATGGATCTACCTGAGAACTCTATGACTATAATATCAACTACCACACAGCCTTATGAAATAACCACCATTTCACCACTTAATAGGGGATATAATATTAATCTCACCACAAGCATAATATCTTTCGACAATGAATCAAAATATGACACGTCGTTATTACATAAGGAGATAATAACGGAATTTAATATGCCTGTATTTGAATCAAACAGTGCATTAACAAATATCATAACAACAACAGAAAATGCTAAAAACAACACCATTACAAACTACCATAATGAATTTTACGATACTTCTTTACATTCACTACCCGATTTAATTACACCTGATTATACACATCTAAACAGCCACCAACTCTCGAACGAAATTGAACACAAATCTCAAATTAGTACTCAAAAATCAATTCCGACAGTAGGCGATGTAGTAAATGAGAATTTAATAAACGATAATAATCATAAACAGACCGCAAATGAAAATCATGCGATGATAATAACAAATAATGAAACTTCGAAAATTTATTTTGATCGACACAATAATGACACTACAGAAGTTGAAATATCAACTGGTAACCAACTACAAGATACGTTCCTTCAAACTTTCAACAATTTATCCAAGAACTACAGTAACAAGGGATTCGATAATAATTCAACTTCATTCAGAAGAAATAACCACTATCGTGATCGATATGATGAAAGCAATATACCTATCGTAAGGATAATTACTCAAGAATATCCTAATGATACTGTTTCCAGTATAATCAACGGTAGTGAGATTTTACCGAATAATGATTTTAAAGACGAAATAAATGAAAGTAAGCCACACGCCGTTGACTTTAAAACTCAAGGAGCAAAAGTTCACAAATTTTATAGTATTTCTGTAAATAAAAAAAACCTAGAGTGAAAATTTTCTAAAACACATGTAATAGAAAAATCGGTGGACTCTATAAACATATGGTATAGGAAAACTGTTTTTAATGACTGGTGAGCAAAACATACCAGCTCGATTTGTAGGAGAAACATGATGGAAAAATAAAAATAGGCTTGGACATATTATTAGCTATTTAATTTAAGTATAATAAAACAAAAACAATCACAGTCTGCATTATTGTCAGTAATTCTCTGTAGGTGGTTGCATGCAATTAAAAGTTAAATTAATTTGTTTGTGTTTAAATAGAGTCATGTAAAATATGCCTTGGAAATACAATTTACTCCTAGAAAACTAATGAAGCGGTTTATCCGAAGGAAATACTGCAAAGTGATTCTTATTTATTTGATTAATAAAGAAAGGGAGATGAGAGTTTAATAAAAATTAATAAATAATAATCTATTTTTTCATTTTGGTTCCACAGATTCCGCCAAAACTATAGTTCGTAGAGATCTCAAATGTGGTACCTAGGTTGGTATTAGGTCACGGGGATTCCAGAAACTCAAATTTTAAGTGCTAAAAACCGCTTACAAAATTGTAATTTATTCGTTGTTCCATTGATTCCGGAAAAACTAAAAGTCGTAAAGACCTGAAAGGACAATGCTCAAAAAAAATCCAGGCCCGTCGCAAACGAAATGTTACTCATATTAAAGGTATAAATGAGTACGTAAATACTGCATAGAGAGCATCATCAAAATTGATGGCTAAATGTGTGATATTGCTATTCGAATTTTGACTGGTAAGTATTCAATGTACTAGTAAAAAAAACATTACCTAATAGTAACATTTTCGTTTTAAAAATGTATACAATTACTTGAACATTCATATCCACTTATATTATCAAAATAAAATAATCTTTGAGGCTGTGAGCGAGCTACTTTGCGACCGAGTTCAGCGCGAGTGCCCATGAACGTCCGCATGTGGCCATTGAGTAATGTGCTATAATAAGTTACGGTTTACGGTTTAAGATCTTTATTTTCTCAAAAGAATTACAGTAATTCGCTTTAAATGAGAAAACTTAACTAACAAAGTAATTGTTACACTGAGCATGCACCATTTATTACTTATTTATAAACAACAAAATACTATCATATTATGAACTATCTAGCCATAATTACACATTCTAAAAAAAAAAGTGGGTACTTATCAAAATGCGACTTGATGCGACAGAAAACATTATGGGCCGGCTTAGAAAAGAACACAGATCACTGGCAAATGGATATGGCTTATTATTGTATAGACACATTACTACGCACGAAAAAACTAAGTTATGCTACTTATATAAAGTTTTTAGTTAAATCTTTAATACCTTTGCAGTGAACGGTAGGTATACAGCGTGAATTTGTTATAACACAAATTTGAAATTTTTTAATTTACCCCCACTTTAGGTGAATGCATGAGAATTGGGCACTCAATAAGCAGTAGATACAAAATAGTGTTGGTTGCTATGTAAGACTTTGCAAATGCAACAAAGTACTACAAAAATCCGAGTTGGAGTGCCCTCAAGTCCCGAACTCTCTTTGCTTACTCTTGTAAGTTGTATTCTAACTTATTTGTGACAATAAACTTCTTCGAATAGGCATAAAGCCCTCAGCCTGGTGATTTAAATATTTATACAATGTTAACTCGTAATTTCGAATATATTTTGCAAAAAAATATCGCCAAAAGAGTGCACTATCCGTATCAGCGGTCGGTTACGAACAAGCAATGGGCCATTGTGTGAACAACACCGACCACGCAACGCCACGATTCCTTTGAAGTGTGCGCCAAAAACCGACAACTTCCCTCGCGCGTCATAGTGCCATCGTTGTCGTTGACCATTGTCCGCCATTGTATACCATTTCTCCTGTACACAATGGCGATGGCCTGCAGTGGGCCAGCAATCCAGCATACGCCATTCTGTAGAGGCTACTTAAAGTACCTAACTTGAAACTTCTACTTTGAATGAATGTTGTGCTTTTTTAATGATGCTAACTGAATGAAACTCACAAACAAATGTTTCATAAATCATAATATTATTAGAAAATAGAAATTATTGTGCAGTAGGTACCTATTAGGAAAAAACAGCGGTAAACAAAGAGTATATAATCACTACGTGCGGTAAAAGACAAAGAGTATATAATCACTATGGTAAAAGACACAGAGTACATTATATATAGGTAGGTAGGTACGGGAAGTATAGTCCTTTTCATGAAAGAAGTCCCGCAGACGCGGCGCTGTAATCACATTATTAAATATTGCCCTCTCATTCGCACTTGTAATTCGTAAACAGCTGTCAATTTTAGTTCATGTTTTTGCCGCGGGACTTCTTTCATGAAAAGGACTATAGGTAAAACAAGCGTCAGAGCCGGCGATTCATAGACCAATAGACAACTAGCACAGACCTGAGACCAGGGAACCGATAGGTACCTAGCGAATTTAGCGAATTGACCACCACAGAGTAAATTAGGCCACAGAACTAGAGAAATTGACCACAGATTAAAGATATGGAACATTGACTGAACCCATAGAGATAATATATACATTTAACAAGAGTGCGATCCAAACATTTTTGTTAAGCTAAAATGAGACTTATTGCTTTCAATAACTTAGAGTAGGTAGCTATTACAAGCGGTACCGAAATATATGAAGCGCGACGCCATATTTGAGAAATTTTTGGCTACAACATACGTCACATATTTCCCGTCCTCTTAGCGTAGCATATTTCGTCATTGCTCTTAACTAATCTGTGCCTACAATCGAAAAGCGGATGTTGAGGTGGTGACTTTGACGTTTTATTGTGGATGCGGGGGGTTTTATTGATTAATCTATGGCAATTGGCATGGCAAGCCGTTAGTCGATCGAAGAAGACCGGTGAACATCGAGGAGAGGTTGTGGAGGAATTTACCATCTAGCCACCATCGCCGTTCGCCAATTACACCATGGCCGATACCGACAAGGCGCCGCAGCCGCAGCCCCCGCAGCAACAGCAGGCGGAGCAACCACCCCAACCCCAGCAAGCTAAGGCGGCTAAGCAAAAGCAGGTCATCGGTGAGTGCCGCTGCGCCATCTTGGTTCCCCTTGTCGCGGAGTTTCAGGAGCACATGGCTGCCGAATGTCGCATTTCTGAGTATGGGAATGTTGAAGGAACATTCCCATACTAGAAAGGACTTAAGGAATCTTTATTATGATAGGTTTTTAACAATTGACTAAGTCCGACAGTCGAGCGTTGATATCGATTGTTTTGATGTGACAGGTCTTCAGCGAATTCAGATACCGTTCAAGTTTCAAGCGTTCTTACTTCTTTCGCCAAAATACAATTTTCTATAAGTGAATTTGATTTGCTTATTCAGTTTTCTCGTACATTTCTTAAACTCGCCAAAAGGGCTTGACCTTGTTCATTGCAAAATGGTGGGAGCATGACTTACCGCCATTTTGTGCTGTACCTAATTAGCTACAAAACAGATTTGTGCAATGAAATGAAGATTTCTCTATTTAAGAGTTTCTGTTTGTTTGCAAGACAATTAAATTAGCCTTTTATTCACTCCAAAATTAGTGACATAAATGATGTTTATTGTACCATAGATGAACGGAATCCCTAACTAAGCTAATTCAAGTCCAAACTTCATTTTTATCTAGACACAGTAGCATGTATGTTAATTCTTCTGTCTACCTCATTGTCAAAATGAAACCTGATTAAAACTTTGTATAATTTACTTTGCAGCTGAGAAAGTTTCGGGCACCGTCAAATGGTTTAATGTCAAGAGTGGATATGGTTTCATCAACAGGTAAGCATTATTATTATTAAGCCCTTATTTGTCCAAAACATACTTTACAATTACAATAATTAAATATTACTACAACAACTATGTACTTTAACAGCATAACTAAGCATACTTTAATTTTATTCAACATCAAATTTTTGTACATGTGAAAAATATGGGATGATTAAAATACTGTGATTGGTGGGACGTGCCTTGGTTTGGGATGTGGGCAAGCAATTGACACATCAAATGAAGCTCTTTCATTAGCACGTTCACTTGAAACAGTCTGTTTACGAGCGGGTTTGTTGCAGGAACGACACCAAGGAAGACGTGTTCGTGCACCAGACGGCGATCGCCCGGAACAACCCGCGCAAGGCGGTGCGCTCGGTCGGCGACGGCGAGGCCGTGGAGTTCGCCGTCGTGGCCGGCGAGAAAGGCTACGAGGCGGCCGGCGTGACCGGCCCCGGCGGCGAGCCGGTCAAGGGCTCGCCCTACGCGGCCGACAAGCGTCGCGGCTTCCCGCGCCAGTAACTTATATTTTACGTTTTACCATCTAGCTGCTAACATCTATGTACTCATCGAGACAGAGTCCTAGCTCGATGGGGTTGTGTTGTTTAACTACTGAGCTCCTAGGCCCATCTTCTGTTTCATCATTGATCAGCTTCATGTCATGATAATTTTGCATTGTCATCCGACATGCATGCAAAATTTCAGCTCAATTGGTAACCGGAACGTGGGTCAAATTTTGCTTGCAAGACTTAATTATAATGATACCTAATTATAATGAATCAGACCATTCCAAAGCCAGCCAAAGGTCAGACCATTTACTTAATGTCTAAGGGGATGGGGTGAGAAAAAAATTTGCAACAACTGGAATCATGATCTGCATGTTTTACTGAGTTCAAAACCATTCACACTCAACTCCACCCAGCACCTAGAGTATTGCAGAATAATAAATATTTAGGTTCTCATTGACCTAAGTCAATGAGAACCTAAATTGTGTTAAACAGCATGTCTGTCAAACAAAAGCGATCCAATTTGATGAAATAAGATCCATTGGGCAGTTTTCATAAAAGAACCAAACAGCATCAGTTATAAAGAAGAATTGCAAAGATGGAGCAAGGATATAGTGTGAAAATTGTGACTTGTCTTATAGCAAGTGTTTACATTTGATTGCATTTGTTCAGATACTATCCAAGGCAAGGAGGCGGGCGCGGCGGCGAAGGGGCTCCACGCCGAGGTGGCATGGGGCGGCGCGGGCCCCCGCCCAACCAAGGGGGCGCGCAGGGGGATGAAGGGCAAGATGGCGCAGGGGCACCAACGCAGCGGTGATTATCCTTTCCTTACTAGAACCAGGCCATGGGTTTGGAATTTGGATGTAAAGCGAATATTCGCGATTGACAAAAATTCAACCAAAATTTCTATTATTCGCCTTCAATCTTATACTCCGACTTTAAATGCAATGCAGTAAAATGACGTTTTTAACTGTCTTTTGGTAAATGAAATTTAATAAATTTCGGCTAGTTATGGCAAGTAAGTAAAGCGCACTGGAAGGAATTGGAGGAGACCTTTGCAGAAAGGCACTACAAAATTAGGGACATCATTTAAAATTTTTATAAAATAACATGTAATAATGTGGAATAATGCTATTTTATTTTTATGGCAAGTAACCAAACCGATGTATATTGCAGCTACTTCCGCCGCAACTTCCGCGGCGGGCGTCGCGGCGGCGGTCCCCGGCCGGTGTACCGCGGCGGGTACCGATACGCGCGCCCGCGTAACGCGCAGGGACAGCCTCCGCGGCAGAACGGCCAGGAGGGGGAGGCGCAGGCCGCTGCGGCGCCGGCGCAGGGCAAGCCCAAGGCGCAGGCCAAGCCCGCCGCGCCCGCCGCCGTGGCTGAGGTCACCACCAACGAGAGCCACGCCTAAGCCGAGCACTAGTGCAGCTCGCAGCCGTGCCCGCCATCTATTAGTGTAATCAGAAATTCAGTGGAGTGAACTGACAGTCACTTTGTAAATTTTGTCATATTTATTCCTACACAGAGATAACAAAACTATAGAAATGCCCTATCAAATATCATCTTATCTGTCAACCCGCATTCTGCGAACCGCGTGAACCGAAATAAATCATTTAAATAATTTTATTTATATTATTTTTATTTTTTTATTAATCACGATGTAGTAATGAGCAATTCATTGATGTCAATCATTTATACAACACTTTTTTGTTCATTATAAACTATCAACTCTGGACATGTCAATTTACCCCAGTGAATTATTTATTACACTATGTACTATCTGTCTATTATTGAGTGTGGGTTGCATTGGCCGTCAGCGTACGACGCTCAGATCATTGTACACCTTATATGTTTAAAAAATATCAGTACGGAAGACGAAAGTGGAACCGCATAGTATCTTGGATCGGATATGTGATATTTTTATTTTGTATTTTGTATTTACCATAGCCGCCGGGCGCCGATATTTTACTGATTAATGTATGGCTCGGTGACAATGCATGTTTTAATATTTGTAATGTTGGATTATTGGTATTTTTGTAGACATTTTTTTTAAATGTCCTCTAATCCGAGATGTGCAATTCTAAATTTTAGTTTTATTTATTTATGAAGAGATGCGAAATGCAGGTCCCGAGGCCCCAAAACTATTTATTTTTTATGCATGGTTTTATTTTCTTCAATGATTTATTAAAATTTCAAACTTTTAAAAAATCTAAAGTTAAATTATGTTCAAAATGAAATAAACGTCTTTCTACCTGTGTAAAATTGATTTTGTTTACCAGAAACCCATTCCTCCAAAAATTACTTTGTGGACATGGTCAAATTTAGGGAAATATAAATAACGGGATCCCACATCACCGTAGGAGGCGTTCGCATCGGCGTCGAGTCGACGATGAAGTATCGAAGACTCGTCCTTGACAGCCGATGGGACTTTGGGCAGCATTTTGGGCGCCTGCTCCCTAAATTAATGGGGACTGCGGGAGCGCTTGCTCGATTGCTGCCCAATCTTGCTGGTCCAAACGCCTCCTGCAGGCTCTATATGGGGATCGTGAGATCGATGGCCCTGTATGGGCGGATACTCTGACGGCCCGTAACGTCACAAAACTGCGGAGACCGCAGAGAGCGATGGCCGTCAGAGTAATAAGGGGCTACCGCACGATCTCCTTTGAGGCGGCGAGCCTTCTTGCCGGTTCTCTGCCCTGGGATCTTGAGGCGAAAGCCCTCGCTTCATTATACCAATGGAGTGGGGAGGTGCGACGACGGGGCATGCGATGACCTCCGGCCTCCATGAGTTGCCGGCTTGTGGGTGACAGGCGATAGGGGTCGTCTGTCGCCTGACGGGACCCGCTGCTTAGGCTGGTCGAGACCTAGCGGGAGCGCGGTGAATACGACAGTGAATCCCGTACTCCCGCCAACAGGTCCGCCGTGGAAACAGACAGTTTTTAGTGGGTGCAAGCCCCACATAACCCATAGAGTAGTATGGTATACATAACCCTTCCGTTTCCCCTGGGAGTATGGGAAATTAAAAAGGGGTATGTTGTAACCCATTGTTGTAACAATATTTTGACTTTTTTCGATGAATTAAAGCTCAGCTTCGTGCATAGAGTTATCAAAACTAATCGGTTTCTAATCGGTTTTTCTTACGAGTGGTACCTAGCTAGCTAAACGCAGTCGGGGCCACAGAACCGAAAGATAGACAGCCGTGCTCCATACATACGTTTGTGCCTAGTAGCGAGCCGCCTATATACTACACACAAACTAACTAGTATACAGAAAAAAACAATATAGACATAATAATGAACTTTCATTCATAATTGATTTTCCATTTCACCTCCACCATGACAATTCCACACAAGGACCAAAACCTCTCTCTTTCCCACAGTATCTATAGATGTGAAAAGTATGAATGGGCAGTTGAGTAACGTAGTAGTTTTAGGGATGTGCTAAAAACCGCTTATTTAAAACCGTAACCTAATCGCAATTTAAATAGTGTTGTACTTTATTGTAAACTACCGATTCTTTTCGGTTTTCGATATTACCGATTTTTCATCCATTAATATTTCCTTAAAAAAATAAAACAAAAAGAAATTATTTTACGAAATTTATTCAATATTTTGAAATCTTTAATCTTTAATAATTACAATAATTATGTACCTATGCTTAAAATTAAGTTTTGCTTTGCTGCAGTTTTGGCCACATCTCTGCTCTTCTCTCATCTCTGACTTGTGCAGCATACTTGGCCTGAAAAGTTAATTTTATAGAATTAACTATTACAAAAATAAAAAATACGTACATCAATTGCCCAAAGTCAAAGAAAATTACATACAAAGTTATAAGGTAGCAAAAACAGATGGACAGACAGACGAAGAGACAGACAGTAGAGTGATATTGTATTAGACAGAACAAAATTGTTTTAAATTTTGGGACACCTGTATAATACATATTTTGTCCACAAAGTACTTATAGATTAAAATGTCAAAGCTCGGTATGGTATTAAATCTTTACATACCTTCATTTTGTCATATGAATTTGGTTTCAAATACTTGTCAATCACTTGATAGTCTAGGATCCCGCTATACAACGACCTTCACCGAGCTGCTTATTGGATGAAAACTATTTTATATCCAATTAAATATGTCAATATATATATCGCAAGTGGGTTGCCTAAAAAATTTCAGTCCAGGGTATGATTAATTAAGAATTAAAAAAAAAACCATTGTAACATGGACTCCTATTTGTTACAGTTTAATTGACATTGTAGTTCAAATTAGATTTTATAAATAGTGCTTTTTGCCAGAAATACTTTCCTGGCTGAAGAAAGTATTTCTGTTCTATATTTTTTGGCAAAAGAAAGTTAACGAATAATAAAATCGTGGGTTTTATGCACAATTATGCACAATTGCAATTTGCGACCTGAATCGCTCATCCAATCTAATTTGAACTAAGATGTCAACGGAACTCTAACAAATAGGAGTTCATGTTACAATGGATTTTTTTTAAATTCTTAATTAATCATATCCTGGACTGAAATTTTTTAGGCAACCCACTTGCGATATATTTATTGACATATTTAATTAGATATAAAATAATTTTCATCCAATAAGCAGCTCGGTGAAGGTCGTTGTATAGCGGGATCATAGACCATGAGTATTCCTTGCAGCGCCGCATATTCCCTCTAACGCATACAACTTCTCACAGGTCTCCCACTGAGCCCCTAGACTTCAAATCGTTTTTCTGAAAATTGTTGCAAAAACATTTGAATCAATGTGGAAGTACATACATATCATACATCTTGCTAATAATAACATAATAATAGATATTGCGGCCTTATTGCCACTGCAACAGTAATCTTCCCTTGCATATGATATTAAGTTTAGCAGCAACATTAGCAGAGCCTTGATCACATACAATTAATCTCCGAAAAAATCCTGTATTATACTGCTTCAATGATTTCTAAGCTATGCTTATATTTTGATCTATTTATATTAGGAGTGGTTTGTCCCTGTACAGAAGACTCTATATTGGAAGTCATAGAGATGTGTTAGGACTTTGTTTTGGGATGTATTTAGCCCTCTAACTGGCTGACTAATTAATCATTATGAAAATACTCACTGCTCATGGAAATAAACTGACTTTTCATCCTCATCCCGGCGGCTGTTGGACGCGATCGAGGCTATGTGGTTTCATTGGGTCCGGCCTCAACGCTTGGGAATATTGAGTAATATTCACATTTGGTTCTGATTGTTCATGACTCATGAGATACTTCGGAGACACGAAGTCATTATGTCGATTTCCAAATCCAGGAACAGAACACTAATTCCTCATCGTGCAATAAATTCGCAAAAACAACATTCGTTCAAACATGAAATACAATACCTATTATTATTTATGAGCGACAAACAATATTTCTCAATGTGTCACACTCATCTTTACATTATAGCAACTTTTAATAAAAGACAAACATTAGAAAAGGCATCCTGAACAAAGAACAGCTTGATTTTGAAAAAATTAAAATAATTTTTGGATCGTGATCTACTTCTGCAAATAGGATGTTGCCAGATAAAGGTTTTTTCCCTATTTAAGACTTAAAAAAATTGGTCAAGTGCAAGTCCGGCTCGCGCACTGAGGGTTCCGTACTATCAAGACCAATTCGCAATCTAAATTAAACATTCAAAAACGAGACTACGAGTTTTAATTTATAATGAGTATATTGTATTAACTGATCCATATTTTCACACAATGTACCATAGAATTGAATGGTGGTTTTGTCTGGTGGGAAGCTTCGGCCGTGGCTAGCTACCACCCTACCAACAAAGACGTGCTGCCAAGCGATTTAGCGTTCTTGTGCGATGCTGTGTAGAAACCGTTTGGGGTGACTTTACTTACCCCTTCCAAGTTAGTACGTTAATACCTTCGGCTGCATCATCACTTACCATGAACCATCAGCTGGTGAGATCGCAGTCAAGTACTAACTTGTATATGTGGAATAAAAAAATTGCCTAGTGGTGTACTAACCGCGCGTAATATTATAAAATATTTACCGTGCAACGTGGTGCAACTGAGTTCGAACCTTACTTTCCTATCGTAGTTTTTTCTTTTCCTATTTTTAAACTTCAATTTTATTAATTTTTAACTACCTATCTATTTTTAAAATGAGTATATACTCGTAATTAAATATTCTGTGAAAATTTAAAGCATCTACCTTGTACTGTTATTAATATGGAGCAAAGACAAGACATTTGTTGTATGGAAGCCCCCTTAAATACTTATTTATTCTAGTTTTCAGTATTTGTTGTAATAGCGGCAACAGAAATACATCATCTGTGAAAATTTCAAGTCTGTAGCTATCACGGTTCCAGAGATACAGCCTGGTGACAGACGGATGGATGGACGGACGGACAGCGAAGTCTCAGTAATAGGGTTCCTTTTTTACCCTTCGGGTACGGAACCCTAAAAATCATACTGAAATCTGCTAAGTGCTAAAATGAAACTAAAATTATAGTACCTAAAACAATAACTATGATTATAGTTATACTCATTTCTATAAAACTCGACAGTAGACACGTTCAAAAATTAATACCTAATGAATGGTCTTTAGAATTACCGTATTTTCAAAAAAATTTAAGACGTATAACTTAAAAAAATGTGTTTTAATTGATTTATTTTCTAAGTATGCACTGTTAATAAACTTTTAAATTATTATCTTCCTATGTTAAAACCTAGCCACAGATTTTTTCCTACTTTAGGGCGAAAATCCTTAACCTGGCTACACAATTTGCGCGGCCATCTTTTATAATTTAAGTACATATGTAATAGGAATTGTAAATGTGTGCGTACATTGTGATAGTGTTAGATGAGTGAGATAGCATTTGTATCACGATACAAAAAACATGAGACAAAACATAGGTACTTGCAATGTACATAAGCACATTTTTTTGCCTTAGCTTGGTCGGCCCTGGTCGGGGCCTTCCTGGGGCGAGAACCACAGACCAGGAACCGGCGAGAACGATCCCTCTGGTACCTACTGCTGGGTACTGCCAAGTTCATATATTTGATAAGTTTCTACTTTAATCTGTGGCTCGAATCAAGGATAATACACACAGTCCTTAGTCTGTGGCCCTAAGAAACAGTGTCATGAAACCATAGAGATATATATTATATATCAAGAGTGCGAACTAAACATTTTTGTTAAGCTAAAATGAGACTTATTACTTTTAACTTAGAGTAGCTATTCACTTACACGCGGTAGTTAGCTAAAAGCGGTCCTGGGCGAAAGCGATCCCTCTGGTACTGTGTCCTTGTCTAACATCTTGCCATCTGTCATCAGACATCAGTCAGTGCATCGCGCTCTCAGTGCACGGACGCGTCATACCGACAGACGTCATACCTCAATAGTTTAAATAGGTGTCGTGTTGGTGAACTGTAAAAAATGGTGAACTGCAAAAAGTGCAAACTGTTTGTAGCAAAATCAAAAGACGATATTGTAAAGTGTAAAGGTACATGTGGAGCATTTTGTCACAAAAAATGTGCTAAAAAAATATTTCTAGTTAACGGACGTTGTGAGGATTGTGCACAAACTCCGGTAGGCAGCAGCCGTGAATCCTCGGTAGTCAATGCTGATGCTGCCGGCCTGGACGCAGAAACAGCGTTAATAGAAATAAATAAAAAAATTGAAATTATATATGGTATGCAAAAAACCCTGGCTGAATTGGCGGAGTCTGTAGATTTTTATGCGGAAAAATACCAGGAACTTACGCAAAAACAGAAAAAAAATTAACAGCAATGGAACAAAGAAATACTTACTTGGAGAAATACGCGAAAGCATTGGAGGAGCGAATTGTGATACTTGAGGCGCGGCGCGGCGTCGAGGACGCAACATGTACGCAGGTACACACAAATAGGAAACGTGCGCTCGCGGGAACTGACAACGCGCGACTGGACTTATATATGTGAAATGTAAAGATGATAATGAAACAATAGTTGACGTCAATGAAAGTTATTCTGAAAAAAAAGACTGCGTAGGATTATTAGACGTTAATATAATTATATAAATGATATTCAAAAAAAAAAGAGTTGATCTAATAGAATTGAAAAACGAACTATCAAAGACTGACAAGCCACTGAAAACCAGAGGTATATACGTTTCACCAGACCCTGATTTTGATCTAGAAATACAAGAAGCAAATGGACAGAAAAAAATCAGTACAAAAAATAAAGCTAATATACAAAATGGAAACCGGTTGCAACCAAAAGCACTTTACGGCTTACAAGTTACTTTAATAAATACTTGTCCATTTGACTCTATTACAGAAATTTTAAGTCACTGTTGCAGCATAAATAGTTTCAAGAATTTTTTAGAAGAAAACAGTGATTATTCAGATAATATTAATTATAAATGTTATGCTAGTGCACTGTTAAAACATTACGAATCTGGTATTACAGCTAAATTGTACACAAGTCGTCTCTATATACTTGATTCAATAGTCAAAAAAATTAATTACACAATAGATTGCAATAAAAATGTTGGTGAGATTCTTTCTAAATACCCATCGGCTTTCTATAACTTCCTTGTCCTTTGGTCTTTCTACAGTAGTCCATGTTTGATGTTTCTCATGTGACTTTAGTTCGCTATCCATTGCTTCTTTCCACTTGTCACTTTCTTCGCTTTCCATTGCTTCTTTTAACGTTCGTGGTTCATCATTTATAAATGTGTCAGATAAGAATGCAGCATGAAAAGTCTCATAATCCTCCATCCATACTGGTCTTCTTCTCTGTCTCTGTTCTTTGATTTCTTCTCTACTATCAGTAGGCTTTGTAGTAGACTTTTCAATTTTCTCAGGACTACCTTTTGATGTATCTAGTGATTCCGTTCCACTGCTAGGCAATGGCAAGTTTGATGGCAAATTATCATGTTCTATTTCTAAAGTTTCCATATTACTTCTAGGCTTCTCATTAAATATTACATCTCTGCTTCTTATAATTTTCTTTAGCTCACTATCCCAGAGTCTATATCCATTACTGCAGTAGCCAACCATTAAATACTTCTTGGATTTGACATCAAACTTTCCATTTCTATGTTCTTTTCCGATATGGACATATGCCTCTGTACCAAACGCTTTCAGTTTTGAGTAATCAGGACTTCTGCCATACCATATCTCAGCAGGAATGATACCTCTGCTCGTAGGCAGCCGGTTAATTATATAGGTAGCGCTGTAGACAGCCTCTCCCCATAGTTGTTTCTCTAGATTTGTGTCAGCTAATAATGTCCTCGCCTTTTCTATAACAGTTCTGTTAAATCTTTCTGATTTTCCATTTTGTTGCGGGGTGTAACTTATTGTAAACTCAATTTTAATTCCTTTTTCTTCACAAAATCTTTTGAATTCTATATTATCATATTCTTTTCCATTGTCGCATCTAAATCTTGATATTTTTGTCCCGAACTGTGCTTCTACTAAGCTGACATATTTCTTAAAGCACTGCAATACCTCTGTTTTGCTTTCTAATAAATAAACTGTTGTAAAATGGCTGTAATCATCAACAAAACTCAAAATATATTTCTTGTTACCATATGTTGCAGGATTTATCGCACAGCATAATATCTTTGTGAATAGTTAACTTATTTTTCTGAAAAGAAGATTACAACGCAGTTCTGGCACATATAGTACTTCTTTTAAGGTAACTTCCTTTGTAATAATTTCACCTGACTCGTATGCATGTAACACCTCACCATCTTTTGCAATATTAATTCTAATAGGTACTTCTAACTTTTTTATGTTACTGAAGTACTCTCTTTTGTTTGACAGGTGGTCCGTGCACCCCGAATCGACGACAAATTCAATTTTTCTTGAGTATTCAAGTGATAGCAATACTCCATTCTCTAGTGAAGAGGTCATGAAACACACTTCATCTTCATTTCTTTCTTGAGCAACATGTGCTGAGCTTTTTGATCTTCTGAATCTGCAGTCAGCCTTCCGGTGTCCCCGTTTCCCGCAGTTGTAACAGTTGTAACAGGAAAACACTGTTCCTGCTGCTTCCTTGTGAACTTTTCTGTTGCAAAGGTTTCTTAGAATTTTGTACCTTTCTGGGATTTGTTAGAAAAACATCTCCTTCTTCTTGAGTGGAACCAAAACCTTTTCATTTCTTCGTCCAATAACCTTTTCTTTATGAATTCTATTGACACATCTGTGCTACTTAAGGTTTCTATTGCAGTTACAACTTGCTCAAAAGATGAGGGCATCGCCAGCAACAAATAGCAACAGATCTCACTGTCACTGGGTTCGGCTCCGGATTCTTTCAATTCTCTCACTAACTTGTCAAACATTAAAAAATAATGTGCTTGGAGTATTACAGTTTCATTTCACTATGATGTTATGAAACACTTGATTTTTTTTTTGCCTTGCGAGTTGCGAGTGCTTATCACCTCACTCACCTATCTGTACGTTGCGAGTGCTTATCACTCACTCACCTATCTATACGTTAAATTTATTCAAACTATTTATATTTATTTAATAATTAAGGAAAGTGGAGCTGGTGAGAACTCTACTTGAACAATTACAAATGCAACTTGAGCAGTTTTTTAGAACTTTGAGCAATTTGAAATATTGTATACATCAAAAGGTATAGGAGTTTGAATATACAGATAAATTAATTTTTTTTCAAAGACTTTATTGATTTTTAATTAAATAATTAAAGGTGAGCAATTTGAAAGGGCTACGTCGTTAAATTGAGCTATTGAAAATCTATCGATTAGTATTTTTTTCATTGCAAATATCATAAATTTGCAGGCTGGGGTGGGGTAGGTCTATTCTTTGGCACACAAAGATAATTTACACAGCCTTTTAATCTGTGGCGCAGGTCATAGATAATATAGTCTTTTAATCTGTCGTGGAAGTCACAGATAATACAGTCTTTTAATCTGTGGCGCAGATCATAAATAACATACGACCTACCCTACCCCAGCCTGCAAATTACGTAGTTAAATTGAGCTATTGAAAATCTATCGATTAGTATTTTTTTCATTGCAAATATCATAAATTTGCAGGCTGGGGTGGGGTAGGTTAACATACGGTCTCCTGTGGCATAGATAATATAACCAGTCCTTAGTCTGTGGTGCATATATCTTTATTTAATCTGTGCGTCTTGAAATGTGTGGCGCAGATCATAGATAATATACAGTTTTTTAAATCTGTGGTGGAAGTCACAGACAATATACACAGTCTTTTAATCTGTGTGGCAGACAACAAAGATTTAGTAGGTAAGTCTTTATATTTGTGGCCTATTCTGTGGCAGACAAAGATAATTTACACAGCCTTTTATTCTGTGGCGCAGATCATAGATAATATACAGTATTTAATTAAGTCTGTGGCACAATTCACAGATAATATACACAGTCCTTAGTCTGTGGCGCATAATAATTTTCTTATTATTTCTCGTAGGTAGGTAATTTGAGTAGAAAGCTAGTGACTCAGAGCATTCACCTATCTATACGTTAAATTTATTCAAACTATTTATATTTATTTAATAATTAAGGAAAGTGGAGCTGGTGAGAACTCTACTTGAGCAATTACAAATGCAACTTTAACAGTATTTTAGAACTTTGAGCAATTTAAAATATTGTATATATCAAAAGATATTAAAGAAATTTGAATATACGGATAAATGAATTTTTTTTAAGGACTTTATTGATTTTAAATTTTATAATTAATGGTGAGAAATTTGGAAGGGCTACGTAGTTGAATTGAGCTATTAAAAATCTATGGATTAGTATTTTTTTTTGCAGGCTGGGGTAGGGTCACTCCGATATTACACTATACCGTTAATATTATATATTCGTTGACTATACTATATTATATAAGATCCTACATCTATTCTACATCTATACTATAAAGTGTGTCTGGGATCAACCTAGCGATAATTTAAGGGAGTTTTTATAGCTCATTACAAGCAAAAAATCACCCTCAAAGGGGGTGCGCCTCGTCATCCCCTCCCCGGTAGAGTTATTTCAATTTTGTATGCGTTTTTTTTTGGGTATGTGCACACAAAATCAGTAATAACTTGAAAGTCTGTTGCTTCACATGTTCTTAACTATGACTAAAGAAGTAATGGACACAAAGTAGTGAGTTTTTTCGGCTGGGTATTTCCGCCATCTTCTGTCGCATCAAAAATAGCCAATCACAGCTATCAGCCAATCACAGATAGGCACCAGTCAGCTGATCAGAAGGGCTGCTCTTGCTATCTATCGATATGGAAATATTATCGATGTAGATTGTGGTTAGTAATTAAATATTTAAGAACAAAATGAATGAATTATTACTATTAAAAATTAATTTATAGTAAAACTAGGTTTTGCCAGCGGTGCATATTATGTTTCCGGATTAGGATTTTTAACTTATCCCGCGAGACCAAACTACATTTGATACGAGTGATTGTACCTATAGTAAATGTTCGCATCCGCGGCCCGTTTTCTTAAAGCGGAAATAACTAGGAGAAGTCAGAGGTGTAAAACCTCGAGGTCCAAATAGAAGGTAGTGATATTAGGAGCCCTACTCATCTATCAACATTTAACTTTACTTATATGAATTTTATCGATATCGGTATAACAGCGGTCGCATCATTAGTACTTTGTTTTTGTTTTGGTAACATAACAACAAAAACTAAATCGAATTTATTTCAATCCTAATTTCACCCGGCTATTTTTTCGTGACGTCACAACTTCAGTGTTGCCGAAATCAGAAAAAACAAATATGTTGCTATCTCGTTTAACGTAAACAATTTTGAATTAGTTAGAAAGAGACAATGTAATGTTTGTTATAGCTATGTCGATTTCACGCAACATATAAACGCATATGTGTGTGTAGAAAACTACAGCTGCTCCACTTGTAGTTTCCTTCCTCGTAGGTTCTTAGACTGGTTCTTTCTTCGTAAGACCATTCGACTGGATACAATATTCTCCATCGCTGGATACCTAATAATACTCGTAGTGTAGAACGTTAAAATAACTCAACTTTTTTCATACTACTTTCTCTCCATTGGGAGAAATGAAAATTCTTTGGCGGCCTAGGGAATATAATATTCCCGCCCTCACTTCGGGCATTAAAGATCGCTTTTCCGAGCGGGTGAGATGAAAATATATATTTCATTACTGTTGTAACGCCTTGTTTATTATGATACCCTATTTAAGAACTTTCGAGCAAAGTTTCTATTATAAACATGTAGTAGATGCATAAATATTAAATCTACAATGTGCAGTTAGTCCAATATTTACAAAAAGGTAACCAAATTTGAATATGGCGGGTGAGGCATAATAAATGAGAAACCAAGAAATATTGGTTTTATTTAACTGAAAATTCTACTTGACAATTATATAATGACAAATAATAAACAACATGGTACGACACTTTGATTAGGTATATGACAGCTGTGAGCCGACACGCTCGGCATTGACAACACGGAGATCGTCGCGCGGAGGTCGCATATTACCTCAGCGGGCTGGTAGGGCCGAAACACATTAATGCCCAAAATGCGGGCGCAAAAAGCTATTATATTCCCTAGGTCCCAAAATGCCATTTTCATTTCCGCAGGTAAGAAATTCGCTGCGCTCATGTTTGAAACCTAGAATCCTTCGCCGTTTAGCATTCCAAAAACTTTTTTTTTAGTTGAAACTAAAGCGATAATACTGGCCCAATAGATGAAGGCGTCCGCCGCCGGACCACTGTTGGTAAACTTGGCGTTTCACACAAGTTTTTTTTCACTATGCAAGTTAGTACTTACTTGACTGCCATCTCACCTGATGATAAGTGATGATGCAGCCGAAGATGTTAACGTACTAACTTGGAAGGGGTAAATCAAGTCACACCAACGGTTTTTACACAGCATCGCACCGGAACGCTAAATCGCTTTGCGGTACGTCTTTGCTGGTAGGGTGGTAACTAGCCACGGCCGAAGCCTCCCTCCAGACCAGACCTGAGCCAATTTAGAAATTGTAAAATTTTAAAGTGGGCCCCGTGGCGGGAATCGAATCCGCAACCTCCCACTCGAATCCGAGCGCGCGTCCCCAGCCTGCGAAAAATTTCGACACAATGGGAGGGGCAAAGAGGTAAGAGTAGAGTGGAGTCGCTGTATTCTACAGATTATACAACATATCTATTATTTCGACACATTCCTAGGGGAGCGGCCTTTTATATTATCTGCGCCTCAACCTTTAACTTAACCACCGGGTAATAACAGTTTTGTGGTCTGTGATAACGGTTGCGTTTCACACCACGGATGTACCCGCGAAATTCAAATTTTTCGTGGTTTTTCGCGATTTTTAAGCTAATAAGACATAATAGGCTTAACGTAGTGATTATATACTCTTTGATAGGTAAAATAAAGGCCTTTTGTAGTAACATTTATTTTAATATTTGTTTATTTTATTATTTACGTATAGAAATATTTTTAATCCATCAGTCAGAATGACATAACTTTTTTTTTTTTTAACAAGAATATGAATATATGATAGCAAGTAAAATGAGTTTGTAACATTCCTCTCGGCCTAAGACATTAGCTCTATGAGGCGGTGTGGCGGTCGTACGGTCCTCTTGCTACGCCTTAACACCGGTGTCTGCTCGAACGTTAGCGGTGAAGAGGAAGCGGTTTCAATCACCGGCTGACTAAGTGGCGTTGAACTAGCACGCGGTAGCAGTTCGTGTGACGTTGCTGAGCCAGCAGGTGCAGATGATTCCATCCCACTCAGCAGTTCGTGTGACGTTGCTGAGCCAGCAGGTGCAGATGATTCCATCCCAGTCTCTCGCTCGACGATTGGTGACTGAGTCACACGACCCTGGGGCCGTATGTGGTCGGCGTGTCTGCGCTTCAAAACTCCTTCTGGAGTTCTCACCACATAAGAATACCGATGTTTCCTTTCCTCAATTACAGCCGGTTTCCATTTATTTTCCAATTTAGTACGAATGTACACTGCTTCTCCCTTCTGGAAATGTGGTGTTTTTTGTTCAGAGTCGATATTGGCTTGGATGTTTTTGTGTCGCAATGTCTTTCTCATATTTGGTTTTACATTATCCAACAAGCAGTTTAACTGTCTTCCGAACATCATTTGGGCTGGTGACTTTCCTGTGGTGGTATGTGGTGTGTTTCGATACGAAAAAAGAAAATTTTGCAGTCTTCGCTTTGGATTAGCTATATCAGCTTCACTTGCAGCCATTCTCGTTTTAAACGTACGCACCAGTCGCTCAGCCAATCCATTGGTTCTTGGATGGTAAGGTGAAGAGGTCATGTGCACTATCCCTTGTGATGTGCAATATGCTCGAAAGTCTTTGGAAATGAACTGAGGCCCATTGTCAGAGACTATAATCTGAGGTAATCCAAAAGTGGTAAAAATACTATCTAGCTTCTTGCACAATGTCTTGGTGGTTATTTTTGCCATAGGTTTAATTTCTATCCATTTTGATAGAGCGTCTGCCAGGACTAACCAATATTTGCCCTCAAAGGGTCCGGCGAAATCGATGTGAATTCTTTCCCATACCTTTTCTGGAACCGACCAAGAGTATACTGGGAGTTCTGGATTGTTGGGTCGATTTTCCTGGCATTTCTGACATTGCTTTACAAAATTATCTATGTCTTCTTCGAGTGTTGGCCACCATACATAGAAACGTGCTAGAGCTCTCATTGCAGAAGTTCCAGGGTGTCCAATGTGCAAATAACGTAGCACTGTTAGTTTCAATTTGTTCGGTATAACCACTCTACCTTGCCACATGATTATCTTGTTCTCTATTGACAGTTCGCTACGTTTTCTAAGAAACGGTTTCAGTTCAGACTGTGTGCAATTATACCAGTTGGTTTTAATTAATTGCAGTACTTGCTTCAATGTGGCGTCTTGTTTCGTCTCTTCCCTGATCCTTTCTTCACTTAAAGACAAATCGTCTAATTTACTATGCTGCAGCAATTCAGTTATTCTATTTATTGATACCTCTGAGTCATTCGGCTGTTCCGCGCCATTTGGCATTCTAGAGAGGTAATCAGCAATGATGTTGTGTTCACCTTTTCGATAAATGATGTCATAGTTATAATTTCCAATCACGAGTGCCCACCTTACTAGTCTATTATTCGCAATTTTCGGCAGATTTCGTTGAGGACCTAATATGTGGATCAGTGGTTTGTGATCGGTAACTAGCGTAAACTTAGTGCCCCTGAGATACTGGTCAAATTTTTGAATACCGTAGAATATTGCCAATGCCTCACGGTCTATGACAGAGTATTTGCTTTCAGCCGGTTTCAGTTTCCTCGAACCATACGCAATAGGTTGTTCGATATCTTTATCCATGTGATATAAAACCGCGCCTACTCCTTTCTCCGAAGCATCACAGGAAAGAAAAAGAGGCCGATGTTCATCAAATGCTACTAGCGATTCAGATCTAGTTATCAATTTCTTGGTCTTTATGAAGATTTTGTTTTCATGCTCCGTCCATTGCCATTTCCGGCGGCCACCTGTTAGTTCATGTAAGTCGGCGCATACACTATGTAAGTGTGGAATAAATCGCTCATAGAAATTTATGAGTCCTAAGAACGCCCTCAATTCTTTAGTATTTGTAGGCGGTGGTGCCTTCGAGATAGCTTCTATTTTAGATTTTGTTGGTCGTACTCCGTTTTTGTCAATAATATGTCCTAAATACTCTATTTCAGGTTGTAGGAAAATGCATTTTTTGAGATTTACTTTGAGTCCGGTTTGTTTCAATCTGTTGAACACCTTGGAGAGAGTCTGTATATGTTCTTTGTCATTTTTCCCAGTAATGGCAATATCATCAAAAAATACTGCGACGTTTGGTATGCCATCTAGTAGTTTGTCGAGAAAATGCTGGAAAATTGAGGGTGCTGTTGCAATACCAAAGGGCATTCTGTTGTAGACAAAATATCCTTTGTGGGTTGATATTGTTAGGTACTTTTTCGATTCCGGGGCTATCTCAAACTGAAGATAAGCATCCTTCAGGTCAATTTTTGAATATTTATCTCCGTGAGCAAGCTGTTGTCTTAACTGGTCAAATAGGGGTACAGGATGAGTATGCTTTATAAGTATCGGGTTTATCGTTGTTCGGTAGTCACCGCAAATGCGTACTTGGCCAGTTGGTTTTAAAACATTTACTGTGGGTGTAGCCCATTCTATCGGTGTTATGTTGGGATCCACCTCTGTTATTATCCCCTCACGCAGAAGCCGTTCTAGTTCTATTTCGATGTTTTTGCGCATGCTGAACTTGATGGGCCGTGCCGGTAGATGTTTTGCTTCGCTGCCAGATTTGATATGGATATTAACTTGGTAATCCTTGACTTTTCCTAATTTATTGTCGAATAGATCGGTGTGGGTAGCTAGCACGAGGTCCAGTGACGTGTCTGCGGTGCGTTTGATGGAGTAGACAGGTTTGGGAAAAATCATGTCGTACATTTCGCTCCACTGTAACCCAAAAAGCATAGGCTCTGCCTTGTCCATAACTACAACAGGTAATATTTTTTGTTCGTTGTCTACTTCCACTGTTACGTCAGTCATGCCTTTTGGTTTGAGCTTGAAATTGCAATAAGCTTGAAGTTTCGGTGCTTTAATTAATGCTGGGGCTCCAATCGTTTTCCACATTTTTGTGGAAATTATAGAGTAGATTGACCCCGGATCCCAGTCCATCGTACATTTTACCCCATTAATGATTGTGTCAATTTTCTTACACCGGGATGTCTTCCTATTGATATTGTGGACAGGGTTGTACTCGGTTTCACTCTCTTCCGTCGAGGAGTCAGAGTGCGATGTTGTCATTGATGAGGTCTCTGATGCATCTGTTCGATTGTTAATCTTCTGTGTTCTGTTGCGTTTATCAGTCTCGTTTTTACGTTGATAGTGTTTGGTTTTTGATGTTAAATATGCTCTACCTGATTTGATGCATACACTTTCATAGTGTCCTGTGCTGCCACACGCCTTACAAAGGTGGTCTTTAGCTGTACAGTCGTTGAAGTCATGTTTGTTACGCTTTCCGCATCGTCGGCATTGATCAGGTTGCAACTTTTTGGCTGTTTCAATACTGGTTGTAGTATTAGTGCGTTTACCTTGTCTCTTTTGTCGTATCCTGTTAACATTTTGGTTGTTATTTAAGGTGTTGTTGTCGTTCTCTGCAATTTCGCGTGATTGGGCGACTGCAAATAATTCTGTGAATGTTATCTCTCTCGTTTTACCATCTTCTGTTACTTCACGTAGTTCAGGCCATTTTTGCTTTAGATCTATTTCTAGTTGTGTATGGTTCAAGCCAGTTGCAAAACGGTCACGGAGCTGTCTTTCAAGCATAGTCCCTTCGTAGCCACAGTCCTTCGAGAGTTCTTTTAGTCTATTAGCATAACGTTCCATAGTTTCGTCGGTTTCTCTCGTGGAGTTCCAAAAGTCTATTAAAGCTTTGTATCGTGTTTTCTTTGTTCTATATAAATCCAATAGTTTCATCTTTATTTCGTCGTATGTTGCTATGTCAAAATCAGGAGTCAAAGCTACCTTCAGTTCGTGGTACATTTCTGGTGTTATGCAGTTTATAAGTAGGTCTTTTTGAATACTAATAGCCTCTTGGCCCCATATACGACATTTCGCTTCAAACAGATCGATAAAGTTTTCTGCAGTGGTTGTATCTGGGTTAAACTTGTCGCATTTGAAATGTTTTACAATGTTTTGTTTTGATGTTGTGGGTGCTTCATTACTATAGTTGTTTTTGGTGCTGATGTCTGTTGAGGAGCTTCCCTGGTGTTGTTGCAGTTGTACGAACTGCTGTAGTAAGGCTGTTAGTACCTTCTGTTGTTCTTGTTGCGCGGTAAGGAATGCCGCGAATTGTTCAGTGTTCATGGTGTTTGTTTCCTACTGAACAACAATTTTTACTCGTCGCCAATAAAATAAAGGCCTTTTGTAGTAACATTTATTTTAATATTTGTTTATTTTATTATTTACGTATAGAAATATTTTTAATCCATCAGTCAGAATGACATAACTTTTTTTTTTTTTAACAAGAATATGAATATATGATAGCAAGTAAAATGAGTTTGTAACAATAGGCTTATGGCTGTCAAATTGCGATAATCCCAATATCTTCTTCACGTGTTTATATAAAAATCTCTGCTCGAAAGTGTCGAGTTAAAAGAAATTAGTCCGAGATTTGCGAGTTACTCACATAAAACTCGATACTCGGACTAATATCCTAGGATACACATTTTTATGCAAATATTTTGATATAATCATGTAAAGATGATACTGCCATTCTCGCAAATTGATTGCCGTAAGCCTATCATGTCTAATTAGCGTACAAATTGCAAAAAACCATGAAAATTTTGAATTTCGCGGGCAGACCCGTTGAGTTCACGTTAATTTGAAATTTGAATTCTGAACACCAATCAACACCAAACACCATATCACTCTAAAGATTTTTGAATTTAATTTTTGAAATGGTTGTGTTTGTTTAGTCATAATAAACTTGTGTTTAATTTAATTAGAGTGTTCAGTGCAGTGAAATGGTAACTTTCTGCAATCTACCAAGAGTGTAACAATCACCATGGCTACAAGGGTGGACAAGGCATCCCTGTACAAAAAGGGGACCTTCGAGAACTTAGCTTTGCTACACAAAATTCAGCCAATGCTAACTAAAACAGCGAAACTGATACTCGAAGAAAACGGCCTGGAGAAGACTACTCAGAACCTATTTTACAATGTCACGTACTATTTATTGTTTATTATTGATCCTCAAGTGCACAGTTCGCTAACTTGGCCGTTGTATGATACGAAAGCCGAAAGGGCTTATAAAAGTGAATTATCCGCGTTTATATCCGATAGTGCTTCCAAAGGGCTCCTAACAGATGTCAGGCCATCGTATTTAGTGAACCCAACTTCTTTCAACATTACAGTTTTAGTGTACCAACTATCTGTACTAGCTGTGAAGAGAATACTAACGCAAAGAATCAAAGGCAGCGAAAAACAAAGTTTGTACGATGAAGTCACAGAAAAGTATAGTAAAAGTAAACCAAACAATAGTAAAAGTTTCATAGATTACATGGAAAACTTAAATTATGAAGGCAAAGTTACCAATAAACTGACCAGTTTCCTGGTTAAAGAACAGTCGAATGAAAAAATAGCTGAAATGTTACGATCAAAAATAGTTGTTTGCGAAACAAAAACTTTGAAGGCTAAAACGTATATCGATGACTTGATAGATGGAATTGTGACCAAATACAAGATGGATGAGTCTTTAAAAAATCAAATATTAGAAATCAAGGATATAAATAAAACTGCTGCTATTTTCGATGATTGGTTGAAGGTAATTTATTTCATTGGATATCTTTTGCCTGTGTGATTTTTAACAGATTCAACAAGAACTGGATTTCTCTGGTGACTTTGTTGTATGCTCTCCTTAGTCCCTTTTAACTTTATTTTTGAGTTGTTAATATTTTTCATCATTAACTCAATCAAAAAAGTTTTTTAGAGTCAAATGAGAATTATTAACAACATTTTACAGCTCCTCTTCATTCTGATAATAGGAATTTCGAAAAGTCGTTTCTTGTTCCTTGTCTACATCAACCTGTCTAAATAGGGTATAGAAAACTTGCAAACATAACTTACCCATCTCTCATTGTAATGTGGCAGGGGAAAAACAAACATACACTTTTATTTATGTGATTAATTTAATGTTTACAGGCAGTAGATGAGCAAACCGATTGTCTGGAAGCCACTTGGAATGCCAAAGTGTCGCCACTGATGGAAAAATGTAGGAAAATGTACACATTGTCAGAGGAGATAGTAATGAGGAACACGGGCCAAATTGAAAAGAGCAGCTACACATTGGTGTACGATCCAAAGACTGATGAAATCTGTACAGATGAACTACAAAATCAGGTTTGTTGTTTTGACTTATTTTTTCTGAGACTATATTATCAATTACTTGACTGCAACATTACCAGTATACTCTTGAACAAAAATGGAAATAAACACAAAAGTGGACCCATGTAATATAAAAATAAAAAGGCCCTGTAGGCAAAAGAAGAACAGGACAACAGAGAAAAATTTGGGCAGATTAAATGATACATAGACAAAAATAGCAAAGGATGGCAGATACGCTCTTGCAAACTGAATTGCACTTTTTTAAGTCAGCGCTAGGGTTGCTATTTCTACATAGTTATATACCATTTTTAGGGGTGAACTTTCAGTACCATTAGGCCTTTAATTTCAATCCACACCGAAACACTGAGTTCTAACTGAACCCATCTGTAGTGTCATGCGGCATGCCAATCAGACATCATCAGATTGGATGGTCTATGGCTACCCTAAGTAATGCTAAAGCTGGTCTAAAATAAAATAAAAAGAGCCTTTATTGATTATTAAGACATGGTAATTGGTATATATGTTACAGTCATAGTGATTAAACAGCTATTATTAATAATGACTGGTTACTATGGATAATAGCCAAATTGACTGGACAATTTGATAAATTAATCACTTTATCTGGATATTATTCATAGGCGCTGGTCACAGTTGGCGAAAGTGATAATACGGTCTATTTGGCTTGTAAACCCCCCCCCCCCCCCCCACGGATCATGCCACACGGCTGCCGTGTGGCGTGATCCGTGGCTGACTAAATTCTTGTTACGTTGATTCTTAAAATAATTAAAATTCTTAAAATACTAATTAATGTAATAGTTTTATTTTTCGTGAAATAACTTTTTTAAGTTTTAAAATTTTAAGGTTAATAATTTAGTTTTCCCTTACACTTTTCAAGGCTCGTTCGACGGAGCCCCGCTTCGCGGGTCTCCTATTTCTGGGTGGTCATAAAAAAAAATAACCACTCAGAAGGATGGCGGGGCCTTATGCTCTTCGTCACCTAACCCAACCGAGTCGGGGTGCCCTCAAGTCCCGAGCTCGCTTCGCTCGCTCCTGGACCCTAAATTGTTTGTTAAAATATTAGCAAACTGGCAAAGAAATACGTTAAATGTCGTCTGAAATAACCTAACAAATTCTGATTTTTAATAATAATTTTTCTTATTACTTCTCTTTAATTTGAGTTATTTACGAAAGCTAGTGACATTGTGAAGGGAATTACATAAAAAAATCATAAATAAGTTAGTAAACAGGTAAATAATCTTTATCCATACTTGTTTTATTACATTATCCAAGTCTTCGAACATGGTATAAAAAATAACTGGTTAATGTGATTAATTCTATGTCAATTATCACTTTATCCAAATTGAGTTGACATTATTAATAATGGCCAGATGATATG
Organism: Coenonympha glycerion; assembly: GCA_963855885.1. Lineage (NCBI taxonomy): Eukaryota > Metazoa > Arthropoda > Insecta > Lepidoptera > Nymphalidae > Coenonympha > Coenonympha glycerion. Next base: position 13,264,307 of record OY979626.1, on the reverse strand, counting down.
TATAATATCCGGATTAATCGCTTTGGCTGTGACATATATACATTAACACTAAACTGACAATTTAATATAGTAAGAAGGAATAGTTTAAAACAGTATTATTTAGGTGTTTGAGTCTTCAAGCTTGTACCACTGTGAAGATAACCCTCCCGAACACCCCATAACTAGCACCATCCAGTGCTTCTTAATATGTTTAATGGTCTATGGCTACCCTAAGTAATTACTTATCTTGTCGATAGGTCAATAGCTGCCAGAAACAAATCCTAAGAAACATCCAAAACAACGGAAGACTGAGCTTCCCAAACCTGATCCGAGCGTACACAATCAGTATGTGCTATATGCTGAATAATGTAACGATTGGTGACGAGCTGTACGAGTTCAGCAAGACCGTGGAGGATCGGAAGACTGAGTATGAAGAACTGTGCTTGGGTTACAGAGCCTTGGTGAAAAGATTGAAGAATAACGAAAAGAAGTTGAAGGTAATGTTTTTAGCATTGTGTACCCAAAGGGTAAAAACTGTATCTCTTGACCCGTGATAGCTACAGACTTGAAATTTTCACAGATGATGTATTTCTGTTACCTCTATACATAACAACAAATACTAAAAAATAGAATAAATCAAATATTTAAGGGGCTTCTAACAATCAACGTGATTTTTTTGCTTGATTTTTGCTCTTTTTCACGGTATATTTATTTATTTATTTATTTATTTAACTCTTTATTTGCACCACACAACAGATATAACAAAGACAAAAACACATATTAAAGTAGGTGTTGGTCCAAAAGGCGGCCTTATCGCTAGCCAGCGATCTCTACCAGGCAACCTTGAGATCAGGAAAACAGAAGAAACACAAGACTGCAGGTGGTGTGAAATTATAAAACATACATCCAAATAACTACATACTAATACATAAACAATCCTACACAAATAAAACGATGATATTTATTAATAAAAATACATATTAAAATATAGACTAATATATACAATATAACTATATACTACATGACATAGAAAAGATAAATAAATAAGATAAAATAGGTGTCGTTAGACACTGTGCTTAAGAAAATGACTTTTCACTAAATTTTAAATATTTTTAAAGATTTAGACTGTCGTATCTCTAGGGGCAGCGCATTCCATAAAACAATGGCTTTTACGTGGAAAAACTTTTGATACATGTTTGTTTTATGGACTGGCATTTCAAGTGTCAGGGAACGGCAACTTCTAAGGTCAGCTTGCACCCCAAGAAATTTAAATTTCTCCTTTAGGTAGGAAGGAGTTCTGGGATTAAATAATATACAGTACAGAAGAGAAAGAACATGCAGATCCCGGCGACCCGGTATATGTAGTTATATTCACTTTAAAAATAGATAGTTCAATTAAAATAAAACAAATATTTAAAGGGGTTTTCCATTCAAAAAACATGATGTTTTTGCTCATGTTTGAATTTGGTGGGGTGTTTATAGTTTACTTTAATACTATCTAAATATATAAAAGAAGAAACTGACTGACTGACTGACTGACATATCAACGCACAGCCCAAACCGCTGGCTCTAGAGACTTCAAATTTAGCACACAGATACCTTATGAGGTCTAGGGGAGCACTAAGAAAGGATTTTTCGAAATTCACCCTCGAAAGGGGGGTCCGAAGTTGGTATTTTTTAAAGTTAAAATACTCCTTCACGCCGCAACTACTGAACCGATTTGGCTCAAATTTGGAATGGAGATAGATTGTACCTTGAATTAACACATAAGCTACTTTTAATCCCGAAAAAATTCATGGTTCCCGTGGGATTAGCTAAAAACCGAAATTCACGCGGAAAAAAAATATCACGCCGCAAGTACGATACCCATTTGGCTGAAATTTGGAATGGAGATAGATTATATACTGGGTTAACACATAGGCTGCTTTTTATCCCGAAAAAACCCATGGTTCCTTCGGGAACAGTGAAAAACAGATATTCAACCTGAAGAAATACTACTGCACGCCGTAACTACTGAACAGATTTGGCTGAAATTTGGCATGGAGATAGATTTTATCCTGAATTAATACAAAGATTACTTTTTATCCCAAAAAAATCCATGGTTTCTATGATAGAAATGAAAAACAGATATCCACGCGCGAAAAATATTCCTTCACGCCGTAATTACTAAAATGATTTGGCTAAAAGAACATGGGCAGAAATTTACACAAATAAAGTTTAGCGTCTAGATGTAATATTTATTACAAGACGATTCTAATAAATAATAGAATTTTTTCAAGGTATCACCGGTTATTGTAAAGGACGGGTCAAAAAATAGAATATTTAAAGAAATTCAATTGATTACTGATAGGTTTCGTTTCCACATTCCTGACAGCTAGTGTTGCCGGATGCCAAACTTTTCCACTTTTATGCTCCATATTTTTGACGATCGGTCCACTTTTATACGAGAATAACATGTAACAGACTATACTAAAGAATTTACATAAAAAAATTAAATTAGTTTAGGGGTTTCCATTGCGTTGGAGTAAAACTGAATATTATTTTTCCGTGTGAGCCAGTCTCACTTAAATAAACTGTTTGAATATTTGTGATTTTGTAATTCAATATTAATTTATTAACTCAATTAGATTTTTCTTTCATTCGATTGGAGTTTTTTAATTCCGGCATCTCGCAACATTGTCCGACAGCTACATGATGGCTAAATGGTCTCAACTGTCGACAGTGACAAATTCTGGGACAAGTGACAAGTATTTATCAAAGAGTATATAGTGTATTGTCTATGCTCTCAGATCCTTCATGGTGGAGGTCGCAGTTGTTATAATACTCAGATACAATATTTTGAAAATAAATATTAATTTTTCTCCACTTTTTTGTAAGAAAAATCTTTTAGCATTGAGTTCAGGCTTGCAGGCCCAACTAAAAAAATATTTTTTCATTTATAGTTGCAATAGCATAACGTGAGCGAAAGCGATGTATGGGCCCGCACCATTGTTCTTTGGAACAGAGATAGATTATATCCTGGACTAATACGAAGGCTACTTTTTATCCCGGAAAAGTCCATGGTCTCCGCGGGAAAACTGAAAAACTGATATTCACGCGCGAAAAATACTACTTTACGCTGTAATTACTGACCTGATATCACCGAAATTCGGAAAGGAGATAGATTTTATCCTGGATTAATATATATAGGCTACTTTTCATCCCGGAAAATTTCATAGTTTCTATGATAATAGTGAAAAACAGAAATCCACGCGGGAAAAATATTCCTTCATGCCGTAATTACTGAACTGATTTGGCTGAAATTTGAAATAGGGATAGATTATATCCTGGACTAATACGAAGGCTACTTTTTATTTAGGGAAAATCCATGGTTTCCGCGGGAAAACAGAAAAACGGATATTAACGTGTGGAAAATACTATTTTACCCTGTAATTACTGAACTGATATGACTGAAATTCGGAAAGGAGATAGATTTTATCCCGGATTATTACAAAGCCTACTTTTCATCCCGGAACATTCCATGGTTTCTATGATAATAGTGAAAAACAGAAATCCACGCGGGAAAAATATTCCTTCATGCCGTAATTACTGAACTGATTTGGCTGAAATTTGGAATGGAGATAAATTATATCCTGGATTAACACAAAGTCTACTTTTTATCCCAAAAAAATCCATTGTTTTCGTGATAATAGGGAAAAACAGATATTCATGCGGGAGAAATTTTTTTCCTTCACGCGGCAACTACTGAAAATTTTTGGTTTTTAAGTTTTCAACTTTAGATAGAAGATAGATTTCATGTAAATTAACACAAAGGATACTTTTTATTCCGGAAAATGGATGGTTCCCGTAGAATAGTTAAAACTAAAATTTACGCGTGCGAAGCCGCGGGTATCTGCTAGTTGAGAATAAGTCTTAATATTTAATTAGACTGCTAAAGCTGTAGCAGGCGACTTCATAAGCTGATTTATGCACAAAGTATACCTACACCATATTTTTTTGTCATTCCAGCTCACACAGCCTAAAGAAGATGATGATTATTTTGAAGAGGAAGTTTTTGTGATACCCCCAATGCCAGATCTCTCCGGCATTAAGATGAAGCAGAACAAATACCCCACTTTCGACGGGTTCACTCCACTCAACATCCCCAAACGTCGCTTTAACTTACTAAAAAGGGGGGAGATGTTCGCTAGACCACCCCCCAGATCAATCTCCAACTATAACACGTATCATGCCCCGAGGGATGACTTCTTAAGAACTTTACTGTCTTGTCGAGTAAGCTCTTATGATAGAAGTCACACGAGCAATACTTCTGTTATATCAAACATAAAAGCTAACGAAACCATTGCGGAATGTTCATCCGGTTTCACAAAGCAGCAAATAGAAAGACTGCTGTCAACGAAAAAGAAAAGCAGCACGAAAAAGCATAAAAATAAAAACGAACATCACAATCATTCCAAGATGAAACGTTTATTCAATGATTCTATAATTTCAAGTGAAAGTAATTTGTTCCGAAGCTATTCTTCACCTAATTTGTTAGAGAACAGAGATAGAATACATAAATCAAGCATGAAAAGACAGGGTAGAAAACTGTCTATTATGGCCGAAGACAGCCCTCCACAACTTGATATGTCTGGCATTTCTTGCTTGAATAGCAACTTTATCACTCCTGTTGGAAACAAACACAAAATACCAAAAATAACAATAACACCTGCAAAGGAAGTGGCTCCCCTTAAATTAAAAGCTAACGAAACCATTGCGGAATGTTCATCCGGTTTCACAAAGCAGCAAATAGAAAGACTGCTGTCAACGAAAAAGAAAAGCAGCACGAAAAAGCATAAAAATAAAAACGAACATCACAATCATTCCAAGATGAAACGTTTATTCAATGATTCTATAATTTCAAGCGAAAGTAATTTGTTCCGAAGCTATTCTTCACCTAATTTGTTAGAGAACAGAGATAGAATACATAAATCAAGCATGAAAAGACAGGGTAGAAAACTGTCTATTATGGCCGAAGACAGCCCTCCACAACTTGATATGTCTGGCATTTCTTGCTTGAATAGCAACTTTAACACTCCTGTTGGAAACAAACACAAAATACCAAAAATAACAATAACACCTGCAAGGGATGTACAAGAAAGTCTCGTATCGAGAATAGCAAGAGCGGCAGATCTACCGAATAGCAGTATTTCACCGATAATGCCAGAATCACATTCAAAAACAGAAACGCCCAAAACGAATACGGCACTTGTTGCAAAAACTAGTTCATTAGAGAAGATTATAAACAGATTTAAACAGTTCCGTTCTAGTATACAACCTCTTAAAGATGAGAAGAGGACTATAGTTGAAGAAAAGGAGAATATTAATACAAATGCAGGATTGAATGCCAATAGAAACTTGTTGCCGGATCTTTTGAGTCCGAGTTGCAGTTCCTTGAACATAAGGAGTAATTGCGATGATCTTGTGGATCCTATAGATATAGATCTAGATGAGATGGTACGTAGGGTCCCTAGGGTCAGTTTGGGAACTATGCTGGGCGTAGACCACACATTTCTTGATCAGTATGATTTGAGTGACTGACACTTATTTATACTTACAGTTCTTCCTTTAAATTTAAATGTATTTAAATACGTTGTGCAGTCATTAGGTGCATTCAAATTTTAGAATAGACTGTACATTTTAAAATTGTGTATAGAATTTGCAAACCAATTGCGTTGCATGTACTCTGCAAGTCAGTCTTCATAGTGTAATATTACATCCTAATGCTGTTGTCTTAAGGTTGATAGTCTGTTCACGGCAATATGCGGTTACTTTTACGCTATGTATGCGTTTTTGACTCCTACTGTACATTCAATGCTAACACACAGCTTTTCGCACATGTGTGTATGGATGTATTAACTAAAAGTGATCGTCAAAAGAAGGTATTTCTGGACAGAAAACATGATTTTTTGAGGTAACTGTTACATAAGCCAATTGGAGTATTTGTGTTCTGTCATGTGACCCATAGTGATAAACTAGAAGGCTATGATTGTGTCTATCACTTTTGGCCATTTGACCATTAGTGATAAATTTGGCCAATAATGATAATCTAGTAGCCGATGAATGTGTCCATCACTATTGGCCATTTGACCATCAGTGATGACCAATAATGATAAACTAGTAGCCGATTGTTTCCATCACTATTGGTCATTTGACCATTAGTTATTAACTAGTAGTCTATGAATGGGTCCATCACTATAATGGCTAATTTCTTAGCCATTAAAACAATAATTTTCAAGGATTCTATTCAAATGATTAACTTCTGTAGAATATTATGTGTAACTTAAGGAAAGGATTTAAGAATGTCAAAAAATAGAAGTATTTTCGGTACATTATTGTTTTATTAATTAGAAATATAATTCATAAAAAATCCATAGTAATAAATAATAATTGTTAATAAACTGCGATCTAAATCTTTATAATGTTACAATGTACTAATAACTGGCCACTAAAAAAATCTTACGCAAGTCTTATATCGACGACCCAAATGCTAATGGGGTGACATACTTTGATTTAGTTGCTGCCAGTATAAATTCACTGCGCAATTGGTAATGTTAAAACTTTGTTTCCGAAATCTATAAACCTTTTAGCCAATAGTAGATTGTGTGAGAGTTTTAACTTTTAACAAGTTCCGTAACTGCAGGGCTAGACAAAGTCGACAGTAGAAAAGCCCCGTGACTGAATGAAAACAAATGAAAGCAGAATCTACTCTTGGTATGCTTAGCCCTTTCCAATACAAATACAAATGTAGTTTTACGTTGGCAGTGGACGGGCCGAGTACAGTACGATTGTGCGAGAAGCGAACTTTTACCTACTGCATAAATTTTGTCCGACGCACAGTCGGCGAGCAGGTTTCAACCTATACAGTTCGTGACTGATTGAGCTCCGCGGCTTGGCGAAAGTAAGTACACTACTATTGTTTTATTTTGTAACTGTAGTAAAGTACGAGTTAATGATTAATAAAATAATTAAACATACTTAGGATGTTTTTGTGATAACATTGACTATGTACAAGCAAACGCTTTGGGGTAACGGCTTTACGAACTTTATTGACACAATTGTATAGACGTGGGCCCTACACTATCTCATATGTATTTTAATTTTCTAATTATTATTCATTTTTTACAGTTTCCGCATCATGTTTCCGGCTTTAAGCGACGCTGATATTGCAGCGCTTCTCAATGACTCTGGAGACGAGGGCGATGAAGACGAAATCGATTTTGACAACATTGATTTGGAAGAAAACCCCGACAATTCCAGTTCCTCTTCTTCATCAGAAGAAGAGGAACTGGATGACGATAACATACCTCTGAGTATGCTAGCAGATTGGCAGAAGAAGCCCTTCAGTGGCAAACCTCTTCCAAATGACTCTGTTCGTGACCCAGTAGATATTTTGAGCGCTATTTTACTATCGAGCTCATGGAACAGTTGGCTTGAACCACAAATTGTGGCGTAAAACTAGAAAGTGGACTGTGAAGGTGACCATCCACATGTTTGACCTGGCTATAGTAAACTCTTGGTTCGAGTATCGTGCTGACTGCAAAGTCAATAATCGGAATCTAAAGACACGATGGATTTGCTGGCGTTTCGATTGTCTATTAGCGACCACCTTCTAAATGGCCCTCCACGAAAGAGACCACGGGAAGATCTGGAATTTGCGGATATGCCTACCTCTTCCAAATACAGAGTCAAGTCTCTTCCAACAGTCGACCGACAGTACGACGGATTCAACCATTGGCCAGTCTTCGACACTCTAAAGCAGCCTCGTTGCTGTCGTTCTCCTGGCTGCACTAGTCGTAGTCGTTGTCGTTGCTCAAAGTGTGATATTTACTTGTGCCTTAACAAAGACCGAAATTGTTTTTTCGATTTTCACAATAAAGACTGAATTCAATTAAAACTTACTATTAAACTTAGAAAAATTGATCTCATTTAAAGCATTTGTAGATTATTATTAAAGTTAAACTATGTATAACAAAGTTGTGATTGTGATTTTTAATAAATATTTTTGTAACTTTTATGTTTGTTTCATTCATTGTTTCTTTTCAGGAAAACGTATAAAAGGAGGCTTTAGGCCCAATTTGATACAACTGTGACACTCACGATTGTGCGTAGGAAATGTAAGGCCCAGATTGATACAATTGATGATATATGAATTTTCCAAGATGGCGGCGGAAAACCTGGAAAATTATAGCAGATTCGTAATCTGTGGCCCCAAATTACCTAAGATTCAAGTTCAAAGTTTCAAATTTATTTGTAGTTTAAGCGCCGGTCCGAAAGGGCTAACTTCACTGTCGGCGCTCAAATTGTAATCGATTGTCAAAAACGGCATGTTTTCCTCTATTCGGTCACGTGGGTTTTCTACAGTCACGTGGTTTGTCCATACATTTTTATCTACTGTCGTGAACGCTAAACGAACGTTACTTTGTCTAGAACCTCAGATCAGTGGCACCCTGTTAGCATCTGAATCAAGTAATCGGTGCTATGTTAATATCCTACTTAAATCTTAGGATCGTCCTCTTCCAATTTCACCATATTCTCTGAAATCTCCCACAGCTTCCGAGCCCTTCCCATATCACTCACCGAACTGGACAGCGTACTCTCCCGACAGTCCGAGAAATACTTCCCAGTGACCTTGGTCAAATTCTCATCTACAGCCAGCATCACTGTCGTCTGGCAGCCCTGGACGGGAGTTTTAAAGAAGCAGAAGTTTATCAGCCCCAAACCCCAGCTTAACGGCGCTGGTACGTTCCTCCAAATGCCACTATCAATCAGTTCAGGATGCAGGCAATTCGCTGTGACCCCAGTACCCTCCAAACGCCTGGCCAATTCCCTTGTGAACAAGATATTCGCTTCTTTGGACGCGTAGTACAAATAAGCCGGGTTAGTGTTTAAGGGGTTGGGGTTGTCCAAGTTTACGGACGCTAATCTGTATAAAGAAGACGCTACAACCACTATTCTGGATGGAGCGCTTTTCTTTAACAGATCTATAAGGAGATGGGTCAACAGAAATGGCCCGTAGTGGTTTGTAGCCATGGTCAATTCGATGCCGTCTTCGGATTTCTCCTTTTTGAAAGCCCCCGCGTATCCAGCGTTATGGATGAGGACGTCCAGAGTTTTTTCGGTTCTCTTGACGTCTTCAGCGAATGACGAGTTTCTTGACGATTATGTTGCTGTTCTTTGTCGATTCGATGATTTCATCTGCAATAGAGAATAATGAATTCAAGATTGACTCATTGGTAAGGGCTCGCCTCTTGTGGCGAAGCTTCATAGTCTCGAGCATCGCCGCAAGGTGGCGAGCCTGACGGTTTTTTATAGGACATATTTCGGGGAGTGTGCTCAGGAGTTGTTTGATCTCCCAGGTAGCAAGTGACGTCGGCGACTAAAAAATGACGTCATTCTTAAGTCAATTTAGGGTCAGTACAGAACGTCCTAGATAGAGACCTCGGAGACTGAAAAATGACGTCATTCTTAAGTCATTTTAGGGTCATTACAGTAACGTCATTGTTGTACGTCATACTTACGTACCATTATGTAATACAGGTTTTAGGTACTTCTAACTTTTTTATGTTACTGAAGTACTCTCTTTTGTTTGACAGGTGGTCAGTGCACCCCGAATCGACGACAAATTCAATTTTTCTTGAGTATTCAAGTGATAGCAATACTCCATTCTCTAGTGAAGAGGTCATGAAACACACTTCATCTTCATTTCTTTCTTGAGCAACATGTGCTGAGCTTTTTGATCTTCTGAATCTGCAGTCAGCCTTCCGGTGTCCCCGTTTCCCGCAGTTGTAACAGTTGTAACAGGAAAACACTGTTCCTGCTGCTTCCTTGTGAACTTTTCTGTTGCAAAGGTTTCTTAGAATTTTGTACCTTTCTGGGATTTGTTAGAAAAACATCTCCTTCTTCTTGAGTGGAACCAAAACCTTTTCATTTCTTCGTCCAATAACCTTTTCTTTATGAATTCTATTGACACATATGTGCTACTTAAGGTTTCTATTGCAGTTACAACTTGCTCAAAAGAATCAGGCATCGCCAGCAACAAATAGCAACAGATCTCACTGTTACTGGGTTCGGCTCCGGATTCTTTCAAATCTCTCACTAACTTGTCAAACATTAAAAAATAATGTGCTTGGAGTATTACAGTTTCATATCACTATGATGACTGATGAGGTTATGAACATAGAGCAAAGAGTATATAATCACTACGTTTTAACATAGAGTAGGATGGAAACACTTGATTTTTTTTTGCCTTGCGACTCGGGTTACTGTTTGCGCGCATGCGCAGCACTCACCTATTACGTTAAATTTATTCAAACTATTTATATTTATTTAATAACTAGCTGACCTGGCAAACGTTGTTTTGCCCTTGGGGATTTAAAAAATAGTTGAATTGAGATTTAAACTATCCTATCTCTCAAGTTGGATCGAACTGCACATGGTGTGCGAATTTTATTATAATCGGTTAAGTGGTTTAGGAGTCCATTGAGGACAAACATTGTGACACGAGATTTAAATATATTAAGAACTAGCTGTTGCCCGCGGCTCCGCCCGCGTGAATTACGATTTTTTTACATAGTATACCTTCCTACTGGAATTCCTTGATTTTTCGCGGGATTCTGGTGTGATGTTGTACAGAAACCTGTTCTTACTTTGCACGGGTTATCTTGTGGTGATTTTGAAAACTCCTTTTTCTTAATAATAATATAAAGTTTCATTAATACGTAGTTGAAAGATCAAAAGGACGATTTTACATGTCGATATTTCGACCCAGTGGCACAGGTCGTGGTCACTACGTGACCACGACTTGTACCAGTGTATCGAAATATCGACAGTTAAAATCGTCCTTTTCATTGTGATTTTTATTCTGAAACCACGAAATATGTCAAAAATTATTAAACCATGTGAAAAGTTGTACTGGTGGTAGAACTCTTCTTTCAGAGTTCGGCCGGGTAGGTACCACTGGGATAAATTACTCTACTAACAATATTCCCCAGCCCAACATAATACTTATAAGAGTCTTTTAAAAATCTTTGCTTCATCTCAATACAATCCAAAACATCAGAATGGACAATGGCTATATATTTCTTTACGTATAAAAAGACCTTAGATGATAGTCAGTCGGTTAGGATCGATAAGACCTAAGAGTTAAAAATATTTGTGAACCATTATCTTACCCTTTCCATATTGCGGATGATAAAGTTTAAATCTGTTCATGTGTTAACAGTGCCATCTTGGTATAAAGTCAGGAAACAGTAAATAGCATGACAGTTAATTTTTATTTAAAAAAATTCGGTAGTACCTATCTCAGAGTTTTACATTCAAGTTCCACATAAATAGTAGAGATGGCGCTATACGGTATAACGTAGCGATGACGCCAGTTACATGATTTTTGTTCACCCTAAAAGTGAAAAATTTTAAACCATACAAAATCTCCTGCTAAGCCTATTTATTTACGGCTGTAAGGGTACTCCAGTCTTACTTGAGCCCTACGTCCTAGCCCTAGGTTCTTTGTGCATTCCGAGTTTCAAGTCACCTACCTACTTGAACTTAAAGGTTCTGATGTCTGTAATTTCTGAACCACAAAAGTGATGATGATAAGATTTGTATGGATAAATCTTTAAAGAACCTCCTTTCTAACAAAAAAAGAATGAATGGAATCGGACAACGCGTTAATGAATTATAACTAAAAAACGTTTGGACTTTGATGCCGTCTTCCAGGGAAACCATGATGAATTTCGGGACAAAAAGTATCCTATGTCCTACCTCGAGGTATGAACTATAATCATGTCAAGTTTCATTTAAATCCATCCAGCGGATTAGCCGTGATGCCCGGTCGTGAAACAGACAGACAGACAGACAGACAGACAGACAGACAGACAGACAGACAAAAATTAAACAAATTACAGTTTTGGCTTCAGTATCGACTAAATAGTGTCCTCCAACAAAAATTTTCAAAATATCTTCAATGTACAGAATTCGACCCTTTACAGTTTTATTATAAGTATAGATAAGATAAGGAAAGTGGAGCTGGTGAGAACTCTACTTGAGCAATTACAAATGCAACTTGAGCAGTATTTTAGAACTTTGAGCAATTTAAAATATTGTATATAAGATATCAAAAGATATAGGAGTTTGAATATACAGATAAATTAATTTTTTTTCAAAGACTTTATTGATTTTTAATTAAATAATTAAAGGTGAGCAATTTGAAAGGGCTACGTAAGTAGTTAAATTGAGCTATTGAAAATCTATCGATTAGTATTTTTTTCATTGCAAATATCATAAATTTGCAGGCTGGGGTGGGGTAGGTAGCGCCAGGGAGGTCGTCAAAAGTATGCGTGCGAACTGCGAATAATACCACAGATTATACCAACACATAATTAGCTCATTGGTACAATTACCGACCTAATTGTTGTAACTACAGTAGGTACAACCGATTCTATTAATGATTGGTGGATTGTTGTCCTGCAGTATATAAGAAATGGTCTCCAACGCTGATGGTCCACGGACCAAACGTATATAAACAAAATGACCTCAAGAGACTTCGCCTCGGACCAACTTGTCAACTATAAAAAATCCCTTAAGGTAAGCTACCTACCAAATATACTCAAACAGTTCAACTACACTACTACAGCATTTCTGTTACATTTTATTATATTCAGTTATTCATGTATTTGTTGTTATAGTTAACAATTAATACATAAAAAAGCTAAATATAATAAATATTTAATGGGGTTCCATACAGCAAACGTGATTATTTTTATTATTGCTTATTTTGGCCCGACATTGATAACGGCAACAGTAGACGCGTGAGACGGTAGTTAAGTTAGTATCACAGGTTAATATGATTATGTTCACTTTAAAACTGCTTAATTTAATTAAAATAAAACAAATTGAAACATTAGTTCACTTTTTTACTACGATGCGCGACGGTTTTTTTTTTTGCTAAATTGACTCTATTTCATTCAGGACTCACCAGGATACATCACCACTAAATCTGGCGCACCGGTTGGCTTGAAGACTGCAGTTCAAACTGTTGGAAAGAAAGGACCCGTTCTCCTTCAAGATGTTGAGTTATTGGATGAGATTTCTTCCTTTACCAGAGAACGTATTCCAGAAAGAGTTGTACACGCCAAAGGAGCAGGTGCTTTCGGCTACTTCGAGGTCACTCATGAAATCACCAAGTATTCGGCAGCCAAGGTTTTCGAGAGCATCGGCAAGAAGACACCCATTGCTATTAGATTCTCAACGGTGGTCGGCGAAAGCGGCTCAGCAGACACAGTTCGCGATCCACGAGGATTTCCCATTAAGTTCTACACCGACGACGGGATCTGGGACCTGGTGGGCAACAACACGCCCGTCTTCTTCATCAGGGATCCGACACTCTTTCCCAGCTTTGTTCATATTCTGAAGAGGAATCCAACGACACATTTGATAGATGCCGACATGTTCTGGGACATGGTGACTCTGAGAGCTGAGACCGTGCACCAGTTGATTTACCAGTTCGGCGACAGAGGCATTCCAGACGGTTACAGATTCATGAACGGTTACGGTTCCCACACATACAAGCTCGTAAACGCTCAAGGCGTGGCGCACTGGGTCAAATTCCATTACAAGACCAACCAGGGCATCAAAAACATGCCCGTGGAGAAGGCGGCCGAGCTGGCTTCTTCGGACCCCGACTACTCTATCAGGGACCTGTACAATGCCATCGGAAGAGGCGAATTTCCATCCTGGACCTTCAACATACAAGTGATGACGATGGCTCAGGCGGAGAGTTGCAAGTTCAATCCGTTCGACATGACGAAGGTTTGGTCACACAAGGACTACCCTCTGATACCCATCGGGAAGCTCGTACTGGATAGAAATCCGAAAAACTATTTCGCGGAAGTGGAACAGTTAGCTTTCAACCCGGCCAACCTGGTGCCCGGGATCGAGCCGTCGCCAGACAGGATGCTGCAAGCGCGGCTGCTCGCGTACGGCGATACGCAGCGCCACCGCCTCGGCGCCAACTTCCTCCAGATCCCTGTCAACTGCCCGTACGTCGCCGTCGCCAACTACCAGCGCGACGGGCCGCAGGTCATCCACAACCAGGACGGCGCTCCCAACTACTTCCCCAATTCGTTTTCAGGGCCGCAAGAGTGCCCGCGCGCGCGGCGTCTGCAAGCGAAGTACACCCTGAGCGGCGATGTGGACAGGGTCGACGACGGGGAGACTGAAGACAACTTCGCGCAGGCAGCAGATCTATACAGACAAGTGTTCAGCGACGCAGAGAAACAACGTTGCGTTGCCAACCTCGTGGGCAGTCTGAAGAAAGCAGCCGGCTTCCTGCAGGAGCGTGCGGTCAAACTGCTGACGCAGGTGCATCCCGACCTCGGCAGCAAAGTCGCCGCCGGACTCGCTCCCTACAAGAAGTTTCATACTGACTTGTAAATTGGTATTTCGGAGCACTGTGGCCTGATCCTGTATCGTTCGGTTTGATAGAACTTAGTAACCCCCAGACTGGGTTAAAAACGCAGACAAAAATACTATTTTTTTGCATTCTTTTTACACAAGTTAACAACCTAGGTTGACCTGGTATCATGTCGACATACCGTACCTACTAGTTGCTAACTTGTGCAAATTCGGAAGTTTTGCTGCTGTACCTACTTACCTACTGGGATCTAATTTTCGTTTTAGTTGTCATTATAATTTATATTTTAAAATATGTATTCGTATTATTTAAAAGGAGTTTTATTAAGAAAAAGATACAAGTTAATTTAGTAATTTAAGATTATAGGTACTTACATAATTTTAATTATTCCTTGTAAAAAATCTATCAGATTTTATTCTAATATCTCCTTGCTGTCAAACTTTTTAAATTGACTTAAAACTAAACTGCAAAAGTAATGATCGAGCTCGGAAAAGAAAGTCACGACCACGAAAAAGAAAGATGCCTGTGCGTAAGATTTAACTTTCGAATACTAATGACAGCCTCTGAAAGTGCGCCATACCATACAACAGTATTGAAAAAATAATTATTGTTATGGACAGTGATGGTAATTATTTCAACTGGATAAGTGGTCCTTAATTATGTACATTACCCAGATAATTTTCCTTGTTAATACCTACTCTGAGTAGGTTGGTAATACAATGTAGTTAGGTAGACAGACCACAAAATCATGCTATATTGATAACGGTAATAGGTATACGCTTAAAATTTTCACAGAATATTATAGAGTTATATATTTGCTGTTGAAATAAATAGTATAGTTAAAATAAAATAAAAAATTAAGGGGGCTCCCATACAACAAACGTAATTTTAATTTTGCTTGTATTTGCTCGATATTGATAACGGGGTAACAGGTTGACGCTTCGAAGGAGACCGGCGAACTCCCATACATTTCCTGGCCCAGACTAAAATCCACTCCAATCCACGTTCAGATATGAAACTTCTGATACGTGTTATAAAACTGTCGTATGACAGTTTTATAAGTAATCAAATAAAGTAGGGAGAAAGAAGATATTCACATTATTATTAAAAGTGAGGTATACCTACATATATGTATATGTCATTGTTTCCAAGTGAATAATTTTAATGCAGATTATCTGACATTATAATAGTAGTAAAATATTGCCATTCGACCGGATTTTTAATTGTATTTTACTTTTGATTCCCTACTTCTACAAATAAGGTATTTACACAAAAAAAATTATGAAAAATATCAATCCAAAATACCTAAATCATTCCAGAATCTGAACGGGCTCTGGGTTATTTTTGTTAGAGCTGGGCCAATTTTCGCCATTCTCCTTTTCACAGAATATTTTACTTAGTTAGATATATACTTACTGTAGGAATAAATAGTTAAAATAAATTAAAAAATTAAGGGATTCTTATGCTCGTTCTTGATTTAGTGGGCAGGGGTGTTTAGTTTAGGCACTTTTATACTATAGAGAATGGGTCTCGGTGGTACGGAACCCTCAGTGCGCGAGCCCGACTGGCACTTGACCATTTTTCAAAGGTTCGCTTAGTTCGTATCACTAAAAAAATTCAAGTCATATTGTGGACACTGTGGACTATGAAATTCAAACCCAGCCTACTCCATAAACGCTGCATAAACGTCTACGATAAGTGCAATCACTTGACAACATGACACTTCACTCACAGTAATAAGAGGCGTATACTGTAGTACCATAAATACATGTAACATGCTACGACCAGAGATAATCCATCTTTAACACGCAAGTGTAGCGCAGGTATAAAAACCGGAAAAGTGCGGTTAGGAGTTAGGACTCGCGCACCAAGGGTTCTGTACCATTATGTTATATGCCATTTAATAAGTATTTAACGGGGTTCCCATATAATATATGGTAACCCCGTTAAATACTTATTTTATTCTGTTTTTAGAATCTACTGTTGTTATACATATAGCCGTAACAGAACTAAGGTGTAAGCGAAACGTATTTTACCTACTGTTTTTTTCATAATAAGCTAGCTCGTCAGTAAACTACAGGTACTTACCTACGTTATTTTGAAAAGCAATACTCCTATTTAAATTATCTTTCTAATGAAATGACTTTCAACTACTACTACTACTCGACTACTCAACAAAAACATATTATGGTTTTGTTGAGTAAATGTAAGTCATAATACACATTGTCACAACATATAAGTATACCTATATCAAGTCAATTCCGTAGAACTATAACACTAAATATGAACCATATGAACTTACTTCAATGTTCAGTCTAGTGCAGGTGAGTGCAGCAGGGCTAGACAATGTAACATAAGCGTTAAGCGTTGACGCTTGTAGAAAAACCACGTGACCACCAGTACAAAAGCAAAACATATTATTATGAAAGCAGAACAGTACGCGTAGCGCTGTTGCTGCTGCAGCCTGCAGATGCCATAGTTGCTTGTCACGCGCAGTCGCGCTAATAACTTTAGCGTAATATATAGCGTATGTTATATGACGTATAAACACAGTGAACAGCTTTCATATTATGTTGTGTACTGGCGGTCACGTGATTTTTCTACAGTCGTCAACGCTTAACGCTTATGTTAGATTTGTCTAGCCCTCATCTAGCCCTGCAGGACTGAAAAAGGGAAAAACTAAAATCGGGGTTAGGGGTCCATGATCTAACTTACTTCTAGCGCCATCTACCATAGAGCTAAAATACTTTTAGGGAAAGTAAGTATACACAGATTTCCACTGTCATGATTTGACGAAAAAGTACATTGAAGACGGACTAGATGGCGCTAATTCCCTAACAATAGTTCTGTTCATGCCAATACCTGCTTGGCATGCTCTCGATATTTTGAAATTTCCTTCAGAAATCAGAAGTTTTTTATAGGTGAATTTGAGTTTTGAGCTTCAGTCTGCTTTGCTTCCTATTTTGCTTCTGATAGGTAATTGACAATAGCCTGTTCCTGACATTAATTTTTAATTATTTATTTAAGTTTCATGCATGTTTCATGCTGTTTCGTGTATAAAATAAACTTATTTCCATGGATATTTATTATAAACACAGCTCTTATTTCTCTGAATCTGTGAACGACAATGAAGTCAATCGTGTCAAATCGTGCGGTGTCTTGAATTTATAATGCTACATTGATGCTATATTTTCTAGCACTAAGCTCTTGCTTGATTTGGTAGTTACCTATCTACTATAATAAAGTGGGTAAAATAAATGGTAGTGCAACTGCTCGCTGCTGCTATCGCTGTCACCATGATATGTCGTCGCTGCCAGAAGGCTGTTCGGAAGTGCGAAGGCGTGAAATGCGTCAAGTGCGAGTCGGGCTACCATCTGCAATGCGTCAGTGGCCGAGCGAACATGGCAATGGAATCTGGCGACAAGGAATTTCACTGGGTGTGCGCAACTTGCCAGAACCCCACGCCGAGGAGCGGTGCTGATGTGAGACCCCTTTTGAAAGCCATCAACGCGGTCTCGGAGAAACTCGAACTGGTCAACAAGATACAGCTTCCGAAAATAAACAACGATTTGTTACAAATAAAAACTGTGACAGATCGGATTGTCAAGCAAAATGAGGAGATACTGTTGAAAATTGATGAGCTAGACAGAAAACGCGCGGAGCGCTCCAGCCGAGGTCTCCACCGACGGAGGGACGTAAGCTCATCTCCCAGAGGCACCCGTGAGGATCAGGCCCCGATTCTGGGTACTGAGAGAAGGACAAGGTACAAGACGCGCAGGCGATCGTATCCTCTACTGAAGATCTTGCTTCAGTTTAACAGAGCATTACGAACAACTAGAACGCTGAGACGATTTCGAAATTAACTGTCAACGGTTGACGATTGAACCCCTTGTGGCTAGACAGTAGACTTAACTATTACATAACGATTCCTTATTTACAATGCTATACTGGTGTATGCTCAATATTCTATAAATTATCCATTGTTTGCCCCACTAAATGCCAGTTCGGTTCCTAATCTTCCGTTCGCCTTACTAGAGATATCAATGTGATAAGCTCCATACAAGTTACGTCAAATTTCTATAGCTCAATAGCCGTTTCCAATATTTCATCTATCCATGGTATATTGCCTTATAGAGATAGAAGATAGACAGAATATTGGGAACCGACATTATTGAAGTGACTCGCTAGCCGGATTCGAAAACTAAAAAAAAATAATAACGACAAACCTGAAAGGTATTATTATTATTTTCCTACTTATTCCTTCGATTGGTTGGCCACGATGGAAGCGAATCGAGCTCTAACCGAGCACGAGCGGAACCGTTCTCGGCTTCGTCGTTCTAAAATCTAAATCGTTCGAGGCTTGTAAGTCGGTCCACACTAGACAAATTGTGTTCCGCCCGTGCTCGGTTCGTGCTCGATTCGCCTAGCGTAGACCCACCTTTACAGTTACCGATCGCAGTCACGCTCTGTAAAGTTGCCTAGCTATTGGTAGTTTTTACTACAAAGTACTAACTTTACCGTTTGGTAAATGGTAACTGTTACCGACTGAGTGAGGCGTGTTCAACAAAGACTTGTTGTTAAATACTTGCCCTTTGCAACATACTCGTACCTAAAGGGCTGGTGCAGCATTTTGCAGAGGTACCTACCACGATTAAACAGAAGTTGGGTACCTACTCAAAAGGGTAAAATCGGGATCTTATTACTGAGACTTCGCCGTCTAACCGTCCGTCCGTCCGTCTGTCATCAGGCTGTATCTCTTTATATAAGAAGGCTCTCATACAACAGAATTATAATTATTGGTGCTATAACAACACATACTACCTAAACAACAGAATAAAATAATATGCCATCTTAGCTAAGGAGGTCATAAATAGATATACTGTAACCTCGGATATCTGCGTATTCATCGTAAAAAATTCTGCCCGCTTCCGTCTGAATTGAATTTGTCTGATTCCGTCAGCCAATCGGGGGGCAGCATTTGCTACGACGATTACGATAACGAATACGTTCTTCTTACCTAATCAGATCCCGGTGCTGTAAGCTCTGCACCTACAGGTCTTGAGTCGCTTGCACCTAGCGGATCTTTGATGTCGTCATTCCACCAGGTGTGAGGCGAAGGTCTGCCAACGCATGCGCTTCAGTGAATGAACACCATTCATAAAATAAAACTTCAAACTTCAAAATATCTTTATTTCACCTTAGGCCTGACCTACAGTGCGACAAGGCTATTTTGGCGCGTGGCCAAAGTCTGAACTAACGCCGCTATCTTGTGCTACTTTTTGATAGTTCGCTCTGTCAGTATATCACTATTGTATGTTATGTTGTTTTTGCTTACTATTAACTATTTTAAACTAAAATTGAAGTAAAATTGAGGACATTTTATTTTATGGCTGCCTTTGTTTTGCAACAGCGCCCTCCTTCAAGTGCCAAGAGAGCCTTGTCGGACTGTACAGACTCTTGTATGAGGTCAATACGATATTTGTGATATATGCATATGATATGGTGATAATTGTAACTACTTGTCGATTTAAAACTAAGTTAACGAGAGTTCTGACGAGCCCAGGCACTGAGAAGAAGCCTGCAACAAACTCAGGCGGGGTTTGTTTACCGGGTATTTACCGAAACACGGAATCAGCTGAGGTTGTTTAGCCTATGTTAGGATTATTAAATGAAAATGAAAATCTTTATTTTTCACATAGGTACTTAGGCCTAAAGAATAGGCTCTTATGAAAAGTTTAAACTCTACCTACCGCCAAATCTCAGCGTTCATCATGGCGCCGCATGTCATGCAAGTCTAGGCTAGAATCATTGAATAGGGAGCCTTCATAATTCTTTTATCTCCATCTTAATCGAACTAAGTATAACAGGCAATGATGAAGTACTCTACGCTAAGAGGACGAGAAATATGTGACGCATGTTTGTTGAACCCAAAAAATTCTCAATAATGGTGTCGTTAGCGTTACCGCCCACAGCGGTACGGTACCGCTGACAGCACAATGTTGTCGCTTACATTAGCGCCATTTTACAGTTTTGACAAATTAAAAAGCCGGCTTCAGGTAAAAGCCTAAAAAATCATGCGTGACGTCACTAGGAGCTGATCCTTTATATGTTTAATCAATGAATATCTGGGTGACCGAGCTTCGCTCGGTGGCCAATAGATGGCAGCAGGAGTTTTTTTTTATTTTATTTTTTGCTAAATTCGACATTTTCTAAAAATGAATCCTAGCTAGATCGATTTATCGCCCCCAAAACCCCCTGTATACAAAATTTAATGAAAATCGTTCGAGCCGTTTCCGAGATCCAGATTATCTATACTTATAATAAAACTGTAAAGGGTCGAATTCTGTACATTGAAGATATTTTGAAAATTTTTGTTGGAGGACACTATTTAGTCGATACTGAAGCCGAAACTGTAATTTGTTTAATTTTTGTCTGTCTGTCTGTCTGTCTGTCTGTCTGTCTGTCTGTCTGTCTGTTTCACGACCGCGCATCACGGCTAATCCGCTGGATGGATTTAAATGAAACTTGACATGATTATAGTTCATACCCCGAGGTAGGACATAGGATACTTTTTGTCCCGAAATTCATCATGGTTTCCCTGGAAGACGGCATCAAAGTCCAAACGTTTTTTAGTTATAATTCATTAACGCGTAGTCCAATTTCATTCAATCTTTTTTTGTTAGAAAGTAGGTTCTTTAAAGATTATTCCATACTAATCTTATCATCACCACTTTTGTGGTTCAGAAATTACAGACATCAGAACCTTTAGCGCTAAGTTCAAGTAGGTAGGTGACTTGAAACTCGGAATGCACAAAGAACCTAGGGCTAGGACGTAGGGCTCAAGTAAGTACCCTTACAGCCGTAAATAAATAGGCTTAGCAGGAGATTTTGTATGGTTTAAAATCTTTTACTTTTTGGTGAACAAAAATCATGTAACTGGCGTTATCGCTACGTTATACCGTATAGCGCCATCTCTACAATTTATGTGGAACTTGGATGTAAAACTCTGAGATAGGTACTACCGAATTTTTTTAAATAATAATTAACTGAGTGTCACGTTATTTACTGTTTCCTGACTTTATATTAAGATGGCACTGTTAAGACGAACAGATAAAAGTTTTCAATTCTGTCGACATTCCCGGAGTGCCGCGTCTTTTTTTATTACCCGCATACGGAAAGGGTAAAATAATGGTTCACAAATATTTTTAACTCTTAGGTCTTATCGATCCTAACCGACTGACTGTCATCTAAGGTCTTTTTATACGTAAAGAAATATAATATAGCCATTGCCCATTCGGATATTTTGGATTATATTGAGATGAAGCAAAGATTTTCAAATGACTCATATGTTGGGCTGGGGAATATTGTTAGTAGATTATTTTATCCCAGTGGTACCTACCCCGCCGAACTCTGATAGAAGAGTTCTACCACCAGTACAACTTTTCACATGGTTTAATGATTTTTGACCTATTTCGTGATTTCAGAATAAAAATCACAATGAAAAGGACGATTTTAACTGTCGATATTTCGATACATCGGTACAAGTCGTGGTCACGTAGTGACCACGACCTGTGCCACCTGTGCCACTAAATCGTGCTTTTGATCTTTCAACTACTTTATATTATTATTAAGAAAAAGGAGTTTTCAAAATCACCACAAGATAACCCGTGCAAAGTAAGAACAGGTTTCTGTACATCATCAACAGGGAATTCCAGTAGGAAGGTATATTATGTAAAAAATCGTAATTCACGCGGGCGGAGCCGCGGGCAACAGCTAGTATAGAAATATATATACATGAATTAACAGGCGAAAGCGATGATATTACTACTCGTTCGCAGAAGCTGGCAAACAGCCGATTGTACGGAGGAGGCTTAAAGGATACCACAAAGTATTCAAAGATTGATCATGATTTGAATATTTTATACTGGGTACAACTAATAACACCTAAATGATTTATTATTTTCTTGCTAGGACCTTGAAACTGGTTTATAAACTTGGAATATTTGGCGATGAAGATGGCAACAACTGTTGACTACTAATTAGGTATTATGAGTCGGTTCCATTGAAGCGGACCTGCGTAGATACGTCGGAAAAAAGTTAGGCTTGGTTTTGCTGAATCGATTGATAGGTAATATTTGGTCTACTCACTGTAACGAACACTTTATATGAGTGCGAAAGACGCATGGAGTGGAGCGTCAACAGATACAGAGTTAGTTTTATTTTCCCCGTAAAATATAAATTATATTCCCGATTAATCGTAAAAAATTAAAAAATCGTAAAAAATTACACAAGTAACGCCCTTTCATATTATGGTACTACCCAGTATTGTTATCTCATTTTGAAAAAGACAACCCTGTTTTCCCACAGATTTTACGTCCACCCCCCCCCCCCCCTTTTAAATATGATTGCAATGACTTCGGGCTATTAGGTACTGTGGGTACTACTGAAATACAGCGTCGTCACACAGACAGGCAGACGGACAACAACGTGAACTCATAAGGGTTCCGTTTGTTTTGCTTTTGAGGTATGGAACCCTAAAAACACCTTAGTTTTACGCCGTATCGATCGAGACTACGATAGATACTTACACGAAGTTTCTGCACCTTAGAGTTTTCCCATTAGGTACGAAATAGAATTAAATAAAATTACCTACCTAATTATCAAACGTATTACCTATCTAGTTACCTGATCAAAATTTCCTTTATGAATCTATCATGATAGAGCATATATGCTGTGTTATGCGAGCATTACATATATTTAAATTAAATTGTCTTGTCTTCTGTTTATCTGTGTAAGACAAGGAAGGAAAACGAATAATTTCTGTTACGTTATCAAACTCATAAACGCTCTCGTGTTAGAGAACTCGATTACTCAATTCAAATTGAATAATGTGTTATTATTATCAATGGACTGAAACTTGGAAAGTGCGGAAACTCAAACACGGACTGATCCAAAAATATAAAGTCGCTCAGCGGGTCATGGCGAGGGGCGAGGGCTATGTTAGGATTGTCCCTGAGGGATAAAATCCGAAATGAGATCCGCAGGAGAACGAAAGTCCCTGACCATTAACCCAAACCATTAGCAAGCTGAAGTGGCAGTGGGCAGGTCATGCTTTCCGTAGGGGTGATGACTGTTGGACTTGGAATCGAAAATGTCTGGAGTGGAGATCGCGTTAACCATTTTAGTTTTTCACAAATACAAGGCTAACATATATCATTGAAGGCTAATTATACATCGTAGGCATAGGTAGGTATATCAATGAGTTTCTAGCAAACATTTCAATCCGCGATGACGCGCCCCACTCTGTCAAATTCCACACGAATCGAAAAATGCATTTTGACAGAGTGGTGTGCGAATTCACGGAAAAATTGAAATATCTATAACTTTATACTTTTACGTACTTCATAATGGTTCACAAATCGAAAAAGCTGGGAAACTTTGTTGGGAAAATAAAAAATGTTTTTTGGGAAAATAAAAAATAAAAAACTAAAAATGAAAAAAAGATTGAGAACGTAGCTGAGACTTAAATGTAATAAATTTTATAGTTTCATTCAATTTCGTTTCAAGTTACATTCTATGGTCTGTCTCAAAGGCAAAAACGGGCCTGTTATATTTTTACAACTTTTAAGTATAGTTAGGTAGGACCTACCTACCTATATCAAAATATACAAGATGCTACAAAATACAAATCGAAACAATAGTTATGTAGGTAAGTATATCTTATAAGGTAGAAGATATTATTTTATTACGCAAACTCGTTTACAAAGGTCGATATAGGTAATCAATTATCAAAACAAAATGTCTTGGACAATAATGGGTTAGATTAATATAATTTATAACAATGGTTTACTTACTTATTGAAAATATTAAAATTTATTTTATTTAATTTAAACATGTTTGTTTAGTTTAGCAATAATTTTTGGTATATTAATTTATTGAAAGTGTCGTGTTGAAATAAGATGAATATAATACTTATAGGTAGGTATAATTTAAACAGTTTACATAAGTATGATACAAAGTCGTACAAAGGGCTTCCGATTTTAGAGAGGGATCACTAATAGCGTCTGAAATTGCAGTTTTAGAGAGGGTTGCAGACTGCAGTCTAAAATTGCAATTTTAGAGAGGGTCGTGAGTCGTAGCTTGAAATTTTGGAATGGTCACAAATCACAATAATGTCTAAATAACTATGTCGATAAAGTCTGATTCACTCGACATATTCTATGGTATAACAATATAAACTTTAGACATTACATTGGAATTTGAAGTTTTACCAGAGGCGTCTCTAGCCCTAGTGGCGCCCGTGTGCAGCCAGTAACCTGACGCCCTCGAGCGGGGTCAAAATGGAATACAAGTGACCGCTCCCATACAAGTACTTTGTATCGGAGCGGTCAGCTGATTGGCCAAATATCCATACAAAGTCCAATTTTTTTTTTTGAGAATTCGATATGAGTTCCTTGGGGAAAGTTGTTCAGTTTCATGAGTAGAAACACCCCTCAAGAGATTTGCTCTATTTTACTTAACACCCTGTATTTTCAAACGGAAATTCGGATGCAAATGGTGCAATTTTAAATGATGTCAGGAAGCAAAAAGTTTTTTAGGAAAGAAGGGGTTATAAGAATAAAAAATCACAACTTTGTAGTTCTTTCAAAAATATTTAATTTAAAAACTATTATAGACTATAGTTACGTAACAGGACGGTCGTTCACACAAATAATATAATAACACACAAATGTATTTACAAAAAAGATACTTTTCGAGCTTTTGCATTAGCGAAATCATTAACAATGTCATTAACTTCAATTTTGATTTCGTGTTCAATACTTATCTTAATATATATAAATCTCGTGTCACAATGTTTGTCCTCAATGGTCTCCTAAACTACTGAACCGATTTAGTTCAAACTTCGTGAATATCTGTCATTTGGTCCAACTTAAAAGATAGAATAGTTTTTATCCCACGTGGACGAAGTCGCGGGCATCAGCTAGTTAACGATAAATTTGTCAATCTACTTTGCGACAATGTTGATCTAAGGTAGTTTTTAATTATTTTTAGTTTAGAAAATGACCTTTCGCTATGTGCGACCGTGACTGGAAGTGTCAGGTATATCCTCAGTGCTGTGGACAGATTTGGGAACACTGAAATTAATTTATTCGTAAATAAGTAATTTAAAATATCCAACGGCGTAGTGGAATCATCAATAAACATTGGTAATAATTCGATTTCATTATAGAGCTCGAACTGTTCCACATCTGAAGAGCCAGCATGGCAAAGTTTATTTTCTAAATTAGAGCAATGTGTTTTTTTTGTATCAGTGTCCAAATCTTTCCAGTTTTTAAATTTTTGAAGAAATGAAAAAATTACATTATTTTCATTCAAAAGTTCGAACCGTTCGTCGAACTTAGTGATTGCGGTGTCTAACAAATAGTAGTAAAAATTTACTTTAAAATCTGTTTTCGCATCTGCTATCGGTTCATCCTCCGCCTCATAATTAAAAAACCTTTTACGAGCGCGAGGGCGTGCAGGTGTGGGAAATTCTACTATTGCCTCGACTTCTTCCGCTACAGTTTTCGCCCTGTTAAGGAGCTCCTCAAAAGCAGACTCATTACGAAATTCAGACAAACTTATTTTTGCATTATCAATCATTTTCACCGCTTCTGACAATACAACGTCTGACTTTTGAAGGGCCTTGCTAACTATATTTATCTTGCTTAAAATTTCAAACCAAATAAGCAGAGAGCAGATAAATTTAAAGGACTTAATTTTTGCCAGCAATGAATTTGCCATATTTCTTGACTCTGCATCTTTGCTCCTATCGGAATATATAGTAAACAAGGCATCATACACTTTTCCCAGTTCAAAACGTAGAGCTTTTACGGCTTCAACCCTGCTCTCCCATCGAGTATTTGAGAGTGGTTTTAGACTTAAAGTTGGCACTTCTTTAGCAAGTATTTGCCAACGTGCTGTTGACGCAGAAAAAAAAACATAAATTTCCTGCACAATTGAAAAGAAATTGACAATTTCTAATGAACTTTTAGCAGCGTCATTCACTACCAAATTAAGGCTGTGTGCTGCACAAGGTACATAAAATGCGCGCGGGTTTAAATCTAAAATTCGTTTTTGTAGACCTATATTTTTCCCTTTCATGTTTGCACCATTATCATAACCTTGACCACGAATATCTTGTATGTCAATTTCGTTTGAGATTAAAAAATCTAACAAAAATTGAGTTAAGCCCAGGCCAGTAGTGTCTGTAATAGGAAAAAAACCCAGAAAGTGTTCTTTTACTTCAGCCTTGTCGTTGCTTGCATTTAAAAGAACGTACCGTACGACAACCGATATTTGTTCTTCGTGTGCAATATCTGGAGTGCAATCTAAAATAATGGAAAAATATTTAGATTCAATTCCAAAACAATAGTTTTTTTTATTCTTTCTCCCAACAATTGTATTATTTCGTTCTGAATATTATGGCCAAGATAATGAGTTAGGCGTGACTTGGATTTTTGAATAAGGGCAATGTGTTCCGCAAGCACATTATCAAAGTTAGAGGTATATTCAACCAGCTTTAAAAAATTACCATTATCAGAATCGTAAAGTTTTTGAGATCTTCCCCGAAAAGCCAGACATTGCCTCGCTAAAAAATGAATTAGGTTGATTATTCGCTCGAGTACTGCAACCCAACGTTTTTTTTCCCGATCAATTTCATTTTGGTGCAAGAAATCTACTGACTTTTCTTTTAAAATAACAGTTTTCAATGTTATTTGTTTCTTAAGACATGATAGGTGCCCTAAGCTCTTTTCATGACGTTCTATAGCAGTAGACAAATGCTGCCAATCTTTGTAACCTATTTCACCATTAAAATACTATATAACTAGGGGGTTCTTCGTCTTCTTCGACTACCGACGACAAAGACAGCAGCGGCGGCGGCGGCGGCGGCGGTGACTTAGAAGTGACGAGTTCTGCTGTAGAATTATCTTGGTTTTCATATGTCTCTATCTCCAGGTGTTCGTCCGAGGATGGACCGGGTCGAACAAAAAACTTTTTAATAGAACTTGTATTCTTTTTCAGAGACACTTCCTTCTCCAGCTTTCTTTTTCGACTCTGTGCACCAGACAGTTTCTTTTTTCCATCGCCATCAGACATCTAAAATAAACTAAACTTAGTATACCTAGGCACCTAAAAGAACTATCAATGTAAATAAATTAATATACCTAGGTCCAGAGAAAAAGCTGCAACTTGGACTAGGACTTGGAGTATTATTTATTACAAGCTTCTTCCCGCGACTTCGTCCGCGAGGAATTCTTAGGTATATCGCGATTCCCCCGGGATCTGTGCACTTTTCCGGGATAGCAATTAGCCTATGTCCTTCCCCAGGACGCAAGCTATCCTATCTCCATACCAAAATTCATCCAAATCGGTTCAGCGGTTAGGCCGTGAAAGCGTAACACACAGACAGACAGACAGAGTTACCTACTTTCGCATTTATAATCATCATCATTTCAGAATAAATAAATAAAATTTAAAAGTAGGTAGTTCGTTGTTCAACGGTTAGGTACAAGTAAGACCTAAATAAATAAATAGGTACCTAAGTACTTATACTAGTAGGAACATATTACACTTGAAACTTACCGTTGTTTGTTCCGCACTGCAGTAGGATAAACAAATGAAAAATGCTAGGTCGTATAGGTACGAGTACCTATTTAACTTCGATATTACTATCTATCACCGATGTTTTGTTTTCATGAATTTCGCTAGCTATTTTTGATGACCTCCGACCTCGAGGCATGTCGCAATAATTGTGAAAGCAATTAACCAAATCTTACCTTTTATATAATTTTTAGCAAAAGAAAAGCCGATTTACTTCATATTTACATGTTTACTCAAAGATGATACTTAATCCAATTGCATCAAGGCTTATTTCGCAAAACTACGATGTAGCGGTAAAACAAAAATTGCGGCACGCGTACACAAGCCTTTGAAAATGACCGCCGCACGTCCCTGGGAAATTTAATTTGAACTTTATAGCATTCTAATACAGCCGAGTTAGCAATGATTGTCGGCCGCGGCGTGTTGTCAAACGAATCAAAACAAACAGGTGCCGATGCCGGCACCCGCCTTTCGTAGCGATGCGACATTACGCCAATTTAATCTTTTATTATCTGTTTTAAGGCTGCTTTCATGTTGAAACAAAAGTAATTGTGTAAATTTAAATAGAGTAGGTAGGAAAAGGAGTAGTTTTGCTTTGCTACCGCGCGCCCGGCGTCGGCCACGGCGGGCGCAGGGTCTTTGAGAGCGACGCATCTTCGGATGTGTCGCAAGGGCGCTCGGCGCGCGGCGCCCCCTTTAGACCCGGCGCCCGTGTGCGCCGCACACCCTGCACTATAGGTAAAGACGCCTCTGAGTTTTACAATGGAAGTTTTACATGTTTACAATGTGTACAAATTTGAAGTTTTACATGGAAGGACATCGGACCTGTTATACCTAACAATTTTTCATAAATTTTCAGCTTTTTTTAATTTCAGGCTTATGATTTTGGGGTGTCTGGGGTGTCATGTCCCCTATGCTATGATCCCTGGGATGTTCAAAAACCCAATCAAAATCAAAATTAAAAACTCAATAGGTCCCTACATAATAAATTGAAACCAACTTCCCGTTGACCAAAAATAATGAAATTGCGAAAAAAAGTGTTTGTTAGATATACAGTCACGGAATAATATAAATTAAATAAAACTATGCCTAAACGAATTTCACGGAATAGAAAAGTAAATATGTACGTAATAACCTGTAGGTATGTTATGAGGAGTCAACTTTATATGATGAACATGTACCTAGTGTCGTAGACTTTTGTTTAGAACTTTTGGTGAACAATCCGTCAAACGAGTAGGTATTTTACATCATATTTGCGTTATTGCGTAACGTTTAGACAGAGTACGCAACGGAAATTCTCCAAAAAATAGAGTAATTTTGAATTTTCCCATTTTTATTGGTCATACCGTGATGTTATAGGTACGATATAGCCGAACTTCAAACAAAATAACAAAAAAAAAGATTCCGACGAATTGAGAACCTCCTCCTTTTTTTGAAGTCGGTTAAAAAAACCCTTCAGCTCTGTCTATAGTCTACACTAATAGTAGGTACAGAGCTGAAGAGTTGGTTGGTTGGTTTGTTTGTTTGTTTGTTTGTTTGTTTTTTGTTTGTTTGTTTGTTTGTTTGTTTGTTTGTTTCTAATTTAAGGAATAAAAACTGCTCAACAATACGTACTCATTTACTTAATTTCCCCGATAGCTCAAAATCTGGGAAACTCCAAAAAATATCTTTTTAGAACCAATATGAGGTCAATGAAGTATTTAAGAAAAGTTTCTATTAAAATGAAAACATGTAGATTGTAGATGCATAAAAAATATTATACTCGCAAAATTCATTGCCATAAACCGTCACGTGTAGTTAGTCTAATACCTATTTGTAAAAACCTAAATAAAATTTGAATTTCACAAGCTGGTAGGGCCGAAACACCATTCGTGACGGAATGTTTAAAAACCGAAACTCACGCGGGCGAAGTCGTCGGCATGAGTTTCGGTATTATAAAGTATAGAAGAAGACGTCACCCATGTGTACGACGACTAAGTAATCTCGCATTGGCCACTTCATCTATTCATATTTAACTGCGCGTTGCCGCCTCGAGTTTTCATTAACTTTCCGTTGCCGCCACTAACGGTCATAATGCTCGGTGTGTTGGTGCTGTGGTCGTGGGTGCTTCATGGGATCCTTGTGTGTGCTGGTGACGAGGCGCCTCGCCGTACGACTCCGCTGGGTGATTTGAAGGGGTTTTTTATGAAAACCCGCGGTGGCAGAAAGATCGCGGCGTTCACCGCGGTACCGTATGCGGAACCACCCGTCGGAACTCTGAGATTCAAGGTACTGCAACAAGACAGTGTAAGATGGTGGTGATTGAAGCCGAAACTCATACATAAGGCATATCTAAAGCATTCTCTCGCCAATCTTTGTTACCGAACTCCTCCGAAACGGCTCGACCGATTGTTATGAAATTTTCAGTGTGTGATCAGTGGGTCTGAGAGCAGGTTGTTATCTCTTTTTTATATCCCTAAGCGGAAAATTAACGTTTGCTGGGTCACCTAGTCTATATATTTAATTCTCTCGCCGATCTTTGTGACCGCACCCCTTCCAAATGGTTCGACCGATTTTTACAAAATTTTCAGTGTATGATCACTGGGTCTGAGAGCAGGTTGTTATTTTTTTTTTCATACCCCTTAATGGCAAAACAAAGTTTGCCGGGTCAGCTAGTCTTAATATATAATATAAATTGCGCGTCACGTTGTTTGTCCGCGATTCACCCCTAATTCCTAAAATAGTGATATCAAAAAACTTGTTAAACAAAGAGTTTGTTGTGGGCTTCTTCTCAGTTGAAGTTTGAACCTTCGTAAGCTTAGTTTTTAAGTAGTAGTTTTATAATTACTAATTATATATTACTGACTATTCATTAGAGCCAACAAGTAAATAAGAAATAAATAAATCATCATTATTTCATTTTATATTATTGACGCTAAAACGGTTATGTACCTACCTAAGCGATTTTTAATGACCTGCAAGTTAAAATTTTAAAGACAATAGATAACCTACTTTCAAATTTTATAGTCATATTATTATATTTTGTATCTCTAATCAAAATTCGCTTGAACGTGGAAACGCGAATGGAAATTTCCTCTATAGAAAGTTTTCCCAAAAAATGCTCCACAATCTCCATTTTTTTTCTAGGTACTTAAAACTACTTGATAAAACTTTTTTAACAGGATATTTTGAGAAATATGAAATATTCAATATTTAACAGAGATACTCTAATTGCTCCTACTTTGTTGCGTCATGTATTTGGCTTCATAGTGTAATGTCACTTTACAGAAATATCATGACTTAGGTATAATTTGTAGGGTTCCATACCAATTTGGTAAAAATGGAACCCTTATGGTGAGACTTTCACACACTGAGAGTCTGTCACACTCGATTATTTCAGTAACTATCGAAGCTATCGACTTGAAATTTAGAATAGCTCTAGGTAATAGTGACCCAACGCCATTGCAATCATAAAACATTAAAAATTGTTTTTATTTAAAAAGGGGGGAAAACCGGGACATCGAATTTTCAAAATGAAATTTTTTTTGATAATAACAATAAACCACCAAAAACAAAGTTACGTTTGTGGTTCGCCAAAAAAAGTACCTACATGTAAATTATACTCGTAAATTCATGAACAAAAGTGATTCTTTCTATGTTTTACTTCTTTTATGGTATGGAACCCTCGGTGCGCGAGTCCGACTCGCACTTGGCCGGTTTTTTTTATTGTATAAAATACTTAAATTAATACTGAATTTTAAAAAGTCGTAGAACAAAAGTTGTTAGTTATAATGTAAAGAACTACAGCCTAGAGCGATTTGGTATTTTTTATATGACCCTATATAATTAGCCTATTTTTTGCGAAAAACTAAATAAAATTTGAATTTTACCGTCTACTATGGTCTATCCTCCATAATAATTATACGAGCCAACTAGTGCATTCACTCCTATTCCATAACAGTAACGAGAAACTTTTATATTACTAGTAGGTACCTAGTAATGGTTTACTACTAGAGAGTACAGCTTTACCACAAACAGTTATTCCAGTTTATAATATAACAGTAAAAGTTACTTTAAAACGCTATGTTCAATAGACTATCGCGATTTACTTGCAAAACATTTCAATATCCAGCAAAAAAAAACAATTAATTTCAGTAAAGATAGGTAATACCTGTAGTTACGAAGTAAGCTGCAGTTTTTTGTCATTTTATTTTAGAAATACCTACCTAGGCTCTCTTTTGTAGCGGTACTTTGAGTCAGGTAATCCCTATGGGTAATCCATTAGGATATGGTAGTGATTATTTTCCTATAATTTTTATTCTCTAGTTTATGGATTTTCCTATATCCTATAAATAAAATAAATATTAATATTAAGACATTTGGATGTTTGTTATTCCTTCAATGTTCACTTATAATAAATAGATTATAAGCTATGTCCTATCTTTTTTCTCTCTCTTTCTATGCAGACAAGACAACAAAATGTTTGATAAAATTTTCCCATCGATCTACAGTATTATTATGACGGAGGACCGATCGAGCATTGTCTGTTATAGGTAGGTACAAAAATTTACTTTGACTTTATTCGGTAAGTCTGAAAAAATTACGTAAACTATCTAACGTGACTAACACAAAACCTAGGAAACGCCTTAAGCCGATAGGTGACAGTTTTCACTTACAACAACTGTCACTGTTACAACAACAATTAGTGAAAACGAGGGGAAAACTGTCACCTATCGGCTTAAGCCATTTAAGCATTCTATTTAGGCGTTTCCTAGGTTTAGTGAAAACGGCTGTATTTTTTATCACTTCGTGGCAAAATAACATTTTCCGGGGCAGCTAGTTATTTATTACAAATTAGGTATACTATACTGTATACATACATAATTATAATTACGATTATCTGGTTGATAAGGTATTCGTATTATTGACATCAAGTCATTGCATACAGTTATAAGGTCTTTGGTTTTTTTTGAATACCTAGTAGGTAAGTAAGCAGTTGAAAGATAATAGACAATGGTGATTATTTGGGTCAAGTCCCACGACAACGTATGGCTAGGCGCGAAAATTTAAATTTTATTTAGTTTTTCGCTAATAGTGGGCTAATCATACTGTAGGCTTATGCCAATAAGTATTGCGGGCACAACATTTATGCAGCTACAATATGTTTTTAATAAATCACTCTGTACTCTGCTCAACAATAGCTACTCGTTTAGGTACTTCCACAGTACTTCATATTGGTTCCCGATAGCTCGAAATCTAGGAAACTGCAAAAAATTGTCTTTCGGGTACCAGAGTGAGTACTGAAAAAAATCCGTAAAAAGTATACCTACTCGTACTAACGGATGCGCCCGCGGCATCGCCGTTCACGTGAATTTCGGTTTTTCACAAATCCCGCGGGAATCATGACTTGTACATAATCTATCTCCTCTCCAAATTTTAGCTAAATCGGTTCAGTAGTAGCGCCGTGGAAGAATACCTACGTATTCCTCCATGGGTACAAAGTTTGGAGCCCCGTTTCACCTGCTTCCCATCCTGCCCGGCAAACGATTGCACGGTGCGCAACGGGCAGGATGGGAATTATTTGTGCCATCCTGCCCGGTACCGGGCAGACGCTCCGGGCGAAATGGGACCCAACCCCATCTTCAGCAC
Organism: Coenonympha glycerion; assembly: GCA_963855885.1. Lineage (NCBI taxonomy): Eukaryota > Metazoa > Arthropoda > Insecta > Lepidoptera > Nymphalidae > Coenonympha > Coenonympha glycerion. The sequence goes on along the minus strand of OY979626.1, from coordinate 13,230,604 downwards.
GCATCTATCCCATATAAAAACATATTATCTTAGTTTAATCCGTTTTCACAAGTACTAAGCTTTGTGCACCTAAATTCTGTGTGTGCACCATGCTATGTGATAGGTATCTATAGCAACTTATAGCATAGCACATCTGTGGTGGAAAAGCTCATGCCTTATGATAGGGATTGTTTGTCGAAATTGTTTATCTTCTGATAAGGATCATAGACATTACTAAATTACTAATCTACATTATTTACGAAATTGTTGTTTATACTCGTACCTACAGTCGAAATTACTAGGTATACCTCACCATACTTGTATTAGGTACTCGAAGGCAACTGAGGGTACATTTTCGAGAGACTAGGTACCTACTATCGGTATCCTCCATATACATTATGTAATGTCTTAATCAGCCTATGAACGTCCACTGCTGGACATTGGCTTTTCCGAGAGCGCCTTTCCACCACCAAATACAGTCCTCTGCCATCATCGTCCGACGTCCACCCGCTAACAGCGACCTTTTCAGGTCATCGGCCCAGCGGGCAGAACACGTCTGCCTCAACGGCCGCCGGTTCTATTTCTGTGACAGTTTATAAGCTATCTGTTCCAAAATTCTGCGAAATCCGTTCAGTATTTGCGGCGTGAAGAAGTAACAAAGATACACAACACACATTTACACACAAACTTTCGCCTTTATATTAGTGTTATTAAAACATTCCCAGGCTCCGGTTCCGGTGGCCCCTTGGCAGGGCACTTTGGACGCGACCAATGTCAGTCCAATATGTCCTCAGAGGAATCCTTACATACGACAAAAGGAAATCGTCGGCCAGGAAGACTGTCTCTACCTCAACATCTACTCGCCATTTACACATGATGTGAGTACTTCAAGTTCTTATTTTAGGGTTCGGTACCTAAAGGGTATAAACGGGACCGTCTTCGCCGTCCGTCCGACCGTCTGTTACCAGGCTGTATCTCTTGAACCGTGCAATACACTTGACATTTTCCCAGATGATGTACTCGTATTCCTGTTGCTGCTACAACAACAAATAAAGGGGTTTGAATTTTTTTGTATGGAAGCTGGCATAGCGACCCGCCGCCATTTTGATTTTTTTTCGAAATCGCGGCGCACGATGAATGTAGTATGTATGGATAGAGGACACATAGACAAACAAATAATGTCATGTAACATAGTACCCCAAAGTGTCACGTTACCGAGATATTTGAAGGTAAAGACAGACATATGAGGACAACGACAATCATTAAAAATAGACTTATTACGTGTCTACAGGCGTCAGATTGTCTCCAAATAATCGTTTCTAGGTTGATTATTAATATTACTGTTTATTAGAAGAGAGTAGGTACATTACATAATACCTATAGTATATAATGATAGTAGTAGTTTTCTCGTGCTCCTAGTAGGTATTATGTAGTGTACCTAATAAACAGTTGTAATAATAACCAACCTAGAAACGATTATTTGGATACAATCTGACGCTTTTAGACACGTAATAAGCCTATTTTTTAATGATTGTCGTTGTCCTCATATGTCTATCTTTACCTTCAAATATCTCGGTAACGTGACACTTTAGGGTTACTATGCTACATGACATTATTTGTTTGTCTATGCGTCCTCTACCCATACATACCACTTAAATCGTGCGCCGCGATTTCGAAAAAAAATCAAAATGGCGGCCAGGTCGCTATGCCAGATAGTTTCAATCCCCAAAAATAAAATAACCCTTACAACAAACGTGATTTTTTGCTCGTTTTGAATTAGGTGGGTAGTGGTGTTTTCAGTTTTGATTGGACTTGGTCTTGATAGTGCGGATTTCGTGCTATCAAAACCAATAAATCAAGACCAAGAGTATAGTTTCCCAAATGATTGTGGTTTCCCAATTTAAATGTTATCTTATTAAAGGGTTTTAAAATTAAATGAACCCTCTTCTCAAACGCACTTACAAACTGCGAAAATCCATATATTTCAATTTAACACGCACACCCAAGCTTTGAGTATTGGTTTCTTTACTACGGAACCCTCAGGCTCGTACTTGACTCGCACTTGACCAGTCATTTTACATATCAGGGGCCAGTTGCTGAGAAAGATCTTCTCCCAGTGATGGTGTTCATACACGGCGGGGGCTGGATGTGCGGAGACGCCACGACGGAAATGTATGGCCCCGAGCATCTCCTTGACAAAAATGTAGTTTTTGTGGCTATTAACTACAGGTTAGGTAAGTATGAGTGCAATGTGAAAGTCTTATGAGGAATATTCTTATCGTTTCTGCCAATGGACGTCCATAGATTCTTATCGTTTCTGCCGATGGACGTCCATAGATTCTTATCGTTTCTGCCGATGGACGTCCATAGATTCTTATCGTTTCTGCCGACGGACGTCCATAGATTCTTATCGTTTCTGCCGATGGACGTCCATTGATAGAGAAAACCATTTTGCAAAAATTTCCAGCCAGATAGATATAGAGTGTGAAATTGAATGTATTTCAACACAGGACATATACATATAGTTCGTTCGCTTTCATTTTCTCGCGTGGACGGTTGTGGGGTCGGTATTCTCAAACGACGCCGACCGTGCTAAGTTGTAATGACAAATTCTAGTCGAATAAAGTATACGATCGCGCTAGTAAATTTAATCTCCCAATTCTCAACCATATTGCATTTTGAAGTGTATTTAATTTTACGCTCTTTGTTAATAGTCGTAAATTAAATTTTTCAGTGGTCTCAGAATTTTTTTTGATATGAATATATATATACCCATGACCACAGACATAATATCATACTTACCTATATGCCATGACATGTTTCTGCTTTCTTTTCCGATTGTGTTTCTGCCTCACAGCGAATTAAGATTAAAGACCCAAAAAACTTTTATACTGCAGGTCACTAAAATTGGTTAAAACGGACATTTACGCCGTTAACTTCCGATAGGAGACAGAGGTTTGAACTTCGAACCAATGGGCTGAACAAATAGTTAATTTTCATTGCAGGTCCATTAGGGTTCCTCTCGACTCAGGACGAGCACTGCCCTGGCAACAACGGGTTGAAGGATCAACAGGAAGCTCTTCGATTCATTCAGAAAACTATACACGCTTTTGGTGGGAACAATAAATCTGTCACAATATTCGGGGAGAGCGCTGGCGGAGCGAGCGTTAATTTCCACATGCTATCGGACTCGAGCGTCGGTGAGTTTTTAGAGTTCCGCATCCAAAGTGTTTAAATGGGACCCTATTATAGATATTTTCAATCCACGATTACACGCCCCACTCTGTCCATACGTATCGAATGAAACATATGCTATTTTGACTGAGTGGAGCGCGTCTTCGTGGATTGAAATGTCTATGATAGGTATGAATTGAACCGTGATTGTTAGTCACTTGAATAAAAGGGTATTTGACTCCAATTTTTTTATTACTTTATTATAAAGTTGAATTAAAATAATGACGTGCACTGAAAGAACTAATTAAATCGATCAAATAACAAAAAAGTTATAAGCATTTAAAGATTTGTGATTAGACAGAGATAGCAACATGAAATTGTGACGTCACACTGTACCAATGCCATAGTAGCTTCGTGCGGCTTCATACAAATTTTCGTTTTGCGAGAAAGGGATAGAAGATCCCCCCACTCCAAAGTTTAAACGCCTGTAACTTTGTAAATCTTCGTTGGATTTTAATATTTCTTTCACTGCACGTTATTATTTTTATCCTAGTTTATAATAAAGTAATATTTTTTATCAAATTCAAAAGTAGTGTAAGACCCAATTGTCACAGATGATGAGTTTCTATGGCCGCTATACCTAACAATAAAATACTAAAAAATAATTGTTCAAGTGCGAGTCGGGCTCGCGCACTGAGGGTTCTGTACTATCAAGACTCATTCTCAATTTAGTAAAGAAAAACGCAACACCCCGTCCGTCCATCCGTCCGTCCGTCCGTCCGTCCGTCTGTCACACTCGATTATTTCAGTAACTATTCAAGCTATCGACTTGAAAAGAATAGTAAATAGGTAATAGTGACCCGACGTCATAACAATCGTAAAAAATTGAAAATTGTTTTTATTTTTATTTAAAAAGGGGGGAAAACCGGCAGGGCGATCGGCTAAAAATGTATCAATCATTAAATAACTGTATCAATGTCAAAACACAGGTATTGACCAATCACAACGCTTGAATATCACGTTTTGACATTGATACTGTTCTTTAATGATTGATACATTTTTAGCCGATCGCCCTGCTGGTCGACAAAATTCCAAAATGAGATAACAATATTGAGTGAGGTATCATATGAAAGGGCGTTAGTTGTGTATTCTGTAACTAATTTTTATTTATTTTGCTTGTTTTTAAATTTAGTGGGCAGATGATGTTTTGGTTGGAATCGGTCTTCATGGTACAGGACCCTCAGCGCGCGAGCTCAATTCGCACCTGACCAATTATTTCTTTTCATTTTTCAACTGTCGTTTCCACTTTCCAGGGTTATTCCACAAGGCTATCTCAGAATCCGGTACTGCGTTAGTCCCTTGGGCGGAGGCTCCCCCTGGTGAGGCAAAGAGGAACGCCTTCCGCCTCGCCAAGTTCCTGGAGTGCCCGCCCTCGCCCTCTGACCTGTTGATCGAGTGCCTCCGAAAGTTGGATAGCCACAAAATTATAGAAACGGAATTTATGTTTTATGTAAGCAACTTACTATCTCACTTAGCCCCTTCGCACACGGGTCGTTAGCTTAGTCGTATCGTAAGCGTATCATTACGACGCTACGCGTACGAGACTCAGTGTTTTACAAACAAATCGAACAAATCGTCGCGTACACGTAGTAAAACTAGTCGTAGTCTGGTATTCTACTACCAGTTTGTAGAATTCAATTATTTTTTTTAGTTATACTCGTACATACAGTCAAAAGTCAAGGTGTTTTTATAGAAAACAATGAAAAGCTTACTTTTTACGCTTGTGTTTTAGGCAAGTAGGTACGCTACGACTATCACAATGTCAATAAGCAACTCCTACGATTCGTTGCAACAACGCTTTGTAATTTCGTATGCCGACTTCTTAGAAAATGACCGTGCTCGTGCCTAATGTTTTCGTCGTATGCGCGGATTACGACAATATGTTTACGCTACGACGCCGTGTGCGAATGGGCTAAATTATTATCATAAAGGCGAACATTTTTATGTAAAGTATTTTGTATGTTTGTTATTCCTTCACGCCGCAACTACTAAACCGATTTGGCTGAAATGAAGATGATACGGGTGATTAAATCCCTTGCCTTGGAGAGCACGTTAAGACGTTGGTTCTGCGTTTAATTTCTCTCGTATCGTTTCGAGCTGCCGTTCCATTGGACTAAAGGAAAATGCACTGGGTCTTTGGTTATTAGAGAACACATTATTGCTTTTCGTATATATTGTATATGTAGATAATATTACAATCCACGAAGACGCGCGGCGCGCCCCACTCTGTCGAATTCGATAATGTTTCATTCGATTCGTATGGAGGCGCATCATAGGCACAGATTTTGATCATAGACGTATTGAAATATCTATAGGTATCTACCTAGGTACCTACAGATATTTCAATCCACGACGACGCGCCCCACGCTGTCAAACTTCATACGAATCTAATGAAACTAGCGATTTTGACAGAGTCGGACGCGTCTTCGTGAATTGAAATATTCTATAGTTATAGGAAAAGTTAGAAAAGTGAGTCAAAATACAATTACAATGACATGAGATATCCACAAAAAGACTTAGCAACACATCAAGGCCGCAAGTCATTCGATAAACGAAAACCGGTCCTTTGTTGACGTGCCATCAATACAAACTTTTAAAATAATTGTAATACTTGGAATAGACCTTGATGTACATAATTAGGGTTCCGTATCAAAAGGTTAAAAATGGAACGCTATATACTAAGACTTCGCTTTCGCTTAGTAGATGCTTAAAATATTAACATAATGTTAAGATAAGTACATAGTCAGTTAAAAATAAATAGTTAAATTAAAATATAGAAGATTTAGGAGGGACTCCCATGCGACAAACAGGATTTTTTGATTGTTTTTGCTTGATATTGAAAACTTCAACAGGTTGTTGATGTTTAAAAAGTTAAAATATTCACAGATTATGTAGCTACATACGAGTAAGTATACTCTATTTACTTAAAAAAAAAATTTGAATTAAGGGGGGCTTCCATACTAAAAACGTGATTTTTTTGTTAGTTTTCGAATTCGGTGGGCAGAAATGTTTTGCTTGGAATTGGTCTTGATGGTGCGAAACCCAGTACGCGAGGCAGACTCTCACTTGTCCAATTTATCTACTTGTATCCAAAATTACTATTCTTCCCATCCGAAACTTCAGTCCAGCGAATGGAAGAACACATGGATTTCCTTGCGTTTAAATATGGCGTTCACGAAAAACTATGCCTACGAATATGTACAAAGTACATACTAAGTTCATACGATGAAAGATGACTTGTGTATTCTAAAATAGATTTTTATTTATTCTTATGCTTGATAGAAAAAAGAATACCGTTCCTTAGGGACCCTTATGTTATGACTTATCTCCAAAGTCTACTATAACAAAATCGATAATAATGAAAGAATCGCTTAGGTATGTTTCATTCGATTCGCATGGAGTTCGTCAGAGTGGGGCGCGTCATTGTAGATTGAAATATCTACTACCTATATCGTCTTTTCATAGTGACCATATCGGTTTCATGTATTGGTGTGAAGGAGTAACATACAAACAAATCTAAAAATTATTGCATGTATATTATGTAATGTAAATACCTATGCCTTACTATACTGGCCTTCGTAAGTGCCATTATAATATGTCTGTAATCAAATCACATAACTCCGAATACAATTTTTTGTAGTTGTTTCCAACATTAGTTAGGTAGGTTGCCTCTGATGATTTCATTGTGTTATTCGGTTTTATGGTTCCATACCGAAATGGTAAAAATGGAACCCTTATGTTTGACTACATCCGTTCGTCGCACTCGAGTATTTCAGTAACCAACATGGAATTGGGCATACTATAATAGTTTATAATTATTTATAGTGTTAAATAAAAAAATATTGAAATTTTCATATTTTTGAAGGAGGAAAAATAATTTACCCCCGAATTTTTCCTCCTTCATAAAGATAAAAAATATTTTTTGAAGGAGGAAAGAAGTTGTTTAAAAGTGAATTAACTATTTACCGCTTAGGATGTAATATAAAAGGGCTTTACCTAAGGCCAGGAGACTTATTCTGTATCGTTAGTTAGCAACTCCCACCGGGTTATTAACTAAGGAAACAGAGGCAAAAATCCTATTTTTGTATTATTTTTGCACAACTTACCAACCCAGGTTGGTTTGGTATCATGTAAACATACCATGCTAGTTGCTAAGTTATACAAAAATAGGGTTTTTGCCTCAATTTTCTTAGTTAATAACCCAGTGCGAGTTGCTAACTAACGATACAGAATAAGCCCACTAGTCCACTTATCACGTGATCGAGAAACTACACGTAGCCGTCTCGACGTACCTACTAATTTCAGACATCCGCCGCGCGCCAGATAGCTCGCGTTAGTTCTATGACGCTCACCGCTCACGAAGTGTTTTTATTGTTTATAGTCCTGGGACTACGAACCGATGACCACATTCAAAGCGGTCGTAGAGCCGGACCTCCCGGGCGCGTTTCTCACACGGAACCCCCGCAAGCCGCCTTCTACTTCGTTCGTGCCCTGGCTAACTGGTCTCACCAAGGATGAGGGATGTTTGAAATCCGTATGTAAGTGTATAATATCACTTCCTTTTTTGTTCCAATTTGAAGCGCCACCCTCGAATTTCCATGGGACTAAATTGACATTTGTTGCTAGTGACCGTCGTTTTGAATGTCATTTTATTTACGACGACGCTCGCGCTGGTTATGCAACAATCAGCGCCAAAATGGCGAAAATCTTCATTTTAACGATGGCAGTTATCGATCTATAGAATAGATAACAGTAGGATACCTATATTGAATTTATTTTTGTCTTTCTCACTCCCACGAATACGTTGGTGGGTGCGACATGCAGCGTCGCGGAAGATTATAACAGAAAAACGACGTTTTACCTAATTATTAAAAAACTAAGGCCGGCTCCACACGTTGGTCGTTGGTCCTAACGTTGGCCCCAACGCCAATTCAATGTGTGGATCTAGAAAATAGCCTTGGCCCCAACGTTGGAGCGCGCTATCTTCTAGAATCTAGATCCACACGATGGACGAGTGGCGTTGGGGCGAACGTTAGGGCCAACGTGTGGAGCCGCGGAAGCCTATTATCAAAAGTCTGTTTTTGAGCGTTTTTATTACAACTACATCAGTCGTCGCGCGACGTCCGCGCTGTGTACTCGTGCATTGCCTTGCAACTGAGTCATCATACGCATAGTGATGTGACACGGGGCTTTCGACATATTGTCGATAACCGGTCGAGCGACACGATGGATAAATACCTAACAAGATCATCTTCCTTTGGAAGTCTAAGCTCAAAGAGGCCAGCCGAAGATAACCTCGAAAGCTGGACTACACCCAAACGGCATAATATACAGAGTAAACAATCTAAATTTGATGGATCTCGTAACCTTCCCACGAGTAACCGATTCGAAGAACTTCCTGTGGACGACCAGTGCAGCAAATATTACCAAGACGCAGCCACAAAACCTAAGAAAGTAGGTCACATTCCCCCTATATTAGTGGACGTTGGAAACATATCGCACCTCAAGATCAAGGAGACGGTGAGCAAATTCACGAAGACATTCCACCTTCAATACAGGAGCGGCAATAAAGTAGCCGTGATTTGTTATTCACCAGAAGCCCACCAGGCAGTTAAGGAAGGCCTCCGCACAGACGATGTACCCTTTCTAACTTATACCAGGAGTGATGAGAAGACACCCAAGGTGGTCATTAAAGGTCTACCTACCTACGCTGAAGAAGAACTTTCAAGTGAGCTTGAAAAACTTGGTTTTAGAGGAGCTAAAGTAACCAAATTAAAGTTAAGAAATGTGGTACCGTGTCCTCCATACCTTGTTCAACTCGCTGAAGGGGCAGATATTGTGAAATTTCGCCTAATTAAATATTTGTGCAATTGTGTTGTCACGATTCAAAAATACAAACCCAAAAGATCAGTGGGCACTCAGTGTTACAGATGCCAGAATTTTGGTCATTCTTCAAAAAATTGCAACATGCCAACACGCTGTGTTAAATGCACGGAATTGCATTCCACGGCTGACTGTTCCAAGAAGGATCGGAAAGAAGCTGCCCGCTGCTGCAACTGTAATGAAGAGCACCCTGCTAATTATAGTAAATGCAAAGTCAGACTAGCTTACCTTGACCGCATTCACCAAAACACTTATGCACAGAAGACCGTGCCCTTACTTAATATAAAGAAACCAGTTACAAAATCTAAGACTTGGGCAAGTGTTGCCGCTGCGACTACGACGGATGAAAATGAAACGGAGAAGGACCTTCCGAAGATTACAGTAGATCCAGGAGAAAACCCGCTTCACACAGAGGACGCTGCAACCAACGAAATGTTCAAAATTCTACTTACTTTACGAAAAATTAAGAAACAATTTACGTCTTGTACTTCCCAGTTGGAGAAGGTCATGCTCGTACTCACTCACCTCGGTCAATATATTTAATGTTTAACCGTAGGGAAATTCGTCTACTTTCATGGAACGCTGATGGCGTACGTGGTAAGATACACGAACTACTTGATTTTGTGGTGCATTCCGTGTCTGTCGATATTTTATTTATTTGTGAAACTCGTCTGACCCCTAATATTTCTCTTGGGACCCCTGGTTTTACCTGCTATCGGCAAGATAAGGCTAATAATGGTCGCGGACAGGGCGTAGCCATTTTAGTTAAAGACAATGTAAGTCATTCCTTAATTACCATACCGCGTACCAAAAATATAGAGGCAATTGGTATAAGTGTAAAAATATCAGGGACTGAACATATTCTTGTATCAGCTTATCAGTCTCCTAACTTGCCTCTCTTGCAGTGCGATCTTGACATATTGTTGAATCTTAGTTCCCACGTATTAATAGCCGGTGATCTAAATGCTAATCATAAGTACTGGCAAAGTAGCTACACAAATACCCGGGGCAGGGTCCTCTTCAGTCATATGCTGCACCATGATTATACCATTCTTGCTCCTGATATTCCTACACAAGTAAATTACTCATCCGAACTTAACGCCACTAAACCTGATTTGGTCCTTGCATCTAATATTTCTAATATTAGTGATGTCCAGACATTTATAGCTCTTTCATCAAATCACTACCCTATTTACTTCACTATAGGAGGTAGCCTACAACTAGAAACAAAAACTCGTGTCTATCGATACAATGATGCCAATTGGGGAAATTATCGTGCCCACTTAGATGAAAACATTATTCTTTCTTCAAAAACATTAAGTACAGTGAGCGAAATCGACTCTGCTGTAAACCAATTACAAAAGAGCATACTTCAGGCTCGAGACAAAGCAGTTCCTATGGTTACACTTAACAACATTAATACTCCGAAATTTCCTAGACACGCTAAACAAATGATCAGGTACAAAAATTACTTGCGCCGCGTTGATAACAAACTGCCTAAAGGTCACCTCAAAAGATTTGTTCGCTACTTAATAAACCACCTTTGCCGTTTAATTGAGCAGTATGCTCAAATGTGCACAGATGATATATGGAACCAAAAACTTTCCAAAATTGATAATCCTAGAACAGATGTATGGCGTGTCATTAGGTCCTTGAAACCCAAGAGCAACACGATACCTCCTCTTAGACTACCTGATGGAACATTGACCTCTAATACCGGTGAACAGTGCGAAACTCTTGCTCATGCCTTTCTCGAAAATATGAGACTGACATACGAATGGCCAAGTCCAGTGTCAGATGAAATGATCTATAGCTCCCTCAACACCATTGATAACTTTAATATTACCAATTTATCCCATCCAGTTCGTCCAGTTGAAGTACGCTCAATATTAAAATCTCTTAAATTACGAAAGTCGCCTGGTAATGATGATATTGTTAATGTTTTGCTCAAGAATTTATCCCAGAAAGCTGTCGTCTTTGTCACAAAAATTTTCAATGGCTGTCTCTTCTTAGGATATTTTCCAACGGCATGGAAAACTGCAAAAGTGATTGCCCTTAAAAAGCCTGGAAAAGATGATTCTGTGCCCGTTAGTTACAGACCCATTAGTTTATTACCGGCAATGGGTAAGTTGTTCGAAAAGATTGTTTATAGCCGCTTACGTGCCGTTTCGGAACAATTACTGATCAACGAGCAATTTGGGTTTCGGCAGTCTCATTCAACCGCTCACCAGCTGGCCAGGGTCTGTGAACACATCACACATAACCTGAATCTTAACCAATCAACTGGTATGTTCCTGCTTGATGTAGAAAAGGCATTTGATACCGTGTGGCATAATGGTCTGTTGCACAAATTATTTACTCTTAAGATTCCGCTACCACTTATTAAACTCATCAAATCTTATCTTGAAAATCGGAGTTTTAAAGTGCATATTGATAATTCTGTATCTACCAGCCAGATGATACCTGCTGGGGTCCCTCAAGGCTCCATATTAGGTCCTTACTTATTTTTATTGTACCTCAATGATATTCCAATTCAACCCAGAACCAGCTTAGCATGTTTCGCGGATGATACCGCATCATATACGTCATCCACAGATACTGACTTGATCATTTGTCGGCTGCAGTTATCTATTGATTTACTCCATACCTTTTTCACCAAATGGAAACTAAAGCTTAATGAATCAAAAACAGAAGCCATTTTCTTTACAAGACATCGAAATCCTCCATTAAGAACTCTCAACATTGCTGGACATAACGTCAAATGGAATCGTTCTGTCCGCTATCTCGGCGTTACTTTAGATACTAAATTAAACTGGTCCAAACATACCTCTGACCTACGCATCAAGGGCGCACAAGTACTTGGCGGACTTAATCCAATCCTAAATCGTAAGAGCAGGCTAAGCTCTCAAACTAAACTCCGATTGTATAGCGCACTTGTAAGGCCAGCCCTTACCTATGCTTGTCCCATCTGGAGCAATACTTGCATTACTAACCATAAACTTCTCCAAGTAATACAGAATAAGGCACTAAAAATTGCTTATAATACTCCTTTCAAGACTAACTTAAAACAATTGCATAGACGAATAAAATTTCCGGAGTTACTTGAATTTATTCTCAAACTCACACGAAAATTCTATACTAAGAATAAGCTGCACCTAAATCCTCTTGTTGCAAACATTTGCACCACCAAGATCACTGATCTACCGTATATCGACAGATACGGAACGTATAGACTACCACATCACTACCTATTGTTCCCGCGGGTCGATGAGAGTGTGTGCACCTAACGCCGAGCGGCACACGAGCGATCATGATTTTGCAAACTACCCGCTCGCACGTCGTTTGCGCGCGGTAGACGGGCCACCGGGCGTATTGTTCTTACTTTATCGTATAGCAAGGCGCTCGAACGTTATGAATTTTATATGTTTGTCCTCTTATGTTGTAAAGCGATAATATCAACAAATATGTCGCAATCATATTGTATTATTAAAATTTAGCTATATAATATAACCGTTACGTATTGTACATTAATAATATAAATATTATGTAGAAAATTTTAAGAGGCTTTCAGCCTGAAAATATGTGAAATCCATGTTTCTAATAGTTATTTTTAGTTATTGTAGCTATTATGTTAATTATTTATGATAATAAAGACTTTTAAAAATCAATCAAATCATTACAACTACATCCATTGCAGTTTCCGATACAAATTAGAAAAACTGAGATTTTGGAGCAACTTTTCTGCTTCACAGCGATTTTAGATTAAATACCCGAATAAATTCAATAAATCCTTAATCTGAATCTTTATTTACAGGGATAACGAATTACCCGGAGAGGTATTCCGAGTTTTTGACGGGTTTCGACACCATTGCTCCTGTCACCTTCTACTACGAAAACTCTCCGTATCCAGAAGTCATAACTGATAGACTGGTAGAAGAATACTTTGGGGACGATGACCAAAGCGTTAAAGATGGAATTCTCAAGGTCGGTGCGAAGCGCACGGTTATAATTGCCTCGTTTATGCATAATATAGGTGATAATCTACTTGACTTACACGTGCCACAGTCTGTTGTATTAATCGAGTGAGCATTTTATATGTATAAATATGGTTAACGTCGAAAGTCAATATAGTATTTTGTCCTTGCGTGTATTGGGCAAGATCCCTGAATCCGATAAGCGTCGCAAATATGCCTCCCTATTAGTTACATATTTGTCCCGTTTGCCGTGGAGACCCTGGGGCCATGGAGTCATAGTGTCAAAAAATTCCTTCGAGAGCTTTCTCCGCGGTTAATAGCCTCAACTGGTCACAGAAGGGCTGCCTCATTTTTTGCGCAACGTATCAGCCTAGCTGTTCAACGCGGAAATGCAGCCAGTATTCTTAGCACCATTCCACGCGGGCAAGATTTGTATAGTTATTACAAGATCCCTTGCATAATATACTGACTATACCTATTGTGTAGTTACTGACTGGCCAAATACATGCAAATGATTTTGTTAAGCCTGAGGATGTGTGTTGTCGATCCTCACGCTTCGACAAGATATACAGGATGCTCAATGGCAGAGTTTCCCACAGGTGGATTTTAAAATGAAAATGAGCAAGATGTCAAATCAAATTTTCTGCTCCACCACTTGTTGAGAACTCTGCGCTCGAAGTTATAGACGAATACATTTACTTACCGGAGACATAATATAGTCCAGCTAAGTAGGTCCAATATTTTTGATGTCTGTACAGTTCGATACAAGTTCGAAAAGTAATAATTTCTAAGCATGCAAAGTAATAAGCAGTGATAGCTCAGTGGTTCTGACCCCTGCCTCTCATAAGGAGGTCGCGGGTTCGAATCCTGGGCACGCACCTCTGACTTTTCCGAGTTATGTGCGTTTTAGGAAACAAAATATCACTGGCTTATTAACGGTAAAGGAAAAACATCGTGAGGAAACCTGCATGCCTGAGAGTTCACAAAAATTTTCTCGATGGTGTGTGAAGCCCGCCAACCCGCACTTGGCCAGCGTGGTGGGCTATGGCCAAACCCCTCTCAGTCTGAGAGGAGACCCGTGCCCAGCAGTGGGACATAAAAAGGGGTTGAGATGATGCAAAGTAATCGTCTTAGAACTAAAAGTCTCACGAGAACCGTAGGTTTTCCGGGATAAAAAGTAGCATATTAATTAGGAATAGCCCCGGAATATAAGTTGTCAACGTTCTACTGCCAAAACAGTTCAGGACGTCGCGACCTGGATGGAAATACTGCGCTGGTCGACGGAAGATCAGCTTTCAAAATTAACAAAATATGGCCATGTCTTCATAGGCTCCCAGAATCTGAAATATTCTTGTGCAAAAACTTCGACGTTGTCGACCTTGGGCACCACCGTTTATTTATAACGTTTATTTTAAATTTTTCTTCTCGCCCACAAGTGGTCGTGTTGTGATTATGTAAAAAATACCCAAAATTTCAAAAATTCAACATACAAACTTAGAAACTTTCATATTTGTAATACTTATTGAATGTCTTGTTCAGTCATTTGATAAGTGTGCGAAGTTTCAATTTAATCCGACGCGAAGTGGATTTCGATCACGTTCAAAGATTCCGTTACATACGTACGGATATTTCAATCCACGATGACGCGCCCCATTCTGTCATAGCTATTTTAACTAATAAAAGTGTTAAAAATCGGAATCTAGCTTTCTATCTTATCTAGGCAATCCAAGCGGAAAAGCCGTGAGCAAAAATCTAGTATAGTCTCTTTACACGCGTAAAGTGCATTAGATACCTATATAGATCTAAATTCTAAATAGCTACGTAGCAACATTTATAATATTATGTAGTTAGAAGAATTACACTTAAGTTTATTATACTACTAGTTAAGTATTAATTCACATGGTAATCAAGTGGTTTGAAAAATTATATTTTCTAACAGATCAACAGATCAATTATAGCTACTTTGTTTCATATGCAGGTATTTGTTGTGTAATTTTTCCTGGTAGGTGCCTTCTCGAACCTTAAAAGTTCCACGAAACCTCTGTCGCGCATAATTATTTCATGATGATTTTTAACGTTAGTTATCCGAGTAAAATCTTAGTAGGTACGTATAGATTCAATCCACGAAAACGCGCCCCACTCTGTCTAAATCGCTTATGTTTCACTTGATTCGTATGGAGTTTGACAGTGTAGGGCGCGTCATCGTGGATTGAATGAGTTCAAGAGTCGCGGAAGTTGTGGGTCTACGTCCAACAATGAAACTGGTATACAATATACCTACGATTATCCGGAGAACCAACCGAATCCAGATAGATTGATGATCTGGGACCGTACCATCATCTCTTATAGCAGTATTATTGTAATATTGTTTTAAAATTTTCATACTGGCACTGTATGAAAATGTCAAAACAATATTCACTGGAGACCATGGGAGGGCCAAGTTTATAGCGGTCTAGCTATATAATTCGTATTTTTGAGCAAAATTATTATTATAAATATCAAACATGTAGATGCATAAATGTTACGCTCGTAAAACTCATTTATATAGGCCTACGAGGTAAAATTGGCCCAATGTTAGCGAAAAACTAAACTAAATTTGAATTCTCGCGCCCGGTTGGTACCATCACCCTTAATCTAGTTTCTACTGTATATCGCTTTTGATTTTCCAGATGTATACAGATAGTTACTTCGCCTACCCCATGTTGGAGTCCGTTGAGCAAGCGTTGAATTCAAGCAAGCAGCCAGTGTTCCTTTACCAACTCCAATATCGCGGCATTAACAGCTTCTCGCAGATCTTCGGAGACCCTGTTGGCGACTATGGTAAATGCGAAAGTATTCCTATGAATCGGGGTTACTCAACAAGTTAATAATTTAAACATTAAAATACACGACTGCTCTGTGGCAAAACGACTTTTTCCAAAAATATATAGCCTATGTTATTCGAAATGATGTAAGATTCTAACGATACCCCATATATCCAAATATTTTCAGCCGTTCAGATGTAATGGTGGAATAAAGAACTCACATAGAACATACATATATGAACCCTAAAAACATTACACTTGTTTTTGGGCAGTCGTGTAAAAAGGGGTTCGCGAACCCCTAGGGGTATGTCATGAGAGAAAAAATGTTTGCGCACTTGTGGACCATAATAACTATTTATATATGTCCATGGGCGCCGCACGCCGCCAGGATTTCTTTGAAGGTGGTGCATTAATAATTCCGTTACATATAAATATTGTTTCACGGGCAATTTACTTCCAATGTCAGCTTACTCATCATGGACGTACCCAGCAATTTTAAAGGGTGGGAAAAAGCATGGAGTAAGTTTTACAGGCAGAAATGGCAATGATCGAATTTTCACCGTCGCGGTCGCTGTGATCTTGAACCTTGGTTGGTGATTTTTATGGTTTTACTTCTTATGTCCTTAGTAGTACTAGTACGGAACCCTCGGTCTGAGAGTCCGACTCGGATTTAGCCGGTTTTTTCATGTCTGATTGAAATTCTCGGCAGAGATTGACTGTCGTGGTTGGTTCGGTCTGGAGATTAATACTGCCTGCAGAGTGCAGGCGTCGTTTATTGTTTTCATTCAATATGTTAAGTGCCACTCAGCCACGTAGTATGTTACTAGGCAGCGGCCAGCAAAAGAGGCATTGTTGGACGAACGTGTAAATGTGGTCCGAGGCAGCGCCTGCACACACACATGAGTCATGGATTTTCATACAACTTTTGCCGGCCGCTGCTTGGCTAGGTAGTACAGCAATTTCGTTTTATCTCGCAGTAGGTTGTCAAAAATGTTTGACAAATTGTTATTTGGTGTTACAGGTGTTTGCCACGCTGACGAACTGATGTACTTATTCCCCATACATTTTCTCAAGAACCCCTTTACAGAGAAGGACCACAAGATGATGGATCTCATGGTTACCATGTGGACTAATTTTGCTACCAGTGGGTAAGTCTAAGTACCTACCTATCTACATATTTAATTTTCTCTAATATGATATTGATCTTAATTTCTATAGATAATATTTTCTATAGTATAAAAAATACCAAATTGCTCTCGGCCTGTAGTTGTTTTAAAAAATTTCCTTCTACGACTTTTCAAAATGACATGGCCGGATTCTGCCCTCCAACTGCCGCGTTGCGAGTTCGCGTACGCCATTACATTACAGAGTAGGAACAAGTAGAGTGTCTCCGTAAAATATGGAATATTTGGTATTTCTCGAAATATCGCATAAAAAAGTCATAGAACTAAAATTGTTAGTTTTAAATTTTAATGTAAACGAAATACAGGCTGATAGTATTTGGTATTTTTAGGGTTCCATACCAATTTGGTAGACATGGAACCCTTACTTCGTGAGACTTTCTTCGTCCGTCCGTCCGTCCGTCCGTCCATCTGTCACACTCGATTATTTCAGTAACTATCGAGCTATCGACTTGAAAACCGGGTCATCAAAATTTTAAAATGAGATAACAATATTGAGTGGGGTAAGTATCACATGAAAGGGCATTACTTGTGTATTTTTAAACCGATTTTTATTTATTTTTATGCCTGACAGTTTTTGATTTATTGAGCAAACTGTCGAAAAAAATACCGTTCCCCCCTTATCTCCGAAGTTTACCAATCGAAAATTCTGAAATAATTATGATTAATAGGGATCAATATATATTTTACGGGAAAAATAAAATCAACTCTGTATCTATTATATTTTTTTGGTATTAGCAATTAACCTCATTAAACAAAGTTAAGTTTCCGGTTCGGTAAAAAAATGATTCTTAGGCCCGGTTTCCATCAAAGCAGAGCGGAGCGGAGCTGTGTTTGTTATTGGAGGTTTAGGCTCATCTAGCGATTCAAATCTTTGGTCTTTACCAATATTTTTGATTGCAGGAACCCCAACAAACCCGTACCAATACCGACCGAGTGGAGACCAGCCACCAGTGGAAAGAACATGGAGTATTTGGAAATAGGACAGGAGCTGGCGATGAAAGAGGATTTGGCGTCGAGGGCGAGATTGTGGGCGGAGCTACCACTGTGGCATAATGTTAGGAAACGAAGATTCAATGACGAGTTATAAATAAGAATAGAAAGTAGTTGACTGAAATCAAAATATTGTTTTTTAGGGTTCTGTACTCAAAGGGTAAAAACGGCACCCTATTACTATAGCTTGGAAATTCGTGCAGGAGCCTCCTGCGGGGTGACAGGCGGTGGGGGAGACAAGGAACGGAAGATGTCAGCGGTTAGGGACAACCCTCCACCACCCATGGCCAAATCAACCTCGCGGTTATGGGGGCCGAATCGCGGTTGGGCGCCCGTTCGGTACTTCCTCTTGGCGTGTTCCCGGGGCGCCTTCTTGACTCCCTACAAGTTGTTTCCTCTCGCTCCTTGTCCCTATGTGCTCACTCTCCCCATTCTGGGGCAGGACGATACAAAAACGGACTCGCCTCGCGCTGTCGCTGTCCGTAGCAAATAAGTCTCTGTGTCACTCCAAGCCGCTCCGCCTCTTATGCCATGCGTGCGCGAACTCCCGTAGCTTTCCGAAGTTGGCCGCCGAACCCACGAGATCCTGATAATAAACTGGGCCAGAAAATGTCAGCGGTTAGCGGGCGGTGTAGTGGGAAAGGGGACACTTCTCTGCATGTATGCGTTACCGCGTCCCCCGGCCGTCTGTCACCCCGCAGGTCCCATAGTCTCATAGAATAATGAAGGAAGGGAGGGTCCCGCACGAAGTTGTCAAGCCATAATGGCGGTTCCCTATATTATATCTATCCAACGTTTCCCTTACTAGCGATAGAAATTTGACATAACTTTAATGGAGCTTATGCATTGTCATATTGATATCTCTAGTAGGGTAAATAGAAGATAGATAGAATATTGGGAACCGGCATAAGATTTCGTTGTCCGTCCGTCCGTCTGTCACTAGGCTGTATTTCTTGGACCGTGATGGCCACAGACAACAAATGTGATTTTTTTTTTCTCGGTAATGAATTTGGTAGGCAGGGATGTTTAAAATGGGGCTAGATAGGACGGAACCCTCAGTGCGCGTACACGACTCGCACTTGACCAATTTTTTTAACTTGTACAAACCGGGCCTCGAGAACAAATGACATAAAAGTTACTTTTTTGGGGTTCCATACCAAAATGGTAAAAATGGAACCCTTATGGTGAGACTTTCTCCGTCCGTCCGTCCGTCCGTTCGTCTGTCACACTCGATTATTTCAGTAACTATTCAAGCTATCGACTTGAAATTTAGAATAGTTATGGGTAATAGTGACCCGACGTCATAACAATCGTAAAAATTTGAAAATTGTTTTCATTTTTATTTAAAAAGGGGGGAAAACCGGGTCGATAAAATTTCAAAATGAGATAACAATATTGAGTGGGGTATCATATGAAAGGGCGTTACTTGTGTATTCTAAAACTAATTTTTATTTATTTTTATGCTTGATAGTTTTTGATTTATTGAGCAAACTGTCGAAAAAAATACCGTTCTCCCCCCCCCCCCCCTTATCTCCGAAGTTTACGAATCAAAAAATCTGAAATAATTATGATCAATAGAAGATAACGTATATTTTACTGGAAAAATAAAATCAACTCGCTGACTACTATACTTTTTTTGATAATAGGAATAATCCGCCAAAAACAAAGTTACGTTTGCGGTTTGCCAACAAAAGTACCTACATGTAAATTATACTCGTAAATTTATGAACAAAAGTGATTTTTTCAATGTTTTACTTCTTTTATGGTATGGAACCCTCGGTGCGCGAATCCGACTTGCACTTAGCCGGTTTTTTTATTATCGATTGGACTCAAATGTGTAAAACGATAAAAATAAACTACCTAAGTATTATGATTTTTATATTATTGTTAATAATTGTCAATACAATAAAATAAGAATTTGATATAATATTTTGTCTTAATAAATAAATGAATTTAATCTATTGCTAAGGTACCAATAACAAGACTTAAATGGCGATCAATGAATATCTTTGTGGTTATAATGAATGTACCTATACTAATACAATATAATCTCCTAATTTCTACATAAGGAACTTTAGCTATAATAGGATACATACTGTAAAGGCATTTTTTTTAAATAACGAAAAAAATAGTAATTTCATTATTAAGTACTATTTTTTTTAGTTTATTTATAAAATTGGAATCATAAAATAACAATCATAATATAAATTATAAAATATTATAATATAATCACTATATAATGTACATAACAATATTTCTTACAGCTAGATTTGTTTATGGCTAAAACCATTTTCATAAATTGAAAAAAGATACCTACATGTAACGTCATCGATGAATTTGATAATTATTACCTTATCTTATACCTTGAAACGAGCAATTCTTGTATATTATATATACATAATAATATAAGTATAATCAAATCTCAGAAACCTTATTTTATAATATATTTCATGAAATTTAATGTACAGAGTGTTTCTGAGTGATAAATTGATCTAGCTAGGTTTCATTTTTAGAAAATGTCGTATTATCAAAAAAAACCGTACCCAATCGAAACAACGCAGTTTTAGGGAAAGCGCAAATCACTTTTTGATACTGTATGTTCTATAATATACTACCTTATGTGACTGTTTATATTAAGATTACAAATACAAATATGTGAAACGCTTTTTTTTTCCTCGGAAAAATCTGTTACTGCGTTAGTGCTTGTATAACAGAATTACCAACCCTAGTCCCTACCCCTATTATGTTTATTATATTTATTATATTATTATGTTTACTATACAAATAAACACGCTTCTTTATAATATTCGTATAATAATAATTTTCTAATAATTCGTTTTTTGATTCTTAATCGTAATTCGTAGATATACCTAATTTCTACCGCACTGCAGCAATTCTGTAAGAACCAAGAACCATTTTAATAATAATAATCACAGGGTGAGTTTGTTTTATTTTTCTCGTCTTTGTCTGTCACTCATTTCGGGCTGCGATATTCAGAGTTTAGCGATTTCTCTAAAATAAAACTGTACATCGGCCAACCTTCGCTGGTAACCATAGCAACGCAACATCACCAGCCAATTGACACCTTGGCTGCATAATCGAAGCAAACATTAACAAATCAGTGCCTACGCGACTCATTGATCTATAATATATACTAGACTGATGCAAATCTGGTATTTTGAAAATCTAGTATTTTGCGATTAACCAATCAGCCGCTGTAGATGTAACCTCGTCAATGCTATAAGTATTTTTACGGAATCATAGCAGTTTCGGGTTAGAATAACGTGCAGCAGTCTACCTATTAGGTCCCTCCAGGTGTGGAGTCCTCATTTGAGCACCTGGGTTCCCAGACACAAATCAATTCTATGAGCTTTAGATTACGCACTTCATCTTTACGACACGTTAATATAATGAGCTGCAAGGAACCGCTGGATTGAGTTGATGATCCATGCTGGAAGTCTAGTGAGTGAGAGGAAGTCAGATAAAAAATACCTACTGCTTGCTTGCTGCTTATAGCATCGGCAAAGTTAGATACATCTGGGCTGGTCGCGATGTGGTCGCGTTATTTTTTACCTTTTTAGGGATTCATACCAAAATGGTAACAATAGAACCCCTAAGGTGGGTCTACGCTAGGCGAATCGAGCACGAACCGAGCACGAGCTGAACACAATTCGTCTAGTGTGGACCAACCAAGCCTCGAACGACTTACTACGACGAAGCCGAGAACGGCTCCGCTTGTGCTTCGCTCGTGCTCGGTTCGTCTAGCGTGAGATGAGCCTTTCTCTGTTCGTCACACTCGATTATTTTAGTTACCGGAGATGTTTGGGCTTTGTACAAGTTCTATTACGAGATCGCTCGCTTATGTGCAGACTGCGGACGTCCATCGACCGATCACAAAATCGGAACTTACAGAATAGCTTTATTCTCGTTAGAGCCTCATTCATTTATTCGTATCAAGTCGCCAGCCATTCTCGCTGAAGATGGATCAACACTTGGACTGCAGTGGCTGACGCTAGCGACTGGGATCAAACACAAAGATACATTTGACGTGAGTTAGTTTCCTAGCCCCAAACCCTGACACTCTGATCCCAAGAGCAGCTGGCGAGTGCGATCCCATTCGGAGCCATCGAGATAGAAGTCACTCTGTTCTCATGCGCAGTCAGCGTACCTGCGAAAATTAAAATAAGTTTTTGATGTCCGACCGAAAAAGCCCCCAGATTGACTAAGAAAAACGTATTCACCGTTACGTAATCGTTTACTAATTCTGCTCGCTGATTGGGTTCCTGATTTGCGTCAGCCAATCACGGCGCGCTAGCGATTACGACAACGATGAATAAGTACGTCTTTCTTACGCAGACCCAGGTTAGTAAGCCGAAGCCAAAACCGAAACTGAACTTTCGGACACATAAATTATTTATTTATTAATACTCAACGGGATTTGAACCCGCGTTTCCCAGCTATTGCGGTTGGATGTTGTGCCATACAAAGACATGTTACTTAAACATACGAGTATCAGCTATGGTTCAGGAACTCAACTGAGGGTTAGGTTGTGTTCAAAGCTGCCTGCTGTGATTTTGCCAGTAAACCATAACATATCACTTACCAGTATGGACCACTTTCATAGTATCCCAAGAATGCACAGAGTTGTCGTCCGAGCCAGCTAGCAAGTAACGTCCGCTGAGGGACAAACCTGGAAGTTGAAATTAATATATTTATAATTATGCACTTTATTAAATATTTATGCACTTTATTTTTATTTTTGTGTACCTACTTATGTAACATTTAAATGGTTAACTTTTATTTTATCCCGTTATCCCTAAGACCCATACCACGCGCATATCACAATTACACACACAATTAGTGAAGCGACGCTGGAAGAAAATCCCTCAGGGATTAAGCATTTCTTTTGTGCCATAAGTTTGTGTGCAATAAATCTTAAATAAATAAATAATAAATAAGATAAATTGCTTTTAAGTATTATTTAAGATCACCATATTGCCGATGCTACATTACAGAGTATAGTAACAATAAGAGTATCTCTGATAAATATTGAATATTTGATATTTCTCAAAATAAAAGAGTTAAAAAAGTCGTAGAACAAAAGTTGTGTATAAAATGAGAGAAGTAGGAAATATCCTGACCGCAACTGGTAAACCCGCTGTTTCCGGGAGGTGTGTAGTGTCCAATCTGTTGGTCGCTGCGGATGTCGAACAGACGAGCGGTTTTGTCCTCAGACGCGGTCGCGAACGCCTGGCCACTGGGATGGTACTGAAGAAAAAATTATAATTGACTTTAACCGTAACGATGTTAAAGTTAAATATGGTGGCCTGACTCTTATGTCTATCGAAATAAGGGTCAGACCGCCACGTAACACATTTAACTATAACGTTTCGCCTAAAGTCAAGTCAAGCAACCGAGCCTCAGTATACAATCTCTACCTCAGACTACAGATCTTTCTGGATCAAACATCCTATACAATCGACAAGTTAATTTTTCGTGCCAATTTAAAACGCGATCGTAGGTCCACGGTTACTAAGTTGACATTTTGTTGCCAATGACCGTCGTATTGAACGTCATTTTATTTTAGTTCCATGGACGCTCACGCCAGGTTACGCAACAATCAGCGCCAAAATGGCGAAAATCAATAATGAAATCAATATTTTTTTTTTAATTTTGTTCCGTTTCTATAACGCTACTTGTTACTTGCAATGATATCTTCTTAATATATATAAATCTCGTGTCACAATGTTAATTTGTCCTCAATGGACTCCTAAACCACTTAACCGATTTTAATAAAATTCGCACACAGGGTGCAGTTTGCTCTAACTTAAAAGATAGGATAGCTTAAATCTCAATTTATCTATTTTATATATCCTTAAGGGCAAAACAACGTTTGCCAGGTCAGCTAGTCTACTATATAAAAATAAGTCGGGTTTTCCTTCCTGACGCTATAACTCCAGAACGCACGAACCGATTTCCACGGTTTTGCATTCGTTGGAAAGGTCTCGGGCTCCGTGAGGTTTATAGCAAAGAAAATTCAGGAAAAATTTCAACCATCTGGTGGCGAAACGGAGTTCGCCGGGTTTGCTAGTCCTATATAAAAATAAGTCGGGTTTTCCTTCCTGACGCTATAACTCCAGAACGCACGAACCGATTTCCACGGTTTTGCATTCGTTGGAAAGGTCTCGGGCTCCGTGAGGTTTATAGCAAAGAAAATTCAGGAAAAATTTCAACCATCTGGTGGCGAAACGGAGTTCGCCGGGTTTGCTAGTCCTATATAAAAATAAGTCGGGTTTTCCTTCCTGACGCTATAACTCCAGAACGCACGAACCGATTTCCACGGTTTTGCATTCGTTGGAAAGGTCTCGGGCTCCGTGAGGTTTATAGCAAAGAAAATTCAGGAAAAATTTCAACCATCTGGTGGCGAAACGGAGTTCGCCGGGTTTGCTAGTCTACTATATAAAAATAAGTCGGGTTTTCCTTCCTGACGCTATAACTCCAGAACGCACGAACCGATTTCCACGGTTTTGCATTCGTTGGAAAGGTCTCGGGCTCCGTGAGGTTTATATAGCAAAGAAAATTCAGGAAAAATTAAAAAAAATACATAAAACGAAGCCATCTGGTGGCGAAACGGAGTTCGCCGGGTTTGCTAGTATTATATATGTTACTTGGCCTAAGAGTCCAGAGGCAGATTTAAGTAGGTTTGGTACCTAAATCGCGCTTTTGTTCCTCTAGATTTACTCACACAAACACTATTGACGTCAGCTTCATGCCCAAAGAAAGTCTGCTTCTCTTTTTCAGCGCGCACGTCCCAAAGCTTGCACGTTCTGTCCACGGAACCGGTGACGTATGTCTTCATGTCTGTAATTTTATGAAATTATACTGAATTTGTTTTGTCTTTCTCACTCCCACGAATACGTTTGTGGGTGCGACATGCAGCGTCGTGGTAGAAATTAAGGGCTTAGAAGCCGTATTTAAGCGATCTTTAGTGAAGTTTAGTTTAAAAACTATTGAGACAATTACTTTTAAATTTATACGTCATGTATTTTTCTGGGTCTTTAATCTAAAATCGTTGAGAAGCAGAAACACGATTAGATAAAATTTTTTCGATAGAAAGTTCTCCCAAAAGTTGCTCCAAAATCTCAGTTTTTCTTCTTTTTTTCCGAAACTACAATGGATGTAATTGTAATTTTTATTTTAATGTGTCGGTAATAATAGTATCTAAAAACGTTGAGAAACAGATTTTAAATAACTGGCTTAGTTTTAGAGAAATTAGGTAAAAGGTCGTTTTTCTGTTATATTCTTCCGCGACGCTGCATGTCGCTGCCATCAACGCATTCGTGAGAGTGACAAAGACAAAAATAAATTCAATAAATCACCTTAACAGTAAAACGACGTTTAACCCTTTGATTAGGTATTAATCAAAGGTTTTACCTAATTACTAAAAAACTAAGCCAGTTATTAAAAGTCTGTTTCTGAGCTTTTTTAGATATTATTATTACCGACACATTAAAACAAAAATTACAATTACATCCATTTTAGTTTCCGATAAAAATAAAAAAAAACCGAGATTTTGGAGCAACTTTTGGGAGAACTGTCTATTGAGAAAATTTTATCCAAACGTGTTTCTGCTTCATAGCTATTTTAGATTAAAAAACCTGAGAAAAAACCCAAAATACATGACGTTTAATTTTGAAGAAATTGTTTAGACCTACTTACATAGATTTATAAATGTCGTCGCTGACGCTCACTTATTATACATTTTTCAACTGCATTTCACTAAGAATTGCTTAATTAAGTCGTCTATGCCATTAATGTAATAAGTAATTTCATAATAATATCATCCAGAGACTTGTAGCAATTTTCTTGAAACTCACCGGGCGCTAAGGATATTGTTACCACGTCACCGCAATGAGCGTTGAATTCCACTTCTCTTCTACCCACTTCCAGATCCCAGACGCAACTAAATCAAACAGAACAATTACTCAGAACCAAGGTTTTTGTAATCACAATATTGGTGCTATATGAACATACAACAAACTCGTAATTCGCATATGATATCGCAAGGCATCGTATAGGCATCGTAACCTCTACAAAGTTGACGTACGAAGTGGTTGTATTCGCGTTCGTAATACGCACTGCAAAGGTCTGGAATACATTCCCAGATCTGACCTCTATTATACAAATACACTGGACCTCAGACTGGCGTGAGCGTCCTAAACTAAAAAAATTACATTATAAACTACGGTAATTGTCATTTTTAGTACCGTGCACCTTCGACGGGGGTCTTCATATCGGCTCAAAAAAGGAACTGTCTATACTATAGAACAGTTAAGTCCAGCGTACTAGTATAATAGAGGTGCCTCCCAGGCACTGTCTTTCCCCTTCAAATCAAGAGTGAATAGGCATTTCTATGCAAGCGCTATGTTTACTTAAGTCTGTAAGCTAGCGCTTGACTGTCATTACACCTGATGGAAAGTGATGATACAGTCTAAGGTTGAACGCGCTTGCCTAGGAGATGTCTATTCACTCTTGATTTAAAGGCTGCATTAATGTACTAGCAGTGAAGAAGGTGATTGCCTCCTACATCTTCATGTCCCCAGAGCCGGTGAGGATGTGCGTGTCGTCCAGGAAGCGGCAGCTGCTGAGGAAGCCCTCGTAGCCGGCCAGCTCGCGGACCATTTTAGCGGAGCCCGTCGCGTCCCGGTTGTTCACGTCGTACACCGTGCACATGTTGTCCATGCCACCGCAGGCTGACGACAAGATTGATTCATTAGTTATTACATAAAGTAATTGGCCATGTACGATACGGGCTCGCACACTGAGGGTTCCGTACTATCAAGTCCCATAGTAAACTGAACATCCCTGCAGCCTACCAAATTCTTAAACAAGCAAATCTACGTTTGTTGTTTGGAAGCCCCATTAAATATTTAATTTAGATGGCTTATGCTAGATGAATATAAATCATGTGGATGCAAGTAGGTTGCTGTTACAGGGGTATATACATTTGACATCCATTCTAACTTAATCCAATGACGAATTTCTTATTCGCAACGAGGAGTCTTAGAGAGCTTACATATATTGTGTGATTCCTACGATAAAATATAGATACCTTATTTTTGGAACTTTTATGAGGAGAGTGTATAGGCGTTTTCATGGTTCACAGCTTCATCGGTTGTCAATATTCATAATTATTTTGTCGAGTCCAAGCTGCTGACATAGTACGTCTGCGACAAAGACGTATCGCGAAGTTGAAGTGGCAATGAGCTGGGCACATAGCTTGTAGAATCAACAGACACTGTGGACCCAAAGTGCTGGAATGGGGACCTCACAAGGGAAAGCGAAGTGTTGGCAGACCTCCGACAAGATGGACTCTCGCCTTTATACACGGGAGTCGCGGGGAGTCGCTGGATACAAATGGCGCAGGACCATGTAGGTTAAAAATCGCACAAGCAGTTCAGCAATGGATGTCCGTCGGCTAAAATGGACGAACGGAAGATGTGCTTGATGATACTAAACAAGTGTTTACCAACAAAGTTTCCTGATGGTGCGAATGCAACGCTCATAACCCAGGCCGATCGGAGTGGTATTACTTGCACCTTGTTGCCGCTCCAGGTGTCCCAGATTATCAGCTTACCGTCCAGGGAGCCTGTCACACAGTGCCTGGAAAACAGATTAATAAAAACTTTAGCCTGATACGTTCTATAGACCTAATTCCCTTCCCGCTTTCGTGTAACCAGCAAAGTACAATCTGGGTGCCTTTAAGAGAAGAGTGAATAGGCATTTTCTAGGCAAGCGCGCTCCATCTTAGACCTCATTATTTCCGCCCATCGGACATGATTGTGGACGAGAGCAAGCCTATCTATTGTAAAAAAATTGCCCAGTATAAAGTAACACATTTCTGTTTCACGATAGGATACCTAAATGTTAACTCACGCCGTTACGAACTCCTCAAGAAAGTCCTACCCCCAATAAACTTATTTATTCTTTTACACTATACCTAGACTTTATTTTTATGGACTACGGTCACAATAAAAATAAAATATATTTATTACTAGCTGTTGCCCGCGGCTCCACCCGCGTGAATTACGTTTTTTTTTACATAATATACCTTCCTACTGGAATTCCTTGATTTTTCGCGGGATTCTGGTGTGACGTTGTACAGAAACCTGTTCTTACTTTGCACGGGTTATCTTGTGGTGATTTTGAAAACTCCTTTTTCTTAATAATTATATAAAGTTTCATTAATACGTAGTTGAAAGATCAAAACGACGATTTTAACTGTCGATATTTCGACCCAGTGGCACAGGTCGTGGTCACTATGTGACCACGACTTGTACCAATGTATCGAAATATCGGCAGTTAAAATCGTCCTTTTCATTATGATTTTTATTCTGAAACCACGAAATATGTCAAAAATTATTAAACCATGTGAAAAGTTGTAGGTACTGTTGGTAGAACTCTTCTTTCAGAGTTCGGCCGAGTAGGTACCACTGGGATAAATTACTCTACTAACAATATTCCCCAGCCCAACATAATATAAGAGTCTTTTAAAAATCTTTGCTTCAACTCAATACAATCCAAAACATCAGAATGTGCAATGGCTATATATTTCCTTACGTATAAAAAGACCTTAGATGACAGTCAGTCGGTTAGGATCGATAAGACCTAAGAGTTAAAAATATTTGTGAACCATTATCTTACCCTTTCCATATTGCGGATGATAAAGTTTAAATCTGTTCATTTCTTAACAGTGATGCCATCTTAATATAAAGTCAGGAAACAGTAAATAACATGACAGTTAATTTTTATTAAAAAAAATTCGGTAGTACATACCTATCTCAGAGTTTCACATTAAAGTTCCACATAAATTGTAGAGATGGCGCTATACGGTATAACGTAGCGATAACGCCAGTTACATGATTTTTGTTCACCCTAAGAGTGAAAAATTTTAAACCATACAAAATCTCCTGCTAAGCCTATTTATTTACGGCTGTAAGGGTACTCCAGTCTTACTTGAGCCCTACGTCCTAGCCCTAGGTTCTTTGTGCATTCCGAGTTTCAAGTCACCTACCTACTTGAACTTAAAGGTTCTGATGTCTATAATTTCTGAACTACAAAAGTGATGATGATAAGATTTGTATGGAATAATCTTTAAAGAACCTCCTTTCTAACAAAAAAAGAATGAATGGAATCGGACAACGCGTTAATGAATTATAACTAAAAAACGTTTGGACTTCGATGCCGTCTTCCAGGGAAACCATGATGAATTTCGGGACAAAAAGTATCCTATGTCCTACCTCGGGGTATGAACTATAATCATGTCAAGTTTCATTTAAATCCATCCAGCGGATTAGCCGTGATGCCCGGTCGTGAAACAGACAGACAGACAGACAGACAGACAGACAGACAGACAGACAGACAAAAATTAAACAAATTACAGTTTTGGCTTCAGTATCGACTAAATAGTGTCCTCCAACAAAAATTTTCAAAATATCTTCAATGTACAGAATTCGACCGTTTACAGTTTTATTATAAGTATAGAAGATTAAACAAATTACAGTTTTGGCTTCAGTATCGACTAAATAGTGTCCTCCAACAAAAATTTTCAAAATATCTTCAATGTACAGAATTCGACCGTTTACAGTTTTATTATAAGTATAGATTACAGAAATTTAAATATATGTACATAAAAGATTTAAAAGAAAAATAACAGATTAAAAACTAGGTTATAAATTTAAAACCTCATCGATTCCATCGCAACGAGGCATGGTACCCAAGATACTGGCAGCATTGCCTCTATACCTAGTGCGTCCAATCCACGAAGACGCGCCCCACTCTGCCACAATGTTCATATGTTATGTTTCATGCCATTTGTAAGGAGATGGGGCGCGACTTCGTGGATAATATGCAGTTCACCATTGGAAAACTAATTTATACTGCAAAAAAAAATCGTAGATTGATGAGGGTGGCTGTAAAAGTACCCTCAGAAACTGTTCACGCGACTCTGAACTATTACCATTCCATGCAAAGTGACCCTAAATTAATAATAATAAGAACGTATAACACTTTGCATATTGTAGTAATAACCATTTTAATTAGGTGAGCTATCTTTAAAAAAATTAGTAGTAAGTATAGTTTTCAGAAAGCGACATAATGAAACGAAAATTAAAAACACCTTTCAAGACTTCCTCTTTATCTCTGTTAATTTTTTAAGTCAAAACTCATAATAATATAAGACCTATAGCTATAAACTTGGCCCTCCCATGGACTGCGGGACGCTGGACGGGAGCTACTCAACCACTGATCTCTATTCTATGGATTAAACATTCTATACAATTCAGGCTAGGTCCACTGT
The DNA here is from genome assembly GCA_963855885.1 of Coenonympha glycerion. Taxonomy (NCBI): domain Eukaryota; kingdom Metazoa; phylum Arthropoda; class Insecta; order Lepidoptera; family Nymphalidae; genus Coenonympha; species Coenonympha glycerion. Next base: position 13,200,198 of record OY979626.1, on the reverse strand, counting down.
GGATCCATAGAATAGGGATCAGTACACTCTACTAATCAGCTGTCAGAGACTGACGTGAACTACGCTACACACGATGATATTAATCTTGCGACGTGGATACATACATACTTAAGAAAATACCATAGGCGAATTCTCAAAATGCTAGTCATTACATCGTATCGTGTATAGCCGATCGCACAGTCCCGCCCCGCGTCCCGCAGACCATGGGAGGGCCAAGTTTATAGCGGTCAAGCTATAGCCTATACCTAAAAATAATTTACCTAGAATCCCCGCTGTAATGCACAGAGTTAACTTTGTTAATGTGTCCCTTCAGAGTTTTCTTCGTCACGAAACGTATCTTCGGCACGTCGCTCATGTCTCCGCATTTCTCGGCGAGTTTCGTGTCGGCAACCTTCTCCTGTTCTGCCTTTAATAATAGAAGTAAATTCACGTTATCTATAAGTCGCCGCACATGGGGTCAAATGCCACAGCCACAAACCACCACCACGAGAAGGTAGACGCTAGAGAAGGTACAAAAATACCCGAAGCCCGGGTCAGCCAATTGTGGACGATGGCGGCCACTTTTTATGATTAAAAACGGGACCCTATTACTAAAACTTCGCCGTCCGCCCATCCGTCTGTCACCCAATTCCCGTTCAACAAACGTAATTTTTTCGCGATATTGATAACGGCAGTATTAAAATATTACAAAATATTTAAATGCTTTTAAATATTCACAGAATATTTAGTTAGTATATTCAGTTTAAAAATAAATATTTAAGTAATTAAATTGAATAAAATAAATTTAAATGAAAAAAATTAGGGGGCTTCCAAGCCCGATGTTATATATTGTATACAACTTTTGCACTCTATAATGACTCCGAAAAATCAGATGATCTACGATTCAGATTCAAGAGCTCAAGACTCCTGATTAGAAATAGACATCTCAGCAAATTGATTATCCTGATTACCCCCAGTACCAATGTCCAAAATGTAGGAAAAAATTAGAAAATGAAAAATAAATGGGTATATCATTGGAAAATAGGTATGTAGGTTTCAAAAGTTCCGCTCTTTGTAGATACGATTTAAGATACTTTCATTTTTTACAAAAGACTAGTTGACCAGACAGACTTTGTTTAACCTCTTTAAACCATTGCTGAATTCTCTCAAAAGTCAAATTTCTATATGTACTTACAAATACAATTTTATCAATATCAGATTAACTATTTTTGAGTTTTACGAGTACAAACAGACGAGCATACGGCTACCTACTTTTTATATTTATAATAAAAGGGAGAACAAATTTAAGTACCTACATAAAAACCAAGATTCTTAAAATTCTTAAATTTCACATAGGTACTCGTACATTTATGCGCAGTACAGCAAAACAATTTTAAAACAAAAATTCACGCATGAAGTCGCGGTCCAATGCAAATTGCAATCGAATTTCCTTCTAAGATCATTGATGTAAATAAACGGAATTATAGGTAATGATAAGATGCACACTGCACAGCACAGAAAATAGTTACAACTTACAAACAGACATAATAATAATTAAGAAAAAGCAGGTTACGACTTACTTACGACCTATAAAAATATCTCAAATCAATAGAAGCGTATAAGTTGTACCATCGAATACAAAGTATATATATAATCTTAATATATATAAATCTCGTGTCACAATGTTTGTCCTCAATGGACTCCTAAACCACTTAACCGATTATAATAAAATTCGCACACCATGTGCAGTTCGATCCAACTTGAGAGATAGGATACCTAGTTTAAATCTCAATTTATCTATTTTTTAGTACCCCTAAGGGCAAAACAACGTTTGCCAGGTCAGCTAGTAGTATATAACTCATTAGTTATATACTATGTATTATCGCGTTATATATTTATATATTGTGTATGTAGTATTTAATCTACATACCGTTGTAGGTAGATTAAATATTATAGTCCAAGAGGGGATTTTGGTAGTTACTCGAGCGTCGTGGGGACCTATAGGATTTTAAATATTTGATGCTAAAATAAAGGAGGTTGTATGATGTATGTTATTTTAGTGGTGATGATGAAGTAGGTAAATAAAATACCTTGCATTTACCGATGAGATCGTTCAACTCCTTTTTGAGGGCGGCAGTTTCGGGGTCGTCTTTAGGCATTTTTTCTTTGTATTTCTATAGTAAAATTGAAACCAAAACAAGCTCCCGTCCAGAGGGCTACTAGCATAGGCTACTAGCGGTTTGCGATGAAACATTGGCTAACCAAAGCTAATGCAATTAGACTAATTGGATTTCTGTTAAGTCTTGAAGCATTATATGTGCTCTACATTGCTTGACACAGTTCCTCAATTTCAAATAATATATTTATATTTATACAATAGGTAGAGCGCAAAATTGGAAATCCATAAACAAAATTGGCAAAAATAAAATTGGCAAACTTGTCGGGCTCGAGTTCTGAGGGTTCCGTACTATCAAAATCCATTCTGAATAGTATTAAAGTAAACCATAAGTAGGTAAGCTAAACACCCCTGCCCACCAAATTCGAAACAAGCAAAATAATATCACGTTTATTATAATAACAAAATAGTAAAACAATTTATCTTTTATGTAAGAAACATTAAAAAGTAAATTAAATCTAAATTTAAATCATAAAAATGTAATAATAACAAATCTTTAAATACCTACTAACAAAAAAACCCTAATCAAAAAGACCACCCCTGGCTGCCCCTGGGCCAAAGGTACCCATCAAACTTGCAGCATTTATAATAACGAGAGCTCCTATAAATATTTATTCTTTTTTTATTTTTTTAGCGGAAACTTCTCACAGATACAAATCTGTGAAAACTTCAAGTGTCTTACTATCAGGGTTCAAGTGATACAGCCTGGTGACAGACGGACGGACGGACGGATGAAAAATGAAAAAATGATTTATTAATAAAAATATTTCAAAACATACATCAGTTGTTGGGACATCCTTTTAGGTAAATTTATACCTGTGCCAGGATGTCCCGCTCTTCCGTAGACAATCTTTATGAAAATCTTATAAATAGAAATGAAGTACACATTTAAAATATATACTTAAGTTAAATACAATATAAGTTAAATATCCTAAAAGATGGACGGATGGACGGACGGCGATATCTTAGTAATAGGGTTCCGTTTTTACTCTTTTTTGTTACCCGCACCTTCTATCGATCTAATTCCTGTCATGGTTGAAAAAATTACAAAAAGTGAAATTGAATGGACAGAATTGTGTATTCAAAATAAGAGAAGTAATTTAATCGAGGGAAAGTGTGATTGTGGGTCGCAACTCGTAACTTTGACGTTACGCTTCGCTGGAATTTGGTAATAGACAGTTGAAGCTTCACGTTCGTCGACATAATCGTGTTGGAGCAAAATATCGTTTTCCGCCGTTCGTTCGTTCGTTTCAGCCGTCGGACGTCCATGCCAGCTGGACAAAAGCTTAGCTTGCAATGATTTCCAGCCCACTACTTACCTACTGATTTCCAGCGCTACTGGTCACTGCGCTTTCCCGTAAGGGGTCGCCAATATCACATTTGTTACATAGTACATCCTAACAGAATATATATTTAAACTGTTGTTGTTGTTGTAACTGTTTGCCGTCAGAATTTGGGTCTCCAATGTTATTATTATTAACATAGGTAGACTTTTGGTTAGACTTATACTTAAGTCTTAAAGCAAAACAGTCTAAATACAAAATTTGATCTAAACCGTTTGAACCGGTTCCGAGGTTTGCGAAATAAATATAGTATATTTATATGCTATGCCTATGCTGTAATATGCTGTATACGAGTATATATATATATTCCGCCTGAATTTTGGTTTTCTCATAAATTCCACGGAAATCGTAAAATTGCCTGTTCCTGGTCGTCGGGTCCTTGTGGGTCCTGAGTTAATTGCTCAGGGTGATGGCCCCTTCTAATAATATCAGCAGCTACACTGGGTGGGAACATTTCTGGTATGTGGAGTCAGATGACTCCGCCGTTGTACGACAAGAGCCCACGTGGATTCGCCAGCGATCAGCGATCGCAGCGAAGTGAAGGTCAATCTGTGTGGTAGGTGCCTTACAATCATGCCCGCTGATTATGTTGGCTGGGCCCGTCAGCCTACGGCGTGGAAGCGGTGTGATCTTTGCCGACGTCAGGTTTCGAGGCAAATCTTTGATATCTGATGGTATGACGAGATTTCCCGCAGGTGCTCGGACTAAGCTCCGTCGGCGCTTGCGAACATCCAGGTGCTCAGGCGGCAAACGTGGTCGTCGAGGCCCTTGTAAAAACTGTTATTGATTGCTTACATACTCCTTCCAAGTCCGTACGAAGCATCTGCGACTGCATCGTCACTTACCATCAGATGAGGTTGCAGCAAAATACTTAATTGTGTGTATAAAAAAATATGTATTTTAATTTACCTACAGCTGGCTTCAGCTTACTTGCTGTTTTGAACGATCAGTAATTGTGAAAACCGACCAGCCTCATTTCACGGTCCATTAGACTTTTTGCCGAAACCTCGTCGTGCTTTCACCTTTTCCCCTTGAAGTGCTCTGATCAATCAGATACCAGATCGTTGCAGTCGGGCGAAGTGGATCCGCGGGTCAAGATGCGACGTTGGCGCTTACTCTTGCTGTACTTGGCGTTCGCTCCGGGACTTATTAACACCGAATACTGCGTAGATGAGGAGCAGCAATTCTGCGCGTCCAAGGACATCTACGATCTGGGTAAGAGCTCCCGTGTAACTGTTAAGTAGGTACTTGTTAACTGAATTACAATATTTCAAATACTCAGTTTTTGAAACTTCACGTAGATGTTTCCATTAACAAAGATTCGGTGCTCCCCATCGCAAGTGAGGAGCACATAATATTATATGTATTTCGATACAATAGATGTAATGGAAAGAAATTCTTGGAATGGAAAAAATATTCCATTTCCATCACATCGCTGCTGGTCTGGCGGTCAGTGCCTACTTAAAAAAATTAATCTTTGTTTTATAATTATAAAAAAGAAAACCTCTGAACTCTTCTCTTGAGGTCTACAATACTTTTAGTTTTAATTTTTACTTTTTTTTTCTTGTGTAAATAAATAGATTTTTCTACGAGAATCTTATGAATTGCTTCTTTATGTTTAAATATAATGTTGTACCCAACGATATAATTAAGTTGTACCTACTTATATGTTTTTTATTTACTAGGTAGGCACTAAGTACGAAAATATTAAAATGTCATGGCTATGCGACTAGATTTCTGTGTAGCGATATTATGACTCAGTGCAACGATTTGCTCACCAAATTCAAATTTTATTGCTGTTTGTAAGCAAACATAAGTTTTGTAAATAAATGGAGAGTATATAGTGAGTAACTCAAACTGTCTTAAGATGTACACTTTAAAGCAAAAAGTTAAAGTAAAGATGATACTGACATTAACATAATTTAACTGGATTTGAAAAAACCTAATAAAATTTTGATTTGAACCGAAAGATTTGAAAAACCTAATAAAATTTGAATTTGGTAGATTGGAGTGTTGATGTCTCTATGTGCGAATAAAATTAGTTACCTATCATTATTATATGCACGTGTAAATGGAACGCAATTAAAAAAAATGTATGAAAATGATCGCTAAATTGGTGACGTGACTTCCGCAAATTCTTACAGTTTTTTTTTTAAATTTCGGTTGAAAGCGATGCAATGCCGATGATGTACCTATCGTTCATTAATCAGTTTGTTTGTAACCCGCACAGGGTTATTAACTAAGAAAACGGAGGCAAAAATACTATTTTTGCATTTTTTTGCACATTAACAACCTAGGATGGTATGGTATCATGTCAACATACGCTAACTTGTGCAAAATGAATACAAAAATGGAATTTTCGACTCCGGTTTCTTAGTTAATAACCCGGTGAGGTTTACTAACTAACAAACTGAACAAGACAGAATCGGCCCACTGATGGGATAGATATTTCAATCTACGGAGACGCGCCCCACTCTGTCGAAATCGCTTACTTATTTTTCATTCGATTCGTAACTATATGGAGATTGGCAGAGTGGGGCGCCTCATCGTGGATTAAAATAAAGTTGTTGGACAGGTATTCTCCTATAGATCATTAAGTACTATTCTGACATATTCATGATAACGATCGATCGCTGCGAAGTGCAATAATTCATCACTAATCTCGATAAAAAAAGAAGAATTATTTTTAAATCCTTTACACCTTGCTCATGACATTACCGCCATGTGGAATATTGACTCGACAGTTAAGTGTAGTTCCGATTGACGTTTCAGTTAACGGTTTTATAGTGAAAAGCAACATCTCGTTGAATAAAGGGCCGCTTACAAAAGCCCTCTCACTCTGGAGCCCTGACCACTGGTGGCTTGGGCCCTTAAAACTCGACAACCGGTGGTGGATATTATTAAGGCATACAATTTAGGCAAAAATATGCTCACTCGTACATGGTTGACAAACCAAATAAAATATTATGGTACTCGTGTGAAATGCGCCTATTAGAAAATAGAGGCAATTAATGACACAGGCGAAGTTGAAGTAGTTCCCGAGAAGGCGTGCGCATGGAGGAATATTTCACCGTGTTTTCATATTTTTTGAGACGATGTTAAAAGTATTATTACGTTTTATTAAAAATAAATACGAGAAAAACAGTACTTCAGTTTTTGTTTTCATTTATTAGCTGATTTGAAATTACATTTAAAATTCATACCCACAGATAACTCAAACACTGAGTTATCTGTGTTCGTACAGTGCGACAAGGCTGTTTTGGCGCGTGGCCAAAGTCTGAACTAACGCCGCTATCTTGTGCTACTGTTTGATAGTTCACTCTGCCAGTATATCACTATTGTATGTTATGTTGTTTTTGCTTACTATTAACTATTTTAAACTAAAATTGAAGTAAAATTGAGGAGATTTTATTTATGGCTGCCTTTGTTTTGCAACAGCGCCCTCCTTCAAGTGCCAAGAGAGCCTTGTCGGACTGTACCTAAATGGTATGAATTCATTGAATGAATTTTCAAACTCTTTTGAGCGTGTTAGCCCCAATGACGAAATACGCTTCTTAGCCCCATAATATACACATTTAACATAATTATGTATGTACACAGATCACTATAGATTTATCATAAATATCAATGTCAAAAATGAAACCATCAAAGCACTATAGACCATTCATAGGACCATTCATAGACAGTTTCCATGTATTTTTACTTTATAACATGTTTATAACATAGTTTTCTGAGATCAAATCCATGCTCACATCATAGTCCGTGGTCGTATTCGATGAATGAACCCAAATGAACCAAGGTATAATGGTTTTGAACTCAGATCACTCAAACACAGGAGATATCGTACATGCTATATTTTGTTCGAGACCAACTGTCTCCTTGTCCCTTCCACTAATTTTACTACGACATAGACAAAAACAATTAGTATAGCACACATACACATTTTTCACGCCTACTAGAATAAAGTTTTCAAATACCAATGCAACAAACATAGCACACATTCAAAAAAGAGGCGTGGTCTCATCCTGTATCTACAAAGGCATAATACACACACATTGACCACTAGAGACGTAAAGTGGAGTTGTCGATAAATTTATTGACACGAAAATTTTATCAAAGGATAACTAGCTGTCAACAACAAAAACAATAATATTCTGCACGCAATTTTAACGTCGGAATTGACCATTCGAAAAACAGTCTTGTATGGTTGAAAACACTTAAGCTCAGAGTGAGATGAGCAGATCGTGCTATTTTTGTCGGAAACAAGTCTAGACCTCCTCCAGTAGCATTTATCCGTTTCTCTATATTTTAGGATCCTTTGGATACATGAATTTTTATAAGTTTTAGTACAACAACAAGTTTTAGTGTAGACGAAGCCAGTAATACTGGCGCCAGTCCTGCAGACAAGCCAGCGTTGGCGTCCCTGTTTTCTAGACGAGGCCATTCATTCACGAATTTTCCTTCGGGTGTTCGTTTGAAGTTAAAAAAATGGTTTGTTGAAAAAGAAATGTTTAATAAGGAACATCTATGAACATCTCTTAAGAGAAGAGTTGATTGATATATTAGGAAAAAGAAAGCGAAACGACTTTGGATAGTAAAATAGTTAAGCGATAGACCTATAACTTGAGCTTCTACCTTGTTTCTGTAATAACTAAGATTAAATTCCAATTCCAAACAAGAAAAACAAAGATACACACACCATACGGACGTTTGACAGTGATTGGCGAGATGCGTCTACACGTATCCGCAGCACTGGCGCGGGAGTCGAAGGGTATGCGGGTGGAGGTCATTGAGGAGGAGCTAGAAAAATAGGAGGGCTAGAAAAATAGACGGGCGCTCTATTCTCACCAGCGTTGGCAGCCAGCGCTGGCTTGGCTTGAAAAACTATTACACTAGAGTCTAGACAAATACCAAGCCAGTGTTGTCTGTCAGTCTTATTGGCAGCCAGTATTGGCTTCGTGTAAACTATGCATTACGCGGACAAGAAATTCGACATTGAGCCATTTCATCTTGTATTTTTAAAAACCTGAAACAACTTATATGGGAAATACTTTGTTCCATAATGTAAACTAAGGCTACTAATAGACTAATAAACTAATTTGAAAATAGTCACAATCCGAATAATAACTAGTTACTATTAATAAAAATAATTTTTGTACCCTATTCTACTTATATAATAAGATATACAAAAATATAAAATACTAAAAACTGCAACACATACCCGTTTAATGTGACATACTAAACAATTTTATTTTTATCGTTATCTAAGAGCCAAAATCAAAAACCTAGCAACGTCACTTACTAGGAATTTAAATTGGACGATTGGAATAATCGAACTAGTATTCGCCATTAAAAACCTAGTAGAAGCTTGACTGACACCAGCTTCTCCAATCTGAGATGAAAATATGATTAGTAAATAATACGAAATTATCTGAAAAAAAAAAATTTAATAATAATAGAAGACAATTATGGTTATAAGTGCAACAAGACATCAATGCTTATTTTTGTTTCAAGTGCCATAATTGAATCCTGTGCAAGCTAAGGATCCATTAATTTAATCACGAGCATAGCAACCAATTAATGACCTTTTTTGAGCTGATGAGGTAAAGTTATTGCTCTTCTAAAATTTCATCACAAAAAGTAAACAAATCAGTATCATGATTGAGTTCGTTCGAGTATCAGATCAGATGGGACATAATTTGGATCTGCAACTAAATCGTCGTCACCATCATACAAATAATGAATTTCTGTTTCGTGTTCTGAGTTGCTGTATTGAGTACTAGAAGATACCCGCGGCTTTGCACGCGTAAACTTCAGTTTTCCCTATTCCCACGGGAACCATCGATTTTTCTGGAGTAAAATGTAGCCTTTGTGTTAAAATAGACGAAATCTATCTTCATTCCAACTTTCACCAAAAAAATTTCAGTAGTTTTCAGTAGTTTAGAGTATATTTTCTCCCGCATGAATATTTGATTATATCATTTTCTTAGAAACCATGCATTTTACCGGGATAAAAAGTAGCCGATAGATTCCAGTAGAGTATATTTTCTCCCGCATGAATATTTGATTATCATCATTTTCTTAGAAACCATGCATTTTACCGGGATAAAAAGTAGCCGATAGATTCCAGGCTACAATCTATCTCCAGTTAAAATTTCAGGCAAATCAATTTAGTAAATGCGGCGTGAACGAATATTTTTCTCGTGTGGATTTCTGTTTTTCACTAATTATCATAGAAACCATGAAATTTTCCGGGATGAAAAGTAGCTTTTGTATTAATCCAGGATAAAATCTATCTCCTTTCCAAATTTCAGTATATATCAGTTCAGTTATTACAGCGTGAAGTAGTATTTTCCCCGCGTGAATTGAAATACTATATGTATATCAGTTTTCCCTGGAAAACCATGGATTTTTCCGGGGTAAAAAGGAGCCTTTGTATTTGTCCAGGATATAATCTATCTCAATTCCAAACTTTAGCTAAATCTGTACAGTAATTACGGCATGAAGGAATATTTTCCCCGTGCATATCTGTTTTTCAATTTTATTATAGAAACCATGGAATTTTCGGGGATAAAAAGTAGCGTATGTATATTATTTAATCCAGGATAAAATGCTGCTACCATTCATTTACTTCTACTTTAATAAATATTCATTTAACACAGTAAATTAATTACACCAAGTTAAACAAAACATAACACTTCGACGCGATCTCAGTGCGTCAACGACGGTTGCAACGGTCGACCAAGCGCGTTCCGTCCCGCACCCCGCTCCCTAACCACGCCCACTTCGCAACGACTTGCTGTATTTAAAAAGGGAATCTTTAGGTTTTTACATTAATCACTACATCGTTTTCCAATTTAAAAACCTAGTGAAAGCCAATTCCAAATTCAAAAACCTATTAAGTGCATATTACAAATTCAAAATCATAGTAAGTCGAAATTCAAAACTCAAATACCTAGTATGAGCACCACTTACGAGGTATTTGAATTTGGAAATGTTGCATGCTAGGGTTTTGATTTTGGTTTCGCAGTGTACTAAGTGGAGTTACTAGGATTGATGGGTCATGTAACTTTGGTATTTAATGAGATAGAAATACAGGTGTTTTTGCAAAAAACGCGGCTCTCCATTCTAGGAAGGAATGTCGCAAAAAAAGGTTTTTTAAAAAAATGGCTCTTACTAGGTTTTGGTTTGGGACAGCCGTATTATACTCTTTGGTCATGATCGTTGAGATGTGGCAGTGTGATCGTTTGTGGCAGATTTCTGCCATTTAGGCAGATTTGGCCCTTAAGTATTACTTTTGGCATAATAAGCTGACGAATTAAGAAAGTGGCAGTGTGACAGATTTTTTGAAATACGTAAATAAAACTTTTGATTTCATGTTTATTTACTTTATTTTTGTGTTGCTTAATATAAAAAAATTCAGTCAATAAGCTTGCAACTTTTGTGTTAGTACGTCACATGATTATGAACGGTACTGAAACAATTATAGGGTTTATTTTTTTCGTTACTGATCTAGGATTAAATCAATGTTGCCTCGCCAAATTAAAAATCCAATCCGCTGCCAGTAGCCATTAAGAGTCCTGTGAACTACGATGTCTCCATTCATTCAAAATACCAAATTATTTGTAATTCGTGCATATTTCAAACTTATTGTGATGTTATTCGGATTCATATAGTAATAATCTATGCTCGTGGCCATATTTGGATCGGAAATACTACTTTAAAACGAAATAATTATAATCAATTTTGATCAAATTTTTTTATAACTTCGGTCGAGTTCCGTAATACCAAAAATTATGAATGAAATCTTGTAACTCTCTTTATTAACTGGTGTTTTTCTTTAGCTGGACAATATAAACTGTGCTCCTGAACTAATGCGACGCTAAAGTATTTATTACAAGACAAATAAGCAGAAAGCATGTCCTCTTTGACATAAAAATAAGCAGTACTAAAAGCAAAATTAAAAAGTATTTCAGAACCTGATATGACCAGGAGCATGGATTATTACTATATGAACCCGAATAACAACACAACATGATCGAAATTTGCACGAATCACAAAAGATTTTGGTACTACGAATGTATGGGAGACATCGTGGGTAAGTGGGCTCTTAAATATTTTTCAAATTTATTTAATGGTAGCCAAATAAAGAACGGGTGATTTAGGTTACCAGAATTAGTCAATAGTTATTAAATAATTCTAGTAAGGAAACGTAATATTCAGTTATTTGTCACTCCATTTTGCTTGCTTTCTGATATGGTTTGCAACTATGTGGGAGTGGATAAAGAGACGCATAAATGCGTTTGACAACTAGAAAAAATCTTTCTACTGTTCTATAACCCAGACAAATTAAGTGCTACCTCTCGAAATTCGTTAGTTATATAGCGTCTCAACGAATTAAATTTATCTCAAAATTAATGACAGACACAGAGTTCAAAATCAAAACACTACAAATTATTATATTACAAATTATATTACTGCTCGTAAACAAGTATTATTCATTTGTAAAATATATTTTATCTGTTTTATATTAAAAACATATAAAATATGTTACAAATTTTTATTTTACGTAGTCTATTTTTACGTGTCCTCTCTTTATTTGAGCACGGAATACCTTATACTACCTAAAGGTACAGAGGGCTCACTCGGCAAGATGATTTAAAAAAATAGCGACTCTAGCGCTGAAAACAATTTGGAATTTTTAGGAATCGAGTTGGCAGATTTTGGCGGATTTTCTGCCAGTGTCTGGCAGATTCACTATTTTTGAAACGGTCACACTGCAATGTGATCTGTGGCAGTAAATAATTTAGTGATCTGTGTCTGTGGCATAAAGATAGTGTTAGTAGTCTTAGGCATAAAGCACAGACCACAAAACTAGGCATCAAGTCAAAAGACAAAGTTTATCCCTATAGGCTATAGGTATAGTCATAGACATAAAACACTACCTATAGCCTATAGGGATAGGTATAGTGTTACTTTTATGTCTATGGCAAACACGGCAAATGACGGCAAAGTTCATACTTTCATAGGCAAAGTCTGTGGGCACTGGGCAAAGTTCTTCTTTGTGAAAAGCTAGAAAGGGCGTCAATTTAAAAAAAATAAACACCTGGGCGGCTACGATTGTCGATTTACGAATTCCAGATTCCAGAATTTAATTCTCATGGTACTCATCGGATCGGCGCGGCAGCAAGGCAAATTAGACGTTGAGTACCTACTGATCAGAACTCAGCGTTGCAACTGCCCAGTGCCCGGAGTTGTATTAAAGTGCCTACCCGTGGCCTACCCACTACCCAGTACCCAGTTGACCCCGCAGTTTAGTTCATGATTGAAAATATTATACCTACCTAATCACTGCGCGGTGCCCCGGTTGTGCGTCGGAAGTCATATTATTATCGGCCGGTTAGAATTATTATCGCCGCGGCTTCGGAAGCTCGGCCGTACTCTTTTATTACACTATAACGCTACTGTTTCAGCGTTTTATGAGTTAGAGCCGTGGTCATTCGCTGAAGTCCGTTAAACCCGGCAGTCGGGCGCCGACACTTCTAGAAACATGACTGCATTTCTGAAATTACTGTGCCTCCTTCTATTATACGCGAGGGATACAGAGGGAAAATCGGAGAGTAAGTTTAAGTAGAATATTCCTAAGCTTTAATTTATTTTAATATGAAAACATTACTAGAAAACATTTGTGTGTAGCTGGTATCCTATTACAATTTGCGAACTTAGCATTGCTTGATGACGGTGTATATAGTTCAATTGAAATGAAATAAAATGTCTCATCAGCTGTGTACTTGTAATTTTGTCTAATGAGCTTATATTATAATATATATCATATTACAGGAAGCATGTATGACCTTATCTGAACCCAACTCCATAAGATTCTTTCTATAATATAAAGTCTTGACTTTCCAGTTTACATATCTATTTCTAAATACAGAGAGTATTTTGTATTTAGAAATTTAATGTAAGATAGAAGGATTACTCATCATCTCTTTGTACTTACTCTTAGCTATCGTTCTACAATTGTAGATTTTATTTCAAAATTGTATATTTAAAGATGATGGGAAACCTAAATTTTAAGCAGGCGCTATGAAAACAGACTTCCTTCTCCAGCTGTTCTTATGATAAAAACAGATGACAAGAATCTATTGTGACATCATTGTTATATTTGTATTTTCTGTGTCAACATTTGTTTGCTGTTATGTACATTTTAATGATAGTTGCTGATGCCTACGAAACATACAAAATCTAAAGTAGGAAAGATTGTACTACTTCAATTTAAAAGTTTACAAACTTTATCTTTCTCTGTTCATATCTCACTCTTTCTACCCAGAAAAAGAAGTGCAGAAGTGGTTATGCTTAATCTCTAAACTAATTGAACGCTTCTAAAAATAGTGCTATTTTTTCCATGTGGAGCACTTTGAAAAGGAAAGCTATATTAATAGACACATTATGTTAGTTTCATTTAGATTACGCACAATAGAATTGGCAATATTGTATGTGCAAATGAAATACAATGTTCCCATTTAACTCCAAAACTGTTATACAATTTAGATAGATTCCCTCAATTCAGATAGAATTTGGATCAATCTTGGTGAAGTTTAAAGATCAATTTAGATAGGGTTTTGATAATTAAATACAAAGTTTGCATCAAATTTATTAGATTGAATCAATTTTGGCAGAGTTTGGATCAGTTTACACAGAGTTTGGATTAATTTAGATAGAGTTTGGATGAGTAAATCCAGAGTTAGAGTTTGGATAATTTTTTTTAGTTTATTATTAGTTTTGGATTTATTTATTCAATTACAGTTTACAGATAATTGTCATAGTTGATAATTGTCAGTTTACAGATAATAGAAGTCACCAATGGCCACTACACTAATCTAAATAAATTATTTTTCCAACCTGGAATGTAATTTGGTGCACAAAAAGTCCTTTGTTTTAATGCATATTTGCTGATATAAAGATGTTCTTGACAATTCTTTATTTGCCCATTACTTTGGATTCTTATTAAAAAAAAAATTTATGTGAAGTCAATAAAAAATAAAGTTTGTGTTTGACTCAGATTCCATACATCCATGGTCAATGACCTTTAAGATTCTCCATTATTGAGTTATTACTGCATTATTGAGTTTAGTACTGCAGTTTAAATAATAAGAATACAATTGACCATGTTAATTTTCAGATCCCGATGTTAAGGTATTCACCGTGGCCACAGAAGACACACATGGTCTACAAAGGTTCCTGCGGTCTGCCAGGGTGTACGGCATCGATGTTGAGGTTCTCGGCATGGGTCAAAAGTGGATCGGAGGTGACATGAAACACCCAGGGGGAGGACAGAAAGTCAGGCTGCTAAAGGAGAAGCTGTCAACCTTGGAGAAACTACCCGACCGGGATCAAATCATCTTGTTCACAGACAGGTATGTATTTTATTGCAATTCTTATACAAGTCAGTATTTGGCTACAATTTCACCTGGCGGTAGGTGGCAATGCATTGGAAGTATGTGTGAAAGTTGTTACCAGTATCGCTTCAGTTGACCTGAATATATTCAGAAGTTCAAATTGAATTCATGTGCTATCGTTTTTTAGCCCCCCATGCAATATGAGTCTCTGTCTCTGTGTGTTTGTGGATGAGTGTATGTGTCAGTTTTTTATTTATTTGAAAGCCAGTTTCCTTGCGATAGGTGTTTTATGTTATGTTTGTGTAATATCAGTCCAGCAGTGTAAGAGTATCAGTTTGTTAAAAATAACTAATCTGCCATTTTTGGTGTCCTGCCATGTTGGTTTTAGAATGACGTCACACAACTAACCATGCATCCGAACTGAACATGTACAAATATGAAATTTCAGCTCAATAGATTATAGTGCGTTTCAGCTCGAAAGCTTGTAATAACATGTTTATTACACGCACGTTTTGACCAGTTTTTCCCTAGAGGCCTCTCGTTATAAACTCTGCCATAAACAATCATCATCCGCAACTATAGTATGATATGTTACAATAATAGCATGTTGGAAGTAAATAGGGGTCAACACAGATCAATGAATGATCTAAAAAAATATTCTTATCTATCTTACAGGCTTTGAAACACTGCAAATACATTGTAATAGTTTTTAATGATTAAGTATATTTTCATTTTAAAATACCTACTAAATAGCTCGATAATATATAAAAAGAAACTTAAGTCTTAGTTATATACAGTTCTCATGAATAAACTCTATAAAATAAGAACAAATCATGCTAAGCTATGATAAAGTTTGGGACTTACAAGACTCAATCTGTAAAACACATTTTATAGATTGCTCTGGGTACAATGACTTCCAATTGAGGTCAATAAATATTCCGTGTATGTAAAGTGAATCAACAATTCATTTGTTACTAGCTGGCACCTAGGACTTTACTTTTTACAAGTGTTTTACTGCATTGTTGTGAAGACTGGACAATAAATGTAATGTGAGGATAACATATAAAGGATCAGTCAGTACTTTTCTCGTGTTGAATTGAGTGTTTACTTTGGATAATTTTTAAACAAATTCAAAAAAGGAGGAGATTCTCAATTCATTGATTTTTAAGCTATTGCATAGCTTCTATCGCGGGCTTTGACGGGTGGACCGAATCCAGAAAAACCGTAACGAAAAATTTCATCCAAACAACAAGCCAACATTAAAGTCAACCTTATTGTCACAGGCATATAATTTATATTGCAAAAATTGACTTGAAATATAACTATAGTTCCGCTGTTGCCCGCACCAGCGCTAGTTGATTCGTATTTTTTTAGGAACTCTGTTTTTATGTACTTAAGATTAAAATTTCAATGGCAAAGAATAAACTTTAATATTTGATAACTGTCAAAGTATAGTGATGCATCTTAACCGTGACTCGTAAAATTATCGAAAAATCAATATGAAAAAATCAAATTTAATTAATTTCTCCTAATTCATAAAAAATCACATAAAATGACATAATGGGCCAATCAGAGAACTGTTGAATGAAAAGAATTTACTATTACCTAATTTGAGAAAACTTTTTATCATAAGTTGCTACATGCAAAACTTTGTTTAATCTTATGTCTTCAAACGAGCAATTCGTGTGTATATTTGAATCTCGGAAACAGCTCCAACGATTTTCATGAACGGTATACAGGAGGATAAATCGATCTAGCTGGGATTATTTTCAGAAAATGTTATATTCACCAAAAAATAAACTGAGTAAAGACCGATTTGAAATACAAAACATTGTTTTATGTAATATTATGAGGAAAAGTAAAACTCAAATATCCTTGAAACACTGTCACTCAAGTGTCAACTTTAACACTGTTGGGAACAGGCCTAGAATCACGTGATTCTAGGCCTGTTGACTGTGACTATACACGCACCAGTGCGCGATGAATCAAAATATTTTTACGTGGTTGCGCTCCAGTTTTATATATATATATATTACCACTTTTCTTAACAGTAAAATCCTTTTCCAAAAAATGATCGGAGCAGATTGTACTTGTTTTTGAAGGGAACTAATGTAGCCTTCCAGTAGCTTTGGTCCATTTTTCTTTTAAAATTGGCTCCCTTAAGAAACTGAAATAATAAGATCTTTAATTCTTAAATAAATTTACTGTAATCTATTACCGCAATGAAAAGCCATTTTTCTACTATTGATAAGCGTACAAAATCCGTACAGTAGTGATAAAACTTCCTAAGATTACTCTGAACAGATTCGTCTATACGCGGAACAGTCGATAATGTTTTATCGATATTGTAAGGAGGACTGTACTTTCAGTCTCCATAGCAACAGTTTTCTATTATTATTTAACTTGTCATACTACTGTAAAATAAAAACATTCGTCACAAGTTCCAACAGTATTTATTTTACTTTAATATGGAAGCAGAGTAAAAATAAAGCGATAAATACGTTGATCACGATGGTGTCGGGCTCAAGTACAAAAATTGAGACTTTAAATAAAGAAAATTTCGACACATGGCGAATTCAAGCAAGGGCCGTACTCATCAAAAATAAATTATGGAGTGTTGTTGAGAAGCCGCTGAATCTTGAGAAAGCTGATGAAGAGAAGAGAGAGAAGGATCTTTTAGCTCAATCTGAGTTAGTATTTTTAATTTCACCCTCTGAATTGAAGCAAATAAAAAACTGCAAAACAGCTCACGAGATTTGGACTTTGCTTGATTTTATATATGCCAGTAAGGGACCGGCTAGGAAGGCCTCTCTTTTAGTTAATAGGAAGTTAATATTGTCCAAAATGGAAAATGGCAATATTAGAGAGCATTTAAATAAGTTCATGGACGTGGTAGACAAATTGCAGGATATGGACATTTGTATTCATGAGGATTTGCTCACTGTTATGATGCTATATAAACTCACCGGCATATTTAGAGGAACATAAAAAAAAGGTCCATAATTAAAAAAATATGGTTTTATTTTAAAATCTACTTACTACACTTCTTTTGTTATTTAAAGTTTCATTTGTTTTTACTTAAAATGAGATCACATTAAGAACAGATTTTGCGAGTAAAGGCTATTTGTGAAAAATGGTACATTTTTGAACTTTTCATGTAACCTGGAAAAGTGAAATTTAATATTAAAATTACAATTAATTAAATTAGAAAAATGGTGATTAATAGCGCGTATTTCCTCCACGTGCTCTTATTAAAGTTTCTACCCGTCTAGGCATACTGAGAATGATGTTATCGATGGTCTCCTGGGATAGTCTCCGCCATTCCTCAACTACGGCGATTCGCAGTTCTCCCACGTTGGCAGGAGCTGGAATTCTGGACTTAACTTTTCTTTTCAGCAAGTTCCAAACGTGCTCTATTGGGTTCATATCCGGTGATCTCGCCGGCCACTCCATAACAGTGATATTCATATCATTAAGATAAGCTTGAGTTACCCGAGCGGTATGCGGCAGAGCATTATCCTGCATAAAAACAAAATCGTCACCGATATATGGGGCAAACGGTACGACATTTTCTTCTAAAACTTCTCTGATATAGCGGTCTGCAGTCAGACTCCCTCTGTCAATCACTACCAAGTCTGTGCGAGCTCCCAAACAAATGCCCGCCCAAACCATTATTGATCCACCATCGTATGCAACTGTAGTTTCAAAATTTGTCTGAATGTATCGTTCTCCTTTGCGTCTGTATATTCTTTGCCTGCCGTCAATTTGATTTAAGAGAATTCTGCACTCATCACTAAACAATACCTTACTCCATTGGTCCGCGTTCCAAAGTCGATGTTCCTGAGCAAAAGTTAAACTGTTTCTACGATGATTTACCTCGAGCCTTGGAGCCTTGGCGGGCACAAATGAACCCAAACCAGCTTCTTCGAGCCTTCTTCGTACCGTACGCTCACTTACGGTTACACTCCGCACTGCTTCTAACTCATGTCGGGCTTGAACGGCCGTCAAACGGGGGTTCCTACGTACACGAAGCCGAATGATACGATCATCCCTACTCGAAGTGCGTCTTTTTCTGCCTTGTCCTGCTCTTCTCACATAAGTACCGGTCTCCCTGAACCGTTGGATACTGCGATGGATCGTTGAAACTGGTCGACGAAGATCTCTGGATATCACTCTGTAGGTTTGACCATTTCTTCGCATTTCGAGTGCCCTGGCAATCTCCGTTGGGGCTAAGTCAGGCATAATTCAGTCATCAACTCCAGAAAGATACGCGATTAAAAAAAACTAACAAAAAACAGTATTTCAATGAAATTTTAAATCAAACTCAGAAGGAAGAAATACTCGAAGTTCGCTCCAGATAAGGTGTATTTGAATAAAATTAAAACAATTGCATAAAATGTGATGTTCAGTTGTTTTCATAATTTGAAAATATTTCTTTTTAAATTAAATAACGTATAAACCAGCCAGCAACTTTATATGATACTGATATCAAACCTTTTTTTTATGTTCCGCTAAATATGCCGGCAAGTGTAGCTTACCACCTGACTACGAAAATTTGTCATCATTTGTCATCATTGTCATCATTTGTCAATTGATCACGCACGTGATATTTCAAAGTCATTAAAAAGTTCTGCTATTTTTCGATAGATGGCAAACTAAAAACTAAAAAGTGTGAAGTTAGCCTGGTACCAAAAGTTCTACTTTTCTATTGATGGCAAAACTAAAAATAACTTTAAATTCTATGCAATAGCTTTACCGCGGCAGTCTCCGAGTGCCACACGCCTTTTTTTATATAAAGACGCCTGGTAAGATTTAGGCATTCTCTTTTTGTTTGAAAGGGTATATATACTTCCCAGATGGTCCCATAGTCATCAGGTCAGGATCTACAGTAACAACTTACAACTAACAAGAGAGAAATCTTCTAGTTTTATATGCACAATTGAAGCCATTTTGGTATATTTTTAAAGAGAACACTTTCCAGGTTGTTCTATGGTCATTCAGGAACTCATCTAATAGGATCTCGGAAATTGCGACGTGTGTAGAACCCGTCCGCAGAAGGTTTGCCGATGACTTCTACTCCCACTTTATACTACCGCTACCCTCGCTCGTCTGTTATCAGACGTCCGCGGGTTGCGGTTATGAAGTAGGAGGGGAAGTGATCGGCAAAGTATCTGCGAACGGGTAGTATCCAATGACGAAATACGCTACGCTAAGAGGACGGGAAAGATGTGACGTATTTTGAAGCCAAAAATTTCTCAAATATGGCGTCGCGCTTTATATATTTCGGTACCGCTATCAACGCTGTCGGTCGCATGCACTATTAGCGCCATTTTACTGTTTTGACAAATAAAAAGAGGTTTCAGGGCGGAGCCTAAAAATACATGCGTGACGTAGTGCTCATCCTTTATGTTACATCCATGGTAGTTTCTAATAGGTATTTATTAAAAAACAATCAGCCATTTTCATCTTTTGATCAAGTTTTTGCACTTGTAATGACGAAACAAGACGAAACTATTGGCATTGTCTATGGTCGGTTTGAAACGACCCGCCTCGTAATGAATAGAAAAAGTGAGACCATTTCGCCGCTAGTAGTTGTTAGTTATAAAGAGATATAATAATTAATCTAATTTAAACTTTATTTTAGGACCAGTAATATAGTGAATAAAAGCTATTTATTTATTTTAGCTCAATTCATACAGCGGTGCGGCGGAATGGAATGAAACTATGGAATGAAAGCATTTTTACATAGAAAAGTTAATTGTATAGTATAAGATACAAACGAAATAAGAGCCAAAAAAGGTCGCGCGTGTGCCGCGGAATCACTGCAATTTCTTGAGAATTATTTATTTTTGTACTTATGTAATACAATTGACTTTTGTTTAAAATAAGATGATTTATTTACTATTCTATTCACAAAAATTGCCTATTTGACTAAATTGCCAGCGTCGGCAACCTAGTGACATTTGTACAGGTATGGTACAGGTAAAATATAATAGTGTACTCTGTGGTTCAGTGGTTGACAGTTGACACATTGGACGTTTCGCGCTTTTTTTTTTATTCAACAAATTCTTCTCTTGGCTTCTATCAGAGGCTTCTACTGCAAAAATCAAATTAAATTGCCTCAAAGCAAATAATTAATCAAATGACTGAAAGGTGTACGTTCACGTTCAAGAATTAATCAGTGCCTGCGTTAATGAAGAGCTGCGTCTACGCAAGAGGTAACATAATATCATTTTCTCTTCCTTCGACGTCACTGATCGGCGCTTCAAGATAGACTCAAAATGTAATAAAACCACAAGTTAATTTCAAAGGCGGTCGCCTGATGAAGGAAACCCGGGAAACTAGGTTAGCTCATTATCATCCTGTGCCTTCTTCGTAACGTAGTTTAGCGGTCAACTTGCCCCTTGGAAGGCCCCTTTATCTTTTCCCGCCTTTTTAAGCGTACCTTAGATGCCTCAATCGCCTTACGTCATCCATACATTTAGGTATAATTTACATTCTTTTACGTCGCTGGCGATTTGGAGGATTGGTGAAGAAGTGAACAGGAAAAAGTAAGAATTAGTGTTTAACGCGAATTGCTCTCAACTCCATCCAAAGGCCAGTTCCGTAATGTTCTACACGTATACAGTAGAATCCGCTTTAATACGATTTTTCGCGTAATACGCCGTTTTACGCTAGTCCCTGCACTGTTTTCATACATTTCTTAACGCTTTGTGTACGATTCATCATCCCGTTGAATACGGCTAATACGCCAACGGAATATAATGGCTATACTTTACAGACAATGAAATGAAATCAAAAATATACAAAAAAAGGTCCTAAGTAATAATGATGAACACAAAATCAACTCCGATTTTGTCAAAAGCCCATGCGTTGTCTGCTGTAAATATTTTAAGATTCTATTGCTGCTAGTTTACTTCATAATCTTGTTGCTAATGCAACAAAATCTTTTTTTTCAATCCAAAGTGATTATTACAGATAACATAATTATAACTTAACTTAATTAACACATAATATGTACTTAAATAGCTACATATACAAAACTAGAATGTAATACATAATGTACACACATGTATCTACACAATATTATGTACTTGTAAACAGTAAATTATTGTATTATTTTCCCTATCCCGCATAAAACAATTTCTCGCTTAGGACATGTTTTGGTTGGGTCCCTGTGAACAGGTTTTTGGTTGTCTCCACACATTAGAAACACCAGGTCATTTGTAATTCGTGCATATTTTGATCATGTTGTGGTATTATTCGGGTTCATATAGTAATTATCTATGCTCCTGGCCATAGCTGGTTCGGAAATACTTCACTAAAACGAAATATGTCAAATTCAAATGTCAAATTGGAAACAACATACTAAAAAATAGAATTTTATAGCCGTTTTCACTAAACCTAGGAAACGCCTAAATCGAATGCTTAGCCCTAAGGTGACAGTTGTTGTAGGTGAAAACTGTCACTTATCGGCTAAGCATTCAATTTAGGCGTTTCCTAGGTTTAGTGAAAACGGCTGTTAGTCTGCTATCTCTGTCAGCCATTGGAAAACAGGCCCCTACATGGCATTGCTGTTAGCAGGCACAGCATGAAGAGTTAAGTCTTCAGGTACTAAAGAATCTAAAGAATCAATTACTAAGCATGGTATCATTTATTTTCAGCTATGACGTTATATTCCTGGCCACACTGGACAAGATCGTTGAGAAGTTTAAGAGCACATCAGCGCGAGTGCTGTTTGCTGCTGAACCGTTTTGCTGGCCTGACGCGGGTCTGGCGAAGAAGTATCCAGATACCACCGTGACAAACCCATATCTCAATTCTGGAGGAATCATAGGTATGATTATGTTGATTTTTTTTTGTAGTATATTTTCAGTGTTGAATATAATTCTATTACATCGCATACCTATGATAATTATATGAACATGTTGATCTAAATATTAGCATGTTTGCAAGCTAAGAAGATTGTTCTGGGTTCAACTCCCTGGGGCCAAAAATTTATTTATTTTCAGATAAGCAGGTTCCCTCAAGATTTTTTCTTCATCTAATTTTTTTAACAGACATCAAACCCCACACATTTCAAGCCTTTAACTATCAGGGTATCAATGCAACACAATTGAAATTACTCATACTAATTAACAAAGGAACAATTATATTTAGTTTGGCAGCATAAGCAGTTGGTTTGTATAACAAATGTGTGAATGTGATTTAGGCTAACACAAGTTGATAAACACATCAGCAGATAAGTGTTGTTATAGTAGCAAGTGTTTTGAGAACTCTTCACTGTGTCACCCAAACTGACCTTTTGATCTCTATGTCCCTTTATCTGTGAAGTTTGTATGCAAGATAGGCTTTTTTATTTTAAATTGTAATAATTGGGAATGTGAATTAAAAATAAAATAATTTATGTATTCTAAAACTTTAACACAAGTTATGTAAAATGGCCAATGTGAAAGCTCCTAATTTTTTTATTTATTTAATAATAAACAATTAAAAATGGATGAAGAACCACTTGACTAAATTGCCTCAATGCGCAAGGCGCGAACAGTTGCAATTACAGATAACATAATTTTTTTTATATCAGAATACACACATTCAAATAAGATACTGTGTAGTATACGCCTTTAGGCGTTATTCACCCCTTTACTTCGGGAAGCATGTACTTTTCCGGGATAAATGTGATAGATATTATAATCTATCACCATTCTTAATATCAGTCGAAACAGTTCATTACTTAAAGTTACTCAGCGTTAAAGCTGTAGTGAAACACCAGGTATTTCCCCAACAAAGTTCACAACTTCGGTTTTTCACAAACTCCGCGGGCACATTGTTTCTTCTAGATAAAAAAGTAGCCTATGTGTTAATTCAGGATATAATCTATTACCATTCTAAATTTCAGCCAATTTGGTTCGAGACACTGCACCTAAGATGGCGTTAGTGTGATTGTGTTGTAAACTGTGTTACTTGTATGTATAAACTGTATTACTTGTGTGAGTAAACTGTATGACTTCTATGTGTAAACTGTATCACATGTACAGTATATGTAAACTGTATTACCTGTGTGCATGTAGGTTACCTGGCCGACCTGCAGGCGGTGGTGAATTCCAAGGAGATCCGCGACCGCGACGACGACCAGTTGTTCTTCACGGCGGCGTACCTCAACGAGGAGCTGCGTCACGCGCACCACCTGGCCCTGGACCACAAGTCACAGATATTCCAGAACCTCAACGGTGCTTTGTGTGAGTGCCGGATCTACACTTTACACTTGATTTACGTTCATAAAAGAGTGTATTCATATGAGTCACAACAATCCAGATAAATTAAGGTTGTCTATGGTTGTCTTAGTCTCTGGGCCTCTTCCCGTCTCCATTTTTTTTGATCAAGCACACTTTGCAAATTACAATTAATTACTTACAAAATTCTATAGAAAAACTAAATTTGGTTTGCCGTTAGAGATAATAAAAATAGGTTACAACCTATACTCTCAGACTTACAGAACATACACTGAAAATTTCATAAAAATCGTTTGAGCCATTTTGGAGGAGTTTGTTGACAAAGATTGGCATGAGAATTTTACATATTAGAAAAAAGAAGACTATATAGCTGACACGGTAAATGATGTTTTGCCATTAGTGATATAAAAAATTGACCTACTCTCAGCAAATTTCATAACAACGTTTCAAAGGAGTTTGGTAACAAAAGTTGATCTGAGAAATTTATATTTATTATAGGAAGATTAGAATGGGACATTTCCTTTCCTCTCCGCTTTGGTAGAAACTCGGCCTAGTTAATGTGCTAGAGAGCTTAAAAATAGTATTTATGAAAAATATTTAAAAGTAAATTGAACTAAAAGCATATAGAATTTGTGAACCAGAATTGACATTGTTGTATATTTTTTGACAGCGGACATTCAGCTTGTGACGAATTCAACCAAGGAATGGCCGTATATACACAATACATTGACAAACGAACGGCCGATGATCCTCCATGGCAACGGACCTTCCAAGATTACCTTCAATAGTTTCTCTAATTACTTGGCTAATGCTTGGTCTGTGAAAGACGGATGTGTCCTTTGCAAAGAGAAAAGAATTGAACTGAATGTAAGTATTTTTCTTTTTTTTAATCTGTATAGGATGGAAAGTGATGATACAGTTTAAGGGTGACAAATCAACATCAAGCTATGCTGCGCTGTGTTGTGCTGTGTTTCTAACAATCAACTTCAAGCGCTTTGCTTAGCTCAGTATAAAAGTAATCAGCAGCTCGTGTAGTCGTTTATCGTTAAAAATGACTTTATTTTCAAAAAAAATGTAAACATTACGATATAGAGGAATCCAATGAAGATGAAAGCTCCATAAAAAACAGCACAGTTCGGCACAGCGAGGTTCAGCACGGCGGGTAGCGCGCTTCGCTCGAGACTGCTGCGTTTTTAAACAGAGCGTAGCCTCACACAGCGCAACACAGCATGGTTTGTTTGTATCCTCTTTAAAATATTAAACGAGCGAGTTGACCAAACATAGCACAGCGCAGTACGGCGCAGCATAGCGCGCTTGCCTAGAAGATGCCTATTCACACTTGATTTGAAGGCGCCAAGTTGTAGGGCGGGAGAGACAGTTCCTGGTAGAGTATTCTAGAACTTTGCATCGCGAATCAGGAATGAGGAATCCAACCGCTTCATACGTGCTTTTGTAATTTAACAAACTTTACATCTACTTCCTAGGTAACTAACTACTTTGTTTGTATGACATTTAACGTGATTTCAGGAAAAAGAATTACCAACGGTGATGCTGGCGGTGTTCATAGAACAGGCAACACCCTTCATGGAGGAATTCTTGCAGCAGCTCTCTGACATGGACTATCCCAAGAAGAAGATCCACCTCTACCTTCGCAACAACGTGGAGTATCACGAGGCAGACGTGGAGAAGTTCTACCGGATTCACTCCAAGCAATATCTCAGTGCCAAGAGGATCAAACCCAGCGATTTCATGTCCGAAGGAGAGGCGAGGAACATTGCAAAGTGGGTTTAACTCTTGTATAAATCCATACTAAACTTGTATGTGTCAAGTAATTTAAACCTGTATACACGCTCTTTTAATCTGACACATGGCAACCAACTAGGTAACTTAACAAAGGTTTTATTTAAATTTGGGACCAATAAAAAGCTGTTTGACGAATATTTGAACAAGTCTGCCTAGGTATTAATTACGGGTAGTTTAAATTTCCGCGCATTGTTCGAGAAAAGTATTATACAAGACTTTGCTTCAAATAGACATTGGTGGACTCACGTATGTGAATGCTATGGCTCCGCATTGGCCCACATTTTCATCCAACAATGCCTTTTTTGCTGGCCGCTGCAGTAATATTCGTGTTGCCAGAGTATACTCAGCCCAGGTTGCTATTTGTAGGTTCAAATGTTGCCATCTGAAACCAAATGTTGCCATTAGAAAAAAAAACCTGTAAAAAACGTTCTGTGCCTTTTGAGTACTGTTTTATTGCTCTGCATTTTGGTTGATAAAAATTTAAATCGAAAAAAATCATCTTTTCAAAAAATGTTAATCCTTTTGGTTGATAAATAATTGATTCCAAAAATTTCTTTTCCTCATAAATTTAAAATCATGTTTTCTTGAAAATAAAAGTATTATGAAATATAAATAAAAAGATAAAAATTAAAATAAAAAATAAATTTAGACTCCATTTTACAACAATATTAAAATCCATCCAGAAATCCAATATTAAAACATGCAAAAAATAAACATAAATGACATGGCCGGATTCTGCCCTCGAAAAAAATATTCATGGCCATCGACAAACAGTACGTCATATTAAAGCTTATAATTATGTCTTTACAATCGTTTAAGTATAATGATCTGAAAACTTGCGAGAGACATAATATCAGCATAACAACTTGCAACAAAATGCGCCTAATTAATTTTGTTGCAAGTTGTTATGCTGATATTATGTCTCTCGCAAGTTTTCAGATCATAAAACTTAAACGATTGTAAAGACATAATTATAAGCTTTAATATGACGTACTGTTTGTCGATGGCCATGAATAAGAATTTTTTTCCAGGGCACAGCTCCATACAAGTTTCGGCCATGTCCTTTTCCAGACCTTTAATTAGTGGTTAGTATTTTATTTTCCTATCCAACATAGTTTTTGTTGGCTCAAATGTAACTGCATCTTTAACAGATGCTTTCACAGCCATTAATGACGATATTGTGTTTGTATTTAGACAGTTTCTGTTATTAGTTTTTATAAGTTTCAGTTGACTGAAAATACGTTCCACGCAGGCATTTGAAAAAGGCAAAACGAAAAGCAAGTTCAAAATCTTAAATTGGGGAATGCTCTGTTATTTGAAGCATTTTTAATTTTAAATAATATGGTTCTCCAATACTCTTCGGCATTTTCTGTTTCACAATGAACAGAGTCCAACAGCGCATGGCTCGTCCATTCCGTGTGCAAATCTTGAATATTTATCTAAGCTGATAAGTTTGGAAAGCGTGCAATAACATCATACAAAACTTGATGATCGTTCGCCTGAGCTTTTCGTGGATCTACGATTTTTTCGATCACATCAAAAAGTGGGTCTGTGAAATCAAATCTTTTAAAAATTTGACCAACCAGCTCAATATAAAACTAGTAGGGCGCGTGAGGGCGCGGGCCACATGTGGCCCGCGTGCTGTCTTCCTGCCTATAAAAGTATCCTCGCCGTCAGTCTTCAACATTCGCCATACATTTTCTATGGATTTTTTTTCCGCCATATTGGATTTTTTTTCTATTCATCGCGTAGACCTTCAGGTCCTGATCATCTCTTGTCAAGAAACCGTTCTTCCATCTTTTATACTTTCCGAGATATCAACGAAATTAGTATGGCGGCCATTTTGAATCCGCCATTTTGAATTTTTTTTCGGCTAACTGCGGATGACATTTCAAATGACATTTGGTCGCGCACCCCCCACCTATCTTAGATACCCTGGCTGTGCTTTTTACCCGTCTCCGAAATCCTCAATCACCAGCTCTCTCCGTATTTTTCCTCTTCATGAATTTTTCTCCTCTATACGACCCCATCCTTGAAAAAAAATTTTTTCATACAAAATTGTTCAGGAGAGGTGATCAATCAGTGAGTCAGTCAGTGAGTGAATCAGCACAAGCAGCTATACAGTCAAAACCTGATATAGCGACATTGAAGGGACCGTATAGTTTCCGACGTTATACCCGATAGTTGTTATAAGCAAGTAGTTATATTATCGTATATAGGTATAGTATAGGTAGAGATTATGTGTGTGAACTTGTTTTCAAATGAAATATCAAAAAAAGAAATAAAAATGTTTATTAAGAAATAATTGGAGTACAAAATGTATCTACAATGTACTTAGCTGCCTTGCCTACAATACCAGGTTATACGACTACACTAGTTTTTAAAGTAATCAGTAATTTTAGCCTGCTTTTTTTAAGCGCAGTCTCAAATATGCTTTGCATTTTACGTTTCATGCTGTTCAAGGTATGAGTATCGTCAGTATTAAACTGGTGGTTATAGGTAACAAATTTTTGCAAAACTGTTATAGCGCTAAGAGCCTCAGAAATTGTTGTTGGCTGAAACTGTTCTTCAAGGTCTTGCTGGTCTTGGTTTTCTTCGTCAGTGTTACGATTGTTACTTTCAGCTTCTGCAAGAATTTCTTCCTCAGTAGCTAAGGCGCATACGGCGACACTGTCATCTATTCCAATAAATTCCTCTATCTCAATTCTTGGTTCTGTAGCGGTAGATCTTTGCAACTGAGCAACCAATTGAGCGAGTGGTACGTTGTCATCTTCATCTGTAGGAGATCGTATCATTCTCGCTAGCGGAATATCATCGTCGTCCTCCACATGTGATGGAGAGAGATCTTTGAAACCGGCATGGCGAAAACAGTTGGCTATATAGTGAACTGTGTGACCTTTTCCCAAGCTTCCAATATCATTAGAATAGCATCCAGAACAGTAAGAGTTTTTGTAACTTCGCCGTTATCAATATTCTGTATCATTTGTAGCACTTGAAGTTTTCTATATTGTGTTTTTAAAGCTTTTATCACTCCTTGGTCCATGGGTGTAAAACAGAGGTGACATTAGGCGGTAAAAACACAAGCTTTATGCATTTCAGATTGGAGACTATAGGGTGAGCGGGACAGTTGTCTACTAGGAGAAGAATTTTATTTCTTCCAGACTTCAATTCTGCATCCCAGCTACGCAACCATTTTTCAAAATTTGGGATATCATCCAGGATCTAGTGTTGTTTTCATAAGTTACAGGCAAAGAGTGAATGTTCTTAAAGCAACGTGGTTGTTTAGCTTTTCTTATCACCAAAAGTTTTTTTACATGTACCAGTCATGTTTGCCGCAACTAATACTGTAATTCTTGTTTTGGACAACTTTCCGCCCTTGCATTCCTCGCCTTTGAATTTAAGTGTTTTGTCAGGGGTTAAATTGTAGAATAACCCGGTTTCATCAGCATTAAAGATTTCCTCTGGTGAGTATCCTTCGCACAGCGCAGGCCACTTATGAGAGAGCCACTCTTCAGTCACTCCTTCAGGGACGCCAACCGCTTCACCGCAAACTTTTCCTGCCACAATATTATGACGAGCACGAAAACGTTGTACCCAAGACGATGAACACTCAAAATTTTCCTTACCCGAAAGACGAGCAAAGTCGTTTGCTTTTTGTTGCAAAATCGGACCACTTATTGGGACGTTGTTTGCCCTCTGATGTTTAAACCATGTTAATAAAGCATCTTTATGTTCACTTGTCCTCGATCTTTTAAGTTTTAAAGAGTTGTTTTCGAAAAGAGCTTTTATTTTCTCTCTATTCTTCCAAATCGTTGATACTGTAGAGTGCGAAACTCCACATTCCTTTACAATTTCACTATTTGACTCGCCATTTTCTAATCTCCATATGATATGAGATTTTTCTTCAATAGTAAACACTTTCCTCTTATTTTGCGACATGGTAATGGTGTAATAAAAGCCAAAACTTAAAAATTAACCTGTCACTCACGCAGTCAGTTAGCGCACTAAACAATAGATGTGAAATATGCAAGGTCAAATGACCGGGAAGAGGTTTGGATGGGGTGGGAGAAAGTGCGTAGTGCGTAAATATTCCTTCAACGCTTAAGATAAGATCTAAAATCGTTCGTATTGTTTTGTTTT
Source organism: Coenonympha glycerion (assembly GCA_963855885.1). Lineage (NCBI taxonomy): Eukaryota > Metazoa > Arthropoda > Insecta > Lepidoptera > Nymphalidae > Coenonympha > Coenonympha glycerion. Next base: position 13,170,122 of record OY979626.1, on the reverse strand, counting down.
ATTGGGCCAATAACGGTTGGTCGTTATAGTCGATGAATATCGATAAAGTTTCGTCGTTGTAAACGATATGTCGCTGTATCCGATGTTGTTATAGGCGGTATGTTTACTGAATAGTTTACTAGAGATTCGGCCGGGACCTTACGGTCTAGTCGTAATAACCGATCAGTCGTTGTAAACGATGTCGTTATAATCGGTTTCGACTGTAAATATATTAATGATAAGCAATTTTTTTGGAATGTCTGGATTTGTTCCATTGGGCTACTTGTTTCAGTTCGTTTATTGAACTTTGTGCGGCTACTCCTAAGTATATTTTTTCCAAAGTGACAAAATTTCCAGGATTCGAATATTCAATGTTCAAAGGGTTGATGGATTTGCAATAATTGATTTTTATGTAATTGCTTGCCACAGTTTTGATAAGTTTTTGCAATTCCTTTTTAAGAATGTGCAAAAGAGGTCTCTCAGATTGAAATGGAATGTTAAAATCTGTGAGCAGTTCCAAAACATACGACATGTATTCGAGATATATGCGTGTAAATTTATTGTTTAATGCTGATAGGATGTCGTCGGTCACTTATTACTGGGGTCTTCGAGGACCTCTACTCTAAAATATGCAGCAAGAACATCATATTGTTAAGACCCTATCTACGCATGCCTTTAATGATAACCATCTGGTGGTTGCTGGGCTCAAAATTTTGTGTATATCTACTTTGAAATAATCTTGAAACTCTTTCAATTTATTCTGCCTTAATGAGCTACGGCTGAAATGTGCGCCAACGCTTCTTAGCATATCTTCAATTGATTTTGGCAGTTTCAAACATGCTTTTGATGCCACAAGATGAATCATGTGACACGAACACTTTACACAGGCAATATGCGGAATCTCTTTTTTTAAATTCCTAAACACAGAATTGTGCGCGCCTACCATGCTGTTTGTCGTGTCTGAAGCAAATCCAAAGAATAAGAATAAAAATATAAGTAGTAAATCCAAAGAAGTTTGTCAGAGGAATTTATCTTTGTTTAAGCCAGTCAAGCAGGCACATAGTTAAATCTTCCGCTTTTCACCTCGTATATATCAAGAAATTTCGTATCAACAGCATCAGTTTGATCATCAAAATAGATCACTGCTAAAGCACATTGTTTAAAGACACTGATGTCAGTGGTCTCATCCATTTTGATGCTGAAAAATGAGTTTTTCAAATTATCCACGAGATGTTCAGTGGATATTGGTCCTAATACATTTGTAATGACTGCTGTGGTTTTGGTTAGGCCTAACTTTAATGCATTAGCTATTTTCGAATCCGAAAATGTATTGGCCAAAAAAGCACTAAGCTGTCAGTTAGGGACAATGGCAAGTTATTCTTCGCAATAAATGCTGATATTTTTAGTTCTGCTCTCTTTCTCAGCACCTCTTCATTAGTGGGCTTCAACAATTCGGCGATAGGTTTATTGTTGCTCACGAGTCTGATCTGGGCAATGTGTCTTTGTGATTCCATGTGCTTGACAATGGCGAATTTTCGGTTAACCAACAAACAATCGCAAATGGTGCAGTATGGTTTAACTTGACCAATCTGCTCTTTCTTTGAGATCCATTTTTTAAATTTGATATCAGTTAGACATTTTTCTGAAAATGATCTCGGTTTAACTGATGTGCTTGAAGTCTTTGAAGAGGAGGCAATTGGTGTTAGAGATGGGCTTGAAGACTTTGAAGAGGAGGCAACTGGTATTAGTGAGGTGCTTGAAGGAGAAGCAACAGGTGTTGTTGTCATGATAGTGGTCGCGGCTGTTATTAATTTTGTTGCATGCTCAATGTTATGAGTTTTATTAGAAACACTCACTTGAGGGTCAGTAACAAGAAACAATTAAGTTGTTGTTGTTTTGAATACCCGTTGAAGGTTTTGGTGTTGTTAGTCCTTTCATAGCTCTTTTTTGTTAGTAAAAAGCCACACCATGTAAAATAATCATGAAACAAAAAACATATTTGCAACATTCAAAAGCAAAAAATGACAATATCAGATAATAATAATAATAACTGCAAACCAGATGTTATACACAGTAATAATATCTATGGACGCTTCACACCACGTTTATCTGTTCCCGTGGTAAGTTCTCGAAGAACTTGTGTTTTACGGATACCAGCAAACGGAAATATATTTAATACTTTTATATTATATACATGTTTAAGATTTTTATTATATTATACACATACTAGCTATTTGACCGAGCTTTGCTCGGTATTCGATAAAACACGAATAAAATGACATTTTCAATGTAATGATTCCTAGCTAGATCGATTTATCGCCCCCGAAAACCCCTATATACTAAATTTCATGAAAATTGTTGAAGCCGATTCCGAGATTCCAATTATATACATATATACAAGAATTCCTCGTTTAAAGATATAAGATTTAATACATATTCATGACCCAGGAACACGGAAAAACTTTTTGTTCCTTCAGCGGGATTCGAACCCGCGACTCCCGGCTTGAGCACCAACATGCTCAACCACTAAGCCACAGAAATAAGTCAAATAAGATATAAGCAAACCGCTTTGTTAATTGGTCAAATGAAATTAGCGTGTACTAGTGAACCGCGCGAAAAAATGTTGCCAGTTTATCGGTGTCATTAGTAGCAGCAGCAGTGGTCTTCTCTGTTGGGCCTTAGCCAAACAGGGGTACGGGCCTCGAGGCTTAGCCTCCTTACCCGGGAATAGGCGCGGGAAAGATCACTTCCCCGGTAGTGCTCTTTAAGCCTATAATGGCTAAGGCCTGCCGTTTTGGCTTCGGGCCTCGGGATCGTGAAGGTTTGTAGGTTCCTTGTTCCCTACACGTCGGATCGGCTCGATGCTAAGTGCAAGGGAAACGGCGAATCCGGCAATGTTCTCATCGTCCTCTTCGTCACTGTCTACGCCTGCAGGTTGCCGCGCTAGATCGATCGAAATCGTGTCATTAGTACCAAGGCCACTCAGTAGTTCGCTCAGCGGCCACCTATAGTATTTTGACAGTTGGCGCTACTGTTGGCTTGTATGAAAAAGGTTTACGTGAATCGTTCGGATGCTCATATCTTGAGGTTAGTAATCAGTGACATTGCAGTAATTTACTATTCATTTTCCCCAGGGACCGGTGCATGAACAGCGAGTGCGACTACCTGTTCTCGATCGACAGCGTGTCGCGCGTGGCGCCGGACACGCTGCGCCAGCTGCTGCACAGCGGCTACGACGTGGTGGCCCCGCTGCTGGTCCGCGCCGGACAGTCGTGGTCCAACTTCTGGGGGGCCATCAACTCGGCGGGCTACTACGCGCGCTCCGCCGACTACATGGACATCGTTTACCGCAATGTCGTGTGAGTGCCTACTTTTATCTACACTTATATCTATCTTAAATCTGTTTTCCCCGCATGTTACGACCTGGGTGCTTTTAAAAAAAGAGTAAATAGGCATCTTCTAGGTAAGCGCGCTCCATCTTCGACCACATCGACAGAGAGAGATTGTGGTCAAGCGTAAACCTATATGGTATAAAAAAAATTATCTATAACTACATGGGTGACCGAGCTTTGCTCGATATTTTTAGAAAATACCACATTATCTTAAAATTAATTCTAGCTACATTGATTTATCGTCCCCGAAACCCCCTGTATACTAAGTTTCATGAAAATCGTTGCAGATTATATTATGGTATAAGATTGGGTAGTTGACAAAATTTTGTTATGACTTTTTTATAAACTAGGCTAAAAATAACGATGTTGGCGATGTGGTTTTGCTAAGAGGCTGGTAATTTGGGGCGACCGAAGCCTTACGCCAAAAAAGACTTGAGCCAATTCATTTTCCGAATATATAAAATTCTCGTGCCAATTTTTGTTACAAGACTCCTCCCAAACTGCTCGACCGAATGTCATGAAATTTTCTGTATGTTCTGTAGGTCTGAGTCAATGACAAAATACGCTACGCTAACAGGGCTACGCCACTAAGGGCTCATCTTTTATGTTACATCCATGGTCTGAGTAGCACAGCAACTGCATAGTGTTTAACCTTGAACTACTGACGTGGAGACTTCTCCGGAAAAGTGGATTAATAATAAATTCAAATTATTCCCCTCTCCCTCGCGCGTACGCTGCTTTTGGTATGACGTCAGGGTCCTGAAAAATGGAGTTTATCGCGGTGCTTGGTGTACTAAAATCCGAAGGGCATGCCGGCGCGGATGGGCGTTTTCAACCGCCATTTGAAAACGTCGTTGTTCCTTCCCAAATATAAATAATAAATCTTAGGAGTTAACATGGAGGCTGTAGTGTATTAACAAATACAGTTTAGAAACTTTAGATTTGATTCAGCCTGGTACTGGACTCCATACATCCATTATTGAAAATTGAACCAAACCCAAAATATTCCAAGAAAATAAAATTATGTGTTTTTAAGAACTAATTAATGCCAATGCATAAGGAATTTTTATGAGTTTTTTTTAAAGGAGTTTTTCATAATTTAATTTGTCATAAAAATACAGTAAAGTACATTACTTTTCAAGGCACATTTCCTGACAAATACAAAAATTTCTTTGAAGTAGAACTTGATAATTTGCCTATAACTTTGGAAACCGAATGTTTATTAAAAAATAATAATCGTAGAAGTTAATGTGGACACTGTAGACTATAAAAATAGTTTGTTTGAATCAGCTTGGTACAGAATTCCATACATCCACAATAATTTATCATCCACATCCACAATAATCATTATCCTTTTTGTGCATCAGTCTTGCAAATTAGCATTTATTTATTTTGAGATGTTTAAATAATTTTCCTTTTTATGTTTTATTTTAGAGGAATTTAACAAAAAAAAAAAACGATAAAATTAGGAACAAAACGTAGAACATAATATTGATTCAATCAAATGCGATAGAGAAGTCTGTTTTGAAGGATCGCCGGTCAATGGAGTACATATTATCAGCCGTGCACTCGTACACGCCCGCGTCCATCTGTGTGGCAGGGTCGATCTCGATCTTAGACTTAACGCTGTCTTCTCCGATGAGCCATTCGTGGATCTGGAATAACAAAAAATACTCCTTTACTAAAAAAGCATGTCTAGGATGCGCGTGTAGAGATACGTCTCTCTACTTTTGTCGCTCTCTTTTCTCTGTCTATCAATGATCCGAAAGAGGAAAGAGAGCGACAAAAGTAGAGAGTATCTCTACGTGTGCATGCTGTATAGGCAGGGTAGCGATTCACAAAACGCAACGGTTTTGAAATGAATAAAAACGTCATGGCATTTAGGTATGTCATGGGTATATAACACAGAGAGGCTATTCACCAATGCAATGTCTAAAAAAGTTAATGGCATTTATTACGTATATAAGCTGACGATATTGAAATCAAAACATTTTTTGCGAACACTCAAAAATTAATCTTATGACTGTTGACATATGGTCTTTAAAACCCATCTTGTAAACTCAGTGTACTCACATGCAAATAATGATGTGCGAATATTTCCGTGCCGTCTTTGAACCAAGTGATGTGCGGCCTGGGTGTTCCTTTTGCGGTGCACAGAAAAGCGATTTTGTGTCCCAAAACGTACTCAAGGTCGAAGTGGGATGCCAATAAAATTTTTGCGCCCTTAAAATAAAAAAAAAGTCCTTTAGATTACTTAACTCATAATTACCTATAGTTAGTTTAATCCATGAAAATGCGCTCACTTCACCAACGCCTATGTTTAATGGGATTCTTACGGCGTTAGGAAAGAACGGAGCGCGTCTTCATGGATCGAACTAACAGAGGAGGAATATTCACGTAAAGTTTTCACACGCTGAGCGAATCAAGAAATAAAATAAAGAAAAAGGCGTGTGGCACTCGGAGACTGCCGCGGTAAAGCTATTGCATAGAATTTAAAGTTATTTTTAGTTTTGCCATCAATCGAAAAGTAGAACTTTTGGTACCAGGCTAACTTCACACTTTTTAGTTTTTAGTTTGCCATCTATCGAAAAATAGCAGAACTTTTTAATTACTTTTTGAAATATCACGCCGTGGTATTTCAAAAAGTCCTTTAAAAAGTTCTGCTATTTTTCGATAGATGGCAAACTAAAAACTTGTGGAGTTGCGCTCCCTGCTTTCATGCTAGCCTAGTACCAAAAGCTCTACTTTAGGAGTGCCAGGTTATTTTCGTTACGAAATTTCTGGATTCGGTCTCCACCGTCAAAGCCCGCGATAGAAGCTATGCAATAGCTTAAAAAATAATAGTAATGAGTGAACACGCGCTAATATATGATAAAAAAGATAAATAACAGTAATTGTGGCATTGCCTGTTGAATTACAAACTTTCGCAAGAGCTTTGGTGTTGCAATGAGTTTTGTACAATAACGACAATACTGATGAAATATAATAATTATTATAATATGATTCTATTCGTTTATCTAAGGTACTTACATCATTATTATTGTAGTACTGGTCAGATTCAGGGTCCCTATATTTTCCGGTGATAGGCAGACCTATTTGTACCTATGGAGAGACATTAGTTTATTTAAATGGACTAGTGTAGCAAAAAATGTGTTAGTATCAGTTTGGGTCTGAAGATAGATTACCTTAGATTTAGTTCTTGACCTGGTGCGACTGCGTCTCGCTTCAGTCTCCCAAGCTAAAAGCAATAGCATCGCGATTAGAGCGCTTTTGAGCAACATTCTCCAATGTAAGTGTCGGGAATAGAGAATTCTGAGAAGGTGTAATCCTCGCGGTAGTTTGAAATCAACTGCGCCAGTCGTCGATTGCCTAATGACAGGTAATCGGGACCCTTGTCTCCCCTTCAGTTATTCGCAGCCATTTCCTTTGCGCTATATATATTATGCACTGAATTGCTTGCGGACTGTGGGGTCATTGATATATATATACGGTAAAATATGTCCATTGACTAGTCGATGGACTTTATTCTATTAATTATTTATTTGACCATTTTATTAGAGAGAGAGTGCAGGTTATCAGTTTGTGTGGCTTGTTTGCCTTGTTTGTATTGTCCAGTGAATTTCGGATTCTATATATCCCGCTATAGCGAGTCAACCTGAAAATATACACTTTTTTTTAACCTTTTTTAAGAACAACAATTCCGTCATACTTTTATAGATTTTTGCGTAACATTAGCATTTACGAAGCGCACGCAAAGAAGATCTCCAAAAAGAACATATTTTCTCGTTTTCGGATCACGGAAACGGCTCCAACGATTTTCATGAAGTTTATTATAAAGGGGGTTTCGGGGGCGATGAATCGATCTAGCTATGATTCATTTTTAGAAAATGTCGCATTTATCAATAAAAAATATACCGGTCACCCAGACATTGAGTATAAAATTCTCAGGAATGAGCACAAGTCATAAAAATATTTTAGTGCGAAAAACATCTTTCACAAATTATAGAAAATTAATGGTGTTACAGGCGGAAAAAAAATCTAGATAATGTCGATGCAAACAAAGGGGAGAGCGAGTGTTGATTGATTGACTAATGACGTTATATAAAAGAAAATTGATTCTTCAATCGCTTGGAATCAACGCTCTCGCAATTTTCCATTCAATCTTTGAACGATTGCCATGTAAATACATACATTGACATATTGGACTCGTGTTTGTTGACGTATTTTGTAGGCGATTAAATGTCACTATATTAAATTTCCGCCAAATCGCTTTGATAGTTGCGGCGGAAAGAAGTAACAAACATTCGAAGGTACACTTGTATTTTTACACACTTACTTTCGACCATTATTTCGAATTCGAATATTATTTTAGTGTGATGTAGTGTGATAGAAAATGTGTTTCCTTTTTTTTAGCGGAATCTGGAATGTTCCTTTCATCACCAACTGCTACTTGATGAAAATGTCACTCTTTCGAAAAGAGTCAGCTAAGGCGATATCTTACATAAAGGACGACCTAGATGCGGACATGGCTTTCTGCTCTCATCTGCGTGACCAAGTGAGTTGGTAACGATATTTTTTAAAGGTTTACTTATCAAATAAAATTATATCTAATCATTTTACCTTACTTTGTTCCATGGAACATTGACTGACTTCGAAATTTCTTCGAAGTTGACTCATTTCGAAATTTTACTTTGCTTTTATTTTTGTTCGTTTTAAGGGATAGAGATGTGTGTGTCGTAATGAGGAGTTTGGTCCATGGTACAAATAGTCTCATCTTGAGAAAAATCAGTAAATTTTAGGAGATAATAATGCATGTCACAAAGGAGTTGTGTAACATGTAATACAAAGGAGTTTGTTCCATGGAACGAATAGACTCATTTCGGAAATAAATCTGTATGTTTTAGGGCATAATAATTCATGTCAGCGGGGTTATTTGCGTAACGCATCGGCTATTTCGTGATGTGAAATGTTTGAAACGGTGATGGCAATTATGTATATAAGCAGACTATATTGAAATCAAAACATTTTTTTGCGAACTTTGAAAAAATATTTTTAACCTTAATGACATAGAGCGTAAAACTGAATGTAGTTCGAAACGCAACATGGGCGACAATATTAACTCAAGCGCGTCTAAGTCGAGCATTGTTTTTTCTATGATGAAATAAATTCAATTGTTCAGTAAGGCCTACTTGCGTCAACCCAGGTTAGTGTGTTAACTCAGAGTTAGCACGCGAACCCAGAGTAAGTGTCAAAATTGTCCAATGAGAGACGTTGACTCTAGGGTAAAAATGTAAATTTTTAACCCCCGTTTCGCGCAAGTGGACCTAAGGGAACGAAAAGTTCGTCAACTTTCAAACAGATTAGTTTGCAGTCGATTGTTTTGGTATGTTGACATAGAATCTTGCAGTACTAGTGCAAGCGAAAATCGACACTAAGGTGACGAACCTTTTCATTCCGCGACTATACACTCTAAACTTATATACGTAAAGTTAATTTTTCAGTGTTCATTATTTTTTCTTTTTCTTGTTTCACATCACTTAGTGTGTGAAAACGTTACGTGAATAGCTCCCTAGTAATGTGTCGTTAATGAGGAGTTTGTTCTTCCGGAAAAGAAGACTCATTTCCAAAATACATCTTACGTCTTTTACGTTTTAGGGGATAATGATGCATGTCAGTAACGAGAAGGAGTTCGGGCACCTGGTGAACCCGGAGACGTTCGACGTGACCCGCACCAACCCCGACGTGTACCAGGTCATGGAGAACAAGGTGGACTGGGAGCGGCGCTACCTGCACCCGGAGTACTACGACAGCTTCGCCGAGGGCCGGAACCATTCCATGGTGAGTGTGTCTTTTACGTTTTAGGGGATAATGATGCATGTCAGTAACGAGAAGGAGTTCGGGCACCTGGTGAACCCGGAGACGTTCGACGTGACCCGCACCAACCCCGACGTGTACCAGGTCATGGAGAACAAGGTGGACTGGGAGCGGCGCTACCTGCACCCGGAGTACTACGACAGCTTCGCCGAGGGCCGGAACCATTCCATGGTGAGTGTGTCTTTTACGTTTTAGGGGATAATGATGCATGTCAGTAACGAGAAGGAGTTCGGGCACCTGGTGAACCCGGAGACGTTCGACGTGACCCGCACCAACCCCGACGTGTACCAGGTCATGGAGAACAAGGTGGACTGGGAGCGGCGCTACCTGCACCCGGAGTACTACGACAGCTTCGCCGAGGGCCGGAACCATTCCATGGTGAGTGTGTCTTTTACGTTTTAGGGGATAATGATGCATGTCAGTAACGAGAAGGAGTTCGGGCACCTGGTGAACCCGGAGACGTTCGACGTGACCCGCACCAACCCCGACGTGTACCAGGTCATGGAGAACAAGGTGGACTGGGAGCGGCGCTACCTGCACCCGGAGTACTACGACAGCTTCGCCGAGGGCCGGAACCATTCCATGGTGAGTGTGTCTTTTACGTTTTAGGGGATAATGATGCATGTCAGTAACGAGAAGGAGTTCGGGCACCTGGTGAACCCGGAGACGTTCGACGTGACCCGCACCAACCCCGACGTGTACCAGGTCATGGAGAACAAGGTGGACTGGGAGCGGCGCTACCTGCACCCGGAGTACTACGACAGCTTCGCCGAGGGCCGGAACCATTCCATGGTGAGTGTGTCTTTTACGTTTTAGGGGATAATGATGCATGTCAGTAACGAGAAGGAGTTCGGGCACCTGGTGAACCCGGAGACGTTCGACGTGACCCGCACCAACCCCGACGTGTACCAGGTCATGGAGAACAAGGTGGACTGGGAGCGGCGCTACCTGCACCCGGAGTACTACGACAGCTTCGCCGAGGGCCGGAACCATTCCATGGTGAGTGTGTCTTTTACGTTTTAGGGGATAATGATGCATGTCAGTAACGAGAAGGAGTTCGGGCACCTGGTGAACCCGGAGACGTTCGACGTGACCCGCACCAACCCCGACGTGTACCAGGTCATGGAGAACAAGGTGGACTGGGAGCGGCGCTACCTGCACCCGGAGTACTATGACAGCTTCGCCGAGGGCCGGAACCATTCCATGGTGAGTGTGTTTGCTATGGTCAATGATATATAATATATGACATGGCTATGGTTAACTTTATTAGCATTTTTGTTACATTATACAAGGTGTGAGCTAATTCGTATAGTGTGCCTGCAGCTTATCTTTTAACTTGATCCTAGAAACACATTAACGTGATAAGAAGTACCAATTATTTTATTTTATTTTCAATACAGAAAAATATAATTTAATTAAGAAAAATAATATTTAGCAACCCTGACTGTGATATCGACAAACCTCATATCATTTTCATTATTCTCAGTTCGTTGATATTGAACCAGCTGTGTTAAGTTGAACTTAGCATTTAAAATTGATGGTACATCATAATCACATATCTTTCTTTCTTCTTTCTTCTTCTTCTAATATTTTCAGTTACAAGACCATTAAATCAATCAGACCTTCACTCAGCCACGTGTCGCTTTGTCAAAGACAACCCATCCTATAGACATTACATTTCAGTAAAAATCACTATACAATATTCGATTACTATTAAAATCGAATGAAGCTAATGAAATTCAGTGGTTATAATACTAAAATTAAAAAAGTCTGACAACGGCTTTGAAAACACTTTATGTCATAGATTATTATGTAATTGTTTCATTCAGTTTCGTTCCAAGTTACATTCTATGGTCTGTCTCAAACGCGAAAACGGGTGTATTATACTTTTTCAAGTATAGTAACCAGTGATTTGATTCCAGCCGTGCCCCGATGTGTACTGGTTCCCCATGACAACGATGCGGTTCTGCAAGGAATGGATCGAGGTGATGGAGGCGTTCGGACAATGGAGCGACGGATCCAATCAGGTATAGTTTTCAAATTACCGTGTAACCAGCAGCCATATTATGTTGCAGTTTTTCAATAATTGATAAAGAATTAAGCGATTGGGGGGCTGGATATGTGAGAGACAGCTTTATTAATGTTTAATTACAATTTGGTCCCAGTTTTTTTTTTGTGTATTTGTTGAAAATTGAATTATTAGCAACATATTTTGTTCATAGTTGAATGGGCATTGGTGCCAATTCTGTTGTACTGAATCTCTAAACTAAATTAATTTTACACGTTTAAAAATAATGCTGGAAATTGCTTTTAAATGTTTAACGAATAGCACTTTTTTCCGACGCGTTCATTCAATTAATGAATTGGCACCATTGTCTTTTCAACAGCTATATTTGTCTAATCAGAAATATTGAAACTTTTGTATGTATAGCTTTTTTGTTATCCGATCAATTTTAAGAGGTTTTCCATCATTATAACAAAAAAAAAAAACAATATTTTGATACCATTTATATACCTAATACTACAACGAAATAAATATCATAAAAGTTCCGACCCCCTTATTCGTAAACGGTAAATACCGGTGAATGTCTTTGTTTTTCAACAGTAATTTGACATTCGAAGGAAAGAGAGAAAACAAAATAACTATTCGCCCATATTTCACGTTTATGAATAAGGGTGTTATAATAGTATAACCTCCTATAAGTATAGAGTTATACACAAGTGACGTGTTTTGTTTGTAGGACAAGCGTCTCGAGAGCGGCTACGAAGCGGTGCCAACGCGGGACATTCACATGACTCAAGTGGGCCTCGACAAACAATGGCTGTACATTCTCAAGCACTACGTGCGCCCCCTACAAGAGCAGGTCTTCCTCGGATACTATCACAATGTAAGTTCTATAAGTATTTCCTACTTTTATGTTTAGCGGTACAGGATATACTTTGAAGAGAGTGCTCGGGAACCTCCTTCACTACAAGAGAAGTTGTATTCTTATGCGGTTGATGTCCAGCAAACTGTACAAAGAACGATTTTTCTTCATCGTTTCCGATACGAACCGCTAAGGTGTGTAACACCCTTCCAAATGCAAATGCGGTTTTGGGAGTGCATTATGGTAAACATGAATTTCAAAAGGAGGAAGTAATCCCTAACGGTTTCTAAACATTTCGCCGGAACGCTGACGCGGAAGTTTGTTGGTAGAGCGGTAACTAGCCACGGGCGAAGCTTGATGCCGCAAAATGCGACTCTACTACGTACACATAAAGTGTTATTCAGTTCGCAACAGCACATAATATCTACAACTTTATCAACTTATACGTTGTACTCTCTTTTTATCGCGTTACTTTATCTTTGTATCAAACCAGACACCTTGCATTCACTCTACCAGTCAGTAATGAAAATGAAAATCTTCATTTTTTACATAGGCCTAAATAAAAGGAGAACTGGCAAGAAACTCATCACTTACTCTTTTTAAAAAATGTCATAATATAAAATTTTTCTTATACAACAAAATATGAAAATATTATTACATAACTTTTAAGATATTTAGTAAGGAGGTGGATAAGTATCTATATCATTCCAAGAGTCCTTGTCATTAAAAAGATTTTCAATAGTATAGCAAGTAACAACCCTGATTTATGAGATGTTTTTTAAACCTTTGTAAAGGTTATTCCAAAACAGACTTCAGGATCATTTTGTAGAAGCAGATGTAATTGCTCTCATTTGCGATACAGATATAGTTTGAATATCAGCAGCTTTGCCCCGTAATAGGATACCATAGGACATAATCAGTATGCATTGTTTATTTTGAACCTTAAGCTCGTGTTCTTAAGCTTAAGGTTGATGAGGTGTGGTCTGACTTAAATTGTGTTGCAGCCCCCGGTGTCGCTGATGAACTTCGTGGTGCGCTACCGGCCCGACGAGCAGCCGTCCCTGCGGCCGCACCACGACTCCTCCACCTACACCATCAACCTCGCGCTCAACACGCCCAGTGAGTACAGCCTCGCCACCACAGTTGCCAGGCCTATCGATTTTACGGGATTCTCCCGATTTCGGCAAAATTCTCTCTATCTCCTGATTTTGAAGTCTGTCCCCCCCGTTTTTTTAGTATTATTATAGATGCACAATTAAGGTGTTTTGGCCCTACTAGCTGGCAAAATTCAAATTTTATTCAGTTTTTCGCAAATATGAGACTAGGTTTATCGTGGCAATGAATTTTGAGGGCATAATATGTATGCATTTTACATATTTCTAGTAGAAACTTTAGAACGAAAGATATTTTTTTCAGTTTCCCAGATTTCGAGCTATCGGGAACTAATATGAAGTAAAAGGCTTTGTCCCCTTGACACTCAGGCTGCTCTACTGGTGGTGTGAGTGTCACTTCTCTTTAGGTCAGTGTTATATATTCTGTGGTATTGCAGACGTGGACTACGAAGGCGGCGGCTGCCATTTCCTCCGCTACAACTGCTCGGTGAGGAACACCAAGCCTGGCTGGCTGCTGATGCACCCGGGCCGCTTGACCCACTTCCACGAGGGCCTCCGCGTCACCAACGGCACTCGGTACATAATGATCTCCTTTGTGGACCCGTAGACGTCTCCGGTCTAGATTTTAGTGGTGGACCATCCCAAGGACAGCGAACCAGCCAGCTGTGGCAACTATCACGCAATACTTTGTCTTTTTTTTGTCGGTTATATTGTTAAATTTGCCTTTTTTGTAATCATTTAATTAATTAATTAATAATATAATTAAATAAGGTAATTTTGTTGTGTAATACCGCCATTCGCAGTCATGCAGTTCTAGCATGTTACGTAGTACATAGTGTACTACATGGGAGATGGATATGTTGCATCAATACATTTTTAAGATTGCTTTTTGGACAGCTTTCGAACATAATTTAAAAGATGTACAAGAATTCGCAGAGTCACATGACCAATTTTATACATTTTCATACATTTTTGGATTGCGTTCCATTTCCATCTTTTTAGCGTATTGCGAAGGAAGGAACATTTCAATCCACGATGATGCGCCCGACTCTGCCAAACTTAATACGAATCGAATGAAACATTAGCGATTTTAGAGTGGGGCGCGTCTTTGTGGATTGAAATGTCTATACATTAATTGCATAAAAGTAAAACTTGGTACGCTATATTCTGAACAACCAGTTTTGTTATAAAAAATAAGTAAAAATTGTAGATAGTTGTGTCCAAGAAATAGCTTTTTTGCCGGGTGTTAAACTATGAATTAATATTCAATTTTAAATATTCCTTCAGGGCATTGGTAGCCTGGTAGAAATCACTATGTAGCGATAAGGCCGCCAAATTGTAACTATTTACAATTGTTCGTTAGTGTTTTGTTTATTTCTTTTTTTAACCGACTTCAAAAAAAAGAGGAGGTTCTCAATTCGTCGGAATCTTTTTATATTTTTATTCTGTGGTGTGCAATAAAGAGTTTATCTATCTATCTAACTATCTATGAATGACGAGCAGTGAAAAAGAGTGGTTCACAGATTAGAAGACACGTGTAGATAAAATTTTGCGGCCGTGCATATGATGTTTACAGTTTACATACAAATAGACAAAATAGCGCGAAAAAATATATATCGCCAGTTTATCGACGTCAAAAATACTTGTTTCGCTACCAACAGTAAGGTCACGCTGTATAGTTCGCTCTACAGAATTTTGACAGATGGCGCTACTGATTGCTTGTATCGTTCAGATGCCTATATCCTGAGTTTTCTTATCAGTGTACATACCATTTTATTAAACTACATGATTCGTTTCTGTCATAATATCAAAGATAAATTGAAATTCACTTATTCATCAAAAATTGTGATGCATAATTCTATTGCTTGTATAATGTATGTTGCAATAAATAACTCATGTAATTTAAGTTAACTTGTAGGATAAGTAGTTTGTTAACTATACATGACTATGTTTCTTTACTTTTGTTTTTAATAATTTTACCAAAATATTATGTATACAATTATTATAGTTAAGTAGAATTTAATCCTGATATTGTAATGTTGAAATAAAATTCTTTTTTATTAATAATCTCCTTGTATGATAAAATTTTACGTGAATTCTTTTAAGAACTGAATGTAATTTTCGATTTACCAAGTTTTTGCAAAATCATCTCGTCGTTGTGTTCAATAACATCTTTATAATATTCATAATATATATTTTTAATGCAATTGCAGTTGCAATAACTAACTTGTTTTCTAATTGTTATCTTTTAAAGTATAGTATTTAACACACATGAGATGTTAGTCCTATAAATTTAAAATATCTGGGTGACCGAGCTTTGTTTCGTATTTTTTTCTGTAAATACGACATTTTCTAAAAATAAATCCTATTCTAGCGATTTATCGGCCCCAAAACCTCCTCTTTACTAAATTTATTGAAAATCGTTGAGCCATTTTCGAGATTCAGATTATGTATATACAAAAAATGGCTCGTTGAAAGATATCTTGTATCTTTAAACGAGCCATTCTTGACCAACCTCATTCTATATAACCAATAGGTATTTAAATTTACAGGACTAACTCGATTCCATACCGTAACAACTGATGAAGCTCTCTGAAAACTATTTTAACCAAAGACAATTTCATATTAGACATTTCAAATAAATATTAGAATTAATTAGTCGTATAAACTATACCTGTGAACATGTTGCCTTTTATTTTTCTTGTTATTAACCGGTTAACTGAATCAAAAATCAAAAAATTTTAAAAAGTAATCCTGCCTCTGTGTGAGAAAAAAACCTGCCTAATTATAGTACGTTAGCTTTTATATTGTATCAGTCATCTATTAAATGAAATCTATTAAATTAAAAAACTCAATAAACCAGACCAGCATATTAACGCGATTTTGTAAAATACATATAGCATCGACGTTGTCACACCTTGTGCAATGATTGGTTAAATCTTGCATCGGTCGAGTGGCGTAAGCCCTGATTGGATAATTTTTGCATCGTTCGAGTTGCGTAAGCACTAATTGGTTTAATCCTTCCATCGGTCGTGGGGTTGGGAAGCAGGCGATTGGCTTGTGATGGTTGCGGTGCTAGGCCCGATGGTGGGCGATGATTAATTTTATTCGAGACAATCATCCCTCTGAAATTAAATGGTTAACGCAGTCCGTGGTAATTGTATTTGTTTATTCGTTTTTCAGTAAGAATTTTCTTTTTTTCGATTTTTGTTGTGGAAAAGGAAATTTAATTTTGTATCTCAGCATCGTGTACAAGGGCTTCTTTCTTAAAATTTTGGATAGTAATTAGAGTAATGTTGGTGAATATAGCTGATACGTTTATGCCTTCTATGGCGTTGGTTGTTGGTTTCCTCTACATAAAGTATTAGAAAATGTCGGATGTTGTTTTTAGCAGCCGCCTATTAATTTTCCTCAAACATGCTTGGTTTGAGCGTTATTTTAATAACCTTTTGCGGGATAAATCGCAAATGCTGTACTAGCCTTAAACATGTCACGATCTTTCATCTCTTGGCCCACCCAATGGCCCAAGGTTCTGAACACTTTTGATTTGATTGATATAATTTTTGAATGCCGTAGGGGACTAGGAGTGCTCAAGAGAATTTTTCCTTAAGGAACAATCTATCTGCAATGTTTTGAAAAAAAGTTTAAGCCTCTAGATTTTTTTTAAAAAAAGCTGAATGCTGCTCGTTGTACTGTTTAGCTCCCTATAATGCAGGAGTTTTGAAATATTGGATATTGTGTTTTGCAGCCACCTTATGTCAGCCAGCCTATTGTCAAAATATCAAAATCTAGTATTTCCCAGGGGCACGGGCCACATGTAGCCCGTAATTATTTGTGTCAAAGTTTTACACAATTATATTTTGAGGTTTTTCACTAGACATCGATTATATTTTGCATTGCGGATGATTTGTTGGCCCACCTTAGGAACCAAGGTTCTGTACAGTTTTGATTGATGGACCATGCTTCTCTGACTGATATAAATTTTGAATGACGTAAGGGTACCTTTAAGCAATAGGTTTTTAAAAAAGTCTCAAGACTAGAATAAAAAAAAGCTGTGTGCTGCTGGTTGTTTTGATTGATAACATTTTTGAATGCCGTAGGGAACTAAGGGTGCTCTAGGGAATTTTTCCTTATGGAACAATCTATCTGCAATGTTTTGAAAAAAAGTTTAAGCCTCTAGATTTTTTTTGTAAAAAAAGCTGTATGCTGCTCGTTGTACTGTTTAGCTCCCTATAATGCAGGAGTTTTAAAATATTGGATATTGTGTTTTGCAGCCACCTTATGTCAGCCAGCCTATTGTCAAAATATCAAAATCTAGTATTTCCCAGGGGCACGGGCCACATGTAGCCCGTAATTATTTGTGTCAAAGTTTTACACAATTATATTTTGAGGTTTTTCACTAGACATCGATTATATTTTGCATTGCGGATGATTTGTTGGCCCACCTAAGGAACCAAGGTTCTGTACAGTTTTGATTGATGGACCATGCCTCTCTGACTGATATAAATTTTGAATGACGTAAGGGTACCTTTAAGCAATAGGTTTTTAAAAAAGTCTCAAGACTAGAATAAAAAAAGCTGTGTGCTGCTGGTTGTTTTGATTGATAAAATTTTTGAATGCCGTAGGGAACTAGGGGTGCTCAAGGGAATTTTTCCTTATGGAACAATCTATCTGCAATGTTTTGAAAAAAAAGTTTAAGCCTCTATATTTTTTTTTGTAAAAAAAGCTGTATGCTGCTCGTTGTACTGTTTAGCTCCCTATAATGCAGGATTTTGAAATATCGGATATTGTGTTCAGCAGCCACCTTATATCAGTCAGCCTATTGTAAAAATATCAAAAACTAGTATTTCCAAGGGCCATATGTAGCCCGTAATTATTATTTTTGCCGAAGTTTTACACAAATATATTTTTAGTTTTTTTCACTAGACATCGATTTTTTGCGGACGTTTTGTCGGCCCACCTATGGCTACAGTTTTGATTGCTGGAGCATGCCTCTCTGACTGATAATTTTTGAATACCGTAAGGGTACTCCAATGAATTTTCCCATAAAGAGCAACCCTTAAGCAATATGTTTTTTAAAAAAGTCTTCAGACTGTAGAGCAAACAAAAAGCTGTGTGCTGCTAGTTGTTTTGATTGATAAATTTTTTGAATGCCGTAGGGGACTAGGGGTGCTCAAGGGAATTTTTCCTTAAGAAACATTCGATCTGCAATGTTTTGAAAAAAAGTTTAAGCTTCTAGATGTTTTTGTTCTTCTAGCTGTATGCTGCTCGTTGTACTGTTTATTAGCTCTCTATAATGCAGGAGTTTTGATATATCGGATATTGTGTTCTGCAGCCACCTTATATCAGTCAGCCTATTGTGAAAATATCAAAAACTAGTATTTCCAAGGGGCTCGGGCCATATGTAGCCCGTATAATTATTTTTGCCGAAGTTTTACACAAATATATTTTTAGTTTTTTCACTAGACATCGATTTTTTCAGATGATTTGTCGTCCCACCTATCTCTACAGTTTTGATTGCTGGAACATGCCTCTCTGACTGATAATTTTTGAATGCCGTAAGGGTACTCCAATGAATTTTCCCGTAAAGAAGAATTTTTAAAAAGTTTTAAAAAAGTCTTAAGACTGTAGAATTAAAAAAAGCTGTATGCTGTTGGTTGTTTTGATTATATCTCTATACTGCAGGAGTTTTAATATATCGGATATTGTGCTTTGGAGCCATCTGTTATCAAAATGTCCAAAACTATTCTTTTCCAGAGGCCACGGGCCACATCTAGCCCTTACCTAATTAGTTTTGGACAAAGTTTTACACGAATTTATTTTTCGATTTTTTTGTGGGCCTGCCCAATGGCCTAAAGCTCTGGACAATTTTCATGCTGGATCACGCCTTTCGAACTGATAATTTTTGATTGCCGTAGGCAAGGTTTTAGTCAGGATTTTATTTAATAGAAATAGATTAGCATTAGAAGTCAGAAGTAGGGGAATTGTGCTTAAGATGACATACTTTTTAGTGGGAGGCAAATATTTGATAATTCAAAGGTGATAAAAATAAATCTTGGGTTACACATTAAAAGCGTTTACTTACGAAGCATAAAAAATTATCTAGACGGTAGAGAAAATTATAGAATTAAAATAAAATAAAAAAAACACCAATCACATCCATGTGGGTAAGTTGACACATGTCAGTCGTAAGTTGACATAGGTATGTCAACTTAGAATAACATGTGTCAGTTTTAATTATCTGTGCATAATTCACATTTGAATAGCTTAAACTGCCACGCCAGCGCAAAGAGCGTGGCACCAACGCTTACACAACTGGCAACACACCCAATGCTCTCCTGGCTTAGATTTGCTGTATAATTCATTGCAATATAGGCATGCAGCATCAGATTCATCATCATCATCATTAAACCCATATTTGGTAAAATCTTCAGCATCTGAGTCATTATCAAAGATAGTACACTTCACAAGCTTTTGAGCTCTAACGCTCTTACGATTTTTCTTTTCATTTTTATTTTGGACTTGGGCTTTTATTTCATTCATAACATGAGTGCCTGTTAGAACCTGAGAGCCGTTCATTTTCCTCTTTATATTTCTTGTTTGTCCTGTAGACACTGATTTTGGAAATGGTGAAATCGCATTTAGTAACTCCTGGGTCGTGGGTAATCCAGCAATGACGTGGTTATCAAACTGAACTGGAATGACTGGTACAGGGCCCAAAAAGTCCTTTGACAATGAAGCTCCATCATTAACTTGGCTAAGATACTGATTTGGATTGACTGTTGCAAGCCATCATATGCTGTGCTGTGCTCGACGAAGAAGGTTCAGAGACATTATCAAGATGGAATGCATCTGCTGGTGGAAGATCATCTTGTAAAAGTTGTGTGAAACTAGATGCTGGTCCAGGAAATTCTTCAACATTTTCTTCTTGGCGTTCGCCATCATCCATCTCAATAACATTTTCGGTGACTTCGCTGGGCAGAAACAAATTATCTGGAAAAATATATGGGTTCAACGGATAAATACCAGTTTTTTCAAAGCCACTAATTATATTTCCCACTGAAGCAGCACTTCCGTTTGCTTTTCCGAAAATACCGGCGACTTGGTGAAGCCCTACAGTTCGACCAGGGTGCATTTTGAGCCAGGTGCTCATTTCTCGGTTGTAATATGCATCTAGTGGTCCAAAAAAAGAGACGTCAAGAGGCTGCATCCGATGGGTGCAATGCGGTGGCAGAACTTTCTGGGTTGCCTCTAGTGGAACTGACGAAGTGCTTCATCCATTTAACAAATAAGTCACCAACCATATAACCACATTCATAACACAGCTGCAAAGTTCCTGGAGGTGCTCCATCAAAATATTCAGGTTTATAGTTCTTTCTTGGGATAATCATTGCAGGTGGAACAAAATTCCCTGCAGCGTTGGCACAGACAGCAATAGAGGCATGCTGGCCTCTTTCGGCACTTGTCAAGGCACCAAATTGTTTTTTCCCTTTCTGTGTAAATATTTTTGGTGACTTTTGGACGTCACTTGCAGTATAGAAAAGTGAGGCGACGGCGTCCCGGGCTGCCCTGTTAGTGCGGTTCGCAGGCGTTGCATGTTTTCAATCGGCGAAAACTTGTGAAGCCGCATCGAATCTCTCATAGAGGCTTTGAACGCTATCCACTCGTTCTCTGAGCCACTAAAGCCACTGTTGAAGATCGTGGCGCTGGCTGGTAGTGACTTAGCCGTTCAAAAGTCTCGGCTAAGGCCTTTATGCTGCGGTTCCGTGAGCGGCTTGGCGTTGGGTTCGACGATCTTCGTAGCCACTAGGCTCCGTTCATGGCCGCGATGCACAGGGCGGTCTTCGTAGTCGCGATGCTCAGTTCGGCGATCTTCATGACCATTATGCACAAGTCGGCGGCCTTCGTAATCACAAAGTACGGTTCGGCCGGTGCGGCGATCTTCGTTGGTACTGGCGACTTAGGTCTTGGATAAGAATTTGAGTTCGTTAAGACAGCATCAGTGTCAGCAGGGAATGGATCCGGTAATTGTTGAGTAGAGGGTATATTGTTTGACATATTGTTAGCACCTGAAGGCTGGTCACTTGGTGTTGGAAGATCATCAATTGCAGTCTCAAGATGAACGGGGATGGCGGATGTTGCATCAGAAATTGTCAACAGATCATTTGCTAGAATTTCGTTGATAAATTGTTGATATGTTGGGTGGTCAGTTGTATACATGAAACAATAGTGCGAGAGCGAGTGCAAACAATCAACAGCAGTAAATATATTTCTATTAAATGGACTTATATCGGTACAGGTCAACCCGGAAATTATATTTCTCAGTGACAGAAAGAGGAAACGATTCTCTAACAATCCCAGAAATGTCATGGATTGTCATCGTTTGACCAGGATAATTTCGCATCCAGTTATCTGTAGCTGTGTCTATCATTTTCTTAAGTGGTCCGAATACTGCTCTGTCGAGAGGCTGTAGTTTACGTGTGCAATGCGACTAGCGTTGCCAGCTCCGGTACAACCAATAGGTTCTTCACTAATAATTTGGTTTTGGAAACGCTTCAATGGGAAAAAAAGGAGGTATGTTTCCTTGAGCATTAACCGCGACAGCAACCGTTACTAATCGTCCACGTTCTGCTAAGGTTACTGCGCCTACTTGTTTAATTCTACTTTAAGCTACAATCTTGCTAGGTTTTTGGACATTGGTCACACCCGTCTCATCCATATTCCATAATCCATTACGTCAGCAACGTCGTTGAAAAATTTACTCACATTATGTTCAAAGCTTGAGGCCCGGGACAGATTTGTTGCTTGAGGACACCTCAAAGATAGGTTAGGGGGCGCCGCTGGCTATCGCCTTACGGCAGTGAAGCGGTGTTTTAACTATTTGATTAACCTACAGATCATTTGTTACTTTTGACCCGTCGTTACTTTTGCACCCGCTCTCCCCTACATCTATGTTGAGCGTGTCTTTCACAAAATCTGCTTCTTTTCTGAAATTAATAAAAGCTGTTTCGAAATAAGTTTATTTATTATTTATTTATTAAGACAAACAACAGGCGAATCTGTACTTAAGTATTTATTTATTTTTATTTATTACCTATAATACTCTATAGTATTACATTAATTACATTAAATTATAGTTAATTTTTGCAGGGTATCTGTTGCTATTACTGCCGTCCATGTACTTGAAAAGAGCCCTGCCACAGATGGAATACTTGTCGGTTGCGAGGCATTAGTTGTGGCAATATCCCCAAACAATCAAAACCCAAACTCTTTAGGTACCTTGCCAACGCAGGACAATTATAAAAATTGTCCATCGTCACATGGTGTCCCCGATGTTCCAGGGTTTCTAACAAATCGAGTACTACTTTAGTACTCTTGCCGCCCAGACCAGTACTTGGTTCGTTATCAGCAGAACTGGCGTCCGCAGAATTCTTCCCTGTGTAAATTTGAAATTTGTGTTTGAACCTGAAAATAACACCCCTGGACGACACGTTATTATCTACCCAATCACAACTAGCAGATACACCGAGACGATGTCCGAGGATCAAGTGTTATATAAACAGCAAATAAGGTCATAATTTCGTCGTCGTCGTCGAGATGATCATCGCTAAGAGTCCCTTCGGCTTTCATACTATCAATCGTCTGTTGAGCGTACCTGTTAGTTTCTTCTTCATCACAGGGCGTATCATAATCTACGACTGGCCCAGGTGTGAGTTTAAAGGTGTAGGACCTGAAAGTAACACCCCTGAACGACACGTAATTATTCACCCAATCACACCAAGCAATCCACTAGCAGATACACCCAATCGCATCAATCCACTAGCAGATACACCCAATCGCATCAATCCACTAGCAGATACACCAAGACGAGTAGCAGCATCTTTCAGTGCACTCTCCATTTTATCTGTTAGTTTCTTGGACGATAAGCTCCACGATGTCTTTATCCCAGATATCAACCAGGCATCATAGGGCGTATCATAATCTACGACTGGCCCAGGTTTAGGGCCTGAAAATAACACCCCTGAACGACACGTGATTATCTACCCAATCACAACTAGCAGACACACCAAGACGAGTAGCAGCATCTTTCAGTGCACTCTCCATTTTATCTGTTAGTTTCTTGGACGATAAGCTCCACGATGTCATTATCCCAGATATCAACCAGACATCATAGGGCGTATCATAATCTACGACTGGCCCAGGTTTAGGGCCTGAAAATAACACCCCTGAACGACACGTTATTATCTACCCAATCACAACTAGCAGATACACCAAGACGAGTAGCAGCATCTTTCAGTGCACTCTCCATTTTTTCTGTTAGTTTCTTGGACGATAAGCTCCACGATTTCTTTATCCCAGATATCAACCAGGCATCATAGGGCGTATCATAATCTACGACTGGCCCAGGTTTAGGGCCTGAAAATAACACCCCTGAACGACACGTTATTATCTACCCAATCACAACTAGCAGACACACCAAGACGAGTAGCAGCATCTTTCAGTGCACTCTCCATTTTATCTGTTAGTTTTTTGGACGATAAGCTCCACGATGTCTTTATCCCAGATATCAACCAGGCATCATAGGGCGTATCATAATCTACGACTGGCCCAGGTTTAGGGCCTGAAAATAACACCCCTGATCGACACGTTATTATCTACCCAATCACAACTAGCAGACACACCAAGACGAGTAGCAGCATCTTTCAGTGCACTCTCCATTTTATCTGTTAGTTTCTTAGACGATAAGCTCCACGATGTCATTATCCCAGATATCAACCAGACATCATAGGGCGTATCATAATCTACGACTGGCCCAGGTTTAGGGCCTGAAAATAACACCCCTGAACGACACGTTATTATCTACCCAATCACAACTAGCAGATACACCAAGACGAGTAGCAGCATCTTTCAGTGCACTCTCCATTTTTTGTTAGTTTCTTGGACGATAAGCTCCACGATATCTTTATCCCAGATATCAACCAGGCATCATAGGGCGTATCATAATCTACGACTGGCCCAGGTTTAGGACCTGAAAATAACACCCCTGAACGACACGTTATTATCTACCCAATCACAACTAGCAGATACACCAAGACGAGTAGCAGCATCTTCCATTGCACTCTCCATATCAGTGCCATGTCCAATAGCGGCAAGCAAGCCAGAAGCGTAGCCGGCGTAGGTGTAGACGTTTGCCATCTGCTGGTACTCAGACGGACACGCGAAGAAACGTCAGCTATCCACCGTGCCAAGCTATTAGCCGAAACGTCAGCTATCCACCGTGCAAAGCTATTAGCCGTCGGTTATTAACCGACGTTACCGGGGAGCACCGGCCCGTGCGCTACAGCCTACAGAAGGGCACCATAGCACTCGAGCACTCGTGGAGGTTGCTTGGCCAGCCCCCCAAAATCATCGTGCTTGAAAATACGAGTACAAATTCGCAAAAAAAAAGTGCACAAATTTCCTCACAAATTCCTCATTGGCATAATGGCGTTTTTGTTGGTCTCGTACTCTTTGAAAGTCGTGAATATGTAATTGTGTGGCATCAGATGATAAAAATACGAAGCACCTTGGGATTTGTCCACAAGTCGGAGTGTCCAAAGTCGACTCCGACTCCGAGACTCCGAGAGTTTGTTGAAAGATCTGCCTCCAAGTTTTCAGTACTTTTGTAGAGGATTCTGATCTTATTCTGCACACGATATTCCTCTGATATCTGATTATTCCTCTGATAAAGTGTTCTTTAATTCTTATATGTTTTTTTACCTTTTATCAGTCTTTTGGTTGCTCTCAAGTTTTGTGCAGCTAAATTATTTATAGTCATTGATTAGATACATTGACAGATACAAAATTATTTTTGCACAATTTGAGAGTTGGTATAACAGTACTGTCCTTATTTTACGTTTCCACGTGCTTTCTTGAAGGGGGGCTAATGAGATTTCAATGTACAAGCATATTGAAATCTCATTAGCCCCACGATGGACATCAAGTATTACTTTCATAAAGTGTAAGATTGTACACAGTTATTTTTATCATCGAAAATATAATGCCATCCTTCACCCATGTGGTGTATTAAGGACTTTTTGCATAAAGCTGGCGCATATTACACGCATGCACAGCATTAAGTTTTTGGTGACATTGGAATATTTTATATGATTTTTCTTTTTCTCGTACCTTTTTAACTATTTATGCAAAGAAAGAAGTGGACCACAATTGAAATAATTAAAAAATAAATAGTTTCGTAAATGTTCTGAAATTAATTCTATTCCCAGGTCTCTCATGAAATGTCGACGTATCACTGTCGAGTTGTTATTGGATTTATATATTATCATGCTATTTTCACTTGCCTTGCCTATCTGTTACAATATTTTCCGACCTGGTACGTACATTAGACCTGTTTGGTACTCAGAACCATTTCGTTCCATTTTCCACCAACAAATAGCTATTATTCCTTTGATATCATTCTTCTTTCTTCTAATCCTACAGGCTTTTCGCTTCGTCAGAGAAAGTCCCAAAATTTGTCTTCTCTTACTTCACAAATTTTTTTTAACAGTTGATCTTCTCTCATTTGATTCAAAGATTCAAATCATTTATTTCATATAGGCCACTACTTGTTAGCACTTATGAAAGGTTAAGTAGGTACATGTACTTATTAATAGTGAAAACTATTTAATGACTTAAAAACAGTTTACGAGGGTTCCAACGCGCCCTAAACTGAGAAGAAGCCCACAACAAACTCAGCCGGGGAATTCAGCCATTTGGAGGAGTATACTACTGACTACACGTTTACAATGTGACTTGGTGTCATTTGACGCTCTTTCTGATATTATCCATCCTAAATTGGTATTTTGTGCGATTATAGCTTGGGAACTTCGTGCGTGAACGTTGGGGGGGAGGGCAAGAACTTAGATGTCAGCGGTTAGCGGGCAGTGTAGCGGGGAAGGGGAAACTTCTCTGCATGTATGCGTTACTGCGTCCCCCGGCCGTCTGTCACCCGCAGGAGGGTCCCGCAAGAAGTTGCCAAGCTATACACTTCCTTTTGGATGATTGATTATTCCATCGGTTAACATCTCACTATATGCCTCAGCTCCAAGCAAAATATAAATTTTACTTAGAGTTACAAGACCCGAGTCCGCCAGAACTAAGTCTTTAAATTCTAGATGATCAGTTGTTGCAAGTTTGGTTGTTGGGAGTACCCATGAAAATGACCTCAAAACATATGCGTCAACATAGATTGAATTTTCCAGATTCTGGCGAGATTCGACCTGAAAAGCAACCACGTACCTAACTCTTAATTCACCAAACCCCAGACCAAACCATTGACTGGACAGAGCAAAACTGCAAATCATATTTTTATTTATTTATTTATACGGCTTTATTGCACGTACACATATACTTACAGAAAAATACGGATAGAGAAACACAATATAAAAGAACACAGTGAACGCAAGGGATTCTACTTAGGCTATAATTTTCATTGAAAGGCATTAGTACTATCAGCTGTCACACAATAATTAGGTACTCTTCGGACAGTACCAAAGGCACGATTTTCACAAATTATTTGGCTCTTACCCCCGCCGTTTTTTCCTTTTCATCTTTTTTTGCAAACCCTTCGATTGTGTGTTTCAAGGGTTTTTAATATAAACCTTAGCGATATATCTAGTGTTTTTTAAATTTTTTTTGGCATACTTGCCTCCTTCCATCTCCTTCCTTCGTTTATAAAATATTTATATGCAGCACTTCTTCTGGATTCATCCTTTACCTGTAGTATGTAGAGATACATTCTTTTTTATAACGCAATTAGATATCCAATCTCTTCGACGTTCAGAACTACCAAGATTCTAAAAAAAGTAAATAATAATTGTTGACGTCTTGTATCTACAGTTTCCTTTACAAACAACTTTGCAGGGATTAGTTATCATACATTAGATGCCACTTTATCTCCTTATTCAGTAGTGTAACTCTGGCCATGAGTTCTTTTAATTTTCTTTTCTTTGGTTTTGGTGTTAATACTCGTACGTTTCTTGTAATTGTATTTCCCTGTATGTATTATTTTCTTTTGACTTATTCGCTTGTTTTGTACTAATTCCTTTGTCATTTTTGTCAGTTTCTTGCCTAGTTTTTTCTTGTTCCTAATTTTTTGTCTTTCTTGATGCCGAATCATCATTTGAGTCGTTATCACTGAACGAACACCTTGATTCTTCTGACGGAAATGCCTCAATGAGTAATAATGTATCAGTAATGTCTTTTTCAATAAAATCTAGGTAAGGTATCTAGGTAATAAATATATAGGTTTAATTTCTTTTTACATTTTCTTGATAGATTTCTATTCGTGCTTCTTTTTCGCCAAACACATTTTTGTGAGGTTCACTGCTAGTACTCGCTTCTGTAATAGTATCATTTGAAATCGCATTAACTTCTGCATTAGCAGCACTGTATTTCTGGTCGGTGTGAAGAAAACATTTTTTAATTTCTGATGCAATTTTTGCGGTACTGACGGAGACGTTTGATTTTTTGTTTCGTCGAATGGTAGCATTAGATGCCATTATATCGATGTATATTTCTGCATTGATTATATTTTTAACCATATTGTTTTTCATTCAATGCAAATACTCGGTTGGGAAGATTGAAGCTATGCCGGGTGACCGGAAAAACTATTTCCATCTCTGTGGCAGGTGTTTTCTTCCCACCACCGTCGCTGGTAACTAGAATATTCAGTTTTGAACTGAAAACCTTTTGGGTGACGTACTACATACGTACTTCAGTGGTTAAGGGCTAATGTTGATGTCACTGAGTGCTGGTAATAATAGGTCCACTCCGGAACGCTCTGGAGCGGTCAGCGCGGAGAGGATGCGGGAAAAAAGAACAATGAGCGGGAAGATGGGTTACATGTAGGTACTAGAGGAGCAGATCTGCTTAATTGATCGCGGCACTGCGAGCGCTCCTCTACGATAAGTGATAGCATCTTATGCAGAATGAAGGAGTCAATTAATAAAATATATTTTTACAGTACTGTGCCTATTTTTCTCTACATATTTTAGAATAAACAAAATTTTTCGTTGCAACCGAAATTCATGCGATCTATACAAAATGATTTTACTCGTATTATCTATATCACACCTCCCACGACGATCTTGAGATTTGTCACCGAGTGGCGAGTCGGAGTGTCCAATCGTACCATCTTTCAGAATCGACGATTTCTAGAGCATTCATGTAATAGCAAAATAATTTCATTCACCGGTGAAGAGGTCATAAAACATACTTAATCTTATTTTCCTTCTTGATGTGCTGAGCCTTGGTGTTCTGTATCTGCAGTGGGCCTTCCGGTGACCCAGTTTTCCACAGTTGTAGCACTCAAAGAAGAAAACACTGTTCCTGCTGCATTTTTCTCTTGCAATGGTTTCTTATAATTCTGTCCTGTTCTGGGATATGCCAGAAAAACATCTTCTTGAGTGTAAACATAACCTAGTTCATTTCTTCATCCAATAATATTTTCTTTATAAATTCTAGTGATATATCTGTGCTACTTACATAGTTGCAGTTACGACTTGCAAACCTTGTAGTCAGCCATATTAATGTGTTAGTAATTGGTTAGTTACCTCTTTCTTGTCAACAGTTGTGACGATATTCCTTTTTTTACCAATATTACTTTTAAAATTTTTTCTTTTGACGTAGTACATTACCTGATGCACTACGTCAAAAACTGATGAGGTTATCTTTGTGATCATCATGCTTTTAGATATCTGTATCCCTAGTGACTCAGACGTTGCTAAGATTTTTCAAGTTTTCCTAAGATGTCCAGCAATAAGAATAAGAAGGGTTATAAGAATAACCTAATATTGTGTGTACCGTGTAACTTAAGAGGTGGCCCAAACCAAAAAAGAGGGGACTTCAGAAACGTCTTGTCGGTCCCATTATTCTGGATATTTTTCCATTTTTACTGATTTGGCTATTCTGATAAAATCTAGCAACAAATAATTTTCTGGCGGCTTACGTCTGTTCTTCCATCATAACTTAACAAAAATGTGGTTTTAATTTTTGGCGGTGGTTCTTTATTATTCTTAGAGTGCCATCTCCTTTTGGAGGTTGGCAATCATCATAGCCATTTGTATCTTGGATACCGTTGCCCTAATTAAACTACAGGTTCTTTTTCCAAACTATTAGCATAAGTTTGGAAGTCAAGATATGTTTCTAATATTATTTGAAGGAGCGCATACTTTTTACGAACTGTTGGCTGTTACGAACTCTGACCTGTCTCTTTATTGTCTTGAATACCATTTTACAAACACCTCTATAAGCGCATGGACTTTACAAGGGGAATTTGTTTTTCAAATTCGCGATTTGAAATATAGGTGAAATTGATCCTTGTTCATTCTTAAGTAGGAGTATTTATAGCGACTTAAAGTCATTGTTCATCAGGTATTGTTGTTCTGTGACACGGTGACGAATTATTGGTACGGAATAGTTGGATTCAGTGATTTTGACAACAAAGTTGCTGAGAATTCTTCGTAATTTTCTCAACCGACGTTACCTACGGCTATCTACAAGTAGGGTAGGTATGTATTAAGGCTCAATGCAAGGGTGTACCCGCCAAATTCAAATTTTATTTGGTTTTTAAGCAGTTGCGACAGTTAAATTGAGTAATGGAGGTATAATATCCACATTTTTAAGTGTGTAAAGTTGTAAAATTTTTCTTGTGCTAAATGTTATGACAAGTTGTTCTTTGCAAAAAATTCATAAATTGTAGGTATTTAACCTATCCCAAATCTGCTTGGATGTTGTGGAACTTAGTTTATGTATAACTTGTTTTTTTCTGTAACCTGCTTACTATGAGGTTCTGCGCCTTTGCATCATCTTTGCCCACGCTGCAAACTATTCTTTTGCCTCAACCGGCCTTGGACTGGAACTGTTCAAGATGCTCGACACGCCTGCCGCCTTTAGAATCTTTACACGGAACTTCCACGTTGCCCACTGCGATGCATCCCGCATTTGATCTCGTTGATTGCGCTGAGATTTATCGCCTCCATTGTGCACGCTTGACCACGTGCACCGTGCTCCCGGCTGGTGTTTTACCATACCGAATTTTATGTTTTTGACCAATCCAGAATCCTGTAACAAAATAGTTGACAGCCTGGGCCCATAACCTGTCGAATTATTCGGGATTGCGAAAAATAAAAATTCTTAATTTTAAATTGGAGAACGATGTCTTCATGATGTTACTTCAGCTGCTTTTTGACAAGAAGGGATTATTAACACCACAGACTTACATAGATTATTTTACATATCTGTCATATCATTAATCTAAACATGATCTGACCATAACTTCCTATAACAGACTGGTGTTCTGTGACCACGGTATACATTCACATTAAATAAAATAAGTTCATTATACTCTGTTCGATTGTTTATCTTAAACAACTTAGATACAAAATTAGGTATATATTGTAACTTACCGAACATATAACTTAACATTGTGGATAGTTGAAAGGATAGCCAGATCAATTAATATCAACATAAGAGTTAGCATTGCTAACTATCTTATCGACGTCATGTTCTGATTGTAGCTGTAGAACTTTGGAAGACTCCGACCGTCGAGCGTAAACCCTGTTTTCTTTGGTCCATTCAGGTCATTGGCCAGGCCTTCCTGCTCCTTGGTATTTGGCTCCTTGGTAGGTGGCGAGCCTGACGGTTATATTTCGGGGATATATGCCTGATATATTTCGGAGAGTGTGCTCAGGAGCTGTTTGATCTGGTTCTTCCCTTACCATTTTTCCACCGCAGCGCAAGACACCGGGTGAACTTTCATCCCTATCTCGTCGCCTAACCACCAGTACGCACGAAGCGATTCGCTTCTTCATTTTTAGTACGCATGGCTAAGGTTTGAAATTCTCTCCCGAAATCTGTTTTCCCCGCATGTTACGACCTGGGCGCTTTTAAAAAAAGAGTGAATAGGCATCTTCTAGGTAAGTGCGCTTATTATTATTATTTATTATTATATTCGACCACATCGACACTTTCCACCAGGTGAGATTGTGGTCAAGCGTAAACCTATATAGTATAAAAAAAAAATTAGCTGAAGCTGGCTTATTGACTGTTGCAGTGATTGATATGTATTATTTTTTTAAATCCCTGAACTTGGTTTCATAACTCGTTACCTCTTGTTTTAGTTCACAGATTTGGTTAGATAGAAAATCTGTGGTAGCCGTAACATCTTACTTTATTTTCTCAAGAGCACTGGCTAAATCTTTTCGAAATTCTGTAGTTAAGGAGGCTTTCATGATTTCCAGTTTTGGGTCAAGAAGAAATGCAAGTTGTTAATAGCTGGTTACTTTCCACTGGCTTGTGCTCATTTTTACAAGCAGATCGGTGGCGAGATCGTCACAGGACGTAATTAACGCCGAGTCGGATACGAATTAATGCCGTACCGGTGTGTCCTTTGTGTGTCACCTTTACGCCTTGAGGTGACGTTCTCGCAGGCCGGGCAGCGCCAAGATTTCTTTAGCTTGTGCAGGTGCTCCACATAATAAGCCGACGACGCGTTAAGACATTAAATGTCTTTACGCGTACAAATTTTGTAGTGGTAGAAATCCTCACAAGCAACGCAATTAATTAACTCAGTCTTAGTTAATTCCTTGGCTTGACACAACGTTTATCTCGTAAACACCCAATTTTAACTCGACTATTTATTTCATAAACACTCAGTTTTGTGTCACAAAGGATTTTTATGGATGCAACAAAAATACACTTTGTAAGTAGCATAATTTATATTCTTGGTAAAAAAAACAGACACTATATGAAAGAAAAAAATACCTTATATACTCGTAACATTGTTATCTTTATGCCTACTAAATTGGACTACTAAACAAAGATAGCACCTCCACAGGATTTCAGATGGATTATATAATACATGGCAAATAACTAAGGAAGAGGACGCACTTACAGCTGTGGTTCTCTCTTGTAAATTTGTTATTTATTTATTTGCATATCTGACCACATAACATATAAAATATAGTCAAAATGCCCTATCAGGGCGTAGCAAAATGTCCTTAATGTAACAATTTTATCTATCTATAACTAAATGTCTTTTGAAATTATACTTAATTAACTCTTCTTCCTTTGCTCTTCTTAATTATTGATGTTTGCCAATTTTTTGGAGTAGGTATTTTATTTTCTCGGCCATGTTTTTTTTGTTACTCCTCTTCAATTTTTCAGGGGCATTTTTTAGCCAAATTTTAATGGAACCTTCTACTTCTTTAGCTGTATACCCAGGTGTGGTGACAACGCCTTCTATAAAGATAAAACATAATTTTATTTTATGTTAAACTTACCCACAATACATTCTCGCAGGCGCAGTTTGCAAAAGGGCTTTTTGTTGGATCTCTTCCCATAGAAGTTATACTGTTCAGCTAGCTGCTCAGTGGAACAAAATTTCATTATCCGAGAGACTTTGCTGGAAACATACCTGCCTCCAAAAGTTCTCATGTATAAAGCCTGTAGCAAAAAAATCTATATATATTTCTTAAATAGCAAATTAATAGCAGATCAGACCAAATGAAGGTGACACATTGATATATTAAAGGATCAGCACTTACAGCATGCGTGAGCATACAATTTTAGGCTCCGCCCAGTAAAATGGCGCTAATACATGCGATTGACAGCTGTATGTGCTGTTGTCAGCGGTACCGAAATGTTCGACGCGCGACGCCATATTTGGATTTTTTTTGTATTTAACATACGTCACATCTTTCCCGTTTTAGGGTAGCGTATTTCATCATTGAGGTGACCAAGTGAAAATGGGGGCTCGCAAAGGTAATCATAGTTACCCGGTCGATAGTCGATACATATAAGTTTAATGAAACTATTGGTGTATCATTTAAAATTGTCAAATGAGATACGATTAGAAATAAATTTTGATAACATAATGTTGTGACTTGAGAGTGTGTGGTTTTACAAGTGTTTATTTTATTTATTCATTTGTTCTACTAAGTAACTAAAAATTACACCACCTGCTTCAAGCTGTTCCTTCATTCTTGCTCATAAGTTTCCTGGTAGAAATCACACTGAAACTACAAGTGCGCCTATTGGTGCAAATTTTCACTATTTGTCTATTTTATTTGATGCTTATTATGTGGTGTTTAATAAAGAATCGTATAGTAACTTACCAAATTATCATAATTTTCTTTTTTCTCTAATATAATGATTCAGTTGTTGTATTATTTATTATTATTTCATCATCATTTTGCATAGGAAATTTTAGTTCCGGTTTTGGAGTACCTACCTTTCAATGTGCCTTTATGCTTTAAAAGGCTTATTATTTGGTCATTTTGGGTTTTATTATCTGATAATAATGACAGTTCTTTTGCTTGATAACCTAAAAATAATATTATAGTTGGGAATATCTATTTCTGGTTCCACATCTAGTAAATTATGTTTTTTGCAAATTTTACATAAGACTGAGGTAGCAACAATTACAGCCTGTGTGGTTTCTATGGCAGTGAAAATTAACTTCAATTATTTATAAACTTTACAAGTATCTTTAGTAAATTTCACTTGACGGTTATTCTGTGTCATCTGGCGAACTGACAGTAAGTTACTGCTTGCTAAACCTAGTACATACAAAACATTTGTACCTGTATAATACACTTGCCAATATTTTGTTTATTCTCATCATATGTTTCATTACTAACCTTACTGCAGCACTTTACCAGTAATGAAATGTTTGTCAATGAAGCTGGTCCAAAATCATATAGCCCACCGACGTATATTGTACAATATACGTCGTTGATATAGCCATTCCCTTTTATTCGTTAAATTCATAGTAACCCCGGACGGAATCAACGATCCAACAGCCATCCTCGAGGCTCAGCGTAATCATTTGTCTAATTTCTCAGTCGTTGAATTGATTTTTTAATAACATTTATCGGTTTTTGTAGAAATTTAGTGTGCGTCAGGATGGCGGGTGTATGATTACAAATAGTCATGCTGACTGCATGAGAGCAATGTACGACCAATGTACCGAATGTACATCATATTTTAAGCAATGTACTATTTTAAAACCAGAGTTATTAGAGAAACCATGTGAGCCGCCAGCCTGATATCAGGTTGGCGGGTGTATTTTAAATATGAACCAATTACTTACTAGCTGAGTGTGAAATAACTACTATAGCAATGTACGAGCAATGTACTCTAACATATTAAAAGTATAACCACATGCGGTTAAGGGTTGACGAGCAATATGAAAAAAAAATTAAAATCCCACAAGCGCCTGAATTAATTTATTAGCAATTACAAGATAGGTATCGAGTTTCGTGTGAATTGACAAATCCCTTTGACTTTGAGCCTTATTGTAATAGCAACGATTAAAAACAAATTAAAAATTCATAAGTAGGTACCTTATACTATGTAAAAATAAAATGAAACTGTCTGCTGGCTGAACTAGCAGATCCCCCCTACCCCAGCTTAGTTCGCACGGGTGACCTATTATATTACAATTTACAACCTCTACATAGTACATAATAAGTATTATGTATTAAATACAATAATATGATTTAAAAATCTTCGTTTTTTAAGCTACTAGATGGTGCCAGTGATCAGATCAGAGTCATATCTGCGTGGAGTAGGTACGCTTTTTAAATAAGCCGGACAACCCCTGTACTGTAATAAGTTATCCCTGTACCACATCAAAATATTTTCATCATAAGGGCCGTGAAAGTGTAGTAGATAGATAGACAGGCATACTTTCGCATTTATTAATAAAATTCAAGTAAAATCGACCATTGACGATTCCCTGTTTCTGATATACAGATTAAAAAAAAATGGGCGCTTTGTCGACAGTAAAGCTCAATCTATACTTAAATATTAATAATAATAGTTCGCTTAGTTTTAATATTTAAGTATTTAAACATATTTACTTAATGCAAATAAAAGTATATTATTAGTATTTGGCCAACATATTATGCTCAGTTGCACAAAACAAAAATATGTAAGTAATGAATTAGTTTCATAAACACTTAAATTTTTAAAATTGTTTCGTGCAATTCACCGATAGCCTGGGATAGAAATAATAATGACACATAAAATCGATGTCCTCCCTGGCGCAGTGTTGCGCGCTGTTGCGCCTTAACGTGCGGATAACCCGGGTTCGATCCCCGCTACCGTGTTAGACTGCATCATCACTTACTATCAAGTGAGATCGCAGTCAAGGGCTAACACTTGTAGTAGATAAGAAAGTTATTTCTGTCCATATACAAGGCAATGCATTATCATATTTTTCTGACTTCTGATTATTCTATTATTTAAATCATCAAAACATATCCATTTGTTGTTTCTATAACAGTGTGCTCTATAGTGACCTATGTTTCCTTTTGAGCCCGATGGCAGATATTCTATTATTCCTATAATATCATATTCTTTTGATTCTAAGTTAATTTTCAGTTGAACCTCATCTAAACACCTTGACTCGCTTTGACTTAACTCAAAGCTTACAACATTATGTAGAGTATAGGTGAATGTTCTTATGCCCTTGCAGTTATGACGACGACACGTCACCATGTTATTTTTTTCTGTCAACATAGAAGCTGCAGCTTCAGAAATTACCGTCTTATTAATATCTAGCGGTAGAAACGCAATTTTTCTTTCGACATTTTTTACAGCACAGGATTCATTTGTGCAAGTTTCTTTAACATCTGCGCTGTATACGACATCCATTAGGATTCTTTCAAAAATGTATGTAACACTGCAGTTACAATTAATTTCTGTAGTGCCTTTAATTTGTGTTTTGTTAAAATATTTTTCTAATAAGTAAGCTCGTTTTTTATAAAGCTCCAATTTTGACATCTGATCATCGAGCATGTCTTTTACAAAATTACAAAAATTATCAGTGGAATTACTGAAAATACTTGTGTTAACAGCAAATCCATCCGCGCACGCAGTAGTAAAAACTTGAGTTACGGCATCAAAAGCACAGGTGTTTGTCAATAACAAATTTTCTATCCCAGACCTAGTTTTATTACCATTTTGTAACAAGGGAATGTATTTCATTTTCTTCTCTTTCTTTTTGTTATTTTTATTGCAGCCTAAGTTTTTCCAGTTTTCGATGAGACGAGGATTTTCAGCGAAAATCGAGTCATCGGAGATTTTTTTATTCTTTCTGATTAGTGTGCGATATGCCGGTCTATCTTTTTTTATGTCAACACATATTTCTTTAGTAATCGCTGTTTTGAGTTCTCCAGCAATGAATTCTGAATGCTTAATGACAAATTTGTCAACACGCAGACGGTTACTTTTAGTCGACATATTAAACAGATACCTTTTCAAAGTCTTAAAACTACTTTCCACATTCGAAGAAGACGGGTTTCGAATGGATGAGTCGTATATGGGTACCATTATATTAGACCACAAAGGCAACTGGGTAATCAACCTCGTTAGATGTGGTATGAGCGATGGCATAAAATACAAATTTTCATGAGAGCTCATCGCGTCGTCATCCGTTAAAGAAATGATTATATTTTCTTTATCAATTTGGCGAGTGTACCACAATGGAACATTTGAAACCCCTCTTATATCTTCAGGAACATTCAAATGGCCATCTACGTTGTTATCTTCTGATGTTTCAGAATAATTTAGATCGCTTTGGTGATCATTTGTGATTAATCCTTTTAGACGCGATTTTGCCTCTCCACAGCTCGTTTGATTATCGTCATATTTGTGCAGACAAACGGTTATTAAATCGCAAACTATCTTTTTTAAAGTCTCATAGTTTACTACATTTCTAATAACTAAAAAACATCGAAAATAGAATATTTTTACTCTATTGTCGACATTTTTAAAACATGACAAATTGAATAAAATCTTTATCAAGTGACTAACATCAATCCTAATGAACGTGTCACATGGCGTGAAAATTTGCTCTTCTAGTTTTATGAAAGAATTAGATACATAATCTGCAGTAGATTTGAAACCAGTGAAAGCCTTAACAGCTGCTCCAATTAGTGCTGCTGACTGATCCAGTATAACTTCACTAGGATGTTTCTTGTTCTCAATCCACGTATGAATCCATTTATGTATCGTATCAATGCTATGTCTTTCAGAGAGCATTTGAGTTATAGGTACACTTCTACCATTATTTTCATCATACATGACACCGGAATACAAAAATATGTGATTTGTGTTTGTTATTTCTTTTGTAGGCCCGACTTCTTTCAGAAGGCTTCCGGTAGCATCTAGACTTATAATGACTCTATTTTTACTAGCATAATCCTCATAGTGTGAATCTTGAGCCGGTAACCAATAATACACATAAAATGGAAATAAAGATATATGTTTTATAATACCATCATATGGGCTAATCTTCGTCATAGTCCATAATGCCAGTACAGGATTATGATGGTAATGTTCGCTGCACTCTAGCTCATATTTTATTTGCCTCAAACACGCTGTGGTAGGAATGTGTGGAGGCTCTGGATCACCAACATTCATAGACGAATCAACTAATTGATTCCGGAGAACTATTGGCGATTTATACTTTAGTTCGTCCGCAAGTATATTTCGTTCCATTGGTGACAATTTGATCTTCTTTTTAGAGTTATGAAAAAATTTTGGATTATAATCCTTAATAGCACCTTTACAGTGAGCTATGTTATTAGTGAGCCAGTTAATTACAACTTTTATTTCAGCATGACACTCAGTGCATTGCCCAAAGCATGTTATTATTTCCCCATATTTTATTGAATGATTTTTGAATACCCAACTACAAGGAATTTTTGTTTTGCTCCAAATTTCTTCACGCAACAAATGTGCCCATTTAAATTTTCGTAAAACATTTTTCTTTTGATAGCTAATATTTGATGATGATTGGTTCCTTACGCAAAGTTTTGTAATAGGCTGTATTTGTTGCCATTTGTATGCGTCTAAATTAAAATCGAATACCTTGAGTTGAGCAGAATCACCATTATCTTCCGTATTACTAATGTTACTGGATTCGTCTTGACTCTTTATTTCACCATTGGAATCATCGGACTGATCATTACCAAAAAAATAACTGTAGTTTCTTTTCATCGATATATAAAGGGCTTTTTCGGACATTTTGCACAGCAATTCCTTGGAAATGGTGTT
Source organism: Coenonympha glycerion (assembly GCA_963855885.1). Classification (NCBI taxonomy): domain Eukaryota; kingdom Metazoa; phylum Arthropoda; class Insecta; order Lepidoptera; family Nymphalidae; genus Coenonympha; species Coenonympha glycerion. The sequence continues at coordinate 13,131,791 of OY979626.1, read as the reverse complement.
GAAAATTTGGTCACCCGATGATGGTAAATCATGTTTATTTTTGAAATATTCATAATACTTGGTAAAAACTTCTTTTTGTTCCATTAGTTTAACTAAGCTCTGTTTTCCTCCTCTTCTCTCCATTTTTGATTTTCAAATAGCTAAGGGCACAAAATATGAAACAGTGTAAGTAACGAAATTTCGATATTTGGGTATGGGTAATATATCGAATAAAAAAAATAAATCGATAATATATCGAACATCCATGCGAAGTATCTCCAAACCGCAGAGACTAGTCATTTGCGCAAGAGATAATAATATTAAAGTGCACAAGTCTGTGCGCAAACACAGTTGTACTCTATTCCTTTATTCTCTTATCCCAATGGAACAGAAATTCTGAAATGACCGGGAGAGATCAAACGCAGGACCGCCGGCTTTACGGGCTTGGCGAGGCACGGGGATGAAATAGGTCCCCGTGCCTCTACTGTCTCTGAGCTCTACTCAGCTCTGATACTTACTATCTCTGAGCGTGTACTTACTGTGATTTTTTTTATTAGAAAACCCAAAACCGTCTTAGTTGCTCGACCCGTGAATCGAATGCAGAAAAGTGCATTCAAATACGCTAACCACTTGATTAATGGGGCATTAATTACACGAACCTACCTACCGTCAGTTCGTAAGAAAGGTAAAATAATAACTTCGTTTAATTAAAACGATTTTCATAACTATAAATACGTCATTTTGAAAAGACGAGGTGAAGCCTTTCAAAATAAACGGGTTCGCCAATTGCTGTTTCGGCCGTGACTTAAATAGAATTTGTGTCCCATTTAATTAGTTTAAGAAACAATAATAAACTTACCTATTAATTATTTAATGGTTAGTATTATTGATTAATATTAAAGTAGGTAATACAAGTCATTAAACATTCGCGCCCAAATTCACGCCAATTCGAATTTCGATCACAGAATCCTTGCCACAAGTGTGCTACAAGCGCGCTCGACCTTGCTCGATTTTTAAACTTATAAAAAAAGTACATTTAAAAAGAAAAAAAATAGTACAAACTGCAGTAAGTATTATTATATCTATTTTTAGTATTATAAAACTTTTTTAGTATTATTTTCATACGGAATATTTTAATTTTAATTTTTTCTTTTAACTTTTGGAACGAAAGTCTAAGAAAAAATAATAAAAAGAACGAAGACAATTTTTTAAACTTTTTTAAATTTATTTTTGAAAATAGAACTGAAAGTTGTAGTGTCACTTTGCCTGCTGTGTGCTGCACTGGTGAATGTGCCTACGTGGTTGGTTGGATTTGGATGTAGGTATAAAAAGTGTTTATCTTGGGACTAAAAAGCATTATTCAATACCTGTTAGTGGCTGGTTTAAACTTTTAGTTCCTTGTGGTTCTACCTACTATGAATAAAAATAGAATCAGTATAATGAAAGTCGAGTAAAAATTGACCAGTAGCGGAAATAGTTTTTTAGGGTTCCGTAGTCAACAAGGACGGAGGACCATAGACTATACGGTCTTTGACTACGGAACTTCATACTTCATATTATATTAATAAGATAAATGCGCAAGTGCGTTTGTTTGTTGGTTTGTGCTATAAGCCTATATTATACAATAATAATGTAACTGTATGCATACATACATAGCATGTGGCATTTGCACCATTAACTTTAACGGTGCAGGTCAATGGTGCAAATGGAACCACGGGGTTTTAAGAACTCCATTTAGATTCTGTGATATGCTTACCTATTTTGTCTTATAATAATTATCAGTAGGTATCGTTTTATTCTAGTATAGTACCTACCTACTACTACCTAGTACCTACTACCTAGTAGTAGACGGCAAATGAAAGAGTAAAGCCGAGGCTCGACCGTGAAATGAGCGAGCTAGTATTTTCACAGTCGAGCCTCGGATTTATGATAAACTAGCTAATGCCTGCGACTTCGTCCGCGTGGAATAAGTTTTTTTGATTCCCACGAGAACTCCGTGATTTTCCGGGATAAAAAGTAGCCTATCACTCTGCAGGTCCTAAACTATTCCCATGCAAAAAATCACGTCAATCAGTTGCATAGTTACGACGCGATTGAAGGACAAACCAACAAACAAACACACTTTCGCATTTATAATATTAGTATGATTTTCCGAATTTGAATTCTCAGACACCTGTAAGTAGTTTAGTTCCTTTGATAGAGATCATTGTAATTGCTAATAAATTAATTCAGGCGCTTGTGGGATTTTAATTTTTTTTTCATATTGCTCGTCAACCCTTAACCGCATGTGGTTATACTTTTAATATGTTAGAGTACATTGCTCGTACATTGCTATAGTAGTTATTTCACACTCAGCTAGTAAGTAATTGGTTCATATTTAAAATACACCCGCCAACCTGATATCAGGCTGGCGGCTCACATGGTTTCTCTAATAACTCTGGTTTTAAAATAGTACATTGCTTAAAATATGATGTACATTCGGTACATTGGTCGTACATTGCTCTCATGCAGTCAGCATGACTATTTGTAATCATACACCCGCCATCCTGACGCACACGAAATTTACTTATAGAGCTTTGATTGTTTTTTAAAGGATCTGACTTAAGTTTGTTTTTCTTTGCCACTTGTTAACTCGAAGAAGGTTGAGTTGATACAACAAAGCTGCTAAATTGATTTATGGTGGTGTCAGCTGTCATTCTCTCTTTGGGGAACTTTCATTATAATTTGTATATTCCTGGTTATACTGAGTCTTGTCATTGGTCTCGTTTTATTCTCGTATGACGAAGACAATTTTTTTTATTTGGGTTACAAAACTGGTTACAATCATACAGTAGCAACTTAAAGGGGCCTTATAATTTGTATTGGGGTCAGGCCTTTAGGAATTTCAAAAACACAGCTTTCTTCTTGAATTACACGTAATATTTATTCACCTTCCTTCCTTCCTTATTATTTTTCCCATTTCATTGTTACCCTGTTTTATACCAAATCGCAATTCCAACACAATACAACCTCCACCGTTCGTTACCCAGCACGATCTCCCTCACGATTCCGCGCGCATGCATTATATAACTCGAATCATGACATAAAGCCGCCAGATGGCGTTGAAAGGAAGTTTCAACAATTTAATGATTTTAATTAGTATTTGAATGTAAAATTATTTAACGAAATTACACTGGTTCGAAATGCCGCGACCTAGCGAGAAAGAACCAGCAAGAAAACTCGGCGGCGTCTAACACTCAATGTTTTAATCAATCGTGAGTTTGACTTCGTGAACCAAGTCAAACTCACGATTTATAATCAATTAAAGTCTTCAATTATTCCTAATACTCAATGTTGACAATTATTAAGAATATGAATGACTCAATTAATTTATATTGATTGGCCTACTATTGAGAGGCGCATATTGATTGGCCTACGTTTGTGCGACATAGTAGCAAATGAAACGGCTTCTTATTCTGCAGACGACTGCAAGGGCGAAGTATGCAAAAATTGAGACGCTCTAACATTTCTGGTGACTCAATCTTCGTGCAGATATGCAATTTTTCCCCTCATTTCTTGCATCCTGTAGTTGCTCTTGAAGCTGTCTCCTTTTCTCTAACACTTGTTGTGCGGACGATGATAATTCAAAAAAAGCCCTCAATGTGTGAAGTTTAACAGATCCAAAATGAAGTCGCTGACTGTGTGTCTCATAAGAAGGCTCAGGCTCAAAGACACATCCGGGTCGTCCATAATCGTTCGGGGCGATGGCCCCTTTCGATGGTGTCGGCGCCGCCTGCAACTACAGGCAGGGCACTGGGTGGGACCGTTGCTGGTCCGTGTTGTCGTGCCCGGTGACTCCACTGCGCTGCGATCCAAGCCCGCGTGAGGTCGCGAGCGATCTGCAAGCGCAGCGGAGTGAGGGCAGGTCCTTGTGGTAGCTTGCAACCCGCCGCTCAGCGAGGTCGTGCCCGCCAGTGATAGCCCGGTGGGCGCCCGTCAGCCAGCGGCGAAGAAGCGTTGTGGTGTCAGTCACGGGGAGGGGAGTTGCTACTAGTAGGTTGCTTCAGTGCTTCTGTACAATACTGCAGTGCTTCCGCATGCTGTTGTTCGACCACTAAGCACGTTTCCAGCTGTGGACGGTCCCATCTGAAAATATTTTTTTTTAAATTTGTTACTGTTTGTGTCATTTAAATGCAGATTTGAGATGGTTGCATTATTTACAAAACTATGATTCTCGGTGGTTGTAAGTTTGTATCCAGTACTAGAGTAGTACAGCTAGTACAACTAGCTGTACTACTCTAGTAGTTTCAATATTTTTTTTTTAATTTCAAGACTAATTCCACCAAAATTACATTGAGGTTAGTTAAGGTTAGTTTAGGGTCAATTGTCAAAAGAAACTAGTGTAACACATGTTAGAGTTATTAAATACAACTAAAAGTAAAATAATACTTTTAGTTGTATTGATTAGATTAAAATTGTTACTTTAGAGATGATCATTTACCTACTTTTCGCAAGAGTGCGCCGGTTTTAAAATTGCGTCTTGTGTTAGTGAGTTAAACTGTAGGGCAACAATTCGCCAGCCGTCTCTTGCACCAGGTTCTTGTTAAAAACTTGCAAGTCTTTCAAATAAATAATATTTTGCTACAATCGAAACTTTCAAAAGTTCTGAATAACAAAACAACCGCCAAGTTTCAGCAGCCATAATCCATCCATAGATAATTTAAACAGTTCATGTTGATAAATTAGAAGTCTCTCATTTCTACTGAATTTGATCTCGGACGGTGATATGAAATTTAGCTGCATTAGTCGATAAAATTCCACAGTGTGTAACCACCGAATATAATATTACAACTAAAGAGGCACCCGGTACACTACAGAAAACAAAAACACCTGATTTAATAATTGGCAATTCGACTCGGTGTCCAACTGATATTGAGTTACACACTCAAAGTGAAAAGATAGAGAATAAGCCTGGAGATCTGTAATTATCAATTCTCTTCAAAGGCCTACCTTTCTCAATTATCCTGAGTCCTTAAATGCCCTTCTAGGTTGTCCCACACTTCTTTAGCTGGTGTTGCATCCTGTATGTGGATATACATTTTATGATCAACTAAAAGCACTATCTTTGATCTTGCTTTTTTTGTTTACGCCAACGTTGTCTACGCACTTCCACTGGTCTTCGTATTCCAAATATATTTCACCGCTAAACTCCACGTTCCATAATTGTCACGGCCTTGTAGTCGTTCAATTTCCGTTAGGTGATGATTATTCTGGAGCGCCATGCTGGAATGGCTGGAACAAAGAACCTAAACGGGGGAAAATCTGCGAGAATCCGACAACTTTCTGAATAATTAAGAGAATTTTAGCCCTAATCCTATTAGATGGTCACGGCCCATAACCTGAAAAACACTATTTCTTTATTAGGTGGTGAAGAAATAAAGAAAAATAATAAATCAGAGGAATGGCGTTTTACTACGAGTATGTGAGGCACACAATACAGCGGACAGGAAATGACAATATATATTTGACCTTGGCTGGGTTCACTTTTTCAACTCCAGGTTTCGTTTACTTTATCACTTTCGTCCCAACACTGTCCATGGTTCGGTTTAGATAATCCTATTTTAAATACTTCTACTTCCCGGAGGCCAGCTGCAGTAGGATTTTCAGGGACTAAAATCCGTGTCAAAATCATCACAAATTGAGGATTTCTTTTCCTCATCCAGTTGAGCTTGAGCCCCTCGGAAGTGCGTTTGATTTGTTTCCCGATAATGGTGAATATTGGCTACTACTCGGGTCTTTATTCTCTGCACAGCATCGTCATAAGAATTGGAAAATTTAAAGCCCTTTTAAACGTTTCCTCAAACTGCAAAATATAAGGTTCTTTTCAATTCTTCTAATAATATTACTATTTCGACGGGCACAAGCATGTTGTTTTTGCTACTACGAGTAAGTCTCCTTTTCTCGTTTAACACGTATTGTACATCATTCAGTAATATAGGGGAACTTTTGATAAAGTGACATATTTTTCCCCGCATACTTTAGTTGTCACTTCAGAATTGCCACTTCTTTCACAATTGCCAGAATTTTCACTCCGTATTCGATTACTTCCCAGTCGTGTGAGTGCCAGATCGGGACGCAGTATGCTATTAATATCCACAATTAGGGCATCCTTTAATTGTTTTGCTCGGCTCAGTAGGTGCTTTTCCACCTAGTGGACATATCTTGTTTTAATTTCAGTTCTCGCATACCCAAACTTTTTTGCATCTGCTAATTTAGCTTTGGCTTGAGAACTTTTTTAAAATACTGTACAATAGATTTCACTTTTTGTATCTGAAATTGTATTTGTGGTTGTCCCATCGGTTCTCCCATACCTAGAGCGTCCCGCAATACTAAACTTATCTTTAGCGCGAAGCAGCCGATAGAGCGCCACTTACCTAATCTTATTGCTCCCAAAACATTTGCAGCATTATCAGTAACAACTGCTGTTATTTTGGTTTCTAATTGCCAATTCACGAACACTGATTGCTAAAATTCCTTCCAATTATTGGATGTATGGCTTTCTGAATGGCCAACAAGTATGTTGTCAATTTGGTGTCACTATCAATATAATGGGCGGTGACGGCAATAAATAACTGGTAATTAGGGTTCTACAACTTTTTTAAATTCCGTATCTTCTACGATACTAAAAGGTACGAAACTAAAATTCCTTTACTATCATTTTTATTAGTGTGCACTGTGCGATCTAATTCTGCAGCTTTTCTTTATTCAATTTGGTGTCACTATCAATATAATGGGCGGTGACGGCAATAAATGATTCGTTATTGCAGGACGTCCAAGCATTTGTAGTAATGCAAACAGCCTGAGCTTGCGCAATATCTTGAAAAATGATTGTGTTGCTTGCTGAATGAAATTTACTTAAAAGACTGTTTGAAACAGTTTTTCTAGTTGGTAACTGTTAATTAGGGTTCTACAACTTTTTTAAATTCCGTATCTTCTACGATACTAAAAGGTACGAAACTAAAATTCTTTTACTATCATTTTTATTAGTGTGCACTGTGCGATCTAATTCTGCAGCTTTTCTTTATTCAATTTGGTGTCACTATCAATATAATGGGCGGTGACGGCAATAAATGATTCGTTATTGCAGGACGTCCAAGCAATTGTAGTAATGCAAACAGCCTGAGCTTGCGCAATATCTTGAAAAATGATTGTGTTGCTTGCTGAATGAAATTTACTTAAAAGACTGTTTGAAACAGTTTTTCTAGTTGGTAACTGGTAATTAGGGTTCTACAACTTTTTTAAATTCCGTATCTTCTACGATACTAAAAGGTACGAAACTAAAATTCCTTTACTATCATTTTAATTAGTGTGCACTGTGCGATCTAATTCTGCAGCTTTTCTTTATTCAATTTGGTGTCACTATCAATATAATGGGCGGTGACGGCAATAAATGATTCGTTATTGCAGGACGTCCAAGCATTTGTAGTAATGCAAACAGCCTGAGCTTGCGCAATAATTCTGCAGCTTTTCTTTATTTAAAGGTTTTTTTGAGTAAAAATATTCGGTTATATTTTGATTAATCTCATTGTACTGTAGCTTTTTGTGAATTTTTTGTCTTGTGAAAACAAAATAAAATTTCAATTTCACGAACGCCCAAATGGAAATTCAAAGTAAATAGATTACAATAATTAACAATCCCTTTTTTCTCAATCTGATTGATTTATATTTCAAACGCACTTTTTAAAATACAGCGATTTTGGACATAATTTTTTTTCTGCCACATCCTTTTTCAAAATTATAGAAATTGCACCAATTCTGAACATGTAGTCTCATATGTTGTTTATTAAATGAGATTCTAAGAGTTTGCGATGGTTAGGACAACATCAACCATAACCACACCACACAAAGTAAATAGATTACAATAATTAATTTAACAATCCCTTTTTTCTTAATCTGATTGATTTATATTTCAAATGTGCCACTTTTTGAAATTCAGCGATTTTGAACACATTTTTTTTCTGCCACATCCTCTTTCAAAATTATAGAAATTGCACCAATTCTGAACATGTAGTCTCATTATGTTGTTTATTTAATGAGATTCTAAGAGTTTGCGATGGTTAGGACAACATCAACACCACAACCACAGCAACGTTAAAGTTATTAAATTCATTTGACACAGGTTTCAGGTGCATTACCAGAAATCTTGTCTTAAGGTTGTCCGAGGAACGTTATAGGTTTTAATGGCAGTAGAGACCTTCATTCCATTTTTAATGGCATCTAACGCAAAGCCAACCTTGTCGGGTGAGTACTGAAATAATTTTCTTTATACAATCCGTTTTTCTGTGTGACGTATTTCCACTCTATAAAATTTATAATATATGGAAAGATTTCGAAAATAATGACTGATTACTTACCCTTTGTTGGTGCGCAGTGTTTTTATTGAAGTGAAGAAATTTTTACATGTCATCCTTATGTTCTAATACGCATGACACATTTTCAAATTATTATAACAAATAAAAATTAATCACTTAAAACAGGTTCTACATGTTTCTCAACACGCCCCCTTAGTTTGTATTTACCGCACCTTGAAGCCATCCAAAGCCAAAAATCATCTACTTCTTGCTCGATTGGTAATGGTTTTGCCTCCATCCGTACCGTATTATATACCTTCTTAGGACGACCTACTTGCCCCCTTACAAGTCTTGGTCTGCCAGGAACTACTATAGACTTGGAAAGCTATCCGTACTCTAATAAAAAAATTGTTTTCTTTCTAAGCTAGCAGTAGATGCTGAGCACTGTACTTATATTTTTTATAATACAACATCATCTTTGGTTATCAAATACCAACCTTGACTGATTGGATATTCTCGTATTTGTGAAGTGGATGGAATGATTATGGATATATTACTGATATTTTCATTTCCATTTGCTGTATCACCAAATAAAACGCTAAAATCGGGTTATGAATCTCCATCATCCACTTCACAGTTTGCAAGTGAGGGCTCAACAAATCAACATTAAAGATTTAAAGGAATTTTAGAATGTGTTGGTGTCCGGATTAATATTTCTATAATTGAGAGCCTGATTTTCATGTGGGTCTTGATTAATTAATCTTGGATAGGAATAGTCCAAGTTATAGTTTTCTAACAATAATTTAGATATCCTATTGAAACTCTCTAAAGATGTTATCCAACCTTCTAGGGGTGGAACACGAATAAGTCTTGTTCGTCAAACTGATGTTTGTCGAAATGTTTCTCACGAGTTTCTTATTTCGAGAGTCCGATGAGAAGAGCGTTTGTAGGCACTAAGACGGACAAAAAAACACAAATTTCTAAGACTCTTTTGAGAAACTAAAAAGCTTCAGAGTCTTACTTATTGAATTGCAACCACCGACGCAGAATTAAATTTTGCCATGACGATCGATTCACAATCTTTATAGTAGCACACTATAATTAGGGGATGCACCTGGTTCTACCCGGTTCTGAAAAACCCGGGAAAACCCGGGTTTTTTAAGGTCGTTATAGAACTGGTTCTGAAAATGATTACCCGGTTCTTCCGGTTCTTTAAAAAAATCCAATTATTACGTATTTCATCGTTGATCGGTGACCCGTAACATAAAGACGGCAATTGATTGTAAAATCGAAGACTGGTACTGCAGCTAGTATTTCGATTCTTCCAAATTACACAGTTTCACGCACTCACGCTACGTATTCTTCCAGTAACTATACTGGTAATACATTGCTATACGGTAATACTGGTAAACCGTACAAATCTGCCAGATCATTTCAAAATTCCAAGCAGTCGCTAACCGAGTGTACTCTGCTACGACAGAAAACCCGACGCCTCGCGTCGCGACGGGGAGGGGGATAGATCTTGGCTGAACAGTTATTTTCATGCTAAGTAACAAGAGTCTTCGTAGAGGTCTGGTCGTGCGGTGCGATTTGGGGCGGTGCGGGAGTACCACTAGGGTACGGTGCGGGAGTACCACTAGGGTACTCCCGCACCGCCCCAAAATGTACTCAGATACATTTACATTGGTAGTCATCGCGATTGACTCAAGTCCGTACTATCTAGGTCCGGAAAATAGCAAATCCAGTCTTGGTTCGCTGGAGTCTTCCTTGTGCAACTGAGATCTGCGTGGCCCTGACGACGATCTGCCAAGATCTGGCGCGACCACCAACGATACCATGACTTTTATGCTGAAAATTTTCTTCTCTTTCCAATTTTACTAATCCCGGCAATTTAGTCGGCTGATGGAGATAATGAAGACTCGCCGTACAATGATGTCTGCATTGCGGCCACCCATTGTCGTGCATTTGTTTACTATAACTTTATCTGATAGGACCTGGACAGGTTGTGAATGTCTTGATTTTCCGAACCACTACAGCCATGAGCTTTAATATTTTTCGTAACAATGTGCGATTTTAGCTCACCCGAGTCCATTCGGCAGAATTTTTCTGGACCCCGACACCTCATATTTGCAGTAGCCGCTTCTTTAGTAAGTATGCCAATTGTTGTATTTAGTCTTTTTTTCCAAATTTATCACATCAGCCACTATTCGACATAGGCCTTGTGAGCTCCATCACACCTTTTCATTGGCCTTCCCCATCCAGCCACGCCCCGCCACCCTTTTTATGTCGTCAGTCCAGCGAGTTGTAGGGCGCCCTACGCTACGCTTGCTTATACGCGGTCTCCACTACAGAACTTTTCGGCTCCATCGGTCATCACCCCTACGACAAGCATGACCTGCCCACTGCCACTTCAGCTTGCTTATGGTTTGGAATATGTCAGTGACTTTCGTTCTCCTGCGGATCTCCTTATTACGGATTTTATCCCTCAGAGAAACTCCTAACTATCCCCTCCATGGCCCGCTGAGCGACTTTAAATTTGTGAATCAGGCCATGTGTGAGTGTCCACGTTTCAATTCATAGGTAAGGAACGGAGGACAGGAAGGACGCACTGGTTAATCACTTGAATTGATGAGGAGATGACTTGACTTAATTTACCGAATGCTGTCCAGCCCAGCCGTATTCGTCTATTGTCTTCGTCGTCACAATTATTTCTACCTAACTTGATAGTTTGCCCAAGGTAATTGTATTGGAAAAGAATTCTGATGCCAATGTTCTCGACGGTCACTGGCGACGGAACAACGCTCGTTTGGAAGAAAGGCTCAGACTGTTCAATATGTCTCCAAGATCTTGAGGAGTTTCTGCCAAGATAACCACGTCGTCGGCGAACCGTAGGTGTGTAATGTATTACCGAACAATTCTATATCGAAAATAGGTCTCACTAGCGGCTTTAAACGACACACGTTAGCAACTGACACTGACTGAAACGCTAAAGTGAACGTGGTTGAGGACGAAGCGCGCCCCTCCTTACAGGTCATACAGTTGAATCTGATCATACCTGGAGCTCCACGGCCAAATCAGGTCAGTGCAGGTTTGTCGATACTCGGTCTTGCTTCAACAACTTTCTTGGTTTCCTCTTTCTTCTTCAACCTGAGACAAGAATCCTTACTATGGCCTTAAACTTTGCAGTAATTACTTCTCCTGCTTCCTCTTTGAGCAGCTTGGTGACGTTGAAGTGGACCATGAGGCAACGGCATTCGAAGCCGAATCTTGAACCGACTCTCTCACTGGAACTCTGCATTCTGGATGACGCCCATCATCAAAGAGGACTTCTATACGTCGCGCTTCTTTGATAGGTTCAGTAAAGTTGACCGTATATTATGTCCAGTTGAACTTCCTCACTCAAGGTACTACCCCTTAAGCCTTGCCGACGAATATATCAGTCGACTCTTCGCGCTGTTCCTCTCAAAAAGATCTCGATACACACGGTGAAGCGGGAGTTGTGGTCTGAATGTCTTTCCATATTATTCTTTGTGGATTGGAGATTATTTTAAATACTTATACAATGTTAACGTACATGATTAAGCATTTTTTTATCATTTTTAGGCAAACCATGAACAATCTTCTAAGCGACATGCTTGCAGAACCATCAGGGGAACTCGATAGTTTTGTTCGTATGTCATCTAGTGATTTCGAATATATTTTGCAAAAAAATATCGCCAATTATTGCAAAAAAGGATACATATTGGCGATAAGAAATACCCCCAAAAATAAGATTGGCTATTTCTTGCGACTGGTGACAGTTATAGGAGGCTGCACAACCTATTAAAATATCAAGTTCACCTATATATTTTAGAATTTTTCCGGAAGTTTGTTTGGCTCTAAACCAAGTGCATGATTAGGACATGATTAAGTTAAGGTGAGATAATAAAACATTTTTTATACTTTGATTTTTTTAATCAATAATAATCATTTCCAGACTTTTTTTAATCGGTTATTTATTGAATGACATTCACGGCTCTTAAGAGTTCTGTGAACTACGATGTCTCCATACATTCAACATACCAAATCATTTGTAATTCGTGCATATTTCGATCGTTTTGTGGTGTTATTCGGATTCATATAGTAATAATCTATGCTCCTGGCCATATTTAGTTTGGTAATACTTCTTTAAAACGAAATAATAATCAATTTTGATCAAAATTTTTATAACTTTGGTCGAGTTCCGTAATACCAAAAATTATGAATGCAAACTTTCTTTATTAACTGGTGTTTTTCTTTAGCTGGACAATAATAACTGTGCTCCTGAACTAATGCGACGTGAGATAGTGTTGTTTTTATTACAAAACAAATAAGCAGAAAACATGTCCTCTTTGACATAAAAATAAGCAAAACTAAATTCGTTTACAATTTTGTTAAACAAAAGTATTTCGGAACCAGATATTGCCAGGAGCATAGATTATTACTATATGAACCCGAAGTATACCAAAACATGATCGAATTACGTTTAAAGACGTTTATTCTCAAAATAAATACAATCGTTTAAAGACGTTTATTTTCAAAATAAATACAATAAGTTCACTTGATGAGAAATTAACAAATGGATACCTCGTAGGCAAACTCTTTAATAAATTGTGTGAACACATTGGAAACAAAGTGGCATGCATGGTTAAAAAAATTAAAACAATGTTTCTTTAGTTTTTTTTAAAAGATACAAATGACTTGTCACATATAACATCCTTTGGTAAGCTATTATACAACAGTGCTTCCTCAACTTGTATGGTTTTAGTTTTTATTTGCTTCTACTGTTAAAGTATGATTTTTTTAATTTTATTTGAGTATGTGTAGCTTCAGTTAGTATTTTCCTAATTAATATACATGTTTAGTATTTATACAGTTGAATTATAGACAAAACATTTGTTTTCTTATTAGGTTCTTTACTTGGAAAACGGTAATCTAATTGAAATAAGGTCTTAAAGAGCTTATTTTGTGAAATTTGGAGCTGTTTTAAATTTGTTGGATAAGCACTTCCCCATATTTCTATTAAGTATTCTATTATGGGCTTTGCTAGTGAGTTATATATGATGGCACGGACTTCTGGTGGTATACATCGGGAAGATCTACGCAAGGCTCCAGTGAGCGATGCTATTCTTGATTGTAGGTTGTCTATATGACTTCGCCATGTTAATTTTGGGTCTAAAACTAAACCAAGATATTTTTTTGGATCAGAATGTTTTAAGTTTTGGTTATCAATAGTTAGTGGATCATATAAATAAAATAAAAAATGAAGTTTTAGAGATATTTATGGTTAGTTAGTTGTATTGGAACCATTCGTTCAATACATCTAAATCGTTTTGAGCATTTGATATTATTTCGTGTATTTAGTTACCGAAGTAGAATAAACATGTATCGTCGGCGTATAGTGATATATCTTCAGTCAAGCCTATTTTTCCTATGTCATTTATATATATTAAAAATAGCAGAGGTCCCAAAATGGACCCCTGTGGTATTCCATAATTAATATTGTTTGGTTTACTTCTAAACTTTAAATTTTTACAATTTGTATTTTACTTGTGAGATAGGATTTTATAATTTTTAATACCGAACCAGTTATACCTATATTTTCTAATTTGTTTAATAAATATGTTTAATGAATGGAATTACAAATGATTTTGGTATTACGAATGTATGGGAGACATCGTGGGCAAGCGGACTCTGGCCCAACCACGGAAATTCGCAATGGCGAATAGACGCGCGGCGCGGTCGCCAAAGCGACCAAAAACTGAAACAAATGTATGGAAATATACTGAGCATGCCACGCGCACCGGCCATCGGCGAATCATCAACCTCATTGGCAGAAGTTTTTAAATGTTCAGATTTGTTTTTAAAAAAATATTGTAAATTGTCCAATAAACACGGATTTTTGTCATTTTTGCAATTTGCTCCTACTGAGTGAGACGATGGCATGTTGTTGACCACTAGTGTCTTGTAAGCCGATTGGGCAGCATTCGGCATATTACTTTGGTACCCTTGTGATCTTTCTTATAGCTCAAAAAAAAATTCTTTTGAGTCCTGGTTGAAGTGACGCAGCAAATTGAATATTTTTTTGACTATTTAAGTATGTTATAATAGCTTTAAATGATTCAATTGTTTTCACCCAACTTGAAAGTGTCGGAACCACTGTAAATTTTCCACTGCTTGTCTCAAATTTCATCGATTGTAATACAGGAATGCATTTTCCCCATAATATTTTGTGATGCGGTGAGTTTGGTGTAACAGCACTTCTGTATACTTTTCCACCTTCTATTTTGCTGGAGCTGCCATTAACCGAGTCGAAAAGGTTATCAAAAAAATATGATCAAATTTGCAGTATCCTTGCTCTCTCCTAGTAATTTACCATTATCTGTAAAAAGTATAAAACACAGGTGAACAAAAAATTGGTATAATTATATCTTCACAGCCATTGATATAGCTGATGTAAGTGAAAAGATAATAACATAATATTTCATGTTTTTCGGTTTTGTTTAAGCTATAAAACTAAAATTGATCATTTCACTAATTTCAGTGTTTTTTATGAAATTGTGTAAAAAGCATGATAGATGGTTTAGTTCAAAAAATAATATTAACAACTCACTCTAATGAAAGTTCGATTTTCAAAATTTTTTATTGCTGTTATTCCAGTCTATGAAATTGGACGAAGTTTCTCCCTAATTTTGTACTTAATGAAGATTTACTCGAAATTTATACTAACCTGCCACATATCCCATTGTTACTCTAACACTTCTACTAAAAACTTGAGTGCAGTGTTTGACCCTCATTTTTGGAATTAAATTTGGCAGGACATGGTGAGCTGTGAGCTTAGGTACCAATCTATACCTACTATAGTTTGGGCTTCTTTGATAAAGATCAGCTATATGCTGCGATTTTGCTGTACATTATTTGTTTTCAAATGTATATTTTAAATTTTTTGTCAGCAAATTATTTCTGACACCTTTCATTAAATGAGGAGGGTCAAATATAGGCACAATTTCTTGAGATTTCATGTGAAAAGTCCACCTTTCCACTCTTTTCCTTTTTTAGACAACTTTCCCTTGTTTGTTTTAGTAAAATGTTAATTGCGGACATGTTGGTTGTGCCTTGGTTACAAACCACTACAACCACTTCCACAACAACAAGTCCTATCTCCTTTGCTTTGCTTATTACTAATTTAATTAATTTAACCAACTCCCATGACTTCGACTTGCTACTTGTGTAAACATAATTTACGGGTTGTTTAAATTTTTTTGTAACCCCACGCACCATAAATGCTAAAGCATGGTTTGCCAAATCCAATTTTTTTTCCTCCCCATCATCACTGAAGCCAATGATTTCATCACTTTTTTGATCGTATGTCGCCGCTATGGACATTTCATCGAAAATAATTGTGCAGAATCTATGATGTTCAGGTAATTTCTGGACTTCCTTTTTCATGTCCAAAAACATGTGATTGTTAATGCTTAGTTGCAGTTAAATTTCTTGTAGGAGTTTTAACAGTGTTGTCCTTTTTGGTTATATGCATATTTCACTGAATAAGCCTTAGGACTAGAGTTATATAAAGATAAAATGAAGACAGTACTTTTTCTTCCAATGTAAATCGCCTTCCATTAAATTTTTTACCTTGCCTGTTTCAATTGCATTTGAATAAATGTTTTAGCTTGCATTGTCAAAGTTCTGTTCATATAACTGATTGCAACATGTGTAGCACATTTCTTAGCCAAAGGACAGTGACCATGGATGAATGGATTCCCGTATCAAGCTGAATTAAACCCAAACTTTATTTTTTATATACTACGGTCTCCACACTAACTCCTACAATTATTATTTTTATAATTAATATCCGGATTCTAAAGTTATAGGCAAACAGACAAGTTGTAGTTCTTAGTAAAATCACACAAAATGTACATCGAAAAGAGAGTAACTTTTTGTATGGAAAATTAAATTCCGGAAATGAAAAGCAAATTCTTTGTGCCAGTGGTTCTTAAAAAACCCTATTTTATTCTCCTAGACTATTTTGGTTTTAATTCATGAGAAAACTTGATACCACCCTTGTTCATTCTCTTTTAACCGTTGCCTGAATGACTTATTTGCGAAAGTAGTTCTGCGCACTTCCTTTTCTAAATTTGTAATTATTTCCTTAAGCCTGAGTTCATAAGGTGTCATAGAAACTGTAAAAAATGAAAATACATCACATTTACTTTTTGCGTACAAATTTTTTTAACTGTATTAGGGGTAAAACATACTTAGGGGGGTTTTCTAGCTCATTACAAGTACTTGCCTACAGTTTCACCTAGTGACAAGTCAAGATGCTGCCAAATATTTCATAATACTAATTTGATTAATTAATGGTTACTGCACCATCACACTGGAACGCTAAATCAGTTGCGAGATGCGTTTTAACCGGTAAGATGATAACCAACCGCAGCCAAAGAAGCCAGTCCCACCAGACCTGATATAACCCAATTTAGATACTATAAAATTCTAAAGGAGGCAACGCTGGAAATTGAACCCAGGACCTCTTGCTCGAATCTAAGTGTACAAAAGCCTTCTTAGGAACTCTGGATCTATTTATGGACCTCTGGATACATATCTGAATGTTTTTACATGCATAAGTTTATCTACTAATAAAGTCAATATAGCTTAATTATTGTATTCTATTATGTTTAAAACTTGGAAAGGATGATGCAAGAGATTGTATGAAATCTGGTACCCGCTCCAATAGTGATGTGTGATATATCATTGAAAAGGTATTATCTTACAGAATACGAATAAGTATGGCGCCTGTCTTGATTTATAGTCCGATTTGAGTGCCAGCCTAATATCAGGGTAATATGGATTTTACTTTAACAAAAAATGTAAATAAACCTTATGAAAATGAAATGATTGTGATGAATGATTATGATTTCCTTTGTTTATTATTTTTACCATTTATTGTACACAAAAGAAACAACAGCCGCAACGAAGCTTAATAAATGAGATTACAATATGAAATGATTACCAAATGGAATAAAATGCTTACAAAATGAAAAAAAAAACGAAATAAATGATTACAAAATAAAATAAATGATTTCAGATCATCATCTAGTAACGCATCATTAAGGAATAAGGCAGGGGCTACAAATCCCTCGTGCCTGGCGTATCCTAGGTACCACACGATGGACACGATGTGAGCATAGGTACCTACAGTACGTCGCCCAGTCAGGCATGTACATAGTATTATTATTATTGTTAGGTACCTACAGTACGTCGCCCAGTCAGGCATGTATAGTAGTATTGAGAGATAGTATTAAAATATAACAATAATAATACATTCTTGCTCGAATATGTCGAGATCGGATACGACCGCGCATGAGCGAAGAATTTTCCTTAAACCATAGTCAGGAAAATCTTTTCAAGTGCATTTTGTCTATAAATCTCTATTGTGTATATTCCATTCTGTAGATGCTCACTGCAGTAAGATCTTGCAAGCTTTATTTGATATGTCCCTAATGCCAATAAAATAACTTCCTCTTCAGCGTATCTTGGGAATTCTACATCATTAGCTTCTAACCTCACAAAATCAGCTCTTCTTTGATTTAATCGAAATAATATCTAAATTCAACTTTATTTTGTTCTACAATCATATCGGCATATTGGTTGTCTACGATTGGTTCATGGAAATGGTTCAAAATGGCGGCAGCAATTGTGAAATCATTGAACATACTTCGCAAAGCCTTATTGAAATATTTTTTGCGTAACAGTTTAAAATCACACTTGAATCTGCCCCTTCCACTACCGGCAACATGGTAACCATTCGAGATTCGTTAGCTTGTTCGGTAGTCAGTTGACATTCTGCTCTGTCCTTTGATGGTGGAACATGGTATTCATAACCACAAGCTTCTATGTCACCAATCTAAATCCGCGATCGAATATAAATACATCGTTAGGTTCCAACAAATTATGAATCGGATTTTCATAGTTGTTCATAATGCTGATCATGATGTTAACATCTGTCTTCGTGGCTACGTATAGTCCCTTTACATCAAAGATGTATCCATCTGTGCATACTATCAAGAAAGGCTATAACAGATTTTGAAACTTGTGTAAGCTATATGACTGTCGTTGAAACAGGAAGTTAGCACTTTTATAAATATAAATGTATGTTCCGTCGCATATTATAATTGCCTTCGAGTTTTAATCGTCTCCATATATTGCTCTTGGTAGTAAGGTTCCTTTCTTTGATGTTATTTCTTGTAACGTGGTCCGTTCCTAAATGAAGAACTATATATTCCTCGGTATATATACCTGATATGTATATTATATACCTGATCTCTTTATTTTAGGGAATGTATAGAAATCATTACGGGCGGTCGGGGCTGTACGGCGGATGGTCTAATAATTCTATGTTTTCTTGCCCTAAAAACTTTTTTTCTGTGCGCGGTGTGAGAACTCGCATTGTCGTGATGGAGGATGATGCGGCGGTTGCAGTTCTCATTACGAATTTCTGAAACGACCTGTGGCAAACAAATGCTAGCATACCATTCTGCATTAACCGTTCTTTGTCCCTCAAGAGGAATAGTCGTAACATGGCCGGTTTTGGAGATAAACGTGGCCACCATTTTTTTATTTGCAACACTCCGTGAACGAACGATTTTTGTTGGCTTTAACTCATTTTCGAACACCCAAACTTACTGACTGGTTTTTTGTTTCGGGTTCGTAGCCATATATCCAGGATTCGTCACCTGATGCGATGTTGTATTCAGCATTTGTGGATCCTGCGTGGAATCTTTCGAGAGTTCTGACGCACCAAGTAACGCGAGCCGCTTTTTGCTCTTCACAGAGCAAATGCGGTATCCATCGGGAAAACAACTTTTTTACACCTAATTGTTCATGCAAGATTATTTGTATTTGACTCATGCCAATGTCTAAAGTTGCCTGAATTTCACGGCATGTCACATGTCGATCTTCCTCAATCAGCTTACGCACAGCATCAACGTTTTCTTGGGTGACTGCAGTTTTTGGACGACCTTGACGGGGATCATCACTGAGCTTGACACGTCCACGTTGAAATTCAGCAAACCAGCGATAAATTGTGGTTTTGGATGGGGCTTCATTGCCAAATGCAGAAATCATCCGGTCAACACACTGTTTTGTGTTTTACCACTTCAAAAGTCATAATAAATCATCGCTCTAGAATTTTCTCGAGTCAATTCAATTTTCTCAACGACTAATCAAGTTAGACAAGAGACGAGAATCCTTTTTTAAATTAATAAATTGTATTCGATTTTTAAAACCAAGGAGTTTTCAATTAAAAAGATTTTAATATGACAGGAACAGTGGAAATATTCCATTCCCGATACTTTTAGTGCAGCATATGTATCATCAGATGTGTCGCTATCATCATCTCCTAATTCAATTATAAAATTATCAATTTCTCTGTTGAAAGATATGCCATCATGGTGATATTTATCCTCTGTTTTTCACATGTTCGCATTCCTTTTTCCACTCTTCAGCAGTTATACTTGAAAATGCTTCTTCCGTAATTTTTACGATATTTTTTGCTTCTTGTCCTACATTTTTTACAGCGACACGTTGTTTTAGTACACTCCATATTAATTCTATAGGATAATTTTCGCAATGATAAGGTGGAAGCCTTACGACTTTATGACCATGTTTTTCAAGCATCAGGTCAGCTTCATATTAAATTGGTTACTTGTGCTCTTTCACAGTCTCATATAATTTATCTTTTACCATTGTCAGCAAATAAGTAAGTAAGACCTTTACTTTTAATCCAATTCTGCATTTGTTCTTTCGTGCTTGACATAGTCGGTGCTTTGTTGACAGCTATTGTGTGGTAGGATTGCATTGTCCATTACAATCGAAAGACCGAAGAGGAAGATTTGGCAACAACTTTTCCTCAAGCCACTTGTTGAAATTATCCTTGTTCATGTCGTCATGATAGTCTCCCGGTTTAGACTGGGATCTAAAAATTAATTGAGCATTGGGTATAAAGACCATCTCTCTTCCAGCATATACTATTAATTATCCATAGTGGCCCCTTCGAGTCAGACGATAGAACTCCTTCTTCGTTCAACATTTTGCTTTGCCAACATTTAACGGTGCAATATGTAAAATGAACATATGTCTCATCTAAATAAATAACTGGCCGCTGCGAGACAATCGAAATGGGGAACTATTTCGATTGTCTCGCAATTCATTTAAATATCGAAAATGCTATGCTACGATCTCATGTCTTTCCATTAATACTTTCCTTTTGGATTGGCATTTTTTTTTATTAAAAATCTCATCTTCTTCATTATCCTCCAAAGAGTAGTACGGCTGCCATTAAAATAGATGTCATTTCGCAGTTCATGCAATATTTTATTTGAGTAGGCAACTCTTTTCATACAACATAAAATTCGTGAATTTTATGCCGGAGCGCACACATTTCAAAATTGTCAAGCTGAATTTTGCTATCCCGGGGTTGACTTTTGCTAGGTGCTGAAAATTTGGTTGACGTACTAGCAGCCATTTCTCCTTCTTTGAACATTTTGGTAGCTGTTTTTCGGATATACCTGAAGACAAAATTATACGTATATATATTATATATATATAATATTTACAAAACCTTTATTTGGAACGTGAAAGTATTAAAAAACAAAACTTTAAAGTTTTAATTCTTGTGGGTTCTGGTTTAATCAATGTATGATATTATTGTAGGGAATTTTACGAGTCTTTTGTTCAAAGCCGGCAATCCTATTGTGCTTACCTGTCATGGCGGCAACCAGAAGACGAACGGATTCAAAGGGAATTGTAACAGAATGTTATCATTGAGTTTGGAGTAGGTAATTAGTTAGTTCTCCATCGATAACTAAAAGTCTTGCTCGCTAATCAGTATTCACGGGTACTTACAACGAGGTGTCTGTTATCGATAATTGTCGAGTTCAGATTTCAGAATTTCACAGTATTTCAATATAGTTTTAGTCGGAAGATAATGATTTCAGACGCGCCGATTGTCGATGACCAACTACTGTGACTCCCTCGAAAAATGTCGCCACCAACCGAAGGCTCTTTTTAGGAGCCCCGTGATTGGTTGAACCAAAAGAACGAGCAAAGACGATTGATTTAGAATGTTAAATGGCGTGAAACGCGTACAGGAATAATTATTGGTCCTTTGTTTGATTTTTCTTTCTCACAAAACGATTTCACCTTCAACACCATCTCTCTTTCACCACTTTTGAGTGTTTTTGGCATGATTGAAAGCACAAAACTCTCGAAAATTCGAAAAAAAAACATGGAACTCGACAAAGCCTGTTTACTGTTTGGTGTTTTGATGGAGCCAACATAACGACGAAGGGAATTAACTCGTGAAACGCACTATACGACCGCTAGTTGTCGTTGGTTTGTATGAGTTCGACTTGTATTGTTCTAAGAAGGCATAGCATGGGCGGCTTGCTCCGAGCGAACCGCGAAGGCGACTTGTGGCGCGGCGGGCGAGTGAAACAAATGTATGAATCAGTACGGTTCATGCCACGCGGCCGGGCGGCAGACGCGGCGAATAGTACACGATCAAAGGAAATAAAGTAGTAAGTAGGTGAATATTAATAAGTTTTATTAATGAAATTTTAGCTTGGCCAGCAATATGGTAAAACCCACAACATAAATATAAATTTATCGGTAAGAGATTGTGGGAGGAAATAAAAAATAAATTTCCGGATGCTGACAGCATTTTTCTATTCATATTTTGTTACTACTTTCCTAATTTTATATATTTTCTGCGGAATTCGCCATCTTTACTTCTATTTCTATTTAAATTATGAACTCCACTACTTCGTCCAAATATTCCGTCTTGTGCCAAAAAACTATTACTCTCTAAACAATATCTTGATAGGTTTGACGAAGACATGCTTTCGGTATATATAGTCGCGGCGTCTAAAGCGAACGTGGCTAAATTCGCGCCGCGTGAATTTTCGGCACCGCTGCCGTCGCCGCCCATCCCCGTGACAAATAATTCCTCAGTTATGTGGATTGTAGGGACAGGTGAGGTTGGTGACGGTCATGGATAACTGCGTGCTGAAGAAGATGGATGTTTACGCATTTTTTTCATGAGAAGGTGAAGACACGTACTACGGTCCTCAATCCTCTTTCTTATTTTGTTGGTCTCTATTGAGCATAGCCTGGTTTAAAGTATTAATATTCTTTGACATGTCCGTTTCAGCTTTTTCTAACTCAGGTGGCTTAGTTGAACGTCTCCTCTGCATATGGATCTTCATATTCATGTCCTTTGTTTCTGTGTTGCTTCTAGCATCACTTGGAGTTTTAGTTTCTAGTAAGTTCTTATCGAGTATCGGTGAGTAAACTGAACTCATCATATCTTCCTTCAATATTTAAGTATTTGGGTGAAATATTCAGAAAATCTATCAGATCTGGAATTTTTTGAGGGTCGGCATTCCGGTACTGACAACGTCACATCTCATATCCTTGATAGCATTTATCAGCTCCTTTCCTTTTGTTTTTGTTAGTCTTGAACCCCAGTCTCTTTTATTATAACGGCACTACCTCCTCTGGCTGAGTTGTTGGGATGGAGTGCATGATACACTTTATACCCTTTAATGTTGATATAAGATTCCTTTGTGACATGTGTTTCTGATAACAAACAAATGTCGATATTATCATTCCTGCAGCTCATGTTGGTGCTTATATAGCCCATTAGCGTTCCATGCTAATATTTTTACTTTTTAACCCTTTAGCTAAGCTTTTTTGTTGCTATTTTATTTACTTTTTGTTGCTATTTTCAAGTTTTCGCAGGTGTTTATCAAATGATGTTATTATTTTTAGGATCTCGTCTAATTTCTTCAATGTGGAATCGCCTGAATTGGAAAGATCATTAGATTTTTTTGTGCATATGTCCCATTATTACTCTGGCTTTCAGTATTTTTTTCAATGGATTGCTTGTTGTTTGAAATCAAAGCTGGTTTTGCGATATGACCAGAATGAGTCCTGGAGTTATGGGACGATGTTTTTTTGTTTGGCTTGTTTCTGATGAATTGCATTTCTTTAGCTAATGCAACGTCTATAGTTAGCCGGGTGAGCTTCACCACAGTGTCATTTGGTTTCCGTTCAGGTTTTTTGCAATCAATATTTAAGTGTTTACCTGTACATTTGACACACTTTGGCTCCCTGGAGCAGTATTTTTGGGTGTGTACATAGGGTTGCCAGATGTGTTGAAAAAAAAACCAGACCAGTTTTTAATTTTAATATTATTAACACAAAATTAACTTACCTAAAAAGGTAACTTTCTATCTTAACTAAATTTACATTGAATAAGAAAAAAAACGATCAAAAGAGAAGAGAAAATCATTATTTCCAATAACAGTAAATCTACTATGATGTATTGTCTGAGATGGCATCTTTGAATTCAGTGCAACTAGCAGATATATTAAAGAAAACGCACAATTCACTCTTCACAGTATTAACGGCGAGACGATTTCTTTCGTCTGTCCATACATTTCCCATGACGCTAAAGATTCGTTCCACAAAAGCATTAGATATGGGAATACTACACACATACTGCACTATTTTCAATAAATTAGGTGCTGCTTCGTTGGTAAAAAACTTGCACCACATATTAATAGAGTTTCCTTCAAGTGAAGAGAAAACACTTTAAAGTGCAGCCAGTTCTTCATAAATGTTTTCAGGGGGATTTTGCTGCTTCCATGGAGACAATGACCATAACTCAATCAATTGATCCAGCGTAGGAAATCTTCACATTCGAGATCTAAACAACTAAATGCCTTATAATTGTTTTTTTCTAAAGAATACCACTGTTCTATATAAGCTAGTGCTCTTTGGTAAACTATTAGAGCGTTTTTAGTAAATTCTCTTGATTGATTTTCTGAAAGATAGCCTTGTCTTAATGCCATATGAACTTTCATTCCGAAATGTTTGTCACTTATTTTCTTTGCAATACTGTCCCGGAATTTCACCATTATATTGTGCAAATGAAATGCTGCTGTGGTACGTTTTTCTAACAAAAGTAAAATTTCTTGAAAAGAAGCCATAAAATTATGAGTGAAATATAAATATAATTCATTGTAAGTAGGAGTGGTTTCACTTGCAATTTCGTCTACTTGATCAGACAAGATAGCCCAAAGAGCCCTAGGACAATTATCAGAACCTTGTTCTAAGAAGTACCTTTTCAATGGTCCCCACGACAAAAGCATCCTATCAAGAACTTTAAACAAACTGAGCCATCTTGTAGGAACATGTTGTATAACTTCTCTGTATTCGCTCTCAAAGAAATCAAAGCACTCCTTTAACTCTTCTCGTTTCTTCCCGGAACAAGAAAACTCTGCAAATACTTTCATCACTATATTTTCGACATCAACAGGCATTACTTTCAAAGCGTTTTTTGCGCAGTTGTGAAATATGTGGTCATTTCAGTGAGCAGCTATAATTTCATTATTTTCTCCACATTTTAGTTTTTGAAAAACGGAATTATTAACTCCAAAATTTACAGAGGCATTATCTGCTCCATATGCTGTTACTCTACTCTACGACAGTTGTGAATTATTCATGACTTGACATAATTGTTCCTTAATAAATCTTGAATCTTCGAATGAGTCTTCATAAAAGTCCAAAAATTTCTTGGTGAGAAATATTGAATCGCAACTGGAAAGAACTTTCTGTTTCCTTTATTAGAAGCATCGGTAGCAATGGAAAACGGAACTTCATTCTTTAAATCCTCCTGCACAAGTTCCATCGAATATGGATATAAAACTTGGTTTGCGATAGCAGTACATTTAGTGCGTCCTCCTGTCATTTGCTTTACGATATCTGAATCTATAATTATTAAGCTATTGCATAGCTTCTATCGCGGGCTTTGACGGTGCAGACCGAATCCAGAAATTTCGTAACGAAAATAACCTGGCACTCCTAAAGTAGAGCTTTTGGTACTAGGCTAGCATAAAAGCAAGGAGCGCAACTCCACAACTTATTAGTTTTTAGTTTTCCATCTATCAAAAAATAGCAGAACTATTTTGAAATATCACGCACGTGATATTTCAAAAAGTCATTAAAAAGTTCTGCTATTTTTCGATAGATGGCAAACTAAAAACTAAAAAAGTTTGTGAAGTTGCATCTGGTACG
The DNA here is from genome assembly GCA_963855885.1 of Coenonympha glycerion. NCBI lineage: Eukaryota > Metazoa > Arthropoda > Insecta > Lepidoptera > Nymphalidae > Coenonympha > Coenonympha glycerion. The sequence goes on along the minus strand of OY979626.1, from coordinate 13,106,322 downwards.
AAAAGTTCTACTTTTCGATTGATGGCAAAACTAAAAATAACTTAAAATTCTATGCAATAGCTTTACCGCGGCAGTCTCCGAGTGCCACACGCCTTTTTTTTAATACTTTAAATGAGCAATCTTGAGCAAGATACGAAATATGGTGCTTGATACCATGATAAACTTCAGTCAATTCGGCAATACTAACTTTTTCACTTTGTGCGCTGCCTTTTGGTGTAAAGAAAGAACTCATTCGCTGAGACATGGCTGCAGCACTTTCTGAATCTTTGTGCTTCTTTGACGCAGCGCAGACGCAGGGTATCGAAACATCCCTATGTTTCGATACCCTCGAAGTATCGATACCTATTCATATAGTAGTACTCAAATCGTTTTCGATACTACTCATATGAGTACCTCTAAAGTATCGATACTTACTCATATCGATACTTTTAATGTAATTTTTATTATACTACTAAAACTTTATTTCTTAACTCAAAAAAAAATTCTAATGTTTTTAATTGAATTGATGTCTTATAATTCGTATTTATTATTAATTAATTAAGGAGATGTTTAAAATGAAATCAAAAATAATACAATTTTTTTATTTATTAATCAGACAGAAAAATTTAAAATCAAACAAAAAACTCCTTCGCATCCAGGCTGCCCAAAAACAATAATTGTTCTAAATATTTAGAAGATAATCTGTTTCTCGCCTGAGACATAGTTGCGCCAGCTTTCGAAAACAGACACTCACTCGGAACTAAAGTTGCCACTACTATTAAATGCTGCAAGGCATACTTATATAAACAAGGAAACACAAACTTCATCTCATCCCATTCTGCAAATGGGTTACTTTTCAGGGAAACCACTGGATTTTTAAAGATAAAGGGAAACTTCATCGCCCTGTTGTGTTTCCTTTTTCTTTTTGTGGCCGTGTGCTAACTCCTTATGGTGCTTCCAAAAATCGTATTCAGGAGGAGCAGCAGAAGCACTCTCTTCTTCGGATTCGCTAGGGCTACACTGTTGCCCTTGCACCATATTTTTAAGTTTTTGTATGGCTCTTCCACAAGCAGCAGGGTCTTGGAAATGAAGGTTTTTGAACCTAGGGTCTAACAGTGTTGCTATTGCTGCGTGGTCGTTGTACTCAATTAAACCATATCTTTTTTTAAGCTCCCGCATCAAAATATCTTTACATTCTTTTACAACATTTGAGCCTGGTTTAATGTTGTTTAGTTCGGTTGTCAAGCAATTTAGCATAGGTATTACATTTGAAATCGTTATGTATTTTTGACCAGACGCTTCTCTTGTTACATATTCGAACGGTTTCAATAAAGCTGTAAGCTCATTTATTGTTTCCATTTCTACAGCACTCGGCATATCAGGCGCAGATACACTGTCTATTACAATTTCCGATACGTTTCAACTTTAGGAATCGCTCCAACATATGAAATGTCGAGTTCCATCTCGTTCTTACATCTGCAATAAGTTTGAGAAGTGATTCTTCCGGAATATTTTTGCGCATTTGAATTTTTCGTAATTTATCTGATTGCACAACACTATTTTTGATCCAATTTACAATTTCTCGAACTTTTACTAGAACTGGTTTAACGCAGGGTAGCTTTAATGCTTCTTCGACTACGAGATTTATAGTGTGCGCAAAACACGGTAGATGTTTTTTTTCACCCAAAGACATTCTTATGGCGGCCAACATAGAACTCGCATTATCTGTTACGACTGCACGAATTTTGATTTCGGGTATGTCCCATTTCTTGAGAATATCAAGAAGATTTTCCGCTATGTATTCAGCTGTATGTCTTTCACTTAATGCCCGAGTTGCAAGATAGTACATACACATTTCATCGTTTTCCATAAAATGTGCAGTTACACCCATGAATCCCACTTAATTCATTGTTTCTGTCCATATGTCCATTGTAAGGCAAAAACAGTCAATTTTGGATAATCTTAGCTTGGCAATAGCTACACAAGCGTCGTACTTCTCTGAAGTTCTTTTTTTCAAATACTGTGCACCAGGAACTTTAAAAGTAGGTTCCAGTTCCTGCATAAGACGCAAAAAGCCTTCACCTTCAACAATGTTAAATGGTGTCATATCTTTGGAGATAAAAAATATTAAAGCTTTAACAATTCCGTTATATTTTGCGCCTCCCACTTTAAACAAATAATTTCACTTTTAACTTGGTATTTTAATGTAATTCTAATTGATTTTTCCCTAAAACTAATTTTTATTTTAGATATTTATTGATTTTTTAAGTTTTTTACTCATATAATTTTTTATATTTACCTTTATTTGAAGAAATTCTAGCAAAATCCTTTTTTAATGAACTGCTCACGAGTATCTCCATACTGCAGTCATCGTCAACAAATTCTTGTTTAGTAGTACTTGACGTTGATGCTTGAAGCTGATCAATTTTATTATCAGAAACCGACGCATCTGTAATCTCTGAACTGAAACAATGGTAATTCTAAGTAAATATTATGCTACTTTGAAATTATCGATTTTATCGATAGATGCAATTCAATTCTTATTCTCCTTGAGCACGTTACTGACGGTGGCGTTGTATACTCTGGCGAGGATGCAAACTCTGGTGTTATATTATCGCCAACCTCTCCCCGAACTATGTCCGAACTGGGCTCACCAGCACTCGTCTCCTCGGCCGAAACACCCTCTCCTACATTTCCCGAAGTTGCACTTACAGGTTCCCGCGATGATGCCTCCCGGTTATTATTAGTAGTCGACAATAGACAAGGAACATCGGATATGAGTGATCTGCGTCTTATTTGATCTACTTGCCTGGATAAAGCACGATCATTACCCGCGTCTATTAGGTAACGTCGAGTCCCTTCTGCAGCGGTTACAGATCCCTGTGACCACCTATCACGAGACCCATATTATCTTTTGCCTTCTTATATATTAGACGCGAGGCCTGGGGTGGCCGCGCAGGACAGCACAACGCTGGCGCCTATGATGTCCACGAACACCTTGTACCAGATCAGCAACTAATCAACTAATTCACTGGGTGGAGCATGTTGTGAAGACGAAGACATATCCGAAAGGCTCGCTGTAATTTTTAACAACTTGCTCGATAACGCCGTTTGAATTGTGTTCGTCGACGTGGAACTGATGGTCTCGTCAGCCTTGACTTTCCTCCATCTTTGTCAGCTGGTAATCGTAATCGACGTTATTAATAGCTAATACGTTTGCGTTTGCGCAGTTGTTTAGTAGGTACGCGTACCTACTGAGCGGTTGTTGTCTTCTATCGAAGCTAAGTCAGGCAAGGTTGCACACTTGGGCATGCAATCGGAGGGCTGGCGTTGCTGATTCATTGTCAACAAGGAAAAAAGTATATATCCGTCCAAGAACTTCGCGGGGGTGAAGTTAGAGGCAAATTCCCGCAGATGTCGCGCGAGAAATAGCAGATATAGCGAGGGATAGCAGAGATATCGTATGATTTTTCTATCCGAATTTTACGATGCACTATGACACTAGGCACTCAATTTTAGACCTAATGTGATAGTATTTAAGATTGGAATCTCTTTAAATGTTTTTAATGGAAAATTGTTATACACGTTCACTCGTAACCAGGTGTTATTGATAATGCTTATTGTTAGTCTTTAGAATTGGTTGCTATGACAACTTGTTGTTTGTTTTCATTGTGTCGAGAAAAAAATAAAAAGGCAGAATACTGCTCTTGTTCAAATATGTTATATTATTTTTCTACCTAATTAATCGCTAAAACGTGTTCCCGATTATGATAAGCTTTTCTTTCAATTAAAATTATTTATCTATTGGCAGATTACAGATTAGATAGCTTATACTTTATATTTCGGATATAATATAAATAAAACCTTACAATTTATTGCTGATCACACGTTTATTGCATTGCTTAATACTATCAATCAGTCATAGGTTTTAAAAAATTAATGAAATTTAATCTATTATAATTGTATCTATCTATTATATTCATTAGAATAAATTTAACCGAATTCTCTTTTATTTGAAGTAATTCTATTTGCCTCACAATTGAATCTTCAGGCACACAGTCTTAAATCCTTACGTTTAGGTACAACAAATTTTGCTGCGTTATATGATAAATAGTTCTCCACTTTTACTCGTATTTACTGCCGATCGTAGGTAAATCCTCCTTCGAATACGAAGTTACCCGCAGTGATTTTCTCTTGTATAGATGTGGCATTATGACCTACAAAGAAAATTATTTTAAGAGTACAGATAGATATTTATAAAACTAAATTATCGATATAAAATACATACATTTTATATTTGATCCGTAAAAAGCATCTTACAAAATTTATTAAGTATAATATTTGAATAATTCGTAATTAAATGTAAATAAGTACAATATAAAAAATAATTCATAATAAAATGAACCAAATATAAAACCTCAACTTAAGACTGGTACATAGATTGTACAACCTCAACTCAACCTCAACATTACCTCAACTTTACCTCAACTCAACCTCAACTTCAGACTGGTACATAGATTGTACAACACCAAACTTCGTAGGTGAAAGTTCGGATTAAAATAAAGTTTGACAACCACATGCATTTTCATTCCGGTTTAGGATCGGAACTTTTTAGTCCGAAATTCACCCATCAATATCTGTATGGGGAAAGTCCGGATCTCAGCCTAAAATCACATTAAGCATATTATGATCAGACATATCGCATGCTTAATGGAATACTGACTTAACTAAAAAACATAAATTTTTGAGAAATTGCAAAAGACGATCTTGCTATGAGGACTAATCCTACTCGTTGACGCATAGAAATAATACTGATTAATAATTAATCATGATTTCTTTTATTTTGAACGTATGATTAAGTATTCATTAGATCTGAGTATAAAAAATAATGGATTATGAAAATAACTTAATTTTTTTTTTATTTTAAATATTTTAAAAAGGAGATTTTAAGTTAGGCGAGTTTTTTTATAAAAAGTGAATCTAATATTTTATAATGCAAGTTGTTCTTTTAAGTTTTAAGCTTTTTTCATTTTAATTTTTTTATTATTTATAAGGGTTCATTAAGTATTGTCTGTACATGATTCATTTAGTAAATCGCATTTAGAGATTGGGTCACTTCATTCAAATTAGCAGATTAGTTACAAACAAAATTTTAACGTTTTCTAATTAATTAAACGAAAGAAAATACTTATACGAGTATTTTAATCTTATAATGTGGCATCCTTCACATGAAACCTTAAAAATATATTTATAGGTATAATATTTATCTATAGGTTTCATAAATCAACATTATATTATTATTAATAAATTTAACTAATAGAAGATTAGTAGTAATCAGTTATATCAATCAAGTTTTACAGGATTCTGACATTACTTTCATTGAAAAACTAATGAGGGTTTGTTCTTATTTTGTAAAACTATAATAATATGATTCAAATAAAAAAGTGTTGTGGTTTAATTACTATTTATTAATATTTGTTTATAAATGACAATTTTCATATTAACTCCAACTTACGAGTATATAACTAGGGCATCGAAACTCGGTTCAATTTTAAAAACCCGGGTTTTCGAGTCTAAGAGTAATCAAAACCCGGGTAGACCGGTTTTTTCGAGCTTTTAGAGCTTTTTATTTTATTTAAAAAAAAACAATAATCTGTGTTTATATTAGGTCTCTGCCTTTGAATTTGCCTTTCTTCAGCACTGGTACAAATTCAAATTAATTTTGTTTTAAAACCATGAAATTCTTTTTACAAACTCAGCCTTTTGTTTTTTGATTAGCGTTGTATTTTCATTACAATTGAACATTTTTTGGTATAATGGATACTTTAAAAATTCGTGTAAATATGGAATATGAGTTCCGTCGTTGTACCAACGCCGTTCCAACAACAACGGTTCTGGAAATTTTGACTTGAAAAATGAAGCTCGTGGTCGTCCGGAGACTTTGATCAACAATAATGATTAATTCATTATTGTTGATCAAAGCCGATTGTGGAAGCTTACGAAACTCAATCTACAGCTGAGCTAGCAGCATCTTTTGATGCTGCTGCTGATCAAAACTATATTGATCTATTCTCTTGTTTTAATTGGCAAGGTAAAAAAAAGCTTGATAGATGGGTGCCTCGCGACTTTAACGATAGCCAATGCAACGTACGCGTACGCGTACGAGACCTGTCTAGCGCTGCTCAACAGGCAATGAAATGAAGGAATTTCGAAACGAATTATTAACCAAAAATGACCCCTAAAAAAGTGATGGTCACCGTTTGGTGGTCTAGTGCGGGTGTGATTCCCCACAGCTTTTTAAAAAACGGCATGAGCATTATTGCAGATGTGTACTGTGAAGAACTGGAGAGAATGATGGAGAAGCTTGCACATCTGCAACCAGCTTTGGTCAATCGGTCGTCCCCACTGCTCCTTCACGACCTCACATACTCACCAGACCTTGCACCTACCAACTATTACTTTTTCCGAAATTTAATCAACTTTTAGTGGGTAAAAAATTCTATTCCCGAGTGGCAGTACAAAATGCCTTTGAAGAGTTTGTTGCCTCCCGGCCAGCTGATTTTTACAAGAAGGGTGTCAATAAACTGCCAATGTGTGGGCAAAGATGTGTCGATTATATGGGTGATTACTTTGAATAACAGAAATGAAAAAGTTTGAAAAAATAAGTACTTTCCCTAATCCCTTATTCCAAACAAAACGGCAATTTCATAGGTAAAGACCTATTATATCATCGATTTCCTTCAATGTAAAAGCAAAATGTTAAGGATGGGGAAGAATTTACAAATTACAAAAACAGTTATAATGTTAAAAAAACTGATAAAGATTAATTTTTCTTCAAAATATCTTAAAACTTAGTAAGTAATGAGCAGGAATTAGGTATGTACTCCTGTCCAAAATCAGCTCTGACATGTTTTTGATGGATGTTATCGTTTTTTTTTTTGAGTTCTTGAAGATTTTTACCACTTTTCGAACTTTTGATAGCACATCGTTGTATCTAAAAGACTCTATAAACGTGGATTTATTAGTAAATTCAACACCACCTTCGTCATTGTCTGTAGAATTCGTGTCGTCGTTAAATTCTATAGTTCGCAGTTTTTGACCCAATACCGAAAAAGGCAAATCTTCATCCTCGTCAAGTTCGGCAAGCTGTGCAACGTTTTCCTCGACGCTGATATTGCGTTTGTACATTCATCATCATCACGTGCCCTCTTTCTTAAATTGAAGTTTGGCGATCAACAATCGAAAAGCCTTCCTGTTAAGTGCCGATTTCTTTAAATCTGGGTAGGTAAGTCTGGTCCACCCCTTTATATCGTCCAACCATTTACGTCTCTGGCGCCCTGGAGACCTCTTCCCAACAATTTTTCCCTCTAACACAAGTCTCGGGAAGGAGAACTGGTCTCCTCTTTGCAGGTGGCCAAAGAAAGCAACTTTTCTGCGCATAATGGTGGACATTATTTATCGGTCTTTTCCTACTAGTTCTAGTACTTTCTTATTCGATGTGAAACTGTTCCACTTGATTTTAAGCATTTTCTGGTAAACCCACATTTCAAATGCTTGAAGTCGGTTGCTCGCTTCCTTTTTTAATACCCAAGTTTCACATCCATATAAGAGGGTGGACCAAACATAGCACTTCATTACATTACGTCCACAATTGCCAGCTAAACGGCATGAGCGATGCATAGCTGATGGTATGACTTAAAGGACTTCCCTAACGCAAACATTAGGCTGCAACCGTCTGTGGTTTGAGCGACGCAATTTTTGAGGAAAATTTTGAGGTTTGAGCAATCATTTGTACGCATGAGGCTAGTAAATGTTTTTATTCCATTTACTTATTTTTGCATTCGACGTGGCAAACTTAATAAATAATAAAAACAAAAGTATTAATAAAAAAACCCGAAAAACCCGAGTTTTAAAAATTAAAACCCGGGTTTTTTGTAATCCTGAAACCCGGGAAAACCCGGGTTTTTTCGGTCCGGGTAAACCCGGGCTCGATGCCCTATATATAACCGCTTACCCGCTTTTCTAACCGCTTTTATAACTTTTAAAACTCTTTTACAGTATAGAGTTATAAAAGTCAGAATAAAAATCTGGAATCAATTTTTTGGATAATAAATCCTTCAGATCTTTCTTTTTATCATAATTTAAGTCTTGCTTTTGTGTGTAAACATTAGTTATTATAATTTGACTCAGAGGGAGCATTTTCTTCCTTGTATTTCTAATCTTTGTACGAGGTCATAATTAAAAATTATAAAGGTGTATCTTTCTGTACCCTTATCACCTTTAGGTCATTCCAGCAGACAGTTCTCCCAGCTTTAGTTTTGGTAAAGTTAGGGCCCCAATCTTCCTGAAGTTTTTTTAAGTCATAAAATGACTCGTATGTCAGTTCATGTACTGAGAATTTCTTGCCAGACTTCTTTGCATTTTTAATTATTGCTACATATTGGTGAGGGGAGTATATTGGTCCAGATTTTAGATTTTTTGTTATCTCCTTTTCTATAAGACTATGAATATTATCACCCTCGTTTTGGGTATGACCTTTTACTAAAAATTTATGAGTAATAGAATTAATATTTAGATGAGTGACTGCAAACAGGTATAGTGCTACTATAAATTTATTTTTATTTTGACCGAACCAATTGTCTGAATATAGAATTAAGTTACACCCATTGTCTGACTCGGCTGAGATCTTCTCAAAAACTTTTAGAAACTTTGCTCGAAAGTTCTCACTCATCTCATATTGGTTCCCGAAATATAATTTTTTGCAGTTTCCCAGATTTCGAGCTATCGGAAACCAATATTGAAGTAAATGAGCATTTTTGAGCAGAGTTTTTATTAAAAACATGTAGATGCATAAATGTTGTACCCCCAAAACTCATTGCCATTAATTAGCCTTCGATGTATAATTAGCCCACTATGAGCGAAAAACTAAATAAAAGGACATGGCCGAAACTTGTATGGAGCTGTTTTTCATAAAAAATCATTGCTATTAAAAATATATAGGCACATTTTGTTGCAAGTTGTTATGCTGATATTATGTTTCTCGCTAGTTTTCTGATCATAAAAACTAAATGATTGTAAAGACATAATTATAAGCTTTAATATGACGTACTGTTTGTCAACGGTCATGAATATTTTTTTTGAGGGCATAATCCGGCCATGTCATTTGAATTTTCGAGGCCGGATGGTACCCATTCCCCTTAAGGTTCGGACGAGCTGGAAACTTCAAAATTTTCAACAGTCTCTTTAGTGTCCTGCGAACGAAAGTCGTTGAAATGTTTGGTAGGATAGCGGTAGTGCTTGCCGAAAGCTGGTTCTGCATATTTCTTGAATCTCTTCAACTCCAGCTCTTCTTTCTTCCATTCGTCCTTATCAACGAACGGTAGTATCGTCTTTAACCAGTCGGGAACAAATTCCTCCATATAAAAAAAGCGCCGACGCCAGACTTTGTGCGTGTCACAATAGCTTCCACCGTTCCCTCCGATCCATTTGGGGATACTGAAACGTAAAGTTGATTTATATAGAATAGAATACAAAATTCTTTATTTCATATAGGCTTCGCATACAGAGGTTCTGACGTCTCTTAAGATAAGTCATTTCATTTCCATGTTAATGAGTTTAGCGCCATTGAAGAGACCTTTAATGTGATAAATTTATAGCCATTTCACGACTTAAAACTCAGTTTACAAGGGTTTACAAACGTACCCCGCCGCTGAGAAGAAGCCCACAACAAACTCAGCAGAGTATTTTTATGTTATCACATTTTAACAACAAGAAGTAGAAATACTAAATAAGCTAGTAAAAACAGAACAATTTATATTTCATTCAGAAATGGGCATAGGTCTGAGATCGAAAAAAGCTAGCGCTGTGTTTACAAAACGTAAAAATTGGGCGCTATCCAGTAACGATGCTTGCGATATTTTACAAGAGAGTCGTGAAATCTCTGACCCTGAGGAGAATGCTTTGGTATTGACTACATTACAGACTACTTCAATGAAACGAATTAATACTGCTAAAAGCGTCGCAATAGAAAAGAAAAGAAGACGTTTAGCTAATGCTTCTCGCATGGCTTTATTGAGAAGTCAGGAGAGTGCTGAAGAGCATGCCGCTAGGATGGCTGACAGCGCATCTCGCATGGCTTCATTGAGAAGTCAGGAGTGTGCTGAAGAGCATGCCGCTAGGATGGCTGACAGCGCATCTCGCATGGCTTCATTGAGAAGTCAGGAGAGCGCTGAGGAGCATGCTGCTAGGGTAACTGACAGTGCATATCACATGGCTTCATTGAGAAGTCAGGAGAGCGCTAAGGAGCATGCTGCTAGGGTGACTGACAGTGCATCTCGCATGGCTTCATTGAGAAGTCAGGAGAGCGCTGAGGAGCATGCTGCAAGGGTGACTGACAGTGCATATCGCATGGCTTCATTGAGAGGTCAGGAGAGCGCTGAGGAGCATGCTGCTAGGGTGACTAACAATGCATCTCGCATGGCTTCATTGAGAAGTCAGGATAGCGCTGAGGAACATGCAGCTAGGATCGCTGAAAGTGCATCTCGCATGGCTTTATTGAGAAGTCAGGAGACCGCTGAGGAGTTTGCCGCTAGGGTGGCTAACAGCGCATCTCGCATGACTTCATTGAGAAGTCATGCGAGATGCGAGAGGAAAGCACTGAGGAGCATGCTGCTAGGATGGCTGAAAGTGCATCTCGCATGGCCTTATTGCGAAGTCATGGTGCCGAGGAGTATGGCATTACGATAGATGAAAACGCATCTTGCATAGCTTTATTGAGAAGACAGGGGAGTGCTGAGGATCATGCCACTAGAATTGCAAACAGCGCATTTGGTGTGGCTTTGTTGAGAAATCAACAAAGCGCTAAGGAGCATGCTGAAATAATTAATAAAGAAAATAAGTCGCGTACTACTAGGCGTAATAATGAATTTAATAGTGAACGAGAAACTCGCCTGCAGCAACAACACGTGTACAATCAAAACTACAGGGAAAACTAGGTAAATTTCAAGCAAGTATTTTTAATTTTGCCGATCATATTTGTAGTGTTTGTAAGAAACACATACTTCCGTTAATACCCAGTTGTCGATAGTAGCTAATGTGCTACCTTAGGAATTAAGAAAAGGAGTTCCTTGTATTATGTGTAACAGATGTGGTAATGCTGTTCGGCGAGGTAAGACGCCGACACAAGCATATTGGAATAACATGTTTTTAGACAATATACCTCACGAAATTGCTTGCCTATCAGATATCGAAAAACGATTATTATCGCGCATCATTCCATTTAAAGTAACGAAAAAAGTAACGAAAACTAAGCAAGAAGAAACATTAAAACTGATGGAAGAGAGGAATAAAATGTTAAGCAAACGAAAAGATAACAAACAAAATATTGCAAGTATTAGCAAGAAAATTCAGGAAACGATAAGACATAAAAAAAGAAAGACTGGATATTTTAAAAGAACAAATAGAAAAAACAGGCGGAATTAAAAGAGGTCTAAAACAGTTAAAAGAATATTCGCAAAGGATACCCACCGTAAAAACTAAAAACAAGAAGAAAATGAGAAAATTACGACAAAGAGACTAGCAAGAGCCAAAGCAGCGACAGATTTTTACAAAAACTTATACATGGACACAGATATAACAACGCCAGAAGAAGAAGAAAAGGAATCGTACAAAGAAGAATAAATACCTTATATACTAGAGTCTGAGGTCACAAAGGCTATAAAATCACAAAAAAGTGGAAAGGCTCCTGGAGATGATAAAATATCTAACGAACTAATAAAACAATCCCTACCCGCAATATCCAAATATGTGACCCATCTTTTTAATGAAATAATAACAACAGAGCAAATACCGATTCAATGGACAAAATCCACCATCATCTTACTACACAAAAAAGGTGACAAAAATGAAATAAATAACAATAGACCTATAAGCCTTTTATGGCCAATTTTTAATGAAATAAACTAGATAACTAGGATATGGAAGCAAAAACGTTGTTTGCACAAGGTTTTTTTGTTTTTTAATGAAAGTCACATGACATAAGTCATTATTAAAAAACACTTGTTCGAATATCAATTAAAGAATGTCGTAAACTAAAAAGTTTCCACACTTCCCCTCAAACAACATCCATCATCAGATATCCTCACATCACACCACATGACCACACCACACACACCCAAACTCAGATCACGCACACATTTGGTAAATGCCACACGACCTAGTGGTTTTGTCAACATATCTGCTGGATTATCCTGCGTACGCACATAGTCCAGACGTACAACATTTTTAGCAATGCAATCTCTAACATAGTGAGCCCTTATGTCTATATGTTTCGTCCGGTTCCCCCATGCAGCGATTTTCTGCTTCAGGTCGTCGATGCGCTCCGTTAGCTTTTGAGCTATATCGGGCTGGTCTAGGCGAACCCCCAGCCCGTTAAAAGCTATCCTAACGATGCGCACAATCCTTAGCCTCGTGTTGCCCGACCTGAAGCTTTGCAGTCTGCCAATGAGGCCTCTGGCAAGGGCGATACGTCGTTCTATTCTCTTCTTCCAGGCAGGCTCTGCACTGGATCTAGCGGCACACCGTCCAGGTTTCTTGGCTTTGACGCCGCCAATGAAACGATGGACGGGTAAGGCAGCGCCGAAGAGAATAGAAGCCGTATCATCCAAACCAGCGCTGCTCTCGAGATGTTGTGGCAGCATTTGGTTAATGGCCTCAATGACATCCCGCGTTGCTACATTTAACGAGAGCCGGGAGAGCCGCGGACGATCCTCTACAGGAGCAATTCGGATTTCAGCAAACGTCTCTTCTAAAATCCTTCTCATCCGCTCTAAATCCAGGGCGACTGTTCCCACAGTGTCCTCCTCCATAGGCAAATCTTGAGGCACAGTCTCTGTCTCTTCGCGGATAGGGGCCGCAGGAGACACGATTTGCGCTGTGGTTGAGGTTGGTACGTCGGGAACAGCCTCACGTCGCAATCGTTCGAGCTCGGCAGCGCAGAAGATGTTAGAGCGCATAATGAACCAAGCTCGATCTGCCAGGTTTTGTTCCGTGACAGCTAGTTGATGCTCAAGCAGCAGAAACTGACGGTACATTGCCGCTCGGTAGCCAGTCCGTCCGGTTTCCCCCCCTGTAGCCCTGAAATACGCTCGCATGACGTTTTGATTCATCAATTATGTCGTACGCTGCGGCGTACACCACCAGCGGCGGGCTCCGAAGATTGGATCCTAGAGGACCCTGTCGGAGCCAAGCCCTCTGGTGGGGATGATGGAATTGCCGGCCGGCTAGATGGTAGTGCCGGCCGGTTGTTGGTGTGGCTTGCGGACCGCATGCTGCCACGTCCAGCGCCAGCCCCAGACGCGCCCTGGCGCCCCCCAGGCAGCGACCCTATGTGCGCATTCCTCATATTTGTTTCCATCATCTTAAAAAGGGGGGGTTGGGTGAGTGGCAGTTACATCACCCGGGGTCCACTCAGGTCCCCGGGGAGGCTGTTTTAGACGAGCCAGCTAGCTCTTGGGAGAACCATAAGTCAAGTGTACACAGAGCAGCAACTCCGTGTACCCCCGGCTTAAAGACCTTAAATGGTTCTCCCATCCCTTAGTCGCCTCTTACGACACCCACGGGTAAGAGATGGGGTGGCAATATTCTAGTCTGCCGTTGCCACACGGTGGGTTATTATTATTATTATTATGTCACTTATGAGAAAGAAAACTTGTCTATCACCTTCGTAATGTCTGAATAGAAAAAATGTATTTGTAAAATATTAATTTAATTAAAAATATAATTCCCTAATATCATAAAATGGAGTTTAAGTGTATATTATAAATTATCCCGGCCTCGTACTTTAACATGGTAACAGATCGTCCAAAATAGTAAGATATGGTAAGCTGCGAAAATATTATAGAGCAATAAAAAAACTTGAAGGAGAACTGAAATATTTTAAGAAAATAAAACGCTGGTAAAGATAAAGGAAAAAGAGTTATTAAAATGGATAGTAAAGAGGAGATTAAAATACCTATTTTCGGACGGAGCTAATTACGACTTATGGAAATTTCGACTAAAATTATTTTTAAAACTAAAAAATATGATGAGGCCATTGAAAACGAAGAAACTAAACCAGATATAGATTTAAAAGCAAAAACTATATTGTTATGAGTGTTAACAATTCGCAACTTAATATAATTTTAAATGAGGACACAGCATATAAAATGATAAAAAAATTTGATGAGTTATATTTGATAAAAGGATGTGCAAACAAACTTCTACTAAAAAGAAAATTGCTCGATACGAAATTCAAAGAAGGATACCCAATAGAATTCTTTCAAAAATTTGAAACTATTATAAATGAATTAAAAACTGCAAGAGATATTAAAAACGAAGAAGGCAAACTTAATTATTTACTGCTAACATTACCAGACAAATTCTCACACATAGTAAATATTGTAGATGCATTGCCTAAATCAGACCAAACTGTAGAATATGTCGAATCAAAACTCATTTTAGAGCATAAAAAGAATGAAACAGAACACGAGCAACAAGTTTTTCAGAGTAACAGCAGACAAAGAACACATGGATTGAACAGGACAACGACAAGACGGCAAAACTATTTATCAAGAGGACAACATTATTATTCGCATGGACAATTTACAAGAGGACAAAACCATTATACACGTGGATAATTTACAAGAGGACACAATTATACATCAAACAGATATCGAGGCAGAGGAAATCGTTATTTTAGAGGTCAACATGGACAATATAGAAGTGATAATGGCGATAATGGTTTTATAGCAGAAGTAATGAATTTATATAATGAATCAGAAAAATCAGACGAAGTTACTTGGCTGATCGATAGCGGATATAGTAATCATATTATAAATGACTATAATTTATTTTGTGAGTATAAAGTATTAGATAATCCAATAGATATTAAAGTAGGTGATGGGTATTTATTTAAATCAACTAAAATAGGAACAGTAATGATGACATGTCAGGTTAATAATAAAAAACATAAAATAACAGTAGATAACATATATTATGTGCCAGATATGAAAAGAAATTTGTTAAGCGTATCATCAATTGTCAATAAAAGCAATATGATTAAATTTCAATATCAAACAGCACTTATATATAATTCACTACATAAATTAATAGCTGTAGCTAATAAAAAAAACAAATTGTATGAATTGGAATGTCAGGTAATTAATGATAAAAATATATATGTAAGTGAATCTGATGTATCACTAAAGGAAAAAATAAACATAATTTGCTAACGCCACAGCTTTTGTACGAAGGGGAAACCAGCGCCGTTTGTTTTTATTGGAGATGAAGCTTTTCAATTACCATACATTCCCACGTGATAGTCTGAATTCCCAAAAACGGATTTTTGAGTACAAACTTTCAAGAGCCCTTCGCAATGTGCTTCGAAGCTACTTATGGGATATTAGCACGAAAGTGTTCTATCTTATAGAATTTTAATGTAAGCTGGAAACAGTAGACAAGATAATGGAGGCCACCTGCGTACTACATAATTTTTTGACTGATAAACAGACCAGCTATTTTGATGATTGTGCGGCAGGGAATAACACCAATGTGTTCGGAGATGCAAACACGAAACAAGAATCACATGTAAATGAAGCAAATCATCTTCGAGAAAAATTTTGTGCTTATTTCCAATACTCAAGGTACTGTTCCTTGGCAAGACACACGTATAGTATCTACTCAATCGGAGATATAAGGGAAATATATTGCACTTAGTGTGTGATATTTGACTTTTTTAATTTTTTCTCCAAGCTGCATTCTTAACATCATTGCATTTATACGTACTTAAAAGCGTATTCCACAAACATGGATATTTTTTTTCCATTTTGTCGGGTCAGAGGACCTAGACAATACCAAAAATGTACGAGATTGACGTTGGCTAACGCTATGCTCTATCGTAAGCTAATGTCAATCCCATACATTTAGGACTTTTCTATTCGCAACTTCGCTAATAGATTGTCACTTTGTGTACAGGCTCTGGTCGTTCTTGCCCATATAGGTGACATGTACAGATAAACTTACACCTTTTATAAAATAACGAAGGTCAGGCGCTCTTGCTCTAACAAGATTGTAAAATATTGCACTTTAAGATCACATAAATATTATTTGAACCACTTCCATGCAAGTGGGTCTACAAAATAAAGAAAAATCCGAATGGTACAGTCGAACGATATTTAGCAAGGCTTGTAGTTAAAGGATTTTAACAAAAACCAGGCGTTGAGTACTATCAGAGCTGTTCTAGGAATAGCTGCTCAAGAAAATATGATACTGCAACAGTTGAAAATGAAAAATGAAAATGAAAAGATACAGTTCGACGTATCTACTGCCTTTCCTGCGATCGTAAGGTATTGTGAAAGAGGAAGTTTATATGAAGCAGCCTGCCGGCTTCAATGACGGCACTAAAAAAGTATGAAAGCTGAAAAGAAGCATCTATATCAGGAAATACATAGAAGCATGTATATCAGAGTACCTTACAAATTCTGGATTCAAGCAAAACAAAAAAGATCCTTGTCTTTACTTACGTGAACAAGTTTTGATTGCGCTTTATGTAGATGACGATGTAGCACTTTATGTATCTTCTACTGATGAAAATGCTGGAAGAAAGTTCTTTGAACAACTAAAAAGTACCTAGATTTAATGTAACTATTTACAAAACCGGCTTCCTATTTTCTCGGACTTGAAATTAATAATACCAAAGGTAGTATTACCCTAATTTTTTTCATATTAAATTTCACAATTCTATACAAAAATGATTCATCTCCGCTTCGCTCCGGTCGATCCATTTCCACCGAAGCTGAGCGGAGTATGCTGTGAGAACAGCCTCCATTACTTTGTACTGGCTGTTGATAAATTGACTATATATATGTACTAGTAGGGCGCGTGTGTGCGCGGGCCACATGTGGCCCGCGGGCTGCCCGCCAGTAAAAAAATTGCCCCCATCTCGAATCTATATTCTTCATACATTTTCTATGAAAAATAAATTCCCCAATTTTTTTTTCATTCATTGACTTCAACTTGAAATCCTGATCACCATTTGCTAGGAAACCACTCTCTTATCTTTCATACTTTCCGAGATAGAAGAACACGAAATTTGTAAGGCGGCCATCTTGAATCCGTCATTTTGGATTTTTTCAGCTCACTGCCAATTGCATGAGGTTCCGAGTATTTTTTGTTTCAGCAGTCCCCACCTAACTATAATAACTTGCCCATGCTGCTCGACTGTCTCCAAAACCCTCAATCATCATCTCATTCCATATATTTTCTGGTAATTCTCCGAAAAACTGCATTAAAACCTTACATAATTACCGATTTTAGTCTCTTCAACATTCCCCATAAATTTTCAATAGAAAAAAAACCCCGCCATTTTGTTTTTTTTCTATCCATTAAATGGGCCTTCGGGCCTGATCACTTCTTGTCAAGAAACCACTCTTCCATCGTTTATACTTTTTGAGATGGACAGTGATGAAGTTTGTATGGCAGCCATCTTGAATCCACCATTTTGAATTTTTTTTCAGCTAACTGCCAATTGGATGACGTTTCGAGCAATCTTATTAAATATTAAAGAGATCATGTTAAATACCAATCAATTTCAGAGTTTCGACATAATAAGCATAATTTAAATACTAACTTGTGAAGGGTTAATTGTGGTTGATTTTTGTTTCTCCTTGCACCACTCTGTTTAACACAACACGAAACCATTTTCCCACATTTATTACAAATTACAATAACAAGTTTCTTGTATTTATTACCAAAACGAAGCAAAAATAACAAAATTGTGAAATGTAAACAATCTCTTGACATCTGAAACCTGGCGTCTAATATGGTGTCGCTGGTCACGCAAGGCGTTGCTCATACGATATTTTGTGACAACTAAATACTGAACAAATATATATTTATCTATATTTGCATATGCAGGTGGCAGTTGGTTAAAAAGAGGCATCATGCTATTTGATAGGAATGTGTCGAAATAATAGATACTTTGTATAATCTGCAGAATACAGCGACTCCACACTACTGTTATCTCATAGTTGTTAAACCATGTACGTATTTAATTAAATAAAACGGCCACAATATGGTAGCAGAGCGTGGTCTATAATTGTAGTAACGAAAAATCGCATTGAAACTTGAAAAATCAAAATAAAATATACAAGTACGGCGATGGCTACTAATTATCGGATTGAACCACTGAAAAAGGACAATTACGATACATGGTGCGTTCAGGCCCAAGCGGTACTGATGAAAAATGATTTGTGGCAAACGTCACAGGTGAAACTACCGATGATAAAAGCAGGATATGATGGCAAAGTCCGAGATTTTACTTCTCATGTCACCTAATGAGCTCAAGCAAGTAAGTGGCTGCACAACTTCCAAAGAAGTATGGGATAAGTTAAAATCTATCCATCAAAGTTCAGGGCCTGCACGAAAAGCTAGTTTATTGAAGCAATTAGTCGTCAAAAAGATGACAGCGCAGGAGGATGTCCGGGATCATCTAAATAATTTCATGAATATTGTTGCCAAATTACAAAATATGGAATTCAGCATATACCCGGAACTTCTGACTATAATGATGCTTTATAGTTTACCAACATCTTACGAGAACTTTAGAAAAGCAATTGAATCAAGGGATGTTTTGCCAAAACCCGAAGGTTTAAAATAAAAATCATAGAAGAAAATGACGCTAGACAGAGTTGTTGAAATAAGGAGTAAGAAGGTGCATATTATAACAATAATACAAAGAATAATAAACAAAATGCTCGGAGATGGGTCATACGGCGTCACGATGCTGGTCAAAGGTAAAGAAGACCGAAGATAATAAATATTTTTCTGTTGAACAAAAGGAAGCTTTCAGCATATTGCCTATTTGCATAAATAGTATGGCGAATAAGTGATTTTCCTTAATAAACCGTAGATCATATCTATTTGGATTTCTTCTTGGACTTTATATGGCAACCTAGCTATATAAGCGTGAAGACGGGCGATGAAAGCTTCCGCGCGTTCCTCACCTTGTTCGGCCGCAAAAAAATCTCGAAATATCTTATGCGGCGGACGAGGTACGCCATATATACTGAGGAGTTTTAAAATCGCGTCATCCCATGAGCTGATGATTGCCTTGACTCCTCGAAACCATACTGCTGCTTGGCCTTGTACGAGTAGAAGCATCGGAAGGCCTTGTAGTGCGTGTGTATCGCTCATATTCACACATTCTTTGTATACTTTTATAGTCGAGGAACGCCTCTAGTATGTCTGGATTATCTCCACTGAATCTCGCCGAGCACTTCTCAAAGTTGCCAGAGCAAAAAAAAAAAAAAGACTGCACAGATGTGGACAAGCTTGGGGACGGGGAAATAATGGAATGTTTACATCCGCACCAGGATCCAGATTAAAGTTTACATTATTCTGTCCTGGTAGAATTATTTCCTGATATCATGCTAACGAATCCACCGACAGCTTGCATGACACAGTTTCAACACAGGAATCATATTCCACTTCAAATGTAATTTCGTTTGTTGCCTTGTCACTGCGGCACATTCTAGCAAAGTGGTTTTTCTTTTTGCATTTTACACATGTCTATGACCAGGCCGGACACTGGCCATACTAGTGTATCAGTCCACAATGTAAACATTTCTTTTTACTTCTCTTATTAAGGGTGAGTAAATCTACCTCTTCAGTATTTTGTATTTCCTTTACTAGAGAATTTGTTATTTCAGATACTCTAAGAGCAGTAATTACTTCTTCCAAAGTTGGATCACCTTTTTTATAATTTTTTTCTGACACTCTGAATCATTGCATCCAATCTGTCCTTTAGTGCTTCCTCTTTGCCCTTTAGAAATTTGCAACCATAACACAAACTTTTAAGACTCGTCATAAATGAGTCAAAAGTCACCTTACTCTTGTTGTCTGTTGTAAAGTGGAACCAATAATTTTTCTGGAGTAAATTGATGTTTCCGTTGTTGACAGTTTTATTATACGGAAAGCTGCTACTGCCGATGATACTCTTAAGTATAAACTCCTAGTTTATACTTAAGAGTATATTTCACCATCAATGTTTAACTTTATTAAAGCCTGTACCACGTATGTCGAAGCTATAACTACTCTTAATTCTGCCTACGAAAAACGACAGAACATTACATTGGTTCGACATCGCTTATCTACTAGAAAACAACAACCTGGTGAATCACTATCAGAGTACTCGAGAAATCTTACCATTCTCGCCCGTGATTGTCACTTCAAGTCGGTTACTGCGATTGAGCACCAGAACGAAACCGTACGGGGAGTGTTTATCGTTGGGATGTCGTCTCAAAAAATAAAAGAAAGATTGCTTGAAAAATCTACAATGACTTTCGAAGAAACTTTGAATCTAGCTATATCTTTAGAAACTGCTGAAAATACTTCACAATTAATTACTCCATCGACGTCATGTGTCCCAATTAACGCAGTCCCCGAAATTCAAGAACCGCAGTTACGAGAAAATTTAGCGGTAACAAATTCTCAAAATCATCAAAAGTGCTCTGTACAAAGGGGCCGTCGATGCTTTTTCTGCGGTGGTAGTATACATCAAATGATCAAGTACCCTGCTTATAACGTTGAGTGTCAACTTTTTTCAAGACAGGACATTTTGCTAATGTTTGCTAAGTTCCAGATCAAATTAACGAACCGCAAACGCTATGACCACGTCTGATAACGACTACAGTCGACCTGATTCACAGTTATCAATTATATCTGCGGCGGCTCCTTCGAGCCTCCGTAAAGCTACTATTACAATAAGTCTTTATGACCGTTTTGTAGATGCCCTTCTTGATACTGGAAGTTCACTTAGTTTCATAGACAAAAAATCTTCAACAAGCCATGAACCTTAATCAAAAATCTACAAGACAAGCAATCACACTAGCATCTCATGACAATGTTTCATATACAGAAGGACTTTGTAACGCAACAATTCAGATTGGTGAACATACATATCTACATCATCCTCTGCTCATCGTCAGTAATTTGTGCGCTGTTGTCACCATTGGGCACGATATATTTGGAAAACACTCGTCGCTCGAGCTCCAGCTCGGAGGAGAAAAGAAGACATTAAAAGTTTGCAACGTAATGGAGGCATCTGTCCCGCCAGCTTCAGTTTTCACTAATCTTTCACCGAATATTAAACCAATAGCTATACGTTCCAGGTACGCTATCACAAAAAGGCCAAAAAAAACGAAAAAGTCGAGAGATGACGATTAGAATTGTCTTGTTTTAAATATGACTTATCGGCCCGGGAATCAGAACTTTGCAGCAGATGCACTCTCGCGAGTCTGTATGCACATAGATACTGCATCTGCTAATTCTAAACTTGTCGAACTGCACCGTTCTCTCTGTCACCCTGGAATGTGACGTATGGTCCATTGGATCAGTCGAAGAATTTACCATTCTCTGTCGAAGAAGTAAAACTGATGACGGCAGCTTGCCCTATATGTGCAGAAATTAAACTTCGTTATACAAAACACCAAAGACATCTTACAAAAGTAACTGCACCTTTCGAAAGACTAAATCAAGATTTTAAAGGGCCGATTCCATCTAGCACTCAAAACCGGTACCTCTTAACAATTTAATGAGTATAGCCGTTTCCCATTTGCCTATGATTGCAAAGATATGACGTCTGAAACGTGGTTAGTATGTATAGCGAGAAGTATTTGGAGCGACAGTTTTGTTTTGTCAACTTTAGACAGTTCGTTGTTAAATTTATCAAAATTTAAAAATGTTAACAACTTACAGACTGAGATGCCTGAGGGTCCATCGGTAGGCGTTAGTATAGAAGTAGGCTGATAGCGGATTCAGGTGGGGATATGGCTTGGCACTCGAGATGCCAGACGCCAATCCCACCACGGTCATCCCCATTTGGTACCCATCGATCAAAACCACCAGACCTTCTCTCACATTTTCTTTAGATGGCAAATTAACTTTGAAAGCGACTTCTGCAAAGGTGAAAAATAGATACAATATTACATTTTAGTTTAAGGAATGAGTATACCAGAATATTATGCTAGCTCACACCAAAAAAAAATTTTCTATGTCATTAAGGGAACCTTGGTGTAAAATACAAGTAAAGAAACTCGAAGAAGTCATCTTTTGTGTTAATAGGTTTGAGAAAATTTATTATAACCAGTGTATGCTACATACCTGTAGTGGGAATAGAAAGATCCAGACCAAGTCGGGGTCGCCAGAAAAAAGTACCAGGTATTGGAGCCTGAAAGAAACGAAAATTCTACGTAAACGGTGTAGTAAAAATTATTTGGTTAGATATCTTTTACGATGGAGACAAAAATCAATGATATTTGTACAGCACCAAAACACAGAATATTAACAGGTAAGACTCATAAACTGTAGCATTCGCACGTAATGCATTTTTTTGCCGAAATATCAAAAATGACCAGAGCTACTAAAAGCCAGTGGCGTATATAGCAGTGCGGTAGGCTCCGAGGGGCGGCGAAAGCCGGTTTTTTCGCTCGGATTTTTTTCTTTAATTTTTTATTTATATGCCTGAAGCAAATAGATAAAGCTTATCAATCAACTGCGAAGGTACAAGCAACGTTACACCAACTACTTTTCTGTAGACATCAAGGTAAATACTCCTGCCACCTGGACTGATGAGCTGGAGCAAGCATTTAACCCTTAATTAAGGCGCATGGTGTCACGACAATTACAAATAAAAAAAAATAGTGTTAGAGTGTTTAGACCGCTACAGCTCTCTTTCTAGCTTCCTATGTCCCCACGAGGTACGCAAATCAGTAACGAACAGACCACCAATACGTGCGCTATCTTTCGTGCTGACCCCATGCGACCAATAACGTAACTTTTTTGGTAAGTTTTTATTTTTGTGTTTTCACGCATATATATTTATTTTTACATAAATGGCGGATTAAAGTTGGGCGCCATGCAAACAGCAGGAACTGAGACGGAACCTTCGACAGTGCATGGTGGCGCGCGATAAAGTGTCGGCTGGCGGAAAAGGGTTGTTCATATAAAGAAGCTTGACACGAGTTACATCGTTACTTAAATCGTTCGATCGTATATATTGTATATATATATATATAGTGTTCGTTTAAAGGTTTAGTATAAAAAAACTGTAAAGGGTCGAATTCTGTACATTGAAGATATTTTGAAAATTTTTGTGGGAGGGCTTTCCTTAGTCGATACCTAAGCCAAAACTGTAATTTGTTTCATTTTGTCTGTCTGTCTGTCTGTTTCAAGGCCGCTATATGTAAAAAATCGTAATTCACGCGGGCGGAGCCGTGGACAACAGCAAGTAATATAATATTTTGGTATGGAACAGTGCGTGAGCCAGACTTATCAATTTTATTTTTACTACAGGGTGAAGAAGTTATACGACAAATATCTCACCGATGGAAGCCAGATTTTGAAAGAAACAAAGTAGCTATTTCCACATCAAAATTGAAGAACAAAGCAAGTACTAGTAATAAGCCAATACCAAAACTGTATAACAAAGAACTAAAGAGTTTTATAGTCAGTGAAGGTACTACAACAGTTGAAAATTTCCCGGCCTTAACTCAAATACAACATTCTCTGTATGAAATTCGTAATAAAGCATCACGTGTTAACAAAATGGTTTTCACAAATTTAGAAAATATACAAATACCTGCACAGTTTAACCAAATGGTCCTCGCTGATTACTTTTATGAAGGTGATCGTATTCTTATGTTTTGTACCCCAGAAGCAAGGCAATTATGCTTTATACCGTAAAATATTTTTTTGTAGATCCAACATTTAAAGCGTGTCCACCGCCATTTAAAGAACTTGTTAGCATTCATGCTGATATTGGAAGTTCTATCGAGACAACTAAAGTAGTACTATTTGCCCTATTAAGCAGCAAGAAATAGTCGGCCTATGAAACAATGTATGACATCATAAAATCACAGCTCCCACAATTTCGACCAGACACATTACACTGCGATTTATTGCAAATATAAATGCGCTTTTACTAATGTTTCCTGGAATAAACACCATCACTGGTTGTTACTATCACTGGAATCGTTGCCTTTGGAGAAAAGCAGACGTAATATTAGGTAAAAGAAGATGCAAAGCCGAAAAACGTATAATTTCACTATGTGCTTCCATTATTGCCAAGAGAGATGATCAAAGAACGCTGGTCAGACGTGAAAACAGAAAGAAGATGACAGCCTTGTGAAAATGGTCGGCAAGCGGTTCATCAAGCGGAATCGTCGTTTAATCATAAATGACGACAGTATTTATGATAAGAAAATATTCAGATACAATTAATAAATGGGGAAATATCAATAGGGTTTGCCCTGGAAAAATTACGTTAAACATTAACGTAATTTTTCCAGGGTAAACCCCTTTTTTTGCTTCACACACTTGGTAAAAATGAAAATGAAAATCTTTGTTTTTCACAAGTCAAACTCTACCGCCAGGTTCGGAAAGCTGGTTTCCACCGAGAAGAACTGGTAAGAAACTCGGCACTTGCTCGTTTCAAAAATGTCATTATGTACAATTTTTTTATATAATGACGCATCGTATTAAGCGTTATGAAATGTATGAAAATATGTCTGAAGTTGCAGGAACTGGTGTAAGATGGCGTACTATGCGGGATTCTATTAAGCGGGTTTAGACTGTATTAGTTTAAGTAACTGAAAAAATGAGTTGTCTTAATTTTAAGTGTTATTGTTTATATTATAATATGAAAAGGAATATATAATATTTAAGTTGAACTTAAAATATATTTGTAGTTTTTAAGTAAATGAAAAAAAAAGTGGTCTTAATTTTAAGTGTTATTGTTTATATTATATGTAAAGGAATATATAATATTTAAGTTGAACTTTAAATATATTGGTAGTTTTAGTTTCGTGTTTTCTTTTGTCACTTTAATCAATTATTTCAATTTAAGCATAAAGGATAGTCTTTAAACCAAAACGGTTTATAATTGAGTTTTCCCTTTTTTTGTATTTTTTTGATTTGCAGAAGTAGCACGGGTAAATTTTTTTTTACCCGTGGTACCCCGGGGGGACCATCGGGGGTACCACGGGCAATAACCAATGGTGATCACGAAAAAACTAAATTTTGACACCCCGTGCATACGCATGGGAGGTACTATTGTCGACCTCGTCGATGAAATCACAATCTTGGGCTTGATCGTGGAAAATAAGCTCACATTTAAAAGCCATGTTAAATATATCCGTAAAAGGGGCCAAAATCAACTGGAGACTGCGCTCGGAAATCATACGAACGAAATACGTCTCGGTGACAGAGTCGATCGTGCTTTATGCAGCCAGCGCCTGGGCTTCAGCCGCGTAAAAGCTCACCATACAAAAACATCTCCACGCAGTGCTAAGAGGATTTGCACAAAAAAATGTTAAAGCGTATCGCACGGTGTCCTTTCTCGCGGCTTTAGTCTTGGCTAGACATCCCTCTCGAGTCGTCCCTCTGGATTTGAGGGTCCAGGAGCCTGGACAGCTTTGCATAGCCAAGCGAGGGCAGGCGTGAACTTTTATTGGAGACAGATCGGTCGAAACGAAATAGAGCTGTATAAGCGCACCACATCCGGCTCATCTAGTGGAAATTGGTTTCTGCAAAGTGAATGACATGAGCGGAAGGTGGTCTGGAAGACCTACAAATGTACACGGATGCGAAGCGAGATCGGTGGAAAGTCAAAGTTTGACATGCTGGATGGACGGCAGAGAGATAGAAAATAAAAAGTTTCTCCTAGAGCCGTTCTGCTCAGTGTATTTTTTTTTTTTTTTTTTTTTTATATGTATCGCACTTAGTTATTCTCTGCTATAGGCAGAGACCTTTTTAATGCGAACTTTGCTCTGAAGAAGTGCCAACTTACGATGGTCGTGACCTGGTAGGTTACTGCAAAATTCCTCAGGCTCAGTGTATTAAGCCGAACTAAATGCGCTGTACCGAGCTACCGATATTGCTGTCAAATCCAAAGCAAAAGTTGTCAATGTTTTCAGCGTTTCGAGATCATCTTTGGAAACGATTGGAAATTTTGACTCCTATAACCCTTTGGCTTGTGAAATTCAGAAAAACTTAATAAAATCTAGACCGAATAAAAAGAACGTTCAGCTGTTCCGGATAAGGGCACACGTTGGAGTCGAGGGCAACGAAAGAGCTGATCAATTAGCAAAAGAAGCCGCGCTCGATGAAAAGACGGCCCCCGACTACAACGCATGCCCTTTATCGCATATTAATAGAATGAAAAGAATTAAATCAACACAAGATACGTTAAAAGTGAGAAGCAAAGGTGACTAAGCTTTCCGAGCGTAGAGAGAGCGAATGCCATAATCCGTAAAATCGATCTGTCTCCAACACTGGTCCAAGTTTTTAACCGAGCATAGTGGATTTATACAATATCTCCACCGGTTTAAACTGAGAGAATATTCAGATTGTGACTGCGACCCCGTAGTCTTAAGAACAATCCATCGCCACTTGCTCATAAAGGAGACTGGCGAGCTCCCATACATTTCCTGGCCCAGACTAAAATCCACGTTCAGATATGAAACTTCTGATACTTGTAGTTCTAAACCAGACTAACAAAAATGTCATACTAACTCTAAGTTAATCAAATAAAGTGGGGAGAAAAAAGATATTCACATTATTGTAAACAGTGAGCTTAGGTTTATAAAAATAAATTGTTTCTAAGTGAATAATTTACCTGCATTCTTCGAATCTCTGACATTAATAATCTGACAGAGCCAAAAAGAATTCATTCTCATTTTGAAAGACCCGCGTCTAGTAGTGGCCGGTGGTGGGTTAATGGTGGTGATGATGATGATGATTATGATGATGAAAATGATAACTTTATAGTTATTATTTAGTTTAAAATAATAATGAAATAAGATTAGAATCGACTTACAACAAAAAGTGAGAAAATACATACCGTATTTGTTGCTATGTTTAAAAAAATATTGCCATTCGAACGGTTTTTTTTATTGTATTTTATTTTTTATCCCCTTCTAAAAATATGGTACTTATTTACACAAAAAATTACGTGAACAATATCAATCCAAAATAAATCATTCCCGAATCTGAACGGTTTCTGGGTCATTTTTGTTAGAGCTGGGCCAATTTTGCACCATTTTCCTTTCCCGATCTTCTCCAGAATTTAGCCGTATCAGCCAATGCCACCACTTCCCAGAATTGCATATCCCAATAGCCATATCAGCCGATGCAACCCACGGCTAATTAATATTACCACCACAATATGTTGGCCTTCCCACGGGTAGAAAATCGCTTATGTTTCATTCTATTCAATACATCTATCAAAATACCTATGTCATAATCCGTTCTTAAAAGTAAATCTATTTTTAACACGCAGAACAATTAAGAGTACCTGCTGGAGGATGCCACGATTTTTATTGAGTCTGTCAAAGATTTAAATCGCTAGATGAGCCCTAAATATTCAAAAACTTTTCCTTTTTTGTCTTGTGTGGTACATGTTGTCACTATCTCTGTCATAAATAAAACTGCAGCACGCTGAGAGCACTAACTCAACATGTTTGTGGACGTTTTTGACGTGCGCTATGTAGCCTTAGAACCCATCTAGCGATTTAAATCTTTGGAGTCGATAGACTCCAACGATTGGACGATTGGTTGATGGAGTGAACTTCCACTTATACGTGCTTTCGCCGTGCTCGACGTTTCCAAAGACTAAGTATCTGCACAATTATGTGCTCGAGGTCCTCCCCAAAAGGTTGCTCTGACGTATGGAGTCCTTTCTGAATGAGATCTTGCTTCTCTACCTGTACAGAACGGTTCCTGTTTCCGACCGCGATGGCGGCGTGACTTCTATTGGGACATACCTATAGGTATATGATCACTGAGAGAAAGTTCATGGCAAACCAACTATTGCAAATGATTTTGTGCAGATGCACCGGAAACAGTCACAGATGTTATCGGAGATATGACAATTTCGTAAAATGAGATGGAACTTTAATGTGCTGAGATAATGGTCGAAATAGTGAAAATGGATCTGACTGCCGAGGTTTCCGCCACAGGCAAGTAGACCACTGAAACCATCGATTTCGTGATATCTGCCATGATAAATCCAAGTTTTCAAAGTTTGGGTATTTTTAAAGTAAGAAATATCTTATAATAAAATATATCTTATAATAAAATCTACACCAACCTTTACAACAGGAAGCGCCAAAACGAATATGCTGAGTATTTTCTTTGCCATCTTAATATTACAAATAATCATCAGGGGTGCTAATTTTGTGACAGAATACAACGATTTGAATTAACAAGTGACTGAGTCTACATGCGCTGTAGTGTACACAAGAAATTCCTATTGCCCGGAAGTTTTCAATACAAACAAAACAAACAAACAGCGAACTGCGGACTAGGCATACAGACTAACATCAAATACAGTCCGACAAGAACAACACAACTTACATAGCGATATACCGACAGAGCGAACTATCAATTAACAGTATCACAAGATTATTAGTTATAAGCGGCATTAGTTCCGATTTTGACCACTCGCCTTGACACACTGTAAGTATAAACTCAAATAACACAGTGAACTTCAAACTCAGAATAATGAGCACCCATCGAAACAAAGGCTTAAATAAAACGAAGGATACATAATATATGATATTCAATTTTTTAAATCAGTAGCACTACTAATATCCCCAAAACTATTTAATAGTGCTTTGAAAGACCTCTTCAAAACTCTGGACTGAAAAGGACGTGGTCTTAATATCAATGGCGAATACATCTCACACCTACGGTTTGCTGATGACGTGGTGATCTTCGCGGAGACCCCTCAAGACCTTGAAGAGATGCTAAACAGCCTTAGTCGTTCTTCCAGACAGGTCGGCCTCGGGATAAACCTTGACAAAACTAAAGTCATGTTTAATCAACACGTTGTACCGGGGCCGGTGATAGTCAACAATGTTGGCATCGAAGTTGTTTCCCAATACAATTATCTTAGTCAGAACATACAGTTAGGTAGAAACAATTTCGATGAACAACAGAAGAATACGGCTGGGTTGGGCAGCTTTCGGTAAACTCAGTCAAGTCTTCTCTTCGTCAATTCCTCAATGCCTGAAAACTAAAGTATTTAACCAGTGCGTCCTGCCTGTGATGCAAAAAAAAAGTTTTTTTTTTGTATCCGATGACCATGGGCCCAGTGTTTCAAACGCAAGCGCCGCAAAATCATAATCCTTACAAATTAATGAGTATTTGCGGCGCTTAAGCGTTTGTGCGGATTCAGCAGCTGCACCGCCCCTTTGGGACGTGCTAAATATTAAATATTCTAAATCATCAATACATATAATAAATCTGTAGAGGTCGAATTTCTGTACAAATAAAAAAAATGCTAAAAACGGAGTCAGGGGGATGTACTCGTAAGAAGTGAAATAGAACTAATTTAATTTTTTTTCAAATTTTTTGTTTCTCTGTTTGTCTGTTTGTCTGTCTGTTTGTACGGGCTAATCTTTGGAACGGCTGGACCGATTCCAATGAAATTTTGTGTGGTGGTAGCTTATGTCCCTGGTCAACATATAGGACACTTTTCATCCCGGTAAAATAAAGAGTTCCCGTGGGGTAGTTAAAAAACTGCCTTTTAAACAAAATATATATATAGTAAAACTTATTAATCCAATCGAGTTCCCGCGGGAAAGAAAACATTACAAAAACAGTAATTAGCAGGCGTCTTTCAAGTAACGGATTTAAATGAAATTTTATGATCCTACTTTATATATATGCCCGGTCAACATTTAAGATACTTTTCATCCTGAAAAATTTGAGAGCACCCGTGGGATGTTTAAAAAAACCTATAGCTACTTATCTACGTAGAACAATCAAAACGGGGTTGAAATATCGACAGTTTAAATCGTCCTTTTGATCGTGCAACTAGGTATAACTATACAAGCTCCTTCTCATCGACTCCGTCGCAGGCCATTTGGTCAAACGCGGTCGCCGGAATTTTTCCGCCGCCTGGATTGACTATAAAAAGGCGTTCGACTCGGTGCCTCATTCATGGCTCCTGAGGGTCCTCGAGCTGTATAAAGTTGACAGTGCAGTTCGAGACTTCCTCGGAGAATGTATGGGGCAATAGAGCACGATCCTTTGTCTCCATGGCGAGCGGCTGGCGGCTGCGGATGACCGAATCAGGATACGGCGGGGTATCTTTCAGGGCGATTGTTTGAGTCCGCTTTGGTTTTGCCTGGCTCTGAACCCCCTTAGCACGTTGCTGGAGGGTTCCGGGACAGGCTTTCAGTTCAGGAGAGGAGGGCCGAAGTTACCTCACCTTCTCTACATGGATGACCTCAAACTGATGGCACCCAGCGCTTCCCGTCTGCAAGAATTGTTGAACATCACCACTGAGTTCAGCAGTTCCATTAGAATGGAACTCGGGGTGGACAAGTGTGCGGTCCTGCATGTGGAGCGGGGACGGGTCGCTCGCTCGGCTGAGATCAATCTCGAGCCGTCGAGATCAAAACCCTCTCCGAGGCTGAGTCATACCGGTATCTGGGCATGTCACAATCAATAGGGGTTCAGGAGGCGGATGTGAAACAGTCTGTTTGCGAGGTCTTTTTTCGGCGCCTGGCAAAGATCTGTAAAAGTTATTTGTCGGGTGCCAATAAGGTCCGAGCCTATAACGGCTGGGTCATGCCCGTTCTCATGTACACCTTTGGCGTGCTCAGATGGACTCAAACCGAACTAGACGCCCTGGATAGAAAGGTCCGCACAACTATGACTGCCCATCGCATGCACCACCCAAAGTCGTCTGTCATGAGGCTGTATATCCCCCGAAAGTGTGGTGGTCGAGGCATGCTCAACGTCAAGACCATGCACAATCGGGAGATATCCAGCCTCAGAGCATACTTTGAGACGAAAAGGGAGTCTCCGGTGCATCGGGAAGTCATAGAATGTGATAAAGGACTTACTCCCCTATCTTTGGCCAACACCGAGTGGCGGGGACCGCCTGTGCTTGGCACCTCTGACCGGGAGTCCGTATGGAAGGGGAAGGAGCTGCACGGACGCTTTTTAAGGCTCTTCATGAGCCCCACGTGGATAGAAAAGCGTCCGTGCAGTGGCTGCGTTTCGGGGACCTCTTTGGGGAAACCGAGGGTTTTGTCCGTGCAATACAAGATCAGGTGGTTAAGACGCGGAACTATCGAAAGTACATTCTGAAGGATGGCACTCACGACATTTGTCGAGCCTGTCGCCATCCCGGTGAGTCACTCAGACATGTGCTTTCGGGGTGTTCGGCACTTGCCAACACTGAGTATTTGCACAGGCACAACCAAGCAGCCAAAATCCTCCACCAAGAGCTTGCTCTGAAGTACGGACTCCTGGATGAGAGGGTGCCCTATTATAGGTACACGCCGGTTCCTGTCCTCGAGCGCGGCGGCGTCCGGCTCTATTGGGACCGGTCAATCATCACGGACAGGACGATCTTGGCTAACAAGCCTCATATCGTGGTGATGGACCGGGCACAGTCGCGGGTGTTTTTGGTGGACATCACGATCCCGTATGACGAGAACCTCGTGAGAGCTGAGACGGAGAAAAGCGAAAGTATCTGGATCTGGCTCACGAGGTTTCCGCCATGTGGCACCTGGAGTCCACTGAAACCATTCCAATCGTGATATCTGCTAATGGTTTAATCCCAGTCAGCCTGGCTCACCATCTGCGGCGACTGGGTTTCCGTGGCAGTTCACTTGCGGCCAGGATGCAGAAGGCGGTGGTGCTCGACTCGGCTAGGATAGTCCGTCGGTTTCTTAGCCTGTCGCCCTGACCCCCGACCGTCTTGTCTCCCCTGCCGGGGTGTAGTCCTCCGCCCGGTACATATATGTATGTGTGTAACATTTATGTATGTCTATTTAATCTATGCGTATTTAAGTAAGTTTATTATACGTCTTTGGTTTTTATATATATTTATCATGTGCCGGGTGTGAGAGTTCATTTAAAT
This sequence comes from Coenonympha glycerion, assembly GCA_963855885.1. Classification (NCBI taxonomy): domain Eukaryota; kingdom Metazoa; phylum Arthropoda; class Insecta; order Lepidoptera; family Nymphalidae; genus Coenonympha; species Coenonympha glycerion. The sequence continues at coordinate 13,074,368 of OY979626.1, read as the reverse complement.
TTAGGTCATTTAATTTCCATTACGATGGAATTTGGTGTGGACAAATGTGCGGTCATTCATGTAAAGCGAGGGAGGATTGTGGAATCTGAGGGGGTTGAGCTCTCGGATTCCATATACCTCAGATCGCTCTCCTCAACTGAAACCTACAAATACCTGGGCATGGCGGAGGCGTTAGGTATCAGAGAGGCCGACATGAGGCAGTCGGTGAGGGAGCGTTTCCTTGGCCGTCTGTGGAAAGTACTGAAAAGCCTTTTGTCGGGAGGCAATAAGGTGCGCGCCTTCAACGGTTGGGTCATGCCGGTCTTAATGTATTCCTTCGGCATAATCAGGTGGACTCAGACTGAGCTTGACGCCCTGGACAGACAAGTTCGTGCGCTGCTGACCGCATATCGGATGCATCACCCGCGCTCCTCGGTGATGAGGCTGTACATTCCGCGGAAGTGTGGAGGAAGAGGCCTTTTGAATGCCAAAACCCTCCACAACCGCGAGGTATGCAGTCTCAGGGAGTACTTTCTCCACGCCAAGACGGAGATGCACCGCGATGTGGTCGCAGTGGACAGGGGTCTGACGCCGCTCTCCTTGGCTAACGAGAACTGGCGCATACCTGTGGTGCTCAGTACCAATGACCTCAGGGTTGTATGGCAAGGTAAGGAGCTTCACGGACGCTTTTATCGGGCCCTCCACGGGCCTGATGTTGACTTTGAAGCGTCCGTGGCCTGGCTGCGCTTTGGTGACCTCTTTGGGGAAACCGAAGGGTTTGTATGTGCAATTATGGACGAGGTCATGATGACGAACAATTACAGAAAATACATTGTGAAGGATGGAACGGTAGACATATGTCGGGCATGTCGCCGTCCTGGAGAAACTATCCGTCACATTGTTTCTGGTTGTTCTCATCTAGCTAACGGCGAATACTTACACAGACATAACCAAGTGGCCAGGATTATCCACCAGCAACTTGCCTTGAAATACAATCTTGTGGAATCGGAGGTACCGTACTACAAGTATGTGCCCGACCCAGTTCTTGAAAATGGTCATATCACACTGTACTGGGATCGGTCTATCATTACAGACAGGACTATTGTAGCCAATAAGCCTGACATAGTGGTGATAGATCGATCAGAGCGCCGTGCAATGATTGTTGATGTTGCTGTTCCGCATGACGAGAACCTCGTGAAAGCTGAGAAAGAGAAACTCACCAAGTATCTCGACTTGGCGCACGAGGTTGTCGCTATGTGGAATGTAGACTCAGCAATCATTGTACCGATAGTCATTACAGCTAATGGTCTTATAGCCAAGAGCCTCGACCAACATCTTTCGAGGCTCTCGTTGGGTAGCTGGGTCATGGGCCAGATCCAGAAGGCTGTACTCCTGGACACGGCTCGCATCGTCAGGAGGTTCCTCTCTCTGGGGCCCTGACCGCCGGTTGCTTGGACCCTGTTTTTTATATTTTTAAATGTTTTTTTTTTTAAGTTTTATAATGAAATATTTAAAAATGTAAAAAATATGATGATTGAAGAATGTAAAGAATAATAATAATAGGTAAATTGTGTGAAAGAAGATAGCACGTTGACAGGAGAGATTGGAAGAAGACTCCTTTACGGGTCCATCGAACCCAGGGACCACTTATTTATTTTGGGAAAAAATAAGAAATTCCACGGGAAACATTTTTGTAAAAAAAACGAACTGCACGCGGGCGGAGCCGCGGGCAACAGCTAGTAAATAATTATTTTTTACCGATACATTAAAACAAAAATTACAATTATATCCATCGTAGTTTTCGATCGAAATTATAAAAAATGGAGGTTTTAGAGCAATTTTTGGGAGAACTTTTGGGCGAGAAATTTTTATCCAATCGTGTTTCTGAAGTAACACAAAATATGCTGTTTTTATCCCAGAAAATCCATGATTCCCACGGGATTTGTAAAACCCCGAAATTCACGCGGGCGAAGCCGCGGGCAGAAGCTAGTATTCTAATATATTATAAAATATAATCCTAAATATACTGTGAAAATTTTAAGTATTGAATGATTTTACGTTTGGTGGCCAGTAAATAATAGGTAGGTAGGTATATAAAATATATATTAAACACTGCCATAAATGCCAAGAAAACAGATGAAACTGACCAAAACTTCCAGTTTTCTCATGGTCCATTCCAGATTAAACCAGGGAAAGAATTCACGTAGATTTTGCGGGGCCTCTTGAAAACAAACAATGACTCGTATTACAGGATGCGTTGTCAAAATGGGTGGAAATAAAACCTATGAAATATATCAATACAGTCCAACTCTATGATAAATTAGATGACATTTTTATGACATTTGGATCCCCAAGAATAATTTTTTAAAACTTTTTGTGAAGTTAGAGGGAATTACACACAATCAGCTCATTATCCACGAACAAATGAATTAGCTGAACGCATGGTACGCACTTTTAAAACAAGAATGGCTGGCTACTAGCAGTGAAGACCAGATCGCGTTGAAATTTCAGTTGCGGTCACGTAGTCAGGGACGGCGAGTGCGATGATGTAAACAACGATGGGTCTATGTCCATAGAACGTGGCGGTGAGCGCGAGCAAGCACGATGAGCTCATCGAACAACTACGAGAACGGTTCGCTACTGCTCCGCGTGTGGGCTCAAGTACCGTTGTGACGGCGGATCCACGGTCTACGTCTGGCCAACGTGCCCGCGCTGCTCCGACCTCTTTGTACTAGGGCTAGAACGCCATGCGCGATTACTTCAGGCCGTTCGGAGAGCTGCTCCAGGTGCAGGCGAAGCAACGCGACCAGAGATCTGCCACGTGTCCTGACGTCGGCATAAGAGTACACCGCTTCCTCGCCGCTGGCTGACGGTCGCCCACCGTGACATCACAGGCGGGTACGACCTCGCAGAGCGGCGGGTTACAAGCCATCACCGGATCTACCTGCACTCCGCTGCGCTCGCTGATCACTCGCAAACGCACGCGGGCTCGAATCGCAGCGCGGTGGAGTCGCAGGCTGCGTTGCTATCATTGAGAGGGGCCATCGGCCCGATCAATATACCCGAGACCCGGGGATGAGTCACCAAGTTCAATCGTGTCCATACCAATGTGTCCAGAGATATTGAAGGAGCTGCAGACGAAGCGACGAGCGCACAGCGCTCAGCAAGGACTTCGCCTTCGCCAAATTATATTGTTCATTGCAAGCCCCATCACATCCAGATTGTGACGAAGCGACACGCGCACGGGGCTTACTTGGGACACTCGTGACTATTTTGACTACACGCGAGTACTTCACCACGTTCAGCGAGCTGCTCATAGTGCAGGCGAAGCGACGCGCGCACAGGGCTCAGCAAGGACTTCGGCTTCGCTAGATTATATTGTTCATTGCAAGCCCCATCACATCCAGATTGTGACGAAGCGACGCGCGCACGGGGCTCACTTGGGACACTCGTGAATATTTTGATTACACGCGAGTACTTTACCACGTTTAGCGAGCTGCTCATAGTGCAGGCGAAGCGACGCGCACACAAGGCTTAGCAAAGACTTCGGCTTCGCTAGATTATATTGTTCATTGCAAGCCCCATCACATCCAGATTGTGACGAAGCGACGCGCGCACGGGGCTTACTGGGACACTCGTGACTATTTTGATTACACGCGAGTACTTCAACACGTTCAGCGAGCTGCTCATAGTGCAGGCGAACCGACGCGCGCACAAGGCTCAGTAAGGACTTCGGCTATGCTAGATTATTGTTCATTGCAAGCCCCATCACATCCAGATTGTGACGAAGCGACGCGCGCACGGGGCTGACATGGGACACTCGTGACTATTTTGATTACGGGCGAGTACTTCACCTCGTTCAGCGAGCTGCTCATAGTGCAGGTAAAGCGACGCGCGCACAAGGCTCAGCAAGGACTTCGGCTTCGCTAGATTATATTGTTTATTGCAAGCCCCATCACATCCAGATTGTGACGAAGCGACGCGCGCACGGGGCTTACTTGGGACACTCGTGCCTATTTTGATTACACGCGAGTACTTCACCACGTTCAGCGAGCTGCTCATAGTGCAAGCGAAGCGACGCGCGCACAAGGCTCAGCAAGGACTTCGGCTTCGCTAGATTATATTGTTCATTGTAAGCCCCATCACATCCAGATTGTGACGAAGCGACGCGCGCACGGGGCTTACTTGGGACACTCGTGACTATTTTGATTACGCGCGAGTACTTCAGCCTGTTCGGGGAGCTGCTGCGGGGTGCAGGCGAAGCGACGCGCGCACAGCGCTCAGCAAGGACTTTGGCTTTGCCAAGTTGGCGGAGTGCGAGGCGCAGCTGACCCTACCTCAAGTGCGAGTGACATTTCCTTGTTGATGACTCGCAGATTTTATATCAGACTGTCTAATTTAGAGTCGAGTGGACTCGCCAGCTTATTCCATGGGCGACGGCTGATGTCGTGTCCAAAAAGTTAGTTCACGCGTCAGGTGGCCAGAAAAATGGCGCTTTCTTAGCCCAATGGCTAAGCCTGGCTATACACAGCGAGGCAATAGCGCCAGTGTTTTGGGAGACGTACTCGGCTGCCGTCGTGCGCACACGTTTTGTGCCAGCGTTCGCGCCCGTCAGTTGCGGTTAGCAGCGACTGCCTCGACTGAAACTCAATTGCCTCCACGGCTGGTGTCGGCGACTAGCTACGCGCGAGTACTTCAGCCCGTTCGGGGAGCTGCTGCGGGGTGCAGGCGAAGCGACGCGCGCACAGGGCTCAGCAAGGACTTCGGCTTTGCCAATTTGGCGGAGTGCGAGGCGCAGCTGACCCTACCTCAAGTGCGAGTGACATTTCCTTGTTGATGACTCGCAGATTTTATATCAGACTGTCTAATTTAGATCGAGTAGACTCGCCAGTTTATTCCCTGGGCGACGGCTGTCGTGGCTGATGTCGTATCCAATAAGTTAGTTCACGTGTAAGGTGACCAAAAAGCCTGGCTTTACACAGCGAGGCAATAGCGCCAGTGTTTTGGGAGACGTACTTGGCTGCCGTCGTGCCCACACGTTTTATGCCGGCGTCCGGCCCGTCAGTTTCTTTTAAGAAAGAAAAAAACGGAGAAGAAAAAGAAATACCAGCACGCGTAAATAACAGTTGTAGTTACTACGCAACTCCGGATCCCGAAAGATTTTCAAGCTTTAAACGACTGTTGAGAACTATGGGAGTACTGCAGTTTATCAAACTATTTAGGACGAAAAGCAAGATCTACATCTCAAGACAACTTGATCCTGCCTGGAAGAAAAATAAGAAATCAGAATACAAGAAAGCTCGAAATAAGCATTCACGTCAAGAGAACATAGTAAAAAGAAAGTTGATTCCTATTGATCCAAAATAGCTTGAACAAGCAGAATTGCTACTTCTGAGGAAAAGTAAAGCCGAAAGTTTGAATGAGAAACTTAGAACAGGGCAGGATATTACCAAACAGCAGCAAGCTGAAGAAACTACAGCCGTAGTACAGGTCCCGTGGTGCAATACATACCGCTCAAAACCTCAAGTACTACCGATTGGAGATTTTCCACCTGAGAGAATTCGTCACGGGGCACCCACCATTCACGTGCTCAGTGGATTGTTTTGAGCCCATGATAGTAACAGTGGGCCGAATACACAAGAAAAGATAGGGAGCACTCTTTACGTGCTTGACAGTAAAAGTAATGCACATTGAGATGGTTCATTCTGTCTACCAGCTCTATGATCATGGCATTACGAAAATTCGCTGCACAAACATCAATGCCGAAGGTTCTGTACAGCGACTATGTCACGAATAGAGGGAGTGTTGTGAGCTTGTGTCTAATAGAAATACGAGTTTCAACACAAGAATTCGTCTCACTTGAAACTAATTACGTGGCGCAGAATGTAAACGAGCTGTGCACTCTTGGCCTCTTGTATACATCTAGCTATTGAAGAGTCGCTGCAATTAAAACTGAGCACATCTACTCGAAAATATCTGCTAACGAATTAGTGTCAACCTAAAACGGAGGAGATGGTAAAATATAAATATATTTTATGCATGATCTCTTTGGCAATTCTCTTTATGGGAAGAACCGTCATGTTCATTTTTTATGGTAAGTCTGTTACCTAGACTTGAAAATGAACATTATATTTCATTTATAAACTTGAAACGATTTCACCAATAAAAAATAATCATAATCATTATACAAAATTACATATAAAAAATTGCTAGTCGTTGTGTTTAGACGTGTTGCGTTCCGGTAACCCTGTGACGTTAAGATACTGGAAGATTTGGAGTTGTAAACAACTTGTAAGGGAAATGTCAGGAAAATATTTCGAGAAATAAGACTCCAAACACAAGCAGTTGCCTCAAGTCGGGCTAATTTTTTAGTTGTAGTAATAAACGACATTTAAATATGAGCATCAACTATTCTCGTAACTTATTCACGAAGTATTTGAGTCTCATAATATTAAAACAGAAAGGAAATAAAAATACCACCAAACTGTAGTTGTTGTTGTAACAAAAACAGTGCATCGTAGTTGTAAATTTTTGCATTAAGGCAAAAGCGCCGAGTCTGCCGGCGAAATTCAAAATTATTGTAGTTTTTTGCAATTTGTTCGCTAATTAGAGATAATGGGCTTATGGTATTCAAATTGCGGGAACGGCAGTTACTCGGATTATTAGTTAATTAAGGATATCTTTAATACTTCTTTCGCGGTCCATGACAAATGCAGTCAAAAAGAAACTGAGAGTTTCTCAAGAAACAGAAGACCGCAATACTAGACTGGCGTGACCGAGTATCCCTTATACCTTCTCAACAAGCTCCAAAATTGGCAAGTAAATATCGATTTAGTGACAACATCTGACATAGGGGGCTTTCTTCTTGACAAACAAGAAGTACAAACATTTACGAGGATATCAATAAGGGAGTATAATACTAAGATAGCGATTGGAGTCGAAAATCAAACAAGAGTTTAATAAATTCACTAAGCGGACAAAAAAAAGTATTCAATTACTCATATCGGAGCTGCTCAGACCCACGGTGAGTAGCGACCACGCGCCTAGCCATGTGACGTAGTTGACAAGCAGGCGGCGGAGCTGCGCAAACTCATATCGGAGCTGCTCAGACCCACGGTGAGTAGCGACCACGCGCCTAGCCATGTGACGTAGTTGAAAAGCAGGCGGAGGAGCTGCGCAAACTCATATGGGAGCTGCTCAGAACCACGGTGAGTAGCGACCACGCGCCTAGCCATGTGACGTAGTTGACAAGCAGGCGGAGGAGCTGCGCAAACTCATATCGGAGCTGCTCAGACCCACAGTGAGTAGCGACCACGCGCCTAGCCATGTGACATAGTTGACAAGCAGGCGGAGGAGCTGCGCAAACTCATATGGGAGCTGCTCAGACCCACGGTGAGTAGCGACCACGCGCCTAGCCATGTGACGTAGTTGACAAGCAGGCGGAGGAGCTGCGCAAACTCATATCGGAGCTGCTCAGACCCACGGTGAGTAGCGACCACGCGCCTAGCCATGCGACGTAGTTGACAAGCAGGCGGAGGAGCTGCGCAAACTCATATCGGAGCTGCTCAGACCCACGGTGAGTAGCGACCACGTGCCTAGCCATGTGACGTAGTTGACAAGCAGGCGGAGGAGCTGCGCAAACTCATATCGGAGCTGCTCAGACCCACGGTGAGTAGCGACCACGCGCCTAGCCATGCGACGTAGTTGACAAGCAGGCGGAGGAGCTCCGCAAACTCATTTATGCAGTTTTATTGTAACATTTTAATAAAAATAAAAAAAATTATTAATAAGCTCTAAAATCGTCAAAATATCCGAATGAAATAAACAATCTGGGTACACTAACACAGACTGTAGAACCGAAGCCTGTAATAGAACAATCTAACAAGGTTTTAAAAACTTAGTCTAGTAACAGAATATAAGACGGAAACACTAAAACTCGTACACAAAGCTGGAAAGATATTTGTACCAATCAAGGTAGAGAATCTATGTGGGATACATAGTTTGTGTTATTTTATTAATTAGAATCAGCATTCCTTATGTCTCCTTTCAAGTGTGTACAAGCTTTTCACCTCAACTCTCCAAAGCAGGCTATCCTCAGAGATTGATGAACAACCAACTGTTTGAACAAGCAGGCTTTCGAGCTGTCTTCTCCACAACAGACCACATTCATGTTATTTAACAAGTCATAGAAAAATATAAAGAGGTCAACAAACAACTAACTAGCAAGGTAGCTTTTGATACGATCTCACATGACTCCATATGGGAAGCCTAGGATAGATGCCGAATTCAAAGAAAATTCATAAAAGTATAACTTAACCTCTATTAAAAGTAAAACCTCTACTACGGAAGAACCAGCAGAGTAAAACTGGAAAAAAGAGGATCCAATGCACCAATTCTCAGAGGAGTACGACAAGGAGATCCTCTTTCGCTGGCTAACACATGGAATAAGAGTAAATGGGAATATACTAACTCACCGCCGAAAAAGTCGGGCTCAATCAATCAATTCAATCAATCAATTTATTTTATTTTCCCAATCACATATAATTACATTACATTTTAATATTATATATTAAAACAGTAAAAAGTGAGGGAACTGGTGCTTGAGCTAGGTGAGAAACCTGTGTTTCAAGTCACCAGGCCCTTTCCCGAATATTTTGACACATACAAAACAATACGGTTTTACACTACGTAGAGTAATTGGTATAGACTATTTGCATGCATTATTATTATTTTATCATATTTATTTATTAATTTTTATGATATAGATTTATTTAACATTTCAAATTAGGATTCATGATTACTAAGTAAATAGTTTGGTCCCTGTTTTAGTTAAAGTGTGTGTTTGCGTGTGTGTGTGTATGTGTGTGTGTGCGCGTGTGCGTGTGTGTGTGTGTGTGTGTGTGTGTGTGTGTGTGTGTGTGTGTGTGTGTGTGTGTTTGTGTGGGTGAGTGTCTATGGGGGTGTATATATGTATATGTATGTGTGATGAGGCGCGTGTTAATGTATGGTTAGTATGTGTATAAGTAATAACAAAAATAAATCTCCATTTGAGATTGTATGTGTGTGTGTTCTGTTTTATGTACCTATGCTACTTCAGTATTTTAATAAGATTCTCCGTTTCATCGTAGTCTAGTTCTATTAACCAATCAAATATACGCTTTTTGCACTCGTGTCTATTTATGCCATTTATATTTAGTTTTTTATTAGCCTTATTGTACAGATAGCTGCCTAAAAAGCACGGAAAATTATGTGCGAACGATTTTTTGAATTTGTTTGTGGAAAATACTTTGTAGTTGCGTTTCGTATCCGTTTTATCAGTCTTGCGTTTATTTTGAGTATGAAATCTCATTATAAGTTGCTGAATAAATAATTTTCGTACTGACAGAACCTTAGTCTCTTTATACAATTGTGCAGTAGGGTATTGGTATGGTAGAAAGCGGCTTACTTTTAGTAGTAGTCTTTGTGCTCTTTCGAGCTGGATCATGTGTGTCTTAGCTACCCCATCCCAAGTATCAATACCGTACATCAATAACGATTGACATAGCGATGTGTATATAGTTTTAATCAGTTTAGGATCTGCTACTTCTCTTATGTTTTTAAAAATGGCAATTAATTTTCTTATTCTAGTTGTAAGTGTTTTAATATGCTCTTTAAAGTTTAGATTTTTATCTACGGTTATACCTAAATATCTCACATGAGGTGCTCTTTCCAGTTTCGGACACTGGCATGTTTGGTCATCGCATAGACCAGAATGCGCAAATATTTGATAGGTGTCTGGTAGTGGTTGGCCCTTGTCAGTCAGCGAGAATGTTATAAATTTTGTTTTATCTGCATTTAAACTTAAACGGTTTTGTCTCAGCCAATGAGAAACGTTATCAAAATCTTTTTGGGCTTGAGAAAACACATCCTCCCACGTTTTTCCCCAAATTATTAAAGCTGTATCGTCAGCAAAGCTCATAATTTTTCCATTTGTCATTTTTAATCTGCAGAGCTGATTTATGTATATAAGAAAGAGGGTTGGAGCCAGAATGCTTCCTTGCGGAACACCGTGAGTGATTGGAAGAGCCTCACTGATGACATTTCCTATCCTGACTGATTGGTATCTTTTTGTCAAGTAGCTCTTTAGCAGTTGGAGCTGCTTTCCTCTTATACCAACTTGTTCGAGCTTAAGTAGAAGTAGAGGTGTCGAAACGGTGTCGAACGCCTTGGCGAGATCTAAGAAGATCGCCAAGCATTTTTCACCATTATCAACATGACGAACGATACAATCAACAAGATCATAAACAGCATCTGTCGCTGACTTTTGCTTCCGAAATCCATACTGATTTTTTGCAAGTAAGTTATTTGCTTCAAGATATTTAATCAGTTGCTTGTTTATAATCCGTTCCAATATTTTTGAGACGGTGGGAAGTATTGATATCGGACGGTAGTTTGACATTAAGTGTTTATCACCTTGTTTGAAAATGGGTGTTACAACAGATTTTTTAAAAACATCCGGAAAAATTCCAGAGTCAAAGGATAAATTACAGATGTGAACCAGAATACCTGCAAGTGATTCTTTATTTTGTTTAAGAATTTTAGCTGATATACCATCCCACCCAACTGAGTTTGTATTTTTGAGAGAGTTAATGATTGATATTACTTCTTTTATATCGGTGTCTAACAGTACAAATGAATTTAGAGGGGAGTGTGATGCGTGGTAGTTGCAGTTTATTTGGGAATTATTTTCCACATTAATAGCAAATTTATCCGCTAACATTTGGCCTGTATTAACAAAATAATCATTTATCTGATTTACTGATGCAATCGGAGAATTTGATATGCTAAGTAGATTGTGTGAAGTAACTTTTTTATTTTTAAAATATGTAACAGAGTTTATTATATCCCATGTTCTTTTAATACTATTTGCATTTTTCAATTCATCTCTAAAGTGTTGATTTTTTAATTTTTTGAGAATTTTAGAACAAAAATTTCTATACCTTTTGAATATTGTGTTTACAGTTGAATTTTCTGGGTCCTTTTTTGCTTTAGCGTGAAGCTTATCCCTATGTCTAAGGCAGCGTAGAAGGCCCGGGGTTATCCAGGGCTTAAGCGGAGTTTTACGGCGTGAGAGCTTTATTTGTGAACAGTTATTATTTATTATGGTTTTTAACTCGTTGACAAAACGTTCTACTGCCTCATCTGTATTTTTACAGTTAATTATACTTCGAAAGTCATGATCTTTTATTTCGTTTTGGATGTTTATAAAGTTGTATTTTGTTATGTAGGTAGGACCCGATAATGAAGGTGCTTTTTTAATTTCTAAAGAGAGCAGTACCGTGTCGTGGTCTGTTAATGAATTTTCGATAATTAAGGCGGTAGATGTATAGGTTGTCCTAGCAAAAACGTGATCCAGACAGTTATCGAGCCTAGTAGCCAGTGTGTGTACTGGAAGTAGACCAAAAGATGACATTAGATCAAGATAGGTGGGGGCGCGTGAGTCTGAGTTGTTTGTTTTAATGTCTATATTTATGTCTCCAACGATAAATATATGTTTAGTTTTAATTGAGTTTAGAAGGGAAGTTAACGATTGTAAGAATATACTGGTATCTCTATTTGAGGGAGATCTATATATCGAAATTAGTGTAATATGGTTATTTAAGGTGGTAACGAGACAGTTTGCCTCGGGAAAATGTGGCTCGTATGTATTACAGCATATATAGTCCTTCGTGTAAATAACTACACCATCGTTTTGTTTCTTACAATTTTCTGTAAAATTATGCGTATAGTTGTCGAGGTGTGGAATTACCCTGTTACAAGATAACCAGCATTCAGTGAAAACAATAATATCGGGTTCTAAACTCATTCTCTCTAAAAGCGCCTGAAATCCCGCTATATTGTGTGATATACTGCGTATATTTTGAATGGCGATGTTAACGGTTTTATTATTAGATTTTATGTGCAAGAGGCAATCCTCTGGAGTGCATTTTAGAGAGTTAAATAAATTGATTTCATCAAGATAACTTACCGTTTCTTCTACACATTCCATTTAAGAATTAAGTAAGAACATATAGAATGGACATTAGTTAATAATGAATCAAGATAAAACCAAGCTAATGACAAATAGCAAACTAAAAACATCAGATTATGTGGCAAGTCATAGCCAGCATACGTTAACAGTTATATTTATCTTGGCAAACAAATGTCATTTAGTAACAAATATCCCAAAAAGAGGTCACCCAAGGAACCGATGGATCGACGAAATAGTTTCAGAAGCAGGAACAAACTGGAGGAGAAAAGCAAAAAACAGAAAAACATGGAGTAAGCTATAAGAGGCCTATAGAGTGGGTTTCCAGTAATATAGATAATGCAATTCTAATTACTTAAATAGTTGTAAGAGAAATTAATGTTATTTAGGAATCATTGATAGGCTTCCTCATGTCAACGGTTTTTACAAGTTCAAAAGTAATTTCATATAATATTCTATCATCAATAATAATAACAGCGAGGACAGAACGTTAACAATCTGACAATGAACTTCGACGATAAAGTTGATGCAAATGATAAGAATAAAGGCAAACGATACGAGTAGAATGTGATAAACAAAATAAATTTTATTGTTGCGTTGTTCGGAAACGAAATCCACGTTCGAAACAGAAATCCACGTTTTTTCTTTGCGCCACTCAGTTTACTAAATGGAAAACTTAAAATATCACTTAACCACTTAATCCACTTGAAGTAAATTGGGAAGGTGAAAAATCTTGAAAGTTGAGTGGAACAAATCGACAAACACGCATAGACTGCTGCGTTACATTAGTCAACCGGCAAAATAATGAAGGGATTTAAAATCGAAACATTACCTGTAGTGAAACGTGGATCTTGTACGATAATCGGAAATGCTTATTGCAATGGCTGAACCCTGGCGAACCAGCCAAATCCTACCCCAAGCGAAAATTGACTCAAAAAACTTGGGAGCGTTTGGTGAAACAATTGGATAACAGATAAAAAGAAATTACTTAGTTTAACTTTTTCAGCTGTGTTGGAGTAAAACTGAATATTATTTTTCTGTGAGAGTTGGTCTTACTTAAATAGACTGTTGTGTTGACTGTGAAGATATGAGATTATTCTACACCTGTTAATTATACTGAAATCTAATATAACCAATTATTTCGTATTTCCAAAAGCGTATCCTCAGAGGTGCTCGCATTTCAGTTGCCACAGCTTTGTCACACGCCATCAAAGGTGTAGTAACAAACAACACAAAGCGAACCTGGGGTCATTTACTTTACTTTTCGACTGCTGTACTTCACGTTTGCTCAGACTTAAACAATAAAAGATCTTTAACGACTCTTATAAAAGGAAACTGTATGAAGTACAGGGCACTCGAAGGGCTGTCTTCTTTTTCAAATATTTTCTTGGACTACTACAAAAAATCAAAATTCATAAATGCAAGGCCATCTTCTGGGTCCTCTATAAACAAGTGGAAAGCAGAATCAGTGATGGTGACATAAAAGGGGCAGGACGTATCCTCTTTTCCAGTGATACAATGGCGCCAGTAAGCCCAGAAACTCTTTCGATCCTAGAGGAGAAACATCCATCGCCAGCAACAGACCTAACGCTCCCTGCAGCGCTGTTGGGCACGATGAAGGTATTGAGGCGACAGCATTGAAGATTTCAGCAGCCGTCACGTCTTTCCAAAGTGGATCCACCGGTGGCTTAGATGCCCTGACACCACAACATCTAAAGAAATTGTTGTCTGGTACAAGTGGCGAAGCCGGCGAGACTCTACTGAAAGACCTGACCGGCTTTGATTAATCTAATGCTTTCGGGGCGGGTAAACAATGACGTCATTGACATTCTTTACGGCGCTAATTTATGAGCTCTTAAAAAAAGGACGGTGGTATAAGACCGATCGCCGTTAACATGACATATCGGCGCCTCGCGGTTAAAATATGTTGCAAGAAAGTTGCACCGGCTCTAACTAACATTTTTCAACCATTACAGTTAGGTTTTGGTTCGCGAGGTGGCTGTGAAGCCGCCGTCCATTCAGTCCGTTCTTTTTTGTCTCAAAATTCTGGAGACCTGCTGTTGAAAGTGGATGTTAAAAATGCTTTCAATTCAGTCGACAGGGGCGCCCTACTAACGCAAGACAAGACCAAAATTCCAAATTTATTTTGTTATCTTTGTCAATGTTAGGGTTTATCTTCCAAATTAACTTTTCGTGGCTATTAAATAATTTCCGCTGTAGGTTGTCAACAAGGTGACCCTCTTGGCCCTGCTCTATTCTCATTAGCAATTCATCCAATCATCCAACGCCTTAAATCAAAACTTAATGTTTGGTATTTGGATGATGGGACTTTAGGTGGTGACGCCAGTACCTTAAATACAGTGACCTACACTTTTTGATATCAGAATTTAAAACAATTGGTTTAGATTTAAATTTTTCAAACCTCAGAAATAAGCTATATGGACGAAGCCAGGGACGCTTGGATAGCAGCATGCCCAAACTCAGACCTCCCAAAAATTCCATCTTCTCAGCGGCTGTGGGATGAGCCGATCTGTGAGCAAGTACGGAATCGTCTCTTAAATACGTGCTCAAGCTCTGCAGATCGTGCTCGTCTTTTAGACGTTGCTCAGTGGGAATCGGGTTTGTGGCACTTTCATTGATTCCTCCACTTTTTGAATAGGCCGCCCTTCGTTTGGGCGCACCTTGCTGTGAACTACACCGCTGTCACTGTGGCGTTGTCACTTTTGGGGTCGAGACTATAGGACCGTGGGGACCGGAAGCAAATAAATTTTTTAAAGAAATTTATTTACGCCTGGTCGATGCAACGCGTGACAAAATGCTGGCCTCTACTTTGCCCAAAGAATCAGTATAGCGATACGAGGCAATGGGGCCAGCATTTTGGGAACAATGCCCTCTGGCAGCGGTCTACTAGATTTAACATTTTAGTTTTGTATGTAGATTTTAATTTACATATATTTTAATTTTATTGCTAGTTTTAATTTTTAAGTATTTTTCTGTTTACTGGGCAAAAAATAATAAAACCTCGACTTTAAGCTTGAAATATGATATCATATCACTATATTATACAGGCGAAAGTTTGTGAAAGGAGTGTGTAAGTTTGTATGTTTGTTACACCTTCACGCCCCAAGTACTTAACCGATTTGACTAAAATTCGCAGAATCGTGTGCCTCTACTGTAGCTAATAATTGACATTTTAATTCCGTACCTACTTGGAATTGATTCGAGACAAATGAAAACAATCTTCTCAGAGGTACTTTTATTTTCCAAATTGCTTTTTAAATCTTCTATATATATAAAAGAATGAGGCATTTTGGTTTGTTCCACGGATTCCGCCTAAACTATAGGTCGTAGAGCTCTGAAATTTGGTGCCTAGGTAGATATTAGGTCATGAATTCGTACTAAGACGGGGATTCCAGAAATTCAAATTGTAAGGGGTAAAAATCGTACATTAAAGGGATTTTCCCATACAAAAGTTAATTTTTTTTCGTTGTTCCAGGAATTCCCGAAAAACTTAAAGTCGTAGAGCTCTGTAATTTGGTGCCTAGGTAGATATTAGGTCATGAATTCGTACTAAGACGGGGATTCCAGAAATTCAAATCCTAAGGGGTAAAAATCGTACAGTAAAGGGATTTTCCCATACAAAAGTGATTTTTTTTCGTTGTTCCAGGAATTCCCGAAAAACTTTAAGTCGTAGAGATCTGAAATATGGTACCTAGGTCGATATAAGGTCATGAATTCGTACTAAGACGGGGATTCCAGAAATTCAAATCCGAAGGGGTAAAAATCGTACATTAAAGGGATTTTCCCATACAAAAATGATTTTTTTTTGGTTGTTCCAGGAATTCCCGAAAAACTAAAAGTCGTAGAGATCTGAAATTTGGTACCTAGGTCGATATTAGGTCATGAATTCGTACTAAGACGGGGATTTCAGAAATTCAAATTTTAAGGGGTAAATATCGTACATTTAAGGGATTTTCCCATACAAAAGTGATTATTTTTTTCGTTGTTCCAGGAATTCCCGAAGAACTAAAAGTATTTCAGATCTGAAAATTGGTACCTAGGTTTTCATCAGGTTATAAAATCACTTCGTACTCAGTTTTTTCGGGGATTCTTGAAATCCAAATTTTGAAGTGGCCGCCATTTTGAACTTTTTTGTTACTGGGCCGATTGCTTTGAAAATCGGTATTTGAGTATCGCAGCAAACATAGAGAACGAATTTATGGTCAGAATTAAAAAAAGTGGCCGCCATTTTGAACTTTTTTGTTACTGGGCCGATTGCTCTGAAAATTGATATTTGAGTATCGCAACAAGCATTGAGAAGGAATTTGTGGTCGAAGTTTTAAAAAAGTGGCCGCCATTTTGAACTTTTTTGTTACAGGGCCGATTGCTTTGAAAATCGATATATGAGTATCGCAGCAAGCATAGAGAACGAATATATGGTCAGAATTAAATAAAGTGGCCGCCATTTTGAACTTTTTTGTTACTGGGCCGATTGCTCTGAAAATCGATATTTGAGTATCGCAACAAGCATGTAAAAGGAATTTGTGGTCAAAATTTAAAAAAAGTGGCTGCCATTTTGAACTTTTTAGTTACTGGGCCGATTGCTTTGAAAATCGATATTTGAGTATCGCAGCAAGCATAGAGAAAGAATTTATGGTCAGAATTTAAAAAAATGGCCGCCATTTCGAACTTTTTTTGTTACTGGGCCGATTGCTCTGAAAATCGATATCTGAGTATCGCGACAAGCATGGAGAAGGAATTTGTGGTCAAAATTTAAAAAAAGTAGCCGCCATTTTGAACTTTTTTGTTACTGGGCCGATTGGTTTGATAATCGATATATGAGTATCGCAGCAAGCTTAGAGAACGAATTTATGGTCAGAATTAAAAAAAGTGGCCGCCATTTTGAATTTTTTTGTTACTGGGCCGATTGCTTTGAAAATCGATATTTGAGTATCGCAACAAGCATACAGAAAGAATTTATTGTCAGAATTAAAAAAAAGTGGCCGCCATTTTGAACTTTTTTGCTACTGGGCCGATTGCTTTGAAAATCGATATTTGAGTATCGCAACAAGCATAGAGAACGAATTTGTGGGTAAAATTTAGAAAAGTGGCCGCCAATTTGAACTTTTTTGTTACTGGGCCGATTGCTTTGAAAATTGATATATGAGTATCGCAGCAAGCATAGAGAACGAATTTATGTTCAGAATTAAATAAAGTGGCCGCCATTTTGAACTTTTTTGTTTCTGGGCCGATTGCTCTGAAAATCGGTATTTGAGTATCGCAACAAGCATGGAGAAGGAATTTGTGGACTAAATTTAAAAAAGTGGCCGCCATTTTGAACTTTTTTGTTACTGGGCCAATTGCTTTGAAAATCGATATTTGAGTATCGCAGCAAGAAAAGAGAACGAATTTATGGTCAGAATTAAAAAAAGTAGCCGCCATTTATTATGGACAGACGGGCAGACAAAGTAGTCTCAGTAATAGGGTTCCCGCCTTTTTCCCTATAGGTACGGTACCTTAATTGAACTACGAGTATATTAAACTTTTTGTAACAACCTCATATTTTCAAAACCGATAAGTGACTATAGCAGCAAGCACAAAGGAAAAATTTGTCGTCTTAATATTATTAAAATAAATGGCAGTTAAGACAGGAATTTTAGTAATTAAATGCCTGAGGATGTAAAGCAGAGGTTAAACGCGAGCGAAGCCGCGGGCGTCCGCTAGTAATTAAATAGAATATCGTTGATTTCCAAAATAACCAAATTCAATATAGTTTTATCAACTCACAGATTTTTCCTTCATTCGATTGGTTTTTTTTAATTCCGACATCAGGCCATTCCGACTGTCTGACAATTACATCTGTAACTCATAAGTCTCAACAGCCAACAGTGAAATTCCAAGCCAAATTCTGGGATAAGTGACATGTATTTATCAAAGAATAAATTGTGTATTGTCTATGCTCTCGGATGCTTTATGGCGGTGGTCGCTATTGATTTGATACTAAGATACTTTGAAAATAAAAATATCCAAAAAATATTTTTTTCTTATCCAAAAAATATTTTTTTCGTTAAATGTCCAATTTCATTTCGTACAAACTGGATCCCCATTTCACCACCTAAGTTTCGGGAGTAAGAGTAAAATTTAAAAACAATCGTGGGACTTTGTAATTTTTATCCGAAAGCCTTTTTGTAATAGACATTATTTGAAAAAAAAAAATTGAATAAAAAAAAATTCCAAGTAACGAATTTTATAAAAATACAAATAATATGTCTATAACTCAACTGTATAAATACAAAACATGTATAATAATTAGGAAAATACTAACTGAAGCTACACATACTTAAATTACATTTTAAACAAAATCATACTGTTGATCATATTATTGGCCAACACTCTCCTTCTTCCCATCCTAGATTACGCTGATGCTTGCTACTTGGATTTGACCGAGGACCTCTTGAACAAGCTGGAACGCCTGCAAAACCTTTGCATCCGATTCATATTCGGCCTGCGGAAATATGATCACATATCGCAATACCGGAAAGAGCTTAATTGGCTTCATATAAGGCATCGGCGTAATCTACATATTCTATCTATTTTATATGCTACCCTCTTCCACCCGTGGTCTCCGCCCTATCTTAAGGATAGATTTAAGTTCATTAGTTCACTTGAACGTGAGCGCACTCTGCGCTCCTGTTGGGACTGCAAGTTAATTGTCCCCAAGTGCAATACAAGTTCATACTCAGATTCTTTTACCATGAAGGCGGCAACTCTGTGGAATGCTCTCCCGGTTGAAATCAGACGTGCCAAATCACTAGCGGTTTTCAAAAAACGCGTCAAAATGCACTATCTATCGCTTTGAAACATTGAAAGATTTAGTAATGAAATAATATGTATATTGTATGTATTAATATTGTTTATGTATGTTTATATATATATATATATATATATATATATATATATATGTCTATTCTACATATTTGTTATTATTATAGCGTGTATGTATTAGTTTGTAAGTCTATGTATTTAATTTTTATTTTTATTGCGATTCCCCGTCGTTTTTCAGATCAAAGGTCCGTAATTGTGGGTTACCTGGTAGAGATCACTTTAGTGATAAGGTCGCCCTTTGTGTTTCTCTGTTTTCCTTTCGTTGTAATTTTATGTACTCATTTTAAGCAATAAAGATATTTAAATAAATAAATAAATAATACTTTAACAGTAGAAGCAATAATATAAACTTCAAATACCGTGACGAAGAACAAATTACGAACTAAAACCATACAAGGTGAGGGAGCACTGCTATACAATAGTTTACCAAAGGATTTAATATGTGACAAGTCATTTGTATCTTTTAAAAAAAACTAAAGAAACATTGTTTTAATATTTAAGTTTTCAAAACAAAGTGGCATGCATCCACTTTGTTTCGAAAAGAGTTAATCTTAAGTTTCCATTTGTTAATTCCTCATGAAGTGAATTTATTGTATTTATTTTAAGAATAAACGTCTTTAAACCTTAAATAAAGATCCTTTCTTTTAAATAAATAATTAAAAATAAAAATATTTTCTCTCACTCAAAACGGAGCGGGAGCAGGACAGTATCACGGAATTATGCGCATATGCACTAAGTATATCCCTTTCGCATACAAATTAGATGAAATAGCAAACAACTTTGCCACGTGCGCCGGCAACTTCGGTCGAGCGTACTGCGCCACCTTAAGCTAAGCAATCTATCTACTTACTGTTGTAGCTACGAGTAAATATAACTGAAGACAATTTGGGTTTTTAAATAACCCACGGGAATTTTGGAAATCACAATACCACCAGATCACTGCTATAGGTACGGTGTATTTATTTCCTTTAGTTTGGGTTTCGTTCTATTTTATTGATCATAGGGATGCCGTCCGACCTTCATCCTACCTCTACGTTATAATATTAGCTTTTGACGTATTGACCTACCCAAATGGTATTTGTTTCCTGAATATTTAAATATAACTACTACTAACTTGCCGCAACACACAGCAAGTATTCTCAGACGAATTCCAATAATATTTCGAATTTAATTTTATTCTTAAGTACCTACTTAGATTATATATCTTGTATATTTTGTTTCATCTAGAAAAGGAACAACAAAAGCGCTCTTTCATATCGGTGGCGAAAAGACGAACTTATAGGCAGCGAACGTGCGGTAGTCGGTACACATCGATCGGTTTACAGCCCCCACCCCTAATATCTGCACGTACTTCATGTTAAAGTTTCCTTACTTACTTCACGACCTTTATTTACCTCATGTATGAATAGTAGTATTCTATTTGCATTTTTGTTTGGCTAACCCCATTATAAAAGATCCACACTCAAACGTCAGGCTATCGTAATTTACGGAAGGCGTTCTTTCTTTTTAGTCTATCTGTTAATATTTATTATACAAACGACGCGTAATTTCCGATTTATCGTATCCTTGCCCAGCGCTAAGTATCTATGATCAGGTTCAACGAGTGTAGTACTCCGATTACGAATTATGTGACCACGGTGAAAACATCGTAACGTAACTTTCTTGGTATTCTCTTAAGTAGGACATATCGTGCGGGACGGTCGGTGTTGTCCGCAACGCAGTGAAAATATACTCGGGTGAAGTGACGCCTCAGTTCAGTGCAGCCGCCTCGTCCGCCGGGCTACCCTGAGCGGCACCACGTTCCGCCACAGCAAGCTGCGGTACTCCAACCATTTCCCCTCGCGGGCGTCGCCGCTCCGAGGCCGCGAGCAGTCTACGAAGGCGGCGTCATTGAGCCGCATCGAGAGCGGACAACGGGCGGGCGCGAGCAAAGAGTACGGCGGCGGAGCGCCCGCCGCCGGCGGCGTCCGCCCCGGCTACGGCTATGAGGCCCTGTCGGCCGCCAGCGACGGCAGCGACCCGGAGCCCGAAGAAGCACCAGAATACGCTCCTTTCGAGATGGAGCTGTCGGGGGGCGGGGAATCCGCGGAAGGTCCTTCTTCACGTGGCTCCACTAAAGTTAATTTTCCTCCCGATGTTGAATTAGAACGTCGCCCCACAGGAACTTATGGCGTTGCAGCTGCGGCTTTTCATAGAGGCCGAGGCCGTTCTATGAGCGCGTGGAGTGATATAAGCCGCTCTAGCATCAGGTTGGAGGAGAGGTAAGTGTGTTAAGCTTTTGTTGGAGATTTATTTTCATAAATTAGTATCATAACATAAAGAAGACCTATATACTTATTTGGGCTCTGGATGCGGAAACGTGCGCTGTACGAAAAACAGTACTGCAGAAAGAAAATAGGTTAGTGCCTCGAGAGGGTACTAGTGTATATGTGAAAATCATTAGATGGGTATTGAAACATAGGGACAAGATGTAGGTCTGGGGTCTACATCGACTTACCACGATAGCAATAAATGTTTATTACACATGATGGCGGACAAATCTATTAAGAACCTACGGGAGGCATGGCTGGCGTGCCGTGACATGCGCACTGTGTCTCGACATGACTATGCATGACCATATTTCCATAGTGTAGTAGGTATAGTTGAGTCTGAACCTGAATAACTCTTGTCGGAGACGAAAATAAATAGTCGAGAATCTCACCTACCGCTACCTGATCAGTTACTGTACATACAGTGTACGGGTACTAAATAATAAAATAAAATATAAATATAGCAGTAAACGTTCTCGAAACACACACACACACAGACACCGAAATAATCGTTCTCAAATTATTCCTGCTAAAGTAGTGAACTCTACAAGCTGCATCACCTAAGGAGCCTACTACGAGTACAAAGCCACAAGTTTTGTATTTTAAAGTGTTAAAAAATGGAGAAAATTATCAAATCCGTTACTTGAAAGACGCCTGCTAACTGTTGTTGTAATGTTTTACTTTCCCACGGGAACTCGATAGGATTAATATGTGCTATATATATATTTTGTTTTAGAGGCAACATAAGGTATCAGCATAACAAATTTTACTACATTAAGTTCATTAGTTGTTGTTTACAAAGCTGTTAAATTAATTACAGTTTTTTAACTATCCCACGGGAACTCTTTATTTTGCCTGGATCAAAAGTATCCTATATGTTGACCAGGGACATAAGCTACCATCACACAAAATTTCATAGGAATCGGTCCAGCCGTTCCAAAGATTAGCCCGTACAAAGAGACAGACAAACAGACAGACAAACAGACAAACAGATAAACAGACAAACAGAAAAACAAAAAATTTGAAAAAAAATTAAATTAGTTCTATTTCACTTCTTACATCCCCCTGACTCGGTTTTTAGCATTTTTTTCATTGTACAGAAATTCGACCTCTACAGATTTATTATATGTATTGATATTGATTGATTGATTTCTAATTTAAATAAAACTAAAACCCACTGTTTGAACCTATTAACCTCTGACCTCTCCAGCTGACTCTGTTAATTATGTGTAACCATTTTGCTAATGTCGGACGAGCACTAGTAGATGACTTTGCTTCAAACGCCCCACTTACTGCAGACCTCTTATATGAGGCGAACCTCAAGAAGAAAAGCAAGTAGTCCGAGACTAAACGGTCTCTAATCAATGACAAAACATTAGGCATGCATGCATCGTTATCAGTCAGTGACGTGTATTTTAGTGAGTGAAATGCGTAAATAATTGTGTGTACCGATATCAACCTTATTTAAAAGAGTGAAAATCGTCAGAAAAGCAATTTGGATTTACTGGTATTAAAATGATAGAAAGCTAAATTTAGATGCAAGCTCCGTATATCAAATAATTACAAAACACACAAAGTTGAGTTATGCAATCTAATTTAGAAATGAACCACAAAGAAAAACTAATTCGATTTTCATATTTATACAATAGATCCCATTACTCAATAGCATTCTATTGTACAAACTAATACTATTATGTTCAACTAATATACATACTATTGTGTTTATACAATAGATTCTTTCACTTAATAGGATCTATTGTATAAATATGGTAAAAATAGGGAATCATTTTACGACTTTTAGAAAAATCCTTAAGAGAAGCTCGTTGCAGTAAGAATGAGATCATCTGGTTAAGGGATTACGGGAAGGTGCGCCGGGATCAAACGGGGAGCTAGTGGCTGACACCGCCCCCCCAGCCAACGGGGATTGGTGTGGGGTGGGCCGGGGAGCGGCTGGCAGGGCGTCTCGTGGCGACTCGGCAACTGGCTCAAAACTCAAATCACGTTCGGCGTTGCTGCCGCACCACGCGACGACTCGTCTCGTTGCTCTACGCGCTCTGCACGTGCGATTTCGGGTTGTAATGACTTCGTGATAAACAAATTCTATTGACACGACGCCATGCAAACTGTACCGATTCTAAAGCTATAACCTCTCGTTACTACCTCCTGTTACTACCAACGTTGTCTACGTTTATTCCATACAACGGCATCATTACTTCTGGAGTTTCGTTAACTAGCTGGATGGCGAGTTGCTATTATGGACGACGATTTAGACGACGATTTATTTTTTGTTTACGGACGCAACGGGTTTGTATTAAATTCGCTTACTCAATAGATTCGTAGACTCAATAGAATCAGATTTAGTAGTATGTGCACAGAATGCTGCACTAATGTATTATATAAATCAGTTTGAGTAGAACAGTTTATGGTTTTAAACTTAAGTTTACTTTTATTCATATGCCAATTAACCCATATAAGTGGGAGTGCTATAAATAACCGATTGTATCCAATCATTAAAAACTCATGATGCTTCTGTAAACTTAATCAAAATTTATCGAGGTCAAGTCAATAGTCGTCCGTCCTCGCTATAAATGTCCATTGTTCAGCGACGCGCTACTCCAGATTTGAATGGTTATTGTGATCACAACTAAAAATATTTACAACGTCCAATGCTTTCTTAATAGCACGGTGCCCAAAACACTGGCGCTATTGCCTCACTTCATAGCGCTCTTTGGTCACCTGACGCATGAACCAAATTTTTGGACACGACATGGACAATTTGTTGTGTCTCATGACTATAATTAAACCATTTTGTAATCATCTATACTATAATACTATATACTATAATATTATAAAGAGGTA
The DNA here is from genome assembly GCA_963855885.1 of Coenonympha glycerion. Lineage (NCBI taxonomy): Eukaryota > Metazoa > Arthropoda > Insecta > Lepidoptera > Nymphalidae > Coenonympha > Coenonympha glycerion. The sequence goes on along the minus strand of OY979626.1, from coordinate 13,050,329 downwards.
GCGTAACGATGTTTGTGAGTTTGTGACGTTGTAAGGGGTAATCTCTGGATCTACAGAACCGATTTTCAAAATTCTTTCACCAATAGAAAGCTACATTATCGTGGAGTGTCATAGGCTATAATAATTTCCAAAATTAACTATGGATCTTTACTAAAACTTGAATAATGTAATCCAAGTCGCAAAAAAAATTGCTTTTATCGCGTACGCTGCGGAAACGATTGAGGATAGAACAAAACAATGTTCTACAATATTAAAGAACGTATCAAAAACTGCAAAAAAGTCCGCGATAGCATATGCCTATCTCCTACGGGTAACTCGCAATAACTGCTTTTACTTTTAAAATTGTGGATTAAAAATAAATAATTTTTGTGCAGCTTATTTAGCCCATATAGTATTAATTTATATCTTTGTAAATATGTTTTTTAGAACGGAAATTTAATGTAAAATATTTGCGCCCTTTACTCTATATAGTTTAAACAAATATCTTCGAAGATATTAGCAAAACAAAAACGTGCGGTAAGCGGTTGCGCGCCGCCGCCGCTTCGGCCGTTGCGTGGCGATAGGTAAGTTTAGGCATTTATCTATTCGAGTGCCTCGCGTCCAGCGCTGTGGGCTGTGGGTATAAGGCCCGTTTTCCACCACAGCGAAACGAAGCGGAGCTTTATTTGAGTAACCAATCAGATTTCGTCATTTTGACATCTCCGAAACTGAGGGATCACAACACAGCTCCGCTTCGCTCCGCTTTGGTGGAAACCGGGCCTTACGCGGGACAAACGGGCCGGGACAAAAATATTTCTAACGCGGAACGGAGTCCGCGGGCACTGCTAGTAATTAAATATTTAGTGAGCAGTTTGTTAACTTGATAGTACTTACATGCATATTGCAAACTGCAATACAAGACAATATATGCGAGAAGTCTACAAACTGTAAATTTTAGCTACTGTTAAATTTAAAATACGAGATCGTCCGCACATTTAGTGGTTGGTTGGCGTAGGAACAACGTTGTTTTAGGATTCTACGGAGATCTTTAATTTTTTAAATAGGTATTGCCTCAAAAAACATCGCACGGAGTTTCGTTTGAAGAGAACTGATTCAGATAAATCTCGAGAGGAAAACTTTTACAATTTGAAACTTTACAAATAACCGAGAAAAGTTGAGACAGATTGACCTGTTTCGATATTACAGTTATCTGTAACTTCAAACAGAGATTTAATAGTTCAGGCGCAATTAAATTTACAAGCAAGCTGATTTTGATTGCTCCAACGAGTGAAATAAATTATGTATTGAAATTTAATTTCGTATATTAGGTACCTTAAACAATGAACAACGTTTAAGTCCTTGTTGTTGATAAAATTAAAAAGTATATGTCATTGAAAAAGAGGCGATTAGGTACTTTTGTGTCAAACAAGATAATACTTGAATTAAAATTAGAAACATTTTTAAGTAGGCAAGGTAAAATAAACAAGCCGGAACAATGCGGCACGCCCGCGTGGAGCCGCAGAACTATCCTTGACATTTGGCATCTGTGTTTCTACAATGAGTGCTCGCCTTTATTTTTTGCGAGATAATTCTAAACATGCTGAGCCAATTGTTGAATTCTAAGTGTTTCATTTTCGTTAACATTTTAAGTATATCTATTGAAAAACAACTTTAAAACATAGAAGATCAATTTATTTGAGGTTTTTAGTATGGACCAAAATATCAACGCAAAACGGTATAATAATAACAAAGACAGTGCCAAAATCATGCAAATAATGATGTCACATTTGCTTAAAACTTCAGATAATGTAATAATGATTATGGATTAATGTGATAGTGATTATTATGGAAGTCACCTCAAGAATGATGTTGCTTTCTCGTTCTCTTTTTAATAGGCAAGTGAATGAAACTCATCGGGACCAAAATGCAAAGGAAAACGAGGCAATAACTACAAAGACAGACAAACCATAAAAATAATAATGTCACATTTACTGCAAACTTGAAACATAAAGGTTATGGAATTCACTCAAAAATGTTGTTGATTTCTGGTTTCTGTTTTTAAAATAGATATGATCTAAAAAACACAAAAAATATAAAAATCAAAATGATGCATCGAAACGAATCATCAATGGAAGAGTTAAAAAGAAAAAGGATTCTCCAATGCATTATTTGTTATAGAGCCCATCTCAATAAATCATTGAAGTCCGGAGCGGGAGTCAGTGAAATTTATACGACTAACTGGTTCGCGTATAATACAAAATAGACGGTTTATTACGTATTGTGTATGAAAGTAACAGCACATTAGATACAGTGGTAAGTAGCAAACTTATACGTAACTACTTTTGTTTGTTACTATAATACATGAACACACGAACTTATCTCAAGAGAAGTCCATTATTATATATGAGTTGCTTCATACGAAGATATAATGATTATTTTATACCTATTTATAACAAAAGTAGTAAAATCCAACGTACTAGAAAACTGACCGCGTTAGGGTGCTGCACCAAAAGGGTAAAACGGGACCTTATTACTAAGACTTCGTCCGTCCGTCCGTCTGTCACCAAGCTGTGACACCGTGATAGCTACGGACTTGAAACTTTAAAAGATGATGCATTTCTGTTGCCGCCATAACAACAAATACAAAAAAAAAAGTGTAAAATAAATGTTTAAGAGGGATTCCTATTTGCGAAAAAAATATATTGCTTTATGTTTTGTGGGACATTAACAAAAGTGATTCTTATTATATTTCTTTTTCTGTAGTACGCAATCCTTGGTGCGCGAGTCTGACTCACACTTGGCCCTTTTTGATTGAGTTAATTAAACCGAATTTATTTTATTTAAACGCACATATAATTCTGCATTTCGCAAATGCAGAAAGTGAGACCGAAGAAATAAATGAGAGACACCATAATGGAAAAGATAATTGCCCTCAGTTGTCTTTAGAAATTTAAGTAGCTTCGCAGAACTTACAAGGAGTAAATAAAACCCGTCGCTGAGAAAATACTACTAAACTAAATAGTAAATGGAAGAAACAGACAGCCGAAACACGTTTTGCCTCCAGAAATCGGAACAGCAAAACGTCAAATGCATGAAGCTTTCCAATACATGAAAGAGAACGAAGGTGATGACTATGACACGTTCAGAAAACTGTTCGCAACTAAACTTAAATAAAATGGAAACACGCGTGAAATTTTAATGAATAACATTCAAAATTTAGTTTTTCGCACTCTTAGCGCGGATCGGCTTGAGCAGCAATCCTCATATCAGTCACCTCCAGGCGCTGCCACATCCCGGTCTCTAGGCCATCGATAATGACAACCTCTGAAAGTGCGGCATGATTAACAACTGTATTGAAAAACATTTCTTATATTGAAAATGAAATAAAATAATTGGAACTTCTTATGGCGTTAATATGTTTCTAGGATCAAGTTAAAATGTTAGCTGCGGGCACACTATACGAATTAACCAACACCTTGTATACACAAATTCAAATAGGTATAGTACGAGTATAATATATACAACACGTTTATATCGGTGACGCAGATACAGTAAACGATTCACGAGAGTTGTAACTAATAATCATGGGATTTTCGCGAATTTTCTTCGTTTCGTAGTTTTTGTGATGGAAAAACTCTATTTTGTTTCGCCTAGACCCCTCCGCTGTACCGTCCGAAAAGGAACTTTCATTTACCTTTTCAGATAAATTCCAATAATAATAATTGCGGCTACCGTGTTGAGAAGAGCAGCATCATATGAGTATAGATAGGTACGTATGTCCGAGAAGGGTTGCAAGAGGGATCATCATAAAATATGTACGAGTCGGACGCAGGTGGATTATTGTTATTAGGTCATGAAACAGGGAACGACTTATCGAACACATTGAACGCGACGAAATTGTCACAAATACTGAATGAGATCTGACATAGTTCTATCCTTGTAACTTGGTCTGGAAGAATTATTGCTGACCTTGTCACGAAACGCCCCGCAGGGAACGATGGCACAGCTTTGAATGCCCCCAATTTATCAGCCCAGATTACTGTATAAAACTGTACCTTGCATAAATCTTCCTCGCCTTAACGCTAGTGAAAAACAGCTTACTTTGTGCAACTCACCTTGGCCTTTATTGCAGTAAAGTTTGTCACCCGATAACATTATTACAGTTACGATGGACCGGCCAAACCCTCCTGTCGAAATCGCCACCTTTCAGGGAATAAGTACTCATTTTGTAAAAACTGATTGGTTTTATCAGCTATTTATGTACAGAAACATATTTTAAATTATAAAATATAATTTTCAGCCGATAAACAAATGGGTGAAAATAGACCTTACTTAGGATCCCCTACTAGTTCTTAGGCTTACGATCCAAGAAATTCAAAACTCGTGAAACTATCCCGATTAAGTTCAGTTTATAGTTCACTTTAAGTTATAGGTGTGAACTTTTCTTCAAAAAAAAAAAAAGAACGCTCCTTTTTGCACGACTGTTTTCCAAAGGCTTGCTTTATAAAAGGTATGTTGGTTTTATATAATTTTTGAAAAAAGAGACTACGATTACGTAGAGTTTCGTTGTCCGGTCTTCCACGCGGATCACTGAGGGTAAATAGGCCTTGGAATACTACATGAATATGAGGCACGAAATGCGAATTATACAGGTTATTAGCGTACATTACAGTATGTAGGTAGGTACAGGTAGAGAAAAATTAACATTTAACTGCCACGTTAATTTTAAAGATATCGCAATTTTTTAAGAGAAAAGATAGACTTATTCCTGATTCCTCTCCTTTTATACATTAAAATACACACAATTTTCAATTTCTTTTGACTGTGACGAAGTTGGCACACAACTGTTCCAGATTTCATTTCAATAGCTTCAATAGCTAGTCACTGAAATAATCTCAATCGATTATTTCAGTGACTAGCTGAAGACTCTAAGAGAGAGATTGACAGACGGATGGACTAATTCGCCCCAGGTTCTATTTTCACTATTTTAAATGGAACCCTAAAAATGAGAACTAAATGTAAAAGATGCAGTGCTGTCTTGATACATGATTTAAGGTATGTAAAGTATGTGCACAGGAGAAATGTAAGAAGATACATTATATCAATTCAAACTTTGTGAACAAAGCAATTTGAGGAGATGTATGAGGATGCTAGCTCGCGTAGGTATGCGATGTATGAACAACCCATAATTTTTGTTAATTTTCTAAAGCGGAATCTGAGTTGCTCAAAAAAGGTTGTTTTAGAAAAAGCCAATAATGTTCATTTGCTAGAATCAAGAATTGTGTCGTTGTAAGAAAAACTTACCCTTTAGGAACCTTAAAAACAAACGTCCCGAATCATCTACTAGCAAACGAAGCCAGGAAATCAATGTGAGTTCATAAAATATGTATTCACATAATAAAATCCATCTTTGGCAAATAAGCATGCTTTTCCAAATTCCTCTAAATTTATTTATGTATCTAAATCACGTTCCACAAGTTATAAGGCCTAGCAAAATTATAAAAATAAATAATTATCTACAACAATTAAAGGCGTTTAGTTCATAAACAAACGTTTTAAATGGACCCCGGCTGATTTTATGTCAACGCCGGGAAAAACAACAAAATATGCAGGTAAAGGTGTGAGACTATGAAATCAGGGAGGTAGCAATAAACGAGGAAAGAATTCGTAGTACGACAAAAAATATTTCAAAATTTTTACCATATTTTCGTCCAAACAGGAAGTGATAGAACGTAATCAAAGACTATGAAATCAGGGAGGTAGCAATAAACGAGGAAAGAATTCGTAGTGCGACAAAAATATTTCAAAATTTTTACCATATTTTCGTCCAAACAGGAAGTGATAGAACGTAATCAAAGACTATGAAATCAGGGAGGTAGCAATAAACGAGGAAAGAATTCGTAGTGCGACAAAAAATATTTCAAAATTTTTACCATATTTTCGTCCAAACAGGAAGTGATAGAACGTAATCAAAGACTATGAAATCAGGGAGGTAGCAATAAACAAGGAAAGAATTCGTAGTACGACAAAAAATATTTCAAAATTTTTACCATATTTTCGTCCAAACAGGAAGTGATAGAACGTAATCAATATGAGTAAGAGCATCAGAAATACTTGCCAACATTATGAATACTCATAACACTGCGGAATGAATCAAACAGAAGTACATAAAAAATTACCACAAAACATATCGAAAGTTGCTAAAAACATGCGTCAAAAAATTATACTATACAAAAAGTGTAAGCTCAAGCAATAAAACCATAAACTTGTAGAAAGTATAAACGGACATCAGACATAATTAACAAAAATGCATCAAGATGCCAAAAAAATATAAAACATTCCACGAAGACGGGACTATTTATTTGTAAGATAGTATTGGATGTTCTAATCAAGAATAAATAATAAAACAAAAAACGAAATTAAGATTATGCCTCTTTTTGTATAAGGTTGTCAGAAAACAAATTATGTCAACCAGAAATATGGCCGCTCACGTTTCGCAAGCTATAAGGACTAGCAAAATTATAAAAATATAAAACATACAATCAGAACTCGCGGACGTGAGTGTTCTGTGGCTAGAAACAATTTATTGAACGTTTCTTCAGATTCTCAATAAAACAATTTGTGGCTACATTATATTTGTAGGTAGATTATAAAAACAGTTTTGATATACCATGCTCCTCTTTCGATTAATCGTAAATATAGATCAGTATTGGATTATTATCGGCGTTTGATTGTAACGTTAGAACCATTCCTATATGTGGTCACGAATCTTCTATATCTCTTATCTTACTTACTCTGTGAATTTTTCGAAGTGTCACACACTTATAGGTTTTTTTCAAAGTGTTACAAACTCTAACTGAATATTGGGCAGTCAAAAATTAGCTAGGATGTGTAATGCAGCGGTGAAATTTAGAACACGAAGGCAGTAAAATCCATGCTAGTGCATTAAATCAAATATTTGGAAGTTTGCACGGAGACCTGGACAAATGTCTACGACTCTCTGTTCACTGTAGTTGAGCACAAACTATGCGATGATAGCAGCTATCCAATAACGGAACACTATGGAAATAAGAACTTTGATGCCATTGCTACAAGGAAAGATGATGATAACTTTATGAACAAGTTCTCTTAAAAAAATAAAATATTATTACTTCACGATGAGACTTTTAATACTGCTGAAGTCAGTTTGCCAATTGAATACAGAAAACCACAAGCCAGCTTCTGGCAGTAGCAACCTAGTATTAACACAAAACGAAACATGTTCAATGAGGAAATTGTGCACACAAGACAACATGAAAATATAATATTATGTCTTGCAGTTTTTGCTGCTACCACTGTGTTTATACCTACTCGTAAGTCTACTTTAAACATAAGTCTTCAAGATTCACCCTGTAGAAGAACTGTTACTTGTAAGAACTGTGATTACGTATAAGTTCAAACACAAGTTATCTAGAAACTTACATAAATAAACCCACATGCACACAAAATTATATCCTTAAACTCTGTGACTCACTCAGGCTTTCAGACTAGCGGAGAAAGCACATATAATTTAAAAGACGCAAGCGCTGATACCTGTCTTTGGCGCAACAAATTGTAGGGTGAATTGCGGATTACTTAGGTACAAAAATTCAAATACAAGGATAGTTCTGTCTGCTTTGAGATGAAGCCCAGCCCAGTTTTCCGGATTGTAATCCATATCATCCATTGTCAATCGTCATAGTACTTAAAAAAACCGCCTATTCTCTTATAAAACCTGAAAACGAAATTAAGTGCGTGTGCAGTGCTCATAATATTATTTATGGATTCTTCATTTTAATTTTTAATTCGAACATGAACTTTAGTGAAATATCCAAACCTGTGCAGGTGTCAGACAGTTGAAAGTTCATACTCAAATGAAGTAACAGTGTCCACAAAAGCCGCACAAAGAACTGATCGAGTATAATGTCGATATTTTTCTTTCGATTTCACAATCTTCGGCGTGCCGAGGAAAAGCGAAAGAAGCAAACCAGAACCACGAAAAGCAGACGCAATATGGCTTCAGAGACAGACACGCTGACCGCACCCTCGCGCTTGCTGGAGCGGCCGCTCAGCGAGCCTATTGACAGTCTGGACGAAATTGCGCTGCAGATACCCAGGTGCCCTGACCGTTACATACGCCTTCGCTTTAGATGTGTCATGTAACCCTCGCGATATGTTTTCCTTGAAACGGCAATAGATTCGATCTTTCTGCGAGCTTGTCCCAAACATCTGTTAGCTTACCACGCGTAATAGCTTGTACGAGTACAGTCTAGGTGAGTCTCGTTAACCTCACTGCTTTTAAAATCCACAATTTAAATATTCATATTGTTTGTATTTACTGCCAGATTCAGAACTTGCATGACATTCTTCTTTAGTGTTTAGTACTTTTATAGCCCTTTTTAGAATTCTTAGAAAGAAATCTAGATACTATGCTTTCTCCAAATAATGTTACGCTGAAGTCCTTTGTATAGTAGACGTAATTAAGGGAGTGAAATGTTACTATTAAACAAGTTTTTGGATATCTTATTCTTTTGGCACTGGTAAATTTCACTACACGTTTTTATAAATGCGGGAGTGATATGTTTCTAGTAGACAATTTTTTGGGCATCCTATTCCCATGGCACCGCCGGTACATTGCACTATACTTGTTTTTATTAACTGGAACAGTATATGGGCATCCAATGATTGAATATGTCAAAAAATGTATGCTGTTCAACTCATTAAAAAAAATTTGAACAACAGTTGACAAAATTCAATAAAAAATATTCATGTGGTTTTTACTCAATGCGGCACCTAAAATATCTACCACCTAGCACCAACGATTATGCCTATCAATATAAACTTATAGCATGATTTTTGAGAAGAGAAAGTACCACAGCACTACAACGATTAGCAGGCACGCTAATCGTTGTAGTAGTTAGTACAGAGAATCGTCTTACGAGTCATTCATTAGCTATTTTAGAGATTCGGACACCTATTCAAAGATATTGAGAGTAATATTATACGAGTATATTGGGCAGAATGTATAAGGTTTGGCTTTACACCGGTTTATTCGACAAGTGCATTTATCAAGTCAGAATATTATTAAATACTTTACCATCAGCTCCCAGCCCTGCTTGAACTTATACCAATTTATTTTTATTTTATTCTACGTATTTTTTTACATCATATTGTTGTAGAAATTTTAACACAATACCCGTGACAATTCCTTAGTGTAAAAGCTTCACACAAATCAGTATTAATAAGTCAGTGAATCAATTCAGTATTAATTGCAGAATAAATATAATAATTGTATATATTAATATACAATTCTGGTGTCTCGTATTAAATAATAATAATACAAGTTTCAATAATTTAACTGAACTTTAACAGTTCAAGTTCGTTGTATTTTGTTTTATGTTGGCCAAATTAAAAAAAAATATATCTAGGAGGATGCAATACACTTAAGAAACCGGAAAGTAGCCGCGTAAATTAGGTTTCTTGACCCCATTCCTCCCTCCACCCCTCAATCAAGCGGTAATTGGACCATTCCTTCTTGATAAACTATAGGGGATATCATTCAACAATAGCAAGCTTCTAAATGATAAAATAATTTTGAAAATATAACAAAATGGATTGGCTGCAGTAAACTTTTGCCTGTATAGTTTTTCCTGTTTCGCGTTAGGTTTGGAATGATAAAATGATAGCCACTGTGGATGCAACTTGCAAGCGGTTTGTAAGTCTTCCATCTATATGACTGCTGTGACTTCGTCCTAAGACTCAGTATTACTAGTGTGACTTTGCCTGTAACTATGATGAGTTCGATATGCAAACAGGCGCTGTCTAGGGCTTGCCTGAAATCGATCTGGACCGTTGTTAACCGTTAAACTCCATCTTTTTCGAAATCAGCAAACTCAAACGCTAGTGCATTTTTTGATGTAATGTGATGTTCAAGTAAACGCTAGTGCATTTTTTGCTAATTTCCTTAGCTTTTACTTTTGTGATTTTATAATTTCGTTTTCACACCAGTTTTATTGATTCTATTGAATTTGTTTTGTCTGCGTTGATTTAAATAAAGTACTTAAAACCACAAAATTCATTGCATGATTGTTCTTTATCTCTTACCTGAGTGATATTCAAGTAAACGCTAGTGCAATTTTTGCTAATTCCCTTAGCTTTTACTTTTATGATTTTATACTTTCGTTTTCACATCAGTTTTATTGATTCTATTGAATTTGTTTTGTCTGCGTTGATTTAAATAAAGTACTTAAAACCACAAAAATCATTGCATGATTTTTCTTTATCTCTTACCTGAGTACCTTTCTATCCTTATTCCTTCCAATACCCCTGAGGCGCTGGTACTACAGCCACATTTTACAGTTCATTTTATGTTAGGTATGCAAGTTGCAACCTCTTGTGGTGCAACAGCAACACAGCAAATTCAACTGCAAAACGAAATGTTTTTGTCCTTTAAACCACTGCAACAAAAATTTTTGGCGACTAGACGTAATATTACAATTTACAAGACATCTCCGAAACTGAGGGGAGAGGAGATGTCGAAATGACGAAATATGATTGGTTACACGAACACTGCTCCGACTTGCTGGAAACCGGGCCTAAACCACCATAAATAAAGTAATGAAATTGTGGTTTTTAGTTTTAGGAGTGTATAAAATATTGGGGGCGCTGAAAAATAATTGATATTCAAAAGGGAGCGGCAAAAGAAATAAGTTTGATATAATCTCTGCTTTATATGTCCGGGCGAGTATTGTAGGAATCTGCTATTAACTGTACCTACTGGTGTACCCATTCTTCATTTCTCGTAGCATTTAATACCTTTTTTTACCAACGACGGAACGGAGTACGGGTATATGTAGGGTGAGACAGCAAGCGTAGACATATCTCGTCATATCTACATTGGCGATGGTCTTCAGTTAATCCATAAACGAATCATATTTGATGTTATAATTAAGTCCCAATAAATAATTTAATAATTTCTCGTACAATGTTCCTTTTTATAACTTCATTCATACACATTTTACTGCTAATTAAAGAACTTATTTTGTCTTTCAGTTGTGGGAGAAAATATTGCGTATGCAATCTTATCTTTTTAAACGAGCAAATCTTGTATTTTTATTTCGCGTTAGATTACTGCAAGACGTGCTTTTGTTGAAAGAAAGGTGGCAACGGCAATACCTGAAACGTCTTGAAATTTTCTGGAGACGACGGCAACAATTATCTGAATCCCAGAAGGTCGATTCCAATTCCTACCCATCTACCAAACGCCTAACCAATTTTCGGATACCACAGAAATATCATTAGGACAATATATTATACGAGAACACATCTCTACAACAGATCTTAGCCAATGACTCTAAAGTATTATGGAGAGGTGACAGGGGAAAAACAATTAGCACATATAACACACAAACATAATAATGTATGCATTACATGCATACTTATCTTTATAAAGAGTTCGAAAACAAAAAAGTTAAGATTTTATACATATACATTGAATTACAATGAACTTGGAAATGGGGTGGATTTTATCAAAATTAATTAAGTAAAGACATAATTATCGGTAAGTGATAAGTAGTGTTTAATCATGGTCACAACATATTTATAAGATGCTAGATAATTTTTACCTGCATTATCTCTAGAATCAATCCTCTTCATGTATTTCAGAAAAACTAACCTAAACAGCAGATTTTACTATATATTACCCTTTTTTGGTTATTATTTAAAAATTTATAACCATACATATAAATCTCAATTTAATAGCTGTCAATGAGCAGTAGGACCAGAAGAATTGTAAACATATAGGCCCACTTACTGAACAGAAGACCGTTGATAACAAAACAAATGACACAGACATTCTCAGACGACAATAGACAACCCTAAAAAGTGGAAAGAATCGACATGATTCACAGAACTAGGGAAGTGACTTCACGAAAAATACTTAACCTTTGGAGTATCTGACGCCGCCGCTGCGCCCCACTCACTGGCGCAGTTATCTAAGCATCTTTAAAATATCTGCTCAAAGACAAGGTAGAGGAATCGCATAATTTTAACAACAACAAATATTAAATACCTACATTTCTTGACGTTGTTAGTAGTTAAGACTGTTGTTAATGTTCTAATAAAATAACTCTAGATTATCAAATTAATAGGTTCATAATATTATCTAATTTATAACAATAATTTAATCTAATTTGTAACAAGGCACAGTAACAATAAGAAAACGTAAAAAAGTAGAGGGTATATGTTGGAGCACCTCTTCGACTGCTGACTCCCCAAAAGAAAATAAATTATTTCGAAAACGTACACACTGCTACGTAATTCTATAAAAATCTATACAGAAAACGCACTCCCCCTTTGAGATTGAGGCTAACATAACGCTGGAGATGAGTAGATTGAGTGCGACAGGAGAGGAAACAGAGGTTTATACTAGATCTAAAAAAAGACAAAAACAGTGGGCCTAATAAGAAAAAAGTGGGTAAAAAATGAAATGCTGAAAGTCGGCAGAACACTAAATACCAGAACTCTGCTTTATAACCAAATACAAACCAAAAACAAAATTCCGACATAGAAAGGAGACCGATCCATGTGACATCGGAAACTATAGGCCTATTACAAGTCTCCAGCCTTGTGTCTATAACCTTCTAGCTACCTGCTTAGAGCAGCGACTCAGAAATATAAGAAAAAAAAAAACCGGCCAAGTGCGAGTCGGACTCGCGCACCGAGGGTTCCATACCATGAAAGAAATAAAACATTGAAAGAATCACTTTTGTTCATGAATTTACGAGTATAATTTACATGTAGGTACTTTTGTTGGCAAACCGCAAACGTAACTTTGTTTTTGGCGGATTATTGTTATTATCAAAAAAAGTATATTAGTCAGCGAGTTGATTTTATTTTTCCTGTAAAATATACGTGGACTTCTATTGATCATAATTATTTCAGATTTTTCGATTGGTAAACTTCGGTGATAAGGGGGGGGATGGTATTTTTTCGACAGTTTGCCCAATAAATCAAAAACTATCAGGCTTAAAAATAAATAAAAATTAGTTTTAGCATACACAAGTAACGCCCTTTCATATGATACCCCACTCAATATTGTATCTGATTTTGAAATTTTATCGACCCGGTTTTCCCCCCTTTTTAAATAAAAATAAAAATAATTTTCAAATTTTTACGATTGTTATGATGTCGGGTCACTATTACCTATAACTCTTCTAAATTTCAAGTCGATAGCTTGAATAGTTACTGAAATAATCGAGTGTGACAGACGGACGGACGGACGGAGAAAGTCTCACTATAAGGGTTCCATTTTTACCATTTTGGTATGGAATCCTAAAAATTTCAACCGTTGGAGATAGCAGGTTTCAGAAAAGGCTTTTCGATCTGACCACAAATACACCTGTGTAACTCATAGACTTGATTTTATAGATTTACAGTAAAAATATATAATTAGAGTCAAGTTGGAAAAACAAGATGGTGAAATATAAATATGTACAAGCGTAAGGCGGCTATCCTATCTCGCAGAAGATTTTTATCATTATACTGCAGATCATTATGAATAACCTGGATTGGTAAAAAAAGGAATATGTATGAATGGATCCTATTTAAGCAACTTTTCGCAGATAACATTCTTCTTTTTTCGGAAACAGTTCAGGGCCTTCAGTCAAAGATAAACGAGGCAATAAGAACGAGCTGAGTATAAGGCGGAGCTGTAAGCACTTAACCTGGTCTAGTAATAAATAAATTGAGCACTAATTTTATTTGTTTTGCATGAGCTCAATAAAGACCTATCCCGCAGCGGACGTTGGGAGGAGGGGCTTGGGATTCGGAAGAGGGGGCATATTCGGTACCTTGCCCTCTGACAATTCCAGCTGCGGAAATGTTAAAGTTTACAGTGCGAACTGAAATAACCGTATCTATAGAATAGACAATAGAATAGATCAAAATTCTGATTACGGCTTATTCCGATTACTTGCCGTACCTGACATAATACGAAACACCCAAATACTCGACACGATCTGCTGTTGTTGACCCATTTGTGCCCATATTTGTATGTATTCCAAAATTCTCGTCTTGCTGTTGACCCAATGTAAATTCGCCTGAGTCTACGTATACGGCGAAAACTTTACGTGTATTTAGCTTGGAAAATCAACGAAACATACCTGTAGAACACAAATACTGCCCTAAAACAAATGCAACTTAAATAATTACAACCCGCAAATCAACAACCAGTCGTCATAACGTCGTTTGCTTATCTATTTCTTGTATTCAACCACATTTTTTCGCAGGTTACTACCACACGAGACTTAAAACAGCAACTTTGAGTCTTCCCTATTCCCAATCATTCACAAAATTTTAAAAATAGAATCATCATCATCACATCAGCTTGCGGACCAATTAAACTGCCTCAATTAAAATGGCTTTGGCTTTCAATTGAATGAAAATGGTTTGAGCTATTTGGCAATCAAAAAAACTTTGCGACAAAGGTTTGCGACAGAAAAAGGGATTATTATCATTATCATCAAATCAGTCTGCGGACGACCACAGTTGGACATAGGCCTTTCCAAACGCTCGACACCACACCCTGTCCTCAGCCTTCCTCATCCAGTCTCAATTAAACTGGCTTTGGCTTTCAATTGAATGAAAAAGGTTTGAGCTATTTTGCGACCAAAAAAAAACAAAAAGACCTTTGCGAAAAAGGTTTGCAACCATCACAAGAATCATCATCATCATCGCTTGGTAAAATCTACATTCCACGTGAAATGATGGTGCAAAAGCTGCATAAAAATAATAAAATCCTTTATTTGCTATGCAATGCAAACAACATAACATGATTTAATATCTGAGGCTAGAGATCAACGTCCGTCGGCCGCCCGCAGCCAGCGAATCAGATCATGTTAAGATGATACAGCCATTCCCGCAATTTCACGTTGTAAGCCTATGCTGCACCTACCAAGTGTGAAAGGCCAAATTAAATTTTTATTCTTTGGGTACACTCAAGAACAAGAGCGTTGAGCCTTAAAAGGCTGCAATTTTTGAACCATATTGAAATTATTATAATAATATAATCAAGTAAAAAATGTAAAAATAAATAAAGATGTACAAAAATATTCATCTTTGTTTTTGCAATATACAAACTGATAGTGGATAGTGTGCCAAAGGGCGATGGAACGCCTTGTAGGTATTAGAAATATCCAAAGAATCAAATCTTCTAACAACCGAGCAAAAATAAAAGTAATCTACTTTTTCTTGACAAAACTCTCTTCATAAAACACTACCCATTACTTAGCAGTTGTTTTCAATAGACACCTACTGGGTTCAGTATGAGCTGTCATTTGAAATGAAGCGGACAAATGCCACATATACAATATGACGTAAATACGTAGAAAATAATAAAATTCAGTACAAAACAAGAGAAAATGAATTAAAGAGCAAAAATAATGTACTATCGTAAAATTGAATTACGAATACGGGTATAATGAAGTGTGTAAAATTCGAAAGGAAACATATATATCGCTCTCTTTGGACTCTGAAGCGGGCAGAGCACCTAGAGTTGTTGCAAGCGTACGTATGGAGCCTGACGGTGTCGGCCGTCGGCGTGGCGCGTCGGGCGTTGGGCGGCGGGCGTCGGCGTCGCGCGTCGGGCGGCAACGTATCTAGAGTTAAAAACAGCTCACTACTCAGTCTGTCATAGCCGAACGCCGCGGCGCCCGCTAGACTGAACTGCTCGTACTTGTTAGATATCGCGGTGGTCGTGACGCGATCGCGCTGCCTATCGTTAACAATACCCCCATCAATTAGCGTTTCATTAAAAATTAACGTATCAAACCTACCAGTTAAATGGGGCATAAATAATAACGTTTACCGTATTTAAATCTCAATGTATTGCTCTACCATAGCCACGAGACACGTGTAGTAACGTCAAATCGGGACAAAGACGAATTCATTATAAAATTGACCCAAAGTTCCAACCAACCAAACAAACATAGGAAAGTATGTAGTTTTCACATTAGGTATATCGTTTATCCAATCCTTCTAGCTTATTGATCCAATCAAAAAAGCGTTCGGTAAGCGACTCAATCGATTAATATTTTAATTGGAACTATATTTTCATATCGTATGTGTAATCCGTCTATACGTATTAGTTGGTGTAGTGTAGATGTACTCGTATCTATCGCTGTTCAGATCGATAGCATTGTGAGAGTTTTACGCAAAACTAGAATTCAGTAGAGCGTAAAGCGCGATAATTTAATTAAGCCGCTTGATTGTACTTGTGGTGATCCGTTATCGGAAACGATTTACAATTTGTTTTAATCGTTCGTTGTATGGAATATATTTTTTAGTTGTAACAACAATGAACTTCAATTATTCATTTTGTTTCATTAAATAGAAAAAATCAACTAAATCAAACCTCATGGACATAAATACTTAAGAGTGGGAACATGAACGTTAAATGAAGCGACTCAAAGTACCCTACCCAACTTCAGAAATATGTCATTTAAAAATAGCGTGAATTTATGGACTAGGCACTAACCCTGAAAGCTGTAGAAGATTGTTAATAGAATATTCAATAACGTTTGTAGCATGATCAAAGCGAACGCTCTGTACGACTGACGTAGGTAAATCAAAATTCACAGCTTAATATATATCTTGGGATAATATGACCTACCTCGTTCATGTAATGTTTGCAAACCCGTTCGCTATGTCTACTATTAGATCGGCCTAATTACGAGTACTTTACGTACTACATAAATGTATATTTGAGCGAATATACAGACCAGCGACCAACTGAACAATTAATAACTTAAGTGCAAAAAAGAAACAAAGCACCAAATATTAAGTAAAACTAGCCTAATTTTCAGTAATATATAATTTCAAAAGACCTCGCCAGCTCAAAATTAAAAAGTTGTTAATATGATAGACACCAGACAAATTGTGAGCATACGCTTTTGATATATCAAAGTGGCACTATGTGATGTTAACAAATAACAATGACAGCAGTCAGCAGGTATAGCTCATACAATTGCCTGACGGGTTGGGACAGCTACGACAGGATTCCGAGGTAAACTTTAGTCTCATAAAAAAAAGTCTACACAGCTCGCGACACTGGTGGGGGTAGTACCGGTATTACCGGTGCGAATATAACTTGGTCGCCTTTCAGTACCAGGGCTAGTACCTACCGGTATTACTGGTGCGAGCAGAACTTGGTCGCCTTCCAGTACCGGGGATAGTACCGGTATTACCGGTGTGAGCAGAACTTGGTCGCCTTACAGTACCAGGGGTAGTGCCGGTTAACCCGGTTAATACCAGAACTTGGTCGCCTACCAGTACCGGGGGTAGTACCGGTATTACCGGCTTCAGCTGGACGCACTATGTGAACTGTACGCCACACTGTTTGTTTGTGCACTATATGTCTTTTTCATGTTCCCGTATTGGTGTCTAAGTATCAGAAGAACTTTTGGGTAACTTAAACAGTAACAATTCGTTTAGACAATGGGGAAAAAATTGTAAGCTCCTGATTTTAGCCGCATTTCCGTGCAATATATCGCCCAAAAGTATCGCCCATGATGTTTTCAACTGTATAATAAAAACGCTATGACATTTTACATAATTCATTAAATAAATAGCGACGAGTAAATTTTCATCAGAGGACAGGACAACGCCTCTCACAGGCCAGGTGGTTTTAAACACAAAACTTTATTTCCGCGCAATATATCGCCCAAAAGTATCGCCCATGTGCGGTGTTTTCATTTTAATTATTTCATTAAATAAAAAAACTAAATGGTCATCAGAGGACAGGACAACGCCTAACAAGCCAGGTGGCTTTTGGTGCTTTTAAACACAAAACTATTATACAACGTGTAGATTACTTGCCCCAATTAGACGAAAGCCTAATTAAGGAAAGGCTAAGAAAAAATAGGAAAAGATGTATAGATGCATGAAAAAATATAACAAAGAAGTATAGCTCATATCTAAAAGGAACTATGGGGAGCTCAAAAGTGTACCATAAATTTTAAGTGACATCCCTAAAAACATCTGATACAACATCAATGAACTGGGAATAATGAAAAGTGTATTACTATAGCCAATCCAGGCTCTCAGAAGTTTAAACCTAATGCAACTTTTCTATTGGTTAGCGTTTTTAAACTAATATAGACTCTAAAATGAAATGAAATAAAAAAAGAAATTTTGAAGGAGCACAATTTTGTGCAGGAGCTTGTGAGAGGAATTTAGCAACAGCTAGGTACAGGCACTGTACGTAGAGGGAATTCCTGGACCGCTTCCAGCTCGGCGTGCTTCCGGAGTTTGGTGCATCCAACGATTTAAATTTTTGACGCCCTAGCGAGGGCCGATCGACGACCATTATAGCCCAGAGTTGGAAGAGGAAATTCTGGACCACTCGGTACAGATCAAATCGACTTGATATCACAGTTAGGGTTGCTAAATTTAATTTTTGTCAATGAAATAATACTTTCTGTATTGAAAATAAAATAAAATAATTGGGACTTCTCATCACGTAAATGTGTTTCTAGGATGAAGTTAAAAGGTTAGCTACGGGCACACTATACGAATTCACCAACACCTTGTACATCTGCTAAATCTTGTATTGTACCTTAAAAGAAAACGGAATAGGATCACTATTGCTATTTGCCAATTTTCTTATGAATAGTAAGAACAAAAGAATATACTACTACTTTCTATCAATACGAAAAGTCAAAAATCATCTTTATGCAGCTAGACTGGTTCAACTAAATTAAACTACCTACTCGTATATTTTTATCAAAGCCCTGATTTTCAGCTTATTTCCGAATACGAGAATATACTGATCGATATGCTGATCTAAATCTACTTTTTACATAAATGGCATCACCTTTGACCATAACCAGGGCGTACTGCATCTTTCATATTAAAAATTCATATCTGAAAATGCTTGTCCAGTTTGTGCTACTTTTGCTGTCATTGAACTGGGTCCAAAAACATACATATTTCTCTGATTTACAGTAAAAGTAAAAAATGTGTTACATAACACATTGTTGTTCCGTTTCTGGGACAGATATCCCAGAAAATTAATTTTCTTCGGATCGGATATCGCTATTTTACGAATTTCCATCATAAACAAAGTCAATTTCAGTAGAATGATACAAAAATGGACTAATTAATATTTTAATACAGAATACTAATTTATCCCTGACCACCATCATACTAAACACCATACGAATTATTTAGCAACAAAGTTATAAAATATTCACTGAAAAGATACCTTTCTAGCTTAAATGATGAAATTCAGCCCCTCTAAAATTCGGCACTTTTTAGAAGATTTCAATTCGTATGGAAGTTAAAATTACGCAACTGCTTTCATAAAAAACATCACACATACTATTTCTGTTCTTAATCTAAATTAAAAAACCTACATTTTAACGTGCATCGTTTTGATAAACCTAGGACAATAACGTACAATATACGGATTAAATGTCACAGTTACCTATTCCTATTACATCATAATTATTATTCAATTACCAATTTCGTATGGAACCCTAAAAATGAAACCTTTAGCAACTGGAAGATAAAAGAAGTTATAATCCGAAGAATAAACCAAGAAGTTATTTGAAAAAGATTTAGATGACAAATACTTTTCAAATATGATAATGTTCGTTTTTCACAATTTAAGGCTATGAGGAAACAACTCGTAGCTATAGAGTATAAATCATTTATTCACATTAGGCTCATTCCCTTTCACTCAAGTTCCTAAAAGCATCGTCCCAATTGTCCTCAGCATTTCTGTTTCTGTATAACACGTCTATTTTCCTGGAAATTACATTCGCTTCTGTAATAACTAAAACCAGTAAACAGTTATATTATTATAGACCTTAATCAAAAATAGAAATAGACAAGCGAGTGAACGAGGATATTTTTTACGTTCTATAACAAATGTAAGAGCCACTGGTGAAAGCCCTCATAGGGCAGAGGCCAAAGGTACCTAGGTTGTGACCAACCCCATTTTCTGACAAGTATTTATCACTAGGAGAAAATTAACTTCACGTTTAATCGTCATAATGTGCGTCCCAAGGGAGCTTACCCGTGCTACCTGTACACGCTAATGCCATGTTACTAGTAATTTAGTTTTGAGGTGGAATAACACAACGAATTCTTGTATGCCGCTTTTTCCATATACTCGTACTAATAATGTATTAGTGTACAATATCCCACCATGTACTTTCAAATTGATTATTATTTATGGAATAAAATGATTGGATGCAGTATGTAACAAATCTACAACACTCAGAGTGGTCGTACTCATACTTATGACTTATGTTGCTGATGATATGTAACTTTCAAACCCGTTTGTAATGCTGATAACATCATTTACTATTGTAGACAATCTGAAAAAGACCTACAAAGCTCAACGAAAAGAACCTATCTGAGTCCAACAGTCTCAATTTAGTCATTAAATTTTATCATCGAAGTCAAATTTCATAAAGATTCCATACATAAGACATATAGGTCCCGCGAACGACCACCTATTTATAAATCCATAAAAAGTGAATTGTGTGTATAAGTTTAATCTAATTTTTACTTAGGTGACTCCCAATACTCCATTTTAGCGTAAAAGAAAAGAAAATAGCGTAAAAAGCAAAGAACTAAATAACTTGTTTGTTGGTTACAGTTGTATTACGGATCCAAATTAATGAACAAAGCGAGTAGTCAAAGCCAAGTTAAAAAAAAGAGATCTAACGAGCATTATTGAATTTGCTTACGTATTTGTAATTCTCAATACCAATACGTAATAACGCAAAACATTTTTCTATGATGATTTAGTTAAACGGAAAGAAGTAGTCAATGTCCCTAATAGTATGCTCCCGGCACACAAGTACTGATTAAAATGAACAAATACTCCGTTATGTTAAGGAAGTTTAGAAAGATTTTTTTACTATTGTTGCAGAGTTCGTGTGGAGTACTATGTGAACGAGAATACTTTCAAAGAAAGACTGCAATTATATTTTATAAAGAACCAACGTTCGAGTAAGTATTTTTGTTGGAGTTAATAACTACCCGGAGCACTTGGTACGTCTTTTTTGGATTTCAATAGAATACGGTCACCTCATATTAGCCAGTTAAGTGTCGCAAGAGTCGATTTAAGGGACGACGTATGCAGCAGCTCACCGAAATGCCACGACAGCCCCTCAAGAACCGACATAATGCAGGAATAACCATTTACTCATCAATCAATCAAAAGAGACCGTTTCATTATTTTGTATAACTAAGTTTTCCTCATCCCTGTCGGCAATTCACGGTTCACGGCAGAAACCTTGCTTGTCCCAGTCGGCAGTACACTGGATTACTGGGCAGTGTACATAGAGGATTTGCTCCAAAAATTGGTAAAGCTAATAGAACCGGGCTCTTCATGCAACGCTGACATTGAATCTATGCGTTAGAGCGATGGTAGAGCGCTATGTAGCCACAACAACAACAAACTAGAGACGAATATTTTTTGGCGGTGTACTTTTTTCTACTTTCTTCAAGAGCTTACAGCTGTAGGCATCACCTTAGCGGAACACCTGTAGTAGTACAGCTGGAGCGAGGCGGTGGCGCTACTGCAGGAGCTCGATCTGGACTAGTCGCTGCTACTGGTGTCGCGCACGCATCTGTTCAGCGTGAGCTTCAAGCAGCATCAAGCGGACCTCATTTGAGAGTTCTTCAAGAGCTAAAAGCTGCAGGCACCACCTCAGCGGAACACCTGTCGCAGTGCAACTCTAGCGAGACAGAGGCGCCACTGCAGAAGCACGATCTAGACGGCTGGTGTATTGCGCGCAGCTCATCAGCATGGGCTTCAAGCAGCACCAAGCGGACCTCATTTGCGAGTTCTCCAAGAGCTAAAAGCTGCAGGCACCACCTCAGCGGAACACCTGTCGCAGTGCAACTCTAGCGAGACAGAGGCGCCGCTGCAGAAGCACGATCTAGACGGCTGGTGTATTGCGCGCAGCTCATCAGCATGGGCTTCAAGCAGCACCAAGCGGACCTCATTTGCGAGTTCTCCAAGAGCTTACAGCTGCAGGCACAACCTCAGCGGAACACCTGTCGCAGTGCAACTCTAGCGAGACGGAGGCGCCGCTGCAGAAGCACGATCTAGACGGCTGGTGTATTGCGCGCAGCTCATCAGCATGGGCTTCCAGCAGCACCAAGCGGACCTCATTTGCGAGTTCTCCAAGAGCTAACAGCTGCAGGCACCACCTCAGCGGAACACCTGTCGCAGTGCAACTCTAGCGAGACGGAGGCGCCGCTGCAGAAGCACGATCTAGACGGCTGGTGTATTGCGCGCAGCTCATCAGTATTGGCGTCAAGCAGCACCACGCGTACCTCATCTGCGCGTTCGTCAAGAGTTAACAGCTGCAGGCACTATCTTAGTGGTGACACACCCAACCCATCGACATAAACTTTTATCTGACAGTGATATCTCCAAAACTTGGCATATCGGAAGAGCAGCGTAAAATTCTGGTGTCTGACTCTCGCTGCTCGATACATTTGTCTTGAACTAAGAAGTCAGTAACCGTGGATTGCCGACAGGGTGAATAAAGCTTAGTGCTGAGCGGCTCAAACAAAATAATTAAATGGCCTTTAACTCTTTTGAAGTAACCATACATGCAAGCTAGAAACCTTACGACGGCAAGTTCTGGCCCTCAGATCTTGTTTACAGAGAGCACCATATAAATATTCAAATGCTAAAAAATAAGAATATATGGTGTACTATTTATTCTAATTCATTGTTTTTCTTAAGTCTTTGTAATAACTTCTCTTGTAAAATTACAAAGACTAAGGATATTAAAAATGGATGGTGTTCTTGTGTTGTAAGTTAAGAATTGCCTCCACTTGAATATAAATGAAGAACATTGAAACAACAAAAATAATTAAGGCCGACATAAATCGAAGGGAATCTGCAGTCACCAAAATATCAGAGCAAACAAACAAAAATAAATGTCGAAGAAAATGTCTGAGATTCAAGAAGAGTTCCCAACGCAATGTACTCTCGTAAACTTAGTTTTTATTCGTGATGATAATAATATTTTTGGTGCTTGTAAGTTAGTTCTATTACGAAATAGATCATTTTAAATATCTAGGATTTTTAAATTTCATAAGAGAGATTACGACGTCTAAAATAAAGAATGAACGATATACCAACACCAAGTGAGTTAAGAATTGCGTCTACTTGAATATAATTTAAGATCATTTTATATTGGAACAAAAAAAAATTACGCCGAGAGAAATCGAAGGATCGCTGCAGTCTTCAAAATATCGGAGGCAAATATACAACAAACTTAGGCCGAAGGGAAGGCCTAACTGAGATTCAAGTAGAGTTCCGAACGCATGGTAACTCTTGTTCAAACCAAATCAAATCAAATCATTTATTTTGTATGAACATCGTTCATAAACTTAGTTTTTTTTCGTGATGATAACACCAATTTTGGTGCTTGTAAGTTAGGTCTATTATGAAATAAATCATTTTTAAATTTATAAAACATTCTAGGATTGTCAAATTCCATAAGAGACATTATTACAAAGACTAAAGAAATTAATAATGAACGGTGTTCTATCATCACCAATTTAGTAAAGAATTGCATTCACTAGAATATAAATTAAGATCCTTTAACGTTGAAACAACGAAAAGAATTAAGGCCAACAGAAATCGAAGGAATGCTGCAGTCACCAAAATATCGGAGTCAAACATTTAAAAAACTTAAGCCGAACGTAAAGTCCAACTGAAATTCAAGATGAGTCCCGAACGCATGGTAACCCTCGTTCGTAAATCATAAAGAAATAAAACATTCTATAATAACACATTCTAGGACTGTCTTTCATAAGAGAAGATAATCATACGCGTAGAGTTGGGTCTGATAAAATACTATCTGGAAGGCCAATTTCGCCCCAAAGAAAAGTGAAATTCTTGATCAATTAAGTACTTGCTAACAACATCATGGAGATTAGAAGTTTATCGACGAGGATTGTATTGTTTGTACTCACGCTAAAGAGATACTCTCTTAAAGAATTACATGTATACGCATCTTCAACATGTTCTAAGAAACAGCCATAAGAATTGGACTTGATAAAAATTAAATATTTCCTTTTTTGTAATGTGCAATAAAGTATCAATTCATTCATTCATTAAAATGAAAAAAAAATAAAACATAAACATTGAGTCTGATTTCATTGAATTTGATAGCTGAAGGTTAATAAATACTTTAAACGGAGCTAATAAAATACTTAGCAATTACCCACGCCAGTAAAAGCGTTCTTGTAATAAATCCATTGCATGAAAGCTTTCCATTCTTTATGTACGTTACATAGAGTTTGATGAATTTATCTAAGCCCATTATAAATATGTTTTAGTAATAGAATTCAGCGTTTGATATATTTAAGTCGGGATCTAATAAAAACTATCTAAAAATCTGTGACCACAAATCGTATCGCGACCATTTAATGGTAGATACACTAATTTATAGTCCGTTTTTATTTTCAAAGGGATTAATTAAAACCAACTTATTTATTGTTTCAGGTTTACGCATTAGGATAGTTAATCTATTTTTCAAGCTTCTAGCCTGTGTTCTTTATATATTTCGTGTTTGCGCGGACGGGGATCCTATAACCGCCAGCTGGTGAGTACACAACGCAAAAAAAGCTCGTATTGCATTTGCACAAATGGGTTCCGGGATGGCTTAGAGGAGAGAATTTTAATGCGTTAACTATAATATTAAACACCCTTCGTACAAGTGCTCATAAGGATTTTATTCCTCAAGACAAAAACGATATTGCATGTGATTATTGTTGCGATGACTTGTCACTCTACGTTTAACTGCATTTTCCCGACACTCTAAAACTGCAAATTCCGCCTTCAATGTGTGTGAACTGCAATACGTGCTGAAGTTGCTCAACAGTTGAGCTCACGTAGCTTTTGGCCGTCGCACATATACCGCTTCTCCTCTAGTGAGCGTAGGAGTGATAGAACTCGCTATCGTTCGTCGGATGCCCAAGAATCTAACAGTGAGGCATTCGTCAAATCTTGGCCCATCTAGAATGCTTCACGATCCGGTTCACGATCACGAAGATGGATCACACCATCAACCACTCACTCTGGATAATTCACTAAAACTGAAACCCGTGACGCTAAGCGATGAGGCTGGGCCCGAAATAAAACTTAATTTTTTTTACTGTAGGGTAATATATCGACTCAACCAATTTTGTTCATGAATATACACGAATACTCGGAACAAGTAGTCCAAATCCAAATCACTAACTAAGGAGATGCATACATATTGTACAATTTACATGACATAACATGCAAACACTAGATCAAAGAACAAAAACTAGTAAACTTTAATGACACATAATTACAATTAATTCTAGTTAACTTTAATAAATTACGAAAATCAGTTATGTTTTGTCAACTCATCTATTTCAGTTATGGATGTAAGCCAGGCAATAAGACTGAGTTCGAATATTCAGCGAATCTAACCGAAGAGGAGTTTCAGGAACATCCAATCATCAACTGGGATGGAATAATATGGGTCAACCGTCCGCTATATCTATGGGGGGTGCAAGCGATCTTGGCTATGATATCCTTATCCGAAGCTATATTGCTCGTTTACCTTGGATACAAGGTGATTTTAGTTACAATTTTACGTAAATATAACTATGAACATGCATGGCCTCGTTGCATCAAATAATTTTGACATTTGACGGACAAGCATTAAACATGGCGCTTTAGAACATTATGACCAAATACCTAATGATTTTAATGGTTACCGTTAATATCAATACTTCGCTCTTAATCTTCCGAAGCCAAATAAATTGCATTCTGTTATTATGCTCAATAAAGCGATTAAACTTTCGAATTTTTTTTGTCACATAGGGTAACATTTGGCAACAGGTCTTGTCCTTCCACTTCATATTGGAAATGGTGAACACTGTGCCGTTTGCACTCACTGTAAGTATTTTATTATTCACGGTTGTGTCATAATCGTAATCACTATTTCTAGACAGTGTCATAATGTGTTGGTAACATTTCAGGTACCATTCCCACCGCTTCGAAATTTATTTATACCAGTATTTTTAAACTGTTGGCTTGCAAAAAGATCACTTGAAAACATGTTTGTAAGTATCAATATGTGAATTTTAAAATTAAAGTGTAAATTGAATAGATTGACAGTTTTGGATCTATGAAACATTACGGGAGCCGTTTATCATAATATTTTTGCTAATTGGCGGAAAACAACTCGACGACAATTTTTTTCACTAACAAGTATATTCAACATATGTTAAAAATGAAGATTTTTTGTGAATAATCTTCGTGTCCTCGCCATATTTAAATGGAGACCGACTCATTTTATTTTTCTTGCTTAGTTCACTGGAAATGGGTTAACCAACAAACCAAAGACTTATCCTTGAAATTGGCCAAAAATGTACAAACTTACAGACGGACACCGTTACAAACACTTACGATATAGCGCTACAATTACAACCTACAGCGAACAACCAACCTTTTGTTTATGGCAAGATGCTTAAAAAATAAAGTTAAATGTATTTTTTCAGAACGATTTACACCGCGCAATGCAGAAGTCTCAATCAGCTCTATCTCAACAACTAATGATACTTTGTGTCACTCTACTGTGTCTGGTCTTTACTAGGTAAGTGATCATTTTTGAGTTTTAAAATGCAGATATTTGGTTCAGTGAACCTTTATAGTATCTAATCGTTCACTTTTTTGTAATCAACAGAATTAATTCACTATGCAAAAGATTATTTCAAAGTAAATAGTAATTATTATTTCCCATTATAAAATAAACAACAATCTCGAGCGAACCTTCCTCCTTTATAAGATTTACAAATTCATGTTGTCTGAGCGCTGCTCATTCAATTTGCAGCCTTTCAAGATTTTAACATCCCTCTCAGAATACAAAATGTTTTTCCTATACTCTATAATGGAGCTAAAGTAGGAGAGTTATTTGAATAAGTGTTAAATGTTTACACTTTGTGCTACAGTAAAATAACTTTAACTGTAAGTAGTATTGTATGTTCTCTGTTCTTAATGCGTTCAAGATCAATAACTACAATGTAAAACCACTACATTACCACTACACTATAGTTATTATTACTCACTACTTACTACTCACGTGTGAAAACAAATAATGTGCTCAAAACTTGTATGTTAACATTTGCAGCGTATGCGGTATCCAACATTTTCAACGCGCCGGTCATCGGCACTTGAATTTGTTCCAAGCGACCTACTTTGTCGTCGTCACCTTTTCAACAGTGGGCTATGGCGACTTTGTTCCCGACATTTGGCCTTCACAACTTTTCATGGTCATAATGATCGGAGTTGCCCTGGTGGTCTTACCTACACAGGTATGTAAAACAGACATTTTTCATGGCGATGTAAACAGTGTACACCAATTTATGGTTAAAAACTATTTCGATTCTATTTCGTGGACCCAAACTTCTACCAATACCTTCCTACCACTTTCATCATCTTCTTCCACCTAACTTTCATTATCTGCTACCTTTGTCAACCAATCTCTTCTTTTCTATCTTTTGCCTATACCCATCTGTGAAAACTTTTTATAAGCTTTAAGGTAATTAGATTTAAGACTAGACAGTAGGTTAGGTAGGTAGGTAGTGATAGTCGTAGGTTTTCCTTAATAAATAAAATAAAATCACATCAATTTTTACACAGCGAAAGTAAGAAGTAAGTAACACAGTCATCCAAGTCTCTGAAAGGTCACAGAGCGCAGGTATCAGATCACCTATCCAAACCCCTAAGCAACAACAGGAATAGAGAAATAGATCAGGTCTTCATCAATATACTGCGAATAGGACAACAAGTAAATTACATTTACTCGTGGAAAGATTATATGAGGTAACTTAACGATTTCCTGCAGACCGACCGTATCATCCGTACCTAGGTCGGATGCGCATGTTTTGGCACTTGTCATTTAATGCCCTCCCTGCTCGGGATTTTACTTTTCCCATATCTAAAACTTGTCACCAAACATTTTTTTCTCTTTTCTTTATAGTTCGAACAACTGGCATTCACGTGGATGGAAAGGCAGAAATTGGGTGGATCGTACTCATCACATCGGGCACAGTCGGAAAAACATGTAGTGGTTTGCTCGACGACCCTCCACGCCGACACTATCATGGATTTTTTAAACGAATTCTATGCTCATCCACTTTTGCAAGATTATTACGTCGTTTTGCTCTCACCAATGGAACTTGACACAACCATGAGAATGATTTTACAGGTATTATTTTACTCATTTATTTAACTCCTGACAATGACTGGCATATTACCAGGTTTTTATTAAAAAGTTTAAGAAAAACATTTGCACTCAAGACAAAAATATAGTGGTGTCCTGATGATAAAAGCAATACCTTGAAAGAACCTTAGTGACAGAAAATTGATGTCATGACTGTGAGGCTTGTTGGAAACAGTTTGTTGTAGGACTCCAGAAAATTAACCAGATTTACAAAATGCAATTACAGGTTCCTATTTGGGCTCAACGTGTTATTTACATCCAAGGTTCTTGCCTCAAAGATACGGATCTGATAAGGGCCCGGATGAACGAAGCCGAGGCCTGCTTCATTCTGGCTGCGAGGAACTACGCTGACAAGACCGCCGCTGACGAGCATACTATTCTTAGGTTATATTAGTAGTTAGTCATACATGCTCTAATAATGCATGCGCAATACGAAAAGAAATGAATTTTGGTTTTCATAATTCACTTTTTATCCCTCTCTATCCTTATCCTTATTTTTTTATATATTTATTAATTATACCTTTACCCTGCAACATGTACCTATTTATAAATTTATCCATCCATCATTTTGATATTTACGAGCATACTATTCTTAGGTAATATTATTTCATACATGCTGTAATCATGAATTGGCAATACCGCAAAGAAAGGAATTTTTGTTTACTTTATTTATTTACTTTTTATCCCTCTCAATCCCAGTTGGTCGATTTTTTTTTATCCTTATCCTTATGTTTCCCTGCAGCATGTTACCTATTTATAAATTTATCCATCCATTAATTTTGACATTAACAACAATTGAATCATAAAATTTGATACATTTCCATTCATTTGATCATTCCAGTCATTAAGTCCTCCAGATACGGGATATAAGAGTACGTAGGTGTCGTGTACCAATCAGACTTATTGGTGGAAGATCAATAATAACGGTCGTTTTCAACAAGCTATCTATCCACAATTTTACAAGATTCATTCCACTATTTCATTCAAATATACATTAGAACTTTACGAATACAATTGCGTACAGATCCTAGACACAATTTCTTTTTTTTTTCTATGCCGTCGTGAAAAAATACGATGCTTTCAGGTCATGGGCCGTAAAAGATTTTGCCCCAGATGTGCCGCAGTACGTTCAGATTTTCCGGCCTGAAAACAAATTACACGTGAAATTTGCAGAATTCGTTGTGTGTGAAGACGAGTTCAAGTACGCGCTGCTAGCAAACAATTGCACCTGTCCAGGAGCTTCTACACTTGTCACTCTCCTGCTACATACGAGCCGTGGCCAGTCAGTACAAAAACTTTTCCTAACACCAATTAAGCAAGGTGCCCAAATTTAAAATAATATATCGTATAACATTGAACTTTCTAGGGAAGGACAACAATCCCCAGAGGAATGGCATCGTCTCTATGGAAAATGTTCCGGAAATGAAATTTATCATATCGTTCTTGGTGACAGTCGCTTTTTTGGTGAATACGAAGGAAAAAGCTTTACATATGCTAGTTTCCATTCACACCGAAAGTACGTTGTATAATTTTATCTTTGTTTTCATAAAACAAGAACATACATTAAATTGTACTAATACCTATTATTACAGATACGGCGTCGCTCTGGTAGGTGTTCGCCCGGCGGAGCTTCCCGAATTTTATGAAGACACTATCCTTTTGAATCCAGGCCCGCGGCACATAATGAAAAGCAGCGACACGTGTTATTACATGAGTATCACAAAGGAAGAAAATTCTGCTTTCGTAGTCTCAGATAAACAGACGGAGAGCAAAGCCAATGCTATACCCAAAGATCAAACTGCGTGCAGTCTTCTCTCTAACGAGAAGAAATCTGGAGACGCAGAAGACGGCTCGGGACAGCAGAAAAAACCAGACGGTAGTAACGTGGCTCACTACGATCTCCCACAAGTGATTCTACAAGCTCCCGCGAGTTCCACACCAAACGCATCGCCATCACGTTTCAACTCAGCTAATACCGTATCACCCGCTCATTTAACTGCCGCTGGCTGTGAGTGTCACAGTTGGATTACTGCCTCCCTACCGTAGATCGGATGTGATAGACTTTTGCACTCTCAAACATT
Organism: Coenonympha glycerion; assembly: GCA_963855885.1. Lineage (NCBI taxonomy): Eukaryota > Metazoa > Arthropoda > Insecta > Lepidoptera > Nymphalidae > Coenonympha > Coenonympha glycerion. The sequence continues at coordinate 13,019,947 of OY979626.1, read as the reverse complement.
ATTATACTGGAGATCATTTGGTCTACTCTTTTCTTTTGCTTAAGTTTTCTGAAGAACTTATAGAGCTTTGAAAAATACTGGCAGTACGGGATCAAGGACAGTTCACTAAGACCTAATCAATACTAAACTATAAGGGTTTCATTAATTGTAATGAACATCTTTATGTTTCATATCCATCTCTTCATCACATTACGACTTACTATTTATTTTATTACGTACAAAGTTGTAGTTTGCACTACAGTTTTTTTTGGTAATTATAAATATTGCAGAATTCGTGCATGTATCACATCATGAAATCTTTTATTATTTGTATTACAATCGGAAATAAGTAATCGCTAGAGAATGAAATATACAAAGCTATATCTGATTAATATCACGTTCTAGGAATGAGTACAACTTTTTTATAGTAAGTAGGTAATGATTTGCATGCACAAATGATATTTTACGCACTTTTAATTTTACGTTCATTTATAGATAATAATAATAAATAATCAATAATTGTCTAGTTTTATGACACAAAATACGACTCCGTAAATAAGTTTAAAATAAACCAACAACAAGACAAAACCACATTCGTGTAAAGGCTAGTCAGTGATTTGGATCAGTTTTGAGAATCACACTTTGGAAGCGTGTTTACTTGCGCACGATGTGCAAATAGATAGCGGTGACAAAATCAGTTATTTCTGCGGCGTTTGTATAGTTATGCACACATAACGACCACAAAAGAAAATAAATAAAATACAAAGTACTATGAACAATCCACTCTGTACCTGTTTGGGATGAATATTTAGATATATTTACGTAAATATACTAAAATCAATAACCATAAAGCTAGCAACAAACACAAATTTTAGTTGTTTCAAAGTTGTCACATAGGTTGTGACCATAACACATTTTCAACTAAATTCAGAAGATAACAATGGCCTTGACGAACGAAAACTAAATGTCCTCTTATTAAACTGCAAAGAATCATAATTGCGATGAAAGCCTAGAAGACTTTTTAATATAATCGGGCATCTGAGCGCGGACAAGCTGAAGTCGCTTTCTGCATAAAATAAAATTTCTCGTTAATGCATCTCATAAACAAATTTTCCAAAATCAAAATTCAAGGCCGAACCTATAAAAGAGAATTCGTAAACTTATTGACTCAAGCAATACAGATGTACAAGGTGGTAAATGTACCATCATGCATGAAATTCGGGCGTCTTAGGGAGAATAATAAAGCATATTGTGTGTAACAAATACATTCACTTTTCCTCATTGCATCTAATCACCCAAAACTTTCACTTTATTTGTGTCCACCTAATCGCACAAAATTGTTACAAAATGCATAATGGAGAGGCGAGATGCGTTTTACAAAACAATTTTATATTTTCCAGCCAAAGTGGAACGAGTGTCAACATCGGGTTCAGAATCTCGTTCCTGCTTAAAGGACTCGCCGGCGACAGACAGTGCTGCCGACAGTCACCTTTTGCTCCCTCGACCTGACAATACAAACTTCTTAAGCCCAGATTTCTTGAGCTGTCGACGAGGTTATTGAAACATACTTACTATATTTGAACATATATACTATAATTGAACAGCTGACAATGTAATGTTCGCCCGCTTGTGACTTTGCCCGATTCATATTATCGTTTCTGCTGAGAAACAATGCTCAGACATTATACATATAGTATTTTCATTTATTAACTTAACTTCAGAAAATCTGATTACTTCTGCTCAAGCCTTGGATAACTCGTCAACGTACAACGGTCCTATGAAAATAAAAATGATAAGAAACACTGGCAAGAAAGTCGGTACTTGCTCTTTTCAAAAATGTCATTATATACAAATTTTCTTACATAATGTTTAAGATATCTCGTGAGGAGATGGAAGCATATCCCTATCATTCCAAGAATCCTTGTTATTGAAAAATTCTTCGATGGTATAGTAACTCTGATTTATTTGATGTTTTTGAGTGTCTTTAAACCTGTGTAAAAGTAAGTCCAATGTGTGATTAATGTTTTGTTCTTTTCTTTAATAAATGTTGTAGGAAGCAGACGTCCATCCATACTGCCAGTGCCAGATATGGTAACTAGCAGCCTGAACATAGCAAGCGACAACCAGGACGAAGAGGTGGACGCGGACGAGAGCGAGGACGAGCTGGACGATGACGTTCCGTGGCGCTCTCCTTCCGAGAAAATCGCGTAAGACAACCTCAAAAACAAATCGATATTCCCGCGATCATGCAAGCACGCGTCTTTAATTTTTCACTCTGCTGCATTTCCATTTTCAAGTTATTAGGTAGATTATTTTTAGAATATTTATTTAAGTTTCTAAAGGTTCATATTCCGTAAGCTGTCGTTTATTTCGGTAAAAGAGCAGTCCTTATTTTTCGTCTAAAGCTTTAACAAAAAAAATAACAAGTGCGCTTGAAAAAAATCTAAACCATTTGAGGTATTTGTCAGAAGACAGAAGAGCAAGATTAAAAAATAAATGATAAAGCACTCAAAATTAAAGAAAGAGAAGACTACCTAAAAATAATAAACCTTGATATCACAGACATCCACGAAAATATTGAGATCACTTCGCAAATAGATTCCTTCATATTTTTCTAGACCCTAGACGTCTCGATGAAATAGTTTCAGTTCAAGATAAGAAAAAAATGGTAAAAGCACTGAAAATTTAAGGCACAGAAGATTGCCAAAATATAACAAACCCGATATCACACATATCCAGCAAAATATTTATTAGACCTTTTCTTGAGTATAGTAATTCCATTTTTCAAGACCTAGGGTCTCATCAAATTTTTTTACGAAAAAATAAGTAAGGCGCTGGAAAAAATATCTAATTCGTTTGTGGTATTTTCAAAAGAGATAGTCTCGTTTGCCTTCATCGATGAAAAAATTTCAGTTCAAGATAAGAAAAAAAAATTGTAAAAGCAATTGAAGGCACAGAAGATTGCCAAAAAAGAATAAACCTTGAAATCACCTTTCATTAGGTATATATCTAATCAAAGGAAATCACACATATTCACGAAAAAAAATAAGAAAACTTTGAAGTAATTCCTTACTAATTCCTTAAGACTTTTCCAGACCCTAGGCATTTCATCAAATTTTCTGAATAAAGAAGTAAAAACTTGGAACGGTGTCACCGATTAAGTTGCTACCAAAAATATTCATTCTTTCTAAGTAGTGAACGACATACTTGTAGGTGATCGCGGTGTTGCTTTATTGGAAAAATATAATGAATTGATTACAAACAATGAAGAACAAAAACAGTATTTGTACAGTTAGTGAAAGACTATAGGAAATGGTATCCTAACACTAACAAGTCAACCATATGAATAAAACAATTGAAACTAATACAGGATTATGATTTATATATTTATAAAATCCAAAACTTGATAGCGACCTCTAAATGACAAAAAAATCAAAAAAAATACTGGAATAGTTCCACATAGTTTCAAATTTTATGTGTTGCCCCGTGAAATAATAGATTTTTTTCTTGAGAATAAGGACCATCCTAAGACAGTTTATGGAGTGTATATATTAGCAAAACTTGATGCTATTTTGATGATGACTCCTAAAATGGTTAAAAAAAGCTTGCTGTGTTATAAAGTCACCTCAGAATTGTGGCTGATTAAGTTTTGTTAATAATTAATAATTTCCATTATTCTTAAAGTTACTCTCATTAGAAGCATGTCTTTTCTACTATCCAATTTGATTTGTTATTGTTTTAGCCTGTATCTACTCGTATGTACATTCAAACGCGTAGATAGGCCGACCGGTCGCAGCCGCATGCACTCTGCACCATGAATTCGTACCTCGTACGTCATTGTATCTTGTAAGTGTTTTGTTGCAAACTAAACTATCGCTTTGCTCATAGCTCACTTTGCATCCATTCTGAAAGTTACAAATCTGATTTTCCGTTCTCTCATGAAAAAAGTGAACCAAAGGAATCGGTTGTATCAAACAACATAAGACTGCAAACAGAAAATTTGACTTTTATTATCCTTAAAGAAAATCTAACAGCAATTAAAATCAAAAGTGATTGCTCTTACTCATCTCTTCTCTCATCTTTTCTAAAATCCGCAGAAATATCGTGACTATATTTACAACTATAAAAATTGATTCATTTTCATCAAAACTACCAGCATCGCTGACTTTTTTCTCATTCATCACTGTTACGATATAATATTGTTCAATAATACGAAACGCTTTTCCCATTCAGCATCTACAGTTTAAAACTTTTTAAGTATTTTATTGTATTTAAATCTTTTTTATGTTGTATTTAAAAAGCATCTTGCACTGCCATAATGTAATCCATAAAAATGACTGAGTAGTGGTAAGTTTTAAATAATTAATATAGTTTTTACTTAAACAGATAATAAGTTAAAAACCATTCTTATATAATTTTTCTCAAACAATGGTATGGATACTCGGTGTCATGTTCAAAGGCAAGAATGTATTTACACATTTTTTCAGATTAATAATTCCAAGCCACGTTTGTTTTGTCAGTAGTTTCCGGATAATACTAACTTCAATATTGAAAAACCTTACATCGAATATGAATGTAGTAATGACCCACCCCCAATAGCCTGTGTAAATTTTCCCCATCTACTCGTATGATCTTAAAATGGTCCGACCAACAATACTTAGAGCACGATTTTCTAAAATTCGTAAAATACATTAGAACACAGAATGTTATCCTCCGCAAGTGTTTAGATATGAATGTGTGCATTGTGTACGTTAACCCCTGAGCCCTGAGTATGTCCCTCTGGCGCGGCCATCACAGTGACGACGCTTCGTCGAGCACGCTGTCTTCTCTGGCCGCTAGCGAGACGCACTCTGCCTGGCGCAACGACTTCAGTAGGTAAGTCAATACCTGTATAGTTCGTTCGCTTTCATTTTGTCGAGCGGCCGGTTGCGACGTCGGTAAAAACGTCTCAAATGTCATCAAACGACGCCAACTGTGCGCATTTACTCGTAACGACAAATTCTAAGCGAAAATACTCTTACAAGCACTTATGTGAATGGTACTTAGCATGCTCATAGACGCAGACATGCGGTCTTCCACGTGGACCTCTCCGATCTTACATCTATAGTTATATAGTAATAGTTATATAGTAAGACTGCATAATAACAACTTCATTTCTTCATATCTTCAGTACTTATATTAAACTATGTAAATAGATGCACTAGTACATTAACTACACCTACTTTGTGTCATTTTCTCTATTTCATTTTTAATTTTTTAAGTCCATATAAATTAAGCAGCCCTGAACTGGCAGAGCAGGCGTTGGCGTTTATTCAATTTTGCTTAAAAACACGAAACACTTGAGCATTTTTATACAAGAAGTTAATAGTGAAAAATCACAGCTTTACAGAGAAGCAAAACTCGCTCAGAAGAACGTCAACAATACCAAACAAATACTTATGCTCGATCGATTTCGGTAAAATCAAACAACTAAACAGATAATTTTCAGTGAGCAGCTACTTAAGAAATGATTTCGTAACAGACGAAAAGATTACGCTCATTTATTAACGAAGCAAAGCACTATTTATATAATGTTGGATAAAGTAATGAAAATACAAAAACAATGCTAAAAAGAAAGTAGCAAATAATGCTTGCAACGGAAAAAGAAAATAATGCTCAGAAATAAGTTGTCGTAGATGGCTGAAATAATTTCATAATACCGTATATGAGATGAAGTAAACTGTTCATGGTTATTGAATATTTAAAGAACAACACCATTTCTGTTATAAGAAGCCTAAGAAATACGGTCAAAATTTTGCCTCTAATAGAGAAAGAGTATTTTGCCCTTACAAAAATATAGAAATTTATATCTTTTTTTTCAAAAAGTGGTCACTGGCACTGGTATAACACGACAAATATTCAAATAAGTAAAAATTGTAGAAACTGACAAACAGTACAATAGGAAATCTCAAGACAGGAAAAGACAAAAATGCTTCAAAAAGTAGAGTTACAAAAAATCTAGGTTGGTAGTAAAGTGAAATTATAGTTTACAATAATAATAACGAAATGCCATCAAAACAAAAACATTTAAGACTAAGGAAAAATAAAATGCCTCAAAAGCAGTCAGGTGAAAACTACTATACATTTAATTAATGATCGGAAAAAAGATTCGAATGTAGTCAATGTCAAAATATTGTACAACATGGATAGGCTGATCACAGCATGTAATAAGTTGCTGAAGTAGCAATCTTTATCTAAGACAAAAAAGGAACCTTTAGAAGAAATCAAATCTTCAGAGAAATATCACAATGCAAAGTATCAGTAAACGTAATTTAAATGTAAATAAAAAGAAAAACATTTAAAAGCTTCTGATAACATGCATTTTTAAGTATGCTTTCAACATGCGAGACCTGGGGGCCTACCACCGTGACTTAAAGCAATATTATTGTAATATTGTTTTGACATTTTCATACAATGTCAGTATGGAAATTTCAAAACAATATTACAATAATATTACTTTAGGTCACGGTGGTAGGCCCCCTGCTCAGCACAAAGAGCAGGAGCGTAAAACCAACGAATATTTAATATTGTAAAACTAAAGTAGGAATAATTCAAACACTTGCGAGTAGAAGAACTTGCCTGCCAGCTTACAATTTGTATAACTGAATTGGAATTTGGATACTTTATACCTTCTCTTATTTAGATAATAATATATGTAGAGTATTATATAAATGTAATGCTGTAAGATAAAAAATAATATATTCTACTTTTAAAATAATGCTTTTGCTTTGGCCTGGAGTGTCTTAAATTATAGTGATCTTCGCTTTTAATATTATCAATTAAAATTTTGTTTGTTGGTCCGCAGGATCGTAAAGGGGTTTCCACCCGTGTCACCTTTTATTGGTGTAAGCCCAACGCTTTGCTATTTGCTGAAGGAAAAGAAGCCGCTGTGCTGTCTCCAGCTGGCACAAGTGTGCGAACATTGCGCATACCGAAATGCCAAGGAATACCAGTGGCAAAACAAGACGATTATATTAGCTGCCGACTACGCGTCCAATGGAATCTATAACTTCATTATACCTCTACGAGCCCATTTTAGATCAAAGACCTCATTGAACCCTATCATTCTCTTACTAGAACGTAGACCTGATGTAGCTTTCCTGGATTCCATATCGTACTTTCCACTGATCTACTGGATGCTAGGTTCCATTGATTGGTAAGTTGCTGACGGAATTGCTCAAGTAGTAAATAGTACTGTGTGTTAACATCCATAAGTAGAGAATCAAATTCGTTATTTAGATTTTCTGATTGTAAAATATGAGTGGATTAAAAATTAGATTGTTTGCAGTTTGGATGACCTCCTACGTGCAGGAATAACATTAGCTGAAAACGTAGTCGTGGTAAATAAGGAGTTATCTAATTCTGCGGAAGAAGACAGCCTAGCGGATTGCAATACTATAGTAGCAGTTCAGACGATGTTCAAGTAAAAACATTTATATATTTTTATACCTCGTTACTAGTACTAATTGAAATTATATTGATATGCCACTGCGAATACTGTTCAGTGCTTGCGAATTCAAATTCAAATGAAAGTTAATTGCTTCGCGAATTGTTTATAATTTTTTTAATGATTTCTTCTGAAACGAAACCAGTTCTTTGATCTTATTGTATCTTATAATTATCTTTGACAAACATTTTTCAGGAATCATCGGTCTTAATATTACCTAAACCATAATTTTAGACATTTTTAAGTTTATAATTTGATCGTCTTTTTACTAATCAATAAAAATAAGTTTGTATTTCTTAATCTGTGTATTTATTATTTTCAGATTTTTCCCGTCTATTAAGTCAATAACGGAACTCTCCCAGTCGTCGAATATGCGCTTCATGCAATTTAGAGCTCATGACAAATACGCCTTGCATCTCTCTAAAATGGAAAAGGTTTGATGAAATATTTTCACTTGCAAAAAATTATTTTAAGATTTACTACAAAGAACTCAATTTTGCAGCGTGAAAAGGAGAGAGGCTCACATATCTCGTACATGTTCCGGCTGCCGTTCGCCGCCGGGTCTGTTTTCTCAGCCTCAATGCTGGACACCCTTCTTTACCAGGCTTTCGTAAAAGATTACGTCATCACGTTTGTGAGATTATTGCTAGGCGTCGATCAGGCCCCGGGCTCAGGGTTCCTCACCTCTGTAAGTCATTAAGCTATTCTAGTTTTTATTTTTCGCTTCGTATTCCCGTCTCCAGACTCCAATAATTTCGTTGATGATCACAATTCGCAATCATTGGCAAATAGCATAATAAAACCACCTATCGCTAAGCTACAGGTACTTATGGTGGTGGAGCCACTGCGCACAGTAAACACTAGCTCCCGTATTTTAATTCGATTTTTATGAATAAAAGTTTATAAAAAAGTGTAAAAATGTTAAATACGTGTTGAATAAACCGCTACAAAAAACATAGTGTATTATCTTAATGGACTTTTGTGTGCTTATTGCCAAAATTTTAAATATAAAAGTGGTCTGTATAACGTATTCGCAATTTGAAATTTATTCTCTATTAAAACAGATTTTTTTCTATATTTCCATCGCCTTGATTGTTTGCTGATTACGAAGAATAATAAGAGTGAATCATAATCATTTCTGAATCACACAACAAAGTTTTAACTCATCGTCAAGTGCATGCAAAATGGAGAATGTTACAGTAAGACGCCGCATCTCTAAATCATTGTCTGCACACGACCTACAGTTAACAGACGACGAGTCAATGTTGAGCTGCAGCCTAAATGAATCTGCGCACAGTGCAAGACAAGCCTTTGACTCCGAGGAAGTATTAGACCTAAAGAACCAGATAGCAAACTTGCAGGTAAATTTAACCAGTGCACATGAAGAAATTATTAATCTACATACGGAAATTACTACTCTTAAACGTACTATAAATGACAAAGACCAGAAACTCACAGTCTTGAAGAAAATCTCATCTTCACAATCGTCGCCGTCCAGCCTAAAATCCTCAAAGTCGAGGAAAATCACAAATATATGTATGAACACCTCAAGGACATCACCCATACACAAACAAAGCACTGTATGCCGAAAAATGTCACTTATATCGACTCCTACGAACACACAATGCAATCAAGGTCAAGGTAATCATTCTTCTGTACAAAAATATGATTGCAAATGAATAATAATAAAGAGTTCGCAATAAATAATAATAACAAAACTAGTGCTATATTCTTCGCTAGAACCTTCTGTTACGAAAGGGGATACTCTGCCTCACTGACAAACCCCTTCACTGGTGACCCCGTTCGAAAACACGCGCTAGCGAAGATGAGCAGTGAAAGTGAAACGGACTCGCAAAATGTGAATACCGACACTCGTCAACGAATTAAAAAAGCCGTAAGGATCAGCGGTCGCGATGTAACACTAACGCCGTTATGCCCAAGACAAATAAAAACTCCACCGTTTTGGGCAGAAAAACCCCACATCTGGTTCCGGCAAGTGTGACTGTGAATTGTGTTGTGTGCTATTCGATTCGTGTTTGTTTCTATTTAATTAATATTTACTTATTGTTTGGTGCTTTAGAAAGGTACAGAAAGATATTTTATATAAAAAAAAAGTTTTATATCAGGTTGCATATCAGCTTTAAAACAACTGTTAACATTATGAAGCAAAATTCAAATGAGAAATCCAAAAGAAATGGCTATGAATATGATGATGACAATGTGAGATATAAAATTGACACCAAAATTCTTAACAATGCTACAAAAACAGCAAAATCTTCAAAAAGAGCATATTTATTAATGACGATGACAATGTCAGATATAAGTTACCGACGTCTCCTATACAGAAAACCAAACCCATTGAACGCAAGCCAAAGCCTAAATCGAAATTTAAAGTCAACTTTTGGAGCAATAAACCAGCAGCAAACAGGATAACTAAACCTGAAATTAGCACAGAAAGAAGCAATCGAAGGCACACTGTCGGCGGTACTATTAACAATATCACAGTTAAGCCGAAAACTTTACCTGTAAAAGTCCGCAAACGAGTTTCTTTTCTTCCATCCCCAATATTCTCAGAAAACCATGTACCTATGGTCACTATTCCGGATGATCTGACAATACAGTTGAATGAGGAAGAAGTTAATGACCTTAACCTTGAATTTGTTAATAGACAGTTACAGGAAAAATCTAATTCAAACTCTAAAAGAAAAGATAGAGCAGTCAAAAAGCAGTCTAGTCCAGTGTAGTAAGTTTATGGCAGTTAAATTGCTGGAATGTCATAATAGTTTTCAATTGTTTATATGAAAATGACCATTTTACAAAATTAGCCAACTATATTTTGAAGGAATCAAGCCACACAGAATACTCTGATAAACTACTAACATGACGCTTTAAAGCAAAGATTTTTACATAAAAATGAGAAAAAGATACGGCCATTCCACTAAATTACTGTCATGAGCCTACAATATGGTATATAAATTGCAAAAAACCAAATAAAATTTGCATATCGCTAGCTAACCCCTGCAGGTTGCCTTAAAGCAAATGTGTATACCAACATTTTTGTACATATAGGGTAGTTACTGTAAAACTTATTATAACAACTTTAAATTTAGAACTAGGCTAAGATTTAAGACCCTGTTCAGCGGCCCCACCTAAATCTTCCAACCCTCCATCTCCAGATTCTACCCATCAACCGTCCGATACTAACACCGGATGGCGTACAACGCGTTCGGGAAGAAGAGTTCGCTTCCCGGACTATTATCGTCCGTAGACACGGCCTCTGGGGGGGAGTGGTGTAGGCTACTCACAACCATAATTCAGCACACAAACACATACAGAACACAAAATCACATTCACACCAATAAACAAACATACACATTTTCATATACATTAAATTCACAAGCATACTCGGGTGAAACCCGTAGTATTTAGCTCGCGACCGCGCCGAGGCGAGTGACCTGACAAAATTGCTGAGTGCGCGACATTGCACAACGCGCCAGTACATGGTACTCCAAGTCGCTACCTACACGTCGGTCAACCGCGATCTTTAATTACTTCGCTAATTCAGCAATATAATAATAAGTGTTCTATATCGAGTTCGCAATAAATAATAATAACAAAACTAGTGCTATATTCTTCGCTAGAACCTTCTGTTACGAAAGGGGATACTCTGCCTCACTGACAAACCCCTTCAAGCGTCTCAATAAAACTAAATACAAAAAATACTCCCATTTATTAAAATCGTGCATAGCAATATCTCAAAGCATATCTAACACAAATTACATACATAAATCTAAAAATAAATGTAAGGCAGCCTGGGATGTTATAAGCTCAAACGCAAATACTAAGAAATTATGCAATGAAGTAAAAGAAATAAAAAACAAAAATGATATAACTCTCACTCAGCCGATAGAAATTGCAGAAGAATTCAATCAATATTTTTTAAATACATGCACCTCAAACATTGATAGTTATAGTAATAAAAACACATTTATAGCAACTAAAACAATACCAAATAACTGCAGCACTCTGTTTCTAACACCAGTTAGTCCACACGATGTGTACAAAGTCATAATCGGATTAAAAGATACAAACTCAACGGGATATGATGAACTAAGTACTAAAATAATCAAAACATGTGCAAACTCCTTAACCTTACCTCTAAGTCATATTGTCAACCTATCTTTTACGGAAGGTGTATACCCTGAAAATCTAAAAAAGTCTATCATTAAACCCCTGCACAAAAAGAACAAAAAAGATGATCTGGGAAACTATCGCCCAATCACGCTTATCCCTATTTTGTCTAAGATTTTTGAAAAAATTATGTTTGAAAAAATAAACTCGCCGGCATATTTAGCGGAACATAAAAAAAGGTCCATAATTAAAAAAATATGGGTTTATTTTAAAATCTACTTACTACACTTCTTTTGTTATTTAAAGTTTCATTTGTTTTTACTTAAAATGAGATCACATTAAGAACAGATTTTGCGAGTAAAGGCTATTTGTGAAAACTGGTACATTTTTGAACTTTTCATGTAACCTGGAAAAGTGAAATTTAATATTAAAATTACAATTAATTCAATTAGAAAAATGGTGATTAATATCGCGTATTTCCTCCACGTGCTCTTATTAAAGTTTCTACCCGTCTAGGCATACTGAGAATGATGTTATCGATGGTCTCCTGGGATGGTCTCCGCCATTCCTCAACTACGGCGATTTGCAGTTCTCCCACGTTGGCAGGAGCTGGAATTCTGGACTTAACTTTTCTTTTCAGCAAGTCCCAAACGTGTTCTATTGGGTTCATATCCGGTGATCTCGCCGGCCACTCCATAACAGTGATATTCATATCATTAGGATAAGCTTGAGTTACCCGAGCGGTATGCGGCAGAGCATTATCCTGCATAAAAACAAAATCGTCACCGATATATGGGGCAAACGGTACGACATTTTCTTCTAAAACTTCTCTGATATAGCGGTCTGCAGTCAGACTCCCTCTGTCAATCACTACCAAGTCTGTGCGAGCTCCCAAACAAATGCCCGCCCAAAACATTATTGATCCACCACCGTATGCAACTGTAGTTTCAAAATTTGTCTGAATGTATCGTTCTCCTTTGCGTCTGTATATTATTTGCCTGCCGTCAATTTGATTTAAGATAATTCTGCACTCATCACTAAACAATATCTTACTCCATTGGTCCGCGTTCCAAAGTCGATGTTCCTGAGCAAAAGTTAACCTGTTTCTACGATGATTTACCTCGAGCCTTGGAGCCTTGGCGGGCACAAATGAACCCAAACCAGCTTCTTCGAGCCTTCTTCGTACCGTACGCTCACTTACGGCTACACCCCGCACTGCTTCTAACTCATGTCGGGCTAAAACGGCCGTCAAACGGGGGTTCCTGCGTACACGAAGCCGAATGAAACGATCATCCCTACTCGAAGTGCGTCTTTTTCTGCCTTGTCCTGCTCTTCTCACATAAGTACCGGTCTCCCTGAACCGTTGGATACTGCGATGGATCGTTGAAACTGGTCGACGAAGATCTCTGGATATCACTCTGTAGGTTTGACCATTTCTTCGCATTTCGAGTGCAATGGCAATCTCCGTTGGGGCTAAGTCAGGCATAATTCAGTCATCAACTCCAGAAAGATACGCGTTTAAAAAAAAACTAACAAAAAACAGTATTTCAATGAAATTTTAAATCAAACTCAGAAGGAAGAAATACTCGAAGTTCGCTCCAGATAAGGTGTATTTGAATAAAATTAAAACAATTGCATAAAATGTGATGTTCAGTTGTTTTCTTAATTTGAAAATATTTCTTTTTAAATTAAATAACGTATAAACCAGCCAGCAACTTTATATGATACTGATATCAAACCTTTTTTTTATGTTCCGCTAAATATGCCGGCGAGTTTATATGCTTTTGTGACATCGTTTGGAATTTTAAAAGAAGAGCAATTTGGTTTTTGAAAACAAAGTAGCACAACTCTAGCGTGTTTTGTATTAATGAAATCTATACTTGAAGGATTAAATACTGGTCATCATGTCGTATCTATTTTTCTTGATATGACCAAGGCTTTCGATATGATTAGTCACAAAATATTAATAAATTATTAAATAAACTAGAAAAGTGCGGGATAAGAGGAAAAGCATTAGAATGGTTGTCGAACTATCTCTCAGACCGTAAACAATGTGTAGAAATTGCTAGAACACAAGGACAGCGTATCAACATTTATCGTTCAAATTTTAAGACGCAACATCCCTTCGGTGTACCTCAGGGTAGTGCATTGGGCCCTCTACTATTTTTACTTTACATTAATGATCTTCCGAATGCCACAACTCATGAATGCATACTGTACGCTGACGACACAACTATAACAGTTAAATCCAAAGATAAAGACTGTCTTCAAAATGAGACTAACAAAACAATTGCAGCAATTATTGGCTGGTTAAATCAAAATAATCTTAGTTTGAATATGAGCAAAACAAATTACATACGATTTCAAACATCAAAAAGTAATCCAATTAACCTAAACATATCATATGAATCGAAATCCATTGATGAAACAGACACAGTGGCTTTTCTGGGTATAATACTTGATAAATATTGCAACTGGAAATCCCACATCGAAACACTATGCAACAAGATTGACAGATTTGTGTATGTACTAAAAAGATTGTCACATATATCGAATAAAAAAACAGCCCTATTGGCATATCACGGCTATGTGGGATCAATTTTGAGATATGGCTTGGTTCTATGGGGTAACTCAACGGATGCAAAAAAGGCATTTATCAAACAAAAGGCGTGTATAAGATCAATCTGTAAAGCTGATCCCTTGGATAGCTGCAAACCATTGTTTAGAGATAATAAAATCTTACCTTTGCCGACTCTTTATATATATGAGACATTAGTATTTGTGAAGAGGCACCCTTATTTGTTCCCTAAAGTGGCTGATATAAATCCGCAAAGGAATCATAGGCTCAAGAACAAATTGTTGGTGCCCCATCGAAGGTTGGCCCTATGCTCTAAAAATGCTTTCTGTATGGCAGTGACTTTATATAATAAACTCCCTAACTCCTATAAAGAACTACCGCTGGTTAATTTTAAAAGAAAACTCTTGACGATTTTGAATACAAAGGTCTATTATGGTGTTGAGGAATACTTAAATGACATTAGTTTCTCTTAGCTTTATTTTTAAGCTATTGCATAGCTTTTATCGCGGGCCTTGACGGGTGAACCGAATCCAGAAAAACCGTAACGAAAAAATTCCACCAACCAACAAGCCAACATTAAAGTCAACCTTATTGTCACAGGCATATAATTTATATTGCAAATATTGACTTAAAATATACCTATAGTTCCGCTTTTGCCCGCACCAGCGCTAGTTGATTCGTATTTTAAAAATTTTTTTAGGAACTCTGTTTTTATGTAATTAAGGTTAAAATTTCAATGGCAAAGAATAAACTTAAATTTTTGATAACTGTCAAAGTATAGTGATGCATCTTAACCGTGACTCGTAAAATTATCGATAAAGTTGAAAATCAATATGAAAAAATTAAATTTAATTTATTTCTCCTGATTCATAAAAAATCACATAAAATGACATAATGGGCCAATCAGAGAACTGTTGAAGGAAAAGAATTTACTATTACCTAATTTGAGAAAACTTTTTATCATAAGTTGCTACATGCAAAACTTTGTTTAATCTTATGTCTTCAAACGAGCAATTCGTGTATATATTTGAATCTCGGAAACAGCTCCAACGATTTTCGTGAACGGTATACAGGAGGTTTCGGGGACGATAAATCGATCTAGCTGGGATTATTTTCAGAAAATGTTATATTCACCAAAAAATAAACTGAGTAAAGACCGATTTGAAATACAAAACATTGTTTCATGTAATATTATGAGGAAAAGTAAAACTCAAATATCCTTGAAACACTGTCACTCAAGTGTCAACTTTAATTTAACACTGTCGGGAACAGGCCTAGAATCACGTGATATCTGTTCGGAGCAGATTGTACTTGTTTTTGAAGGGAACTAATGTAGCCTTCAAGTAGCTTTGGTCCATGTTTCTTTTAAAATTGGCTCCCTTAAGAAACTGAAATAGTAAGATCTTCAATTCTTCAATAAATTTACTGTAATCTATTACCGCAATGAAAAGCCATTTTTCTACTATTGATAAGCGTACAAAATCCGTATAGTACCTAGTGATAAAACTTCCTAAGATTACTCTGAACAGATTCGTCTACTCTATACGCGGAACAGTCGATAATGTTTTATCGATATTGTTAGGAGGACTGTACCTTCAGTCTCCATAGCAACAGTTTTCTATTATTATTTAACTTGTCATACTACTGTTAAATAAAAACATTCGTCACAAGTTCCAACAGTATTTATTTTACTTTAATATGGTAGTAGAGTAAAAATAAAGCTATAAATACGTTGATCACGATGGCGTCGGGCTCAAGTACAAAAATTGAGACTTTAAATAAAGAAAATTTCGACACATGGCGAATTCAAGCAAGGGTCGTACTCATCAAAAATAAATTATGGAGTGTTGTTGAGAAGCCGCTGAATCTTGAGAAAGCTGATGAAGAGAAGAGAGAGAAGGATCTTTTAGCTCAATCTGAGTTAGTACTTTTAATTTCTCCCTCTACTTTTAATTTAACCCTCTGAATGGAAGCAAATAAAAAACTGCAAAACAGCTCACGAGATTTGGACTTTGCTTGATTTTATATAAGCCAGTAAGGGACCGGCTAGGAAGGCCTCTCTTTTAGTTAATAGGAAGTTAATATTGTCCAAAATGGAAAATGGCAATATTAGAGAGCATTTAAATGAGTTCATGGACGTGGTACACAAATTGCAGGATATGGACATTTGTATTCATGAGGATTTGCTCACTGTTATGATGCTATACCGCTTACCACCTGACTACGAAAATTTTCGTGTAGCGATAGAATCCAGAGACACGTTACCGAAACCTGAAGAACTCAAGGTAAAAATTTTAGAAGAATCAGAAGCCAGACAATTTAATAATGGTTCCAACACCAATACTACCAACACTAAAGATGAATACGAAGAAGAGACAAATTTCGTAAAAACATGCAAATTTTGCAAGAAGAAAGGACATGTTATCAGTGAATGCAGAAGGCTGGAGTAACAAGCAAAAGACGATAGCTTTATCGTCGACAGAGGCAGAGCTAGTGGCAGCTACGGAGATAGCCCGGGAAATTATATGGCTACAACAGATGTTGGAGGAAATCACTAAAACTGAAAAGCCCCCACTTCTTTACATTGACAATGAGTCAACAATAAAGCTAGCATACAATCCGCCGTACGAGCAACATAGCCGAACCAAGCACATACAACGAAGGTATCTCTATGTCAGAGAGTGTGTGGCAGCTGGCATACTTGAGGTCAAGCAAGTTACTACTGAGGACCAACTGGCTGATTGTTTCACAAAGCCCTTATATGCACCCAGGCTGGAAAGGCTGACTAAAGCTCTTGGCGTCAGTTCCTAAAAGTAGGAGGACTACGATGTTAGGTTTTCTATTATTATATAACTTGTCATACTACTGTAAAATAAAAACATTCGTCACAAGTTCCAACAGTATTTATTTTACTTTAATAGATATGTTATGTGCAGTACTGGCTGAATAGCGAAATTTGAATGTCAATGTTCTAGAAGAAAATTATTACTAAATGTGAAATCAACCGTAAAGTTCTTATTAAGCTATTGCATAGCTTCTATCGCGGGCTTTGACGGTGCAGACCTAATCCAGAAAAACCGTAACGAAAATAACCTGGCACTCCTAAAGTAAAGCTTTTGGTACTAGGCTAGCATGACAGCAAGGAGCGCAACTCCACAACTTTTTAGTTTTTAGTTTGCCATCTATCGAAAAATAGCAGAACTTTTTAATGACTTGAACTTTTTTAACTGTGTGAAGTTAGCCTGGTACCAAAATTTCTACTTTTCTATTGATGGCAAAACTAAAAATAACTTTAAATTCTATGCAATAGCTTTACCGCGGCAGTCTCCGAGTGCCACACGCCTTTTTTTGTTAATAATTATTTGGCAATTGGCTTTTATATAATATTTTGACATTAAAGATTATAACATTTTAATTATTATTATATTATCAATTTTACTTCTTAATAACTGGTTCGTAATTACTTTTATATTAATTTTCTTCATAATGACTGCTATAATAATAATATATTGTTAATTTATTAGATTAAGGACAAATATTCATACACCAGTACTTAATGGTAAAATGTATTCGGCTAGAATTAATTAATTATGTACCATCTTATTGTAACCTACATTTTTATGAATAAATGAATTATTATTATTATTATTAATGTAAGCGAGCGAATTTATTTGATATACCACCATAAAAATTCATTTAATCTTATTTGCCGTGCGAATCTACCCAGTTGCATAGACTTGGCGAATAAAAATTATTATTATTGAATGGAAGCAGGCGTTATTTTGCGGAAATCCTAATTCCTGCTAAAATTATTATTAATTATTAATTGCTGAAGTAAAAAAAAATGAAAACCAAGACGTGGAAATAGTAAATAACACTGGACTTGTCACTTGCGACAGATGAAAATAACAAAAGAGGACATGTGGATTCGTACATACGGTCGGCTTTATCAAAAGCTATGTTCGACCACTTGCGAGATTCCGATCGGTATCTATCGCACCCAGGACACAAGCCTGGCCGATCAGGCTCACCACGTGAGTATGTCGCCCCGGAGCCCGTCGAATTGGCTCTGGGCACGGCTCGCGGGGATGCGACCATCGCGCGCGTCGGTGAGTCCACCGCTCTCAGACAATGCCTCTCGAATACAGTCCTTCGCCTTCGTCTACCTTCCTACTACCTACTCGTACCTACATACGATGATATTATACACGATTTAAACGTCTCAAATTCAAGTTAACACCAAACCTTGCTTCGAGTAGTCCTTGGACTGTATTTCGGGCGCAAGTTTTTGACCCCGCTTTTACTTTACTTCGAGTCTGCGATACACTTTTCATTGTGGACTGTCTACATTGTATTTAAGCCGACACTTGTGGCGTTTTTACACTAGTTTTTGCATTGAAATAATCTATATTTTTCATACAAATCTCGACTTTCTTTTTAAACATAAGTACACAAGCTTCATTTTCTACTAAATCTCAAACTGCTATAGCATAAAAGTTGATCTTTTACGCTTTCGCGCCAAGACGGATCTGACTAAAGAGTGTTTTCTATAGAAATCCTTCGCGGCTGGTCAAATTTCTCACAACCAAACAACACGAAATAATAGTATATTTATTGCACATTTGTCTGTAATTTATGTATACTGAACTCGATGATCGCAATCCCGCCAAGATGTTGTTTTCTATGTGTTTTGCATGAAGTGTTAGCAAGAATAGATATGGGTGACGATATATTATCACAATCACCTCTACGTAGGCTAACGACGACCACCGCCAATTTAATTTGCGAAAAAATTTGCTGCTAAACGCAGAAAGCGTAAACACCCTTCATCAGTATCCGAATGTAGACGGTGACTTATGCATGTTTCTTGATAGGGACGCACTTTACCGATTCAATTAATGATCAAAGAAAGACATTTCATGGCGCCAACATTGACTCCTAGTAAAAATAGTGCATCCCTATTTCTCTGTACATTCCCTTCCATTTGCCTTTTAATTAAAGCTATATTAATCATATTTGGCATTTAAAGTGTTTTTCAAAATACATTGGCGTAATTAAAATTCACTTTAACCATAAATGATGAATATTTTCTCACTTCAACATAACCGTAACAACACGTTCGATACCTACACTGCGTGTAACCCAACAAGTGCCTATTCGTCTTGGATTTAATTATTGCATGTTTTAGCTTAGATTGCAAATTAGGATTAGGTATACCACAAATCACGATTTTTGATGCTCTCTCGCATTAATCAGTATAAACTATGGCGAAGCCAGTTGATGGCATTATAAAGAATGAAGTACGAATGAAACCCACAAAAATAATCAAAAGTAAAATTAAAAATGCTATTATTGAATATGCGAGCGGGCGTCACATTAGTTTTGTAGACGTAGCAGAAGTGTGATAGGACAGTTACAGCAGGCCTCAGGGGAAGCTGGGGCGGCAGGTGATGGGATCCCAGCGGGGTTGAGCCGAGGGCGGGCACGCCGGGGGCCCACCGGCTGCCTCAGCGGATGCTACGGCGAACGCACGCCTGCGGTAAGCACACTCGCACCTTCAAACAAAGCTTTCAATTTGACAGTTGAAATACGGGGTAAACTGTTTAAATTTCCTATTATAATTTGTTCGCTATCATTTTGTCGCGCAGCCGGTTGAGACGTCAGTATTCTCAAAGGACTTCGAACTACGCCGAACGTGCTCATCTACTTTTAACGACAAATTCTAAGCGATTATTACACCTAACTTTTCCGTACATTCTGCATCTTTTCCCAGACTTTAATATACACTTAAACAACAAGCCACTTTCTGTAAGTATCGTAGCTGCCATTAATAATATTTATTAGCAATGTCTTGGTATTTCTAAAGGGTATATTTAGCGAACAATTTCAATAAAAAATATATATTAAAATAATTTTCGAGAGTTAACGACATTTGACCACTTTCAACATAAACATCGACATGAACATTAAAATTTGAACGAAAGAAAATAATATAACAGAAGAAAAACAGTTTTCAAAATAATCTAACCAAGGAGGCCCAAAGCCAAGACGGCAGGCCTTAGCTATCAAAGACTTAAAGAGCACTGCCGGGGAAGATATTATATATCCCGCGCCTATTCCCGGGTAAGGAGGTCAAGCCTCGAGACCCGTTTGACTAAGGACCAACAGAGAAGACCACTGCTGTGTCGATCGTCCTCGAGATCGAAATCCTCCAGCGGTCTCAGTCTCCTGAGCGCTTGCTAGCGGGGGATGACGGAGACAAAGGCGACGACGTGGGGTTTATACAATCGGATCCCATCATTCCCGCGCAGGACACCCACCACAGACCGTACCTCCGTGAGGACGCCGTCACCCATGGAGAAGACCACAAGGCCTCTTGATTCTGTAATAATACTTAGAGCAACGAGGAGCTAACATCTATGCGTTGTTTAATGTTTGCGTCAGTTATGCAGCCAATGCGACAATTGGCTGCTGATGCCTGCGTTGCTATGGTTACCGTCGATGGTTGGCCGCTGAACAATTTCATATTTTCGAGAATAAGAAATATCACCTACCACTTTGAATTCAAAACAAATTAAAACCTGATAACAAATAAAATAAAAAAAAGAATACTCAATAATCTATACTTATAATAAAACTGTAAAGGGTCGAATTCTGTACATTGAAGATATTTTGAAAATTTTTGTTGGAGGACACTATTTAGTCGATACTGAAGCCAAAACTGTAATTTGTTTAATTTTTGTCTGTCTGTCTGTCTGTCTGTCTGTCTGTCTGTCTGTCTGTCTGTTTCACGACCGGGCATCACGGCTAATCCGCTGGATGGATTTAAATGAAACTTGACATGATTATAGTTCATACCCCGAGGTAGGACATAGGATACTTTTTGTCCCGAAATTCATCATGGTTTCCCTGGAAGACGGCATCAAAGTCCAAACGTTTTTTAGTAATAATTCATTAACGCGTTGTCCGATTCCATTCATTCTTTTTTTGTTAGAAAGGAGGTTCTTTAAAGATTATTCCATACAAATCTTATCATCATCAATTTTGTAGTTCAGAAATTACAGACATCAGAACCTTTAAGTTCAAGTAGGTAGGTGACTTGAAACTCGGAATGCACAAAGAACCTAGGGCTAGGACGTAGGGCTCAAGTAATACTGGAGTACCCTTACAGCCGTAAATAAATTTAATAGGCTTAGCAGGAGATATTGTATGGTTTAAATTTTTTCACTTTTAGGGTGAACAAAAATCATGTAACTGGCGTTATCGCTACGTTATACCGTATAGCGCCATCTCTACAATTTATGTGGAACTTGAATGTAAAACTCTGAGATAGGTACTACCGAATTTTTTTAAATAAAAATTAGCTGTCATGTTATTTACTGTTTCCTGACTTTATATTAAGATGGCACTGTTAACACATGAACAGATTTAAACTTTATCATCCGCAATATGGAAAGGGTAAGATAATGGTTCACAAATATTTTTAACTCTTAGGTCTTATCGATCCTAACCGACTGACTGCCATCTAAGGTCTTTTTATACGTAAAGAAATATATAGCCATTGTCCATTCTGATGTTTTGGATTGTATTGAGATGAAGCAAAGATTTTTAAAAGACTCTTATATTATGTTGGGCTGGGGAATATTGTTAGTAGAGTAATTAATCCCAGTGGTACCTACCCGGCCGAACTCTGAAAGAAGAGTTCTACCACCAGTACAACTTTTCGAATGGTTTAATAATTTTTGACATATTTCGTGGTTTCAGAATAAAAATCACAATGAAAAGGACGATTTTAACTGTCGATATTTCGATACATTGGTACAAGTCGTGGTCACGTAGTGACCACGACCTGTGCCACTAGGTCGAAATATCGACAGTTAAAATCGTCCTTTTGATCTTTCAACTACGTATTAATGAAACTTTATATTATTATTAAGAAAAAGGAGTTTTCAAAATCACCACAAGATAACCCGTGCAAAGTAAGAACAGGTTTCTGTACAACATCACACCAGAATCCCGCGAAAAATCAAGGAATTCCAGTAGGAAGGTATATTATGTAAAAAAATCGTAATTCACGCGGGCGGAGCCGCGGGCAACAGCTAGTTTATTAATATTTTACAACCTCAATGAACTATGAAAGATGGAACTCTTAAATTTATGAAGACCATCCTTATAGACAATGCCGCGGTACTGAGTACCAGAGAGTCCCTCTGAGTTTCTCTGAGTCTCTGGTAGAAGAGAATCTTTGCCACTGAAAGAAACTTTTCTCTTCTAAGGGCCAAAGGTGTGGCCACCAGCCTCTACTGGTCAGGGAGGCGGTTATGAAGCTGACCATGTCACATTACGAAAAATGAAATGAAATGAGACGGGTTTGCGGAGTACTTGCACAGATTCAAATGCAAGGGTAGTCCCGGCTGTATTAGAATGACCGCAGCAAAGAAAAAAGCAAAAGTTATCGACACATTAAATGAAATTGATTCACAAACATGGGGTCGGGCTGAACATTAGGGAGCACTTCTTTTTTACGAGCCTTCATTCACCTATTGTTGGTATAAGATGGCGCCATCTGGACTAGTAACTCAGTACATGAACTTTTGCCAACAAATCTTGCCGCTCATAATGGCGCCGCATGTCATGCAAGGATAGGTATGATAGAATGAATTGAAGGGGCGTTTCCATTCTGTTGATATCCCATAGCATGCAACGATGGCTCTCCCGCCTTCATGACTAATAACTGCACAGATTAAAATATTTTTGAGGATTGTTAAAAAGAATGGACTATCAAAGTGTAAATGAACCTCGCTGTTTGCCAAAACGATGTTTTATTGTTTTTCCATTGAAGGTTTGCTAGGAAATGTTATTTTGTATAAATGTTGGAAATGTTTGAAGCAGCAACGCAGAACTAGCAAACAACAACATTAGATACGAAAAAGGTTGCGGGCAACTGTTAGTTGTATAGAAATTTCTAGACACCAAGCCTACAAGATCAATGCATGACATTATTATGTTGTGGTGATTTTGGTCCCTATCATGTAAAAAATATTAATATTATAGTAAACGAAGCAAATACAGGGGTCTAGACTCCGAATATGATTTTGTTCCATTCGGAGTCGAGATCCTTGGTCCGTGAGGTCCTAGCGCTACTTGCCTTTTTTAAGGAAATAACAAAAAGGTTAGTCGACATCACAGGAGTGAGGAGACCGATCACTGGCAGCTACCTCGGACAAAGAATTAGCCTTGCTATTCAAAGGGGGAACGCTGCCAGTATCTTCGGAACCTTGCCTACATGGACTTCCTTTAATAATATTTTTTAGTTTTTAAATTGTATATACATATTTAGTTTTATACGTGCTTTTTAATTTAGATAAAGTTTAATTTTATAGCTACTTTAAATTTTTAATAATAGCTTTACATTCTTTCATTATGTCAATAAACTAACTTAGTAAACGAAGACTTATTAAAGCTTGTTAACAACTGAAGTGCATTTTGTTAACATGTAAGAAAAATCATTAAATAAAAACAATATTTATAATAATTGTTGGACATAGGCTTCCTCATATGCATGCACGCCATTTCTTCATGATTACTCTCGCATTTTTGGCAACATCGTCAAACCAACGTCAAAGATAAGGTGCACAATTGTGACTGATTGGTATTTACAGGATGCCAAACGGAAAAACAGATTTTCATTCAGGACCTGGAAAATGATAGAGAAAACACACCGCTTGTCCAAAGCAAACACAAGATAGGATAGTGGAAACAACTAAAGGAAAAATTATTTCGTTTTTTTTTCAAGATCTTTCATTATAGCTTCTAATTTGGACTAATTTTAATTTATTATTTTGTATTGACCTTAAAAAATGATGATATGACCAAACGACATACTTAACAAAAAGTTTCCGAAATAAAGAATTTTTATTTTTTTTTACTAAGCAACATGAGTGTTGTATCGTATCTATCAAAGCGAAAGTTTTATTTGTTGAGTGTGGACTTTATGTATTAGTGTTGTTCGCTTATCACTTCATCAAGCTAATGTTAATACACAGCTGCCAAATAAAACCACTTTATTATTAAGGAACGAAATATTTTCATTGAAACTATCAGAATACTAGTGCTTAAATTATGTTTTTCTCTAAAGCCGAAGCCGAAAGACCGAGACTGTCAGACTTTTATCCTTAACGTTATAGAACTATCAGCCTATCACAATACGTACTTAAAATTAGAAATTATAGTTATTCTACACGTATTCGCTTAAGGATAGTCTGCTAATAGAAAAAGCATGAATAACCTATACTGATGGAAAATGTTTTTGAAAAAAAAAAAAGTTTGCGTCTCATAAACAAAAACATGTTTCAGTATTCAACGAGCTTAGTGGATGAAGCTAGAGACAATCATGCGCAACAAATTGAACGAGCTGAAATAGCCAATCTTGTAAGATCCCGCATGGAATCATTAAAATTGACGGGAATCGACTATGACGACGTCAGTGAAAAACGAAACAGTCTGTCATACGTAATAATAAACCCGAGTTGCGATCTCAATTTACAAGAAGGAGACATAATGTAAGTTTCTTTTATCATATCAATCATATAAAAATGAATCCCTATTTTGCTTAACTTTATATTACATCCACGAAGATCCGTGATCAAATCATTGTGCACCATTATTTAAATGTCAATGGAGAAGTGGCAAGAGGGTGCGTAATTATTTGTATCATGGACCAGAGATCGTGATGTTTATATAAGTGCTAATGTGTTCTAAAAAGTGAAAATTAATAATCATGAGTGACAATAACACAACAGGTTATTTACAAAAAAAAAGTGAGACTCATGAACACCTTAAGATCAAAACTGTTAAAGAAGAGATACAACAGTGCAGTGCCAAATACGAATCCAAGCTGGAACACTAGAATGTTAAGTGGTATTTGTTAGCTGCAGTCAGACTACTTAGAACAAAATGCGCATCATTTATATGTATCTGTAAGACACGACTAGCTTTTGTGATATTCCAAAGAAAGGAATAGTGTACCTATGTAAAAATCCAGTATAAAACCATCCTAATCGGCTGGCATTTTCACATACGGTCCCAAATTGCCTAACTCGTCTAAAAAGAAAAAAAAACAGATCATAGACGAGCTGTAGCATATATGACATTCCACTAGGAAAAAATATACAGCAAAAAATCCTTACCACACATCTGCCCTGTGGGACTGCCGACTGATCGCACGATATTACCAGAAATCATATCATATCATCGTCAACATCGTTTCTAAAGTAGGGAACGATATATATAGGTGCATGAAAAAATATCACAAGAAGTGTAGCTCATATCCTGAGGGAACTATAGGGAGTTCAAAGATGTACCATAAATTTTTAGTGACATCCCTAAAACTGGGAATATGAATATGATAATATGAGGTTTGCTGATGTCACAGTTAGGGTTGCTTTTTATTTTTCTCAATGAAATTAATATTTTTTGCATTGAAAATAAAATTAAAAAATTGGGACTTTCTTATCACGTTACCGTGTGTTCTAGGATCAAGTCAAAATTAACCCACACCTTGTATAATAAAGTTGTTGTTTTCAGATATTTGGTACGCCCTTCACCTTTCTCAGCGCAAAAGACATTTGAGCGCCACAACAGCCGGCGCAAAAGTAACATAAGTTTCTGCTCCGGGGCTCTAATTCAAGCCGCAGCGGCGGGCAGCCGCCGAGGGTCTGCGTTAGCTGGACTGACGAGTCTTTCGCCTCGTGCTCCACCTCTCACCAACACTAAGGCGAATTCACTGTCTCTGCCCGATAGCCCAACTATCATCACAGACTTTCGCGGGCGTTCTAACTCCCTACGCGTCGTAGATGATATCCTGTTACGCCGATCCAACTCTCTCCGACAAGGCCTCAGTCCAGTTATAAATACTCGTCGGCGCAAAAGTAGCCTAGAAGAGATTGGCATTTCACATTTTAATTCATTGTTGCAACATCAACAACAGCAACAGCAACAAGACGCAAATGCATTTAAAATCGCCTTGAACGGCAGCATTGGGCTGGAGGTGACTCCGCCCGACGAAGGGCCCTTAGATCGACTTGGCGCGCCCCTGGGTGAATATCAAGACATGGCTGCCGCGCTGCCTTCCACCTCGATGGGGTCTGGTCTACCACCGGCGACACCTGATCCCCAGCATCTTCAGGGAACGATTGTATGATACCACCTGATGTGGGGACGGCGATTGGGTTCTGTCGTGAGGAACAAGTGGAACTGAGCCACTCAGGCTGGCTCTGTGCACTGTCCTTGGAACTCTTTTCTGACTAGCGTCTCTACTGTGCACGTGTAGTGTTGAACTATTTCAAAATAAACTTCAGTGAGTGGTTCAAAAAATCGGAACAATACGCGGCGCGTGCTGTGTATTGTAAGCGGGATCAATTAGATATTATGTAAAGAAATATTTTGGCCTACTGCTGTACATAGCGGAATTATTTTGAACTTAATTTATCAATACTGTAAATAGGAAAATCCCTTTAATGACCATAATAAAAAAATTACGAATTAATTGAAGTACACGTGTATTTACCATAAATATAGTATGATAAAAATTAAATTATTAGAAACGTTATTTTACTATAGATGAATTTCAAATTAGATTCAATACATATTATAACATGCAAGAATATCATTATTAGGTACCTACTTAGTTTTGTTGACAGTCTTAATAAAAATAGTATCAATGGAAATCAATAAAGTCTATACGATCTATATACACAGTATTTATTTATTACCTTATTTCTAAAGATTTTATTTATGATCTAAAGATTTTCGTCTCACCTACTTACATTAACTTTCCTTCCTAGGCCCTAGAGCGTTCTATTAGTATTCACACTAAAATATCTCGAGGAAAATTTCTTAGCAAAAATCTTTCTTTAAACGAGCATTTCGTGTATTATATTATACAAGAGTTGCTAGTTTTTCATAAAACTATTTTCATGAAAAGTATACAGGGGTTTCCGGAGCGATACATCAATCTAGCGAGGATTAATTTTTAGGAAATGTCGTATTTAAAAAAAACTGGGCGAAGCTCGGTCACCCGGATTTTTGTTTATAAAAGAACTGATGACAACAGTGGGAATCAACAACTCCAAAAATAAGAAAAGTTCTGCATTTCAAATTTTTGACACTAGTCGGCTGTCAAGAAAATTACCACTTTGTCGAGATGTAAAAACTGAAACATCTTCGAAACCTTTTGGTGGACAGAGACGATTTTATTGCATGCATCTTTCACATTTCAAATTTTCAACCTAGTCGGCTGCCAAGAAAGTTAGCAGTTTGCCAAGATGTATTTACTAAGACACTTTGAAACTTTTTGGTGGACAGGGACGATTTTCATGACCTAAAACAGGATAGGGTCGATAAAAAACAAATTCCGTCATTGACGATTACAAAGATAGCCTTATTATTGGAAAAATGTACCTACATACTAAAAAAAGATTTTGCATTTTCCAAAAGTATGTGGCACCAATTTCTTTTCTTCGCTCTTTTTGTTGAATGGAGACCCCTTAATTAGTCTTTTTTGAATACCTACACGAAAAAACACATGAACAGCACGCTTTTGTAAACAGGGGTCTGGTCTAACCAACGTTTATCCATCGTGAAGAGAGTTTTTACAAGACAAAACATAGTCTTCAATGCACCGTTAAGCAACCTCAGGATCTATATAAAGCACTCTGTGCTCAGGATATGGGCATCCGAACGATTTACGTAAACCTTTTTCGTACAAGCAAACAGTAGCGCCATCTGTCAAAATTCTATCGGTGGTTGCTGAGCAAACTACAGCGTCGCCTTACACTGTTGGTGACAAAACAAGCATTTTACCGGCACCGACAAACTGGTGACATATTTTTGCGCCGTTCGCCCTGTCCACTGGGTATATTATTATTTCTATTATGGCGAAATTCGATGAAATTTCACGCCTTACCATGCCGATTAATTATTGTGAACTCAAATGGCAACGGCATAACTATTTACACACAACACCATCTATGGGCAGTCGCTAATATGCGGCTGTGAATAGCTGGCGCTTGTAGCGCAGACGAATTGCCTTCCTCCATACTTTTATATCCAGCGCCATCTATGGTTAGTCGCTAATATGCGGCTGTAAATAGCTAACGCTGGTAGCACAAAGGAATCAAATTCCTCCATACATTTACATCCAGCGCCATCTATGGGTAGTCGCTAATATGCGGCTGTAAATAGCTAACGCTGGTAGCACAAAGGAATCAAATTCCTCCATACATTTACATCCAGCGCCATCTATGGGTAGTCGCTAATATGCGGTTGTAAATAGCTAACGCTGGTAGCACAAAGGAATCGAATTCCTCCATACATTTACATCCAGCGCCATCTATGGATAGTCGCTAATATGCGGCTGTAAATAGCTAACGCTGGTCGCACAAAAGAATCAGATTCCTCCATACAATTACACCCAGCGCCATCTATGGACAGTCGCTAATATGCTAATAGATGGCTGGCTGTAAGTGTAAGGAGAAAACATTTGTTTTGTGCGATGCGAAGAGACTCGAAATTCGAACAAGATCCTGTACTTACCTCTCAGTTCCTCCTCGTGCCACTCGTGCTGGCTGCTGATGGCGTGACGCAGATACGACGGTCCCGACTCCCGCCGAGACAGTTGCAACTGACGCCGCGAAGGGCCTAGCTTCAGCCCACTCGGGATCTTCAACACTCTTTGCTTCAACACACCGTCACAACACTAATATTATAAAGACGATAGATTGTTACTCCTTCACGCCGCAACCAACTGAATTGGTTGAAAAGAGAATGACCAAAGGTGGTCGTAATCAAGTTTTCTCAGTCACCAATAACTTCAACTAATATAGTCCAGGAAGATAAAATAGCGTTATGTTCACCCAATGATTAAGAGTCCTTTGAACTACGAGTCTCCTTTCATTCAAAAATCAAAATACCAAATCATTTGTAATTCGTGCATATTTCGATCATGTTGTGGTGTTATTCGGATCCATATAGTAATAATCTATGCTACTGGCCATATTTGGTTCGGACATACTTCTTTAAAACGAAATAATAATCAATTTTGATCAAAATTTTTATAACATTGGTCGAGTTCCGTAATACCAAAAATTATAAATGAAAACTTGTAACTTTATTAACTGGTGTTTTTCTTTAGCTGGACATTAAAAACTATGCTCCTGAACTAATGCGACGTGAGATAGTGTTGTTTTCATTACAAAACAAATACTTAAGCAGAAAACATGTCCTCCTTAACATAAAAATAAGCAAAACTAAATTCTGTTAAAGTATTTCGGAATTAGATATGGCCAGGAGCATAGATTAAAGTATTATATGAACACGAATAACACCACAACATGATCGAAATATGCACGAATTACAAATAATTTGGTATTTTGAATGAAAGGAGACATCGTGGGCTAGTGGACTCTTGAGATACTTGCCTTCTACGTGGAATAGCCGTGGGACGCACCGTATGCAGTTTAATGCAAGAAAAATGAAAGAAACATCAAATAAATACGCATAAACAATGTTGTTTCGTTCACTCGTTCAATTTCCACAGTTATCCTTCCTGTAATTAGAGTAACTGAATAGGGATAAGGAGGTAAATAAAAACAGCACCAAAAATACTCACATTGGTATTATTAATTACAATTATGACAATATTTAGTACATATTAGAGATGCAACGAATAGTGATTTGGCCGAATACCGAATATTCGGCTGCGCTCTCAGCCGATTCGGTGTGAGATCCAGTTCACTTTGCGTGTAGAAGTACCGCTATTGGCTTTGGCGCAGTAGTCTACCAACAGCGGGAAGCATTTTACGAGTATACTAGACTACTAAATACTGAAAATTTGGCCGAATACCGAATATTGGCCAAGTATTCGTTGCCTCTTTGGTACACAGATGTTAACATGAACATTTGAAAGGTTCTTGATGACATTTACACTTCGAAAAACTTCAGAGAATTCGGAAGAGAGGGCACTGATCCCTATTCTATGAATTATACATTGTACACAATTGACTTTTTGTGCCGATTTGCCGCGCCCCCCTCGAAGGTCCACGGTACTATTGACATTTGTTGTTAGTAACCATCGTTTTGAATATCATTTTATTTTAGGTCCATGGACGCTCACGCCGGGTTACGCAACAATCAGTGGCAAAATGGCGAGAATCAAGTGTCTTGATGTTAACGTTGACAGTCTGCTATCCATGGAATAGAGATCAGTGAACGAGAGAGAGAATGAATCTGTTGTGTCTCGTCAATAGGGTAGTTGAATAAATTTTGTTTAAGACTTTTTACAAACTAAGATCAAAATAACGACGTCCACAAAAAAATTGTTTAGAGTTACTATGGCATGACCACACTTTTACGTCATAGCTCAATACATCTGTCTCTATCTAATTAGAAATATTAAAACGTATATAACTTTTTTGTCATTTGGTCGATTTAACAACTTCTTTACCATTTTATTTGTTAACAATTCTAGTTTTAAAATTAAATGAAATATATTAATATTTTGACCCAGTTGGTTGTCACGTGGACTTCCCTTAATTCTGAGTGGGACACTGCGCGTGCGTCGTGTTCTGTAGTGTGTAACCGACGGGCGGAGGCTGCGGCGCGGCGGACGCGGCATAGTGCCCGTGCGTGCGTCTGTGTGAGTGGAGAGCTGTCCCCTGAAAAATAATAACAACAGCTTCACAAAAAACAGTGGTGCAAAGATGCAAACTATAAATTACTTCTACCTAGAGGGCGCTAAGTGGTTGTTACCAATATACCTACTGTAAAATTATAGAAAATTTGCGTTAATTTTATGAAGAATCCCGTATCAGGCTGAACCAAATCCAAACTTTACTTTTTATTGACTACGGCCTAGCACGACAATTAAACAAGTTATACTTTCTAATCAAATCTGTATGAAAGGTTATGTGCATTGAAAAGAAAGAAACTTGTTGTATGCAAAAAATATAAAATTAAATTCTGGATATGAAAAACAAATACTTTTCTTCAAATACACTATTTTATTTTCTAAGACTATTTTACCTTTGGTTCATAAGAAAACTTTATACCACCTTTGGTCATTCTCCTTTTAATTTTGGCAAAACGCCAAGTAGAATATACATTTTTAAAGAAAAGTATTAATGACAGCTATGTTGAAAACTCAATAAACACAATTTTTTTTAGTAACAAACACAGTGCGCCCTCTACTGTTCTACGATCTCTACTCTACTTTCACTATTGTGAAAAATCTTTAAACTAAACTAATTCCTTCTAAAAATTATATACTGTACTACTCTCTACTCTACTTTCCCACTCAGTTATAAAAAAAATAACTAAACTAAACTTATTCGTCGCTTCTAAAAATTCTATACTGTACCATTCTAGGCTATATCTTCCTCATTCTGTTGTGAAAAATCTCTGACAAATTTGTCGCTTCTAAAAATTCTAACTGTAACACGCTCTACTCTACGTTCCCCATACTGTTGTGAAAAATCTCTAAAATAATTTATAGCCTCCAAAAATTCAATACTGTACCACTCTCTACTCTACGTTCCCCATGCTGTTGTGAAAAATCTCAAAATAATTCATAGCCTCCAAAAATTCTATACTGTATCACTCTCTACTCTACGTTCCCCATGCTGTTGTGAAAATCTCAAAATAATTCATAGCCTCCAAAAATTCTATACTGTACCACTCTCTACTCTACGTTCCCCATGCTGTTGTGAAAAATCTCAAAATAATTCATAGCCTCCAAAAATTCTATACTGTACCACTCTCTACGTTCCCCATGCCGTTGTGAAAAATCTCTAAAATAATTCATAGCCTCCAAAAATTCTATACTGTACGTCTCTCCACTCTACGTTCCCCATGCTGTTGTGAAAAATCTCTAAAATAATTTATAGCCTCCAAAAATTCTATACTGTACCACTCTCTACGTTCCCCATGCTGTTGTGAAAAATCTCTAAAATAATTCATAGCCTCCAAAAATTCTATACTGTACGTCTCTCCACTCTACGTTCCCCATGCTGTTGTGAAAAATCTCTAAAATAATTCATAGCCTCCAAAAATTCTATACTGTATCACTCTCTACTCTACGTTCCCCATGCTGTTGTGAAAAATCTCAAAATAATTCATAGCCTCCAAAAATTCTATACTGTACCACTCTCTACGTTCCCCATGCTGTTGTGAAAAATCTCTAAAATAATTCATAGCCTCCAAAAATTCTATACTGTATCACTCTCTACCCTACATTTCCCATGCTGTTGTGAAAAATCTCTAAAATAATTCATAGCCTCCAAAAATTCTATACTGTATCACTCTCTACTCTACATTTCCCATGCTGTTGTGAAAAATCTCAAAACTAAACTACTTTGTCGCTTCTAAAAATTCTATACTATTACTCTACTGTTACAATTTTGTTATGAAAAATCTCACAGCTAAAGTAATTTGACGCTTCTAATAATTGTTCTATCCTTTTCAAAATGGAAAGGGATTGCACTATTTATAGACAAATCAGTCTAGGAGTTTTTGCACAACAGAATTGGCACCAATATTTGTGAACAACTATAATTTTTTATATTTGAGTTAGGTTTTCAGGTTTGTGGTAAAGTAGTACTTACAGTGTTAGTTGCATGCAAAATGAACATAACAAATAGGTAGTAAAAAAATAATCAAAAAAATAACACACCTCGTATTAAAATTCACAGAACTTACATAGCGTTTTTTTATTTATATTTTACCTTGTTAAAATTATACGTGTACAGTTGTTAGATAAGTAAGTTAATTTATCAAGAGCGATTAGCAAAAAGAATTTATTTCAATATTGTTATTGATGGAGTTTTATAGAAATAAAATTTTACTTGTATAAACCTATTAAATAAAATACGAAAAGAAATTGTAAGGTTGACGTAACAAAAATAAAAAACCATGCTAAAGCTTGGTAACAAAGTGCGAAAATGACGCGGCACAAGATACACTGATATATTAAAATCTGTGCACTGATATATTTATTTATTTTATTTTATATCATAATTAGAACGGCCACATACCACTCACAATAACATGATAGAATAATTTTATTTACAATTTAAACAATTACCCATAATAAAATGACACTAATTATAAAAAAGCTAAATATTTAAAAGAAAAAAAAGAACATAATATGATATACATAAAAACAGGTTAAAAAACATAAATCTGGTAACCTGAAAACATTGAATAACAGACGTTTTATTCAGTGTTTTCATCTCCCCAACGCCATTTTTTAAACCGTATCAAAGTTACGAGCCTCAGTCATAATTTATAATATAATATAATAATTTATAATTTATAATATATATATAGGGTCAATGTGGGTAAATCTGGGTAAACAGAGGTCAATGGAAACGCATGTAGTTTTAATAAAGGAGACGTTTCATCAATGTATGAGACCTGGGCCAGGTCTATGTACGGTATACTTGACAGATCACAAAAAACAGTTTTTTTACCTATATAATTTCTTTAAAAATGGCTTTTTTCGGTGTACAAATAAGTATTTCTGCTAATAATTGCAGCACTTAACAAAGATTCATCATGGCGTTAACATGTCTTTCATTGTGAATTGACATTTGACTTTGACAGAAATGACAACTATTGACAGATTGAGTTGTGGTTTACGTCAAATCGTAGTACGCCAGCGACGCCATATTGAAAATCGATCGTATAAATAATGAAAAAAAGATATTTTTGTACACCGAAAATATTCGTTTTGACTAAATAATTTTATTTTTCCCGTGAACAACAGATTTTTCTTGATTTTTAAGATACCGAACAAGACCTAGCCCAATTTGAAATATCTCCTTTCAGTTTCAGAGTGTATTGAAACGCATCTATAGTCCACCTAATCTCAGACATTTTAGACAATAGTCTAAAATGTCTGAGATTCTATTGACTGTAATGCGTAGTCCATTTACCCACATTGACTATAATGTTTTATTTTCCATCAGTATCAGCAAGACGGTTTGCATTATTATACTCCGAATTTTAATCCGATTCGTAAAATAACGTTTCGTATTTTTCAAAACTCCAATAAATCGCTATTTTTCATTTTAACAGCTTTAAATGTTATAAAACACGAGGCTTTCTGAACAAAGTTATTTTATGTAAAAAATACTTGGATCACATATATCAATACTAGCTGACCTGGCAAACGTTGTTTTGCCCTTAGTGATATAAAAAACAGATAAATTGAGATTTAAGCTATCCTATCTTTTAAGTTAGAGCAAACTGCACCCTGTGTGCGAATTTTATTAAAATCGGTTAAGTGGTTAGTTAGTTAGGAGTCCATTGAGGACAAACATTGTGACACGAGATTTATATATATATAATATTTTATTTTCAAAAATATTTTCAAAAATAAGGCACGAGGCTTTCTAAACAAAGTTATTTTATGTAAAAATACTTGGATTCTTTTATTTACCTTATTTAAGTAACTAACAGCCGTTTTCACTAAACCTAGGAAACGCCTAAATCGAATGCTTAGCCCTAAGGTGACAGTTGTTGTAGGTGAAAACTGTCACTTATCGGCTAAGCATTCGATTTAGGCGTTTCCCAGGTTTAGAGAAAACCGCTGTTAATGACATTTAGAAACGTCATTTTACGAATCGAATGAAAAGTCGGAGTATAGTGTGACCCAGTATAGGAGGCAGTAAGTACGTTAAGTGCAAGTGCGTGCTCGTGCAACGAAGCATTCTCCAGGACGCGCTATTCACCTGTATGAAGCGGTTATCGCACACGTATGGCTTGCGATTGTGCCGGCGCATAGTAGACAGGTGGCAAGTTAAGAGGATTGTCCAGCTCTAAGCTTTCATACAAAAAGCGATAACGTGTTCCCACCCGTAAATGTAGTCCGATTTTCATAATTTTTACAAATGTTGCAGATATAATGAAGAACTTCGTTCGTACGCTTTACTTTTTAAGAAATAATGCTTCAATCAAAAGTAATTAGTGTCTATAGACATCCATGTTTTTGACTTAAAAACTTCAAGTATTTTTTTATTTAAATAACTTTTAAATCTATAAAAATAAAACGTAAAATTCAAATTTTTTGTGGTTTTTCGCGATTTATAAGCTGATAAGACGTAATAGGCTTATGGCAGTCAAATTGCGATAATCCCACGATCATCTTCACGTATTTATATAAAAATCTCTGCTTGAAAGTGTCGAGTTAAAGATATTAATCCGAGATTTGCGAGTTGCTCACTTAAAACTCTTTACTCACATTTTTATGCAAATTTTTTTATATAAACATGTAAAGAAGTAACTGCCATTCTTGCAAAATGACTGCCTAAGCCTATTAAATGTGTAATTAGCGTCCAAATTGCAAAAAACCACGAAAATTTTGAATTTCGCGGGCAGACCTGTAGAGTTCGCCTTAAGAGCATTGGGTACCATCCGGGCGCGAAAATTCAAATTTTATTTAGTTTTTCCCTCATAGTGGGCTAATTATATATCGAAGGCTAATGGCATTGTGTTTTGCGGGCACAACGTTTATGCATCTACATGTTTTTAACAAAAACTCTGCTCAACAATACTCATTTAATTCATATTGGTTCCCGATAGCTCAAAATCTGGGAAACTGCAAAAAATTATTTTTCGGGAACCAATATGAGATGAGTGGGAACTTTCGAACAAAGTTTCTATTAAAAACGTGTAGATGCATAAATTCTGTGCCCGCAAAACACATTGCCATTGCCTTCGATGTATAATTAGCCCACTATGAGCGAAAAACTAAATAAAATTTGAATTTTCGCGCCCGGATGGTACCCATCGCCCTAAGCACGCAGTGAGTTGCCCGCTCGTGCATCGAAGCAGTCTTTGGGTCGCGCTGCTCACCTGTATGAAGCGGTCGCCGCAAACCTCGCACACGTAGGGCTTGTCGCCCGTGTGCCGGCGCACATGCACCGTGAGGTCGTTGCTCTGCGCGAACGCCTTGTCGCAGTAGGTGCACTTGTACGGCTTGTCGCCCGTGTGCACGCGCATGTGCCGCGTCAGCTTGCTGCTCCGCGAGAACGCTGCGTTCAAAACGACGATAAGTGAATCAAAGGCAATCTGAAGGCGTCATGCGCATTACAGCGTGTTGTGAAGTGGCGCGTGAAGCGAATTACGTGTGGCAGCCCTACGAAGATCGCCGACGTTGCTAACTCTACCACATCACGTAAAACTGTTTATTCGGGTCAAGCTAAATCATTGTAATAAGTTAAAATCTAGATTAGGTCATTCTTATCCTAACATCGGTTAGATTCACCATATATCTATCATAGCCTAGTAATAAGTATTTTTTTGTAGTTTAAATATTATTAAAAATTAATACAATAAATCCTTTTTTTAATCCTCCAAGTGCCACTGACGTAATAAGCGTAAGTGAAATATTACGATTGCTGAGTATTACGTGAATAGCATGGCTGTCAATAAAAACTTCGGCTGCATCATCAGTTACCATCAGCGCCCGTATTCTGTCCGTTCTTATCTCGGTTCCTATCAAAGAATGATAGCCACTGGCATATGTTTTTTATCCATTGAAAGTTTGCTATGAAATAAAAATATTTCCTTAGCAAAACTTCAATGGATGAAAAACATGTGCTAATGGCAAAGACACTATAGACCCGGCGGACCGCGCGAAAAAATGTCGCCGGTTTATGGGAGCAAAACCCCCCCCCGGCGTCAGTAGTAGTAGACGCACTGCTACTGACGCCGGACGCACTGCGTCGGCTTACTGCTTACCTAATACTGCGTCGGACGCAGTATTTCGCAGGAGTTTCGACACATGGCTCTACATTTTCTTGTATGAAGAAGGTTTACGTAAAATGTTCGGATGGGCTCATCTTGATGTTATTATCATAGGCTAATGGCTATCATTCTTTGATAGGCACCGAGTTACAGAATAGGGCTACAGGTGAGATCGCAGTCAAGTACAAACTTGTATAGTGTAAAAAAAATAGACTCCAAAAGAATAACAACGTATTTGAGTAATTCTTTGTATGAAAATGCGACCGGGTTGTGCCACATTCACTAAAAACATACAGCTTAAAGCACTGTTACATGCAGTATTTAAAATTATGAATAACCTTCTATAGCCCTTATTTTATCCCTTACTAGCGGACACGACATTAGATTACTGTGGCAGCTTTTTGCGTCTACCTATTTTATAACTGGGGGCAAAAAGTAGTAATAAAGTGCAAATTGAGCCTTTGACATCAGGAACACACCTACATTGCTTAGACAACAGAGACTGCTTGTAATTTAATATGAACTTTAGGCAATAGCAATAACGCTCTAATTGACTCTACGTTTTAGTTAGAAAAAGCTGTTCTTAGGGTTTCTTTCTGGCAATTATTTGAATTTTTCTCGCCGTAAAAACCATCCTTAAACTTCAATGAACATTTAAAAAAAAGAATTGGCCAAATTGGTCCAGACGTTGTTGAGTTAAGCACTTACCAACACATTTTGTGATTCTTTTATATGTATACTAGCGGACGCCCGCGGCTTCGCTCACGTTGAACCTCTGCTTTACAATCTCAGGAGTTTAATTTCCAAAATTCCTATCGTAACTGCTATTTATTTTAATTTTTACGACAAATTCTTTCTTTGTTCTTGCTGCTATAGTCACTTATCGATTTTGAAAATATGAGGTCTTACAAAAAGTTTAATATAGTTCAATTAGGGTTCCGTACCTAAAGGGTAAAACGCGGGAACCCTATAACTAAGACTACGCTGTCTGCCCGTACGTCCGTCCGTCCGTGCTTACTTGCTACTATGGTCCGATATCGGTTTTGAAAGCATTCGGCCCATTAACAAAAAAGTAAAAAATGGCAACCACTTTTTTCTTCCTTTCTTTAAATTCTTTCTCTATGGTTGCTGTCATAGTAAGATATCGATTTTCAAAGCAATCGGCCCAGTAACAAAAAAGTTCAAAATGGCGGCCACTTTTTTAAATTTTGACCACAAATTCCTCCTCCATGCTTGTTGCGATACTCAATTATCGATTTTCAGAGCAATCGGCCCAGTAATAAAAAAGTTCAAAATGGCGGCTACTTTTTTAAATTTTGACCACAAATTCCTTCTCCAAGCTTGTTGCGATACTCAAATATCGATTTTCAGGGCAATCGGCCTAGTAACAAATAAGTTCAAAATGGCGGCCACTTTTTTAAATTTTGACCTCCAATTCCTTCTTCAAGCTTGTCGCGATACTCAAATATCGATTTTCAGAGCAATCGACCCAGTAACAAAAAAGTTCAAAATGGCGGCCACTTTTTTAAATTTTGACCACAAATTCCTCCTCCATGCTTTTTGCGATACTCAAAGATCGATTTACAGAGCAATCGGCCCAGTAATAAAAAAGTTCAAAATGGCGGCCACTTTTTTAAATTTAGACCACAAATTCCTTCTCCAAGCTTGTTGCGATACTCAAATACCGATTTTCAGGGCAATCGGCCCAGTAACAAAAAAGTTCAAAATGGCGGCCACTTTTTTAAATTTTCACCTCCAATTCCTTCTTCAAGCTTGTTGCTATACTCAAATATCGATTTTCAGAGCAATCGGCTCAGTAACAAAAAAGTTCAAAATGGCGGCCACTTTTTTTTAATTCTGACCATAAATTCGTTCTCTATGCTCGCTGCGATACTCAAATATCGATTTTCAGAGCAATCGGCCCAGTTACAAAAAAGTTCAAAATGGTGGCCACTTTTTTAAATTTTGACCACAAATTCCTTCTCCAAGCTTGTTGCGATACTCAAATATCGATTTTCAGAGCAATCGGCCCATTAACAAAAAAGGTCAAAATGGCGGCCACTTTTTTTTAATTTTGACCACAAATTCCTTCTTCAAGCTTGTTGCGATACTCAAATATCGATTTACAGAGCAATCGGCTCAGTAACAAAAAAGTTCAAAATGGCGGCCACTGTTTTTTTATTCTGACCATAAATTCGTTCTCTATGCTCGCTGTGATACTCAAATATCGATTTTCAGAGCAATCGGCTCAGTAACAAAAAAATTCAAAATGGCGGCCACTTTTTTTAATTCTGACCATAAATTTGTTCTCTATGCTCGCTGCGATACTCAAATATCGATTTTCAGAGCAATCGGCCCATTAACAAAAAAGTTCAAAATGGCGGCCACTTTTTTTAGTTTTGACCACAAAGTCCTTCTCCAAGCTTGTTGCGATACTCAAATATCGATGAACAGAGCAATCGGCTCGATTCCAGAAATTAAAATTTTTACCCCTTAAAATTTGAATTTCTGGAATCCCCGTCTTAGTACGAATTTATGACCTAATATCTACCTAGGCACCAAATTTCAGATCTCTACGACCTATAGTGTAGACGGAATCCGTGGAACAACCAAAAAGCCTCATTCTTTTATATATATAGATATATGTATGTATACATAGATTATTATTATAATATACAAATACTAACCTTTTCCACATACACGGCACACACAAGGTTTCTCCCCAGTGTGCAGACGACGGTGACACTGCAAATCTGATGAACGGCAGAAACCTGCAAAAGTATGAACGCTTATTAGTTACTAAATTAAAAAATAAAAACAGGACAGCAAAAACATTATAACAATTTTATATGAAGCAGGAAATGTGTGAAATCCAAAAACCGGTTGGAAACGTATGTAATAAATTTTATTTTACACATTTCCTAGGAAATTAATGAATCCAATATCTGAAGGGCAATAAGCAAAGATGAGAGCAGAGGAGTGAAGTGTCCAAATCAGCCGTGCTATTCTGCAAAACAGCGACGAGCGTACATCATCTATGCATCTATAAATTTGTCGGTTGTAATAGAGTACAATTTTGCATGTCATATTCGGGTTGGCAGCTGTCTCATGTCTGGCAGCTATTTCATAGATGGACATTTTGTAGAATAGCACAGCTGATCTATGACACTATATCGGGTCAATATTATCTACAACTATTCCAAACAAATCGTAAGCTTCAATAGTTAATGAAATAAAAGGTTGTTCAGACAGCCGTCATATAACAAAGTGATCCTATTTTCGTTTCGTGGCACTGATCTCTATCATATGGATCAAACATTCTATTCAATTGACAGTTCATTTTTTGTGCCGAAATCGGCACAAAAAATGAACTGTCAATTACTAATGTTAGTACCGTGGACCTTCAAGAGTGGCTCTTCAAATGAAGAGCCACTCTTGAAGGTCCACCGTACTTAATTGACATCTGTTGCTAGTGGCCGTCGTTTTGAATGTCATTTTATTTTAGTTCCATGGACGTCAGGTTATGCAACAGACAGCGCATAAATAGCGAATTAAGTGTCTCCTTTATTACGTTGACAGTCTGAGATCCGTAGAATAGAGATCAGTGTTTTGAGGTCTTACCTTTGCCACAAAAGTCGCACTTATATGGCTTCTCGCCGGTATGTCGGCGCATGTGTACGATGTAGTTTGATGAGTTGGTGAAGCTTCTTCCGCAGTAAAGACAAAGTGACCCTGCACCTTCGGTGTATTTCTTGCCCTCGTGGGTGCGCAAGTGTGACCTATGGACAAGAATTTTTTGCAAGTATGACCTATAGACAAGATCATCCAAAATGTATATGAAGCTACTATGACTTTACTTGTGAGTTACATCAATTGTTTTCAGTAACTGTGCATACCTACAAAATATATAACTTCCTCACTGCTGGAATCACTCATTTAACATTTTATCTCAAAGTTCACTAGCAAAACAACAACAAATGAGGCAAAAAATATATAAATAAGTATATCATGATCAGAAAAAAATATTGAGGTACTTTTTTTTCTCCATTTATTTTGGGTGTTCAGATATAATAGAACCTATACCAACTTCAACTTCCAAGAAACTTTTAAGAACAAGTATATTTATCCATCATCCCCTATAGGCAACAGAGAGTGAACGGTAATTTAATACAATCTTGTTTACCCATTTAATTTACAATCTCAATTTTAAAAAATTCTATTTTGAGCAGTGATATATCAGCATTGATATGTCAGGCAATCCTTTTCTTATATTAATATAGATAGATTTATATTCATGAGCACAATCAAAAATAGTATCAGTATATCATTTCAAGAATAAAACTTACCTTAAGTTGTCTCGCCTGGTAAATTTTTTCTTACAAATGTCACATTCAAAGACTTTTTCTCCTGTATTATGTGATCGCAAATGTCTGTCGAGCAGATCTTTCCTGAAAATAATTAGAAAACATTTATTAATTAATGATTATCATTACATGGACAATAAAACCACATACCTAAAGAATTAAAAGGACTGTCAAAACGTCTGCAAGTAATATCTATTGTGAAATGCAGATAAACTAAATAAAAATAAAACCGGCCAAATGCGAGTCGGACTCGCGCACCGAGGGTTCCATACCATAAAAGAAGTAAAACATTGAAAGAATCACTTTTGTTCATGAATTTACGAGTATAATTTACATGTAGGTACTTTTATTGGCAAACCGCAAACGTAACTTTGTTTTTGGCGGATTATTGTTATTATCAAAAAAAGTATTTTAGTCAGAGTTGATTTTATTTTTCCTGTAAAATATACGTTAACTTCTATTGATCATAATTATTTCAGATTTTTTGATTGGTAAACTTCGGAGATAAGGGGGGGGGACGGTATTTTTTTCGACAGTTTGCCCAATAAATCAAAAACTATCAGGCATAAAAATAAATAAAAATTAGTTTTAGTATGCACAAGTAACGCTCTTTCATATGATACTCCACTCAATATTATTATCTCATTTTGAAAGTTTGTCGACCCGGGTTTCCCCCCTTTTTAAATAAAAATAAAAACAATTTTCAAATTTTGACGATTGTTATGACGTCGGGTCACAATTACCCATAATTATTCTAAATTTCAAGTCGATAGCTTGAAAAGTTACTGAAATAATCGAGTGTGACAGACGGGCGGACGGAGACAGTCTCACCGTAAGGGTTCCATTTTTACCATTTTGGTATGGAACCCTAAAAATAGTTTACATCGTATTCTCAGACCTACTAAATAAATCCATAAAAAGTAGTCGAGCCATTTCATAGGAGCTTGGTTATAACTTTGACACGAGAATTTTACTAAATTTTGAACTAGATGATTCCGCAAACGTTGTTTTGCCATTAGGGATATAAATCGATCGAGCCGTTTGGTAACAAAAATTGGATACTCTTCGCAGAAAACCCTTTCATTGGATACCCGTACTGTAGGAGTAACGCAATTTCTGCATCTATTTGCAAAGAGTTTGGGACGACTGAGTTCCGAGCACGTCTGATCATCACGACGAGTCATCTGTGACTGGAGTGGTCACCAGCAAAGTGACTGCGAATGGGTTGTACTAACCTAGTGAACGGCCTGGAGCAAGTCTCGCACTTGTAGTTCTGCGAGGAGAGCTCCCGGCCGCGGTCCAGGAAGCGCAGCGACACGCTCTGGCCCGCGTGCACGCGCAGGATGTGCTTGTTGAGCGTCACCTCGTGCGAGAAGCGCAGCGCGCACGTCGGGCACGCGAACTGCCGCTCCACCTGCTCGCACGCGGCCCGGTGGCGGGCGGCGCTCTTGAGTGTAGCAAACACCTGATGCAAAATTATATGCAAACATAGATCACTAAGATACGTT
Source organism: Coenonympha glycerion (assembly GCA_963855885.1). Classification (NCBI taxonomy): domain Eukaryota; kingdom Metazoa; phylum Arthropoda; class Insecta; order Lepidoptera; family Nymphalidae; genus Coenonympha; species Coenonympha glycerion. Next base: position 12,977,095 of record OY979626.1, on the reverse strand, counting down.
ACTGCCGAGCACGCACACAGTCACACCCACACTACAAACATACGTACACGTTGACAAGCTTCACTGATAAATAGAACAAAAGATATGAAACAGCACGCAAACGAAAGAGACAACAATAGTGCCTGCGCTCGACGCAGACTAACTACGAAACTTACAATTGTAGGATTTTTGAGACTTCACAACGCGCGCGCTTGTCACATATCTGCTCCTTTTTATATATTATATATCATTGTATACAAATAAACAAGTTGTACTCTCAATATAATCTGTTTGTCATGAAAAATGCATTGAAAAGAAAGTAACTTTTTGAATGCCAATTTAAATTATGGATATGAAAAACAAATTCCTGGTGCCAATGGTCCTTGTGTCAAAAAACACTATTTTATTTTCCTAGAATAGTTTGGTTTTAGACTTTGTTTCATGACAAACTTTGCTCATTCTTCTTTCATGTTGATAGCTTTAATAGTTACTGAAAAAAAAACCGGCCAAGTGCGAGTCGGACTCGCGCACCGAGGGTTCCATACCATAAAAGAAGTTATACATTAAAAGAATCACTTTGGTTCATGAATATACGAGTAAAATTTACATATAGGTACTTTTGTTGGCAAACCGCAAACATAACTTTGTTCTTGCCGGTTTATTGTTAATATCTGGGTGACCGAGCTTCGCTCGGTGGCCAATAGATGGCAGCAGTAGTCATATTTTTTTTGGTAAATTCTACATTTTCTAAAAATAAATCCTAGCTAGATCGATTTATCGCCCCCAAAACCCCCTGTATACTAAATTTCATGAAAATCGTTTCAGCCGTTTTCGAGATCCAGATTATATAGAAATATACATATATACAAGAATTGCTCGTTTAAAGGTATAGGATTATCTAAAAAAGTATAATAGTTAGAGAGTTGATTTTATTTTTCCTGTAAAATATACGTTTACTTCTATAGATCATAATTATTTCAGATTTTTCGATTGGTAAACTTCGGAGATAAGGGGGGGAACGGTATTTTTTCGACAGTTTGGCCAATAAATCGAACACTATCAGGCATAAAAATAAATAAAAATCGGTTTTAGAGTACACAAGTAACGCCCTTTCATATGATACCTCACTCAATATTGTTATCTCATTTTGAAATTTTGACGACCCGGTTTTCCCCCCTTTTTAAATAATAATAAAAAAGATTTTAAATTTTTTATGATTGCAATAACGTCGCGCCGCAATTACCCACAACTATTCCAAATTTCAGGTCGATAGCTTTAATAGTTACTAAAATAATCGAGTGTGACAGACGGACGGACGGAGAAAGTCTCACTATAAGGGTTCCATTTTTACCATTTTGGTATGGAACCCTAAAAAGGTTGTGACAGACAGACTGACTGACAGACGGATGGATTCACTTTTCATTGCTTGTTTTGCTTAGAAATTATTTGCTTGCATAGGACTGACTATTTACTCAATATATTGCTGGTGAGGAGCGATTATAAACCTTATTTACCTTTAGTTAGATTCATTCATAACAATATTAAAACATAAATCTCAAACTCCATATTTGGAATGCCCTATGGCCATTGAGATACTATGTACTAACGTACATAGTACGTAGAGAGGCTCTCCGCATATATTTCTGTGTCACAGGTAGCAAATGCGCGGTGGGCGCGCTAAGAGTTGTGAGCGGTCGAAATTTCGATGGATTTTGTTAAAGTTTTGTTTACTTATCAATGAAATGTCATACTTGTATATTTTTAACGTTTTTCTGTTCTATTTTTACATGAGAACAAGGCGCACGAGGCATTTTATAGCGCTGTGCGTTGTGCAACTCACACAAGCAATCGCGACGATCGCCGGAGAGTGAATGAATGAGTTTAGGCGACGTCTCATCAACTTATAGGCGCAAAAATTTTATTCGGAGTGTCCTCTCTTGTTACTCAATGCCTATGGCTTAGGTAGAGTAAACAAATTTGCATAAATATGTAATACTAGACCCATCGATGACACTTGATTCAAATCTGTTGGTAGTTGGGTAGAGATGTTAGAATGATACTTATTCTGCATTTATTAAAGAAAGACTAAAAGTGGTACCAAGTTTGCTTAAGAACTAAAACCAAAGTATTATAAAAAAGTAAAAAATATTGGCACTAGGATTTGGTTTTTCATATCCAGAACTTAATTTTGCATACAAAAAGTTAGTACAACTTGATAATTTGCATATAACTTTAGAATCCGGATGTTATATTAAATCAATAACAATTGTAGGAGTTAATGTGAAGACCGTAGTCTATAACATAAAGTTTGGATTTAATTGAGCTTGATACGGGATTACATACTAGTACATCCATGGTTATAATCCTTTACAACATTACTCCAAGAATCAACCAAATTGTAAGTTACTCACACCAAGCTCAGTATTGGGACTAATGTTCTGAATTTTCGGCAACGATTTAAAGATAAAACGGCCTTCCCGTAACCAGTTTGGTACAGATTAATTAGAATTTAGATAAATGTAACCACGAGACAGCAAGTACAAAACGACGAGATATACTGCCGGAGTGTTTTAAAATATGACATAAAAATTGATAGAAATAACAACATTGACGGGAAAATATAATTGCAGATGTCTGATAATTATTGTTTTAAGAATCTTTGTACAACTATGTGGTATGGGTCTAGGATATGCTTACGATTTTTTTTTGTTTTTTTTTTTTTTTTATATTATTCTGAAAAAACTACATAGGTAAATATAATTACCAGACCCATGTTATTTAGTAATTACTTAGCAAGCATGCTTACAATTCATGATCACAATAAATAGTCCTGAAACATTTTAAATAGCCACAAGTGTTTCGGATGGGGTGGGATAAAGTGCATAGATATAAAAACATTCCTTCACAGAATGACAATAAGTTCGAAAATCGTTTGTCTAGCTTTGTTTGTAGTACAAGTTGGTTGGTCTTTCCCACTTTTTATCCACATCCATACAAAATCCCGCTTTTAGAGTCCCGCACAGCGATATTTCAACGGGAGGTTTAAAGTCGCGCGTATTAAATTTGCATCAAGTCACGGATATTATTTCCCGTGCGATTTTTCTTTACTAGTGCCACGTCGTTTAGATTGTGTTACAGAAAAAAACCTCACGGTGAAATATCGCGATGCGGACTCGCTTATGATTCACTTTACGCGTTATGAAATCATGTTTTTAATTACAATACTACAATTTACAAGGCGAACTTTAAATTAATAATGGCGGCACTTACCTTGTCGCAAATATGACATCGCACAGAAATTTCTGGATGGTCGCGATCACGATGCTTCTCCAAATCATCTTCAGAAACAAACAAGCCCCCGCAGCAATCGCAAATGGAAATGACATCAACGTGCTGGTCCTAAAAACCGTAATTAATTCCTTTTCTTTGATTTAATGTAAAAGGTCAAAACACCGCAAAAGTTGTTGACGAATTTATGCCGAATTTTAACACTAGTAAATACTAAATAACGCGAAAACCCTTTTACCTACTAAACATTTCTTTTGTTTAAACTGAATTTATCACAAAACGATACTAATTAATTCCTTTTCTTTGTTTTATTGTAAAAGTTGAAAACCACGCGGCGTACTTGTGAAGTGTAGAAAAGAAATGAACAAAAAAAATGGCGACAGTGCGGCCAGATCAAAAAGCCTCAGATCAGCGCTGAGCGCACACTCAGCGCTACAAGCATCACAAAAAGCGCTTGATTTTGGTATGGAATTGTTATAATCATTTTAATATTATAATGTATATGTTTTTCTCACGTTTATTTTATAATTTGTGGTTTTCTCTTTGATTAACAAGATTAACGCACATACTACCCTTAGCTCGGAAAATTCAACAAATAAAATCAAACATTTTAAAAATAGTACTAGATGTAGCGCTGAAAGCGCTTTAATGGCAGTACGCAGTACTGAACGGCGCGGCGCGGGAGCGGCTTGCTTTGGCGGCTGGCGCCCGCCCGCCTGGCGCCGGCCCACAACCACAGATATTATTGTGTAAAAATATTAAAAAAATAAATGATTTTTTTTTATAAGCTAAGAACGCGCCTTTACCCGCCAATTTCAAATTTTATTTGGTTTATATAATATCTAATAGTTTGAGTTTCGATGTTTGTTACTCATTCACGTTGCAACTACTAAACCGTTTAGGCTGAAATTTCGAACACAGATAGCTTATAATCCGGTTTATTACTTTTTATCCCGAAAAAATCTCGTAGTTATCGTGAGACCTTCAAAAACTGCAAATTTTCTACAGCAATCTGTAACTACAGCTATCTAGGCAGATCACTAACAAAATTTATTGATATTAACGTGAAAATCAACGGGTCTGCCCGCGAAATTCAAAATTTTCGTGGTTTTTCGCAATTTGTACGCTAATAAGACATGACAGGCTTATGGCAATCAATTTGCGAAAATGGCAGTATCATCCTCACATGATAATATCAAAATCTTTGCATAAAACTGTGTATCCTAGGATATTAGTCCGAGTATCGAGTTTTATGTGAGTAACTTGCAAATCTCGGACTAATTTCTTTAACTCGACACTTTCGAGCAGAGATTTCTATATAAACACGTGAAAAAGATATTGGGATTATCGCAATTTGACGGCCATAAGCCTATTATGTCTCATTAGCTTAAAAATCGCGAAAAACCACGAAAAATTTGAATTTCGCCGGCACATCCGTGGTGTGCTCCAGGGCGATGGGTACCATCAGGGCGCGAAAATTCAAATTTTATTTAGTTTTTTGCTTATAGTGTGCTAATTATACATCGAAGACTAATGGCAATGAGTTTTGCGGGCACAACATTTATGCATCTACATGTTTTTAATAAAAACTCTGCTCAACAATACTCATTTACCTACTTCATATTGGTTCCCGATAGCTCGAAATCTGGGAAACTGCAAAAAAATATCTTTCGGGAACCAATATGATGCGTGGGAACTTTCAAGCAAAGTTTCTATTAAAAACATGTAGAAGCATAAAAAGTAGGCCCGTAAAATGCATTGCCATAAATCTACAATGTGTATTGTGTAGTTAGTCTTATATTTGCGAAAAACTAAATAAAATTTGAATTTCGCGGGCTGGTAGGGCCGCAACACCTTAAGGTAGGAATAGTACTCGGGAACGGGAACAGGAACTTCAGGTTACCAAAAACCCATAACACAAGCTACCAATGACGAAATACGCTACGCTAAGAGGACGGGACAGATGTGACGTATGTTGAAGCCAAAAAATTCTAAATATGGCGTCGTGCGTCGCACATTTCGGTGCCGCTGACAGCACATACTGCTGTCGGTCGCTTACATTAGCGCTATTTTACAGTTTTGACAAATTAAAATCCGGCTTCGGGGCGGAGCATAAAATACATGCGTGACGTCACTTAGTGCTCATCAGTCATCCTTTATATGTTTAATCAATGCCAGCTACTGCTTACTTTGGGGTTAGATTGCGATATGTGTAATAAATAAATATCTCAGGACAACACGACTGATACGTTTATTTATAAATCATGATAATATCTTAGTAGCATACAAATAGTGAAAAACTAGATGAAATTTGGAATGTGGAAGAAAAATAATTCGTTCGAGTTCGCTGGACATCAACCACATAAAGATGCCTCTAGAAAGGTGAAGGAAGAACAAATCTGGATTTCTTGAACACACTGTCTAAAATTTCCAAAGTGGTTATAGGAAATCCTGAAACAAAAACCCTAAACCGGTAACATTGCGTCGTAACATTGTTGTAAGTCAATTTTGCACGTGTTAGCGACTCCTCGTCGATTATTATTTTTCGTGCGCGTCGATCAAACGAGTTCTGCACCTCTAGTCATAGCTTAGTGATAAAATAAAACAAAATACTTACTAACAAAATACCATATTAAACAATTTTTCACTCATCGTAATAGTGTACAGATATTTCAATCCACGATGACCTCCCATACGAGTTGAATGAAACAAGCGATTCGTCTTCGTGGATTGTAATATCTATAGTTAATTTAATATGTGAGCGAGTTCACAGTGGCCACAACAGTTTTTTTAAGTTATATATAAATAAGTATGTTAAGATTAATTAGTGTGCGACTTATTTCTATCGTATTGGGGTAACCTGTAAGATAATTTAAGGAGTACACCACGGCTGTGCCCGCGAAATTCAAATTTTTCGTGGTTTTTCGCGATTTTTAAGCTAATAAGACATAATAGGCTTATGGCCGTCAAATTGCGATAATATCAATATCTTCTTCACGTGTTTATATAAAAATCTCTGCTCGAAAGTGTCGAGTTAAAGAAATTAATCAGAGATTTGCGAGTTACTCACATAAAACTCGATACTTGGACTAATTTCCTAGGATACACATTTTTATGCAAAGATTTTGATATAATCATGTAAAGATGATCCCAGCAAAAACATTTTCATGTAAAATGTTGCCAAGACGAGAACATGTGGCTCACACTATCAAAAAGTTATCAGATCTCATGTAGAGCAAGACTTCTAACTCTACACGCCCTAACTCTATAAATCCTAACTTTATAAACTCTACACTTTAGTCAAAATATATTATGTCTTGGCTGTTTAGGTACCGTCACATGGGCGTAAAGTGAAGAATTTATTCACTGTTCAGTACTTTTCTAATAGAATTTTGCAAGTGGCATAATGGACCATGCAAAATTCAAGAAATTTCACATTAAAATTAAATGGTATCACCATTGTTATGGGAAAAAACTTCCATTTATTAAAAATATCCTCTAAAGCAAAGGAACACACTTTTGCAAAGTGTGATGAAGTATTTGAAAGCAATGCAGTTAGTAAAACCTAAGTGCAGTTTCTGAGGAGACTCAATACCTATCTAATAAATAATCGTTACTACAGAAACTAGGTATTGTATATCAGAAAAGTACAAAGTCAGTAAATAATATTTTTACTTTACACCCATGTGACAGTAACGAAACAGCCAAGACATAATATATTTTGACTAAAGTGTAGAGTTTATAAAGTTAGGATTTATAGAGTTAGGGCGTGTAGAGTTAGAAGTCTTGCTCTACATGAGATCTGATAACTTTTTGATAGTGTGAGCCACATGTTCTCGTCTTGGCAACATTTTACATGAAAATGTTTTTGCTGGGATTTCACTTCTTTTTGTAAGTTCTTTACGACTATATTTTTTATTTGGTTAATTTCCTTTTCTTTGGTGTATTTCTTGAATATCATTGCAAGGTGGATATTTGTCCGAATCAAGTATCCCCCCCTCTATCATTTAAATGAGGGAACCCTCCTTGGTTCACCTAGTTTATTTTTTTTCCTTATTTGTAGTTTATTACAAAGAGTCCCTATATCAATTTTGAGACCTCTAGCATCAATATTTGCGGTAATTTCATACAAACTTCCATCCCCTATTTTAAGGGGTTGGGGGGTTAAATTTCCAACATTTGGAATTTTTTTGTTGGTTGTGTGCTAATACTAGCTTATATACCAAATTTCAGAAATTAAGTTTTTATTATACCTATATACTTATGGGAAACCCCATACGAACTTCCAATCCCCTAATTTTATGGATGTGGGATGATTAACTAAAAATCCTGAAACACGTATTTAATTGTTTATTACAAAGAGTCCCTATATCAATTTTGAGACCTCTAGCATCAATATTTGCGGTAATTTCATACAAACTTCCATCCCCTATTTTAAGGGGTTGGGGGGTTAAATTTCCAACTTTTGGAATTTTTTTGTTGGTTGTGTGCTAATACTAGCTTATATACCAAATTTCAGAAATTAAGTTTTTATTATACCTATATACTTATGGGAAACCCCATACAAACTTCCAACCCCCTAATTTTATGGATGTGGGGTGATTAACTAAAAATCCTGAAACACGTATTTAATTGTTTATTACAAAGAGTCCCTATATCAATTTTGAGACCTCTAGCATCAATATTTGCGGTAATTTCATACAAACTTCCATCCCCTATTTTAAGGGGTTGGGGGGTTAAATTTCCAACTTTTGGAATTTTTTTGTTGGTTGTGTGCTAATACTAGCTTATATACCAAATTTCAGCTTTCTAGGTCTTCAGGAAGTACCTAGGAATTTTGATGATCATCAGTGAGTCAGTCAGTCAGTCAGTCAGTCAGTCAGTGACGAAATTTGGGTTTTTTAGACGTCAATAAAATCTAAAGTATAAGACCTATAAAATTGAAACTTTATAGGTTTAATAAGTTCACTGGCGACATCATTTTCCGAGAATTTTGACTATCTGAAACAATTCAGGCCTAAGTTATAAGGGTTTAAAAATACGGCGAAACACTTCGAGAAAAGATAGGTAGTGCCCTCGCGCTTCGCTTGGCTCGTCTTGGCGGGGACACTACCGTGTCCCCAGATACTGCCATTCTCGCAAATTGATTGCCATAAGCCTATCATCTCTAATTAGCGTATAAATTGCAAAAAACCACGAAAATTTTGAATTTCGCGGGCAGACCCGTTGATTTCACGTTAAGGTGTACGAATAAATAAATAAATATATACACATAGCTAAATAAAATATATTTTATTATAATAAAAAATATTGCCGAAACATCTAAGAATGCTACAATCTATGCTATGCTAGGCGCTACTAGTAACTCACCTCATTTTTCTTCAGTATTAAGTCTCGTAAACGTACTTCTGTGTAAAGTTCATGTTTGTTGTCGGGCTGAGCTTCCAGAGATGCCTCCTGCAAAACATGACAGTGTGTGTCCGGACTATATTTCATTAGTTTTTACAAAATTGTATTCATTGGCGTTTGATAAATCAATAGTTTGATTATGTGGTATGCTCCTTAATGCGATGCGAGTCGACTCAAAATTCGTACTAGCCCCACAGTGACCTATTATTATCAGCAAGTCTGTTAATTTGTTTTGCTACTATCCGCTACTTGAAAGGATTCTGTATGGTGCAATATGCAGAAACACCATCCACATGAAACACCACACACAATTTTCTATCACTTTCTTCGACGCACGTTTCGTCCCGACACCGGGACATCCTCAGGAGATGTTGACTTCACAATGCGAAATCGTAGAGAGTGATAGAAAATTGTGTGTGGTGTTTCATGTGGATGGTGTTTCTGCATATTGCACCATACAGAATCCTTTCAAGTAGCGGATAATAGCAAAACAAATTAATCAGTCCTGCTAATTATGAATTTCCGCAAAATAACGCCTGCTTCCATTCAATATCTATTATTATTCAATATCTATATTAGTATAAAAGAGAATAATTACCCCTTTGTTCATAAAATCCAGTTGTGTATTGCAAGTGTGCCGCTCAAAATCTTTTTTCTTCCAATATATCTTCTTACAAAGCATACATCTGTACAGCTTTTCGTCTGAAATATTAATGAAGTTTAGAATAATAAATAAAGGAATTTAAGGGTGACCGTCATGCGGACTGAAGAGTGATATAGGTAGTTATAATTTGAATAAATAAAATTTTATAATATTTAATTTTATAAAATTTTATTATATTTTTATAATTATTTGTTTTCATTTGTTTAGAGTTGATTTTACTACTCACTACTGTACACGAATAACTTTAGATAACAACATATCTAAAAAAATATAGGTATCTTGATTGATTGAAGATTGAGAAAATTATAGTTTATGAATCCAATTTTGTTAGTTACAATGGCAGTAAAGGAGAGGTTTCATCAATGTACATACAATAATATCACGTTTGTTGTATGGGAGTTCCCTTAAATATTTACTTTATTCAATTTTTAGTATTTGTTGCTACAACAACAGAAATACATTATGTGTATAAATTTCAAGTCCATAACTTGATAGTTACGGACTTGAAATGTATCTCTTGTATCACCATCACCAGGCTGTATCTCTTCAACCGTGATCGGTTCAAGAGTCTTAGTAATAAGGTGCCGTTTTTACGCTTTGGGAACGAAACCGTAACAAAGAAGAGGTAAATACAAACCTTTATGCTCTGGTGTATGTAAACTTAAAATATCTTTGGTCTTGAATGTTGAACAACAAAATAAACATTTGTACTGTAGATCACTTTCCTGCTTCGAATCGTTGCCATTCTCTGTCATTTTATGTAAGATCATCTGGAATATAAAAAAATACATTATTTTATTAAACGAAGGGCTATTTACAAAAACAACATAACTGAATTTCATATAATTTTATAGGAAAGCAAAATAATTTATTTTAAAGCAAACATAGTTTTCTGTATTTATTTCTTAAACAGGAGTACCAAAATAAAAAAGATGAAAAACTGTCGGTTTAGTTGGATTTGTAAATAACTCTCTTTTATTTAAGCTGGTTTAGCCGAAAAGAACTGGCAAGAAACTCGGTATTATGTACAACTTTTCTTACATAATATGTAGTACTAGCAAGAAAGTTTATTACATGATTCTTTAAGATATCTCGTGAGGAAAACGGAGAACAAAGAATATCCCTATATCATTCCAAAAATTCTTCAATGGTATAGTAACTTTGATGAGATATATGAAAAACACACACACTATGTGAAAGATATACACACTATGTAAAATACACATATTATTCTATATGAAAAACATACACACTATGTGAAAGACATACACACTTTGTAAAAGATACATATACTCCATGTGAAAGACACATACTCTACGCGAAAGACACACACACTATGTGAAAGACACACACACTATGTGAAAGATACACACACACACTATGTGAAAGACACATACTCTATGTGAAAGACACACACACTATGTAAAAGACACAGATACTCTATGTGAAAGACAGGTACGCTATGTGAAAGACACATACACTGGTGAGTTTTTTCTTGCGGCCTCGCTTCCTGGGACCCATGACGTCAGCGTGCCGCTCCCACGCGTGCGCAGTGAGGGCGTCGACGTCCGGAAAGTTCTGGCAGCACACAGGGCAGTATGAATTGTTCTTCTCCTTATTATCATCCTCTGGAACATTATAAATCATTGTATGAATTTTTGAACATTCTTCATTCAAGTAAAAAAAAAATCCACACATCTATTTTTAGGGTTCCATACCAATTTGGTAAAAATGGAACCCTTATGGTGAGACTTTCTCCGTCCGTCTGTCCGTCCGTCTGTCACACTCGATTATTTCAGTAACTATCAAAGCTATCGGCTTGAAATTTGGAATAGCTTTAGGTAAAAGTGACCCAACGCCATTGCACTCATAAAATATTGAAAATTGTTTTTATTTATATTTAAAAAGGGGGTAAACCGGGACTTCGAATTTTCAAAATGAGATAACAATATTGAGTGGGGTATCATATGAAAGGGCGTTACTTGTGTATTCTAAAACCGATTTTTGTTTATTTTTATGCCTGATAGTTTTGGATTTATTGAGCAAACTGTCGAAAAAAATACCGTTCCCCCCCCTTATCTCCGAAGTTTATCAATCGAAAAATCTGAAATAATTATGATTAATAGACATTAATGTATATTTTACAGGAAAAATAAAATTAACTCCCTAACTATTATACTTTTTTTGATAATAACAATAAACCACCAAAAACAAAGTTACGTTTGCGGTTCGCCAACAAAAGTACCTAAATTATGCTCGTAAATTCATGAACAAAAGTGATTCTTCCAATGTTTTACTTCTTTTATGGTATGGAACCCTCGGTGCGCGAGTCGAACTCGCATTTGGCCGGTTTTTTTGATAGATCGAAAGTTTACAACATAATTTTATTCACATATTTACTGCTGGTTTTACAGTTAGGCAGTTAAGTGTATTTTTCTTTTAAATTTGAAGTTACTTCGAATGTAAAAGTACTGGACCAATTTTACAGAAAATGTGACATGTTTCGTCATTGCCAATAATAAAAGATTCCGACGAATTTAGAACCTTTTTTGAAGTCGGTTAAAAAATAAAACCAGGCAAGTGCAAGTCGGACTCGCGCACCGAGGGTTCCGTACTATATTAGTAAAAGTAAAAGCGTATGAATTATTTCAGATTTTTCGATTTGTAAACTTCGGAGATAAGGGGAACAGTATTTTTTCTTTTTGAGTGTTTGTCTTTGTTTTTTGTTTTAAAAATAAATAAAAATTGGTTTTGAAATACACAAGTAATGCCCTAATTTTGAAATTTCGACGAGACCGACTCGCACTTTAGATTTGGAAAATCAAAAATTAATTATAGCAATTCTATAGATACAGCTAGTTTTAAAATAAAATAATGTCATGTATACTCACCAAAGAAGTCTTCTGTTTTTAAATTTTCCTTTGAAATATTTATTTCACATTTGACATCAGATTCATTTTTGATCATGTTATCTGCAAAAATCAAATAAAGGTATTAGTCATCATTCTATTGTAACCTCGACTTGTTCAATTACACCTATAATCGCGAACTGTACTTTTTCATTACTATTATTCACTAGTGAGTTAGACAGTTTTTTTTTTAATTTTATCTACTAAATAAAATTATTTTTAGTATTATTTTATTCACAAGTGTGTTGAAAAGCGTCGTCTGTTACACGTGAATGTTGATGATTACCGTCCTCGGCTATCTTAAGACCCTCACCTAAGGGCTCGGGTCTCAATGGCGCCTCAGCGGTAATCACTAACTTACTCACTTGTACCTTAAACTACTATTAACCCAAAAAACAATTGTTTTAATAATTAAGCATACTGGATCTCTGAGTGTTATGCAGTATGCTGTATACTTACCTACTTCAAAAGAGTCTTCACCTTCATCAAAAGGCAAAGAAAGGTCAAGATCAAAATCATCATTGTCATCACACTCAGGTATTTCCTGCTCCATCTTCACATTCGTTTGATCTACCTGAAATTTATGCATAATATATAATTTAACTATATAAGTTTCTGTTCATTTTGTGCTTCGTAATTGGGCAGTTAACTAAATTAATGTTTTTTTTTAAACTAGAATTATTAATAATTGGTTAAAAGCGAGTCTAGATCGCGCACTGAGGGTTTCGTACCATCAAGACCAATTCCAACCAAAACACTTCTCAGTTTTCCCATGTTGTCTTCATGTTTAATTCTAAGTTTGATATTTAAAATTAAATTTTCAGATTGCGCTGAATAAAAAGTCGTTTCTTGTATGAGAGCCCCCTAAAATATTTATTTTACTGTATTTTTTATTAATATTTGTTCTTATAGCGGCATCAGAAATACATCATATGTGAAGATTTCAAGTTCGTAGCTATCACGGTTCAAGACATACAGCCTAGTGACAGACGGAGGGACGGACAGCGAAGTCTCTCTAATAGGGTTCCTTTTTTACCCTTTGGGTACAGAATCCTAACAAATAAAACGGTAAAAAAATCTGTTAATAGATCACACAAATAGCAAAACAGTTACAAGCATTTATATATTTCTGATTAGACAGACGCAGGTGTTTTCAACTATTACGCCAAAGTGAGTTCGATTGTATCGAGTTTGACAGAGTGGGGCGCGTCATCGTGGATTAAAATATCCGTAGCTGCTTATAAGTAGCTATTTTATTCAAAAAGTCAAAAGTCAAAATATGTTTATTTCACATGGGCCTAACATACAGGCTCTCGCGAACGTCGGCATGACATTTCTGCATAATAATGGTGATAACTACAAGTCGACTTAAAACTAAGTTTACGAGGGTTCCAAACGCGCCCTGCCGCTGAGAAGAAGCCCACAACAAACTCAGCCGGGTATTTTTTTTTTATGTTATCACCATTTAACAAAATAAGTATAAATACTAAAAAAAGGCTAGCAACGACAACAGAGCAATCTACCACTTATCAGTCAATTCCAAGGGTTTGTGTCGCTAATATAGTCCTTAATTTTTTTTAAATTCTAGTTTAGAGTTAATTCTGAAAAACAATGGGTTAAATTTTTCAAAATAATTAGTATTTAAATATACAAAGTATAGGCTGGGATATTTACATTTTACATACATTCTATTATTTTGACTTTGCTTTTCAACAAATACTATAGTAAATTACTGCAGCGGCCAGCAAAAGAGGCATTAATGGATGAACATCTAAATGAGGGGGCGATTCTGAGCCATACAATAGATAAAAATAGTCAAGATAGGCCCATCCGAAACCAACTTACGATAAAAACGCAAAATGCAGTAAAGACAAACCTCAATAGTAAAAGCTTCTTCGTTTCTTATGTCTTGCGTCTCTTGCAAAATTTTAAATAATTTATCTTCGGATTGTAGAGCATTAATCTTGAAATCATACGCCTTTGCAGCTTTCTGCTCACAATCTTTGCATATTGTTGTGGGCAATCCATCATCTTGTTTGATCTATATGCAAAATCAGACAACAGATTTAATTGAGTTTTTCTTTTGCAGCATTTACTAAAGACATAAATCAGGTCTTTTATGTAATAAACTTCAGGTTAATCTATAGTACATTAGATACATTTCAAGTATGTATTTCGATGGTAGAAACTGTTCAACACATATTTATTGGAGAGGTTGCGAACTGCACTTTGGGGAACTTCTAAGCATGGCAAGGTATGTTACGTCTGTCTTAAGGCACAGACTTTCAAAATTCAGTTATTCTTTTTAGGGTTCCATACCAAAATGGTACAAATGGAACCCTTATTTATAAATACACACACTTAAGATACATCTACAACGATGGAATTTATATTACTATAAAAAGGACTAAATCACTGGGTGGAGCATGAAGGCAGGTCTCCTACATTCACGGTATTTTTTTGACAGTTTGCTCAATAAATTAAAAACTATCGGACATAAAAATAAATAAATCGGTTTTAGAATACACAAGTAACGCCCTTTCACTTGATACCCCATTCAATATTGTTATCTCATTTTGAAATTTCGACGACCTAGTTACCCCACCCCCCCCCCCACCCCCTTTTTAAATAAAAATTATTATCTACACCTATTCCAAATTTCATATTGATATCTTAAATAGTTACTGACATAAAGTGTCATGACACACAGACAGACAGACAGACAGACAACAAAGTGATCTTATACGGGTTCCGTTTTTTTTTCTTTGAGGTATGGAACTCTAAAAATGAACATAAATAGATAATTTTGACTAATTTTGTCATTGATCAAAAGCTCTATTTAACTTAAAAATGCGTTTATGAGGGATGAAATGTATGTACTGTATCTTCTAAAATAAAGATTCAGACAAATTGAGAACCTCCTCCTTTTTTTGAAGTCGGTTAAAAATAAGAGAATGATAAAACAAAAAAAATATATGATGTAGATTACCATGCAAAATTTAAAACGAAATCTAGTAAATAGTTTTTTTAAGGATCATTTAAGCAATTTTTTCCCATACAAAAGTGAATTTATTTATTATTGTTCTAGCTATTCCGGAAAAAACAAAAGTCGAAGAAATCTGAAATTTGGTACAATGTAGATCAATATTAGGTCATGAAGGTGCACTAAGAACGGAATTACCAAAATTCATATTTTAAAGGGTAAAAATCATGCATTTCAGGAAAAAATTAAATTTTCTTTGTTATGGCTGGTTTTCATTGGTCCAGTATTTGGATACAGGCCAGCAATTCATTTGACTGGATTGATACTTGACCAATGTAAACACTATGCAATCCAGTCCAAAATCTAGTATTCAGTGCTGGACTAGAATAGAGCAGAAGCTATTTTTTGATACCAGTGACTGCATCCCGTACCCTGCTCCTTTCATGCCAGTGCTGCCAAACCTGTTGAAACTTGTTGATCCAGATCATTGTAGTGTTATCGTTCATGACCATGAGGACTAAAAAATGGTCTACTGACAAAAATTTTTATAGATACAAAGAACTTGAGCTTAGTTGGTTCATGAGTAAAGCAGATTTTCCAGACAAATCTCTGTCATCTAACCATTTTCTAATCCATGATCAATTTTCCTTTACCTAGTAGATCTTCCTTAGACATATGAGTTACTAGTACTACTTAATAGGATAAAAAATATATAAAGTTTTTTAGCCAATGCCTTTAGTTGCCTTCGCTTATCCTTCGATTATAGGTATTTAGGTAGCTATTTACTTTCCCGTGAGATAATCATAGTGTGTAATCACCTAAACAATATGAAAATAACTAGTGGACTGATCATAACCCAGTACCTTGGCCGACTCAGGCCACTGAATTGCTGGGCTGGATTCAAAATACTAGACCAATGAGCCAGCATTAACATAACCAGCATTAATACTAACTTTTAGTAAGCAAAATGGGCATCTTCTGTTGGGCATCTAGTGCCCTATTTCATAGATACTTATCGCAACTTCGAATCAAGGCTATTCGATTCAAAATAAATATTGTTTGGAATTTGTAGGAATTTAAAGTTTATAGAAGAAATATAACAAAGAACGTACGTACTTTTATCCCAGTGATAGCAGATATAACGCGATCAAAGGTTATTTTGCCGAACCGTAATTCAAACACACTTAGCAATTTAATTTCTTTTGCCAAACAAGTTCGACATAGCCCTCTTATTAAAGAAGCTTTGTATTTGAACGGGCTTATCGACATTTTTATTTATAACAATTAACAACGAATTGGCAAAGTAAATCAAAGTAAATTGAAAGTAAATAACATCAATGGCAAACACTTTTCTGCACAGAACACTTTTCTCATTTCTGTGAACGTAGTGATTATATCCTCTTTGATTTCTGTGCATTTTCTGTGCACTTTACCACAGACCAGGAACCGAAACACCATAGACATAAAACACTACGAAACACTTTTTACACAGATAGGTACATAGACATTTTTAGACATTAGAATTTAGACATAAAACACTATAGGGATAAGATAGGGATACACAGATGTGAGTGTATAATCTATGCTTTACACTCACCGACACCAATAATAATATGTCGACTACAGCAGAAACGCGTCGAATCGAATCGAGTCGCATTGATTCCTAGTGCGTCCACCTCTGAAGAATCGAATCGAATTGTTCATTCATCGCAAATTTTCAACAAGTGAGGTCGTTTGTGCATCATTGATAGCTCGGATGAAGAGATGTTTTTGTTTCAAATACTTTTTGTTGAAGAAGAGGAGAAAAGG
Source organism: Coenonympha glycerion (assembly GCA_963855885.1). NCBI lineage: Eukaryota > Metazoa > Arthropoda > Insecta > Lepidoptera > Nymphalidae > Coenonympha > Coenonympha glycerion. The sequence goes on along the minus strand of OY979626.1, from coordinate 12,960,054 downwards.
AAAAGGAAACGGCGTGCACTAAAATACTGGATGCACGACATTAATACTGACTGATAGAAAATAAAATACATTGGCGCGGATTCGCTTTTCCGCGTCGACTGAGGCGCGCCGAGTCGCATCGGCGAAGAAATTCGCCTGCCGAGCAAGTCGCGAGGTCGATTCGATTCGGTGCGCCGCGGCTCGTCGCTAAAGGACGCAGTTTCATAGTAAATAATAGATGGTGACTTTCTGCGATTCGATTCGACTCGGCTCGGCGAGTATAGTGGACTAGCCATATACTCTATGGCTGATAGCATAAATAGAATCAAAGAATATACTCTATGGCATAGACCATAGACTACTAACAAAATAGGGATACAACTCGGACGAGGACACAATAATATTATGATGATGCTATTACCTATAAAGCATAAAGGCTTGTTTTCACAACTCCAGTTTTTCGATCCAGGCCAGCAATTCAGTGGACTGGATCGATACTAGACCAACGTCAACACTTTGCAATCCAGTCTAAAATCCAGTAATCAGCGCTGGATTAGAATAGAGTGGAAGCTAGTTTTTTATTCCAGTGACCACCTCCTGCACCCCGCGCCTTCCGTGCCAGTGCTGCTGGACTAGTTTAAACGCGTCGATCCAGTCCATGTCGTGTTATCTTGAGGTGACCATGTGCACGAAAAATGGAGACTCGTCTCTTCCCTTCGGGTGGCAAATTCCCGCTCATGGAGACAAAGACATAGACACGAAATGGCGGTTGACAATTGACATTTATGACATTTGCGTGAATGTGGCATCTATCCCGCTCCTGGATAGATAATTAAGGGCCGCGTTTGGCGGCCGGCCTGGAGAATAGCTAATACCTTTTTTCAAACGTGCATTTTGGCGGCTAGAAATTATTCTGCACTTCTCTAATATATTATACTGAAGCATAATTGAAAGAACAAAGATAGACTACCGTGAAACAGAAATGTCAAAAAGGCGTCTATTCTTGAATCATTAGTCACTGTAAAATACAGACGGGACGGCACCTAATAACCCCCGTATTTTGAGTTGCCCGTACTGCTAAAAAATTTATGAAGTGAAGTGATTTTATGACTGTATGTTTTAAATTAGAGTATAGTATTTTTTTAGACGACAAATTTTGACGAGAAAAAGTGTTTATGAATTATGGTAGATTTTTTTTACGAAAATTGGAAAAAACCATGACCCTATATTTACTTTAAGACATTGTTTTATTTTCATAATTTATACATATTTACCATATGCAATATGATAGCGTGCTTATTATACGATTAAAATGCTATATTACAGAAAAGTAGTAAAATTTAAGTGTTTCTGAACACGAAGACTAGGTTAAAGAATCTTTCCTAGGCCTCTGCCACATTTCGTATAGTTTTCAAAATGGCGGCCACCACAACTAGCTCCTTAGTTTCTGTCCAGGAGCGGACCACATTCGCGCAAATGACCAAAATGGCGGCGCCACGCGAAGGGGTTTCACGTTAAATGGAAGTGTTGATCAATAACAATAATTCGTCAAAAATATCTGTAGCCATTCTTAAAGCTGATTTATACTTCTTTGGATCTTCTGACTTTAGTTGGTTCATGAGTAATCAGTTAAATCTCGAGAAATCAGTAAATCGAGTTCAGAAAATCTCAGTAATATATCAATTTTCTAATTCACGTTTGGTTTTTCTTGCATAGTTCTTTCTTTTAACACGATGGCTACAGTTGCCTTGGCTTATCAACCCGTGAGATATTCATAACGTGTAGTCACCCTAACAATTTGAAAATAACTACTGGACTAATCTAAACGCACGGACCCAGTACCTTGGCCAATTTAGGCCACTGAATTGCTGGGCTGGATTCAAAATACTGAACCTGTGAAAACAAGCCTTAAGTGACGACGTACCCTAATTGTCTATGACTGAAACCAATAGCTGTTCCAGCTGTTGCACGGAGGATGGATTCATGAACTTTACTTTTTCATATAAATCATAATATATAATCTATACATAATCTAACTTGAATACAGCCATAATACCTTTGATCAGGTAGGTATATTATAGCATAATACAACATTGACCCAGCCATAAAACCAAAGCTGAACCATAAAGATAAGAGAACTGCATAATGCATTGTTTCTTTGGCATTTGGCAACATTGACACATTGATCTATAATATTAGCTCTTTGCATTGACACCAAAGACAAAGTAAATAAAAGGACAGGAAATTGTCAGTCTTATTGGGTGGGTATATCCGCCATCTTGTGTCGAATTGAAATAGCCAATCAGAGCCATCGGCCAATCACAGATAGGCACCAGACAGCTGATCAGAAGGGCTGCTCTAACTATCTATCGATATGGAAATATTATCGATGTAGTAAGTAGTTCGTGGTTAGTCATTAAAGATTTGAGAGAGCAAAAATGAATGAACATAACCTACTGATAAAAATTAATGGCGAACGGTTTTGAAATCGGTCGCCTTGATGCGAAGTAACGATTATCTTAAGAACATACAGTATTACGAGTCGTATACATTTTTCTCCGGAGACGCAAAATTATTTTTTTGTGGAATAGGTTACAACTCCTCTTTAATCCTCAGTTTCTCTCACCCATTTCAAAGCTCGGTCAACGGAGTTTTGCGGGACTCCTATTTCTGGGTGGTCATGATAATAACTACCAATAAAGATCCTATACGTCAACTAATTTGTCGGGGTTCTCCAAGTCCCGAGCTCGCATCGATCGCTCCCGGATCCTAATATTTGTAACAAACATCTAATCTGCAAATAGCGTAGATCTGTAGTAGCTGAGACTTCCAGTTCAAATGTTCAAAGTTCAATATGGCAGCCATTTTTTCAATTTTGACCACAAATTACATGTCTTTGCTTGCTGCAATGGTTTTTGTAATTTAGTCATTTCGAGATATGAACAATTATTTTCTTAAAATACAGTCCCGCCAAACTGACTTACAGTTGTTACTTAAAAGTTGTCAGACATCGATTTTAAAGAAATTCATCATTCATGAAAAAACTTTAGAAATTTTCACTCCTTACAATTTGAATTTCGAAAATACCCGTCTTTGTACAGAATATACAAATATTCTGTAGATTCATGACCTAATAATATGAACCTGAGTACTAAATTTTACATCTCTACGACTTTTAGTTTTACCGGAATCCGTGGAACAACGAAAATGCCTCACTCCTTTATTTATATCATTATATAAAATTTACGGAACCCTTCATGCATGAGTCCGACTCGTACTTGTTTGTCTTTGGCCTACTCTCTGTTTCTTTTTTATAACTTTAATCTATATTATTGTCTATTGCGTGTTAGTTTTGTCTATGTATTTATGTCAGTTATTAGGTTTTGTGGGTTGTGGTCAGCAATATTATTATAATATTTACCTGATGTGCTGAAAATTTTATTTAATTCATACAAAATAAATTCACATCTCCGGGAAAAAATAAGTATGCGTGGGTCTTCTCGTTCTACTGAATCTCCCTTAATTCATCGTAACTTCAAACTAAGGTGACCGGATTTAAACCAACAGCCAATACTTTAACAAATCCCGCGAGACCAAACTATATCTATTCCTGAAGCCTTTTCCTCTATCATAAAAGTTTGCAATAGATAATAGCTATAGAAAAGCTTTAGTTTCTGTAAAACCACGAGATTTTTTCCTATCTACTCAGCTATCACAAGCATAGTATGAAATTTATCGATAACGGTATAATAGTAATCACATCATTAGTACTTTGACATGAAGCAATGCGCATGTCAAAGTGCGACACTTTATGGCGGTTTTTGCCACCCCGACACATATAGTGTTAAGTAAACTATGGCCTCTCGATATATATGTTTAAATTCTCTAAGATTGACACCCCTTTTACCAACCGAAAAGATGAAAAGATGGCTGAATGTTCACATCCACCCGCCAAAATTCAAATTTCTTTTAATTTTTCACAAATAGTAGGCTAATTATGCATCGTTTATGATATGAGTGGTGAATGAAAACATGAAATGCATAAATTATATGCCTGAAAATCCATTGCCATAAGCTTTCGATGTATAATTATCCTACTATTTGTGAAAAACTAAATAAAATTTGAATTTTCGCGGGCAGATGCACCAACCTAACCGTACTCAAGGACACTGAAAACCCCGTCATCTCGTGTCCTTGTTGACCGACGCTATTTTAATTTTAATTTCTTTGCTGCAGAAAGTTAATTAGGGTCTTTGATTATTTTTTCAACTGTACAAATCCGTGATCAAAATCTGCAGAACTTGCTGAACAGTGAATTGTTCTTACGTAAAATCATTCCTTACAATATTTATACTTACTTACATCGTACAGAATCAAGATGTATTGCGCCGGCGCCTGCAGCACATCAGTGGAAAAGACGAGAGATTCACTTCCCACCGCTACAAGCACGAACTTGTTCAGCTGCCTTGATGTACAGGTTTGTATTTATACCTAATGCTTACCATAGTTACTGCCAAAGCGGAGGATATGCAACTTCCTCGCCGCTGGCTGGCATCGCGGGGCTCAACCTTAGCAGCAGACCCGTATCGCATTTTTGCCTCTTAACCAGGTTTCCATAGGCTGATTGTGAGATGGCAGTTCATTTTTTACAGAAAGCTTATAATAGACTAAACCAAGCACTAAATCTTTCCCGTGCGATTCTCAGTAGTTTACAAGAAATATATTTTGAATATCACATTTTTCTATGAAAATTCAGATAAAATTGATCAATGCCCTTAAGAGGGGGTACCAAGTGATAATGCCAAGGCAAGATTTGATTTTTACAGTAGTAGATCAAGTCTCAACGACCTGAAATAAAACACACGAATATTACATCATATTGTCGAGAAACTGTACAAGTATAAACATAAAAGGATAAATTTTTGTCGATAAAAAAAAATCTCGAAGTTGCATCCAATTTTTTACAATTTTCAATTTATTTCCAATGTTATACGCACTAGAGCGCCAAGATTTAGGATTTTAATTCAAATAAATATTACGAAGTACATTTACTATTGATTCCTTTTTAAATTCTGTATTTTAAAAGTTATTACTGTAAATTATAAATGGCGTTTATTACGTTCTTATTTCGCGTAATACGCTATGCTGTTTTGTACCAAAATGATGTTTTGCGCATGACAATCAGTCATAATCGCTCCATTGAGACGTGAAGACTGTATTTCTGTGCTCCAGGCCGAAAAAATAGTTCTTTGTATGTTTAATATATAAATTATGAATTATAAATTATTGTATGCGTATCGATAAATTATTTGGAGGTGTTAATATTATAATTGTAAGTATGGCGAACAAAAACAATGAGTTACAAGTATATTAAAGCATAAACCTTTCTTTCAAATATCGACTTTCACTCTTTATTTTTAAAGCACATAATTAACTAGCACTGCATTCCTTCAAGCAGTGACGGCAAGAGGAAGTATATGCAAAAAAAGACGATCCCGATGAATTATGAGATGAGGGAATAGAGAGTGCAACATGTTCACTAATTTGTCACTTTAGTGTGCAAATATCTAAATATAGCAACATAAACTACTTATTAATGATAGTATGTTGATTATTTCTAAGTAAATAAAGTTCAAGATATAATGTGCAATAATAATATGTCAAAATATGAAAAATGATAACATTTCAAATTCATTGTGATACAATGTCAATAGGAATTATATACTTTATTTGTGAGTAATGAATTATGTGAAAGTGTGTAAGAGAAAGAGTAGTGTGAAAGAGACTCCGCATAAATATTTTTGCTGGCTTATTTTTTGGGTTCCTTGCCCAAAAGGTAAAAGCGGGACCTATTACTAACGTTCATCTGTCCTTTGCCTGTCACCAGGCTGTATCTCTTGAACCGTGACTCTTAGAGACTTGAATTTTTTTTGCGGTTACTCGTATAACAATAAATAAAAAACAAAATGAATATATTTTGGGGCTCCAATACAACAAACGTAATTTTTAACCGAATGAGGAGGATCTCAAGTCTTCGGAATTTTATTTTTTTAGGGTTCTATACCAAAATGATAAAAATGGAACCCTTATAGTGAGACTTTCTCCGTCCGTCCGTCCGTCTGTCACACTCGATTATTTCAGTAAGCTATCGACTTGAAATTTGGAACAGTTTTAGGTAATAGTGACCCAAAGTCATTGCAATCATAAAAATTTGAAAATAATTTTTATTTTTATTTAAAAGGGGGTTAGACCGTGCTCTTGAAATTTTAAAATAAGATAATAATATTGAGTGGGGTATCATATGCAAGGGCGTCACTTGTGTATTCTAATACCGATTTTTATTTATTTTTGTGCCCGATAGTTTTTTATTTATTATGAAAACTGACTGAATACCGCCCCCCCCCTTATCTCCGAAGTTTATCGTTCAAAAAATCGAAAATAATTATCATCAATAGAAATAAACGTACATTTTACAGAAAAAATAAAATCAACTCTCTAACTTTTATACTTTTTTTGGTAATAACAATAAACCACCGAAAACAAAGTTATGTTTGTGGTTTGCCAACAAAAGTACCTACATGTAAATTATACTCGTAAATTCATGAACTAAAGTGATAATTTTAATGTTTTACTTCTTTCATAGTATGGAACCCTCAGTGCGCGAGTCCGACTCGCACTTGGCCGGTTTTTATGTATATTCATCGATTACTCGAAGACACGTGAACCGATTTGGAAAAATCCTTTTTTGTTTTATAGGTTATACTTCCCAGAAGGTCCCATGGTCATCAGGTCCTAATAATGGGACCTATAATAATGCGATCCTGAAGAAGTCGAAGGAACTCTTCAAATTTTATTACATTTCAAGCGATTTGGACATTTGTTGTTTTCCATTTAAAAAGTAGAAAATAAACTGAAAAATGTTTTCCAAAAACCGACTTCAAATGCCACTACAAAGAGTGAAACAATTTTAATGTACTCCAATTCAAAGTCAGGTGAGGTTTTGGACAATCATAGTCCTTCGTATTATACTACGCGATGTGCAATAAAACGACGATCTTATAGACAATCGTCCAATTTCGAATTGGAGTACATTAAAACACACTTTGTAGTGGCATTAAAAGTCGGTTTTTTGAAAACAATTTTTCATTTTTTATTTTATTAAAATAGATAAATAGAAATGTCATAAAGAAAAAACTCCTTACGCTTCGTTAAAAAGATCGCCCCTGGCTGTACCCAGCCAAAAATACCCATCAGACTAGCGGCATTGCTCCGCTGTATTGGGACAGGAAGGTCCCAAATTGCGGACTGAGATTGAGAATTCATTTTTATAGTAACGAGCCCTCAGTGCTCGAGCCCGCACGTACTTGACCAATTATTTATTTATTATTTAAAAATTCATACAATCTGTTATAATTTTGAAAGTATGCAGCATTAAACAGGGTCGTCGTGTTTTTTAATTTTTTCGTTTTTCATGCAATTTTTTTTTAATTTATATTTACAAATAAATTGTCCTAACCAGTCAACTCTTTTTGTCAAAGATTTGTTGACTTCAGGTAATAATGACTGCTAATTTTCGCATGGGATAATTACTGTCGTATCATCGATGAAAAGAATAGACGGGTGTTTTATGGATGCGATACGTTTGCAAGGAGGATGTCAATATACAATTAACGTTAGACGTTAATGCCAAGAAGACCTAAAAGGCTTATCTGAGGAATACTGTAGCTGTTAGATTCATGATCGGATTCAAACATCCCAATGTTATTTTTAATTTGTTATTGTCATTTTTTAAAATACATACCAAAAAATACAGTTTAATCGATTTTTTTATTCGCATTAAAAATGTTTGAAAAAAAAGGTATTTAAATTTTTGTATAAAATGTCAAGAATCATTTTTCCAACAACTAGATGATCTGCAATGCACCCGAATTTATCTGATTATCTTACCTATAGTGATCGCGGTTTTGTTGAGTTTTGTTGACAGTATTTGACAGTACACGACTTTTTTTTTGCTTTCCGCCACCTCTTAAACTATAGACTCAATTGACATCTATCTAAAAAAATGATTTGTTTTTCGTATAACACTCATTAGAGAACCGAATTAAACTGACTCCTCCCCCCTTGTGCACAAGCAAGTTAAAGCAAACTCGGGCCTTAGAGACCCGCTGCTCTTTGACCCCGGAGCCCTGCTTTGCTCCTATTTCTGGGTGGTCATAAAAGAAAACAACCACTCAGAAGGACTGCCATCTTCTTCGTCACCTAAATGATCAGAGTCAGGGTGCCCTCAAATCCTTCACTTGCTCTTGTATTCTTGTATTCTTGTAAGTTATTTGTGACAATAAACTTCTGCGAACAGGTATAAGGCCCTCAGCTTGAGCTTGCTTGTTTGAGTAGTGATAGCTTGAGGTTAAGACTTTTCTCTTTAAGGCAAAATCAACGATTCTGCCCGCAAAATTCAAATTTTTATGGTTTTTTGCAATTTATTCTCTAATTACACATCAGAGGTGCACATTGAAAATTACTAATTCTTGTGTGTTGGTTGTAAATTGTATGATTATCCTATACATTCAACAAGATGGAATTTTTCATTGTTATGCTCTTTGAGTCATATCAATTGATTCACCTAACATTATTTGTTATTAGTCAAAACATGTTGTAGTTTAATAAGTTGCTTTTCTACGCTGGTTAAAATAAAAGATTTTTGTTGAAATGTTTTGGTTTTAATAGGTGCTAAAGTTAAGCCTTCCATCTTGCCCTCCCTTCCCCCATCATGTTGTTATCTAGTTTTGAAAACAAGAAATCTTTAAATTTCTTCTGATTTCCAATAACTAAAACTGTATTATATGAATATTCAGTGTGAAATTAACTGTAGAAAAACTTATTAACAAAAAATTAAACCATCAAAAAACTGAAAAGCAAAAAATAATAATCCTTGTATTTAACCTTTATTCGAGTGCGAGGTCGCGGGTTAGATTCCCGCCACGGGTCCACTTTGAAATTTTATAATTTCTATGTTGACTCATGTCTCGTCCAGTGGGAGGCTTCGGCCGTAGCTAGTTACCACCCTACTAGTAAAGACGCACCGTTAAACGAATTAGCGTTCCGGTGCGATGCTGTATAGAAACCGTTGGGTGAATTTACTTACCCTTCCAAGTTAGTGCGATAGCATCTTCGGCTGCATCATCACTTACCATCAGGTAAGATCAACACAAGTAAAAGTAAAAATCAGTGTCATATTTGACCTTATAATTTATGTTTAACGCATATTAAATTGGATTGATCAATGGAATATCTTCATCGTGTTTGTAACGCTGTTGATTTTCTGTAAAATAAATAAATAAATTCATAATTGGAATTTGCAGGAGTCAACGCTTTAGCTCGTACCTAAATTTCTTTATTTGTTTGATGTCTGTGATGTTAATAATGGGCCTTGTTTATTGTTACAGACAAATATCATACTGGAGATGAATCCCAAGAACTGACTTATGGAAGATGGATTGCTCCTGTGAACACTAAAGGGCAGCCTTGGGAAGTGCTAAAACAATGAGAGACTTGATCAGAATACAATATCTGGATCACACTGCGACTCTTGGATCACAAATACCTATGCAGCCATCATTGTGCCAGCCGGTAATGGCTTCTGCACCAACGCCGGGACCCATTACAGAAAATGGCTGTTACCAGAGGATGCAGTACAATTCTCTAGATGCAGCACTGCACAGTACTGCTATAGAATTCCACTTTAAGAAGCAATGAGAAGATCTAACACTAAACATCATATTCATCCCGCTGGGTCTCTAACGATTCATGCCACGCGCGAAGAAACTATATGAAGGAAGTTTAAAGCTGTTTGCCTGTTTTTCCCCTGTGAGGCTCCCCTTTCAATTAGAAGCAATATTTATTTTGAATCATTAGTATGTGTTTTCATCACCAGCCAGTCTTCTGCCAGCTATTTTTCTGAACAGAAGTAAAATTTGTTATTAACTTTCGCAAGTGACCTTGTTCTTTGTTGTGTTACATATAGATTTTTAAAGATTTTGTAGTGGAATATTTCATTTTGTCTGTTGTGAAAACGTAAACATGTCATCAGTGTAACAGTCTACAACAATTAAAAATATTCCAAGAGAGAACTTGGGATTGGACTTAAGGTAAAAACTGTTTATTTATTAACATTATTTTATATTATTACTAGCTGACCCGGCAAACGTTGTTTTACCATTAGGGATTTAAGAAAGATAAAAAATATGATGGTATGGTTGCAATATGGTCAAATTGTATACTTCAGAAGTAGTAGTGTCTATTCTACATATTTGTTATTATTATAGTATGTATGTATTAGTTTGTAAGTCTATGTATTTAATTTTTATTTTTATTGCGATTCCCCGTCGTTTTTCAGATCAAAGGTCCGTAATTGTGGGTTACCTGGTAGAGATCACTTTATTTTATTTATTTATTTAGTACCACAATATGTTACAAAAAGAATTATAAAAGATGGTTGTGTACCAGGATGCACTTATCTCTATAAGAGATCTCTGCCAGTGACCCTAGCTAGTGGGAGAGGTGAAAGGGAAAAGGAGAATAGGTACTGTAACTATGATTGAAATATAAATATTATTAAAATATAACACGACTAAATTAATAAACTCAAAATACTTAAATTTAATTATTATGTAAATAAAATAGTAACAATAATACATAAAAAATAAATAAAAATAAAATAAAAATACATACATACATACTAATTTAATACAAATACATATATATGAAAATATACAATAAATAATAAAATACACAAATAATATATTATGACAGAAGGGAAAGATAGTATTGTTTTAGTCTAATTTTGAAAGTTTCGATAGAGGGGTTGTCCTGAAGAATACTGTCGGGTAAGTTGTTCCACAAACGCGCTGCATGTATTGTGAATGATTTAGCATAGTAAACAGTATTGTACGAAGGAACTTGAAGAGATTTTAATTTGACGCACGAACGGAAAGGTCTTGCGCGAGGACGAGCCTCCTGAAAACGCTCACGCAAGTAGGAAGGGGAAGAAGTAGTTAGAATACGATAAAGTAGAGAGAGAATGTGAATATTCCGGCGAAGGCGGATAGGTAGCCACTTCAACTTGTTACGAAAATAGGAAACATGGTCGTATTTGCGCAGTCCGTAGATAAAACGGATGCACAAATTTTGAAGGCGATCAAGTTTATCGAGCAGCTCCTCAGTCGCATCTAAATATGTAACGTCAGCGTAGTCAAGGATGGGCTGGAGAAGTGACTGCGCAAGTAAGATTTTGGTTCGCATGGGAAGAAAATTCTGCATGCGTTTCAAGGAATGGAGTGAGTAATGCATGCGCTTGCTTAATTCATTAATATGACTTGCCCAAGTTAAGTGGCAGTCAAAAATCACTCCCAGGTTTTTGACTTTCTCTTTCAGATTAATCGTAACACCATCATAAGTTATGCCTGGCAGTTTAATTAAATCTGTTCTTGCGCGTAATGGTCTGCTGCCTATAATCATGGCTTGTGATTTGGTAGGATTGACTAGGAGCCCATGTTCGGTAGCCCAGTTTTTAATCCTGGCCAGATCATTGTTGATTTCTTTCACTACATCCGCAATATCAGTGACTGAAGCATGCCTATAAATCTGCAAGTCGTCAGCATAGAGATGATAGGAAGAAGAAATAACTTTAGTAATCTCATTTATGAAAACTGAAAATAACAAAGGAGATAGTACACCACCTTGAGGTACGCCTACTGAGATGTCGGCCCAATCTGAGGACACCTCATCAGCATGAATTCTTTGACGACGACCACGAAGGTAGGAATCGAACCATTCAACTACGGAGGGTGAAAGATTAAGGGATCGGAGGATGCCAAGCAGCACCTCAAAGTCAACTGAGTTAAACGCATTGCTAAAATCAAGTAGAATAAGTACGGTGAGATTCTTGTTATCCATAGCTTGGCGAATATCCTCAGTGACCTTAAGTAGCGCAGTAGTAGTGCTGTGCAAAGGTCGAAAACCAGATTGGTACGGACTAAGGAGTTGAAAACGTAGAAGGAAAGCTGAGAGTTGTTTAGAGACAGCATTTTCAAGAATTTTAGAAATAAAAGGTAATATAGAAATGGGGCGATAATGAGAAAAGCTAGATGGGTTACGTATTTTGGGAAGAGGGATAACATGCGCAGACTTCCACGCAGACGGAAATGATTTTGAAGCTAAAGAAAAGTTGAGAATATGGGTAATGACGGGAGCTATTATGTTAATGATGGGAGTAAGCATATCACGGCTTATCTCGTCACTGCCAACGGCTTTGGAAGAAATGTTCCGAATACTTTTTTTAACCTCACCGACCGTGATTTCTTGGAAAACAAAGAGCTCACAGTTTGGACTAGCAGCTGAGGCTAGATTCAGAAGGGTTTTTTGTTTTATTGTATCAGGTATAATAACGGGAGGTGTAGAAAAGTGTCTATTTAAAGAGTTCAAATCAACAGAGGGTTTAGAAACTTCGGACACTTTTCCTATACCTAGAGACTTAAATAGTCTCCAAGATTGTGAAGATGAGAAGCTATCAACACAAGATAAAATATAGCGACGTTTAGCGTCCCTACACAATATTCTGTTGCAGATATTTCGTAACCGCTTATAGGTGGCCACATTGTCATCGCAGGGATATTTTTTACAGAGACCCTTGGCTTTGTTTCGTTTGGCCATGATTTTTTTAATTGTGGGAGTAATCCAAGGTGCAGGCAAATGCTTGACTCTTATAGGTCTGATAGGCGCATGTGAATCATATAAATCTATAAGGGTCTGATTTAAAAATGCAACCTTGTCATTCACAGTAGATGCTGAAAGTAAAGGAGACCAGTCGATTTTTGCAGCATCATCAGTCAAAGAGACCAAATCCATATCCTTGAAATTACGACGCAGAATAACCTTTGCCTTACGTTTGGGAATAGATAAGTTATAGCTAAGGAATAGAAGGTCATGATAGGAGAAAGGAGCCGTTAATTGACCGTGAACACGCACCTTCTCAGGTTTCGAGACAATAATGAGGTCCAAAAGGGAAGGGTTGGAGTTTGGAGAGAAATGTGTAGCAGAGAGAGGAAGTATGTTTAGGTTGAAAGACAAAGTAAGAGCATTTAATTGATTGGATCTATGGTCCTTCTTTAATAGACAAGTGTTTAAGTCTCCCATGATGATGACGTGTTCATATGAAGGGCACAACTTGTTTAAGACGCCATCGAAATCATTAAAGTAATTTATGGTACATGAAGGACTATAGACCACCCCCAGGAGATCTTTGGAGTGCCGATGGAAAACTTCTAAGAATAAATATTCAAAGTTACCAGAGTAATTATTAGGAGACTGTTCAACTATCTTAAAACTTAAATTATCCCTCAAATAAAAACAGACTCCCCCACCTCGTTTACAGGTGCGATCATTCCTGATCAGAGTAAAGCCTGGGAGAGTATAAAGGGACGAAGGAAGGGAAGGTTTTAACCAGGATTCGGATACAAGTATAGCATCTAGCTGTACGTCGTTAAAAGAAGCAAGAATATCGGAATAATGTGCCGGAATACTCTGTGCGTTTATGTGGACAACATTTAGACATGTACCGTCTTTAGTAAAGTGAGATTGAAGTTTAGTGTCAAGATCGACAGAAGAATTACAACTGTTTAGGGATGAATTACTATCAGCACTGTAAAATTCTTCATCAGACGAGGAACAGGAAAAAAAGTCAAAAGGTAGGCTATCGGTTCTATCTGTCATAAAAATAAGTAATAAAATATTATAAATATAATAATAAAAATATATAAAGATAGATTACTCAATAATATGTATAATGTTTTATAGTTGGCAACTACCAAAAAAAAAAAAAAATATATCATAAACAGCCATAAAGTCCCTACACTCACTAGCGAGAGTCACGAGCTAACACTAGTATTACTCAAAGGCTATATACAAACTAATTGTTACAGATTACTTGAGAAATTTATAAAAATAATACATTTTACTTACAAGCTTTTTAAACTTTTAACGAAAAGTAAGTCATTGGACTTTATACTCATACAACAATACACAGATCGTGTAGAAATAATTATACTTACTCTGTAATTTCAGATCGATCACACTTGTCAATTTGACAGTGACATAGCTGTCAACTTGAAACCGTTTCTATAATCTGTCGAGTGTCGGTGTCAAACGAAATTACAAGAAGCAAAAATATTTCTCAATTAGTATATGTAGGTTAATAATAATGAAACTACCGGTATTTATGTTTATGTAGGTAACAAAAATCTTAAATAGCTGTCACCGAATAAGAGTGTAATGCTGCTGAATTGAGAAGTTATACTGAATCAAAGTAGTAAACACTTAAAGTGGACTATTCAAACGAAGTTAAACGATTTGATGAGCAGTGAGCACTTCAATAAACACTATGTTATTTACGTAATGCACGGCGAGGTCTCGATGCTGTTTTTTGATCTTCAAACGGCTGCGGATGTTTAGCGATTAAAGACTGAAGTTCGGACGACGACACGATCTTAGCTCGGCTCTTGTCCGGGAGTGCGATGACTATCACCCCATCTGCAGACCAACAACTCTTGATTCCGAAATGCTTCCTCGCGGCGACGAAAGCCTCCTGTCTCGGCTTAGTGAGAAATTCAGTCATCGTGATGCCCGAGCCTTTAAGTGCAGTTTTGGCATTCCACACCGTGATTTTAGCTTTTAGATTAGAAAAGCGAATTAGGATGGGTCGACGCTTGTCCGCTTTGACGCCGAGACGATGGCAAACATCAATATTCGCCTGCTCAAAGCTAGGCAGCTTCAGTTGGTTGTGAATAAGGTCACTGATTTTGCTCTCAACCTGCTCACTGGCTTCCTCTGGCAGGCCGTGGACCAACAGAACTTTTCTCCTGGAGTGCATCTCATGCTTGTCATAACCGTCAGAGAGGAGCTGCAGCTGATGTTTCACCATGGAAAGCGTCTTCCACATCAGTTGTTTGAAGACGCTATAGTCGGAAGTAAGTGCACTCAGATCGCACGCCTTGCTGGGAGATGATTTTGAATCTTCAAGTTTCTTGTCAAAATAGTCCATTCGTGAAGTAAAAAGTGTAGTGATTTCGTCCATGTGCTTACTCAGATTGTGTGCATCCATAATTTTGGTTAAAGCTTGATGAAGTGGAGTAAATAGTTTAAGCCAGGTAGTGTAGAAACTTTATGAACACTTATACTATTTCATTTACTATTATAAACTATTTAATAAATATAAAACAACAAATATTTCTGAGCAGAAAAATTTTTTACGTGTAGTTTTTGTCCTACCCTCCGAAGAAATGTTTAGTGATAAGGTCGCCCTTTGTGTTTCTCTGTTTTCCTTTCGTTGTAATTTTATGTACTAATTTTAAGCAATAAAGATATTTAAATAAATAAATGAATAAATAAATAAATAGGAAAGAGAATAGGTTTTGATAGCATGACCTTCAAAACCGCACGCTGAGCCCTCTCCAGTCGAAGCATAACTGTTTTTCCAGCACCTCCCCAGACTGTGATGCAATAACCGAGCACGGATTGAACAAACGCAAAATAAATGGTTTTTAATGTTTTTAAGCTTGCTGAATTTCTGAGACTCCTAAAAACAAACAAGACCTTCCTAATTCGAGATACCACCGACTCGATGTGCTCGCTCCAATTGAGACATTCATCTAAAATGATGCCTAAATATTTGATGCTTCGCGTTCGTGCAATGCGGCTACAGCTACATAACCTGTCGATATGGCCCGCGCAATGATTATGAACAGCGATGGATGAATAATCTGGAAGCAAAGAACTCTTCAAGCCAAATGCGACGAATTTTGTCTTATCTACGTTCACTGTTAACAAATTATTTGATAGCCAATTTATTACATTTGACAAAGCCCGCTCAGCTATCTCGCGTGCTTCGCTCCATGTGTCCATGTACTAATAAAACAGTATCATCAGCTTAGGTAATTATGTTGCAATTTGGCAGTGTAAGCTGGCAAAGCTCATTAATATATGCAAGAAATAAAGTAGGCCCAAGAACACTGCCTTGGGGGACGCCATAGTTGATCTTGCGTTCATTGCTGGTAATATTATTCATGGAAACACATTGAGTCCGGTCGGAGAGGTAAGATTCGAAAAGAGATAGGGCTACTCCTCGTACTCCTAACCTTTCAAGTTTATTGAGTAGTTTTGGGATGGAGACAGTGTCAAAAGCCTTCGAGAGATCCAGAAATATGGCGATAACCTTTTTTCTACGGTCTAAATTCTGTATCACATTTTCAGTCAGGCTTAGAACTGCATCCTCTGTCGACCTATTGGCTCTGAATCCGAATTGATTATCTGCGAGTAAATTGTTTTTATTTAAAAATGATAGGAGCCTACGGTTGATGAGCTTTTCCAGGACTTTAGAGAGTGCACTTAACACAGATATTGGCCTGTAGTTATCCAAACAGATTCTAGGACCCTTTTTGTAAATTGGGTGGACTATGGCCTTTTTAAAAACTTTAGGAAACACGCCAGTACTCAAACAAAGATTGAAAACATGAGTTATAATAGGTAGGAGGACATGTTTCGCTGTTTTCAGAAAAGACGTTGACACCCCGTCCCAGCCAATGGCGCAACTATTTTTTAGACCAAGAAGGACCGACTCAACTTCGCTTAATTCAACACTATCTAAAAACAGAGAATTAGGGATCAACAATTGGCTATTTTGTGTAATAGGTGGTTCATGACAGGACATATTTCCAAATTTTGAAGCTAACTCACTACCTATATCAGTCTTTCCCAAAGTGGGCGATAACGCCCCCTTGTGGGCGCTGCAGGTCTCAAGGGGGGCGGTAAGAGACCCAGAAAGAAAATGGGGGCGTTGTGTCGAGGCGGGGGGGTGATTTGTAATTTTATTTAGCTAGTAGGCCTCTTAAACAACCTCTTAACTGCAAGAGCTCTCGACTCTCAACAACAACTTGTGAACATCAACTAATATGAATTAAAAGATTGCTCAAACTCGATTCTATATTTCTCTCCGCGTAGTTCATATATCTGTCATATTTTATTGAATATAGAAAAAATGAATCATCATGTCAATCGGTCGCTCCGTTTCGTAATGAAAGTAGACACAAATAAAAAGGCAACAGACACACTTTCGCATTTTAATAGTTATTAGTACTCGTAGATATCTATCATGTTTTAACAAGTTTTTGTTAAATAACCCGAATTGTGCATTCCTGTAGCAGTCGGATGATTCATTGAATACTTGTTCGGACTTGTTGAGTACGATTGAGCGTCGAATGAGATTAACGAGTTTATGCATGTTTGTTTTATTCCTGTCGGTGCGTGCTGCTTAAGCATTTCTATATAAACAATGTAATATTTATTTTATTTTCATTTGTGGTCTCGCGCGTAATAGATGAGCACTACTTACACCTCCTCTACACTACTCGCGAAGTTGAACGTATTTCTCATTGCAAAACAATGTCGGAAGTAAAAAAGAAGAGACGGCAATACTGTGGGGAATATATTAAATTCGGATTTATTGAAAATCCCACAAACCCATCGTCGCCTTTGTGTCTTCTATGTCTAAAAACATTTTCGAATGAAGCAATGAAGCCTTCAAGGCTGCAAGATCATTTGAATAAAATGCATCCAGATAAGAAAGACAAGAATGTAGCATATTTTCAAGACCTAGAGAAGAAGCATAATACACAGCCAAGTGTAGCAAAACTATTTTCGGCGGCTGCTAAGCAAGATGACGACGGACTTCGAGCTTCGTACAATATCTCTTTGTTAATTGCTCAAAAAGGCAAACCACATAACATCGGAGAAGAGTTAATATTGCCAGCAATAAATGAAGTAATAACTACTGTGCTTCATAAACCGGCCGCAGATATTATCCGAAAAATTCCTTTGAGTAATAATTCTGTGCAAAGACGAATTGATGAAATGGCTGAAAACATTGAAGAATCATTGTGCGATCACCTGAGGACAAGTCAATTCTCAATTCAGCTCGATGAGTCCACTTTACCAACTAATGAAGCATTGTTGTTGTCTTACGTGAGGTTTATTAAAGATGAGAAAATATGTGAAGAACTATTATTTGCTAGAAATTTAGAGACCGATACAAAAGGTGAAACCATATTCAATAGATTGGAAAAGTTTTGCGATGAGAAAGAGATTCCTTTGAAAAATATTATTTCAGTTGCTACGGATGGCGCTCCGGCTATGACAGGGTGCCATAAAGGCTTCATAGCGTACTTAAAAAATAAAATTCCAGATGTCCTTGGTGTACATTGCGTTATTCATAGACAACATTTAGTTGCTAGAAACTTAACCCATTAGAAGTCACTGTACTCGATTGAGTACAGCTATATTTTTAAGTGTCAATTACAGATCTCCAAAAGTTTACTTGGATTACCTAATTAGTTGAGTTTATTATAACGCTTTTGAAGTATATTCAACATAATTACGAGGGTAGTGTAACATTTTTTGATAAAACTTGTCACTTGAAGTTTTGTCACCGAAACACTGTGGAGGTAAGTAAACGAATTAAATTTTTTTTAAAGTATTAGTGCTTACAAATTGCTCTTTTCATTTTGTGTGTGCAGAATACATATCAGAGTAATTGATAAGTAAGAATTTAATTGTTTTTTTAGGACTAATACAAAACTACAGTCAAAAAAATATAACTGTACTCAATTGAGTACAGTGACAACATATGTAAGTAAAATAAGTGTTTTTTTTATTAGGATCCTTGCAATGGAAGAAAATAAATTTACAGCTCGGAAGAGCTACCGGGGGCTTGAAGAAGCGATTGAAGCCATTTTACAGGATAGTGATGACGATGATTGTGACTTGGCTATCATACCACCTGATCCAAGTGCTTTGACTGACGAAGAAGAAGGCGCTGATGAAGACATGGCGGGGTTTATTATGCCGCAAGACGTGCCAGGTAACATTGAGGTATTTCGGAATCGCATAAATAGTGATAGTGAAGATAATGCATACGATGAAAGTGATGATGAACCATTAGCCTCAAAAAGAAGACGACTAGATGCCAACAGCCAATCCACTCAGCGTCCGAACCCAAACTGGCGGAAATGTACCCCTTCATATACATCAACTTCGCAGACTACCTCTGAAGTTAGTGAAAGGAAGAAGGCAATTTGTAAAGAACTGAAGGGCTTCAACCCTGTACAAATATTTGAAAAATTGTTTGATGATGATATAGTAGATATGATTGTTACCAATAGCAAACTGTACGCTAATCAACACAACAGACATGAGTTTCAACTGGATTCCTCCGATGTGAAGAAATTCTTAGGAGTTTTGTTATTATCTGGGTACCATAAGCTACCTCGAGAACCAATGTACTGGTCTTTCGATGAAGATATACGCGTTGATTTGGTCGCCAAAACTATATCGAGGCGTAGGTTCCGAGATATAAAAAGAAACCTTCATCTTGTTGACAACGATCTAGCAGTAACATCGAACGATAAAATGTTCAAAGTAAGACCATTGGCAGAGAAACTTATGCAGAAGTATTTACGGTGGGGAGTATTTCATGATAGTATCTCTGTTGACGAATCGATGGTGAAGTACTATGGCCACCATCCAGCCAAACAATTTATTCGTGGCAAACCAGTTAGATTTGGTTACAAAAATTGGGTGGCGGCCAGCTCAAGTGGGTACTGTTACTCGTTTGACTTTTACTGTGGAAAATCTCAGTCATCGACTTCTGATCCTCTGGGTTCCCGTGTGGTAAAAACTTTATTAGAGAAACTGAATTGTACCTCAGCAAATCATGAAGTTTTCTTCGATAACTTTTTCACAAGTTACGACCTTTTACTGGATTTGAAAAGCCTAGGCTACCGAGCTACGGGAACAGTAAGAGAAAATAGGACTAAAAAATGTCCACTTATTGGCACAAAAGACATGAAAAAGAAAGAGCGTGCCACTTACGATTACAGGTTTGACAAAAACGGTGAAGTTTTATTAGTAAGGTGGAAAGATAACAGTGTGTGTACCATGGCAACCAACTACGACACCATTGAGCCGCTAGGAACTGTCAAACGGTGGTGTCCAGTAAAGAAAGAGAAGACGGACGTAGCAATACCACGTTTGTTCCAAACTTACAACAAGAATATGGGAGGTGTGGATGAACTTGACCAGTCAGTCTCATTGTATAGAATTGCTGTACATGGCAAGAAGTGGTGGTGGGTGTTATTTACCTACATGGTAGACATGACTGTTGCTAATTCCTGGCGTTTACATGTAATGAGTAATGATGATGCTATGGATCAACTAATGTTTCGCCGTCATATCGCACGATATTATTTACGTCAAGGTGAACAAAAAAAATCACGCCAGTCTGCGTCAATAGTTGAAGGGCTATCTCAAGACGGAGTTGGCCATTTTCCCGTCAAAATTGAAAAGCAGCTGCGGTGTGTTATTTGCCACTCAAGAGTGCGCTGGCAATGTAAAAAGTGCCTAAAAACACTCTGTGTCGAAAAATCATGTTTCGAAAATTTTCATACTTAGGCTGTCAGTGTACTCAATTGAGTACACCACTGTAATTTCCTGAAAACTATTACTTTTGAATTTTTTTCAGAATTATGCCTTTTTATGTTCTAATTACAATATGAAAATAAAGTAAATTTAGTATAAATATCGGTACTTTTTATTTGACCTCTAATGGGTTAAGTGAAAAACTATTTCAATCACTGCAATATGTCATCAAAGCAGTCAATAAAATCCGCAACAGCTCTTTGAATGATAGATTATTTCATCAGCTTTGTGTTACTAATGACGAGGATTTCAACCGTTTGTTGTATCATACTGAAGTTCGTTGGCTATCAAGAGGCAATTGTCTGACTCGATTTTACAACCTGTTTGACTCTGTTATAGAGTTCTTGGAAACTAAAGATACAGAATTGCACGACAAGCTCATAACATCAAAAAATGATATAGCTTACATGACAGACCTGTATAAATTATTCAACGACATGAATCTCCAAATGCAAGGCGATAAACTAAATTTAATTAAAACAAAAAACGTCGTTGCTGCTTTCGCAGCCAAACTGCTTCTACACAAAAAGAATCTGGGCAGACGTGAGTTTCACAATTTTCCAAATTTATCAGTATCATGCAGTAACGACGAATTGTTTGCCTACTGCCAACATTTGGAAAACCTCCACATTGACTTCACCGAACGATACCAGGACATTTTGAACTTGGAAATACCAGACTGGGTGTTGGATCCGTTTTCAAATGTCAACACAGCAATGTCACCTCAGCTGGAAGAAGAACTTATAGAATTGACAACAAACGAGGAAATAAAAATCAAGTTCAAAAATGGTTACCAAGAATTTTGGCTACAAAAACCGATCCCGCAATTGTACCCTGGATTGTGGTCAATCGTTCAACGATTCTTGATAGCATTCCCATCGTCATATTTGTGTGAACGTGGATTTAGTGCTGTGACAACATTGCTTACTAAAAAGCGAAATCGTTTGCTTGTTACCGAACGTGGCGACTTGCGACTGTTCTTGAGTAAATTGGAACCTGATATCAACAAACTTATTAAACAGCATCAGATTCATCCTTCACATTAGTTTTTATATAAGGATTGATTATTTTAGTTATATTTTTAATAAAAGATACTCTGTTTTAATACTATAAAGTTGCGTTTCAATAATCATTCTTATTGGCAGGTGGAGCCCGTAAGAGTTAACTTGAGACCTTAAGCGCCGTTGTATGTTACCTACTGCGCTCAGGTTTCAAGTTGCGGGTTATAGTAAAAGTTTCGTTTAGAATTCTCCGTTAATATACATATATAGGTCACAATAATTAATTAATTCAATTTGAAGTTATAGTGGTTTTTAAATAGGTGAAAAAATGGGGGCGCTAAAAAAATATTTATTCTCAAAGTGGGCAGTAGACAAAATAAGTTTGGGAACCACTGACCTATATTTACAAAAAAATCATTTACTTTATTAATAGAAGCTACTGGATCATTTGAGAGAGTCAGTAGTTCGTTTAGATCATTAGATTTGGATTTTTGTATATTTGCGAATAGTTTAATAAGATCCCAAGTTTTTTTTTGAGTTATTTTTAGCTTTTTGGAATTCTTCACGTTCATAGTTAGTTTTAATTTTTTTAATTAAATTATTACAAAAGTTTTTATATCTCGTGTAAATTGTTTTTTTGTCGACATTTTTGGGATCATTTTTCATTTTTTTGTAAAGCTTATCTCGGTTACGTATACAACGCAGTAAACCTGGGGTAATCCATGGTTTTATTATTCTTTTTCTGCTGGGGATATTCACTGTATGCTTGTGGGTTTCGATAACCGAGGATAAGATTGAAACGAGATTGGCAGCAGCAACTTCCGCGTTTTCAGATTTCAGAATAGTAGAAAAATCTGTTGTCTCGAGTTCGCGCACGGCAGCATTTTCATCAAATCGCGTTTTTGTTCTTACTGTTTTAGTGTTTTTTAGTTTCTGATTACAGCATGAGACAATAGGATTATGATCAGTTATAAGGGAATCTAAAACGATTGTAGTAGCTTTTATATTACTTCTCATGATGACATGGTCAAGGCAGTTATTATTCCTAGTGGGAAACTGATGGGCAGGAAGCATACCATGGCTGGCAGCAAAATTTAGGTATTCCTCGGTTACTCTATCAGTAGTTGTCAGCAGGTTTATATTGATATCGCCAATGATAGCTGTGGTTTTTACATACGAAAGAGAATTTAAAACTGAGTCGAGACTATTTATAAAAGGAGTAATGTTCGAAAAAGATGGCGATCGATACACTGCTACGAGCGTCAGATCACAAGTAAAGTTCAGGACTAGACAGTTTCCATCAACAATGTCAGGTTCCGTAACAGAGCATTTGAGTGAGTCTCGTACATAGGCAACAACACCATCATTCTGATTCGAGTAACTAGATTTGAATGAATAAAACCCAGTTAATATAGGTATGTTAGAGGTCTTACTAAGCCAGCATTCTGATAATATAAGAACGTCTAAATTGTAGTTGAATCGATGAAGTAATGTTAAAAGATTGCTAAAATTACAATTTAAACTGCGTATATTAACGTGAAGAATCCGTATACCGCCAGGTTTTATAAGGTATTGCTCACACTGTTCAGGGGAGAGAATAAAAGAGTCTGACACTGATATATGGTCAATGATATTACAAGTGTCATCCATTTAGGATACAATGTTTTTTAACCTCTAAACCAGAGTTTTCGATTGAACCGAAGAGGGGAAACTTTGTCATACACATTACAAGATTGGGCAATTTTAGTTTAAGAGTGACTGTAAGGTGAGACTGTATAATGATTGTATAATGACTGTATTTGTGAGATTGTGTTGGATAAGAGTGGGTATGTGAGTGAATGTGAATAGTATACAAAACGCAGTTTATATAAGCAAGTTTTAAAGCTACAGTCCATATAAAAAATCCAAATGTCATAAAAAATTTCGTGAATATCAAATTAATTGCATTCAATAGTCATTTTTGCGTTTTCAAATTCTCCAGATCCATTTCAGACTTGACAAGAATGACCGAGGCTCCTTCCTTTTTCCGTAAATATACTTTCCCGCTTGATGTCCAACAGTACCTGTATTGATTAATGTTTTGGTCTTTGAGGTCAAGCTTTCTGATATAAAAACGGGCTTAGATGGACCAGATAATCTTAATTTTTCTGTAGTCAGACGATTATTTCCTTTATTGGCTTTTCTGTAATTACGAATGACTCTTTCTTTCGTCAGAACACTGTTGAAATCGACAAACACGGTTTTGTTCGCCGGATCTCTCGAGTTTAAACGGAAGACATCGTTGACTTCATGAGGCTGGATGGAGGTATTTAAAAGTTTACCTGTCGCGACAATAGTGTTGAGCAAACTTTCCTTGGTCTCTGACTTAACAGTCGGGATATTTCTGATTTCTATGCAGGTTGATCTAGAGAGTCTCTCATAGTTTTCCAATCTGTCCTCAAGGAGTTGCAAATTCTGGAGGTTAGCCTGTTTCTCGGATTCTAGTTTGTCAATTTGACTGACGACAGAGTCGTATTTCTGTGACAGAAAATCCACCGAGCTCTGGATGTCACTATTTTGCTTCCGTATCTCGTCCACGACTAAAAATATTTTTTCGAGTTTGTCAAACTTTAAATTTTGCTCCTTCTTAAAATTTTCTAGTATATCTTTTATCTCATCCATGAAGGAAGCAAGCCGGTCTCCCACTTCATCCGAACGCCGCCGCTTGTTTCTGAAGCTTTGTTTAATCTTAGGAGTTTCGGTCATGGAGCATTCATCGTGTTTTGCAAAAGAAAAGGGCGCAGACTTTTCATTTGAGTGTGCTTGATCCGTGTGGGATGGAGGTGTGCGATTTAGAGGCATGATTTTAATGTCCAAAAATAAAAAAAAAATGAAATATGAAAAGTTAATCAGAAAAAAAAAGGAAAAAGCATTTAGTGACAATTCTTCCTGCAGTGAGATTTGAACCAGCGACCGCGTGAACGTTCAACGAATTGTTCTTGTGTACCAATGTTCCACCGATGCGTATGAGCGTCCCGCGAAAAAATTGTATTATATGATTTTAAGTGACGGTTACGATGCACTGGTATGACATCATCGAGTTTTATGTAGGTAGGACACAACACTGAGGCACTGTCACGACACTGAAATAATGTTCGCTGAGACCGTTCTAAGTTAAACAATTTGTACAAATAACACATCAAATCTTCACTATTTCCAAAACACGGTCACTTGCATTAGCTAACTGACGATGTACTTTATTATTGGAGTAAGTTTTGTGCAAAGATATTTACATTTACTAATTTTAAAAATTATTTGTTACGGAGCACGAAAGGAATACGTGCTCACGCTCCGAGCGGTCCGAAAGAAAAAAGCTTTGCGCGTGTATGAGTCTCCATGTGCTGAACTAAACGAACCTTCTTTGGACTCTTGTAATTGCATACTATTACGAGATACTACGTTGACTTCTCACTTTGCACTTTTACTTAACTGATACTGCTCACGTTACTAAAATAAGACTGCCATTACTAAAACAAGACTCGATCAAGACTCGAACAAGGCTAAAACAAGACTAAGACATGACTGACACCAGACTGACTCGTTCTCCCCGTTTCGCCCTTTTAATACATTCGTATCACCCTTTGTACAAGTAAAAACAAAACGGAAGTGGCGCCACTGCGCGCGAAAGTGGCGACACTGAGCGCGTAAGTGGCGCCGCCGCGTGCGTAAGTGGCGCTGCTGGCCCAATTGCTGCCATCTATGCGACCGTAAACAAAGCACGCCAGTCATGGGCGACAACATCCGGCCCTCCTGCACACGCATTCGTCCCGAATTGCGTGTTTGTCTGGTATAATTGCTGAGAACAGAAGAAAATAATTTAAGCAAATGGTAATTCGACGTTAGGATCATTCTGAATGTGTACATTAAATTCAGAATATCCATTATTTACCTTTACAACAGAACACAAGAAACTAGTTTAAGCAAATGGCAATCATTCTGAATGTGTACATTGAATTCAGAATATTCTTTATTCCGTTACACCTTTCCTTTACATCAAAACACAAGATGCTACAGTGCGAATGTGGCAACTTGTCAACTTGAGCGTGTATTGACCCGCCATCTAGGGTCGTGGCTCACGGTTACCATTATACCAGTGTTCACTCGGATATCTGGTACAATTTCGCATCACACTGTAAATCTTATGTTCGAAGCAAATACATTAGACAACAAAAATCAACCATTTAGTTGAAAATAACACCTTGACAACATCCGACTTATAAGATCACAAAACACCATAATATTCATAGCTATCAATTATGTGTTTACTTATTCATCGTTCGGCCTCTCCTGATTTTAATGAGACGCGAATGCAACCTGTTTATGTGAAAACTTTTGGAAAAATGATCATTTTCATATTAAACGTTAATGCATGCTCTGACGCGCAATGGATTTATCATGTAAATAGTAACAATCAGTTCTCTTTACTTTATCAAAAATGTGCTTTCTACGGCACTTCAACAGGATTTTAAAACATTTATTCTAAGCAACCAAACTAATTGCACTTCTACTAATTAGCCACATATTAACATTATCCGATAATGGGTCAAATTCAGATAAAACAACTGAGACTAATAAAATGTTTTAACTCACTTTGACAGCGTCGCTTATTCCTTTTCCGATGATGTAAGCATCACTGCTGCTACTTAACAAAGAAAAATGTTACCAAATTAAACTGGATGTCCGTCTGCGTTTATGCCTTTCTTCTCGAGGCATTCCCGGGACACGTGGTTCTTGAGCACTTCTGATATTACGAGATACTACGTTGACTTCTCACTTTGCACTTTTACTTAACTGATACTGCTCACGTTACTAAAATAAGACTGCCATTACTAAAACAAGACTCGATCAAGACTCGAACAAGGCTAAAACAAGACTAAGACATGACTGACACCAGACTGACTCGTTCTCCCCGTTTCGCCCTTTTAATACATTCGTATCACCCTTTGTACAAGTAAAAACAAAACGGAAGTGGCGCCACTGCGCGCGAAAGTGGCGACACTGAGCGCGTAAGTGGCGCCGCCGCGTGCGTAAGTGGCGCTGCTGGCCCAATTGCTGCAATCTACGCGACCGTAAACAAAGCACGCCAGTCATGGGCGACAACAATACATTACAAGGATAATTTACCCTAGTGTGCGTCTTCATATGTTGTTCTAAATTACCCTTCTGCGTAAACTTGTGGCCACAAATCTCACATGAAAAGGGCTTTTCACCAGTGTGAGTCCTGGTATGTCTAATTAAATCGTCTTTATAAGCACACTTATAAGTGCATATTTTACAAGATTGAGGCTTTTATTATTATTATTCCTTATTCTGGGTGGAACAAATTCTCAAATTGTTCTTTATGTTTACCACTAAGGGGTGGAGGGAATTGAACCCGACTACCGACTCAAGAGAAGATCCTGAGTCGGTGTATATGCCAATAGATGTTTCTCGGCACTGGGCACTTTGTCGTGTCAAGTTTGAATGTCCTTGTTATTAGTAATTGTATTGGATCCAGTTCTTGCCCGCCAAAGAGTATTAAAAAAAAACCTTTAATGCAGTTCCAACGAGTTAAAAATAATAACAAAGAAATTGCTAGTTTTTATGATTGTGCCTTGCTGTTTATGATAGTTGAGGTTTGTGTTAGCGCCGCCGTAGCTCCTTGCTGAGGAGAAAAAGTTTTCAACAGGGTTCTGATTTAAATTTCGCATCAGCAAACTTGTAATTTCATAATATTTGGTCAAATATTTCCACAAATCTTTAATTGTTATAATGTATCTATCCATGTTTTATGGATGGAAACCTGTTCGTAGGTTACGTTAACTGTTCCATCTCTTTTTTGATAATTTCTAGATATTCATCATCTAGGCTTCTTATCAGGAATCATATAAAATCCTGCAGAACCTTTTGATAAACTACATCGCTGGCAAAAGCTAGTTAAGTTTTGATCTGAAGACTTTTCTAAAATATACCAAATTTTTAACAATTATGAAAGTACTTACTTAAAATTACTAAGAGTAATTTGAAATATTCCCATTTTGCTGTTTTTCGTTTCTCAGCTTCTCTTGTCTTGAGGAACTGTGGCTAAAATGAGATCCAACATTTCTTAAAAAATCTTCCACAAACCTAAGCCTGAGACAAGCTTTAGAAGCCACTAGATCAATAAATTATATGGCAGCTACACTTGACAATACTTTAACAATGTGGCGGATTTTAGATGGCCGCCACAGAGAGGATCGTGCAGTGAGTACGTAGGTTGTAGACGATAAACAAAACACTTGGTCTTATTATTATCGCGGAGATGAGACCTCTGAGGATTGTTTACCGAGTGTGGTGTAACTCATATAGGTACTTAATTTTCTAGTTCTTCCTCGGCGTCACTAACATTGAGAAATCATCATCCATCCATCACTTCCTATCGAAGTTTGGCGATCAACATTCGAAAAGCCTTTCTATCATTTACCGCATCTTTCAATTGCGGGTAGCTTAGACCCGTTCACCCCTCTTATGTCATCCAGCCATTTACGTCTTTTTACGGCAATCTTTCCCTCCCAGGCTAACCTTGGAAAGAAATATAGCTCTCCTCATTGGATATGAGTTCTCTTTTTTTACTAACCATGTCCAGTACCCCTTGCTGTTAGGGGTAAAACAGTACCACGTGATCTTAAGGATCCTTCTATATACCCACATCGTGAATGCCTGTAACCTGTTGGTTGCTTCCTTCTTGAGTACCCATTATGATTGAGAAATATTTTTTTCTTAACACGATTTTGCATCCACGTTGGCATAGTCTTAATGGTGATCGTCATACTCTCCAAAAATAAATCAATTACCTTTTTTTTCTTTTTGTGAATGTGCCACTGTGCGTCTTTAATCTCTGTCTTCTTGTCTTTTTTGGTGATTTTACTCTATTTCTTTCATATCGCATAAGTACAGCCACTGTTTCAAGAATAGTACACGATACATTCATTACCATTTGGAAAAAATTACAGCCTATTTTTATGAAAATTCCAAAAAGTAAGATTGGGAAAATATACCAGAATCTTCTGAAAATAGCACTATAAAAATTGTCTCGGAGCCATTGACGGTAAACACGTGGCTATTAAATATATTCAGGAAGTCAGTTTCAAAAGTGTACAAAATAATCCGTCGTATTTATATGAAAGATTCCAAAAAGTAAGATTAGGAAAATATACCAGAATTTTCTGAAAATAAAGTCACCGGCATATTTAGCGGAACATAAAAAAAGGTCCATAATTAAAAAAATATGGTTTTATTTTAAAATCTACTTACTACACTTCTTTTGTTATTTAAAGTTTCATTTGTTTTTACTTAAAATGAGATCACATTAAGAACAGATTTTGCGAGTAAAGGCTATTTGTGAAAAATGGTACATTTTTGAACTTTTCATGTAACCTGGAAAAGTGAAATTTAATATTAAAATTACAATTAATTAAATAAGAAAAATGGTGACAATTAATATCGCGTATTTCCTCCACGTGCTCTTATTAAAGTTTCTACCTGTCTAGGCATACTGAGAATGATGTTATCGATGGTCTCCTGGGATAGTCTCCGCCATTCCTCAACTACGGTGATTCGCAGTTCTCCCACGTTGGCAGGAGCTGGAATTCTGGACTTAACTTTTCTTTTCAGCAAGTCCCAAACGTGCTCTATTGGGTTCATATCCGGTGATCTCGCCGGCCACTCCATAACAGTGACATTCATATCATATCATTAAGATAAGCTTGAGTTACCCGAGCGGTATGCGGCAGAGCATTATCCTGCATAAAAACAAAATCGTCACCGATATATGGGGCAAACGGTACGACATTTTCTTCTAAAACTTCTCTGATATAGCGGTCTGCAGTCAGACTCCCTCTGTCAATCACTACCAAGTCTGTGCGAGCTCCCAAACAAATGCCCGCCCAAACCATTATTGATCCACCACCGTATGCAACTGTAGTCTCAAAATTTGTCTGAATGTATCGTTCTCCTTTGCGTCTGTATATTCTTTGCCTGCCGTCAATTTGATTTAAGAGAATTCTGCACTCATCACTAAACAATACCTTACTCCATTGGTCCGCGTTCCAAAGTCGATGTTCCTGAGCAAAAGTTAACCTGTTTCTACGATGATTTACCTCGAGCCTTGGAGCCTTGGCACAAATGAACCCAAACCAGCTTCTTCGAGCCTTCTTCGTACCGTACGCTCACTTACGGTTACACCCCGCACTGCTTCTAACTCATGTCGGGCTTGGACGGCCGTCAAACGGGGGTTCCTACGTACACGAAGCCGAATGAAACGATCATCCCTACTCGAAGTGCGTCGTTTACTGCCTTGTCCTGCTCTTCTCACATAAGTACCGGTCTCCCTGAACCGTTGGATACTGCGATGGATCGTTGAAACTGGTCGACGAAGATCTCTGGATATCACTCTGTAGGTTTGGCCATTTCTTCGCATTTCGAGTGCCCTGGCAATCTCCGTTGGGGCTAAGTCAGGCATAATTCAGTCATCAACTCCAGAAAGATACGCGATTAAAAAAAACTAACAAAAAACAGTATTTCAATGAAATTTTAAATCAAACTCAGAAGGAAGAAATACTCGAAGTTCGCTCCAGATAAGGTGTATTTGAATAAAATTAAAACAATTGCATAAAATGTGATGTTCAGTTGTTTTCTTAATTTGAAAATATTTCTTTTTAAATTAAATAACGTATAAACCAGCCAGCAACTTTATATGATACTGATATCAAACCTTTTTTTTATGTTCCGCTAAATATGCCGGCGAGTGTACATAGCACTATAAATTTGTCTCGGAGCCATTGACGGTAAACACGTGTAAAATATAATTATTCCGTCGTATTACTGGCAGTTGTAGATGCACACAAACATTTTTAAATCCTTGATGTTGCATGTTGCATTCTTTCCAAAACTTCCATTATTTCGCATTTGGCCATGAAATATTCTTCCTCTCCTTTAGAAAAAATATACTCTTCGGAATATTCATCTCTCTTTCTTTGTTCTGGTGTTGCAATCCTCAATATTTCTTTGTGAGTTTCTCTAAAATCTTCCCAATATTTCTCTAAGGTTTCGAGTTTAACCTTGACAAGTTGTCTGATAATCTTGGACCCTTTGGAGTCTTCTTGAAGTTGACTTATGTTTTTGTTCAATAAAGTATTATCTTGCAGTACAAACAAGGATTTCATATTTGACATCTAATAATAAACCTCAACTCTCATAAAAAAATTAAAATCTTCCCTTTAATATTCATACTTCCAATTGCAAGTTGAATATAAGACATGCGAAAATTTTCTAAGTTAAAATATCACACGAAATTTCCCAAGTCCCAAGATTTTTCAAAGATCAAATTCACTTTGATTCAATTCAAACACAATATAAGTGCCAATTTAAGTAATTTTTCTAAATCCCAATAAAATTCAAAGTCACGTTACGTTGAACGAAATTTTTCTAAGTCTTTTAGTTCACGAAAATAATAATTTACGGCGCACGCGTGGCGAAGGAGGCGCGGACGGCGACTTTCACCTCGCGCTAGTGGGGCGCAGACGCTAGCAGCGGACGCGGCCCGTGCTGCGACAGAGTTGTTCGTCGGTGTTATTCCTTTCCGGAGACGTGGACGTGGACGTGTTGCCTCGAAGTCCTACTACTTTTGACTTGCTGGGGTCCTTACTAAAATTGGTTTCATCGAAATTCCAGATGTGTGAATGTTTATCACATAACCCTAAATCATTAATTGTTTTCTCCAGCAGTTCAGAGAAAAGATAGATTACCGCAGGGCTGCATAATTTTTTATGAGCATATTCTGCGGACTGAGGTTTTTTGACGACTTTTGATTTAAGACCTTTTTTATTATATACGCGGTTCACGATTGTTGGCCTAGGTATGCCGTACAATTTTGAAGCTACGAGTACACATGTAGATATCCTGCCTTTTTTACAATCTCGACAGCATCTTTCAAATTTTCTTCTGTATAATTCCGTCCGTATGGCAAGTAGAAATCAAAGTCATTACTTTGGAGTGTTTCCACCGCACGCTAAGATGGGGCATCCCCTTGAGTGGTGCGCTATTATCGTGCCCTTAGGTACCTGCTTCGTAAACATGGTCATCGCGTCAGGCATGTTCCTACGGTATGATTGCAATGCTCCAAACAGTCAAGCACCATAGGTGTTTCCGATATTCCAGGGTGATTATTTATCTGCTTTCTACTTGTCAACTGTTAACACATCTGTAATTGTTTTACACAAATTGTAATGAGTCTGATTGTTATTTAGGGGCTGAATTTTTTTATATTGTCATTATGAGTGTTTAAAAGTTTGCCTTTCAATATTCTATGTACTTATTTACATTATTGCACCAGCTATGGATAATCATTTTAATTACAAAATAAGCGATACAATTTCTCAGATTAATTTTGTGCATATTACATGTTGAAAAATCTAGCATTGAATCTTTCATCTACTAATAACATAATTTTTTTTATAATGCTACTTTGCCCAGAATTGTTATTTAAGAAAAAAATTAAATTTTTATTATATTCTATTGTATTTATTTATACTTACTTCATATTTGCAATTTTTTGCAAGATTTATGTATTTTAGTTTTTATTTTTTTAATACAAACCACGCTACACATTTGTTTGATCTTGCATCATTAAACTTTCCAAATCTGTATTTCGCTCCAAAATTTTTCCACCTGCTACACTCTCGATTGGCTCATCATTCATTGGGAGCCCATTTTTTACATTATAAGTTTTGAAGCATTGCCTTAGGGCCTTCCTCACAACTAGCGCCCAATGAGTGATTAGAATTTAAATTATGCTCAATCTATGTTTTCTATTTTTCAAATTGCTGGCAGTTGAGGTTTGTGTTGGCGCCCCCGTAACTCCTTGCTGAAGAGAAAAAGTAAGTGTAAGTAATGTCCTGATTTGAATTTCGCATCAGCAAACTTGTAATTTCATAATATTCGGTCAAACAATCCCACAAATCTTTAATTGTTATGATATGTATGTATCCATTTTTTTATGGATGGAACCTACCTGTTCGTAGGTTCCTAATTTTTAAGTATTATGAAAGTAGTTACTTAAAATGACTAAGAGTAATTTTTACCATTTGCCTTCTATCTTTGTTGCACTTTTACAAAATAGGTATGCTATTGGTTGTTTGTAATGTGTTTTACCTCTTAATCATGAAGGTCAAAACGTGACCAGCAAAATTACTTTTTATCTCAATCTCCACAAATTTTTCAATATCAACTATTTGGTCCAGTGCTGCGATGTAATGTAGAGATGGAGACAAATATATCTCATCGAACATTAATACACATAAGGACTGTTCCATTTACTAGCTGTAGTTTTTAATACATCTAGAATGACCGGGTCTACTCCAAGTTTTATAGTTATTTGTCTGAGTACATCTTGTAATGTTCTTTTTGAAAGAAATGTAAACAATTGGACCTGCAAGACAACCTCTTGGACTTTGTTTATATATAGATAGTAACATATAATGTAAAACATTATAGTTAAATCTTCTTCCATGGCTTTTTTATTGTTTTTGTCCATATTTTTAAGAACTTGGGCAGACACGGGTAAATACTTTAGAACGATACTAAACACTTTTGTTCTGGATATTTTTTTGCTAACTTTTATTAATTTCTTTGATCTTGAAAAGAATGTATTAAAATACTATCAAGCAAGTTACAGCAGATGCCATAAAGGCATATATGTCTCTGTTGGCTCCAAGCTCATGCTTAAAATATCTTCCAACACATAGGTTGGCTCATCGTCAGCTTAGCAGTCTTCATTTTCTTCAAAAGTGTTTAAGTGTGTCTCTAAAATCCTGTTTCCACCAGGAGTATGGTCACTGGTTAAGCTATTTATGTGTAATGTTGAGAATGCAGATTCGCATCTCTCAGGTGTTGCGACACCCTTGGCACGTAAGGCACGAAAAAGTTCTCAATTGGGTCCTGATGAAAATTCAGCATTCACACAGAAGTAATATCATAATCTCTTTCTAAGATTTTTAATATAATCTGAATTCCATCCAGTGTCCACATCCAACTTTTTATGGTAGGCACGATATCTTTTTCCCGGTTTTTATATTAACAAATTTCATTGATTTTAAAATCTTTTTCCCGTCATTTCATGTTTTTTTGATTTTCTGAACTAGGTGTAACAGGTCACAAAAGAGGCTTCGCAAAAAATAAGTAAGAAACATTATTTTAAGTAATTTATTATAAATACAATCCCCTTTCGGCTGGGTAGCCGGCGTCTGGTCATCCACTAGTCATCAACGGTCGGCACCCTTGCGGGTCCCGGGGTAATTGTTCGGGGCGATGGCCCTCCTTAATGGATAATGACATTATAAAGAAACTAATATAGATAAAGAAATTGTAATGGCAGTAACAAATGTAGTGCTGAAAACGTGACTTGCATATTTAACTTTCATTTTTCCTATTTTTTGAGAAATAATAATATGATTGTGTGTGGGTTTTGGGTCGCCAAGATTCTCTTTATGCAGCAATTCCAAATGATGCCATTTGGCTCTTTGATTTCTCCATTTATTTCATACTGAAGTTGTTCGTTATTTCTAACACCCTTTAAGAGATAAGGAGGGTCATAAAGCGGCACAATCTCCTCCCCATTTACCATCTTTCGGGGTATCACCCCGTCTTAAGAATTCAGCCCTTGCTTCATTAATAAGATATCTGGTCGCTTGGCGATTATTAGTCCATTGGTGGCGACAACTATAAATACGGTGCAAGCAGATTATTATTTATTTTATTTGCTGGGCAAGGTCTGGTCCCTTGGTCACCCGAGCGGAAAATATGAATGATACAGGCTGCTCGTACACAATTTTTGTGCAGCCCTTTATTCATGAATACTTGTGCATGATTTGAAAACACTGCTTTGACATTACTGACAACGTATACTCGTATTTTGTCTTTTCTTTTATTGTATGAGACCATTTCTTTTAATGGACATTTCGGCAAATAACAAAAAACACAATTTCTCTTTTGATGTAGCCATCTGTTTTAGATTTCAATTGAATAAAAATATTTTCATTCCTGGCTTAATTATTATAATAAATTTCTTTATTAAGGTATGGACTATGGTTAATGTTAGCTCTTGTTTAATTTCCTTAGTGTCTGTGGTGCACGCAAGAGCGAAAATTTCCTAATGAATCTATATGCCCTAGGGCTTTGTTTGAGACTGGACAGTGACAATATTTTTTCTTGCAGATTAAATCTTCTTCCTTTGGCCTATTTCCCCTGTTCCCGAAACTGCATCATAAACAATATTTTAGCAGATGCAGGCACGCTCTACATTATTTTTAAAAATGCTGGATTTTACAGAGGTGCTTAGCAAGTTTGATTTGTTTAGCCTGCTTCAACAGTTTGCTTTTGCTTTACCAATACCAAATTGTTGTATAAATATTTTTCACTTTTGGTCATTTGTACACGTCTTGCCACTTTCACAGTGACAGTTCTACTCTTTGTATCCACTGAAAAAAAAACAACATATGAAAGCAATTTCTGCAGGCAAAATATTGTTTTTGGCGCCTAGCACCAGGTCTAGGCACACATACTGTGATAACTTTTATTAAAGAGATTTTTAAAACTTACCTTTCTTTCTTTGATTTTTAAAAATCAATCCTTGACCATCTGGGACTGACTTGTGGTCAAAATTATGTGTGGAAAGGGATCCTGCAAATATTTATCTTCTTTGAATATAAATTGATAAGTGAAAAAATATTTAATGATAATAAACAAACTTCTCTGTTGGTAATACAGTGGTTACTTACCTATATTTTTCTTTTCCTTGTCTCAAAACATCACATTTCCTTGACATTAGTTGACTGCCAGACTCTATGAGTATTTCTTCGAAGCAGTAACGGTAATCATAGGTAAATTATTTATTTGCTCTAATGGCTCTGCTGTATTTGGAGAGCTTATATATATAAACTAGCTGTTGCCCGCGGCTCCGCCCGCGTGCAGTTCGTTTTTTTTACAAAAATGTTTCCCGTGGAATTTCTTAATTTTTCCCAAGATAAATGAGTGGTCCCTGGGTTCGATGGACCCGTAAAGGAGTCTTCTTCCAATCTCTCCTGTCAACGTGCTATCTTCTTTCACACAATTTACCTATATCTTCTTTGGTCTTCCTCTACTTATACACTCTGTCGAAATCGCTTATGTTACTCAATTCGCATGGAGTAAGACAGAGTGGGGCGTGTCATCATGGATTGTAATATCTATACTAACCAAACTTATCTTATTCTGAGATGATACCAATGCCCAGATATTGTAATTAAGCATTCTTATGCGCTGCTGTGTACCTACGTAGCAACCCTTTCCTGCTACGTACGGGTTATCTTGTATAGTTATACCTAGTTGCAGGATCAAAAGGACGATTTAAACTGTCGATATTTCGACCCCGTTTT
Source organism: Coenonympha glycerion (assembly GCA_963855885.1). NCBI lineage: Eukaryota > Metazoa > Arthropoda > Insecta > Lepidoptera > Nymphalidae > Coenonympha > Coenonympha glycerion. The sequence continues at coordinate 12,924,023 of OY979626.1, read as the reverse complement.
GATTGTGCTACGTAGATAAGTAGCTTTTGGTTTTTTTAAACATCCCACGGGTGCTCTCAAATTTTTCAGGATGAAAAGTATCTTAAATGTTGACCGGGCATATATATAAAGTCGAATTCTCGATCATAAAATTTCATTTAAATCCGTTACTTGAAAGACGCCTGCTTTGCCTGTTTTTGTAATGTTTTCTTTCCCGCGGGAACTCGATTGGATTAATAAGTTTTACTATATATATATAAAGTCGAATTCTCGATCATAAAATTTCATTTAAATCCGTTACTTGAAAGACGCCTGCTTTGCCTGTTTTTGTAATGTTTTCTTTCCCGCGGGAACTCGATTGGATTAATAAGTTTTACTATATATATATTATTATATATATATATAAATCTCGTGTCACAATGTTTGTCCTCAATGGACTCCTAAACTACTGAACCGATTTAGTTCAAACTTCGTGAATATCTGTCATTTGGTCCAACTTAAAAGATAGAATAGTTTTTATCCCACGTGGACGAAGTCGCGGGAATCAGCTAGTATTATATATATTTTGTTAAAGAGGCAACATAAGGTATCAGCATAACAAATTTTACTAAATTAAGTTCATTAGTTGTTGTTTACAAAGCAGTTAAATTAATTGCAGTTTTTTAACTATCCCACTGGAACTCTTTATTTTACCGGATGAAAAGTATCCTATATGTTGACCAGGGACATAAGCTACCACCACACAAAATTTCATTGGAATCGGTCCAGCCGTTCCAAAGATTAGCCCGTACAAACAGATAGACAAACAGACAAACAGATAAACAGACAAACAGAGAAACAAAAAATTTGAAAAAAAATTAAATTAGTTCTATTTCACTTCTTACATCCCCCTGACTCTGTTTTTAGCATTTTTTTTATTTGTACAGAAATTCGACCTCTACAGATTTATTATATGTATTGATTGATTGATTGATGATAAAAGAAAAAGTACTTAAAAAAATCCAATTTATAGTTATTCTCGTGCATCAAGGTTTCCTCACAGTGAACTGCAAAACTATGTATGTTTTACTTTAAAACCGGTGCGATGTTTGGGCCACATATGATAAAAGAAAAAAAAAATGCATATAATACATAACACGATTATTTTGAATGATCTTTTGTCGATATTTCGGCCTAATTGCATAGGCCTTGGTCGCGGCAGGACTGCAGTGTGGCGAGACGCGAAGCTGGGGCTGTCATCGACCGTATCGATCTACCCTCCTCCTAGATCTTTTAACTTCACTTCGCGGTTTGCCCGGCAAAACGCACTAATAACGTCATTTTCACCTCAGCTTTCTTGCGATTTTGCTTCGGATTGCACAGTTCTTGAACCGGATTCTACGTCTTGGCTAATTTAAACCCGTCTTCACGATTGAAATTCCGGTGTTTTTGAATTTCAATCGCTTCCCGTTCCAGCCTAGTTATATAGTGGCGGTCTCTGGATAAAACTGGTTCTAAGGATCGTTATTCTTAACCGCTTTTATATGTTTCTGCACACGGGTAGCTATGGGTCTCTTCGTATACCCAATATATGAACTACAACATAAGATACAGTAAAGCAGCGTCAACATCCATCTTGAAAATGAGAATATTTTAATGCCTATGTAAATGGCATAATTCTTTGGTGATTGTGCATCTTCCCCTAAATAAATTTTCTCAGTGGGCAAAAAACGTGGATTAGCACATTCTATTCGGTAGTAAAGTAAAGTAGTAATGGAAGTTCATGTAATTACAGATATCATTTATCTAAATTATGAAAAAGCATTTGACAGAGTACGAATACGGCGACTGATCCATAAATTAGAACATCTTGGCATACGAGGTAAACTGCTGGTATGGATAACAGATTTCTTAAATGATAGAGAATTTCGCGTCAGAGTTGGTGATGTTACATCAAGTATACGCCCCGTACGAAGTGGAGTACCGCAAGGTTCCGTTCTTGGACCAATTTTATTCACCCTGTATTTATCAGACCTAAAAAATGCTATAAACCTTCCGTTCTCCTTATTTTGCTGATGATACTAAATTTTTTGGAAATCCAATACATCTGTATGGAGACATACAAAACAATCTAAATGCTATAGAAGAATGGACAAAAGAATGGCTTCTAACATTAAATGTCAACAAGTGCACTGTTCTACATGTGGGTAAAAAGAACCCTCGATTACCATATTATTTAGGAACCAAGCAACTTAAAGTGGTGGATACCCAAAAGGACCTTGGTGTGATCATTAGCAATGACCTCAAATGGGAGACACACATTATAGCAATCGTCAATAGGGCAAACTCTGTCGTTTATACAATCAGGAAAGCATTCTCAAGCATAGACAAGAAAACCTTTTTGAAAATGAATAAGACCATTGTTAGAGTATGCCTTTCAGGTCTGGAATCCATACTTCGTAAAAGACATTAGACATGTTGGAAAAAGCGCAAAGAAGAGCCACAAAAATGCCAAGAGAGCTAAGAAACTTAACATATGAGGAAAGGCTTAAAAGTCTTGGTCTCAGCTCACTCCAACATCGGCGAGAGAGAGGAGATCTTATTGAAACATACAAAATTTTGATCTTATTGAAACACAAAATTTTGAACAGCTTGTAAGTATAATGTGCCTAACCTTGTTAAAATGTTTTTATAATCGTGATCACTGTACTGGTGATTGATTTTGACTGATGATATCCATAGACGTAGCATATCATTATAACCAGACCGTCCACCATGACGAATAAACCGGTCCGAGCGAGAGGGCTCTGCAGGCGCTGTCTCTTTCTAATTTAAGGTGACCATGATGAAACGGAACACAGGATAAATTCCTATGACGACAACATTTATTTTCATTATAAATGTGGTTTTTAAAAATAACAAACAATACATTATATTAGAACGAAACTAAAAAATGTAATTAAATTAAAATACTAATTGATTTAAGGATATAAAAATATAAAAATTTACGGTAGCTAGGGGCTAGGGTACCCATTATGCAGGCAGCATTGCCGCACTAAATTGAAATTCGTTGAGAGCTGTCTGTCAAAAAAAATCAGAAATTAGAAATTAGAAATCGAAAATCGAAGATCAAAAATCAGAAATCAGAAATCGAAAATCAAAAATCTTAAATCAAAAAGCAAAAAATAAAAATATAAGATCAAAAATCATAAATCAAAAATCAAAAATCAAAAAACAAAGATCAAAGATCAACAAGCAAAAATCAAAAATCAAACAACAAAGATAAAAAAGCAATGTTCAAGCGTGAAAAAAAATCACGACTATTATAAAAGAAAGATGTCTGTGCGTAAGGTTTAATTTTCAAATCATAATGACAACCTCTGAAAGTAGGTACGCTTAATATTTTAACACAAACTATCTCCTGATAATAACAAACTCAGTAAAAAAAATTGTTCAAGTGCGAGTATTAACCGGGCCGCACATGCCCACACTCGCACTGGTTCACGATACTGCGCCAATGTGGCACTGACATTGGTGAACACGGTGGTGTCCGCATTTGCTTTCACGAATCCTTGCATCAGTGGACGCCTCAGTGCCATTTGTCGCCGGGAATCAAGTAAGATGGACGCAATTGATTTAAGTTCAGAATCCGACGATGATAACGAGTTTTTATATAGATTATTGTTAATAAGGAAAGCGTCCGGAAAAAAAAATTAGAAGAGCTCTTTCATGTCCAAAAGGAAAACACATGGAGAATTTAAATTAACTTCTGAGTTTTCAGAGGAAAAATTCAAAAACTATTTTAGAATGACTAGGAACGATTTCAAAGAATTACATGCGATAATTGCTTCAGACTTAGAAGATCAAGGATATGGTGGTCATGAACGAATTAGTACAGAAGAAAAATTGGCTGTTTTCTTAAGGTAAGTTTATTTTGTAGTTAATCAATTAAAAATTAAGTGGAACAATTATTAAATGCACAATAATTATGGTTTTGGAACAAAATAAAAAATTTAACCATTTAAAAAAAAAAAAATTTAAGAGTTTGACGAGTGTGCAAACATATTGCTAGAACTGTCTATTTGTAGCAAATAGGGTACTTTCCGTAGTATATACCGTATTCAGTTCACTTCCCTGAGTGATTATTATCGGTGATGTTTCTGTCTGTAAATATTCCTGTGGTTGTTCTGCAGGAGAAGGAGTATATGATGAATAATATGTTCTTGTATCACTATTCCGTGAATTGGTAGAATGTGGACGAGGCGAATACTGCACCAAGTTTTTAGCTTCTTCCTGGGACACCAATGAAAATATGTTTGTTTTAATATTATGTTGAGATAATGGTGGCAAACTTTTTGTAGTTTCGTACATACTAATGAAAAAATGAAATAGTGGATCATTTTTAACATTACTTATGGTGAAATCATTTGTAGTGTTAGCATTTAAGCGCTCTCGTTCTTGCTGTCTATTAGCTGCTCTGCGTTCATGATCCTCAATCGATTTACTTAGTAAGTCATTTAAAGTGTTTCTTTTGTGTCGTTTTCTTTTATTTCCTTGATCAGCGGATGGATCAGTAGAAGGTTTAAGGGTTTGATTGAGTTCTTCATCTCTTAATTCTTGATCTGTTATATTGTCTTGAATGTCATTTTCTATATCTATAGTATTTGAACTATGATTTTGAGATAGTTCGTTATCTTCAATATTGGTGATAGTTGACCTATTGGCCATATGAGGGATAAGGAAGGCCATATTTTCTTGAAAACGCCATGATTTTATATTGACAGCTCCTGATCCACTTTTCGGTTTCAAAATTTTCTGACGACGAAGCGCGTCTCTGTGATTGTTTCTCAATTTTTCCCAAGATTTCTTGGCTTCACTTCCTGCAATGAAATTAATAAGTAATAATCATGACAATTTAAAATGTAATAAATATATATTTTTCTCTTTTCAGATTTGTTGCGAGCGGTAACTCATATCGGAGTATTGCTTACAGCTACAGAATGGGAGAAAGAACTGTCTCAAATATTATTACCAAGGTATCTTCAGCTATTTGGACAAACATGCAACCCATTTACTTGCCAAAACCTACACTTGATTTGTGGGAACAAAATGCCGTTGATTTTTTTAGAATATGGCAAATGCCTAATACTGTGGGTGCTATCGATGGAAAACATGTGACAATTAAGAAACCTATAAACAGTGGATCCTCATTTTTTAATTATAAGCAACATCACTCTATTGTGCTGATGGCGGTAGTAGACGCAAATTATAAATTTGTATTTATTGATGTCGGTTCTAAAGGCAGATTTCCGGATGGAAGTATATTTGACAATTGCATATTAAAGAGAAAAATGATAAACAAACAGCTACATCTGCCCGAGCCCAAGGGCCCTGGAAGAGAAGACATAGTTGTGCCTCATGTTATAGTTGGTGACGCGGCATTTCCTTTGATGGAAAATCTCATGAGACCTTTTCCTCAGAGACAAGTGATAGATAATTACAGAAACAAAGTTTTTAATTACAGACTCTCACGAGCAAGACAAACGGTTGAATGTGCATTCGGTATATTGAGTTCTCGTTTCAGAATATTTTTGCGGCCATTTGAAATGAAAGTAGAAACAGTAGACAAAATTGTTATGGCGAGTTGTGTCTTACATAACTATTTACGTACAAAAAGTATGGGCCAAAATATAGATGAGGACACAGAAAATTTACCACATCCTCAACAATTAGTGCCTTTGCCTCGATCGAGAGGACGCATTTCGAAAAGGGCATTTGAAATAAGAGAAGAATTTACGGATTATTTTAACTCAGTAGAAGGACGTGTGACCTGGCAAAAACACAGCGTGCAACGGGGCGCATATTGAAAAATTAACAGTATCATTCGACAATTAATACAATAATGGATACAAAATATTTAAATGTAAAAAAAATTTAAATGCATATATGAATATTAAATAAATATTAGAATTTTATACTTAAGTACCTACACAGAATTTTTATTTTTTTTAACCTACCTGCCTTTTTTAATAACTATTTTATACAAATACTAAGTACATAGACTACAGTTTATATAGTCAACAAACAAAATAATACTCACCATTCTCCATACTTAGCGCCTCTGCTATTTGTTTCCAAATAGACTCCTTTAATTTAATATTCATGTAATCGGGGTGTTTTGTGTCATATAAGCATTTTTCGCTTCGCACAGCTTCAATTAATTCCTCCATCTTGCAAAACACTCGCGACACTGCCACTCGAAATTAGTGTCTCGATCACCTAGCCGGCACGCGCGTACACGCTCATGTACGTGCCTGCGTCAACACGTGCGAGCAAATGCGGAGTTCGGTACTGCCACTCGCACGCGGCTCGTGGAGACCAATGCGAGTGTGGGCATGTGCGGCGGGGCTTACAGTCGCGCGTGCGCCGCGGTCAGCGTCGGGCGTGTTCGGTGTGCGCTGCGTTGGCGCGCTAGTAATAACAATGACGAACGTTTTAAAGTGTAACGAGTGCAACATTGTAATCGATGAGTTACTTTCGTATTTGCAAAATAAAGTGTCTGTGGCGGATGAGGTCACTTTAATCCGTATTTGTACCTCATCATTTACTGCGGAAGAAATAAAGACATCGAAGGAACTCCTTTTTGACTCCATTCCAGGTGGTCAAAGGAAAGTGTTGCGTAAGAACAAGGGGAAGGAAGAACGAGATATAGCGGACATAATCGTCTGTGCGTAAGATTTAATTTTCAAATCATGCCATAGGTTACAAAAACTGCCACTCGCACGCGGCTCGTGGAGACCAATGCGAGTGTGGGCATGTGCGGCGGGGCTTACAGTCGCGCGTGCGCCGCGGTCAGCGTCGGGCGTGTTCGGTGTGCGCTGCGTTGGCGCGCTAGTAATAACAATGACGAACGTTTTAAAGTGTAACGAGTGCAACATTGTAATCGATGAGTTACTTTCGTATTTGCAAAATAAAGTGTCTGTGGCGGATGAGGTCACTTTAATCCGTATTTGTACCTCATCATTTACTGCGGAAGAAATAAAGACATCGAAGGAACTCCTTTTTGACTCCATTCCAGGTGGTCAAAGGAAAGTGTTGCGTAAGAACAAGGGGAAGGAAGAACGAGATATAGCGGACATAATCGTCTGTGCGTAAGATTTAATTTTCAAATCATAATGACAACCTCTGAAAGTAGGTACGCTTAATATTTTAACACAAACTATATCCTGATAATAACAAACTCAGTAAAAAAAATTGTTCAAGTGCGAGTATTACAGTCGCGCGTGCGCCGCGGTCAGCGTCGGGCGTGTTCGGTGTGCGCTACGTTGGCGCGCTAGTAATAACAATGACGAACGTTTTAAAGTGTAACGAGTGCAACATTGTAATCGATGAGTTACTTTCGTATTTGCAAAATAAAGTGTCTGTGGCAGATGAGGTCACTTTAATCCGTATTTGTACCTCATCATTTACTGCGGAAGAAATAAAGACATCGAAGGAACTCCTTTTTGACTCCATTCCAGGTGGTCAAAGGAAAGTGTTGCGTAAGAACAAGGGGAAGGAAGAACGAGATATAGCGGACATAATCAGTCTGTTAAAATCCACTGAGCCTGACGACATACCTGTGTTTGTGGCTAGACAGCTGGACAATTACCACCCATCTTATTTGATCACCTGGATTGTTCGAAGCTATTAAAGGACATATTGTTTTTAAAAAGTGAAATCAAAGAAATTAAAAACACTTATGCTACGATGGATTGTGTTGAGCAAGTAAAAATTGAAATTCAACGCATACGAAACTTGTCCCCCCCCAGCATCAGTGTTCAAAGTCAACGCAAAACGTGGTGGGTGGGTTGATAGTGGCCCTATGGGGAATCTCACACGATGGATGCATCTCTGTTCCGAGCGAGTCGTGTGACAACAATCGTAAGGAAGCAGAAACAGCGACTAATGATAAAACGCTTTCCGATAGGGAAATGAGGGTAATTGCAAAATCAAATGCGCGGGAAAGACCTCGGCTGAGTGAACGTGAGCAGTTTGTAGCGGTCGGTGTGGACGCGGGAAGTACGAAGTCGACGCGTGTGAGTGAGACGGCCGAGCGGGCTCGGACGAGCGAAGTCGGCGCGACGATGACGTCACACACACTCAGCCCGCCACCCGAACAGCCGCTGCAGTCAAGCGAGCGGTTTAACGCTGCGAATGGTATGAGCGCAGGCAGCGCTAAGGCCGTGGGTGAAGCCACACCCTTGTCGACCGCGATGCCAGTCGCGTCGCTTGTCGCACAGGCCAGCCGCCTGTGCTGGATGCGCCGCCTGCGTCGGGAGCTAATGCAGAGGCTGCAACGAGTAGGACAGAAGCAGCAACTGCGCGGTCTTTCGCAGAGGTTGCGGGCGCGGAGGAGGAATGGAGAGTGGTGCAAAGACGGCAGAAAGCGAGGTCGTATCGTTATATGGGAGTAGCGGGTGTCGCCAACGATGATAGTAATTTTAAGGCGGCGGAACGTAAAGTGCCTATGTTCATAACAATGATACACAGAGACACAAAGGAGAAAGATATTACGGAATACGTTTTTAACAAAACTCAAGAAAGCGAAAAGATTTCCTTTTCCACTGGAAAAAGGGACTACAATGCTTACAAATTCTTCGTTTTTGAGAGGAAAATTGAGAAATTTCTAGATGAAACGCTATGGCCACAGGGGGTAATTTTTAGGCGCTTTGTCAATTTCAAGCGTAAACATAGGTCTGGCTCGAACGGTACAATGAATGCCGTAAGCGGCCCTATTCCAAAGTTTAATGGATAAAAGTCTCCTCACATGTAGATTTGTCAGCTTCAATTGCAAGAGTATTAAGCGATCAGCTCACTACGTGAGGCAGTTGTGCCTGTCATCGGATATTATTGCGCTTCAAGAAACATGGTTATTTCCACACGATGTTCAGCTTCTTAGCGAAATTGACGACCGTTTCGGCAGCACGGGCACCTCTGCTATGGACACGGCAGCGGGCATGGTCTGCGGCCGACCCTACGGTGGTGTGGCGTTATTGTGGAATAAAAGTGTGTTTCAAAATGTGGCAGTAGTAAGCTGTGATAATCCACGTATCTGTGCGATAAAAATAGTGATGGGTGAAAGGTCAATATTAGTGTTTAGTGTACATATGCCAACGGATTCAATGGTAAATCTTACGGAATTTACGGACTGCCTCAGCTCGGTGAGTGCTATTATTGATAATATGAATATAGACAGTGTCTATATCTTAGGTGACTTTAATGCGCATCCAAACGAACGATTTTATGATGAGTTGACCTGTTTTTGTGATGAACAAACCTGGTCATGCATAGACGTACAGTTATTGGGAGTAAGATCGGGCACATACACATTTGTTAGTGAAGCTCACGGGTCGAATAGGTGGCTAGATCACTGTATTGTCACGAATTCTGCATTTTCGTCAGTTTTGAACGTGTATGTTAATTACGATGTGTTGTGGTCCGACCATTTCCCATTAATAATCGAATGTATTGTGAAACCGAAGTGTACGATTAAATCTAATATGGTAAACAAGATTCTATGGGGAAATAGGAAACCGGAGGAAATTTCGTTATTTACGCAAATATGTCATGAAAAATTAGAGCAATCGATTTTCCCGATGATTTCCGCTATTGTAGTGATGTCACATGCGAGTCTGCTGAACACAATTTACTTATCGATAAATTGTATAGTAATATAATAGATATTTTGTCGGTGGCTGCTACGGATTCCAACAATGTAAAAGTGTGTGATAGGAAGCGGCCGGTGATTGGGTGGAACAGATATGTGCGCTATGCCCATAGGGAGTCCAGGTCTAAATTTTTGATGTGGGTTTGGTGGGGGAAACCAAAAGGTGGTGAAGTCTATGAGGACATGCGGCGTAGTCGCAATTTATTTAAATCACGTTTACGCTGGTGTCAAAACCATAGCGAACAAATTAAAATGGATATCGCGGCTGCGCAGCATGCTAATCATGACTTTAAGAACTTTTGGAAATCTACTAATAAATCAAATGGTAGACCTGGCCTACCAGTGAGCGTTGAGGGTATTAAAAATCATAGTCTAATTGCAGACATGTTTAAGAACCATTTTGCCGTGGCGTCACCGTTGGGACCATCACATGGAGGAGATGGGGGTATGCGTGGACAGGAGATTAAATTCCGAGTTACAGCGAAGGATGTCAACAATGCCATAACTTCTATGTCCCGTGGCAAGTCTCCTGGCCATGACGGCCTAAGTATTGAACATCTTAGGTATGCGAGTCCTCATTTGCCTAGAGTACTTTCTATGGTTTACAACCTGTGCATTGCACATTCGTACTTGCCTTCAGCACTAATGAAAACCGTGGTGGTGCCAATCGTGAAAAATAGAACGGGAGATATATCTGATAAATCCAATTACAGGCCTATCTCACTAGCTACGATTGTTGCGAAGGTGCTTGACAGTTTGCTTAGTTCTCATCTTGATAAATACATAGACTTACATGATAATCAGTTTGGTTTCAGGCCGGGGTTATCGACTGAATCGGCCATACTATGTATGAAGCAAACTGTCAAGTACTACTCGGTGAGGCGTACTCCTGTATATGCCTGTTTTCTTGACCTTAGTAAAGCGTTTGATCTGGTTAATTACAATATCCTCTGGCAGAAATTGAAAAATACAGGACTGCCTGAAGAAATTACCACAATTTTCAAATATTGGTACCGTAACCAGGTCAATGTTGTGCGATGGTCTGAATCATATTCGCAGCTATACCGGTTTGGAATGCGGTGTTAGGCAGGGAGGTTTAACTTCCCCTAAGCTTTTCAACCTCTATGTTAATGCCCTTATAGAGTCGCTCAGTAGTACCCATGTCGGATGTCATATTGACGGAGTATCTTGTAACAACATCAGTTACGCTGATGACATGGTGTTGCTGAGTGCCTCTGTCTGTGGCTTAGCGAAACTTTTGAGCATATGTGAAAACTATGCTCGCAGTCACGGCTTAATATATAACGTGAAAAAGAGCGAATGTATGGTCTTTCAGGCCGAAGGGAAAACTTTGCCTTCAATTGTGCCGCCCATTAAATTACGAGTATATGGTACTCCGTTAAGGAGGGTCGCGCAATTCATATATCTAGGGCATGTGGTATCCTTTGACCTGAAAGATGATGCTGATATCGAAAGAGAGCGCAGGGCACTGTCTGTCAGGGCAAACATGATCGCTCGCAGGTTTGCTCGTTGTTCCGCCCTTGTTAAAGTAACACTCTTTAGAGCTTACTGTACTTCTTTCTACACGAGCAGCCTGTGAATCAATTTTACACAAAAGCAGTACAGTGCCCTGCACGTTCAGTGCCTGTATTCTATATCTCGGTGCCTATCACAGAATGATAGCCACTGGCATATGTTTTTGCCCATTGAAAGTTTGCTATGAAATAAAAATAACATTTCCTTAGCAAAACTTCAATGGATGAAAAACGTTTGCTAGTGGCTATCATTCTTTGATAGGCACTGAGTTACAGAATAAGGCGGCAGTACAACAACGCTTTCAGGGTGCTAATGGGACTGCCTCGATGCTGCAGTGCGTGAGGTATGTTCGCCGATGCGCATGTTGATTGTTTTCACAAGGTCATGCGCAAGCGGTGTGCGTCCCTGGTGCGCAGGGTAAGCGGTAGTTCCAGTGGCATACTGAGGGTCTTGGCTGATAGGCTTGATTGTCAGTACCAGGTACCTGAACCATTTTCATATGGTTCACCTGCTGACAAATCAGAAATGCAGTAAATATAAGGTTTAGTTTTAAGATAGTTTTAAGTTTTACTAACATTTCTTCAACAGTCATCGAATGAAAGTTTTTATTTTTTTGTTATCCCTCAATAAATTCCGTCACTCATTTTATAAAACAAATCTCCCTTCAACACAATATCGACTCTACTCTTTGTCCTTTTTATAAAAAACCTTTTACATTTTTGAAATTGAAAATGCCATTGACCGACGTCTTTAACACAAGTTTTCATAGCGCTTTTCCAATCATAAACTTTGAAGTCTTCTCCTAATTTAATAACAGTACTGTAATTTTTTATTATGTTCAAATATTCTTTGGGATTTTTGATTATCTCTTGTTTTCGTAAGTCTTTTTCAATCATTCCAAATACTCGATCTGGCGGTATAAATGAGTGTCCTACCACAGGGAACACTATTTCAACAATTTTTACGGTTTCTGGGGCATAATTTGTCAGCCACTTAGCTGCCATTGTTATCATTGACGAGTTCTTATTTTGCCCACCGCAGCCATCCGCTATTAAACGTATTGTTTTAATCCCCGTAAAATCAGTTGAGCAAAGTCGGTGAAATACAATTGAAGCTATTTCATTGGAGCCCTTTGCGAAAGTATCTTCAGTCCAGCAGTAGGCAAAGGTATTTTCCTTTGAAAGTTTGGTCTTGGAACTACCTTGGATAATAGTACAGTTATAAAGATATATCTGTCTAGAATAATAAGTTGTTTGATCGGGAAGTTTAGGCATTGGACAATTTTTTTGACAATCAAAACAAAATGAAATCATATCAACTTTTTCTTCACGAACTAAATCAAAAAATGCCTTGGCCCGCAATTTGTGAACTCTTCTTTCTGTCATAAGTCGGTTTCGTACTGATGTATCTTTCTCTACTTTTAATAACTCATCATGCTGCAAACACGTCGAGCAGACGTCTGTTCGAGGAGAGCCGAAGCCCAAGTTAAAATGCGTATTAAATATTTTTCGGAAATATGCCTTCTTCACTTGTAAATTATTATTTTGTGTTTGAGCGTTATAGCGTCTAAAAGAATAAGTAAGAACTATATGATAGTAAAATTCTTCGCTCCATCGGGTGGTGAGGCTAAGTACTTATCGGACTGTCCTCGTATATATAATATAAACGACGTGTATTTAAAATAAAGAATAATTGGTCTTTTGAAAATACAATGATTAATTAAAAAAAAAATAAACAGTTCGTCTTGTGTACTCTCTGCAGGCACTGTGTCTCGCTGCTCCTCGACTCTTGATCAAACGGCAGACGTGACTGTTTCCCCTCACAGCATACTGCGCATGTACTCTTACTGATGACTAATATGGCTGTGACTGTAATGAATAATTCTTTGATCGGTGATTGTGCACAGCTTCCCCTAAATAAATTTTCACAATGGGCAAAAAACGTGGTTACGCACATTCTTTTCGGTAGTAAAGTAATGGAAGTTCATGTAGTTGGTTGCTATATATTAATTTTTTGATTTCGGAATTGGTGAAGTTCGGGGTTAAAATGTCACACAAAAGTCGAACTATAGAAAAATTATTTTAAGTCCCAAGTTTTTTCAAAGTTCAAATTCACAAAAAAAATTATAAGTGCCAATTTAAGAGGGGGTACCAAGTGATAATGCCAAGGCAAGATTTGATTTTTACAGTAGTAGATCAAGTCTCAACGACCTGAAATAAAACACACGAATATTACATCATATTGTCGAGAAACTGTACAAGTATAAACATAAAAGGATAAATTTTTGTCGATAAAAAAAAATCTCGAAGTTGCATCCAATTTTTTACAATTTTCAATTTATTTCCAATGTTATACGCACTAGAGCGCCAAGATTTAGGATTTTAATTCAAATAAATATTACGAAGTACATTTACTATTGATTCCTTTTTAAATTCTGTATTTTAAAAGTTATTACTGTAAATTATAAATGGCGTTTATTACGTTCTTATTTCGCGTAATACGCTATGCTGTTTTGTACCAAAATGATGTTTTGCGCATGACAATCAGTCATAATCGCTCCATTGAGACGTGAAGACTGTATTTCTGTGCTCCAGGCCGAAAAAATAGTTCTTTGTATGTTTAATATATAAATTATGAATTATAAATTATTGTATGCGTATCGATAAATTATTTGGAGGTGTTAATATTATAATTGTAAGTATGGCGAACAAAAACAATGAGTTACAAGTATATTAAAGCATAAACCTTTCTTTCAAATATCGACTTTCACTCTTTATTTTTAAAGCACATAATTAACTAGCACTGCATTCCTTCAAGCAGTGACGGCAAGAGGAAGTATATGCAAAAAAAGACGATCCCGATGAATTATGAGATGAGGGAATAGAGAGTGCAACATGTTCACTAATTTGTCACTTTAGTGTGCAAATATCTAAATATAGCAACATAAACTACTTATTAATGATAGTATGTTGATTATTTCTAAGTAAATAAAGTTCAAGATATAATGTGCAATAATAATATGTCAAAATATGAAAAATGATAACATTTCAAATTCATTGTGATACAATGTCAATAGGAATTATATACTTTATTTGTGAGTAATGAATTATGTGAAAGTGTGTAAGAGAAAGAGTAGTGTGAAAGAGACTCCGCATAAATATTTTTGCTGGCTTATTTTTTGGGTTCCTTGCCCAAAAGGTAAAAGCGGGACCTATTACTAACGTTCATCTGTCCTTTGCCTGTCACCAGGCTGTATCTCTTGAACCGTGACTCTTAGAGACTTGAATTTTTTTTTGCGGTTACTCGTATAACAATAAATAAAAAACAAAATGAATATATTTTGGGGCTCCAATACAACAAACGTAATTTTTAACCGAATGAGGAGGATCTCAAGTCTTCGGAATTTTATTTTTTTAGGGTTCTATACCAAAATGATAAAAATGGAACCCTTATAGTGAGACTTTCTCCGTCCGTCCGTCCGTCTGTCACACTCGATTATTTCAGTAAGCTATCGACTTGAAATTTGGAACAGTTTTAGGTAATAGTGACCCAAAGTCATTGCAATCATAAAAATTTGAAAATAATTTTTATTTTTATTTAAAAGGGGGTTAGACCGTGCTCTTGAAATTTTAAAATAAGATAATAATATTGAGTGGGGTATCATATGCAAGGGCGTCACTTGTGTATTCTAATACCGATTTTTATTTATTTTTGTGCCCGATAGTTTTTTATTTATTATGAAAACTGACTGAATACCGCCCCCCCCCCCCTTATCTCCGAAGTTTATCGTTCAAAAAATCGAAAATAATTATCATCAATAGAAATAAACGTACATTTTACAGAAAAAATAAAATCAACTCTCTAACTTTTATACTTTTTTTGGTAATAACAATAAACCACCGAAAACAAAGTTATGTTTGTGGTTTGCCAACAAAAGTACCTACATGTAAATTATACTCGTAAATTCATGAACTAAAGTGATAATTTTAATGTTTTACTTCTTTCATAGTATGGAACCCTCAGTGCGCGAGTCCGACTCGCACTTGGCCGGTTTTTATGTATATTCATCGATTACTCGAAGACACGTGAACCGATTTGGAAAAATCCTTTTTTGTTTTATAGGTTATACTTCCCAGAAGGTCCCATGGTCATCAGGTCCTAATAATGGGACCTATAATAATGCGATCCTGAAGAAGTCGAAGGAACTCTTCAAATTTTATTACATTTCAAGCGATTTGGACATTTGTTGTTTTCCATTTAAAAAGTAGAAAATAAACTGAAAAATGTTTTCCAAAAACCGACTTCAAATGCCACTACAAAGAGTGAAACAATTTTAATGTACTCCAATTCAAAGTCAGGTGAGGTTTTGGACAATCATAGTCCTTCGTATTATACTACGCGATGTGCAATAAAACGACGATCTTATAGACAATCGTCCAATTTCGAATTGGAGTACATTAAAACACACTTTGTAGTGGCATTAAAAGTCGGTTTTTTGAAAACAATTTTTCATTTTTTATTTTATTAAAATAGATAAATAGAAATGTCATAAAGAAAAAACTCCTTACGTTTCGTTAAAAAGATCGCCCCTGGCTGTACCCAGCCAAAAATACCCATCAGACTAGCGGCATTGCTCCGCTGTATTGGGACAGGAAGGTCCCAAATTGTGGACTGAGATTGAGAATTCATTTTTATAGTAAGGAGCCCTCAGTGCTCGAGCCCGCACGTACTTGACCAATTATTTATTTATTATTTAAAAATTCATACAATCTGTTATAATTTTGAAAGTATGAAGCATTAAACAGGGTCGTCGTGTTTTTTAATTTTTTCGTTTTTCATGCAATTTTTTTTTAATTTATATTTACAAATAAATTGTCCTAACCAGTCAACTCTTTTTGTCAAAGATTTGTTGACTTCAGGTAATAATGACTGCTAATTTTCGCATGGGATAATTACTGTCGTATCATCGATGAAAAGAATAGACGGGTGTTTTATGGATGCGATACGTTTGCAAGGAGGATGTCAATATACAATTAACGTTAGACGTTAATGCCAAGAAGACCTAAAAGGCTTATCTGAGGAATACTGTAGCTGTTAGATTCATGATCGGATTCAAACATCCCAATGTTATTTTTAATTTGTTATTGTCATTTTTTAAAATACATACCAAAAAATAAAGTTTAATCGATTTTTTTATTCGCATTAAAAATGTTTGAAAAAAAAGGTATTTAAATTTTTGTATAAAATGTCAAGAATCATTTTTCCAACAACTAGATGATCTGCAATGCACCCGAATTTATCTGATTATCTTACCTATAGTGATCGCGGTTTTGTTGAGTTTTGTTGACAGTATTTGACAGTACACGACTTTTTTTTTGCTTTCCGCCACCTCTTAAGAAATGTTTCTAAACTAGGATAGTGAAGTCTCTGGTTCAGGAAAATAATAATTTACGGCGCACGCGCGGCTAGGAGGCGCGGGCGGCGACTGTCACCTCGCGCTTTTGGGGCGAAGACGCTAGCAGCGGACGCGGCCCGTGCTGCGACAATAACAATGAAATTTTTTTATTACATTTACGATATTATTCGGACAATACAAGAATAAGTGTAGTTAGGGTGAACCAAACGGCTCTGTACGCCAAATTCAAATTTTATTTGGTTTTCCGCAATAGCGCCAATAGCTAATGAGCAAAGATCGGAATACGTAGATAGTGAGTAAGGGTGAATATTTATTTGCTAGGCGGATAAAATTTATGCATGTAGAATAGAAAATGTTCGTTTAACTGCTATAAAAGTATTGTAGGATTTAAATTCGTAATTGTTATTTATGCCTATAATATTAGAAATCATTAAGTTACAAATTTATTAATTGGTATATCCATTATATTATCCATATTATGATATCATATGAAATTGCAGTCTATTCCGATCTTAGCTAATGAGACAGAATAGTCATCTCATTTAAAATAGCAACTTCATCGTCACGTAATATTTATATTGAAGATTTGGCAAAATAGTCGTCGATTAGTGGACTGAATTTCACAAGTGAACACATTTAAACAGAATAAGTATTTTTTTCCGATGTGGGACTGTCAACAAAAAATTTGCTTTCTGACTCCATTGCTGTACCAAAATCGGATTTGTGTCAGTGTTTTTGAGCCAATCGTCCCTAAATTTGCACTTACGAGAGCATCAATGTAATAATAATCAAATTTTTCGCTTATGCCATTATTGATACTATTCCTTTACCTTGTATTGTTTTTATTTCTCTGTACTCGAGCCGTATCCTTTTCTCTAATCGATGGAAGTAAAGCCAATCTAGACTTTACGGAATCTGGCCCTTGACGTGCTCCTATTCGTAAAAAATTTTATGGGCACTGTTCCACGGGTTTTATTACTAAAAATCGTTTTTATTACTAACAAAGTGAGACAATGTTCTCTTGTTTCATACGTATAATAATAGAGAGTGGTGCCGTAATATCAGTGCCAACAAATAGTGTTGTCGCATATTTAAAAGATCACTGCGCACATTACATAGTTTTTCTGTTGGATATCTGTACGGTTTGCTGAATATTGTTTTAAGCAGAGTCCTGTGCGCACGCTCTAGTGGCAACATGAAGGATTTACCAGCACCACCCCATGCACAGATTCAGTAGGTCATAATAGGAAGACATAAAGATTTATAAACCATCATTGTGGTTTCAGCTGGGGCAACATCTCTGAGGTTTCTGAATAACGGAATGAGCTTTTTAATTTTACTGGTGGTATTCCTGGTGTGGATTGACCAGTTGAGGTGTTCATCCAGAGTAACGCCCAGATATTTTATAGATTTTTCTTTTGATAGTATGCTACAGTTACACCCCAGTTGACTACCACCCCGATTACATGGAAAAGTATGAATAGGAATACTGAAACTCCTGTCAGGTTCTGTTCTACGGGAGACACTGAAACACACGTATTTCGTCTTGGTCGTGTTGACAGTTAGTAGATTGTCCTCCAACCAAGAGGTTATTTGACTGAGTCCTTTTTCAGCTGACGCTTTTACTTCTTCCCAGCTAGAGCCTTCAAATAAAACTACAGTGTCGTCCGCAAAGCAGAAAACACGACCAGATTGGGGTGATATTCCCACAAAGAGGGTTCATATACGTTAGGAAAATCACCTACTTTCACACACTGCTGCCTACCACTAAGGTAGCTCTTAAACCAATCCAGGGTAATACCTCTTACACCAAAGCTAGAGAGTCTGCCAAGTATAATCGGAATGGAGACAGTATCAAAGGCTTTTTGCAGGTCCATAAATATACCAAGACATTTTTTGCCACTATCAAGACAGCTGGTAATATGGTTAGTCACTTCAAGGACCGCATCCAAGGTAGATTTATTAGCCCTAAAGCCGAATTGGTTTGGAGCAAGCATTATAGCCCAAGAAAATTAAGAAAATCAGAGGAAATAATTCGTGTAGTTTTGTAAATTGGTACAGTTATACCTTGCGGTATCCAGATGGACATACTAAAAGTCCTCAAGGGTGGGGGGTGTGCTGAGGGTGTAGGGGGGGTTGAAGGTACCTTTTTTCAGATTTTTGCTCATATCTCGAATATCTGAACGAATAGCGTTATGATTACTTCTGATAAAAGTTTCAACATAAAATTGTCTACAAATTTGGTCATATTTATTTTTGCTTTACAATCAATACTTTAGGAGCTACAGGGTGTGTAAGTTTTAACAGAGAGATAAAAAATAGACAATTTAAGAAAACGGCGTCGTTTGTTCCCCATTGCTCATCATTAGTTACATTTTTAGTTTACAATAAGCAAGCTTAGTAATCTGCCAACCCAACATAATAAAAAACCCCATGTCGATCTATTGATCATTCTAAAAATCTAAACAAAAAAAGGCGATCATGTAAACAAGGGCCGAGCGTACTACCTATATATACCCCCTACTAAAGGGTCAGCAAAATATCACGCATTACGAGTATTCCATCAAGTACAAGAGTGGCTGGGTAACAAAATGCCTCCTGAAATGTGGGATTGGAAGCGAGCAGCTGATGGTACCCTCGTACCAATCACTACTACTGATCCTTCAGCTCCTGATGCTGTGCTGAGTTCAATTTTTTGTCGCTGCAAAAGTAGTTGTACTGGAAAATGCGGATGTCGAAAAGCCGGTATTTCATGCAGTTTAGTATGCTTCGGCTGCTTGGGCTCATGTACAAACGGTGTACCGGGAGATTTCATAGATGGAGATGACGAAAATGACAATGTAGAAGACGATGATTAACATAATAAAGACAAACTGATTTGCTTTTTCTATTTTTAAATAAAATCGTAAATCCTACTTTGTTTTTAGTTTTTAAATCGTCTATATTTAATCTCCTTGTTAACTTAAACACCCTGTAGCTCCTAAAGTATTGGCCGTAGAGTAAAAATAAATATGACTAAATTTGTAGAAAATTTTATGTTAAAACTTTTGCCAGAAATAATCATAACGCTATTCGTTCAGATCTGAAAAAATCTGAAAATAGGTACCTTTAACCCCCTACTTTTGCAGCGACAAAAAATTGAACTCAGCACAGCATCAGGAGCTGGAGGATCAGTAGTAGTGATTGGTGCGAGGGTACCATCAGCTGCTCGCTTCCAACCCCACATTTCAGGAGGCATTTTGTTACCCAGCCACTATACTCGTAATGCGTGATATTTTGCTGACCCTTTAGTAGGGGGTATATATAGGTAGTACGCTCGGCCCTTGTTTACATGATCGCCTTTTTTTGTCTAGATTTTTAGAATGATCAATAGATCGACATGGGGTTTTTTATTATATTGGGTTGGCAGATGACTAAGCTTGCTTATTGTAAACTAAAAATGTAATTAATGATGAGCAATGGGGAACAAACGACGCCGTTTTCTTAAATTGTCTATTTTTTATCTCTCTGTTAAAACTTACACACCCTGTAGCTCCTAAAGTATTGATCGTAAAGCAAAAATAAATATGACCAAATTTGTAGACAATTTTATGTTAAAACTTTTATCAGAAGTAAGTAATCATAACGCTATTCGTTCAGATATTCGAGATATGAGCAAAAATCTGAAAAAAGGTACCTTCAACCCCCCCCCCCTACACCCTCAGCCCACCCCCCACCCTTGAGGACTTTAAGTATGTCCATCTGGATACCGCAAGGTATAACTGTACCAATTTACAAAACTACACGAATTATTTCCCCTGATCGCCCATATTCGGCTTAATTTGATCGTACTATTAGAGATCTCTCAAGGTACACTATGTAACACAAGAGCGTGACCGGCATAATTAACAAAAAAAAAAAAGAAGTACTAAGGAGCAAAATAGTAAAACACATAGTTCACCATATATACTTAGATGCTTTAATATCAATCAGTAAGGCGTCCAGTCTCCTCCGTTATCCATAATAGCCTGGCATCTTCGAGGCATACTTTCGACTAACTTTTCAGCGTAGTCACGGGATAGTGACCTCCATATGGCCTTTAAATTTTGAGTGAGCTCGGCGGCAGTCTGCAGTTTTTTTCCTCGAAGCTTAAGCTTCATCAACGCCCAAACGTTTTCAATCGGGTTTGCGTCAGGAGATTGTGAGGGCCAGTCTAATACCTCAATGCCGTTTTCGTGTTTCCATGCGGTGCATAGACGACTTCGGTGTTTGGGGTCATTATCCTCTTGTAATATCCATGATTCATTTGGTCTTGGGAATAGCTTTCGTACAGATGGTAATAATGCTTTCTGATATAAAATTTGGTTCATCTTTATAGCATTAAGAGCCGCTGTAAATAAGTAGAAATTTCCAAAACCCCTTTTTGAGAAGCATCCCCAAACATGCACCTTTACCGGGTGTTTGACCGTTCTTTCGACAAGCCTGTTATCGGCAGTTGACCAAGCACGACGTGAACCACTAGTTGCCCAAAACGACGCTTCGTCAGAAAAGATTACCTTGTCCCAGTCACGGTCTTTGTTTGCACGGGCCCAGGCTATTCTTCTTCTAATGTGCTTATCTGAGAGTAGCGGTTTCTTTAAAGTGCTTCTTAAATTTTAGCTTTATCTCCAATAAACGTCGTCTAATTGTAGCTATGGATATATTTAGGCCTGTTTTAGTTAGTTGTTCTTGTGCGGATCGCAAAGATATGCGCGGATTTTTTTAAAAAAAGATTAGTTATCCGCTTATCCACCGTGGACGACGTCTTCCTCGTTTTACCGCGTTCTGGTAGGTTATCGACGTGTTTTGTTTCCAAATATCGGTTCACCCACTTGTTTACAAATGTCTTCGACTTTTTCATGTACTTTGCAGCCTGAGCGCGCGACATTTTTGGTCCCTTGGGATGCGAACATAGAAATACGGCCTCATAGCGGGACGCATACGCAGCACTCATCTCGAAAAGCGTGCGCTCTGTGCGAAGTGAACGCGAGAACTGATTTTGTTTTATAAAGCATCGTATACAAAATGTTGGGCTATCTGCTCATATTATTTGTTTTGACAAAAAACCTCGAACACATTATTTTATCCTGTTCACGTTCTAGTGAAACACACTGTATTTTATCAACCTTGAGTTTACTACCTTTTCTAATATCTTGCTTAGTACACTAATGGCGGTTTCCAATATTTGATCTATCCGTGGTTCGCCTTACTAGAGATAGAAATTTGACATAAGGTCCATAAAAGTTACGTCAAATTTCTATCTCTAGTAAGGCAAACCGAATATTGGGAACCGCTATAAGCAGCGAAATGGGTCTGTAGTTCGAAGCTACTCTTTTATCCCCAACTAGCAGTGCCCGCGGACTCCGTTCCGCATTAGAAATATTTTTGTCCAGGCCCGTTTGTCCCGCGTAATACCCGTGTGGGTATTATCCACTTATACTTACTCGTAGGTACTTAGGTACGTATCGCCACGCAACGGGCGGCGCGCAACCCTTTTGTTTTGCTAATATCTTTGAAGAGGGCACAAATATTCTACATTAAATTTCCGTTCTAAAAAACGTATTTACAAAGATATAAATTTATGGGCTAAATAAGCTTCACAAAAATTATTTATTTATATTTTAACCACAATTTTAACACTAAAAGCAGTTATTGTGAGTTACCCGTAGGAGATAGATATATGCTATCGCGGACTTTTTTACAGATTTTGATACGTTCTTTAATATTGTAGAACATTGTTTTGTTCTATCCTCAACAGTTTCCGCAGCGTACACGATGAAAGCAATTTTTTTTACGACTTGGATTACATTATTCAAGTTTTAAGTAAAGATGCGTAATTTATTTTGGAAATTTTCATAGCCTATGACACTCCACAATAACGTAGCTTCCTATTGGTGAAAGAATTTTGAAAATAGGTTCAGTAGATCCAGAGATTACCCCTTACAACGTCACAAACTCACAAACTCACAAACATCGTTACGCTCTTTATAATATTAGTATAGAAGTATAGATTTTATGAACAGGGGTAACGACTGCTAGTTTGAAGGCGTCAGGGAAAACTCCATTGGATAAACTCAGGTTAATTAAATGTACAAGGGGCTCCACGAGAAAGTTTTTAAATCTTTTAACAAAATTCGAGTTTATTTTGTCATATCCTGCTGCACTACGAGTTTTTAATTTTAAGATAATAGGTACTATGGACTTCAACAGGGTCAGTCGGATAGAACATAAGGGAGTTAAGAGGTGCATTGGGCGCTGTTTTAGATGGAATGGTTGGGTGTCCTCCTAGCTTATTAATGATAGAGGTTGCAAGATTGTGACCTATGTCCGTAAAATACCTATTCACATACGATAAAGATTCTGCAGGGGTATTATTTATAGTTAGTAAGTCAGTAGGGGGTTTATTGATGGTAGGCAGGTTATATATCTCTTTAACGGTATCCCAGGTACCTTTGGAATTACCGCAGTTTGCCTTAAGTTTTCCTCGTAAGTATTCACTCTTGAGGGACTTAAGTAGTGAGTTACAAGTATTTCTATATCTCGTGTATGTTGTTTTGTTAAGTTCTGATGGCGACTTTCTAAAAACTTTATATAAATGATCTCTCTTTCTCATACACTTTAAAATGGACTGATTAATCCAAGGCTTAATAGGTCTTAGTTTGTTGGGGATTGTTTTCGCAACCGTATTGCTCGCAATTATTTCAGTAATGCTATTAATTAGATAGTTAGCCGGGTGACTCGGGTTAGACGGGTGGCTCGTTTATTTACTAGGCCATCGCGGCCAACTAACAGCAAAGATTAACGACTAATTAGAAAGTCAAAAACTTAGTTTAGAAGCTTTTGAACAAAAGGAAAAGCTTTTGAACAAAGGGTCCGCGTGGACGACCAGACGGGATTCGGCACTTCTACGCAATCACGCACGGGCCGCTGCGTCCGCTGCGGCGCCTGCGCCCCAGCTGCGCGAGGTGACAGTCGCCGTCCGAGCCGCGCGCGCTCCGCGCCTGGCGGTGACCCAAGCCCCCCACGTGGAGCACCACTTACAGCGCAGCGACAGCGCGTGACTGACCAGTGACGATGTACAACTCTGTCGCAGCACGGGCCGCGTCCGCTGCTAGTGTCTTTGCCCCACTAGAGAGAGGTGACAGTCGCCGTCCGCGCCGCCCTGGCTGTGACCCAAGCCCGGGGACGTGGAGCACCACTTACAGCGCAGCGACAGCGCGTGACTGACCAGTGACGACGTACAACTCTGTCGCAACACGTGTCGCTTCCGCTGCTAGCGCCTTCGCCCCACCAGCGATCGCCCCACTAGAGAGAGGTGACAGTCGCCGTCCGCGCCGCCCTGGCGGTGACCCAAGCCCCCCACGTGGAGCACCACTTACAGCGCAGCGACAGCGCGTGACTGACCAGTGACGACGTACAACTTTGTCGCAGCACGGTCCGTCCGCTGCTAGAGTCTTCGCCCCACCATCGATCGCTCCACTAGAGAGAGGTGACATTCGCCATCCACGCCGCCCTGGCGGTGACCCAAGCCCTCCCACGTGGAGCACCACTTACAGCGCGTGACGACGACGTACAACTCTGTCGCAGCACGGGCCGTCCGCTGCTAGCGTCTTCGCCTCACCAGCGATCGCCCCACTAGAGAGAGGTGACATCCGCCATGCGCGCCGCCCTGGCGGTGACCCAAGCCCCCCCACGTGGAGCACCACTTACAGCGCGTGACTACGACGTACAACTCTGTCGCAGCACGGGCCGCGTACGCTGCTAGCGTCTTCGCTCTACCAGCGAGAGGTGACAGTCGCCGTCCGCGCCGCCCTGGCGGTGACCCCCCCCCACGTGGAGCACCACTTGTAGCGCAGCGACAGTGTGTGACTGACCAGTGACGACGAATATTCGTTTGTGGGTTTCTGAGCCATAGGTTGAAGCGATAGTCTTGGCTCTCTCTTCACATGTCGCTGATCCTAAGCGCTTTTTTTAGTCTTACGAATATTTGTTTGGAATAGGTGTTACAGACTCCGGTCTGTCTGTTGAACCATCTGTGGTTGATATCGATAATAATTCGAAGTTCTTTGGTTGAAGCAACCATGGCCATCAGTCTTCAATTTGTCATCTTATTTGACTGATGATTTGTTTCTATGCCCAGAAATAAAACAAATCGTAGAAAACGCCAATAATAGGGTACGTACAACATTTGCTAGACGCCAATATTCAGCGCAATCTACCTTATTATATAACACTATAAATAAAAAAAGTAGAAATACATCAGAAAACCTATTATGAATGTAAAAAGACTATGACAGCTTGGCTAAAAACACTGAATTATGATGAAACAGAGGCACTTTTAAACCTAGCCTAAGTATAGTATTGTTGTTAGTAATAATTTCTACCAAGATTGTTATGGGATTGCGAGGTCTTCTGACACAGGCACTTGAAAGCTTAAAAGAAGACCTCAACAACTGAGATATTATTACGTAACCTGATATTGTTACTGACAATAAACAAATTTATTTATTATATTATTATTTGTCATCTTTGCTTCTTTAATTATTGTACGACTTAGTAAGTAGTCGTCTATACAAAAAAGATTGTTGATAATGTTAGAGGCTTCCAAGTACTCTTTTTAGAAGTTCTGAGCATGGTGCTCCTTTACGAAGTTAGCAGTGTTTAAGACGCTTCATTCTATATTCTTTTGGATCTTGATTTCGTCTCGTCTTCTCGCCATACAAATCGTAGGCTTTCTCTGTTTTCTTCTCGGATGAGAATTTTAGGAACACTTCTTGTATATCGGCCGCAACGGCTACAGGTCCTTGACGAAGTCTGACGAGGACACCGAACAGTAATTGTATAAGATCGGGTCTTGATAAAACGGCATCGATCAGACGTTGGTCTTAGGTTTATTCTGCGACCTCGAAAATGATTCTTAGCTCTCCTTTCTGTAGATGGACTATGGCCATACAAGTCTTCCTCTTCATTAAATGTGACGGTTAACATATTAACTGAGTCTTTACTCCGCCATCTTAATTTGTTAGCTGCATTTTATATCCCTCACTTTGAAGGAATTGTATAATTCTCTTGGGATAGAATGACGCTGGCAGTTTTTTTGCCATGACTCGTACGGGTCTTTCATGCTTTGTAGGCATCTTTTGTTAAAGCATTAATTTTGACGTCATTTGAATTCATCATTTTTGCTAGGCAAGAAGGCATCGGGCACACTACTTGACACTAATTCAAAGAATGTCTAATAGTTATCCACGCCTGAAACTATAATGGGTGGAGGCAATGCTATTTTTTGTGTTCTTTAGTAACCTCTGAACGATGGTATTAAGGAGGTGAAACGCTCATTTTCCTTTTTTTCTACTTGTGACCCTACCCCGTATCCTGGGCCAGATCATCTTCATACGTCTGGTATAGATATGTGTCGATCGTTCAATTTTTGAGATCCAGATCAATACTGACCTGTTGACAAAATGACCCGGTTCGCGCGACCCGTTCAATTGATTGACAGCGCGATTGACGCCCCGAAGGTAGGTAGGTCCCAACCTAATTGGCTCACTCACGAATCACGATCCAAGCAAGCACAACTTCAGTAGCTAAATCAATCAGTAGGTCGCGCTATTTTAAGTTCGATATTGGTGTCGATTCTGTTGTACAAAATCTCTAAACTAAACTAATTTAAAATATTGCTATCCTTTTCAAAATATCCCCGTGGAAAAGGATAACAATATTTTAAATTAGTTTAGTTTAGACATTTTGTACGACAGAATAAGCACCATTATACTTTAAAAATAAAACTAAAATGCGTATTTATAAAAATAGGAATTTATTTAGTTTTCAAATTGTGGTTTAAGAATATTAATTGTGCAGCCTTTTCGGGTTTAAGTCTACTAAGATGTTCATTTATAGTATTACCAGCCTTCGAAAAGTCTCGTTCACATGGAACAGACGTTGCCATGTTACAAAGCCTCCTTTCCATCAAGGTAAAAAGGCGAGGGTATATATTTTTTCGATCATTTCACCATTTTAATGGGTTTTCGGTGCGTCTCAATAATGGTTCGTTAAGATATTTGTCAGTTCCTATTATAGCAACCGCTGTAGAACTCCGGACTTCCAAGTGCTGCCTAACCTTTGTATCAAAATTACCCTATATAATTGAGCTACTACAGGGTTCATTATCTGGTTGAGATGGAGTGGGAGCTTCGAATCCTGAAACTGGATAAGTTGCTATCTTTTGTCTGATACTTTTGAGTGTAGACTAAAATCTGTCATCACTTGTAAATCCATACTTTTTGAATCGGGGATCTTAAAATGTAGCCTGAGTTGTTAACTCCATATAATTGACATCTTTCAATCGTTCCTTTAAGCCATTTTTCAAAGTTGTTAGTAACTCAAGGATATCAGGTATAGCATCTGCTTCAGTAGTGGAGTTACAAACATGGTCAGTCATAGCCTTTACGAAAAGAATTATCTTTGAAAATGTTACATGCTTCTCAGCGCTTATTTCATTAGTGGATTTCATAAAAGATTCGTAAAATATGAATGGCATGTTGAATTATTATCCAGTCTTCGGCATTGATTACATTTATTGCAGGATTTACTATAGCAAGTGTACTCACAACAGCGTCTTTTATTTCGTATATCCTTCGAAGCATGTCGTATACCGAGTTCCACCTCGTAGGACAATCTTGTTTTAACTTTATTTGTGGAATATTTAGCTGGTTCTGCATCTCACGAAGCCGTGCTAAAGCCGAGCTACTTCGTTTAAAATATTCAACAATTGCCTTTACTTTTTTTAACTGCTCGGTTAAGCAGTTAAGACTGTCCTGCACAACAAGATTCAAAGTATGGGCAAAACATGGGAAGTGTCTCCAATTAGTTAACCTAACTGCAGCTACAATATTAAGCGCATTATCTGTTACAATAGCCGATACTTTATGCACTAAATCCCATTTGCCAACTTCTTCAATCATGAAAGTTGCAAGATTTTGAGCTGTATGTCGCTCATTGATTGGAAAACAACTGAGTAAATATGACTCCATTTCAGCATCTTTATTAATAAAATGCGCTGTTATAGCCGAGGTCCATCCGTCGGTCGTCAAACAGACCGCCGCTGCATCGAGTAATCTGTTTTGTACGTGTTCTTTAACGTGACTGTATAACTGTGGAATATAATTTGCTGATATAGTTTTTCTACATGGAGGATCATAATTTGCATTTAACAAATGCACAAATTTCTTGAACTCGGGATTTTCAACAATATTAAATGGTAATTACGCTTTTACAAGTAAAGCCAATAACTGTTCATTAATTGCTTTAGCTTTGTTAACTGATATCGGTTTTTTCACAGTAATAAAATTACCAATATGGATTTGTTTAGGATTAGGATGGATGACACTATTTAGGACGGTTGAAGTGCTTGGGGTTGGAGTTATCGAAGCAGTGAATTCTGTTTCAGTACTTTGTGTCACAATCTGAGATGACGTCGGTAGTTGTGATTGTATTTGCTGTTCACCCGGATGAGTGTCTTGGCCTTTTCTGTTAGGACGGTAGGTAGGGTGTTTTGTATTCAAATGGCGCAATAAATTACCAGTAGCACCACCAGTAAAACTGATAATGTTCAAACAATAACTACATTTTGCTTTGTTAGGAACCACCACCGAAAAATGCAACCACACTGCACTTCGTTTTTTAGTCATATTATTTGACATATTAATTAATTATTAGTTAAGCGTCATGCAATAAATAAACCGTTTCAAACTGAGTCCTCCAACACCTTTAGTTTTGTAATCAGAGCTGTTTATTTATTCTATAAGATACTTTAACAATTTCGGAATGATCTTGATTAAGGAAAAAATATATTGTTAAAATGTACATAATCTAATCTTATGTGGACCAAGATTTACCAGAACTATTTTCTATACTTACATACATTTATTTGTAACAATATCAAATAAATCAATTCAATATTTATAAATATTAAATTATTAAAATAACTTACTTAATAAATCAACAGCTCTAAACTTTATTATTATTCTAAGCTTACACAAAAAAAAACTTTCGTAATTCACTCTCACGCACGGGCCACTTACAACCAACTCCTGTCATAGGTCACCGGGTCACTAAAATAAAAAAGGACACCTATTTCTATAAAAATTAAATATTATACTTATAACGTAAACATTCAAATTTCAAATCATACCTGGGGGCCTACCAACGTGACCTAAAGTAATATTATTGTAATATTGTTTTGACATTTTCATACAATGTCAGTATGGGAATTTTAAAACAATATTACAATAATATTACTTTAAGTCACGGTGGTAGGCCCCCTGCTCAGCAACAATAAAACCGGAACAATAATGAACCTTATTCTCGTAAATATAAGCAAACTAAACGAGTAAAATAGATTCTAGCTCTCTATATTTAATAGGTACGCATATTTCATTGTTAGATCGGTTGTGACTCGTGAGTCGTGGGTCTCCGTCATACATTCGAAAATGTCACCGCATCATCGGCTCGCACTCGGATACGCTTCGTTCGCTCGTTCGATTCTCTGTCTCTCACTCAATAGAGTGAACGAATCATTTTTATCGTAGTGATCCGTTCGCTCGAGCCGTTCTTGCGACCCGGGTCGTTTGATTCATATCTATTTATTTTTTATTTTATTTATTTATTTTCCAATACATTTGGGGAAATTGTAACATGTTTTTAATAAACTACCTCCACTGAAACCCTATTAGGTTTTTCTGTGGAGGTGTTAATATGATATAAATAGTTTACATTACATTACATTTATTTCATGAATTAACCATAAAGTTATTTGTAGTTCTCTTTACATATTCCTTGCTGCTACTGTTCTGTATCTTATTATATTAGCAGGCAGCTCACCGAGCAGCAGAGGGAGCATGTATTCCCAAGTCCTTTTTCCATAGGTATTATTATAATAAGGTAATTTAAATCTTGGTTGGGTTTTAAGTTGTCTTAAATTATCTGATCTATTATATTTTTTGAGTGAGGTCACATGCTCCCACTCCTCGTATATGAATTTTATTGTGTACACTTAATACTTTACAATACTTAAATAATCCTTCCTCATCATCTTTATATAGTACTTTAACTTTAATGTGGATGAGAACGATGGTCTTTAAGAGCAGCCTACCCGGTAGATTCTCCATACAAACGCTCGTACGCGATTATGACGGTGTAACAAAATTTTCTTGAAATATTTTTAACTAGTAGGTACCTTGCACACTATATCTAGGTTTGTATCGAATTAAAAATTAAAATTTATTAGCAACAAATTCAGTACCAGTCTCCAAAAATCTGCATTTTTGAAGAAATTTTACATAAACGTAGGTCGTTTCGCTCAGCTTATATATATTGTAAAAGAAAAAAAAGAACACGATAGAAACCTCATACAACTAATGGAGATTCGGAATAACAAATATTATTCACACATACTTCTAAGGGTTTTTCAAAAAAACGTATTTCCTGGAACAAGTTTCATGAAATTGCCGCGCGCTATTTTTCGCTTGAAATTATCGCGCTCTCAGTCGACGGATGGTCGTGCAGGGGTAGGAGCGGGGTGAAGACGGACGGTCGTGTGGTGTTCCTGGTTCGGAGCGGGGTGGGACGGGCGGTGTAGTTGACTGTTTGAATCTTGAATGAAGCTCACCGCCTGCGCCTCTCGGTCCAGTGTTCCCACTTTATGGTATTTTCCTCCAAATATAAACATTTTTTTATGGATCTAGGTGACACAAAATTATTTAGGGTTAAATATTGTTAGGGGTGCGATTTTGTGAAAATATGGATAGGTACCAAAAACGTGTAATTTTATTGAAAGATGAACAAGGCGGATTCGTAAATTTGGAATCCTAACCGATAAATTATCTCCATATTTGGAAAGAATAAAAAAAAAATAGTTTAATTTATTTATTATTATTATTATCATGATACATTTAGTTAGTCATTTATTTTGCATATAAGTTCATCCTAAAATAATATTGGATCTTTATCCGTAACTATGGTAAAATAAAAACTAGTAGGTGGCAACACTGTCTCGGACGAAAGTGATGGTGTACTCTGTGGAGGAGAATTTGAAGTTGACGTTACACGTTGTGGTAGAGTGAGTTTGTAAGTGGTGCGTCGACTTTGTTTATATTTTATTCGTTTTTTCCTATGACAATCTTGCTTTACTATACCGGACATTGATTAGTTGAGTGATTTTCGTTGTTTTATAAAACTAATTTGGCTATTTGAATACGGACTCGGACTTTGCTTTCGAAAGGGCTAGTGATTTTTGATGTGCTAAATAAAACGAACTTGGCTTGAACACGGACACCGATTTGGTTTCAAATTGATACATAGTGAAGAATGGGTAAGTTGAGTTTGCATTTTATACATAATTACCTAATAGTTTTTACGTATAGCTTCGTTACAGCAACATGTTATCTCGAAATTTAGGTACCTACATACTAGTTAGTGGTCTTATAAATGATAAAATAATAAACAATATAATCTCGTAAGAGAATCCGTACGGCTCTTTGTCGCTTCATTTTTTTTTGTTTGTCGTTTGACGCTAGGTTTCATCTCGCTCTCCGCTGCTATTTTTCTGAAACCTAAAACCTTCTGCTGCTACATACTCACCTTGTTATTGTAGCAGAGCTGTAGCCTGTAGCCATAAATGTGTTAGTGCTATATTTTTACCTGCCATCAATGGGAAACTATGTAATTGAATTTATTGCTATTATATCGAAGTAAAATCTAACTGTAACCATTATATCATGGTAAATGTATTGCTAACAAGTAACAGTAACAAGTCTCTGAAGATAAGCTTTAGAAAAAATTGAACAATGTGTGTGCATTCAGTGAATGCGTTGAATGCTAACAAGTGACAAAAATTGCAAAATATTAGAGGGCCTATAGCTGTAAGAACACTTGTACCTAACTTCTGGAATTACTTTGCTTTTCAATTACTTACTTGTACAATAGTGCTAATTCTCTTGTACAAAATCTCTAATCTAAACGAATATAAAATAGTGCTATCCTTTTCCATACGGATTAAATTGGTTTAGATTAGAGATTTTGTACAAGAGAATTAGCACTATTGTACCTATCCCATAAAACTCATTATTGCTGTATTTACAGATAACACCAAACTTGATCACCGAAGTGGTAACAAAAGACGTTTACGTCTTTCAGCTCGAAAAAAAAAAGGAAATTCACACAAAGAACACAACCGTAAGTACACACCTATGTACAACGTAATTGCTTTCCTTTTTAGGAGCAGAATGATTACCCACTGGGCTATCATTGAATTTATTAGTGAAGCAATGATATTATTTATGTATTTTCATTCTGATTATTTTTCAGGCTTATGGAGGAAAACAAAGAAAACATTGAAAATAATGCCCAGGCAATGTCTAGGTAAGGCAAGACACTAACTGGATATTTATTACCTTACTTACCTTGTACAGGACGCGGTAGCCGTGGGAAAATGATAAGCATTAAACCCGAGCGTATGGGCACTTGTTTTCCATTAATGATACGTGTTTTGATCCTTTTTCCTTTGAGCTTGCCTCAGTTCCTCACATTTTTGCTCATACATTTGCTTCTGGATTTCCAACGCCCTTCTCACTTCTCGTTCAACCCTGGCATCATTGTCCTCCCTTGTCGTTTGTGCATTAGGTTTAGAGTTTTCAGCACCCATGGCAATTTAGATAAAAAGGTTTTCCAACCAATCTAATATGGAAGCAAGCAAAAAAGTATCCACATTTAACAAGATAAAAGCTTAGCTTTTCAAAATGGACCGCTAAACACTTCTGATTTCTCAGGATTTTATTATTAAACTAAAGTTCTAAACTAAATAAAACCAACGTTTTCATTTTTTGATTTTTCAAACAACTAGTACTTATCATACCCAAAGAGTATGATAAGTACTAGTTTTAGTACCTTGGGGTGTAGGGGGGTGTTTGCGTCTACTTCTGTCAGTCGACCTTTGGTGACGGATATCAGCAATTAACAGCGCCGGCACTCCGTAACTCCCACCAGTGGCTCCAAGTAGCTGTACTTGCACGCGGCGGCCACACCCTGGAAATCACGTCGGCTCGTGAGCAAAACCTGGTTGGGGGGGGGGACTAGTACGTCTTGCGTATGAGTCTTTGCGCAGTTACTTCCTGCGTAGTGCAAGAAGTTTACCCCGGCATTGAAGGCAACTCATCGCTGATAAGCACCGGAGCTTGGCAGATTTGGCGGGGTAGCAAGGCATTGTTGAAGGCCTAAGGCGGTGATAGAAGTCAAGGTTATCATCGGCTAGAGACTGCACCTAAGGTCCCTCCGGTTGTAGTGGTCTCCATTCCACCGGATACAGGGGCATTGGGCGAGAGGGTGCACTTGTGTTTGGCGCGTACACATGTGCACTAAAATATATCCTGCGTACTTGACTGTCCTGTGGCTTTCTTACCGGATTCCGAGAGTAAAAGTCCTGCGGCGATGGGTTGAAGTAGAGAGGTCCGGCGGTGATGTTACCGGGCTTTGTCTGATGCCTGCACGGAGGCGGCTGTGGGAGAGTGGTCGCTCCAGTACTGCATTGGAGTGACAGTACGGTTCGGCAGCACCCTCAGCGACAAAGCAGCTCTATTTAGAGAGGCGCTGCTTTCCTCGCTCAGCCGAGGAGGGGGCTAGAAAAGGTGCCCCAAAAAAATGCTCGCTCCACCAAACGTGACTGAGGCAGTTATCGCGGCTGCCTGTGCATCCTATTTTTTACGCGGTCGATGCAGCAAAGATGGAAGATGGTAAAAAGAAATCTTCCATGACATTTGGCGCGTGGAATGTGCGCACCCTACTGGATAGGCCGAACAATATGTGTCCCGAGCGTAAAACTGCCATTGTCGCTCGTGAGTTGAGACGCTATAATATCGACATAGCGGCACTCAGTGAAACGCACTTACCTGGTGAAGGCCAGCTACACGAGCGCGGTGGTGGTAACGTATTCTATTGGAAAGGGGCACAGGCGACTGAGCGACGGCGGTCAGGAGTAGGTTTTGCTATTAAAGCGGAGTTAGCGGCGAGACTTAAGGAGCTGCCTAGTTATAGATCTGACAGAATTGCCACGCTGCGGCTTCAGCTTTGTGGAAACAATTTTCTGAATATTATCAGTGTGTATGCGCCTACTCTTGATAAGCCGGATGATGAGAAAGAGATATTTTAGGGAAAAAATTCTATTGCTTGGAGATTTTAATGCCAGGGTTGGTCGGGATCATGAAGCTTGGCCGAGGGTACTTGGCAGACATGGGATAGGTAATATGAACAGCAGCGGCCTGCTGTTGCTAAATTTATGTGCCCAGCATAATCTGTCTGTTACAAACACCTTTTTCAGGCTACCAGCTAAATATAAGGCCACGTGGATGCACCCTAGGTCGAAACACTGGCATCTCATTGTTACGCGATAGTTCGCTACAATGATATTTCAGAGGTTAAGGTCACACGTGTAATGCGTGGGGCTAACTGCTGGTCTGATCATAGGCTTGTCATCACCAGACTAGACCTATCTTTTTGTCCGCGGCGGAGGGCAGTTAGGTATAAGCGTTCGCGTGTTGACTTAGACAGACTACAGAATTTGGAAATACGAGAGAAATACCAGCAAGCTGTTTGTAATTTTTCTTCAAAATTAGAACTTCAAGAGGGAGACTTATTGTCTACCTGGGATAGTTTTTGTGCGGAAGTAACTAATGCAGGGAGGGACATAGTGGGGTTACGAGAAGGAAAGCATAGGGACTGGTTTGACGAGAATGATGAGACAATATCTAAGGCCCTTGCGAAACATCGAGATCTCTTGAGGAAGAACAATGCAATGGCTGATCGTACCTTCCAAGAAAAAGATAAAAAGAGCTCATCTGAGATTAGACATTTGACTCGTGACTTGCAAGATAAGTGGTGGCAGGAAAAGGCAGATTATATCCAATGGCTGGCTGATACCAATCAACTCGGAGCCTTTTTCGGAGAGGTTCGAGCTTTGCTTGGCTCACCGTATCAGTCGAGTGTCCCACTGAAATCTTTGGATGGTACGCTACTCTCTAATAGAGATGAGGTGCTTAAACGGTGGGCTGATCACTTCAATACGTTACTAAATGTAGATCGGGCAGCATATCTAATTTACATACTGTCTTTGCAAGAATTTCCTCGGGAAGTGTCGCTTGATGCTCCGCTAACACTTCGGGAGGTAGCTACTGCCATTAGGCAGCAGAAAAATAAGAAGGCGCTTGGTTTAGACCAGATGCCTGGAGAACTATTAAAGTACGGAGGAGAACGGATGCATGAAATTGTATGGAGAATGTTCTCCAGAATGTGAGAGGAAGAAAGAGTTCCAGATTGTTTTGCGGTGTCTAACATCCGAGCACTGTATAAAAATAAGGGTGATAGGGCGGAGTGCAACTCGTACAGGGGTATTTCTCTTCTCTCAACCCCAGGTAAAATATTTGCGCGCGTTCTTCTCAATCGCCTTAGTTCACTTTCTGAGAACATGCTCCCCGAGTCTCAGTTTGGATTTAGGCCTAACAGGGGCACCTGTGAAGCGATTTTCTCCATTCGGCAGCTGCAAGAGAAGAGTAGAGAGCAGTCGAGACCGCTGTTTATGTGTTTTGTTGACCTGGAGAAGGCTTTCGACAGTGTGCCTCGGGAGGCATTATGGATTGTGCTCGGTAAGCTTGGGTGTACGGAGAAGTTCATTAAGCTGCTGAGGCTCTTGCACGATAGAATGACATGCTGCGTTACAGTTGAGGGGGAACAGTCTCAATTTTCCCTGTAAGCTGTGGTGTAAAGCAGGGTTGTGTGTTGGCACCAACTCTTTTCGCCATGTATTTCTCCGTAGCCATTTCAGATGCCTTAAAGAATACTGTACCGGTATAGGCCGTTAAGCGGTAATGATGATAAAAAAAAAGAAGGAAATAAAAGATGGTACAAAAAATTCAAAATAATAATTTATTTACCATACGTGATACGGTACACAAATTTATCAGGGCGTGGTTCCTAGGAATATATCTGCGATTCACTTGTGCAGCAGTACGTAAGCACTTCCCTTAGTTTTTGTTTGGGCCGGAGGTGTGAGGCGGCCGTAAGTCGCGGGAGGTGCCCTGCGCTCGGTGGTCAGCGCGCGAGGTGATGGATGCGGAACGAACCGGCCGCCGGCTGTAGGTGATGTTGCCGGTCGGTGGAAGAATCCTCCAAGGTTAACGAGGTTAACAAAGTTTCCAAGGTTTCCAAGGTTTCCGGGGTTTCCGAGGTTTCCAAAGTTCCTGGAATTGAGAGTATTCCCATTTAGTATTGGCAATACTACTCGGGCCTGTCCCATCGGCGTAGCGTAAATTAAACTAGGGACGTGATACACGCATTAGAATTGCCGATGGTTGACCACGATCAGAACGGAGTTTACAATTTTTTTTATTTAAAATGAATTGAAGCGGCAGAAGGCCTATGGAATTAGCAATTAAGCAAAATTAAAACAAAATATTATTAGCAAGAAAAATAATGACGAATAGCAATTATAAAAAAAGAATGATGTGGGTAGGTAGTGGCTAAGCAAAACGATAATGAAAAATTCCGCTATGATAAAATATTAAATTATTATTGTAAAATGATGAAACAATTCAATGGAAATAGGCAACTACAATGATATTAAGAAATAAATAATAAAAGCTGAAATTAAAACATAAAAGAAATAATAAGCCGTGACCAAGCCGTGACGGTAGGTACCACGAGGTGAGGTGATATTACTACGTAGTCTATAAATGTGCCATTCAAAACCTTACCCTAGAACGGGAACTCCTTAATCTTGAAGTCACATTATAATTTCGTTGTCGGACTAGAGCGCCTAACAAGAAAAATTTAAACGTAATAAAACATTTTTCTGTCGGGCTAGAGCGCCTGACAGAAAAAATAGATGAAGTTGAATGCGGCCTTCGTCTAGAACGATTCGGGCCGCACTGAGGGGCTATTGTCACACTCAGCCTGCCGTCGAATCAACATGGTCTGCGCGTGCGCACGACGCGTCACTATATAGGTAGGTATATCAAATCCACCGCGGCCGCGCGGCGTGCGTTCCTTTCGGCGCGAACTAAAGTTTAAAACGACTTGTTATGGCCAGGCAAACGTTGTTTTGCCATTAGTAATAAAAAAAAATTAAATGATGTAACGCTACGTTACAATACTGAGCATGGAATACGTATCAGATATCGCACGGATGGTGCGCTCTTTAATTTAAGACGACTGAGAGTCCATAGTAAGGTTTCATTCGACAACATCACGGAAATTTTGTATGCCGATGATATTTGCTTTGTGTCAGACAGTTGTGATGATCTTCAGGAGGTCATGGCCAGTTTTGACAACTCTTGTCAAAAGTTTGGCCTCAAAATAAGTTTGACGAAAACTGAAGTCATGGCAATGGATTATACTGGCTCAGGTCCGGCTCAAATGAACCTGCACCAAGGCGGGGCTATGCTAAATCAGGTTGAAAAATTCAAGTACCTTGGGAGTACCCTAACGTCAAAAGGCAACCTGGATCAGGAAATAATGAGCAGGATTGGAGCAATTAGCAATTAAGCAAAATTAAAACAAAATATTATTAGCAAGAAAAATAATGACGAATAGCAATTATAAAAAAAGAATGATGTGGGTAGGTAGTGACTAAGCAAAACGATAATGAAAAATTCCGCTATGATAAAATATTAAATTATTATTGTAAAATGATGAAACAATTCAATGGAAATAGGCAATTACAATGATATTAAGAAATAAATAATAAAAGCTGAAATTAAAACATGAAAAATAATAAGCCGTGACCAAGCCGTGACGGTAGGTACCACGAGGTGAGGTGATATTACTACGTAGTCTATAAATGTGCCATTCAAAACCTTACCCTAGAACGGGAACTCCTTAATCTTGAAGTCACATTATAATTTCGTTGTCGGACTAGAGCGCCTAACAAGAAAAATTTAAACGTAATAAAACATTTTTCTGTCGGGCTAGAGCGCCTGACAGAAAAAATAGATGAAGTTGAATGCGGCCTTCGTCTAGAACGATTCGGGCCGCACTGAGGGGCTATTGTCACACTCAGCCTGCCGTCGAATCAACATGGTCTGCGCGTGCGCACGACGCGTCACTATATAGGTAGGTATATCAAATCCACCGCGGCCGCGCGGCGTGCGTTCCTTTCGGCGCGAACTAAAGTTTAAAACGACTTGTTATGGCCAGGCAAACGTTGTTTTGCCATTAGTAATAAAAAAAAATTAAATGATGTAACGCTACGTTACAATACTGAGCATGGAATACGTATCAGATATCGCACGGATGGTGCGCTCTTTAATTTAAGACGACTGAGAGTCCATAGTAAGGTTTCATTCGACAACATCACGGAAATTTTGTATGCTGATGATATTTGCTTTGTGTCAGACAGTTGTGATGATCTTCAGGAGGTCATGGCCAGTTTTGACAACTCTTGTCAAAAGTTTGGCCTCAAAATAAGTTTGACGAAAACTGAAGTCATGGCAATGGATTATACTGGCTCAGGTCCGGCTCAAATGAACCTGCACCAAGGCGGGGCTATGCTAAATCAGGTTGAAAAATTCAAGTACCTTGGGAGTACCCTAACGTCAAAAGGCAACCTGGATCAGGAAATAATGAGCAGGATTGGAGCAGCCTCGGCAGCGTTTGGTAAGTTGAGGCATAAAGTGTTTAATTCCCATAACCTTAAACTTCACACTAAAGTAAAAGTCTACATGGCGATTGTTCTGCCAAATTTGCTTTACTCCTCAGAAACGTGGACACTATACCGTAGACATATACGGGAGTTGGATAAATTTCATCTAAGATGCCTTCGAGGTATTCTTGGCTTAAAGTGGTCTGACCGAGTCAAAAACACAAATGTGTTGCGTCGGGCTAATGTGTGCGGCATTCAGGCTTACTTGATTCGTCGGCAACTACGATGGTGTGGCCATGTGTTGAGGTTTCCCGACGAGAGGTTGGCTAAGCGCATTTTCTACTCGGAACTGCAGGACGGCAAGCGGAAACCAGGCGGCCAGTTCCTTAGATATAAGGATGTTCTGAAGAGACACATGAAGGCATGCAAGATTGACCCCTCTAGTTGGGAAAGCTTGGCCAAAACACGTAATGAGTGGAGACGTCTGGTGCAAGAGAGCTCCCATAAATTTGAGGATAGTAGGAGAATTGAGTTAGACACTAAACGTGACCAGCTTAAGAGTAGGCAACCCTCTAATGACATGACTTACAACTATATTGGCGGTACGCTAACTTGTCCGCACTGCGCTCGTACTTTCAGTGCAAAGATAGGGTACATAAGCCACATTAGGGCGCACCAACGAAGCCCTTTAAGCAATGCTTCAGGAATGCAGTCACCGTAGCCGAAATCGGCAAAGGGATATATATATATATATTTATTACCTTACTTTATTATATCTGCAATCAACAGCACCACAGTGAAAAATGCAGATGGCTATAAAATTTATCTACTTACTGCTATTTTTACACGACTGCCTAAAAAAGAGTGTAATGTTTTTAGGGTTCGTGTATGTGAGTTTCTTTATTCCACCATAACTTTTGAACGACTGGACAGATTTGGACATATGGGGTATCGTTAGAATCCTTACATCATTCTGTGTATAAGGCTGTAGTTTTTATGGAAAAAGTCAATATGGCGAATGTAAGGTGCCATTTTCAAAAGTGGAAAACAACATTTTTACATGACTGTCCAAAAAAGTAGTGTAATGTTTTTAGGGTTCATATAAGTATGTATGTATGTATTTATGTATGTATGTAAGATTCTTTATTCTACCATAACTTCTGAACAGCTGAACAGATTTGGACATATGGGGAAACGTTGAAATCCTTACATCATACCGAGTAACATAGGCTATATTACTTGTTATGACTGTCAGAAAAAAGGTATATATATGTATATACAATATTGCGACACCGTTACCGACACCACGTATTTGGCATATGATATTTGCGTCTTTGAAAACTTTAGGCGCGATGGGTATTTTTGTGATGGAGAAAAACCATTGAACTCGTGACATCGTTACACCACGTATTTGGCAAACGACACTTGCGTCAGTGAAAACTTCTTTAGGCGCGATGGGCATTTTTGAGATGGAGAAAAACCATTGAACTCGTGACATCGTTACCAACACCACGTATTTGGCAAACGACAGTTGCGTCACTGGGTTCTCTGTCACACGTAAAACACGACGTTGCCGCTCTGTGTAAGTGTAAGAGTTTATTCGTCAGTTTTGGCTCCGGATCCACTTATTCTAAGTAAATGTCTCATTAGAGTTAATATATTCTGGATCTAAGAAATCCTTTTCAGTATGATTTTTTCGGCCGTTTTTGGATCAACAAATATTGGTCAAGTCGCTGACGATGACGAGTATGTTGAAAATCCGTTCGTGCAGGTCCACTGACGTCACACGCGCATTAGGGGTGAATCAAAGTATATCAGTTTGCCCGAGGTGGAGCTGAGTAAAAACGTGAAATAGGGGGATCAACAATTGTTCTAACTTCTCAATGGAGAGCCCCCCCAACTGCCACTTTTTACTTTGTCAATATGCAGATCAACTGAAATAACTTGCGTGTTACCCTTTAGTTCATTTAATAACAGGGCAGTCGTGTTTCTTTTTTATTTTATTAATTTTATATTATTGATTTTTATTCCTAATTTTAGCTAACTGTACCTAATTTTATTTTTCAGAGCTAGTCTAAAATATCAATTACCAGAAGAAATAGAAGTTGTTGAAGATGATGAAGTGTCTTGCATCACTCTTGAAGTACAAGCAATTGTACATGACGAACCAGGCCGCAAACGTCAAAATAGGTATAGTCAGCAACATAATAGCTAATCACAGATAATAATTTAAAATTACCTAAAGGTTCTTATACTTATATATTTTTTAGACTCGCGCAAGATAATATGCTTCCTTTTCAAGAAGTCACCATGACAAATGAAGCTCCTAATAAGCTTATTGACGAAATAGAGATAATGGGATCTGACACCATTGAAACCAGTGTGTTATTGTCAAGGTTAGTAGTACTTTCACAGTAAGTATATAAAAAAGTAATAAATATGTTACAACTTGCTTTTTAACCTAAAATTGGTTTGTAGGCAACAACAAAATCAAGGACAGTCTATAGTCTGTAGAACAAGGACATTTTTCTGCTAACCGGAGCACCCCAACTTCATCAGAGAGCGAGCTGCTAGTAACAGTCAGCGAGCAGCCAGCCCAAGAAGAGGTAGCAACATCGACATTAGAAGGAAATAGAATTGTGAATATAGGTTATTTATTCCACCAGCTTTCCAGCGCGTCACATCAGCCATTTGAGTGTGGTTTCCCTGACATGATATTTGTTAAAGAAAAAAGGGTGGGATTCATGTCTAGCTTTTTGTTTCGATGTAGAATGTGTAATATAGAAAAGGTAATTCACAGTCAAGACCCGATCCAAAAAAATTGCATAAACATGAGTGTAGTAGAAGGTATCTTCCAAACCGGAAACGGATACGCCCAATTGGACGAAATATGTGGCAGTGCAAATATACCTTATGTGTCTGAACGTTATTATATTAAATTGTGTAGAAATTTAGGTGATATGCACAAAGATATCGCCCTGCAGCATATGCTTGAAGCAGGCAAAGAAGAAAAGAAGTTGGCGATAGAGAAAGGTGACATCGACTCTGATGGAATACCATTTATAACTGTAGTAACCGATGGATCTTGGGGTAAGCGAAGCTATGGTACAAATTATAATTCTTTGTCGGGGGTCGGTTGCATCATAGGGTTTAGAACTCAAAAAGTATTATTTATTGGGGTCAGAAACTCGTACTGTAGCATTTGTGCCATTGCCGCAAAGCGAAAAACAGAGACACCTATACATAAATGCTATAAAAACTGGTCAGGCCCTTCAACCGAAATGGAAACTGATGCAATCGTAGACGGTTTCAAAAGCAGTATTAGTATGCATGGTTTAAAATACACGAAATTGATTGGCGATGGTGACAGCAGCGTTTCTAACGGTTTGAGAGACTCAATGCCCTATGGTCCTAATATTTACATTAGAAAAATAGAATGTTCCAACCATTTGATGAGAAATTATGCTAATAAATTGAGAAAAATAGTAAAAGACCGAAAATAAAACCGGACCTGTACCTTTGGAACTGCGAAAAGCATTGAGCGACCGTATTCGCCGAATGCATAAAGCGGTCATTGGAGCAGTAGAACACAATAGGGAACTCGACATTCCGTTAGAAGCGAAAATAAGAAGCTTGAAAGAGGACCTTCGAAACGGTCCCTGCCATGTGTTTGGCTTGCACGACTCGTGCAAAACTTATTTTTGTTATAAAAATGAAAATCAGAGGGAGATTAATCTGGTCCCCCAACTGAAAACGTGCGGTATGTGGTCCGATATATATGAGAATCTTGGGTGGCTGACGCAGAATGCGGAAAGTCTTCTTCTAAAAGAAACAAATAATCCTGCAGAACACTTCAATTCTACTATCGCAAAATTCCTTGCTGGCAAGAGAGTCAACTTTTCCCTTCGAGGCACTTACGAAAACAGATGCCATGCAGCAGTCTCTGAGTACAACACCAAAGATTACAGGCTAATGAAAGAAGTACAAAATAAAATAATGGGTGGCGACATCACAAATACTTACACAGAAAAATTTGTAACAAAAAAGAGACGCCAACTTGCAAGTAAAAGAAAACTAAGAGCTGAAAATGCACTTCGGGGTGTAAAACGAGCAAAGCGCTCAAAGCCGGCAGACCATCATTACGGTAACGTATCAAATGAGCCTGATTTGCCAATTGACGAATTCACAAGAAAAAAAATGAATTCCTTGAGTCACTGCAAAAGACGAGTACGGAAATATTAGAATTAGAAAGAAACACTATTGGCCAATCTAACTGCGATAAATGGGTTGTTGAACGCAGAAAACGAATAACTGCTTCCGTGATCGGCCAAATATGTAAAATGAAAACAACGACCCCGTGCACGTCCATAGTAAAAATGATGCTCTATTCAACATTTACTGGCAATGATTCCACACGATATGGAAAGGCAAATGAGATAACAGCCATAAATGATTTATCTAATGAGCTAAACATGGCTGTTACTCCTTGCGGCTTTTTCATCGATCAAGAACATTGTTTCCTTGGCGCAAGTCCAGACGGCTTGATTGGTGAGGACGGAATTGTGGAAATCAAATGTCCTTCTTCGGCTTCTGCGTTGACGCCATTAGAAGCCATAAGAAGCAAGAAAGTTGTCTTCTGTACAGAAGATAGCGGTGGTATCAAATTAAAAAGAAACCACAACTATTTCTACCAGGTCCAAGCTCAACTGAAAATCACGATGAAGAATCATTGCTACTTTGTTCTTTGGACGCCAAAAGGACTGTTGTATGAAAAAATAGACAAAGATCCAACCTTTTGGTCAGATGAAAAAATATCGAAGCTGAGAGAGTTTTACTTCAAATGTGTTCTCCCAGAAATTATTGACCCACGTTTCCCACGTAAACTGCCAATGAGAGATAGATTCTAAGAAAATCATCAGTCTTGCATATTTGTCAACTATCTTCAATATTCGTCATACATTTTCTATAGAAAAATAAATGCCGCCATTTTGATTCTTTTTTTCTATTCATCAAGGAGACCTGCAGGTTGTGATCACCATTTCTCAAAAAACTGTTTTCTCAATTTTTCATACTCTCTGAGATACCGACGAAATCGTTTTCACTAATCGTTTGGTATAGAGGAGAA
Source organism: Coenonympha glycerion (assembly GCA_963855885.1). Classification (NCBI taxonomy): domain Eukaryota; kingdom Metazoa; phylum Arthropoda; class Insecta; order Lepidoptera; family Nymphalidae; genus Coenonympha; species Coenonympha glycerion. The sequence continues at coordinate 12,880,576 of OY979626.1, read as the reverse complement.
AAATTCATTCGGAGAGAGCTGATGATTGAAGATTTCGGAGACGGGTGAGCACAGCCATGGTATCAAAGACAGGTGGGGGGTGCTCGATCAAATGTCATTCGAAATGTCATCCAATGGGCAGTAAGCTGAAAAAAGTTTAAAAATGACGGATTCAAGATGTCCGCCATATTAACTTCATCAGTGTTTATCTCGGAAAGTATAAAAGATGATGGTTTCTTGACAACAAGTGATCACCATCAGGGCCCAAAGGTCTATCCGATGTATACAAAATAAAATGGCGGAATTTATTTTTCCATAGAAAAATATATGACGACTGTTGAAGAGACTAAAAGTTGAAAAGCAAATAGGGGGAAGACAGCCCGCAGGCGACATGTGGCCCGCGCCTCCACGCACCCTACTAGTATAGTAATATAGATGATCTACGGTTGCATCCGTGTCCATATCGGTTGAAAAAAAAACACGAATACCCGAATTAGAATATAAAGAAAAAGTAGTAACCTCGACGTTCAATGTACGCCGTGCTTCACAATGATGTACGCCTCCTTCTGCTATCTCCTTATTGAATCTACTTTAGAACAGTTCAACTTTATTGTTACTGTTTCGAAGGTCTTATTAGCTACGATTGGATCTGTGCACATTACGGTTGAACATGGAAAAAATACTAATTTTGCCGTGTAAATACACGCCATGCATGAATAGACATAGTAGCCTGGACAGGGACGCTGTAATGTGCTCAGCAGCCACGTATAGAATATTGACAGATATACCTACTGATAGCTTGTACGAAAAAGATTTCGTAAATCGTTCGGATGCCCATTAGGCAAATTGCTCGTTACGTCGAGGTTGATAAACATAGTATATTTTTATAATACAGTTGTGCTAGCGATTATTTACTTATTATTTTGTTAGTGAGCTCACGTATGTATCTTTAGCTCCTAGTTTTATAACACGACGAAATATCAGATTTTTTATTATGGTGACTGTACCCAAGAAATAGCAACAACCTACTGTTTGATCCGTTTTTACCTATGTGTTCAGTTTTTATAATGTTAAATAAGTAGATTTTGCAAATAAACAAATTATTTAACTACTTTTGGACTTTTTTTTATTTGATATCCACTGCACTGCCCAAGAAAGAAATTTAGAATAACCCTACCCTTACCCTAAATTTTGCTATCCTAAACACAGTGTTTTTATCGTTTGAGTTTGACAATCGCGTGCGGTTTACATCAATGGTAATATTGAATAACGATAACAACAAGAGTTGTTATCGTTATTCAATATTACCATTGATGTAAACCGCACGTTAGTGAATCTTTGACCATGACATTGCCATTATTTCGTAAGCTATAAAGGTGGTTTTATAATTCAAGTGATGTAATTGCCGTTCTGTTGACTAGGTACGTACCTAACTTCCGAACGTAGTAGGGGCTAAAGGAATAGGTATATACCTACATACAGTAAGTACATAAAAATACTATAGTGGCAGGTTACCTAAACAAACTTGGTAAAATTATACAGGCTGCTCAGTGTGATTTATAAATTGTACCCAGTTCACAGTTGGTATACCTACCTAAATTCTTATCGGCGCGGCGCGGAACAATAGCAATACTATTGCTTTATGATGCCATCGTCATGAATGAATCTCTGCCGCGAGCGAGTGGCGGAATTTTCCGAACGGCTGACCGACGACACAGGCGTTATCTCTTTTTTTTCGCAGTGCGTCTCTCTCTAGGATTGTGTGAGATGAAACAGCAAGCATTTAGACCACGCGTTCGTTGTTCTTGGGTGGTCCAGGAAGGGTCCTCTTAATATCCTTAATTCTATTTTATGTATATCATTTAAATATGTTCTAAAAGTTCTACCATAGCTGCTTAGCCCATAACTTATTACAGAATCTGCTAGTGCCATGTATAACATTTTCAGAGTCCTGAAAGGGATTTTATATTTAAGTATTGCCAAGTTGCTAAGTATTGCTCTTAGTTTATTACAAATATAATTAATGTGTTGTTTCCAGTTAAATCTATTGTCTATTATGAGGCCAAGATACATATGCTGACATACTATTTCTAGAGGTTTACAACTACAGTTGGAATTTATAATATTAGGCTGATGTAAACAGCTGTGCTCATGTGCAACAATGACAGGCTGTGATGTGGGTTTTATGTGACTGGAGTGAATGTGCATCAGTTTAGTTTTTTGTGCATTAATCACTAGACCTACATCGTGTGCCCATTTACACAACTGATTATAATTATATTATTGCAAAAGTTCTTGTGCTTCTAATAAGTTTCTATGTGTAGCTAATAAACAAGTATCATCTGCGAATTGATATACTGAGCCTTCTTTCAATATATTACACATATCATTAACATATAATAAATATTCGGTTGGACCAAAAATTGAACCCTGAGCTGTGCCTTGAGATGTTATCATTTTTTCACTTTATTCGCCTGCTACCTTTACAACAGTGTGACGATTAGCATGATAGTTTTTAAACAGACTGAGTGTCTGGCCCTGGATTCCATTCTGGTACAGCTTTGAGAATAGGACATCATATTTCAAAACATCAAAAGCTTTAGAAAAATCAACGAATACAGCAAGCACATGCTTTTTGTCGTTCAAATGCTTGCTGACTTCATTGGTGAATTTTGCCAATAACTGTGTGGTACTTTTACCTCTTTGAAAACCATACTGTTTACTATTAATAATTTCATTTTTATTGAAATACTCGTTCAAATTATTTCCAATGTACCTTTCAATTATTTTATCAATACATGGTAGGATGGTAATTGGCCGGTAATTGTTCAAATTGTCATAGCTGCCTTTCTTATGTACTGGTCGAATAATTCCTACTTTGAGAGAGTCTGGATATATACCTGTTTCTATACACTGATTAGTTAAGTGAGTGATCAAAGGTGTGATATTTTTATTCAAGTATTTGATATGGTCAGCTCTTATATTGTCTATTCCGGCACTCTTATTTGTGTTTAATTTTTTTATTATTGCTAAGACACTACTATTATCCGCTTTTTTAAGCCTAAAACACACTTTTGGTTCGTTTATATATGAGCTCTCATCGAGAATAGGTGTGCTGCACGATGTACATATTTTATTAACATTATTTTGAAATTCTGTAGCAAACTTATTTGATATCAAATTGCCTGATATTTTAAGTCTATTAACTAGAATATTATCTACTGATTTTATCAGCTTACCACACAGTTTATTGACTATTTCCCATATTTTTTTGAATTTTTAAAGTTACAAGTTATTTGAGATTGAATGTATTTATTTTTAATGTAATTAATATACTTATTGGTTTTATTTCTATATTTATAATACAATATTCTATTTTCCACATTACTTTCATCCTGCTTCCATATTCTGAATAATTTATCCCTCATAGTACACATTTTGATGGCCCTATTGTTTATCCATAAACATTCATTCTTTCTCCCTGTGTTTATTTTAGTAACATATTGACATTTTCTTAATAAATAATTATATTTTGTGGAAATAAAGTTCATAATATCATTAGGATTTTTATACAATAGCCCTTGTCCCCAGTCCACATTAAACAACTCTTCTAACCCGGGCCTGCCGATCCATACAAAAATCCTGAACCAAGTTGCTCATTTGAAACATTACTCCTTAGTAAAATCAAACATACGATGCCGTTAAATAGGAAAAGACGAAAAATTGATGGCAAAGGAAAACTATTGACTAGCGAAGACTATTTGAAAAGTATAGAAAATTTAGACAAACACAAAGAAAAGAAGACAACAAAGAAAAAAGATGAACCTAAAAAAAAGAGACAAATACTGGAATCTGAAACGGATACAGATATTGACGAAGATGAAGTAATACCTTATCAGGACGAAAGTGATTTGGATAATATCAGTTTGTCTGCACTGATAGAACAAGAAGATTGTTGTTCTGATATAATTGATAAACATGATGAAGAAATAGACAAAGTTGAATATGGAGTCGGTGATTGCATACTTGTATGTCATCTAACGAACAAAAATAAAACGCGTTACTACGTCGCTCAAATCAAAGCACTTGATTTAAAAAATCTGACAGTTATTTATTTAAAAAGAACTAAAAAATTTTTTTTTGTTTATCCAGATGTTAATATAACTTACTATGTTCAGATGGAAGAAGTAGTCATGAGATTGGGAACTCCTACTAAGAATCGTAGGGGTGGTCTTATATTTGAAATTGACTATGAAAAATATCCTATTGACTACTAATTTTTACTTTAAATGTTATAATCGTATATAAGTAAAAGTGACTGTCACATGTATGTAAGGTAAATTGTGAAACAATTAAAGAATTTTTGTAATTATCGCCAAAAAAAAATGCCAAAAAGATTTTTTTGTTACATTTAATATAAAATTTCGTATCATAATTCCCCGCTCTGTCTTATTACTACCCACCGTATCCATTTAATACGCCTTGTAAGGACATTTATAGCTGTTTCATTTTTCACCCTCTTGTGTCTTATATTTTACCTTTAGTCAGGAAAAAAATGAAACAGATATTTTGTATTAAAAAATATAGATTTCGGACAAATATCTTCGATTAAATGCTATCATGTGGAAGATATCAATGAATAGTATAGTATATTTTATTTTTTTGCCACATCAACAAATTATGACGGAGTCAAAAATAAAAAGATTACTTTTTCGTTTCATATTTACCCCGCTTGGCCCTACATTAGTTATTTTATTTTTACTTTTTCTTAGAATATCAATAAATATAATAACTTCTATTTAGTTTTATTAATTATAAAAGAAATCTGATTAAATCCATGATTTTTCCTAGTTGTTTATGTAATTATTGTAAAAAAAAATTTTAAATTTTATCTTTGGTTCTTAGAAGTACCTATTTCAGAACGCATTCAAAAAAAAAAGTAAAAAAAAAGTTTCTCATTTTTTTTTCCTGGTTTAGTCTAGTGTTAGTTGTCTATGTTTCCAATCGTGATTTAATGAAAATACCTAATATTTTTATTACTTTATTCATTATTTTTTTGTTTTAACTTTGAAATAAGGTGAGTGATGATTGAAGGTGGTTTCAGTAAGTGAAATTATCAGTAAGTGAAATTATTCAGAGTTACCAAAACCAACATGTAACATAACTCGCTATGCCGATCTAAAGTGTTCTTCTGGTGATTTTCCTCGCTGTGGTGAGATGAAAAATTTTGTGTTATGTACGGGCGCAAATTTTTTTGAGTCTCGTGTCTTTGAATGCCTCGCTATGCTCAGGATTCTATTCTTTGAACCCCTCGCTGCGCTCAGGGTTCAACCCTAGAATCCTTCGCCGCTCAGCATTCAAATTTGACACTCGGCCCAAAAATCCACTTTGCGCCCTTGCATAACAAATAACTATTGTGCACTTATGGACATTTCATCAAATGACAAACGACATAATTTATTAGTTTTTGCTACAGTCTTTTTAATTTTCTCAAAAATGATTGGATTTATGCCAGGACACAATTCTGCGTAATAATCTTTTCATAGCTTTCGCTGAAAGCAGTGTAAATGTTCGTTGTAGAAAGGTATAGCATTTTGGACTTTTTTATATATTGACAAACACAAAACTTTTTCAGGTGTTGTGAAACGTCTGCCTTTAGATTTTTTATTACTTTGTAGTTGCATATTTAAAAATAACTGCGATGGTTTAGTCAACCTATTTACCACGTGCTGAAATGTCTCACTTTCCAACAATTTATGTGCATTGTTCAACGTTGACACGAACTTGCCATTCCTCTTCAAACGGCAAATTTCGCTACGCAGCCGCTTTATTTCGGAACGCATATTGCTGACTTGAGCGCAGTTGAATCTCTGTGGTTTTTCAGAACCTTAGTTAAGCTCGTTTTCTGTCCAGGAGTATGCAAAAACGTTATTTGGTGTAAGCTGGGATTTAGAGCTCCTTTCAACTACAGTACAGTTACTGTAGTTAAAAGGAGCAGTATAAATATATCTGGCGGGAGTAATAAGTGGTTTGGTCGGGTATCTTGAGTAACGGCATATTTTTTTCACAAACAAAAGATAGAGTTTTTACATCTGAACTTTCTTCTTTCACCAATGAATAAAATGCTTTTGCCTTGAGGTTGTGTACTCGTTTTTCGATTATAAGTGATTGCCGTTTTGTGGGAGCTGTCTCTAATTTTATTTTTTCGTTAAGTTGTAGGCATGTTGAACAAACATCTGTTCTAGGACTTCCAAATCCAAGGGAATAGTTTCTGTTGAAAACTCTTCTGAAAAATCCACGTTTAACTTTCAAACATTCTTCTGCCCGTCTGCTGGGCATTGTATTGTCTGAACATTTTGTTTTTTGCTTAATTCAGGTGCTAGATAATGTCTTTGAGATTTTCCGCGACAATAGTTCGCTTCATCTACATGAAATAAGTTGATAAAAGTAATAACTGCTTCTTTTTTACATATAAATAAGTGAGATTTATGATCCCCTCCTCATTTCTCCTTAACTGGTTCTCCTGTTTCTAAAAACTTCCTCTTTACATATTGAATTCTATGTTTAGTTATGTCTAAAATTTGCAGAAAGGCTTTTTGACATACCCGTACACGGGTCTTGGTTGATTTCCTAGTAAATTTTGTTTGAAATTTCTTTTCAGAGTGCTTTTTATTTTTTGGTCTTTTTCTTCTTGGGGGTTCTGCATAGCAGCACTTGAGCAAGAATGCATCTTGAGTTTCATTGTCTCTGTACTTATAATAGGATTCGTGAAATGCTTGCAAATCACGCAAAGTCAATGTGTTGCACTGATATGCATTTTTATTGTGTTGACATTTCGGTTTAGTAGGTAAGGTCTTTGGAGAGTAACTGAAACAAAATGAGATGAGAAGTAGTTAAACTGTACTACATAACGTACTTTAAAATACACTAAATTATTTAATTTAACAACATTAAAAAGTATCGGGCAAGTGCGAGTTGGACTCGCGCTTTTATTTTTTTTTTAATTAAAATTAAAAACGATTTTCAATGTTTTATGATTGCACTAACGGCAGGCTATCATTATCAACAACTATTCCAAATTTCATTTTGATATCTGTCATAGTTACTGAAAAGGGTTGTGATATAGGAACCGGCCGTTAATCAATAAAAGTATAGAAGATAAAATTATTCCCATTGTTTATTGTATTGTTAGGGATTCGCCACATGCCTTACTTTGCACATAGTATGAACTTGGTAGTGCAGAGTTTTTAGATTATCTTCCGATGAAGGAATTGATGAAAAAATTTAAAAGTATTGTTTTTTTTTTCGCAAATCTACAGTGGGCGCACAAGCCCTAAAAATTAACAATTGATACGTTACCCTGAAAAAACTCCCCTTAAACTTGTACAAGAAGTTCCAACAAGTGGAATACCTGTTTTTATATGTTTAAAAGGATTTTGGGAGCTCACTGAATTTCTACCTATCGTACAAAGAAAATGTCCGCAAGCTCCAGACATATGTGTAGATGAGGAAAATATGCTCAAAGACGCTGTGGCTACTTTAAACATTTTTGAACAAGCTACAAAAATGATCAGTGGTGACCATTACGCAACTTGTTCACTTATCATCCCCATAATTCGTGGGTTTTATGAGAATTTTACAGAAATTCAAGAAAATATTAAAACAAGTTTTGGAAATGTGCTTTTCTCGAGAATACGGAAAAACTCATCGACTTCGTTGCTGGAATATGAAACACGAACTGCATGCAGAATAGCAACATATCTGAACCCATATTTTCGTGATTCATTTAGGCAGTTTGAAAATAAACAGGCTGCAAAGGATGCAGTCAGAGAAGAATTGAAAAATAAATTTAGATCTGAAAATGTTGTAGATAATGAGCTCTTTCAAAGTAGCCCCTCTTCATTGCAAAACGAAGCATCCTGTAGTGATAAATTTCAGCAGCCTTTCAAATATTTGCAAAGGAAAGAAGCGCCAACTCGCCCGCAAACTGACGCCTCTGCTATTAAGTTAATTAAAATGTATGCTGAAACACGCTTTGCTGGAGAGCACACAACCAATGTCATGAAAGATTTTTGGATGCATTTTCATCATTTGAAACCTTTGGATGTCATTGCACAAAAATATTTGTCCATTCCAGCCCCATCAGCTCCTTCTGAGAGTGTTCTCTGCAACAGGTCACATAATAAACGACAGGCGCAGCTCACTAACGCCAGAAGCAGTGGTAATGCTCTGCTTTTTGAACCAAAATCAGTGGTTGCTAGATTATAAAATTTAAAGACTCAGTTTAACAATTTCTTTGGTAGGTTCTTCATTAAAATTCTTTTTTTTAATCACAAATACTTGTGTCCCTATGTTCCTGTGTTACTTTGTTCTTTTAAGTTTTAATTATGTTGATATTTAAATCTATTTGAGGTAATGGGTGAGAATTTTAATTAAAGTTTTTTCAATTTTTGTCTCTTTTATTTCGTTAACTTGCAGTCATAGAGAACAAAAAATGTCTTGAAATGTGAATGCCCAAGATAATTTTTGTAACCATAAATATAAAAAGAAACAAAAATGACATTTCTCCGGAGATTCTCCGGTTTTTCTGTAAAACCTGTTCTAAAAAACCGTAGATGAAATTTGTCTCCGGTGCAAAGCACTAATTTAGATCCGAATCTAGATGAATCCAGAATGGATCGAACCAAAAAATCTATTAGATCAATTGGACGTCATACCGAAGACCATAAGTTACAAGCTATTAAACTTGTCCTTGATGGAGAGACAATTCGTAAGACAGCGAAGCTAACGAACATACCCTATCCCAACTCTTCGCCGTTATATAGGGAAATATAAAAAAAAATACAAACTTAACCCCTTAATATGAAGTAAATGCAGTTTTTACCCCGGATCAGGAAAATATGTTGAAACAATTTCTAGAATGTGCCAACTTGTTTTTCGGTCTGTCTGCTATGTTCGTCGAGTGGCATACCAAACGGCTGCGATTAATAATTTGAAAATTCATGAGAGTTGGAAGGAGAACAAAATAGTTGTAAAGGGTGGTTAAGGTCGTTTAGAAATAGACACGCTGAACTAACATTAAAAAAGAACAGAAGTTTCCAGCCTTGCTCGCGCATCTGCATTAATAAACTTAAAAGAAGCCATGTAACGCTGTCTTGATTCTGGTAACGGAACTCGTGTCTACAATGAAACATCGACTACGAATTTCCAACGAACGCAAAAAGTCTTGGCTCTAAAAGGATCAAATGTTTGCTAAGTAACAAGTGGTGAAAGAGGAGTATTAGTAACCACATACTGCATAATTTCGGCTGTTGGCGTAACATTACCACCAGTCCTGGTTTTTATTATAATAAAATATCAGCCTCATATGATTCATGCTCCCCCTGGTACCCTTGGGTTGGCCTCCTTCAGGGTGGATATATTCGGAAATCTTTGTTGAAGTTATACGACATTTCATTAAAAACACTGCTGTCTCAAAAGACAACCCAGCTCTGTTGATTCTAGATAATCACGTAAGTCGTTAGTTGCCTTAAATTTGGCAAAATCAAACGGAGTCACTATTCTTACTTTGCCACCGCACACCACAAGGAGACTTCAGCCATTTACCATCAGGTAAGAGCACGTATTTTTCAGATTTCGAATAGTAAAGGTAAAGTTAACGCCGGCAAGAAATTTATGAAAACGACTGCAGCGCTCCTGGCTCCTGGCAGTACGAATCAACTGCAGCATTTAAGTCCAAGCTGAAACAGAAAAAACTTCTTAAATCCCAAAGGCTATACCTATTAGCTACAAACACAACCTAAAAACCGTTGCATTGATTACAGGATTGTGGCTCATCGTCTCAGTCAGGTAATACAGAACAAGGTGCTACAGAACATGGCGCTAGAGAACAAGGCGCTAAAGAACATGGCGCTTCAGAGCAAAATACAAAAACCGTTGCTTTGATTACAGGATTGTGGTTCATCGTCTCAGTCACGTAATACAGAACAAGGTGCTATAGAAGATGGCGCTCGAGAACAAGGCGCTAAAGGACATGGCGCTTAATAACAAAATACGAATAACATGACTATTATTGCTTCGACGATTCCTACTAAAAGGAAGCCTACAAAAGGAACACACGAAGATCCGGGGTACGATGCCGAGAATAAAATGTTAGAAGATGCATTGGAAGAAATGTGGAAACAAAGCGATAACAGCAACGATTCATACATTGCTTTTGAAATGCACGTAGCGCCACAGTTGAGAAAATACGATCCCATAACCTAAGCATGAGTAAAACATTCCATATTAAATACTATAATATTTGACGCTGATATGGCATGTATAACAGCCTGGCCACGGGGCATTCGCCGATGCGAATATTCGCGCGGTGCGAACGGCGAAGCGTCTAGCGATTAAAATAAACGCATAGCAATGTACCGATCAAGCCACGCGCAACGGCGACCGGCGAAGCGACCGGCGAAATGTACCGAGCGAACCGCGCCGGCGACTTGCGGCGCGGCGGGCGAGCAAAACAAAGGCATGAATCAGTACGGCGCGAGCCACGGAATCGAGCGATAGTCGCGGCGAATAGTGCAGTGATCAAACGAGTTTAGTTATTTTCGCCGCGAAAAATGAACACAGAGACTTTTATTGCTGAAATACTAACTAGACCAGCTATTTGGAAGTCTGGCCATCCACAGCATAAGTTTAAACATGTAGTGAAGAGATTGTGGGAAGAAATAAAAATAAAATTTCCAGATTCTGAGAACTTTTTTTCTCCAATTCTGGTTGAATATTTATAAGAATATAATCGAAGGTTTCAATACTCATTCTGCTATACTCAAAACATTTTTCTGGATATATTCTGTATTTCTCGTACTTCTTGTGGAATTCTTCATCTATATCCCGATTCTTATTCAAAACATGTACTCCACAATCTCTTCCAAATATTAGGTCTTGAACCAAAAAACTATTACTTTCTAAGCAATATTGAATTTCGATAAAGACATTTTGCTGTCGGACTTCCTTAATGGTCGCGGCGGCGAACGTGACTGCCCGTGGCCTGCAAACGGTGTCGCGCGAATGGTCGCCTCGCCCCTCGCTTCGACGTTCGCACCGCCGATCCCCGTGGCCAGACCGTTAGTCAACTTAATCATTCTACAATTCAAGACAACGATGAAAGAAGACCAGAGGACCTAGACAAAGTTACATTCTATTAGCGATATCGCTATTTTCAGCGATATAGAATGCCTAAAATGTACGGGATTGATGTTAGCTAACGCCATGCTATAGCGTAAGCTAATGTCAATCCCATACATTTTGGACTTTTCTATTCGAAACTAATAATAAAATTCGCTAATAGATTGTCACTTTGTCTACAGGCACAGGTTATTTTACTACACATTATACCGATATCTCCAATACAACATCTTCTAGTGACTAATATGGGATCCGGACTTCACAGTTGATTAACGATTTGAATACAGAGATATAATTAAATGGTGATTGTTTCATTTTTATTGTTTGCACATTAAACATGCACATACTTATCATTAAAATCTTAATAAAAATAATATGAGTACCAAAGTTGTTCGTTCTTACCTTTATCACATCCTTCAGAGCTTTCGGATCGCATCGCACGCTCGATCGCATCGATTTATTATCCGGGCATACTTCTTCACGTGTGTAGTCGCGACGTGCTGCCTCGTCCCCTCCAACGTCTGCCGCACCTCAGGGACGGTTCCGCACGAAAACAAATGATGATTTGACGCGGATTGAAAATATAGAAATTTCCTTGCTCAATAGTAGCTTTCAGCTAAGTTCAGAGTCTGAGGAAGAGTATGACTTACAACCACCTTTACGAAAGCGACGTCGACGAGTTCTGTCCATTAGTGACACGAGTGACATTAAACTTGAAAATGCCGTGCCAAGTACTTCTGGTCACGCCGCGTCGCTTCCTGTATCATCTACCGTGTGGCACCAACCAAAAGGTAATCAGCGTCGGATTATCCCCTACACTGAATTCCCAGGATTAGATTCACGAGTTGTAAGGGAAATGATCGATAAGACCCCGGCAGATTTCTATCATTTTCTAGTACCAGACGAAGTATTTGAAATGGTGGCCGATTATAAAAATAGCTTTGCTATCAAAAAAGTCACAGGATCGGACGCAGCATCTAAAGCTCCGCGGATTTTTAATAACGCGGAGTAGACCAAGCAGCAGTGAATTAGAACCTGTTCCTGGGCCAAGTACAAGGTATTATTGTTGTATTCACAGAGAAAAGAAGGACCAAGAGGGAGTATGTGGGCGTTACCCGCGTCGCCACTAGTAGTAAAAAGTTATCATACTTGCTTCACATATACGCTCAGTCGCTGTCAACAATGCATACAATATAGAACAACATTAAAAATATTAAAATTCCTCAACGCTTTATATTAGTGTGTAAAAATCGTAGCAAGACCCAAAATCGTTTAGTTGGAGGGATAAAATACCATCTGTAACTTAAATTTTACTAGTTTTAAGGATAAATACGTGAAAAATTGTGTTAAATTTCTATTGTGTTTCAAGCCATTTTAAAGTGATCCTTAAAATAAGAACCTGACGGTAGATGAATTATTACAAAAGACGTAGCAAAGAAACCTACAAAAGACATTACGACATATCCACGAATTTATTGACATCTATAAGTGGTACTATAAGTCTGCCACTAGAAATAGTTTTTAACAAGTGCATTGAGGAAGGGGCATATCCAAAGCCACTGAAAGATGTGAAGGTGTGCCCGTTGTACAAGGGCAAGGGCAGTAAACGAGACCCATTATGCTATCGCCCGATAGCTATTATCCCGGCGGTAGCAAAAATTTTCGAAAACGGCCTCACTACCCGATTGACACAGTTTTTACTGGCCACTGACGCTCTATCAGATCGACAGTACGCCTATCGTTCGGGACGTTCCACGACTGGCATGGTGCGAGAGGTAATACAGAAAGTCTTAGATGCGCTTGAACTTAAAAAGGAAGTTGCGGTTCTGTTCTGTGACCTCTCGAAAGCCTTCGATGTCGCGGATCATAGCATCCTTAAAATGAAATTTCAGCACTATGGGATAGATGGCCCTGCGTTACATTTGTTAGCCGACTTTATGACAGAAAGGAGACAGAGAGTAGTAGGACAAGCCGGATGTCTAAAATCGGACGAATTGACTAGTCATAACGGTGTTCCTCAAGGATCTTCCCTATCGAACCTTGCTTTTACACTCCTTCTGAACGACCTTCCTTGCTATATGAGCGATGCTGATGTTTTCATGTATGCCGATGACGTGGCAATGATTATTACGGCATCGACAGTAGATGAGCTAGAAACGGAGTTAAACATCAAAACCCGTCAATGTCTAAAATGGTTTCAGGCAAACGGTCTAGCTCTGAATACCAAAAAGACACAATTCATGCGATTTAACTTGACAGGACGTAAATGCCGTCCCTTATCTATCGCATTAAATAATGAACGAATTGAGCAAGTTGCAAATACGTCATTTCTCGGATTTCAAGTAGATCAATGCCTAAAATGGGATTCTCACATTGATAAATTGTGTGGCAAACTTTCCACAGCTTGCTTCGCCCTAAAACGAGTCGCATCCACCTTATCCACAGAGGCAGCCCGAGCATGCTACTTCGCTTCAATACAGAGTTCGTTGCAATACGGGATTGAACTGTGGGGCCGCGGCGCGGAGTGGGAACGAGCATTTAGGCTCCAGAAACGCGCTGTCAGGATATTAGCAGGGATACCCCAAGACACCTCAGCTCGGCCCTTTTTTACGAAATTAGGAATCTTAACTCTACCGAGCCAGCTGATTTACAGTACAGCTTTGTATGTATTCAATCATAAAAATGAATACGAGAGAAGAGGTGACGCGGGAGGTAATTTGCGATATCCTGACAGGATATTGGTGAAAGGCGGAAGGCTAAAGAAAACCTCAAAAACCGTTAAAGGTATGGGTGCTGAGGTATACAACCGAATACCCCTATCGGTAAGAGATGCTGCCAGCGAATCTGGTTTTAAAAATAATTTAAAGAATTGGCTTGTCGCGAAGTCTTTTTATACCTATAAGGAATTTTTAGATTGTAAGGTAATATAAAATTATTATTATCATTGAGATAATGTTTATAATTTTTTACTAATTATAAATAATTATATTTAAAATTATTTAAACTAAATTTAAGATATAATATGACGTGTAAAGAAATTTACAAATAAATTGATTATTGATTATTGATTATTATTGATTTCACATTTAGTAATGATTTTCTTCTAGAAAATTGTCATTAAACTTTTGCTATCCAGCCAGTACTGTATCATGTAACATATCGATAAAATATTATCGACTTTTATTAATACGTTCTGCGTATACCTACTGTTCGGATTTTCGTACGCTTTTCAATATTAGGAAAAAACGTTTTTTTCACTACGGGAACAGGCTGTAATTTATTTAAGAATTAAAGATCTTACCATCCGAGTTTCCCTAGGGAACCATTAGTAAAAGAAAAATGGATCAAAGCTACTGGAAGGCTTAATTGTTTCCCTTCAAAAGCAAAGTACGATATGCTCCGATCATGTTTTGGAAGAAGATTTTATTGTTATGAAAAGGGGTAATAAATATATTAAAACTGGAGCAGAACCACGTAAAAATAATTTAGTTCATCGTGCACTGGTACATTTACCCACGTCAGAAATTTCAGTCATATCTAAGTAATTAACTCGCAAATCGCAATATATAGAAAGCATGACATGACCATGATCAGCCTTTAGACGTCCACTGCTGGTTGTAGGTGACGGCTTTTCTAAACTTACATCTCCACCTACGGGATATCTCTTGCCACTAGCAACTATCTTCAGATCGCTAGTTCTGTAGCCTGTCGTACGATGTGGTTCCTGTTGTGTCGTACACGGTCTTTACTTCAACATAAAGATTCAAAGATTCAAATCATTTATTTCATATAGGCCACTACTTGTTAGCACTTATGAAGGTCAAGTACGTCCACTGCTGGTTGTAGGTGACGGCTTTTCTAAACTTACATCTCCACCTACGGGATATCTCTTGCCACTAGCAACTATCTTCAGATCGCTAGTTCTGTAGCCTGTCGTACGATGTGGTTCCTGTTGTGTCGTACACGGTCTTTACTTCAACATAAAGATTCAAAGATTCAAATCATTTATTTCATATAGGCCACTACTTGTTAGCACTTATGAAGGTCAAGTAGGTTTGCCCCATCGGCCGTCAGTCCTGTGATAATTATTAATTATGGCTTGCCCACTGCTACTTCAGCTAGCTATTGGGCTAGACGTTAATCACTTCGATTTAATCACGTAGATTCTTCCTAAATATAATTACTTCTTTATATTTGCTTTCGATAATTGTTACAACTAATTACATATTGTACGTAGGTCGGAGTCTCCAAAAATGAAAGGGATGTATAAAGGATATTTGAATTTGACTTTCCCCCATAAGTTATGGGCCATAACCATAATATTTATTTAAACAAAGTTTTGTATGTAGCAACTTATGATAAGAAAGTTGGCTCAAAGTGGATAAAATAGTTTCTTCTTTTCCTGCAATAGTTCTCTGACTGAATGACCCACAATTTTTGTTTTATGATATTTTATGTGAATTTGGTAAATCTTGGGAGAAAATAATTAAACTTGAATTTTATTTTTACGTAATAATATAATATTGCTTTTTATTTCAGCTTTATCGATAAGTTTACGAGTCACGGTTAAGATGCATCACTAACCTTTGACAGTTATCAAATATTGAAGGTTATTCTTTGTTATTGAAATTTCAACCTTAAATCCATAAAAACAGAGTTCCTGAAAAAATCTTTAAAATACGAATCAGCTAGCGCTGGTGCGGGCAGTAGCGGAACTTCAAGTACATTTGAAGTAAATTTTTGTAATATAATAAAACCACATATTTTAGAACCAGATATGGCCAGGAGCATAGATTATTACTATATGAACCCGAATAACACCACAACATGATCGAAATTTGCACGAATTACAAATGATTTTGGTATTACGTTTGTATGGGAGACAATGTGGGTTAATATCAGTTATCACAGCTCCGTATGCGATTTCAGAACTGTCAGCGAAGCCATGTAATTCGTATGATTGAGTCTGTTTACTTATGAGTCTACGCGGAATCCGAACTGTAGAGAGTTGAGTAAGCTGATTTCGGTGTTTATTCCATGCTCGGACCACATCATCAGGTGGAGTTTGGTCCCAGCCAACACCCAGTACCCATAATTTTTGAATAAGTGATTTCGCTTGGATAGTTACTGGAGAAAAAAATCCAAGAGGGTCAAAGATTCTGGCAAGTTCACTCACGATAGTTCGTTCCATACAAATTTGGTCTGTTGGTTTTATTTCGAAGAGAAATGAATCGGATGTGGTCCCATTTAAGGCCGAGAACCTTTAAGATTGGTGGGTCGGAATCGTCTAGTGATACAGAACCGGTAAGACAGTCTTCCGCTGGAAGATCATTCAAAAGTGTGGGCTCATTACTAACCTATTTTCTTAATTGAAACAACCTCGATTGAATAAAGCGATAAGTTGCGATTTTGCTTCCTGTGCGTTCTCTAAGGTATCACACCCAGTTATGACGTCGTCAACGTAGATGTTTGATAATATTATCCTTTTTGCGATTGGAAAAGAGTCTCCTTCGTTTCAGCCAGTTGTTGCACTGAGCGGCAAACAAGGAAAGGAGATGAAGCCACACCATACGTCACCGTATTAAGGCGGTATTATTTAAGAGGTTCGTCAGATGTTGCTCTTCAAAATATACGCTGATAGTCACGGTGCTCAGGTGAGATTAAAATCTGACGGTACATCTGCCATAAAAACAATCTTGTGTTCACGAAATTGCAAAAGTAATTCAGCGATGTTAGATTGCAGTTTTGGACCAATGAGTTGTGTATTGTTAAGTGACCGGGAATTGGAATCTCGAGCTGAGATATCAAACACCACACGCAAGCGTGTGGGTGCTGAATCAGGGCGTACGACGCAGTGATGAGGAATGTAGTTTTTTCCTTTTCCCATTTCTTCGGTGGGGACTAACGACATATGTCCGGTTTCAATGTAATCAGACATGAACTCTGCATATTGATTATGCAAAAATGGATCTCGAGATAATCTACGTTCTATCGCATGAAATCTTCGTAAAGCAACGTCGCGTGATGCAACGAAAGTGACTTCTGACTCTTTTTTAAACGGTAACTGTACGATAAATCGCCCGCTTTTGTCACGCCTATGCTCGGTAACAAATTTTTTCTCGCATAGCGATTCCTTAGTTGTTAAAAGTCGTGCCTTCGGTAATGTTTCCAGTTCTCTAAACCGTTGAACGAATGAATTTAACTCAATCTCCGTTTCAAATGTCGATGCTTGCAACAGAGTAGTCGAAACTAGACGTGTTTTACCTAACAGAAGCCAGGCGAACAAGGAATTAAGAGCGGCAGGTTGGTTGGTATTTCCCTTAATTTTCTGATTTGACTTAAAAATAATTGCAAAAGGATCTGAATATAAAAAAAGAAATATGATGTCAGAGTCTCTCTTATTAAACAATTTGGCGAGGGGTGGGTTGAACACCAGGAGCTCTCTTGGTATGTCACTGTCAGAGTATAATAAATAATAAAGAGCAATGATGTCGAAAACGAATAAACGTGCCGGACAGATTGGCCGACTATGTTATGGATTTCAATGTTAACCGCCAAAGGGTCACGCACATTCGCGTCAATTGAAGAAAGCGACGTGCCGTTCCTTATCTTAAATGGGGAGGAACTAGATTTGAGCTTACGCACGTACCAATTGAAACTCGCAAAATCATGCATAGATATGTATGATTTTGCGAGTTTCAATTTTGCGAAAGGGTGTGTAGATATATCATAGAGGTATCGGCAGAATCAAGGCCAAATATGAGAAGTTATGGCATACAGAGACAGGTAATTGTTTATTAATAAGAGGACGATGCAGTCACGTCACATTTTAAATAGAACTTATTATAGCTAACTTATTATATTAACCTTCTGGTTTGTTCAGGGATGACGGCATGATGATAGTACCGTGATCGATGGGGCGTGCCTTGGTGTGGGATGGAACCTGCGTTGATACTTTGGCTGCATCCCACTTACCAAGCACGTCCCAAAGGGGGGTGCAACTGCCGAATCCCCCCAAACGCTTAAGCGCCACAAATACTCAGTCATTTGTAAGGACTACGATTTTGCGGCCGTTGCGTTTGAAACGTTGGACCAATGGTCGGTCATAGGATACTAAAAAAATTCGTGAATTTAGTATCCCAAAAATTGGTCCACTCGTCTGGTGACCCAAGAGCTAGCACTTATTTGGCTCAACGGCTAAGTTTAGCTACACAAAGAGGTAATAGCCCCAGCGTCTTGGGCACTATGCCTATAAATGATTAGTTGGGCGGTGTATATATTTTTAAATATTAAGATTGATAGTTTTAGTTTTTCATTTGTTGTTATAACTTTAAAGCTATATTTGTTTAGAGTTATTAACACTAATTTTGGCAGAGTAACTATTTTTGAATATTATTGTTCGTGCCTTACAGGAAAAAGCACAGTGGGTACGAATGCTCATATAATGAGTATAGTGTGGTACCTTGCCAATGGTAGATATCAACCTATCGTTTGTCCGGCCATTGCATGGGACGATCTTATAATTGAGATTTATTATGATACCTAATTAAAAAGATAATTAAGAAAATAACAATTTTATTTATTCCAACACACACTCCGTTGTATATTAGGTATTATTTAGGACCTCTAAATGACATATGTACATGTACCTGTATATGACACGACAACTATTTATTTTCCCATATAGAAAGAACTGTTCTCAGTATACTCCTAGTATGCTAAGGGAGGTACGAAACCCAATTCTGTGCAGATCGCCAAGCCCATCAAACAGCCCATCAATAATGCAACATGTCCAGCTGGATTCACCAACCTCACCAGTTGGCTCAAGACCAGTCTGAGCAAGATCCTCGCACTCCATTGAGGTATTCAATTATTTTTGTAAATTATTATTACTTCATACGACTGTGGGCTTTAAGACCACTTGCTAACCGAAAATAACAATATTAGTTAAAAAGTATGCAATATAATAATAAAAAATTACCAGTAATAATAATTAGGTAATATTCAAGACTCAAACTATGCTGAATTCAAATTTTATACACACTACTCGTATGTACATACGAGTTCACAGATCTGCAATCGAGATGCATCTTGGTCTCTAATACAAGACTTATTTTTTAATTTTTTCGTTATATTTATACAAAACCAGGTCTATAAATTTCTTGCATTCACGCAGTCATCTCATCTCACGATACCCAGAGTGTCCAATGTGACACTGTCCCATGTCATGTGTTTCCATCTCAATAGATGATGATTACTAAATAATTTATTACATATTGCAGGGTCCACACTCGGGTGCCATCTGCTTCTGCAACCAGCACCAGCACAAGCCGCAGGGGTCCAATCATACAGGGACCAAAAGAAAAACACAACTTGAATTTAAAAAAGAATTTCCACTTTAACAAAGGCAAATGATCATGGCGAAGAGGAACACAGTATTTAAAATAAAAATACTAAAACTCCAAGAAAACCAGGAGGATGTTAAATTGTAGCAGGAGCTGAAAAAATGAGCTGAAGTATAAAAAAGCAGGATTTAAGGTCCAAAGAGGAGCAAGTTATAAGGCTGAAAATTTTAAAACATCAATAAGAGCAGGAGGTCGAAAAAACTAAGCAAGTAATTCTTATACCTAAATTATTAGAGCTACACGTAAGGGAAAAAGGGATCACTCTAGATTGATTTACCTGTAGCTCAAAAACTCATAAATAAAATTATCTAGCATATGCCTGTGCTTTGCCCACGAGAATTTCAGTTTTTGACAAATCCTGATGGGACCTTGGATTTTTCCTGCTTTCTTTTATTATAATTGTCATGTACATTTTTCATGTGACAATATCGATTTGACCATAAGTGGTTTATTAAACAAATTAGCAATTGTAACAGAATCTAATATTATTTATTAAAATACATGATTGAAAAATTGTTGCTTTACTATCCTTTGTATTTTTGATGGAAACGTCTGAAATAAACTTTAATTTATTTATTTATTTTAATTTTTGATTTAATATGTTATACTAATTACTAAAGTAGAAACAATATTTGAAGAATATAGTAATACTTCAGCAACATAATATGCTAATCTATGATCTTGCTAATCTGGATTGAAAAATGATTTGGGTGGAAAAGCCAAAATAATAAATAAACTTCATTGTTTTAATTCAGTTCCATTGGTCGATTCAATTAATAAGTTGCAAAATCAATTTGACGAATTGATTTTTCGACTTATTAAAACTGACATGTTATTGTGTTACGGATACTGCGATGGTGTATCATCAAGAGCTCGTGCCGAATACACACGACGGTGTCCCAACCGTCGCGCCCCAGATGTCAGTGTTTAATGGATTTTACCGACGAATTAAAGAGACTGGTTCAGTTTCAAGACGAAGGTCTGACCTGGGTCGTCCACATGTTAATGATGACGACGAAAAACAAGATAACGATATAGTACAACGATTTAGATCGGATCCAACTACAACAACGAGTGTTGTTGCCCGAGATCTTGAATGCTCGCAGTGGAAAGTGTGGTTCACCGTCCATACAGCTGGTTTATACCCCCCATACCATTACACACCCGTACAAGGTCTGACCTGGGTCGTCCACATGTTAATGATGACGACGAAAAACAAGATAACGATATAGTACAACGATTTAGATCGGATCCAACTACAACAACGAGTGTTGTTGCCCGAGATCTTGAATGCTCGCAGTGGAAAGTGTGGTTCACCGTCCATACAGCTGGTTTATACCCCCCATACCATTACACACCCGTACAACTCATCGAAGAAGGCGATCCTGTGAGGAGATTGGATTTCTGCAGGTTAATGCTGCATGCCGATTTAGAAGACCCAATTTTTTTTTGTGGACTGTTGAGTCCAAATTTGACAAAGATGGTATAACAAATTACCACAATGCTCACTATTGGGCCTCAAAGGCAGACGGAAATCCAAAAAAGAAAAGAGCAAAGGGATCCCAGAGGCGATTTAGTTTGAATGTGTGCATGGGTATTGTTTGTAACCATTTAATGAGGTCTAACCTGAGTAGTCCTTTTGTAATCCGCTTGGGCAGCGCCACTTTGCGTGTAGACCTGTCAAATGTGTGTTGTGGTCGAGATTGTACTGTTTATGTTCTCATTCCAACTATTTACCATAATTAATAAATAATTAATATGACTTCTTGTTGTGTGGTACCATATTATGCATTGAGAATATCTGGCTATCGATTTCCGATGGATAAAAATCTGCAAAAAAGCGGCTTGTAGCCATGCGAAGAGTTAATTTGAAGCCGACAACGTTTTCACGCTTATGCAAAAAACATTTCTTCCCATCAGATTATATTAAACCAATGGATTCAGTGAGTGGAAATCGTAAGTAGATAATGTGATATTTATTTTGTATTGTTGTGTATTATGTCCGGAACATTTTATTTTAGGTTAGTTTATTTTTCAGCTAAGGTCATGTTAAGAAAAGATGCTGTACCCAGTTAGTTCCTTTGGACGAAACCTATTTCTGGTTCTGCGATTCAAAGGTCAGAGAGAGCAAGAAAACGATCTTTAGATAAAGCTTCTAAACACAACCCAATAGAACCCCAGCTACCCAAGAACAATGAACAAGAAGAGATGTTATCAACTGAAATCTGTTCAGAAGGAGCAGGTTCTTCTTCTGTTGAAATATCAGTTAGTGAAGTGACTATAGAATGACAAAGCAAAGATTGGACTTCAATGTGAAATCATTAGTGAGACTTGCAGAAGCAATGAAATTATGTGTACCGAGATAAGGACTGCAATGCGTATAGAAACATATATGAAAGAATTAGGAACTTAACTTCTACACAGGCTTTGACAACTACGACCACTTTCATTTAGTGTATTCATTGTTGGGCCCTGCAGTAAACAAGCTAAATTATTATCCATCATTTACCAGACCAAAGCAAAGTGATCACTTGTTAAATTCAGAAAATGAATTTTTCTTGACTACTATTAATTTACGGAGGAATATGACTAATAAAGAATTAGCTTTTAGATTTGAAATTAGTGAGTCATCGGTGTCTCGTATATTTATCACAAGGATAATTTTTTTATTTTGTCAATTTAAGGAATTAAAAATATGGATTCCTCACAGAATTGCCGAAGAAAATTTATAACGTAAAGGCCGAAAATGCTCAAGCACAATAATTATTGACTGCACAGAATTTAAAATCCTAAAACCTCAGAATCAAGTATCACTCAGCAACTCACTTACTCTACATATAAGTCAACAAATACCTTGAAAGTATTGATTGGTATATCAAGTATTGGTACTGTTACATTTATTTCAGATGCTTATGGAAGGCTCTATAAGTGATAGGGCTTTATTTGAGAAGTGTGGCTTAGCCAACTTTTAGAAAAAAACGATATTGTTTTAGATTAATAAAGATGTCACTGTAAATATTCGTAATTAAGTAAGTATTGTAAGGTCCGTAATTGTGGGTTACCTGGTAGAGATCACTTTAGTGATAAGGTCGCCCTTTGTGTTTCTCTGTTTTCCTTTCGTTGTAATTTTATGTACTAATTTTAAGCAATAAAGATATTTAAATAAATAAATAAATATTCCAGAGTTCCTAAAACACTAGACAGCTAGAGCCTTCTCAGCTGGAACGCTCTAAAAAGACTTCTTCACAGCGAATACATGTAGAACGAATGATAGGAATTGGTAAGACATATAGAATACTGAGCCTTCCATTGACTTCAAATTTGGTTCCCTTAGCTAGCAGAATCATTTATGTATGTTGTATGCTTGTAAACCTACGATCTAATATAATGGAAAGGCCAGAAAAATAAATGTCTATGTTTATTCTGAGATTAAAGATATGTGTTACAAGGATATGTTTTTTATTTTTCATTCTATATATATGTATGTTTGACTCAATAAAATATACAAACTAAAATATGCTGATTTGTTTACACACAACTAGTTATTACTTGACTGCAATCTCACCTAATTTGTTGCTGGTAGGGTGGTAACTTTGTGGTAACTAGCCACGCCCAAAGCCTACCTACATGACCAGACCTGATCCAGATTAGAAATTATAAGAATCTTGTGGCCCATGGGAATCTTATCTGCCACCTCCCACTCCCAGTGAAGAATCCCGCCACTGCGCCAGGAAGGTCGACATTCGACAATGTCAGGTTATATTGGCAATTAAATAAAAAGGTTATTTTTCATATTATTGTTTTATTTAAGTAAGTTATTCTTTATTTTATCTTTTATATTAACATATACAATAATTGTAATTACCCATAGAATTTTTTAAACAAATTTGGCACCATATTGTTTTCATAAAAGTTTTTTACCTTAGGAAGAATGACCTGATTAATAAGGTCCTCATTTCTCTCAACAGAAATAAAGGTCTGTTAACTAAAGCTGGCGCGTTCAACACATTTACACATTTCGCTTGTGTAGTGTCTGTTAATAATGAGTCGTACTGCATACGCATCATGAAAAGTCTGCCCGTCTCTCTCACGCGCGGTCTATCATATGAGCGTGAAGGGGACAGATATTGTTTTTCTTTTGCTACTGTTTATAAATACAGCGTGATGTTAAATGTGAGCGTCAGTCAGTCAAATGTGATCGACCCGCGGCGCGAGTGAGAATAAAATGTCTTCGGAAAGAATTGGTTCCGGAAAAACTTTAAAGGGACAATCTCGTGAAATAGTGTACAATGTTTTTAACTATTTCATGCATCATAATAAAAACAGTGATGGTGGATATCTTCCAATGAAAGATTTGTACGGTTTGACATCGGAGTCGACTGGTGTTGCTCAGAGAAGTATTCAACGAATTGTTTGTTAAGTACGCAATCAAGTAACAGCGGCTGTTAAGGCTGATGCAACATCACAACCATCTACCTCAAAAGAAGGAGAGCCGCGAGCATCTAAAAGATTGGCGTATCAAGTTTCTTTCAGAACACCGGGTAAAAAGCGACCTTGGTCTTAGCAAAAAAATCGACAGTAGATAGTTTTGACCAAGAAGTCATAAGGCGAACTATCTACAACTTCCATCTGGTTAAGCATACATTTCCGGCATTGAAAAAGTTATTAAAGTTATTAGAAGTGTTGAAAGAAAGTATAAACTTTGAGGGTGGTATTTCTTCACTTAGGCCTCTTACACATTATGCCGTAGCGGCAGCGTCACCGTCACCGCCGCGGCGCCACTGCGCTAGTCTGTCTTAGATTTATATGTAGCTTTACATACGACGCCGCGGCGGCGACGGCGAGTCTTTATGGCGCGGCGGCAGCGGCGAGCGGTGCCGTAGTTTTCAACTAATGTACGAGTTTAGTTAGTCGCTTACACACGGAGAGGAAGTACGTCGCGCGCGGTGCCTGTCAAAGAGTATTTATCAGAATGGACATACCTGAATTTATTAAGAACATAGACATCGATAATTTAATCTCACTGGTTCGTGAAAGGCCAGTCTTGTGGGATAAATCTTTAGAAGAGTTTAAATATAAGAACATTTCCAATGCAGCATGGAAAGATATTTGCATTATATTGTATTCCGAATTCGACGCGTTCAGTGATAAAGACAAGGATATGTTTGGTAAGATTTATTTATTTATCCACTTATTGTTTGTATTACAAGTATGATTAAATACAGGTACATAATAACAGATTTAATAGGTATTAAATAACTTTTAATTGCCAAGATAATGCCCCTTCTTCGCTCACAAAATAATCTGAGAACATATCACGTACTGCATTGGCTGCTGGAACTCTTCTTACAGCTTGTGATTGTGTAATGTCTGTGATCACGTCTTCATGATCTACAATCGCCATTGATTCCCTAGAATTACCTCCATCTCTGGATCTGACGAAATTATGCAAAACGCAGCATTTAACAATGTCGATTGATAAGTCAGTTTTCACATTCAAGGGTCGATGGAAAATTCTCCATTTATTTGATAATAAACCAAAGGCACATTCTAAGGCACATTCTACGTACCGCCTGGCTCTTGAGAGGCGATAATTAAATACACGTTTTGCTGTAGGCAAGTTCCTTCCACTATAAGGACGCATGATATTTGAACTTAAACCAAAAGCTTCATCAGCAACGAAAACATAAGACATATCTACACTTCGAGTGCTTGATATTGGTTCTGGGTGCGGTAGTTGTATCTGGTTTTGTTCTAGATGCTCAAATAATGAAGAATTTTGAAAAATCGTTGAGTCGCACTCTGTTCCATACGCACCCACGTCTATATAAATAAACTTGTAGTCTGCGTCAACTACAGCAAACAATACTATAGAGAAAAACTCTTTGTAGTTAAAAAAAAGCGACCCACTATTGTTTGGTTTAATCATTCTGATATGTTTGCCATCCATGGCGCCAATGCAATGAGGGAAGTTAGCTTTGTACTCGTACTGCTTTGCGATTTCTTTTAATCTCTCTTCTGTTAATTCTGGAATACATTCTTGTGATACTTCATTCCAAATCACTTTACATGTGCGTCTTACTATTTGAGCTATTGTAGATATTCCAAGCTTAAAATTTTCGTGCAGATCAGTAAATGTATGTCCCTTAGCCAAATATCTGAAAAACAAATATAAAAGTATAATCTAGAGTGATTATTATTTTTTCAGGTAAAGCTGTCTTTAGTAAATGGAAGAATGTGAAGGACAATTTTTTTAAATACCTAACAAAGATAAAAAACAAAGAGATCAAGATCAGCTGCAAGTGCTATCAAAAATATCATTTGTTTGAACAATTATCTTTCTTGAAAAAAAATTGCACCATCTGAGACACAATCGAGTATTGCAAGAACTCAAAATCAAGAAGAATCATCTCAACAGCCACGTGAGGAATCTCCTACTCCTACTACTAATGCACAGCAAGCTGAACCGAGTACTTCAAAGACCTCACAAAAACGCAAAGCAGATGAGTTCGAAACCGAAGTTTTGAATATTTTAAAAAAAGAACAGGATAATAGACATTTATCTTTTTTTAAAAGTATTTTGCCAAGTCTAGAAAAATTTAATGACCAACAAGTACTGCAGTTTCAGAGTAGAGTACTACAAATTATAACCGAAATTCAGTACCCTACAGCAGTATGGCAAAATACACCTAATTACGGATATCAGACTGGATATACAACGACATACGATAATTATCAGAACACGTCTTCTACGAGTACTCTATCACAGATCGCATCACCAATGTCTCACGAAACGTTACCCGAGTTTAATTAATATTACTTAAATTTTGTGCCTTAATGTGAATTATATGAAACTTGATTGTATGTGTAGTTTTTTTTTTACTTACGTTAATGTCACCATTAACATTTATTTATTTATTTTAATTTTATTTTATTTAAATATATCACTAATTACAAAAATCACAGAAATACAATTTTGATGTATGGTGCTAAACTAATATTAGGTACTTGTTCGCGCCGTTTGAATGCGCCCAGGTGTGCCCAGATGCCCAGATGTGTTCAGGTACAGACCAGGCTGGCAGCCGCAGAGGAGGCCTACCGGGCTATTCTTATGTTGGATGATGTTGATGAAGACGCACTTGCTTCCTCCCAACGAGACTTTGAGCAGCTGGAGGAGTTCTGTGATGGGATTGTGGAGGCCAGCAAGAGTCTGACCCGAAAGTCGAGACTTAGCAATTTAGCTGAACCTCCCCGACCACCCACCCAGCCAGAATTATTATGTCGACTCCCTACCATTGAGTTGCCTCGTTTTGCAGGCTCGCTGGGCTCCTGGATGGGGTACGAGTCTTTGTTTTCGAGCCTAGTTGATGCTCGGAAGGACCTCTCCCCCACACAGAAGCTGGCCTACCTCCTGTCCTCCCTGGAGGGAGAAGCTTTGGATGTGGTAGGCCACTTAGACCTTGATGAGGCCAACTATCAGATTGCTAGAGATCTACTCAAACGTAGATTTTCTAATGAAAGAAGACTAGCAGATGCCCACGTGGCACAGATATTGTCGCTCCCAACCATCCGAGGGGTTGAACGTATTAGGTCTGATCTGCTGAACCCATTATTAGTAGCCTGTAATAATCTACGTAAGCTGGACTTACCTGTGGACCAATGGTCCTTTTTGCTCTTACATATAGTGTTGGCCCGTCTCCCTAAGGATTTAAAATTGCGCTTTGAGCAGAGGTATGGGGGTGATGGGGCATCTTATATTCCCCCATTCACAGACCTGATCAAATTTTTGGAACAGGAGTGCCGCCTGGTTGAGAATGCGGGACTAATTAATCCTGTGGATACCCCTCCGCGTACTGGTAAGGGTGGCCAAAAGGACAAGGCGAAACCCCGAGCATCGCCTCCAACAGGAGGACTTGTTAATGCCCGGCGGGGATTGACGCCGTATGGGGGGGTTGCTGCTGCCGAGGCTGCCCGCTGCGAGTATTGTAAGCAGCCGAGTCATCAAGTGACAACCTGTGCTGATTTTCTTGCCCTGTCTGTTAGGGCTAGGCGATCAATCGCCAATGGGCGTCATTGGTGCTACTCGTGCCTGGGCCGGCACTTGCAGCGAGACTGTCCTCGGAGGCGGCCCTGTCCCCAGTGTCGGGGGGAACACATTGACATTTTGTGCGCTAACCAGAATCGTGCCCGGGCACAGGACCGCCCCGTTGCTGACCGCAGAAGGGTCTCACCCCCTCCCCAGGGGCGGGAGAACGTCCCTCCCGTGTTGGGGGGGTTGCAACCCCCCCTCACAATATTGACAAGGATGTTGTAGAGGTGCAGCAGGATGATTAAGACTCCACTGGGTGCTCACCTCGCGCACGGGGGGTTGGAACCCCCCCTCACAAATTGGACCGGGGGAACATCGCGGTGCAGCAGGAGGATTGGGAGCCCGTCGCTGCAGCTGAGGACTCTCCAAATAACGTGGGAAGAGAGCGAGTTGAGGCACATGGTAGAGAATGCCCACGATTTTCTCCGCCGCTCGCGGAGTGGCCGCGATTGGAGCGTCGTCCTCCCGGACTTGGTCGTCGGAGGCACCAGGTCCCAGGCAACGTCATGATGACGAGGATGGCCAGGGGGTCGATCCCGGAGGACCGCCCCTTCTGGGACCAAGGATGGGGACCTGACAGGCAGTGGTTGGAACCTACACCCTCGACCTCCGGAATAGGAGGACGAGGCGGTGCGCGCTAGGTAGTTGCGGCCCTTTCTCCCACCGCGGCCACCTCGCCTGAGACATTGAATTTGGAGCCTGTCCATGCACAGCTCGTCCTATTGCCAACTGTCTCGGTGAAGTTGTGGAACCCGCACGGAGACTTTATGATTGTTCGTTCTTTGATTGATTCTGGTGTTCAGAGATCGATTGCGTCTTCTCATTTGGTGGAAAAATTGGGCCTTCCTTGGACACCCCATGGGGGTTTGATGAGAGGTATTGGAAATTTAGAACCGCCTGTTCCTCGAGGCGAAGCGGAGTTGATGTTTGGGCCCCTTGAGGGCAACCTCCGCGTTTTGGTCAGGACGTCAGTCTTGGATAATATTTTAGGAGATCTTCCTCAGGAGAGGATTTGGGATTCTGTAGTCAGCTTGACGATGGGTCTAACCCCTGTAGATCCCAACTGGCAGGTTCCAGGCCCTATTGACTTGCTGGGCTCTGATGTGTTGGGTTTTATTGTGACAGGTGTTATTCGACCCCTACAGAGAAATGGTTTAGTCGCTCTTCCAACAATATTTGGATACAGCTTCCTCGGTCCGGTCTTACCAGCGAGACCATTGTTGCAGGATGACCGATGCCAAGTAGGGGGCGCCTCACTCCAGGATCTCGTACATCGATTTTGGGAGGTGGAGGAGCCCCCCCAGGCTACTCGAGTAAGCCCCTCCGACCAGGAGTGCGAGCTGTTCTATCAGAACAACACGGGTCGCCGTGCTGATGATCGGTTTGTCACTCGGTTACCGTTCCTGGCATCCAGACCACCTCTTGGTCGGTCGAGAGAATTGGCTGAAAGGAGACTGCTGTCTATGGAACGGCGCATGAAGAGAGATGTTGCCTTTCGTGAAAAGTATATTGCCTTCATGCGCGAATACCTTGATTTGGGGCATATGTCCTTATCGGAATTTGATTGGACAGCGCACGAGCACTAATTTTTGTGCCACCACGCCATTTTAAAATCTCCTGAGAGTAAAATTCGTGTGGTATTTGATGGTTTGGCAGCCACCTCCAACGGAGTCTCATTGAACCAGTGTCTCCACGCTGGCCCCAAATTGATTAAGGATTTGTCTGAGGTCCTCACGCATTTTCGTCGTCATCAAGTCGTTTTTGTAGCCGACATCCGTATGATGTTTCGGCAGTCTATCGTACATCGAGATGATCGGCGTTACCAATTGATTTTGTGGCGTGAGCACCCTGAGGATCCAATGCAGGTTTATGAGTTAAACACTACGACCTACGGTTTGAGATCCAGTCCTTACATTGCTATTCGAACCCTTTTGGAGCTGGCTAGTCGTGAGAGACTAAACTATCCCCGAGCAGCTGCTGTTTTGGAATCGTCAGTGTATATGGACGATATCTGCACTGGAGCCGCAAACCTCGAAGAGGCGTTGATTTTAAGAAATGAATTGATTGCAATCCTTGAGGCTGGTGGTTATGAGTTGCGCAAGTGGTTGTCGAATTCACCCAAAGTATTGAAGGACCTTCCTGGCGAAGCCCAACAAGACCCTCACCTTTTTGAAAATCTAGATAACCCCCACTCCTTGTCTGTACTGGGAATACAGTACCAGCCTGAGCAAGACGTGTTTACCTACAGGGTCAAATTGGACCCCCCCCCCCCCGGGCAAATGGACCAAGCGATCAGTTTTGTCAACAGTGGCACGTATCTTTGATCCAAATGGCTGGATTACCCCCATTGTATTTGTGGCCAAATGTTTCCTCCAAAAACTTTGGATTGAAGAATTGACCTGGGATGAACCGCTTCCAGGACGATTATTAAAGGAATGGCTCGGTATTTTGTCCACCCTAGTTGAGGTGAATCAGATTTTCATACCTAGGCGTTTCTTGCCAGCAGGGAAGTCTTGTTCTAGCCTTCACGGCTTTTGTGATGCCAGCGAAAAAGGATATGCGGCTGCTGTCTACTTGAGGACTATCAATGGTTCCGGAGAGGTCACTGTCCACCTCATTATGGCCAAAAGTAAGGTAGCCCCTGTAAGGTCTCGTTTGACTATCCCTAAGATGGAATTGTCAGGGGCTGACCTCCTAGCTCGCCTTCTTCACCATGTCTACTCGTCTCTAATACCAGTTGTGGACATATCCGATGTTGTGGCATGGTCAGATAGTGAAATTGTCCTTTGCTGGCTTCGAGCCTTATAATTTGGAGGTTTTTGTGGCTAACCGAGTTTCACGAATACAAAATTCTGAAACCCCTTTGACCTGGAGGCATGTGCCGGGAGAACTCAACCCTGCCGATTGTGCTTCCCGTGGATGTAAAGCTCCTGACTTAGTAAATCACCCGCTTTGGTGGGGTCCAGATTAGCTGACCCAACCGGAGTCATACTGGCCCCCTAATAAATTCTCCGACCCAGGAGTGCTCCCAGGGCTGCGGATTGGAGTAGTTGAGGAGAAACCGGGCTTTGATCATGATTTCCTTTTGGAACGATACAGTTCTTTTGACAAACTGATTGGAGTTACTGGCTGGATTTTGAGATTCTCCAACAACAGCCGGAAACCTCAGTACAAGTTGAGGACCCCCGTCTTGTCCGGTCTTGAACGCCAACAAGCGCAATTGTTTTGGGTACGCCGCGTACAAGCTGAACACTTCCCTTCTGCTATTGAGCATTTGAAAAGGGGTTCTGCTCTGAAAGGTCCTCTGGCTCGCTTGAACCCGTTTTTGGACGCTGATGGTTTAATTCGGGTCGGGGGTCGATTGAAGAATTCCGAACTCCCTTATGGAGCTCGACATCCACTGTTACTTCCTAAAGAGAGTAACTTCGTCAAATTGTCAGTGACGCATTACCATGTAAAAAACGCTCACGCTGGCTGCAACACCCTATCCGCTATTCTGCAGCGCGAATTTTGGATCATGGCGGCCAGACGTTTAATCAGAAGCGTCATTTACAGATGCATCCCTTGTTATCGCCTGAAGGCCACTCCCGTACCTCCGCTCATGGGTGATTTACCCCCAGATCGTGTGACCCCCTCGCGACCTTTTGCTGGCGTTGGGACAGATTTTGCTGGGCCCTTCCTCATCAAGAGCTCACTAGCTCGCAACGCGAAATCCGTTAAGGCTTACTTGTGCGTATTTGTTTGTCTCGCCACTAAGGCTGTACATTTGGAGTTAGTCAGTGCTCTCACAACTGAAGCCTTCGTTGCTACCTTATCGCGCTTTGTATCTAGACGCGGGCTGCCAGCTTTGGTCAGGTCTGCCTGCGGTACTAATTATCGCGGGGCCGACCGTTATTTGAAGGAAGTTGTTGAATTTTTGTCAACAAATCAAAATTGTTTAACCACCGCTATGTCCAAAATGGGGATAACCTGGAGATTTCATCCTCCGGCTTGTCCTCATTGGGGTGGGATATTTGAAGCGGTTGTAATGGTTGCAAAGACGCATCTCTACCGGGTGATCGGTGAAACTATACTAACCTTTGAAGAATTGGCCACCTTGTTTTGTAAAATTGAGGCCGTCCTCAATTCTCGGCCTCTGCCCACTCTCGTCCGATCCGAACGATTTAGAAGCTTTAACCCCGGGGCATTTTTTGATTGGTCAGCCCCTTAACGCCCTGCCTGAGTACCCCTTCAGGGATGTCAAGACTTCTCGTCTCTCACGGTTTTTGGCATCGATGGTCTCTTGAATACTTACATCTATTGCAGCAGCGCGTTAAGTGGACGGACAAGGTTGAACCTCCTAAGATTGGAGATCTTGTTTTGGTAAAGGAGTCGAATCTGTTACCCTTATATTGGCGCCGTGGACGTATTGTAAGGTTGATGTACGGATCTGACGGAGTACCTAGGGTGGCCGAGGTGATGGTTGGAGATTCGCTTTTGCAACGAGCTGTGTCTACCTTAGCCCGTTTGCCTATCAATTAGTGAAAGGAAATCCATCCTTTCACTGGCGGGAGAAATTGTTCGCGCCGTTTGAATTTGGCGCTCTTGGAATCAAGTCTGTGTTCCATTGTCATTGACATAGACAACACACGCGCATTGTCATTGACATAGACAATGAATTGACAGCTTTGAGAGGTGACGTCTGTCAATCGTTCTAACCTTCTTTGGTGTGATTGCACGAGCAGATTTGGTCGCCCGTTGTATTTATAATAATCTTTTTGTGCTCAGCGTGATTTGTCGAGATATCACTCGATTCCGCGAGTTAAATTGTTGTACAGTTGTTTGCCGAACGTATTTCGGAACAGAACGCGTGTCGGAACTTTCACGGGGTGACATTGGTTATTTCGCGTGTGATTTTGCTGGCGGCATTCATTGAAGCTGTGTCGGTGTGGTCCGGACGGCTGCGACGCTGAGGCGAGGGTCTGCGCATTTTGTCAGTACACTGTACCGGACCCACAGCACATATATACACTCAATACACTTTGACCCTTGTCTTCAAGGATGTGACGGCCGACAAACAACAGAGGTAAGTGTTGGTACCTACTATTTGTTTGGTTCGCCACCTAAGATTCCCTTGTGGCGTGTCGATTTTGCCCCTTGGCGGACGTGACCTTAGCTGATGGGCCCCTAAGGCCAAGCCACGGAGAGCTTTGAAATCGGGGCGCGATCAGTACTATACATCTATACAAACTAAAATTGTACATGCTGTTTGTGCGCTGACCACCGAACTAGTAGTAACTGTGTTTCAGCGGTCAGAACCTTCCAGATTAGACAGGTGATAGGAACAAAAGAGCACCAGTAACAGCTACTGTGTCCAAAAAAGTAATTTGCGATACAAAATTATATTTCAAAAATAAAAATTATGATAAAAATAATAAAAACGCATGTTCCTTTGTATGTGTGTGTGTGTGTGTGTGTGTGTGTATATGTGCGTGTATGTGTATATTTGTGTATTTATGTGTTTGTCAGTATGTGCGTGTGTGCTTGTATGTGTGTGGAGGTATGTTATGGTGTGGTATTTCAGGAGGTGAAATGCATTCCCTCATTCGTACAATTCTTCTGCAAAACGTTGTGAACGCGTCCTAATAGTTGGTCGAATGTATCAATACTCATACGAAGACTACTGCGGAATTTCTTGGGATTTCTTCTCAAACTCTCATAATCACAATAAAACTTTCCGTTTCTTTTTCTGAAAGATATAAAGGGGTGTATCCAAATAGTTCTTGTTTTTCTTTTTTTACGACGACGACGCAGAACACAAAGAAGCAGCGCCACGGTACTATCCATTCTGTCCGACGGATCGCGCGTGACCAGGCCCCTGACACTCGCCTACTATGGTTGGTGCTCTTTAATTTCTCCATACTCCCATCCCAGTTGACAGTTCTTACCTCAGATAAACAACACATCAACCTAAAATGGGTTTGTTTTCTATTTCAGATTTTAATAAATTGACCAAAAATGGTACTAAAAAACAAAGACTATGCATAGACTAGAGAATTTGTGTAAATGAAAACAAAATTTGTCAGATTATTTTTAAAAGTTCTATTTTCGTTGCCGTTGGATAGACCAAAAAAATTAAAGAAGACCGATAATTTATACTGATTTAACAGTGAAATTAAGTTTATTATCATTTTTGTGAGCGCTTGTATCAATATGCCTCGCAAAATTGTTTGATTTCTAGCTGCCGAGATTCTTCGTGAGAAGGCATACGTTTTTTTCAGAGAATCAAGAAATGTGATTTTCCGCAAGCTCGCAGGCTTCAATGGCGAAATAACATCCATGGCCGACTTATTTTCGTAACCTGATTGCCTGTGAGGTGCACTTCGTAAAGAAGTATTAATTAAGAAGTAAGTAAGCTGGACTTCATTCAAACTGCGAGGAAGATAAGGTACCTGAGACCTAAGGAACCCGGGATAAACAATTGTCAGTTTTGAAGCATTATTTTCACAGTCAACTGCTAGCAAAAATGGAAGAGGATTAAACCAGTGAAAGTGATTCTGAAACTCAGAAAAATGCTGATCATCCAGTTGTTCCAGGTTCTAGTGATATATTTAATTTCAAGTGAAATAAAGAAAAGATTAGCTGTGCAATTCAGAACATATGCAAGAAAGTAATTAAAAAGTATTTTGTGTACAATACAAGAAGATTTACATGGCAGTTTCATGATTAGATTATTACATATGAATATGCGCAACACCAAGAAATATGAGCTCCTTCAATTAATAATGCAAGGGAAGGTGGCAGGCAGGAGGAGGCCTGCCCGTATAATATCTTGGCGTTGAAACTTACGCCAATGGTTTGGCAAGAGCACCCGTAGTCTTATCAGAGCAGCGGTATCCAAGATTCAAATTGCTATTATGGTTGCCAACCTTCGATAGGAGACAGCACTCTAAGAAGATAGGAATATATTTTATTGAAAGGAAATTGTTTAACGTATCCATCACCCAGAATTGTTTTGTTTGTTATAAATGAGGTTTGTAGAAATCATTTGTCTGCAATTAGAATCTTGTTCTCATAATAATGTGCTGAGAAAATATACCTACCTACTATTACACAATTTATGAAGAATGAAGATGTTAGTTTGCTGGAATATGAAAAACAAAGAAAAAACCAACTTTAACTTTGTGAAGTTGTTATTTAGACTAGAAGTGTAAATTTGATAATTATTAATTCTTATTATTATTTTTAAACATTTGCCTTTAAATAAATTATTTTTAAATCATGTTTGGTATTTTTATTTTTTATAAGAGATTAAAATACAATAAATAATATTACTAATCGATAATAAGTCGATAGAAAGCACATCACTAGTTAGTCGAGATCAAATAGCACAACACTATCTGTCAAATGAAAGCCCTCGTTCTTTGGTGACACCTGTCAGTTGGGGTGGGCGAAACGTCAGTCTTACGGGTACACGCTCTTCTTCGTCTGTGTCCTATCTGTATCGTAAGATACAATATCTTTAATCTGTGCGCGTGACTAGTCTATATTTGCGCCGCGTAGCCCGCGTTAGTGTCGCTGGTTCTGCGGTGAAACGCCGCAGCTCCTGCAGCACCGCGGCGGTCAAAAACGCTGCCGCCGCGGTGTCGTGTGAAAACACACTAAGGAAGATCGTTCGGAGGCTAGGTTTCAGATGGAGAAAGACACAAAATAATAAAAACTACTCATTGAAAAAAGTCACATCAGACTCAAAATAACATTATATCTTTCGAAACTGCAAGAATATAGATAACAAGGCCTAATGAATCTGTAGTAATGAAGCTGTTTAATTATTTTTCCGTATACACCGTACACACGGAGGCGTTGAAGGATATCAGCGAATATATAGACGTCAATTATCAGAAACTTTTGTTTCATAGCAAGACCCGATAGCTTACACTAGCGGCACGCTATGATGGCCGGTTTGACGTTTGTCCGCTCATGAAGTTCCGTATTAATTGATAACGACTTTGAAGGAAATAATTGTATTACTTTATTGACGATAGTGATGTGCAGAGATTCATAAATTTTATCGAATGTAGTTTTAGGTTTAGGACTCAAAATTTATTTATTAAATTGATTTCTAAAATGTATACAAGTGTAGAAAAATCAGTTTGCACCATTTAAGGGGTGAATGTACTTGTGAATATGAACAATTTTCACTATGTGGACAAACCTCTGAAATCGCAAAAAAATATCAGCTGTTTCATACAAAAGGTAAAATTTTTATTTTTATATGATATATACCACAACTCGGCATTTGGTTTTCTAAATTGAAAATTTTTAAAAATGGAATCTAATACGATCGTCACATAGGATCGCTGGCTAGCACAACTACTACCTCCGGCAAACTCGCGTCAATGCTCAATGCAAAACAAAGCAGTTTCGAATTGACGTTGCTTCGAAAAGTATAAACTGTCAGTGCAATGCGATTGTGATATAGTTTTGACCTGGCTTTGGATTTCAAATATTGATACTGCATTACTGTTGACCCTTGCTCGTTAATTTGGACTCTGTTCAAGCCCTTTGTTGTGGATTTCGTCGATATGACCGAACGTACGCAGGGAACTGTTCTAAATAGTCAGACACGTGAGTTCGTAATACGCCTTCGTAACTATTTCGATCGTGAAGCTCAAAATGGAGGGCCAATTTTACCTATAACGTCAGTGGTTGAACGCGTAGCTGATGCGCTTAATAGGACAACGAACTGTTAGACGGATAACTAAAGAAAAATATGGCGAGACTGGCACAGAAGAAAATAAACTTCACACACCAAAAAAGAGAAAACGAGCAAAACCAGTCGTAGGCATCGATAGCTTTGATGCCGATGCTATCCGAAGACATGTTTACGGCTACTATTTACAGAAGGAGTATCCAACAAGAAAAAAGTTGGTGCATTCACTGAAGGAAGCTGGATTATTCTTCGGTGGGGAAAGTTCTTTAACGAAGATTTTGAAGACCATTGGATTTCGATACAAAAAATGTAACAAACGCAAAATATTGATGGAAAGATTTGATATAGCGATGGCAAGGTATACTTTTTTACGGCAAGTGAAAGAAATCAAAAATTGGCAAAATGTTGTGTTCTTGGATGAAACATGGCTTAATGCTAACCATACTGTAGGCCGTTCTTGGAACGATGACACAGCAGCATCTACTTCCAAAGTTCCTGTAGGAAAAGGATCGCGACTTATAATTTGTCACGCCGGAACCATCAACGGGTTTGTCGAAGGTTCTCTCATGGCTTTTGCGTCAAAAACCACTGGAGACTATCATGAAGACATGAATGGGGAAAAGTTTACTGAATGTTGTGTAGCCTCCCTGAACCATCTATTATAATTATGGACAACGCCCCATACCACTCGATGCAAATTGACAAGCCACCTGCCCAATCCCAAAAGAAAGCTGATATCGTCGCATGGCTTCGTAAAAATGGCGTAGATGCAAACATGAATATGTTAAAAGCGGAATTAGTACGTCTTTTAAAAGAAAACAAACCAACCAAGATCCGATACGTCATTGACGAAATAGCATTAGAACATGGGCACAGAGTTATACGGTTACCGCCTTACCATTGTGAGTATAATGCGATTGAGTTGGTGTGGGCTCAAATTAAGGGATATGCTGCAAGACACAATACAGAACCCCCATTTACCACAAAAAAAAATGCTAAAATTATTAGAAGAAGCTTGTGAACATGTGACTAAAGGAGACTGGGAAAAGGTTGTGAATAGAACTGTTAAATTAATAAGGGAAGATTATGAAAGAGATGTGAAAATAGATAATATTATAGAAAACGAACATATAATTTTTAATGTAGGTGATGATAGCAGTGACGACAGTGAAAATAGTAGTATGGACGAATCTGATTAATTATGGCCTTTTGTGGCACCTTTTTTGGTATCTTTTGTATTCATATGTTTCTTGTGTGCATATAAAGTATGTATATTCATTTTCATTCAAATATTCAGTTCGTTCAAATAAATTAAATAAACATTTACATTTTTGTTTTATTAAACCTATTTAATCAGGTACAAAAACAAAACTTAATTGTTTTTTGTTCGAGAATAAATTGACATTCCACATCACTATTGTAATGTGTCAAACCGGCCATCATAGCGTGCCGCTAGTGTAGTCTGTTTCCAGCGACAGAAAGAATATTGAAGATGTATTAGCCGTTGAAGCAGTACTTTTTATCAACTCCTGGTGTACCAATTACTTTGAAAAACTTTTTTGAAAATGAACTCAGCGAAGTTTATTTATTTATTGCTCACTCATTAATGTCAATATTTCAGACGAAAATTGAAGACATTGAAAAAGAAAAGAATTCTGTTTTAGATATAAAAAGAATCCTCGAATCCACACATGAAATTTTAGTTGCACGAGCGAACGCAAATTCATGCCAACTTGAAAAGAACTTACTTAAAAAACTTTCTTCAAATATTAAATACGACAAACTGATTAAGTACCTATTTGGATAAATAAGTATTGATTTTACCTGCAATGGTTACCAGAAGATGATTATTTTTAGTTTGTTTTACTTTGATAAATAAGGATTGATTTTAACTGCAATTGTTACCAAAAGAAGATTGTTTTTAGTTTGTTTTACTTTGATAAATAAGTATTGATTTGAACTGTTTAGTTACCAAAAGAAAATTATTTTTAGTAGTTAAATAAGAGAGATCTTTAAAATGTAACCTGTGTTTTATTGAAAATCTATCTATCATATAGATAGATCTATCATATAGCTATTGACGACCTCCGTGGTTGAGTGGTTAGCGTGCCGGTTTTCAAGGCGCCGCCATCTCTGAGGTTCCGGGTTCGATCCCCGGCCGGGGCAATGTAAAAAAATAACTTTTCTACATTGTCTCGGGTCTGGGTGTTGTGGTACCTTCGCTACCAATGTATGTGATGTTGTCCTCTATATATTTATATATATTTATTTATTTATTTATTTATTTATCACTAGATTTGCTAAATCCGGCGGAATCCTGAGAAGAGTCGAAAAATCCTGAAATCTCAGGACAAATCCTGAGATATGGTAACCCTATGTTCAGCAGAGAGGTTATGTCTACAGGAAAACAAAAATTGTCTGTTTTAAAATATCGAGTAGAACGGATCCAACTGGTACATTGCAAATCAAACTTCATACATGTACTGACCACAATAGTGAGAACTGCAAATTTCCCATGCTCGAGCAGGTTAAAAATCTGAAATATCTGGGTGTAGTGTTAGACGAAGGTTTGCGGTGGGATAAACAAATTCAGGCATTAAGTAGTAGGCTACGAAAATTTATGTTTATATTTGGAAGACTTCGGAATGTAGGTAATGCAGAAATAATAAAACTCGTTTATGTATCATTTTGCCAATCGATACTTAGCTACTGACTCTCGGCGTGGGGAGGAGCTGGCATAACCTACCTATTGAAACTTGAACGTGCCCAACGTGCAGTTTTATCCGCAGCCCTGACAGTTATTACTCGCTCTCGACTCGACTCTTTTTTTTACTTGAGTACACGTCTGGCCTACTATAGTAGCCCATTTTAAAATGTCAATAAATTGTATATTTATAACTATTTGATTAAAATAACAAATGCAATGGAAAAAATATTTATTTAAGTTAACATTACAACAATACAATTTGAATACAATATTTAAAATAGTGAACAATTAGCAATTTATTAAATATCTACGAAAAAGTAACAAAAATGGCAATACTGAGATCAACGTATTTTTGTTTTTATTAAAACCACTCTCCATTACTATTTTCTTCATTTTCGTAGCATTCAGGATATGCTACTGCTTATTGCTGCGACCATCTCGTGCTGTCTTTGGTGTCAGATCATGATTTAGATACTTGGGAATCCTGAATTGTGCTGCTGAAAAGTGCCCCAATCCTCAATTTAAGTTGTCGGGTTCGGGTTGTTTGAAACTGGATGATGGATCCTTAGCATTTCAGGCTCTATCTCCTTTTGGGCTTGCTTATCTAATACTTAGGTTTTGGGTTCGAGTTCGCGTTGCCAATGGTATATTTTTGTGCCAAATGGTTCCGTTCGTCAATTTGTAGATTAGACCGCGCCTTCCAGATAGAGTGGAGTGTTATCCGAATCTGATGTTTCGTCAGACATTAAACCTTTCCTCTTCATTTTCCTGAAGCTCTGACTCATGCAGAACTAGGGCCTGTTGTAAGTCTGGTTCTGGCTCAACTTTATCATATTCACTCTCTGTCACATCTTCATCATCAGTGTCTAGCTTAAGTAGCAACAAAGACTCTCATCACTCATGACGTTAATGTCATAAATCTGTAAAAAATAAAAAATTGCGACTTTAGTCATTTAGGAATTTGCGTATTTTGAAACGCACTTAGGACTGATGGCAACACTGTTATTTGACATGAGTCAACTCGTTTCGTAGTTTTGCAGTTAAAATACATTAGAAATTATAAAGAATCGTGGGTGAAAGAGTGAACATTGAATTGAAATTGCAGATTTGAAAATGTTACGAAGAAGAGACAAAATAATAGCCCTGGTAGCCAACAGAGGTTTGTATAATAATTCAATAATTTGTTTTTGTTTACCGGGGCTGCGCTGTGTCTATAATGGAAAACGTAAAGTTTTGATCCAATAATTTCACAGGCTTTTCTATAACATTTTCAGAGGTGCTTATGATTCCCAGTCAGAACTTAGTATCATCAAGATGATTTCCGGCAAGGTCCATTAGAGTGTCAAAATACAGGTAATAACGTGAAATTATTTGCTTTGGTAGGTTATTCTTTTGTTGTGAGTTGTTGAGTCAAAGAAATTGTTACTTTACAGATGAACAGACAAAAGAACTGTCTCGGCACGATGAAACCCAGCCAGATCCATCGTACTTTCATAGTAAAGGTAATAAAGTGAAATTATTTCTTTTGATTAAGTATTTAGTAGTGATATCATTATGAGAACTCACAATAAATTGTTACTTTACACTTTACAGATGGCAAACTAAAATCACTGTATGATGATCCCCAAGCAGGTTCATCGGGCTGTCAAAAAAGTGTTTTTATACCAAATTCTGATAGTGAAGATGTTATTGATGACTCTGATTTGGACCAAGACTATGTCGTGAGCTCATATCCCTCCAGTGATAGTGAAAATCATCAAGAAAGAAACCAAAGAAGGAAAAAAAGAGAAAAGTTGTAGCAGATAATATTCAAGAAACTACACACTTCATTAAAACCATGATTGACACATGCGTCGCCCAAGCTTTCGATAAAATTGGTGACAAATTTACAAAAAAAGGTAAGATAAGAAAAAGAAAAACATATGCAGATAGTGTAGAGGAACGCAAATTAATTGCACAGAATATTAAACGAGATCAACATACGGTGAAGAATTCTTGTGGCCAAACTTGTAAGAAAAAGTGTCCTACATATGTGACATATGCCCAACAAAGAGAGATAAATAAAATGTATTGGGACTTGACGGCAGACCAACAGAAATGGTTTATTTTTAAACACACAAGCAAAAAACATACTCACAGAAACACAGTTGGTGAATACAGCAAGAGAAAATACACTTTTGATTACACATTACCAACAAGTGAAGTAGAAGAGATTAAGGTATGTAAAGTTTTATTCCAAGCAACCCTTGGTTATTCGAAAATAAATGACAGAGTTATTCGTAATGTGATTTCGAAGTCAGACTGAAAGGTTCCACCACCTAATAAAAGAGGCAAATCAACCCCTGCAAAAATTTGACAAGAAAATGGTTATGGATCACATTGAATCATACAAACCATGTATCTCGCACTACCGTAGAGAGCATGCACCATTAAGACGTTATTTACCGAGTGATATAACTGTTAAAGACATGCATCATGATAATCTAAAGAAAAACCCTCAAAATAAAGTTTCATATGAGTATTACCGGAAGACTAAGGATGAAATGAATATTTCATTTGCAAATCTTGGCCATGAGGAATGCTGGTGTTGTGAGAAAAATAAATTGCACATCAAGGAAAGTTGTTGTAAAACCTACTTGGATAAGATACTTTGTTAGGTTTTATACTGTCATTTTTGTAATGTCGAAAAAAAAAGATATTAAGTTGTTTATTAGCAACCATCGTAAAACGTTTATTGTGTTTTCATTTTCGCTATTTCCCCAGTATTTAGAACGTGATTCCTGATTCTACAGACTTCAATCACAACAAAAGTAAACATGACCCAGCAGAAAATGACTGTGAAAAATGTAATGAGTGGCTCAAACACCAAAGACTTTATTTACACAAGGGCTCGAAGGGAGTATGAGGAAGATGCAAAAAAACAAGATTTAAACCATCCATGTTTTTCAGTGGACTTACAAAAGGTTATTATGTTACCCAGGTGTGAAATGTTCAAAGAACTTGTGTTTTTGCCAAGAATTATAGCTTTTAATGAAAGTTTTGTAACATTGGGCGAAGACAAAAAGATGAATCCTATTGCAGTAATTTGGCATGAGGGAATAGCCGGAAGAAATAAAGAAGATATTATATCAACATTTTACAGCTTCTTTTTAAAAATGAGAGATGCAGAAAATATCACATTATGGCTAGACAACTGTTCTGCACAGAACAAAAATTGGGCTATTTTCTGTTTCTTTATATATATTGTAAATTCGGAGGAAAATAGCCTAAAGAGATTGCATATAAAATACTTTGAGCCTGGACACACTTTCATGAGTGCAGATTCCTTTCATCATCAAGTTGAACAGTCTCTAAAGAAGAAAAAGAAAGTGTGTGATTGGGAAGATTACAAACAATGTGTTTTTGAAGCCAACTCTAAAAATGTTTCGATTGTTGAGAACAAAATAGAAAACTTCTATGACTGGAAAGATTATACATCACAGTACAAACTTAACAAAATTACACCACGGCCATACATCAATGACATGGTTTATCTGAACTTTACTAGAGGCAAGCTAACCTTACAATATAAAAATGATTTTGATCAAGATTTCATTGAAGTAAATATTCTCTTAAAAGCAATGGAAAAACGAGGAGTGATCCCTAAACCGGTTGCTAAACAGCAACCGAGAGGCATAGCAAAATCAAGAAAAGGAAATTTGGTGAGGAAGCTTGAAGAAATTTTACCGCCAAATCGACTTGAATTTTGGAAAAATCTTGCCGTTGTCTCCTCATTGTTACGGCAAATAGTTTTCATATAACAGAAAGCATGTCTCAGGGCATTTATGTTTTCTTTTTACCATGTTTATATATCCATGAAAGGCTTATAAACTAGTCAAAACAAAATAGGGCCCATTACGTTTTTTGGCTATAATGTTTAAAAACCAAGAATGCTGCAGTGTTTTTTTCGAATTGGTATGCTTAAATTAAGGAATAAAAAATCCTGTAAACACCAAATTGTTTAAAAAAGTTTATTATGGTTGAATAACTGACAAAAACAAAAAAAAAATACCAATAACTTTACAAACTTGCAATGTTTTTCTAATCACGATTTTTTTTGTTTGCTTTCAAAATCATGGCAATTTCCCCCCCCCCCCCCCCCTTTTGGCCCCCTCTCTTTTGCACACACTCTGAGCCTGTTTGGGACACTCTCAATTAAATGATGAATATTTTCTTGGGGTATCCTCTCCCAACAGGCTTTTCGAGCTGTAATCCACTCCTGCTGTTTATTTATTCGGCTGTAACCTTCTTTAAGGGTTCTCTTTAATTGGTCCCACAAATGTTCAATGGGATTGAGGTCCGGACTCATGGCAGGCCAGGGCAAAACCGAGATATTGGCTTCCGCGAGAGTCCTCTGGGTGGCCCGGGCTGTATGAGCGCGAGCATTGTCGTGCATAAAAACAAATCCATCACCCACCCGCTGTGAAAATGGGATCACATGTGGTCGGATTACACGCTCAATGTAACTGGCAGCGGTTACAGTTCCTTCGTCCAGAATTACCAGCTCGGTTTTACCTGCTAGACTAATTCCACCCCATACCATGACACTTGCCCCCCCCCAGCGGTCTGTTTCGTGGATGCAAGGTTCTGTAAAACGTTCGCCTCGTCTTCTCCACACACGCACTCGCCTGTCATCACTAAAAAACTTTACTTTACACTCAACACTGAAGAGTACAGTGCTCCAACTGTCCATCGTCCAGTTCAAGTGGTCACGCGCGTAGCTTAAACGTGCTGCACGATGAGCCCTGGTGAGTTTCAGCCGGACAGCGCGCATTCTGGAATGTTGTCCATCATCGTGGAGTCGATTCCGAATCGTCTGGTCACTGACTCGGGTACCAGTGGATTCCCGTAGTCGGTTTTGTAGGAGACGAGCGGTTGCGGTACGATCTCGACGTGCAGCTAATCGGATAAATCGGTCCTCCTGTTTTCTCCCGTTTTGTATTGATGATAACATTTTCACTTGCTTATTGTATGTTTTTATACGTTTTTAAAGTAGAACCACTTAATAATTTGTGAATTCCGAATTTATATTTAACTTTTAATAAGGAGCAAGTACTCTCAAGCAAGCACTCAGCGCACCTTAGCGCCCTCTCCCATAATTAACCCATACCGTGAAATAATTTCTTAAAATAATCTACAACGAATTTGCGAAGATCTTCGCATTTTCGCAAAATTCTGTGCGCTGACAAACCAAATAGCTGCAATTTGCTTTGAGAACTTGTATATGTTGGCAATAAAAAAAATAATTACTTTAAATGCTTTCGTATTCCGATGAAATGAAACAAAAGTCCGTTGAAATGCAAAAAATGTTTCTGTTATTGATTATGAGAAGGTATTAGACCGGGTAAAACATCAAAATTTTATAGATATATTGAGAAACAAGGGTTTGGATGACGAAGACCTCAGAATAATCGGAAACTTATACCAAGAAGCTGCCACAAAAATAAACTCGCCGGCATATTTAGCGGAACATAAAAAAAAGGTTTGATATCAGTATCATATAAAGTTGCTGGCTGGTTTATACGTTATTTAATTTAAAAAG
The DNA here is from genome assembly GCA_963855885.1 of Coenonympha glycerion. Classification (NCBI taxonomy): domain Eukaryota; kingdom Metazoa; phylum Arthropoda; class Insecta; order Lepidoptera; family Nymphalidae; genus Coenonympha; species Coenonympha glycerion. Next base: position 12,835,942 of record OY979626.1, on the reverse strand, counting down.
AAATATTTTCAAATTAAGAAAACAACTGAACATCACATTTTATGCAATTGTTTTAATTTTATTCAAATACACCTTATCTGGAGCGAACTTCGAGTATTTCTTCCTTCTGAGTTTGATTTAAAATTTCATTGAAATACTGTTTTTTGTTAGTTTTTTTAATCGGGTATCTTTCTGGAGTTGATGACTGAATTATGCCTGACTTAGCCCCAACGGAGATTGCCAGGGCACTCGAAATGCGAAGAAATGGTCAAACCTACAGAGTGATATCCAGAGGTCTTCGTCGACCAGTTTCAACGATCCATCGCAGTATCCAACGGTTCAGGGAGACCGGTACTTATGTGAAAAGAGCAGGACAAGGCAGAAAAAGACGCACTTCGAGTAGGGATGATCGTTTCATTCGGCTTCGTGTACGTAGGAACCCCCGTTTGACGGCCGTCCAAGCCCGACATGAGTTAGAAGCAGTGCGGGGTGTAACCGTAAGTGAGCGTACGGTACGAAGAAGGCTCGAAGAAGCTGGTTTGGGTTCATTTGTGCCCGCCAAGGCTCCAAGGCTCGAGGTAAATCATCGTAGAAACAGGTTAACTTTTGCTCAGGAACATCGACTTTGGAACGCGGACCAATGGAGTAAGGTATTGTTTAGTGATGAGTGCAGAATTCTATTAAATCAAATTGACGGCAGGCAAAGAATATACAGACGCAAAGGAGAACGATACATTCAGACAAATTTTGAAACTACAGTTGCATACGGTGGTGGATCAATAATGGTTTGGGCGGGCATTTGTTTGGGAGCTCGCACAGACTTGGTAGTGATTGACAGAGGGAGTCTGACTGCAGACCGCTATATCAGAGAAGTTTAAGAAGAAAATGTCGTACCGTTTGCCCCATATATCGGTGACGATTTTGTTTTTATGCAGGATAATGCTCTGCCGCATACCGCTCGGGTAACTCAAGCTTATCTTAATGATATGATATGAATGTCACTGTTATGGAGTGGCCGGCAAGATCACCGGATATGAACCCAATAGAGCACGTTTGGGACTTGCTGAAAAGAAAAGTTAAGTCCAGAAATCCAGCTCCTGCCAACGTGGGAGAACTGCGAATCGCCGTAGTTGAGGAATGGCGGAGACTATCCCAGGAGACCATCGATAACATCATTCTCAGTATGCCTAGACGGGTAGAAACTTTAATAAGAGCACGTGGAGGAAATACGCGATATTAATCACCATTTTTCTAATTTAATTAATTGTAATTTTAATATTAAATTTCACTTTTCCAGGTTACATGAAAAGTTCAAAAATGTACCATTTTTCACAAATAGCCTTTACTCGCAAAATCTGTTCTTAATGTGATCTCATTTTAAGTAAAAACAAATGAAACTTTAAATAACAAAAGAAGTGTAGTAAGTAGATTTTAAAATAAAACCATATTTTTTTAATTATGGACCTTTTTTTTATGTTCCGCTAAATATGCCGGCGAGTTTAGATGGTTAATAGTTTGAGCCAGAAGGACAAGCTGGGAAGATCATGAGCGGCCCGTACCTACGAGCTCCAAATGGAAAATGAGTTTCTTTTAGGCCAGAAGGACAAGCTGGGAAGATCATGAGCGCACATTAGCACAAGCCCAGGAAAACGAGTTTCTTTTAAGCCCGAAGGACAAGCTGGGAAGATCATGAGCGCCTGCCATGATAAAAGCCATGATTCATAAAGAAATAGAAAGAATGAAATACTTAAGAATGAGATACTTTGAAAATAAAAATCAAAGACGCCAAAGAATAGGTGCCAACCCACAACCAACTGATGTAATTACACAGAAAGACACATACATTGATAAGGGCATGGGCAGTAAGAGCAAGGCTATTATAGTCCTTGGCTATTTAACTCTATTTAAATCCAATTAGATCTATTACTGCGTAAAAATTCCAAAATATCTTCTTCGTTCCATATTTGTAGTAATCTTTAGAATAATTACAAATATCGTAGAAACAACATCAAAGATAGTAAACATTTAAATCGAGAACTCAATGAAATGCGTAAACGGCTAGATCCAAGAAAAACGTCTGTACAAAGATTTTAATAAGCTCTGTGCGATTTGATGAAAAATTTGTAGAGCAGTGTAAGAAAATGTACTCTCCGGGAGAAACTTGCACATTGACTGTAGTAGGTGATTATAATGTTGATTTTATTCAACAATCCCAACAAAAAATCTCCTGCTATTTTCTCAGGAAAGGTCTTCACTACCCAACACAGTCTGAGAAAAATACATGCCAGTCATACTTAAAAGTGAAATGCAAAGCTGGTTAACAAAAAATATTATCAATTTTGATTAGAGAATAAGAAAACCAGAAAGAACTATACTAAATAATAAAAATAAATAAACAAGCAAAAAATATTTGGTAGACGAGTTATTTAGCGGGCAAATCACGAAGTTATATGTGTAACAGAATACATGGTAACACTATGTCACCATGTATTCTGGAAAATTTGTATGGACTTAGCTACAAAACTCCAGAGCCTACGGTTGAAGGTGAACAAAACTCAATCAACTTTATGTAACTCCTGATAAAGAACGTAATAAATATGAAGATACGTTACATTTGACCCCACTTGATATTCGACCGTTACCAAAAATAGTACCAAATAAAACTAGTCGTAAAAGAAAATCACAAAGGGCTAAAATACTTACAAGCACTCCTGTTAAAGAACAACAGAGGTTAAAATAATTAAATAAACACAAGTAAAATGGCTGAATAATTTGTTTCTATAAAAATATTTGCTATTGAAAAGGTGTCTCGTGTACTACCACGTCAGTAAAATAGTAAAAATGCAGTCACGTCAGTCGCAGAGGGTTAATCGGCTTGATTTAATTTTTGATCTACCTTCAATATTTAATTTCGTGTTATTAGTTACTGATTGATTATTGTTTATTTTTGTCACTTTATTTTGATGCTCATAAACACTGTAATTCCCGAAGTAAGGACTAATTCAAAACTTTTTGATGCAATGATGGTCTATTTTCGTCGTATTTTAATCGGCCTTATTTAATTTTTGATCTACCTTCAATATTTAATTTCGTGTTATTAGTTAATTATTGTTTATTTTTGTCACTTTATTTTGATGCTCATAAACACTGTAATTCCTGAAGTAAGAACTTATTCAAAACTTTTTGATGCAATGATGGTCTATTGTCGTCGTATTTAAAACACTTGGTTTACAAAATACAGTAAGTTTTGGACACGGGACCAAAAATATATAGGCGTATAAATCACTGTAAAATATTTATTTTATCATAGTGTCTCCTAAACAACCACGTCAGTTAATAAGTTTTAACTTTTTTTTTAATACGAATATATTAATTTTAGATGGCTGATTCAAGTAACAATGCTAGGCCAGGTACTTCTACTCGAAAGAGAACATCAGCTGGAACTTTTGTGAGTCATGAAGAACAAATTTTAGCGTGGCTGGAAGAAGAAAGTGAACATGAGTGATATTGATGATGAAGTAGAAGATCCTACTTTCGAGCCAGAAACCCAAAACTTTGATGAAGATGTCATTTCATATTAAGAAATATCAGAACCAAACGTAGAAGCTCGGCAAGAACCTGCCACATTCGTTGAACGCCAAATATCATCAGACGAGTCACAATAGCACAATAGCACGGTAAAAACGGATTCATTTGGAGTAAACAAGAGCGTCCTAGAACATCACGCATAACAGTTCACAACATAATTCGATTACCGGGCCGTACTACAACAACAAATTTTGAAGGCTACTCGGAACTTTGGTCTAAGCTGATCGACCCCACAATGCTAGAATCTGTGACGCGATTTACTAAGCAAAAACTCAGTTTCTACCGTCTCAAATTCAAAAATTGTTCTAAGACTGAACTTCAGGACAAAAATGAAAACGAGATGAAGGCTTTATTAGGTTTGCTGTATTATTCATCAGTATTCAAATGTAATGATGCAGATCTCCGCACAATATTTGCTACCGATGGCACAGGCCGTGAAATATTTCGCTGCGTGATGTCCAAATACCGTTTTTCGTGTTCGATGAACTGCCTTAGGTTTGACGACTCGACTACCAGAGAGGAACGCCTAAAAGATGATACACTTGCCCCAATATCTGAAATTTTTAATAAATTGAAATGTTACTACCATTTAGAGGTCGTTGCAAGTTCATCATTTATATGCCTAAACTAAACTTTTTGAATTAAAAGCAGAAAAGCGAAAAACAACAATCAATGATTTTGGACCCCGGGCTCGAACTCGGTATAGCAGCTGTGTATTCGACTGTTTGTACCGCGAGACTAACTTGCTCTTAATTCGTCTTTCGAATTTAGAAGACTGTATAGACACTTTCGAGTCAACGTTAATCGGCCTGATTTAATTTTTGGTCTACCTTCGATATTTAATTTCGTGTTATTAATTACTGATTAATTATTATTTATTTTTGTCACTTAACTGTAATTCCTGAAGAAGGGACTTGTTCAAAACTTTTTGATGCAATTATGGTCTATTTTCGTCGTATTTAAACACTTGGTTTACAAAATATATAGGCCAAAAATATATAGGCGTATAAATCACTGTTTTCTCCCGTTTTGTATTGATGATTTTCATAATCATTTTTATAATCATTTTCACTTGCTTATTGTATGTTTTTATACGTTTTTAAAGTAGAACCACTTTATAATTTGTGAATTCCGAATCTATATTTAACTTTTAATAAGGAGCAAGTACTACACTCAGCGCACCTTAGCGCCCTCTCCCATAATTAACCCATACCGTGAAATAATTTCTTAAAATAATCTACAACGAATTTGCGAAGATCTTCGCACTTTCGCAAAATTCTGTGCGCTAACAAACCAAATAGCTGCAATTTTATTTGAGAACTTGTATATGTTGGCAATAAAAAAATAATTACTTTAAATGCTTTCGTATTCCGTTGAAATGAAACAAAAGTCCGTTGAAATGCAAAAAATGTTTCTATGTTATTGATTATGAGAAGGTATTAGACCGGGTAAAACATCAAAATTTTATAGATATATTGAGAAACAAGGGTTTGGATGACGAAGACCTCAGAATAATCGGAAACTTATACCAAGAAGCTGCCACAAAAATAGATGGTTAATAGTTTGAGCCAGAAGGACAAGCTGGGAAGATCATGAGCGGCCCGTACCTACAAGCTCCAAATGGAAAATGAGTTTCTTTTGAGCCAGAAGGACAAGCTGGGAAGATCATGAGCGCACATTGGCACAAGCCCAGGAAAACGAGTTTCTTTTAAGCCCGAAGGACAAGCTGGGAAGATCATGAGCGCCTGCTATGATAAAAACAATTCATTAAGAAATAGAAAGAATGAAATACTTAAGAATGAGATACTTTGAAAATAAAAATCAAAGACGCCAAAGAATAGGTGCCAACTCACAACCAACTGATGTAATTACACAGAAAGACACACATACATTGATAAGGGCATGGGCAGTAAGAGCAAGGCTATTATAGTCCTTGGCTATTTAACTCTATGTAAATCCAATTAGATCTATTACTGCGTAAAAATTCCAAAATATCTTCTTCGTTCCATATTAGATCGTTCCATAGTAATCTTTAGAATAATTACAAATATCGTAGAAACAACATCAAAGATAGTAAACATTTAAATCGAGAACTCAATGAAATGCGTAAACGGCTAGACCCAAGAAAAACGTCTGTACAAAGATTTTACTAAGCTCTGTGCGATTTGATGAAAAATTTGTAGAGCAGTGTAAGAAAATGTACTCTCCGGGAGAAACTTGCACTATTGATGAAATGTTAGTGGCATTTAGAGGGCGTTGCAAATTTCGGCAATATATACCATCCAAACCAGCTAAATATGGCATCAAGATATTTGCCTTAGTGGACTCCAAAGTATTCTATATCACCAACCTGGAGATATACGCTGGTAAGCAGCCTGACGGACCCTTTTCTGTTAGCAACAAACCCTTAGACGTGGTGAATCGTATTGTGTCACCTGTCTCCAAAACTCACCGTAATCTTACTTTTGATAATTGGTTCACTAGCTCCGAATTGGTGTCTCATCTACTAAATGAACACAAGTTGACTTCAGTCGGAACCTTACGCAAGAACAAAAAACAAATTCCACCTGGATTTATAACGACGCGCGGAAAAGAGTTACACTCGTCAACTTTCGGATTTCAAAAAAATATTACACTGGTCTCTCACATCCCAAAGAAAAACAAAGTGGTCCTTTTGATGTCAAGCTTGCACCATGATAACAAAATCGATGAATCTACAGGTGTGAAGCAGAAGCCTGAAGTAATAACTTTTTATAACTCTACCAAAAGCGGAGTGGACGTAGCAGACGAGCTTTGTGCTACATATAATGTGAGCAGAAACTCTAAGAGATTCCCGCTGACGATATTCTCATAAAGATAAGTACATCTCAAGCGCAACATTTAACTAGCCAAACTGAGCTAGACGAACTTATCAGAGACCTAGAATTGCCTAAGGAGAAAACTGAGATATTAGGTACTAGATTAAAGCAGTGGAAACTTCTTCAATCCAATGTTTGCGTTACTACATACCGTAAACGACATGATTCCAGAAACTCTAAGAGATTCCCGCTGACGATATTCTTTGCAATGCTGAATATTTCAGGAATCAATGCAAATATAATATATCGGGCTAACAATGATAACACACGCATAAAACGGCGACATTTCATAAAAAACTTGGCACTCAGTTTGATTCAGGACCATTTACAAATCCGAAGAGCACGTGTGAATTTACCTCGCCAATTACGCAAAAGGATCGCAGATTTCACTACCGAACCTTCCATAGAACCACCTCAGAAAATTCCAGGAGCACGTAGAAGATGTCAGATATGCCCATCTTAAAAGGATAAAAAAACAACGCATACTTGTCATTTATATCTGCCCAGAACATTTGATTTCATACTGCGAAAATTGCAGCAACTCCATGTCCATAAATGAGGAATCGGAAGACTGATTTTATAGTCTTATTTTGATAAGTAGTTTTTGTGATCTCTGTATTAGCATATAAAATTGTTAGTTCTTTTTAATGTTTAGGTTTAATAATAAAAAAACATACTATGCAAGTTATGTTTTTCAGGTTGATTTTGCATGCGTTTTTTAAAAAGTCAATAAATATTTAATTCGTTAAATAATTCTCTCATTTACTCAAAAAACCTTAATTTCTAAAATGGTTACTAGAAATTATCAGTTCATTTAAAGATACTGTAAATTTACCGTCTAAAGTTCGGGTAGTGATGAGTGACTGTTACTTTTGTCTTACGGTCCGGTTACGGTAAGCACGCAGTAAAATATGCAGAGTTGTCTTCCGTAACAAAACCAAACCTACGTTCGGAATATTTTCCAGTCCCTGAACCACCAAGTCACATTGAACACTCAAGTGCTACTTCAAGTTCTGATGACGAATGTGAAGACTTTCCAGTGGCAAGTACATCTCAAGCGCAACATTTAACTAGCCAAACTGAGCTAGACGAACTTATCAGAGACCTAGAATTGCCTAAGGAGAAAACTGAGATATTAGGTACTAGATTAAAGCAGTGGAAACTTCTTCAATCCAATGTTTGCGTTACTACATACCGTAAACGACATGATTCCTATGTGAATTACTATTCTAAAGACGGAGATTTAATTTGTTGCAACGATATTGTTGGTTTATTAGCTAAATTGGGTCACCAGCATTCAGCAGAAGAGTGGACGTTTTTTATAGATTTATCAAAAACTAGCTTGAAAGTGGTGCTTCTTCACAACGGAAATCAATTTCCATCCATTCCGTTGGCGTATGGTGCTCATTTTAAAGAAACTTACGACATATTGAAGCAGGTATTGAATAAAATAGAATATAGTAAACTTGACTGGGCAATATGTGCAGACTTGAAAGTGGTTGCTTTGCTTCTAGGATTGCAAACAGGGTACACAAAATAATATTGTTTTTATGTGAATGGGATAGCCGTGCAAGGGGTTTCTTATAGTCCAGGTCAGAAAAATTTAAAAAATTGCCCATTAGTAGATCCAAAAAAAGTTCTATTGCCACCTTTACATATTAAACTTGGGTGAATCAAAAACTTTGTTACTATGAACAAAGATGGCCCAGGCTTCAAGTTTTAAAGGCAAAAATTTTCTGCTTTGAGTGATGCCAAAGTAAAGGAAGGATTTTTATTGACCCAGATGTTAAGAAATTAATAAAAGATCCATTGTTCATTTCAACCTTAACTACAACAGAAGAAAAATAAAATGCTTGGTTGGCATTTGTGCAAGTCACAGAAAAAAAAATTTTTTTTTTTGGGAAATAAACGGTCTCCTAAATATGAAAGCCACGGACTGTCCCCCACATCCTCCCCTCCCCGTTCTGCTGAAGGGATTGATAAATCCCCCAGCAAAATACAAGAGGACTCTGCCTTTGGGGAATCCGTTGTTTCTCTCCTTTTTCCCCTCACTTCTCTCCCTTATATTTCTTCCCGAATCACATGAAAATCCCCGAGGAAAAAAAATGTATTTTTTTTGTTGCCTCCTCTTAGCACTCACAATCAGATGTAGAATTAAAATGTAGTTATCCATGTCTATAAGCAAAATATATCTATTAGCAGTGATAAACGAAAAAGCAAAAGAGTTCGCCTCTAACAACAAGAAACTATGCGGCAAGTGTCTTACCACTTTCAAATAGAGAAATGGAATTGTTTTAACATTTAACAAAATGTGGGGAAAGTGGAAGTGTTAATGATCAGTTTCCTTAGATTAGCTAAGCAATGATGATCACACTGGTTTATTCTTTAAATGTGTACGAAAGAGTCGAAAGCAAAGTGAAATTTAAAGTGTTAAAAATTATCAAGCAAACTTGCCTTTTCAACTAGCTTACGCAAACATTAAAGCAGTTTTTGCTGTCATGTTTCCCGGCGAATTTTCCATAACATAGTTAGATATTTAATATGTGACGCTATTGTACCTTACTTAAAATCTGAAATGCTAAGAGATATTGGTGGCGACCACTAATGTTTTGAAAATTGAAACATGCAATGCCTTCTCCAAGAAAGAGCTGCAAGTTTGCATAAGATTTTGGTCAGCAGCTAAAGAGATGGTGGTGTCAACCCATTTAAGCACATTTTTTATAGGAAATAAAATATAAACTATCAAATAACTGAAATAGAAGTGGACTGGACATACAATTAGAGGAACAAAAAAATGCACTAAAACAGTACGTATTAGTTTATGAATTGGTAGATGGTCCATCTAAATAGAAAAATTTGGAGACCATTTAAAAGATGGGTGAAGAAATAATGGAGGTGGCTGAACGAAGCTGGACTAAGCAGAAAAACTTAAATATGAACATGTCCATCAAAAGAAAACTGTTTGATACACGTGTGTTGCCAGTACTAACATACTGACTGCCAAACATGGGCACTCACTTAAAACCACGTAATATAGCTAGAGAGCTGCCTGGTTTCCAAAGAAAATAGCATGTTGGGTTAAAAATTATCGGATAAAATACGAAATACGATAATAAAAGAACACACAAAGACCAAAGATATAAACAATCAAATAAATGAAATAGAAGTGGGCTGGACATACAATTAGAGGAACAGAAAAATGTACTAAAACTGTACGTATTGGTGTATGAATTGGTAGATGCTCTATCCAAACAGAAAAAGATGGGGACCATTTAAAATATGGGTGAAGAAATAATGGAGGTGGCTGGACGGAGCTGGGCCAGGAACGCTGCAAATACCAAGTCGTGGCAGCAGTTGGAAGAGGCCTTTGCCAAAAGGCAAACAGATCAGGAGCACGATTGCAGATTGATGTATATACAGTCGAAACCGATTATAACGACATCGTTTACAACGACTGATCGGTTATTACGACTAGACCGTAAGGTCCCGGCCGAATCTCTAGTAAATTATTCAGTAAACATACCGCCTATAACAACATCGGATACAGCGACATATCGTTTACAACGACGAAACTTTATCGATATTCATCGACTATAACGACCATCCGTTATTGGCCCAATAAAACAAAACAATACGAACAATTTTAGATCTTATTACTAAGCGTTGAAGGAATATTTACGCACTACGCACTTTCTCCCACCCCATCCGAACCTCTTCCCGGTCATTTGACCTTGCATATTTCACATCTATTGTTTAGTGCGCTAACTGACTGCGTGAGTGACAGGTTGATTTTTAAGTTTTGGCTTTTACTACGCCATTACCATGTCGCAAAATAAGAGGAAAGTGTTTACTATTGAAGAAAAACCTCATATCATATGGAGATTAGAAAATGGCGAGTCAAATAGTGAAATTGTAAAGGGATGTGGAGTTTCGCACTCTACAGTATCAACTCCACTCAATATTGCTATCTCATTTTGAAATCTCGACGACCTGGTTTACCCCCCTTTGTAAATAAAAATAAAAACGATTTTCAATTTTTTATGGTTGCACTGATGGCGGGCCATCATTATCTACACCTATTCCAAATTTCATGTCGATATCTTTAATAGTTACTGAAATAAAGCGTCGTGACACACAGACAGACGGACAACAAAGTGATCTTATAAGGGTTCCTTTTTTTCTTTGAGGTACGGAACCCTAATAATACCCGTGCGAAGCCGGGGCGGGCTGCTAGTACCTATATACGATAATATAACTACTTGTGTATATGTATTGCTTATAACAACTATCGGGTATAACGTCGGAAACTATACGGTCCCTTCAATGTCGCTATATCAGGTTTTGACTGTACTTGTGAATTTCGTCTGAATACATATGAAATGAATTGAATGATAAACTTTTTGATCCTTCCTTTTCTGTTATGATACATATCAGTTATGAGCAAAGAAAGATTCAAGTTTATAGTTAGATGCCATAGGATGGATGATAAGACTTTCGAGACCAACTCTTTAGCCAACAGTTTAGTTCAACAGCCTTATAATTTGCCTCCCTACTGGAGGCGAATTTTATAGTTTAAACCATCAAAACTTGCAATTGAAGTGGGCTGGACATAAAATTAGAGGAACAGAAAAATGGACTTAAACTTTACAAATTGGTATACGGAACATCTAAATAGAAAAAAATGGAAACCATTTAAAATATGGGAGACGTAATAATGGAGTGAGTTGGCTGGACGGACCTGGGCCAGGAAAGCTGCGGATAGTAAGTCATGGCAGAAGTTGGAAGAGACCTTTGCCAATAGGCAAACAAATCAGGAGCACGGTGGCAGATTGATGTATATACCTACTTGTTAATTTTGTAAGTCAATGTCTGAATAAAGGCTAATTAATTATAATAACAACTAAGAGCATTGCTTTCTACCAAATTCTTTAGCTCATTTACTTGTTGACCTCAGAAATGAGTAATGCAATGCATACAAATTGTTAATTAAAAACTTTACTATTCCTTATAGAGACAAAGTTGAGACGAATTTCTCAAAATCTAAATGTGGGAGGACATTGAAAGCCTCACTACAAGCTACCTTAGCAAACGTTGATTTGCCATGTAAATTATGTCTCACTTATGTGTATGACAAATGAGAATAGGTTGTAATCTATCAATTAACTAACATAATTGGTAAATAAAAAATATAAAATAATTGGACAGATAATGCAAAATATTTATTTTCTCAATTTTCTTAAAATAAAAAAAGTGTAAAAGACACCTTTTGTTCCTAACCTCCTACAACCTATTTTCAAACTTACCGAATCTAATCTATGAAACAGGCAAATTGAATGTATCTATAAGTATCTGCCAGCCAAGCAACTACTGCTTACTTAAAAATTATTAAAACACATCAAAATTATCGCGCACGGCGGCACGTGAACTCGTGTCTCCCAGCTATTGTGTCTGAGTGCCCTTTACCCATAGATTTACTACTAAAATACTAAAAAGTGTCCGAACCAAATGACATACAAAACACGAAAAGACATACAATCGCACTTCAGTCTCGTGTTTGATTCATCAGAGAGAACACGCGTAAAAAATGCCGTACTGTGTTATAAAAACGTGTAAAAACTCCCCGAGTAAGGTGAAAAAAGAAGATGGTATATCATATTTTCAGTAAGTAAAGATTTAAATTTAAGAACTGTTATGGCTCAACTAAGCCTTTTCTAGCAACATCTTGTTTTATAAGTTCCCATCCTTTGAAACATGGTTGTGATAAGTGGACAGGCGAAACTAAATGAAAACATACAACTGTTATGGCTCATTAAAGCCTTTTCTAGCAACATCATATTTTATAAGTTCCAATCCTTCGAAACATGACTGTTGTAAGTAGACAGATGGAACTAAATGAAAGCATACAACTGTTACGGCTGAGCTAAGCCTTTTCTAGCAACATCTTGTTTTATAACTTCCACTACCTTCGGAACATGAATGTGATATATGGACAGGCAGAACTAAACTAAAACACACAACTTTTACAGCTCAGCTAAGCCTTTTCTAGCAATATCCTGTTTTATAAGTTTCACATCCTTTGGCACATGACTGTGATATGTGGACAGGCAGAACTAAATGAAAGCATACAAGTGTTACAGCTCAACTAAGCCTTTTCTAGCAACATCTTGTTTTATAAGTTCCCATCCTTTGAAACATGATTGTGATAAGTGGACAGGCGAAACTAAATGAAAACATACAACTTTTATGGCTCATTAAAGCCTTTTCTAGCAACATCATATTTTATAAGTTCCAATCCTTCAAAACATGATTGTGACAAGTGTTCAGGCGCAACTAAATGAAAACATACAACTGTTACAGCTCAGCTAAGCCTTTTCTAACCACATCTTGTTTTATAAGTTTCTATCCTTTGAAACATGATTATTATAAGTGGACAGGCAAAACTAAATGAAAACATACAACTTTTACGGCTCATTAAAGCCTTTTCTAGCAACATCCTGTTTCATAACTTCCACTACCTTCGGAACATGAATGTGATATATGGACAGGCAGAACTAAACTAAAACACACAAATTTTACAGCTCAGCTAAGCCTTTTCTAGCTATATCCTGTTTTATAAGTTTCACATCCTTTGGCACATGACTGTGATATGTGGACAGGCAGAACTAAATGAAAGCATACAAGTGTTACGGCTCAACTAAGCCTTTTCTAGCAACATCTTGTTTTATAAGTTCCCATCTTTTGAAACATGATTGTGATAAGTGGACAAGCGGAACTAAATAAAAACATACAACTTTTACGGCTCATAAAAGCCTTTTCTAGCAACATCCTGTTTTATTACTTCCACTACCTTCAGAACATGAATGTGATATATGGACAGGCAGAACTAAACTAAAACACACAACTTTTACGGCTCAGCTAAGCCTTTTCTAGCAATATCCTGTTTATAAGTTTCACATCCTTTGGCACATGACTGTGATATGTGGACAGGCAGAACTAAATGAAAGCATACAAGTGTTACGGCTCAACTAAGCCTTTTCTAGCAACATCTTGTTTTATAAGTTCCCATCCTTTGAAACATGATTGTGATAAGTGGACAAGCGGAACTAAATAAAAACACAACTTTTACGGCTCATAAAAGCCTTTTCTAGCAACATCCTGTTTTATTACTTCCACTACCTTCAGAACATGAATGTGATATATGGACAGGCAGAACTAAACTAAAACACACAACTTTTACGGCTCAGCTAAGCCTTTTCTAGCAATATCCTGTTTTCTAAGTTTCACATCCTTTGGCACATGACTGTGATATGTGGACAGGCAGAACTAAATGAAAGCATACAAGTGTTACGGCTTAACTAAGCCTTTTCTAGCAACATCTTGTTTTATAAGTTCCCATCCTTTGAAACATGATTGTGATAAGTGGACAAGCGGAACTAAATAAAAACATACAACTTTTACGGCTCATTAAAGCCTTTTCAAACAACATCCTGTTTTATTACTTCCACTACCTTCAGAACATGAATGTGATATATGGACAGGCAGAACTAAACTAAAACACACAACTTTTACAGCTCAGCTAAGCCTTTTCTAGCAATATCCTGTTTTATAAGTTTCACATCCTTTGGCACATGACTGTGATATGTGGACAGGCAGAACTAAATGAAAGCATACAAGTGTTACAGCTCAACTAAGCCTTTTCTAGCAACATCTTGTTTTATAAGTTCCCATGCTTTGAAACATGATTGTGATAATTGGACAGGCGAAACTAAATGAAAACATACAACTTTTATGGCTCATTAAAGCCTTTTCTAGCAACATCATATTTTATAAGTTCCAATCCTTCAAAACATGATTGTGACAAGTGTTCAGGCGCAACTAAATGAAAACATACAACTGTTACAGCTCAGCTAAGCCTTTTCTAACAACATCTTGTTTTATAAGTTCCTATCCTTTAAAACATGATTATGATAAGTGGACAGGCAAAACTAAATGAAAACATACAACTTTTACGGCTCATTAAAGCCTTTTCTAGCAACATCCTGTTTCATAACTTCCACTACCTTCGGAACATGAATGTGATATATGGACAGGCAGAACTAAACTAAAACACACAAATTTTACAGCTCAGCTAAGCCTTTTCTAGCAATATCCTGTTTTATAAGTTTCACATCCTTTGGCACATGACTGTGATATGTGGACAGGCAGAACTAAATGAAAGCATACAAGTGTTACGGCTCAACTAAGCCTTTCTAGCAACATCTTGTTTTATAAGTTCCCATCCTTTGAAACATGATTGTGATAAGTGGACAAGCAGAACTAAATAAACACATACAACTTTTACGGCTCATTAAAGCCTTTTCAAGCAACATCCTGTTTTATTACTTCCACTACCTTCAGAACATGAATGTGATATATGGACAGGCAGAACTAAACTAAAACACACAACTTTTACGGCTCAGCTAAGCCTTTTCTAGCAATATCCTGTTTTATAAGTTTCACATCCTTTGGCACATGACTGTGATATGTGGACAGGCAGAACTAAATGAAAGCATACAAGTGTTACGGCTTAACTAAGCCTTTTCTAGCAACATCTTGTTTTATAAGTTCCCATCCTTTGAAACATGATTATGATAAGTGGACAAGCGGAACTAAATAAAAACATACAACTTTTACGGCTCATTAAAGCCTTTTCAAACAACATCCTGTTTTATTACTTCCACTACCTTCAGAACATGAATGTGATATATGGACAGGCAGAACTAAACTAAAACACACAACTTTTACGGCTCAGCTAAGCCTTTTCTAGCAATATCCTGTTTTATAAGTTTCACATCCTTTGGCACATGACTGTGATATGTGGACAGGCAGAACTAAATGAAAGCATGCAAGTGTTACGGCTCAACTAAGCCTTTTCTAGCAACATCTTGTTTTATAAGTTCCCATTCTTTGAAACATGATTGTGATAAGTGGACAAGCGGAACTAAATAAAAACATACAACTTTTACGGCTCATAAAAGCCTTTTCTAGCAACATCCTGTTTTATTACTTCCACTACCTTCAGAACATGAATGTGATATATGGACAGGCAGAACTAAACTAAAACACACAACTTTTACGGCTCAGCTAAGCCTTTTCTAGCAATATCCTGTTTTATAAGTTTCACATCCTTTGGCACATGACTGTGATATGTGGACAGGCAGAACTAAATGAAAGCATACAAGTGTTACGGCTTAACTAAGCCTTTTCTAGCAACATCTTGTTTTATAAGTTCCCATCCTTTGAAACATGATTGTGATAAGTGGACAAGCAGAACTAAATAAAAACATACAACTTTTACGGCTCATTAAAGCCTTTTCAAACAACATCCTGTTTTATTACTTCCACTACCTTCAGAACATGAATGTGATATATGGACAGGCAGAACTAAACTAAAACACACAACTTTTACGGCTCAGCTAAGCCTTTTCTAGCAATATCCTGTTTTATAAGTTTCACATCCTTTGGCACATGACTGTGATATGTGGACAGGCAGAACTAAATGAAAGCATACAAGTGTTACGGCTCAACTAAGCCTTTTCTAGCAACATCTTGTTTTATAAGTTCCCATCCTATGAAACATGATTGTGATAAGTGAACAAGCGGAACTAAATAAAAACATACAACTTTTACTGCTCATCAAAGCCTTTTCTAGCAACATGTTTTACTGGCAGATAGGTGAATCCGGCCATTGATCAGTCCAGAACCTCATTTTTTGTCAAGCAGCGGGCAATTTTTAAGCATGTTATTATCAAATTCTTATCCCTAACAAGTATCAGTTGTATGAAGTGGGAGGGAAAGTAACCAGCAAAGCTTCTGCGAACGGGTAGTTTGTGATGAAACCATGAAGAAGTCCCTCACCCTCAGTGGCGGGCAACAATAGATGTGCTTGTTTGTTTCCTGCCAAGCCTCAAAGACTGCACAGGATGATGGTGATAATGTATATCACTGTTTAAAAGTTTCATTTCTATCAGAAAATGATTGTGATATTTGAACAGGCATGACAATATTATACATATATCCTGAACAGGGCGGAAAGCACGAAAAAATTTACTGATGACAAAAAATTGTTGTTTTTTCACCAGTATTAAGGCCACGATGTAGTTCCCTCAGCATGCGCCTAATATACAGTTTTGACACAATAAGACGCTACTGTTTGCTTGCACGAAAAATCGTTCGGATGCCAGTTCATATCCTAAGGTTTCATATTCAGGGCATGACGAAAACAAGCGCACTTGGCTCAGATAAGCCATTTGGTTAAAAAAACCCTATAAAACATCAACTTCAAGCAAAAAAGGCGGCAAGTACTGCACCACGTGACCACCTCCATAATATTGTATCCTTTCCAACTGAAGTCTGAACCGATTGTAAAAACTAAAAAGGCACCTCACGACATAAAAGATGAAACAAATGACTAGCGCCGCATAATTTTATACATGGATAAAACCCAAGTTAGTTACAAAATACGAAGGAACACCAATTTTAGTCAACGCACAAAGCACAATTCAACAACTTAATCTGAACCCAAAAATCAAAACTAGCAACCATTTAATGATAAAAACGTGTAACTATTTGCAAATTACAATTCAAATTATTATTTATATTATGAATATTGATTGATATACTTTGGTAATTCAGCTAATTCTTATTTCTTACCAGCAGCATGAAGCGTCAGTCAATCAAAAAATAAAATTTCTTTTTTGTAAAAATCAAAATCACAGACCAGAAACCTGTAAAAGGAATAGCGTAGTTACTCAGCATCAAAGACAACTATAGGGATAGCTCATAGCATAGATAATAATGAAGTAGTTACCACAGAGTCCACAGATTACTACAATATAATATTAGTGCTCAGCATGCATAAATATAATAGATATACCTAACAAGAGAGCGATCCAAACATATTTGTTAAGCCAAAATAAGACTTAATGCTTTCAACTTAGAGTAGCTATTTCCTTACAAGCGGTAGCTAGCTAAAAGCGGTCATGGGCGAGAACAATCCCTCTGGTACTGTGTCCTTGTCTAACATGTTGCCATCTGAACTAAATATTGGCTTTGGTAGAAATGTTAGAAAAAAAATTTTAGTTTGCTTTTTTATGATTTACCAAAACGAACATACACAAACTTTGAAATTTATTTTACTTATATCTCCAGTTAATATAATTATTAATTTATGTAAATAATAATTATTGCGTTGTGCCCACATAAAAATAATTCATTACAACTGAGTAAAGTAATTCTTAAATGTTCAGGACTGGTAATACCAAATGCAAGATGGTGGTTTTTTCAAAAACATCAATCATACAATGATCATATTCCTTAGGGTAACCACGAATAATGTGGATCAAAGATTTTTCTACTCATGTATCTAGTTGTAGTTAGGTAAATACGGAACGGTAGACAAATTGGAGATAAATAATTAAACGTAATTTTTTTTTTCAATTTGGTGGTTAGTATACTGTAATACTATTGAAAATTGGTCTTGATAGTAAGAAACACAGATTTTAGTAAGGAACTCTCAGTGCGCCAGACTGACTCGCACTTGAACAACTTTTTTACTGTGTTTGTTATTATCTGGAGATAGTTTATGTTAAAAATATTATGCGTACTTTTAGAGGTGGTCATTAAGATTCGAAAATTAAATCTTACAAACAGACATCTTTCTGCTGCAATAGCCGTGATTTTTTTCACGCTTCTGATGTGTAAGTATAATTCTAGCGTACAAATAGCAAAAAAACCATGAAAATTTTGAATTTCGCGGGCATTCTGTGTGGTTAAAATCAATGATGAAATACGCTACGCTAAGAGGACAGAAATAAAAAAATATAAATAGTGGACAACATCACATACATTGCTCCGATCCCTTAGTAAGTAGCTAATACACTTGTGTTATGGAAATCAGAAACAACGAAGTTACCACAACACTCAGACCCGAGACAATGTAGAAAACTTATTTTTCTACAATGCGCCGACCGGGGATCGAACTCGGAATCACAGAGATGGCAGCGCCTTGAAAACCGGCACGCTGACCGGTCAACCACGGAGGTCGTCAAAAGAATCGTCAGAAAAGATGTGCCGTATGTTGAAGCCAAAAATTTCTCAAGCATATACCGCTGTCGATCGCCATCTACGCCATTTTACAGTTTTGACAAATTAAAAAGCCGGCTACACGGCGAAGCCTATATATATGCATGACGTCAGTAAGTGCTGATCCTATTAATATGCCGTGTTGTACATTTGTTTTGCTGGTAATTTTATTTGTTTTTTCTTTCGTTTTGTAATGCTCAACAATAAAATATTTTCTTTCTATCAATCTATGTTTAATACATTTCTTTCGTTGGCTTAAACTTCATACAATTCTTCGTGAAACACTAAAATTCGAATTTCGCGGGCTGGTAGGGCCGAAACACCATAAATTCGTACATCTGGCAGCCCTGACGCCGCCAGTTAGTTAATATAAAGTTATTCCTTGGTCTGTGGTCGAGGTAGCTGGTAGACAGATACCTACACCGAATATATAACAATAGGTCAGGTGCGAGTCGGGTTGGGCATTAAGGTTCCGTACTGCAAGACCAATTCTCTATATTATTAAAGTAAACTAAACATCCCTGCCCATCACATTCAAAACCAAACAAAATAATCACGTTTGTTGTATGGGGGGAGATCACCTTCAATATATTTTGTTTTATTTTCAATGAACTACTTATTAATATTTGAAGCGTCTACCTTTTACCATTATCAATATTGAACAAAGACAAGCAAATTACGTCTGTTGTGTGGGAGGCGGGAGCCCTATTAAATATTTATTTTACAATTTTTTTTGTATTTGTAATTATAGCGGCACCAGAAATACATCATCCGTGATAATTTCAATTCTGTAGCCATCACGTTTTGAGAGATACAGCCTAATGACAGACGGACGGACGGTTAAGTCTTAGTAACAGAGTCCCGTTTTCAACCTTTGGCTACGGAACCCTAAAAAGTATACAAAACATTACTATGTGTTAAAAAATTAGTATTTACTATATAAGTCCCCGCCAGCGCGGCGCCAGACGTTAGTCGCCCCGCCCGCTACCCGCACAGGCCCCCCCGTCAGCCGTGGCCCATGATCACAGACCACAAAATGATGTCAACCAAAGAAAGAAAATGTAACTATGTATTGTCTATGAACTATCTTTGTTTGCTATTATATTCAATATAGGTAGGTACTTTAATATTATGCCCATATAAAAAAAAAAGATTCCGACGAATTGAGAACCTCCTCCTTTTTTTGAAGTCGGTTAAAAAAAAACATTTGATCTACATAAAAAGTACTCTGTGACTCTATGGTTATTGGTTACTTGGTTTGGCGCCATTTTGGCGCTCCATTCGGTCATTATACTCCAGAGTACTTTTGTTTCGACTTTCCAGTTTCCACTTTTCAATCACTTTTCAATGATTTGTGTGCATATTTGTGTGGTGTAAATTGTAATGCATTAAGCAGTTTTGCGTTCATTCATTTCATTCATTGTTCTAGTTTTGTATAAGTGGTGAATTCTCAAATTTATAATCTAAATTTATTGAAAGTAAGATGTATAGACCTCAACAAATGTGCTGGCCGCCGATGAATCCAACTCTGTGACAGCCTTTTTTAGTAGGGCCATACCTCCACCACCCATGGCGCAATCAACTCTCGGTTGTGGGGGCCAAAACACGGTAGGGCACCCTTTCGGTACTTGCTCTTGGCCTATTCTCGGCGCGCCTTCTTGACTCCCTACAGGCGACGGGTGACAAGGAATAGTTTCTCTTAAATCCGAATCAAATGACTTGAAGAGTCGAGAACTAGAAAAAAAAAAACAACATATTTCATAGGTTTTCAGTCATGAGAATATATTCATCGTTGTTTCTAAAAAAGGCATTGGGAAAATTCTTCTTCTTATCACCTGTTTGAATATGGCTTGGTCACAGACTCACAGCTCTTTGTAAAGAAGTGCTATTATTAGCTATCGCTGTCCATTTGGGGGGGTGTTTCTGAGCTAGACTTTGTTATCCTGGTAAGAATATAAATCATTTAATTTCACCTAAAATGAGTATGGATTACCATCTTCCCTGGGAGAGGAGTCCTTTAAACCACTTAGGGCTATTTAGAGCTCCGCTAAGGTAAAAAAGGCATCCATGTCTCTCTAAAGGAATAGGGGGGAGGGGGTGGGGGTGACTTAATAAATAAATCTACATTAGGGGCAATTGGGGGAGTAAGTTTGTCAGCAAATCATTAAGCCATTCTGAGGATTGTTGGAACTAATATCTGAATAATCTAAAGACCTCCAGAAATTTCTCATTTTAGTCCAGACAATTGTAGATCGGGATCTGGGACTAAGAGATTCACTAAAATTGGTCCAGCAATTCTTTTTGTTTTTGGGCACAGTCCTTTTAGTTTTAGCATCTATAAATTTGTGTTTATTAAAATTTTCGCTTGTGTTATTAGCAGCATGTTCATCTTCTGCAGACTTTCTTTTAGTGAACAGGTCTTTGCATCCCACCAAGGGGGAGGGAAGGCAAATGATTGTTGTTAGTAGTTTTTTTGTGAGGAATATGGGAATCAGCCAAAGATATAAGAGATTTAAAACAAATCAAGAGATTGTCATCATTCCTGGGCTCAGGAAGAGAGTCCATCAGGCCATCAACGGACTGAGCATATCCGGGAACGCTAAACCAAGAACTAGTAAGCAGCTATGTCTCAGAGATGGCAGGGATATGCTGGTGAACGGAAGGCAGGGCAGCCATAACCCCAAAATTGAATTGAAGAATATAAATACTTCTAAAGACCGTTTTCACAAACACTTTAAGAAACGCCTAAGTCCTTAGGCGACAGTTGTTGTAAGTAAATATCTATATACTTATAATAAAACTGTAAAGGGTCGAATTCTGTACATTGAAGATATTTTAAAAATTTTTGTTGGAGGACACTATTTAGTCGATACTGAAGCCAAAACTGTAATTTATTTAATTTTTGTCTGTCTGTCTGTCTGTCTGTCTGTCTGTCTGTCTGTCTGTCTGTCTGTCTGTCTGTTTCACGACCGCGCATCACGGCTACTCCGCTGGATGGATTTAAATGAAACTTGACATGATTATAGCTCATACTCCGAGGTAGGACATAGGATACTTTTTGTTCCGAAATTCATCATGGTTTCCCTGGAAGACGGCATCAAAGTCAAAATGTGTATTTACTTATAATTCATTAACGCGTTGTCCGATTTGATTCATTCTTTCTTTGTTAGAAAGGAGGTTCTTTAAAGATTATTCCATACAAATTTTATCATCATCACTTTTGTAGTTCAGAAATTACAGGCATCAGAACCTTTAGCGATAAGTTCAAGTAGGTGACTTGAAACTCGGAATGGATAAAGAACCTAGGGCTAAGACGTAGAGATAAATTAGACTGGAGTACCCTTACAGCCGTAAATAAATAGTCTTAGCAGAAGATTTTGTATGGTTTAAGATTTTCACTTTTAGAGTGAACAAAAATCATGAAACTCGCTACGTTATACCGTATAGCGCCACCTCTACAATTTATGTGGAACTTGAATGTAAAACTCTGAGATAGGTACGTACTACCGAATTTTTTTAAATAATAATGAACTGTCATGTAATTACTGTTTCATGACTTTATAATAAGATGGCACTGTTAAGACCAGAACCATTACATGAACAGATTAAAGTTTTCACTTCTGTCGACATTCCCGGAGTGCCGCGTCTTTTTTTATCATCCGCAATATGGAAAGGGTAAAATAATGGTTCACAAATCCTAACTGACTGAATGTCATAAGTCTTTTTATACGTAAACAAATATATATAGCCATTGCCCGTTCGGATATTTTTGGATTGTATTGAGATGAAGCAAAGATTTTTAAATGACTCTTATGTTGGGCCGGGGAATATTGTTAGTAAAGTATTTTATCCCAGTGGTACATACCCGGCAGAACCCTGAAAGAAGAGCTCTACCACCGGTACAAATTTTCACATGATTTAATGATTTTTGACATATTTCGTGGTTTCAGAATAAAAATCACATTGAAAAGGACGATTTTAACTGTCGATATTTCGATACATTGGTACAAGTCGTGGTCACGTAGTGACCACGACCTGTGCCACTGGGTCGAAATATCGACAGTTAAAATCGTCCTCTTGATCTTTCAACTACGTATTAATGAAACTTTATATTATGATTAAGAAAAAGGAGTTTTCAAAATCACCACAAGATAACCTGTGCAAAGTAAGAACAGGTTTCTGTATAACATCACACCAGAATCCCGCGAAAAATCAAGGAATTCCACGGTATAGGTATATGTAAAAAAATTGTAATTCACGCGGGCGGAGCCGCGGGCAACAGCTAGTGTACCTATAAATTTTATACATTTTCGAGAATTTTGAATGTATTTTTGAAAATGTGTTCTATATCTTCATAATTAGTGCAAAAGGTAATTAGAAATAGATAGTTGTTTTGTGTTATCCTCTGTTATGATGAACAGGGCAGATGCCACTGATCTTTGGCTATCTTATCAGTTTTATGCATGGCAGTTCCTATATCCTGTATTATAATTTTTTATTGAAATGGTTAAATCCTTGAGAGATTATCTAGGTTTTTGCAATGATTCCCAAAGCTCCAAATGCCTGTCACTCAAAGGTGGGAAATTAGAAAAGAAACCTGTTACTACTCGACATCTCTAAGGAAATGTTCTATAAAAAGGTCAAACACAACTGAAGTGATGACCAAAATTGATTGTTTTTATGTGCAATATCTTAGTAACATTGGAAGAAAAGTTTATTTATTCTACAGTTTTAAAATTAATAATTCATATCAATCAGCACAAAGAGAGATCAAACAGATATAACTATTTAGGTACAGGATATGTAGTAAATTTTAAGCATTATTTACTTACTTTTTTTCTTTGTGATTTCCGCTGTTACTTTTACTGATAACACGTCTCCAAGAGATGGAACATAATGCGCCAGCTAGTCCATTTTTTTCTAATAAAGGCGTCATCCTCTGCCTGGCAAAAATAAACCTGGGTGGTATGAAATTTCCGGCTGTACTTATCGCACACATAACTGTTATGTTGCTTCCTTGTTCTCCAACTCTTCTTTGTCGTTTTTCGGCGAGCTCTTATCCTGGGTCTGTCACAGTGGTGATACCAATTTCGTCAGCATTGTAAATGTTGTTGGCAAAGATTTAATTTAAATCTTAGGTTGTTGGGAATAAACTTATGTTTTTAATTAAGTCACCAAGTTTATGATAGAAATATGTTATTTCTTCTTGGTCACTTTTATCTGTTTTTTACGGTGTTATCGTATATGCTTGGTTGTGGTTATATTTACTAGAGCAATTGATAATAAAGTTTTACACTTCTCAAAACAGTTACTGTAAACCGGGGCTACTTAGACATGTTTTTGGAAAAAAAATTACATTACTTACACAAAAAAATATGCTTGCAATTCAAGCTTTTTTTACCTCATGTCTTCACTTAATGTCTTGGCTTTCAGATGTGTGCTATACAACAGTCTAAGACCCTCCTTATAGATTCATTTTATATATTTTTTTTAAAAAGGTGTCAAAGTTATCTCTAGTGTGGGGTTACTTTTACACCTCATGAAATTTGCCTGAAAGTCAATGATAACTGTAGTGCAGGTTTCTTTGACACCTTTAAAAGAATAATATATAAATTTTTAATAGTTGAAAAACTATTATATATTTTAGACTTATTTATAGAATAAAACAAATATAAAGTTAAAAAGAATTAGTCATTTATTTGAAATATTATGCTTACAATATTAATAGGAACTGTTGTAAATAAATCAATATTCTTAAAAAACAAATCAATTATGATTAAACATTAAAAAAATAATTAAAAAATATCAGTATGTATCTTCGCATCGTTGGCATTCATATGATTTTTTTTTTGGTCCCTCCATTACAATGACCACAGACCCACTTCAAACAGGTCACACAGCGTATCCAATCCCTATTCAGTCAGTAATGACGTTAGTCACATTTGCAAATAGTGCACAGGTTTCCATCCTCTGCATTTTCATCGGCTTTGTTCCTCGCACTATTCAATTCACTCAAAGACAAGTCGTCTTCGTCCAAAGAATCATCGAAGCGTTTTGGTCTGTGTATTAATCTTTTATTTTGGCGTGGTTCTGGTAATTTTGCCAATCCAGATGTTGAAGGATGATTCCTTGAGTCAAGAGCTACATGGATATCTCTTTGGTCTTACTCAGGAGTCTCACCTCTATCAAATTCATAAAAATATACAGGTTCATCCAGTTCAAGATCATCAATCAGATTCTCATCGTTTTCAATAGGCATAGTGTTCGCTACTATTTGGATGGGGTTAGAGGACTGTGTTTATCACTTGAGCTCCTGGTCTGTGGACGATTTTTTTTCCTTTCCTGTGTCGCACTCTGTCTGCATTGAACCCTCTTGTCTCCTTGAGAAATTCAAGAAAACTTTCGTCAAGAATTCGTGTCGTATTTTGTCCATTTTCTGATGGAAGCTTTCGCAGAACAACTTGTGGATCAAATGGACAAATCCCTGTAGTTCTAAAAGAACTTTGTAAATTTTTTGTGACATTGGAAGCAATTGCATTCATTAATCTTTGCAATAACATAGAAAACTGCTCTTTGGGTATTATGCCTTTCTTTCTAGACCAAAATCGCGTCGTGTCAAATTAGCACCAAAAACTGCCAAAATAATCCGCAAAGTCGAAGTAGCCCCAGTTTACGGTAATATACTCCACATCTATAGTTATTATATTGCCTTTCTTTAGACAGTGAGTGAGAGGCTTAGTGAGTCGATAAAGTCAACGATGAATTTTCTTAATAGACCTATGAATTGTTTACTTTGTTTGGGACTTTTCGTAATGGGATACTTTTCGGTTCAACACCGTTATTGAGAATGAAGTATCCTTAGATAGATTAGATACGATTTCCAATTTGAGAAATTCGGACTTACCCATTCGAATTTTGAAGTTGAACTCTCTTAGTTTTTTAAATACTTTTTCTAATTCTAAGTTATCAAGACGTACTCGATATTATTCCATCGTCGAGGTATACTAAGTACACGTTATTTTTTAACTCTATTCAAACATTGTTCATTACACGTTAGAATGTCGAGGATGAATTTTTCAAACCCGTTGTCATTTTCAGAAACTCATAATGTCCGTGTTCAACGTTGAACGCGGTCTTGGGTCTAGACGCACGGTTTAGCGTTGTAAAATACTGACAATTACCAAGGTTATCTAGAACTTCCGTGTTATTCGGGATATACTTATCGACTAAAGTTTTCTCATTTAATTTCCTTACATTGACAACGTGCCCACATTTCTTTATTTTCCGAAGGCGTCTGACTTTTGAGGGAACCTCCGGATAGATGAACTCCAGGTGGATTCCAAAGGTCTTATCCCTTGCTCCAGCATTTTATCTGGTCCCTAACTTCCTGTAGCGATATACCCTCCAAGAGAAGTATTCTTTAGATGGTTTGATATTCGACTTCTTACCAAAACGATTAACATCCTTTCGGCGGCGAAAAACAGCACTGCAAGCAAATACATTGGACGACTAGGGGCCATGGTGATTGATAAATTTTAATATCTTCTTTTTCAAATAATTTATTTAAGCATTCTAGTTCAGAATTGCACATTTAAATGCGAATATATTATAATGTAGAACGTGGAATTTCCTCTTGGTGGAGAATAGGGTAACGATATCTTCGCCATGAGCCGGGATATCATACTTTGAATTCGGTGCTTGAGTTTTTTAGATTTATTATATTTACTATTACATAATTATTTTTGAATTGATTTAGTAAGTTAGTAAGTTGCGTGTCTTTTTTAGTGGATAGGCTGGTGCGGCGATTATGATTATCATTATTATTATCATTCCGGTTTTACTGAAAAGGCGTTTACAAGGGACTCATGAAGCCGTATCTACTAACTTTGTGGTATGTAAATTGGCGCATTCGCCACCAATTTAAAGGGCAGTTAAAATTGCTATCTCTTGAAAATACTAGAAGTACATCGTCATTTACGTCATGTACATTGCTGGCTCATCATTTCATTTCAAATGCTCCACAGCGAAAATTGGTCCCCTGCATTCTATTGTCTTATACCGATGCAGTCGTAGTGACAGGAAGGTCTGATGAGGTCAGATCGTGCACACTTTTTCGGGCATTTTTGGCGTTTTGTATTATGGTGCAGGGTCGCGCAGGATAATAAAACGAGAATTCTATATAAATGCTGGACTTTTTAATTATATCTTTAACAAATTACGCCATGATACTTTGGAATTTCGAACAATAAGAAGGAATACAATGTTGCCAACTCCATATTTCTAATTTCAACCTTAACAAATATTATTGCCTGATATAAAATTTACTTACAATATCCAATAGTCTACACTGTTGAAAACAGCTTGTACCGTGGAACCGAAAATGTGGTTAAAAAAAAGTTTTGGTATTATATAATATATAAGTAGTAAGTAGAAATATTATATAATTAGTAAGTAGAAATATTATATAATTAAGTATATAATTAGTCTCAAAGTTACAAAAGATCTTCGAACACTTGTCCAAAGTGCCCAAACCTCCCAGTGGTTGGGAGGTTTGGGCACTATTTTTAATATGCACGATATTGCTTTACCCTTTGATTATGTATACATTATCAAAGGCTTTACCATACTTCTATGCTTAAGTAGATTTAATTTTTTTTTATATCATTGCTATAAAAAAATTAATACAAACATTTTTTTCTTTTCATAAACTTTAGAAAAATTAAACAGTGTGACTTAGAATCAATACTGCACGATGTTGGACTTAATGAAACTTATCTTATATTTGGTGTGACAAAAAGAGGCTTGTCAAATTTATATTCTAAGCTGCCACGTTTCATCCATGTCGATGGTGTTAGCAATTTCGTCTTTATACTTCGTCTTTCGACGCTGGCTACGTCCTCGATGTCAGGAAATATAAACGTATTTCTTATCTTACTCGCTCTCATGAATTTGACAGTTGCCATGGAGTGATTAACCTCTTTGGTTATTCCAACATAATAATAGACAATTTTTTTGGTGTCAAATTTAAACAACACAAAATTATTGATCTGAAAATTTCTATCCGGAACAATCACATCGTCTTCATCAAAATCTTCTTCCGATTCAAAAAGGGCTTCGTCAGAAACGGAAACATTTTCTATTTCATCATCGCTGTTAATCTTCCTGTTTTCTTTAATTTGGAAGTAAATTCATCAGCAAACTTCGGAATTGTTTTCTGTCCTGTATTTTTGAGCATTTTCGATTTTTGTTGAGCTCTTTAATCTTATTTTTTTTTCTTTCTTTGTCTTTCTTCTTCCATTTCATTATTTCCATTCCAGTATCATTCCATTCCAGTATTAATAATGTAAGTAATAATAATATAAGCCAGGTCCATGTCTTTAAGTAATTAATATATATATAGCTACTCGTGCTGATTCACTCACTGACTGATTGATCACCTCTCCTGAACAATTGTGTATGAAGCCAGGTTTTTCAAATCCTCTTTGAATATTTGAAATTATTTTATAAATTGTTACTGTTTTTCCAGGATTGCCTACCATCCAATCTGTTAAGACAGTCAGATCAAGGGGTTGCAGTTTATGGCTGCAGTGCGATGGAAATGTCATTAAAACAATGCCTGATTCTTTACAAAAATCGAGAACGATGTATTGAGTTACCCAATGCATTAATACCGCAGCAAACAGTTACAAATGTCCCTCTTTCAGCTGACGTTACTTGGCCAACTTGCTCAGTGCCTCTGAGAGTGATCACTTTCTGGGTTCGTTTTACTGTTGATAATCCAGTTTCGTCTATATTGTATATAGACTCAGAGCCGAAGCGATGCCGTTCATATACACTTCACACATATTTTCAAAAAAATCTCCGTAATTTTTCTTATTGAAACTTGTGGCCCGTGAGAGACTGGTAGCTCTAAGTTCTGGTGTCCTTATCGAAAGCTGAGGTTGTCTTTTAAGAAATCCCCTTATCCAATCTTTGGATGCATGTTTCTTCTCTGTCCATTTATCTGGTATTTTCTTTTCAATGGCAGTGGCGTATTCGTTAACCAATTCGCGTGCCTTCAGTTTAGACAGTCCATGGTTTAGTTTAAACGATGTTACAAGATATTGCGAATTTTTTTCTTCTTCATCTGTCGTGAATATTTGAGATGATATAAATTTAGAAGAATTATCTTTCACGACGCCTCCCTGCTTCTATCTTCTCTGTATCTTTGAAGGTTAGACCTGGGTATATCATATTTAATCGCAGTAGTTTTAATTTTTCCTCCTTTAAAAACCTCTTCCAATGCGCGAAAAATAACATCTTTAGGAATTTCAGGTCGCTTATAAAAAGTCGAAAGATACGTATCTTCTTTCCGATGTCGATGAGCGACAATAATGAGACTCAATACATTTAAATGTCTCTATAAACTGCATGACACTCTGCTTCTTTGCTAAATTTTTTTCCGTGGACCTATCGCCGCCACGTCGATCAACTGGTAATTGACCAGAAGACAAAAATATTTTGGAAATTCTTCTTAGGCTATGTACACCAATGTCTAAAATTTTCAAAAATACTTTTTGACACACTCTTAATAATTTATAAGGCTTTGTGAATGTCTTTATTTACATTGCTGTAAATGTTTCTGATTCGCGTCTCTGTTTTATTTTACGTCTACGACGAGCAGGGTACTTTATTTTCAAGTACTTTTAAATAAAATTATCTTGACTTTTCTTATGCTTATTGGCGTAAAATGCAGCGTGGAATTTTCTGATGTCTTGTGTGGTTATCTCATTGCATTTAAAATTCTTTTTTTTATGGCTTCATTTTCCCACAATTAATTTCAAGTCTGGTAAGGTTTTTGGTGCATAACTGAAACAAATAAGAAAAATGAATTTATTTATTTCATACACTAAGCCCGCCAGTGCAACTTCGCCCGCAGCTTAAATAATTTTTAGATCGGACTAGTAGTTCCAGAGAGTTCCGTTCAACAAACCAAGCAAATAAACACTATTCAGCTTTATTAGTTTTTATGATATCCTATGCCACTCTCATAGTCAACTCAAGATAATATAGATACTAAATAAACATTTATTCCGTCTGACATGGTCAAAAAATTTTTTTTACGATACAGTCGCTGTATACTTTTTATATTATTTTATGATATTTTGTATTGTAAATAAATACTAAAATATTTAATAATCAAATCTTATACATAATATTATGAGACCGTCATTGTGTAAGAAACAGTATATCACCATTGCATAAAACCATTCATTTGAGGCCAAAAAAAGGTCCTGAAAACTTACCGTTTTTGCTTTTCCTTGTTGCGTTTCCATTCTTTCTCATTACGGACTCTCTTCCTTGCTTTGTTAGCAGGCACTGGAGCAATGTTTATTTCCATTTTAAACAATTAAAACACAAGAAATTCAATTAAATATCACAAGACTCACGCACAAAAACAATTAGTGGCGGCCATAATGGCTCCTGTGCTGTGATTGGTTGAGACGTGACAGTGGCGGTTTTGTACTGATTGGACATGATAGTGTCGTTTTTGAATCTCACTGATCTTTAAAGGCTTTTTGTAAGGGATAGAAGCGGTTTTGACATATACTGTAAATAAAGAACCATAAATAAAGCATCTAAGTGTTGACTGATGAAAAAATCTATTTTTTTATTTTTTTTGGACAGAGGCGCATTTGCACTTAGACCCCTCATATGTGACATAGAATAAATAGACACTCCATTTTGTAAAGTGCGCCAAAAATGGAAATTAAAAATAGTGACAAAAAGCTAAAATATCATATCAACATTTATTTGGGTAACATTAATCAAGGAATCAAATCAAAAGTAAATCAATATTAATAATCAAAGTTAATTTTAGGAAGATTTTTGTTAAGGAAACAAAGTTTATTCAAATTACTAGCAGATAATCGGTTGCGCAAATCATTTTGTATGAGGCCTGCAGTTGAAAAAAGACGTTCTGAGGCAACTGAGCTCATTGGATTACATAAATATTTTTGTGCAAGCATTTTAAATTTTAGGTTCAAAATCTTCATTGCTCCAATAGTTCTTTGGATCTTGTTTCATTAAAATATTTGGACATCTCGTATAAGATTCCACCTCTTCTTGCTCCTTTAATCAAACTGTTACAAGCACTCCAGTTACCTGAAGTCTCATCTTGCTTTTTTTTGTGACTACACGCACTACAGGAACAAGTGTTTCCTCGTTTGTAATTAAGGAAATTAGTATTCTTTTCGCCTCAATGCTTGTGGATTCTAGAAAGAACGTACGCAATTTATAGCGCGGATCTAGTGTTGTTGATAAAATAAAAGTTTCCTCACTCTAGATAATCAAATCTCTCATTTATTCCAGCTATCAAAATCTCTACAAAATTATAATATTCTGGGCTGTTGTAGCTGTCGTCCGCGGTCTCTTGATTATTTTTGATCTGTTTTAAAACTTTTCGCAAACTGTTAATAAGAGGTATAGCGTCAGATAAGCATGCAGATTCTTCACTTATAGATTTTGTAGCTTCTTCAAAATAATTTAAAATCTAGCTATTGATTGAACAAGTTGTTTGTTCTTTCAATAGCCATTCTACTGTAAGCAATTCAGTTCTACATTTCACATGAGGCAAAGAAGCTTGAATTGCAACTCGTTGCTCTAAATGTCTTCTAAGTGCATGAAGGGTTGAATCCCAGCGAGGAACGACATCCTGAATGAGAACGTGACAAGGAACGTTATGAGAATTTTAAATTTCTGTTAGGATTTTGCGACCTGACGTTGAATGACCGAAGTGGCCAAAATAGATCTCGCCTTTGTAATCATCGCATTTATTTTCTCTTCAAAAAACGCATCCTTCAGCACTAATTGTAAAGAGTGCATCTGTAACGTTGAACTCCCACTAGTGTTACAGCAAGCCCCATATTCGGTGCATTATCTGTCACTACATCACGTACACGTTCGCTGATGTGCCAATTTTGAAATAATTGAAGTAAGTTTTGAGCTGTTTTCAGTGCTATGATTTTCGCATTCTAAAGAAAATACTTCTAGGCAGTAGTTCTTCAACTTAAAATTTTTATCAAGTCCGTGAGCAGTCACACTTATAAACGGACAAAGAACCATCGCTAGTCCATAAGTCAGTCGTGATAGTGATGTTCGGAAGTTCATGCAAAAGTTCCATTATTTTGGTTCTTACGCGGCACATGTCTGGTATTACATTTTTTGAAATATGGGGACGGGAAACCATTTTAGTTCTGCCTAATAGTGCGTTGTAACCCCAGTTTATTTACTAAGGCAAACGGCTCCATGTCTACACATATTTGTTCAGCTATTGTTTGCGTGATCGCTTTTGTAGCTTGTTTTTTAGGTGACGGACCACCGTCGGCGCTTGAGCTACCTGGGGTGTCTTTTTCCAACTCCTTTTCGTGATAGCGCTTCACGTGTGCTTCGATAAAACTGCTTTGCTACCACGAGAAACGCTGACATTGCAATATTAACAAGTCGCTTTTGTGTCATCATCTTGTTTTATTTGAAAATGATTCCAGGTGCTACTTCTATGTCTTAAAGGAGTCGTCATTTTATTTATCGTACGTAACTGTAGTCCTCAATTCACTCAAAAACAGACAAAATTATGAATAGCGGCGACGAGACGTAAATTCGCCGAAAAACATTACAATGCTGCAAACAACGCTGTGCCAAACACTGACCAAGCAAACACTGACGAGTGTCGACTGACGACCAAGCCGTTAACCGCGTTGCCGTTTGGCTGGCGGACGCGTCCTTCGCCCCGCCCTCTGAGACGGATTTGCAACGTGGCCGCGAGCGCGTCGTTTTTTTCGCGCGCTTTTCTAACTGTGTATCGGCTGTAGGGGAGACCAGGGATGAACATAACGATTTTCAATTTTCTCGTAATATCTCACACACCTTTGTGACTATCAAAATTCTAATCAATACTCATGATACTCGTAGATCAGTCTTTCGGCTATCTCTAGACATCACATTAAATGTAGTTGATAAAAGAGATTTGGAGAAAATCGAACAAAACATGTGGCAAATGTTACAACCATCCCTAGGGGTAGGGATGATTGTAACAGCGTATGGGGATGGTTGTAACACTGTAAATAGACAAAAAATTCTGAAACAGTCGTTGGATGTAAAGTTAATTCTAGAGGGGTAATTGGCAATAATGGCGACGCTAGTAAAGATGGTGAATATAGCTGTGGTGGAGTTAATGAGCGTGGCTCACTCTGTAGAGCATCAGTCGTCATCTCTTGCAAGTTATCTGTCGTCATTTCTTGCGAGTTATCTGTCGCCATTTCTTGCAAATTATCTGTCGTCATTTCTCGCAAGTTATCGGTTGTCATATCTTGTACACCGAGTGATGATAACAAATAGGACATAGCATCGTTCTGAGGACCTGTTGACGGAGTCGTGTCGGGTAATGGAACTGCAGCATTTTCTAACTGTCGATCGGTGACGGAGCTGGGCAAAAAGTCAACCTCTGTGAATATTTGAGTGTTACATGCCACAATTCTGTGCAAGCAAACCCTGCCTGTATATTTCGCGGTGTTACTGCGATGGGAAAAGAGTCTCAAACTATACTGGGTATGTCATAAATTGTCATGACTTTTGCAGGGTTTGATCTCATCCAGTTATCACAGCATACATTGACAGCTTTTTTCAGAGGTCCAAATACACTGCGATCAAGAGGTTGCATTTTATGCGTGCAGTGTGGTGGAAAAGTCAAAAGGACTATGCCTGATTCTCTACATAGGTCGATATTCTTCAGTGCTATGTGGGAGCTGTGGTTATCCAAAAGAAGAATGCAATTATTTTCTTTAGATGGTCTTGCATGAGTCTTAAAACGATTTAAAAATATGTTAAAGTCATCTTCCTGCATCCAACCACTCCCATTAGCTCTTCCAACTGACCCTTGCGGTGCATCGCGCATAAAATGATCTTTGAACCTTTTTCGTGGGAATATGAACATCGGAGGAATACTGTTTCCAGTGGCGTTGACTGCAGTAGCTACTGTAACCAGCACACCACGTTCTGCAGACGTGACCGAGCTTACTTATTTGGTGCCTCTTCCGGCTACCTACGATTCTGTTCGGTTTTTGCACCGTGGTTATTCCGGTTTCATCCATGTTCCATATAGCTGACGCATTGTAATTATCTCGACCGAGGATTTCAGTATAATGTTGAAAAAACGAATTAACATTGCTTTGGTTGAAGCTCGTCGCACGGGCAATACTAGTTGCTTGCGGGGCTCTTATCCATAATCGTGGATTGCGACGCAAAAATAATCTCATCCAATCTTCACCAGCGCATTCATTGGCCGTCCACGAGCTGGGAGTTTCTTTATTATATTTAATCGCTACTTCAAACGCTAGCTTTCGTACATCTTTGGCAGTTAATCCGTAATTAACTTGAGAACAATCGATCAAATAGTCAGCCAATATTCTTTCTTCCTCGTCGTTAAAAATTCTTTTATTCGATACATAACCTACTTTGGGAAGGCTTGTTGACCCCTCTTCGAGCATTTTCTTCTTCTTTTGTACAAATCTGTACAGAGTCACAGGCATAGTTGATAAGAATTCCCAGCCTCTCGATACGTTGCTTGTCTAAGAAGTACTTCTTCTGCAGCCAAATTCATTATCTCAGCGTTAGCTAAGCCTCTATCAGTTTTTCTTTTATGTTGATTAGGCATTCTGAAATAAGAAAGTATATCTTTATATCATTGAAATATTAAAAAAACACAATAAAATTGCTTTTAGTTGTAAAGACCTTAAACCTTAAAAATCTCCCGAATATGACTCACACATGGCTATAACTCAAAAAATCGTTATATAGTAACCATTTTACGTATCATAACAGAAAGAAAAATAGTTATGCTATTTAAAACACTGACATCAAACAAGTTTAACCGAACCATATACGAAAAACAATCACAATTGAAATAAACAATCAAAACTTATTTTATGGTATTTTTTTCGGCACAAACTCGTCACGTCACAACCTGACTGCACAGTGTAGCGCGCACAACTGAGGTAAGAGGGGATTCAAAATGGCGCATATCCGTGGAACAAGCTATCGGTGTAGATAACAACATTCTTTCAAAAAGTTATTTGTTACGTTCATCCCGTGTTACTTTCATACCTGGTCTCCCCTATTTAAATCGGCGATGCAGATATATCGGATTATATCAGCCGATATATCGGTATCGTTACATCGCTAATTTCTATATTTTTTCCACGACGATTGAATCGCTTTTTGAGGTACCATGTTCCACGCTTCAGTTACGTTAAAGACAGTATCTTTAAGGTTTATGTCCTTCAGTGTTTTAGTGACACTAGGTATTCAGTGTTTTAGTGACATCATCATCCCGCATTCAACAAGAGTTTCTTCTTGTAGTTACATTTTATCATCTGAATTACATTCTGGTCCATAGGTTGAAGTAATGGTATGCAATTAGGTGGCATAAAAAGTGTTTGAATTTTACCATCCCTAGATGATAACTCAACATTTGGTCCATGGGCAGGTGCATTATCCAACAACAGATCAGCTTTAGGCGGAAGATTCTTGTTTTTCAAAAAGTTACGTACATTAGGCACAAAATCATTGTGAAACCAATCAATGAATAATTCTTTAGTTACCCATGCCTTGTTTTGATTTTTATACACAAGTGGAAGATTTTTGAATGCTCTAGGATTCTTCGCTTTTCCTATAATCAGCAGCTTAAGTTTATGAGTGTCACTAGCATTTGCACAGGGCATAATAGTGACCCTGTCCTTTGACACTTTCCTGCCTGGAGCTTCTGACTCCTTTCTGTAAACATAAGTTTTGTTAGGTAAAACTCTCCAAAACAGGCAGCTTTCGTCAGCGTTATAAACTTGATCCGATGTTATACTAAGGTCGTCAACTTTTTTCTTAAACTTCTCGACAAATGGAGCGACGGCTGATGTGTCATTAGATAATTTTTCGCCGGTTACAGTCAACAAACGTATTCCATATCTGGATTTGAAATTCTGGAACCATCCATCACTAGCTTTAAAGTTGGCATTCTTACGAGTATATATTTTTTCATAAAAAGTTAAAGCTTTTTGGGCCTCGTAAGTTTTTACCAGCAGCTTTTGCTTCGGTTTCGATGCAGGGCCGAAGTTAAGTTTGGATGACAAAGTGACTCCTAGAAGCTCAATAAAGTCCGTAAACACTTCGAAAAGTCAGAGTCAGGTGAAATGGACTCCTTTTGGATAACAACCACGCTAGTCTTGGTAGCATTAAATTTGACTAAATCAACGTTACCTTGATCAGACATGCATCTCCTTCATTGCGCTCATCAGAGCGGTCGCGGTTATATCTTTGATGCTGACCTGTTTTTTATAGGTCGGGGAAAAAGTTTCTTCGCATTTTTTAAGAAAATTCATTTTTTAGGGTAGTTTATTTACATTTTTTTCCGTTACATAAAGCCTTTATTGTAACAATTTTTCCGCTCTACGGTACAAAAACAATCTAGCAATAACAAACTTAAAATATAGGAAAAAACTGTTAAAAAAGAGATATGGATCAAAGCGTATCCATGATCCCATCTTCATCCTGATACAATAAATCAAAGATTTATTTGAGTTTCCAAAAAGTAGGTACAATAGTATGTAAATTAAAAAAAAAGCGTACCTAATATAAAATCAGTGGCGCAATTGAGGCAGTGGTGGCGGAGGGGTTGTTATCTTTTTAATTTGGCCATGAAATTTATATACTAAAAGCCACAATGGTAAGAGGCTTTAAATGTATACCACCACTGCAACACTTAATTTTATTTTACTTATTTATTAAAAGACATGGTACAAAAAATGTATAAAAATTGAAGGTGTCATGTTTTTACCAGCAGCTTTTGCTTCGGTTTCGTTGCAGGGCCGAAGTTGAGTTTGGATGACAAAGTGACTCCTAGAAGCTCAATAAAGTCCGTAATAATCGGTATAGACACACTTCGAAAAGTTAAAGTCAGGTGAAATGAACTCCTTTTGGTTAACAACCACGCTAGTCTTGGTCAATCTTTTTTTTTTTTATTACTAAGAAAGTGAGACGTTCTTGTTTCATACATACAATGAAACAGGCCATTATTAAATACCTAATAAGAAAATTGTTTTAATTTTCTTGGTAGGTTTATTTAAAAAAAAAAAACAGAGGTGTAGTACATGCAAAATTAACATCTTATTGCGTCTGATTATATTTAAAAGGTTTAGGAAATTCATATTTTGATGACAATTTATCAAAAATTGCGCGCTTAAAATATGATGCAGATTATTATTTTATTTATATTAAAGTTGTATTTAATTCACTTCTCTGTCGTCATTGGCAGCATTAAATTTGACTAAATCAACGTTACCTTGATCAGACATGTTCATCATCTCCTTCATTGCGCTCATCAGAGCGGTCGCGGTTATATCTTTGATGCTGACCTGTTTTTTATAGGTCGGGGAAAAAGTTTCTTCGCATTTTTTAAGAAAATTCATTTTTTAGGGTAGTTTATTTACATTTTTTCCGTTACATAAAGCCTTTATTGTAACAATTTTTCCGCTCTACGGTACAAAAACAATCTAGCAATAACAAACTTAAAATAAAGGAAAAAACTGTTAAAAAAGAGATATGGATCAAAGCGTATCCATGATCCCATCTTCATCCTGATACAATAAATCAAAGATTTATTTGAGTTTCCAAAAAGTAGGTACAATAGTATGTAAATTAAAAAAAAGCGTACCTAATATAAAATCAGTGGCGCAATTGAGGCGGTGGTGGCGGAGGGGTTGTTATCTTTTTAATTTGGCCATGAAATTTATATACTAAAAGCCACAATGGTAAGAGGCTTTGAATGTATACCACCACCGCAACACTTAATTTTATTTTACTTATTTATTAAAAGACATGGTACAAAAAATGTATAAAAATTTAAGGTGTCATGTTTTTACCAGCAGCTTTTGCTTCGGTTTCGTTGCAGGGCCGAAGTTGAGTTTGGATGACAAAGTGACTCCTAGAAGCTCAATAAAGTCCGTAATAATCGGTATAGACACACTTCGAAAAGTTAAAGTCAGGTGAAATGAACTCCTTTTGGTTAACAACCACGCTAGTCTTGGTCAATCGTTTTTTTTTATTACTAAGAAAGTGAGACGTTCTTGTTTCATACATACAATGAAACAGGCCATTATTAAATACCTAATAAGAAAATTGTTTTAATTTTCTTGGTAGGTTTATTTAAAAAAAATTCAGAGGTGTAGTACATGCAAAATTAACATCTTATTGCGTCTGATTATATTTAAAAGGTTTAGGAAATTCATATTTTAGTGACAATTTATCAAAAATTGCGCACTTAAAATATGATGCAGATTATTATTTTATTTATATTAAAGTTGTATTTAATTCACTTCTCTGTCGTCATTGGCAGCATTAAATTTGACTAAATCAACGTTACCTTGATCAGACATGTTCATCATCTCCTTCATTGCGCTCATCAGAGCGGTCGCGGTTATATCTTTGCTGCTGACCTATGTTTTTCATAGGTTGGGGAAATATATTTCATTTCATGATATTTCCAGCTTTTACTTTCGATAATAACAGTTCTTCAAAAGTAAAATTAACTTTTACTGCCACATTGTCTAAAATCTGAATTTTGTCGTCAGTTTTTTTATTTAACATTGGTTGTTGGAAAACGACATAGAGGGTCCTTCAATGTCTTCATTTGCTCAGTAACAAAGGTTTGCGTGCTTCTATATTAAAACAAGGTATAATTAGACAATTTCGACAATTAGACCTGCGACAATTTCTGTATTATTAGTTTTTGTACAACATAAAGATTTATTTGTGGAAGTGGTTTGTCGTGATGGTGATGTGTAAGTGAGGTTATGGTTTAAGCTGGTGTGATTGGTTTGTGTGTGGTTTGTTTGTTGTTGTTTTGGGCTGCTTAGTATGTCGTTCGTTTTGTCTTTTGGGCTGCTATGATAGATTTGTATGTGGTTCATTTCGGTGTGGATTGGGCTGATTTGGTCGGTATGTATGTAGGTCGTTTGCGTAGGACACAACAGCACCACTTGCACATCCATAGTGTACACTAAAGTTCTAGCCTAAGAGAGTTCTCTATCATTATTTTTCTCTTCCCCTAGACCTTTCTTTCCTTTGTAAATGGCTGGCATAGTCATCTGCAATTACATTTCCATTTTTAAAAGCAATGCATTTGTTGCAATGATCTTTTCTTGGCTTAAAAATAGAAAGGTTTAAGTCATGAAATTTTCGGCGAAAACGCAGCAGTGCTATATTTCTCTTTATTATTAGTGGTGCATAAATGTATGAATTCTGTGTATAAATCGCCTGTGCCAAATAGGTTCTAAATATTTCTTTGTAGTGGAGCTGCGGCAATAATAAGATTCTACTTTAGGCAACTTATCAAAAAATTCAACAATACTGTTTACCTCTTCTGATTCATCGTTCTCGGGCTGTGAAAGAGCTGGAGCAAGAACAGGATCCATCGCAATCGAAGGAGTTTCTGTAAGCCAGTCCTCAGCTGTCTTTGTCCAATGCCCAATGTTCTTAGAAACATTACCTTGCATACGTGTATTCTTTTAGCAGTATTTTCTGATCGCAACATTAAAAAATACTTGAAAGAAGTCCCTTTTTCTGATGTTTTTCGAAGAACTACGACGATACTTAGGTGAGCTGATGGTAGTCAAGCTACGGACATGAACTTTACGAGCATTCCATGATGGTATCTTCCAAAACTTATGAAATATTGCCTGTCTTTCATTTTCAGTCATATTGTCACATTCAAAGTCGAGTCGATTGCAGGGACTTTGCAATATTTTAGCTGGACTAGTCTGTTTATATTTTTGAAAGCCCTCATACTGCTCTCCTTTTGAAAGCCCTCATACTGCTCTCCTTTAAGTCTAGCCGCAGCGTTTTTAATTCTTTTCCATGTTGATCTATCTGCTTTACCTTTACTCCTTCGCTTTTTCTTCCGGCCGTCTCTTTTTCGTTTGCGTGTTAACTGTCCACGTTGTTACCGCTCAAATCGTGACATAGAACCAACTGCAGTTTGACTTGTGTGACGTGACCTATTGCATCAATTTGAATTCGAGTGTTCTGATTGGCTGTTCACATAGAATGTTTTACGGATGCGTTCAAAATAAAATTCAAGACCGAGGTGCGGTAAAACAAAAAAACGTTTTTTTTCCACATAGAACGTATAGCAATATCAACGACGATTTGTCGGTGTTGCCTCGGTTGATCTAGACGGACTTCCCGAACGTTTTTAGGTTAGAAAATACTGAAACCATATTTAATCAACAACTAAAGTAGTGTTTGGTAAATCAATATAGTAAATCGGTTTGGTAAATATATAATGATAAACTCACCATAATCTTTGTGAAAAGTACACATATAAAATCACCCCAAAATTATTATTTTTGCAGAGCACGTGTAAGTCTTTCAAAACTTTACTAAACTTGTAAGTCAGTTTATTGGCAGCAAACGCATCGCAACGCCGTCTATCTTAGCTCACAGAAATTAAAAATTGATTGATGTTTAACCGACCGAATAGTAAAACGCGTAGAGCTAACGTAGCCTGCAAAAAGCCGTATGTACCGGACTTGCCTCCGAGACGGTTTTCCCAAGTTGACCTTAATAAGTAATACTCCCAAGTACTCATTTTTTTCTTTGTGTTATAAATTATAATGCATACTCTGTTTATCCCTAAGAAAAATGATTATGAAGTCAAAGTTTATAAAACCATATTTTTTGCAATAATTCGTCAAATTTAACAAGAAAAATATGAAAAAAATGAAGAATGTGTTAAAGCTACTTTTCGAATATGGCATAATCAAATTGATTGATGTTTAACTGACGTAATCTCACTTATGCTTTTTTCTACTGGGGGACGGGGAATCGATTAGGACATCGGGATTTCCCATCATCCACGAGTCCATTGCCATCTGCAATGGACTCGTGGATGATTAGTAATTTCCAACTGACCCCTGAATGCCAAAGTCCAGCAGCTACAGTTTAGGCGGTGTGTACGGGCACAATGTCAGTAGTTACTTAGTGTTAAGCTAGACCGAGAGCTTTAATATATACGTGTGACTCATGGTTATTAAGACTGTAGTCGAAATACTTTGAAGATACAGATCGTGCTTCATCAACTCTACAAATATCTCACTGTTAATCCACCCTACGGGGACGCAAGAATGAGGGAGCCAAGTGGTGTTCAGACTTGAATGAAACAGCTTATCTTTTTGCGAGGGAACACTAATGCAGGAGGAAGTGCGCATATCCCCCTCCACTTTGATATCGAACATTGTGATGACTTTTCTCCGCTAGTGACTTCCCTACTTACTTTTTCATTTTGGAGCTAAAACTCTAGGATTTTTCTGGACAGTACTGGACCGATTTGAAAAAAACTTTCACTGTTGGGAAGCTACACTATCACCGGTGAACATATTCATTATGATTATACTTTCTTTTTTATTTCATTATACTTTATGAACGCCTTTTTTAGAGCATTCTATAATGTCAAATGCCATTCGTTACATATTTGCTATAGAAGCATTATACAAAAATCAACCGAGTCTCATAATAAATCTATCCGTTCAAAATTTGACACTCCCGGCGAATAGGCGTACATCGGTGTTTTAAACTTGACTTAAAAAATGATAGAATTCGATACTGAAAGTAACCACTGGTGCGAAGCGATGTGGCGGAGCACGTTAGTACGTTCACAACGTAATTGTTACGTTATACGAATACCTGATATTTACTTATTCCGTAATATTTGTAACAAAATAAAAAATAGAGACACTCAAAATGGCTACAATGATATGTACACGGTTCTGGAACTCGCACAGCTCTGATTTGTTTGAACGTGTTTAGCAGTTTGTATTTGTGTCTCCACACCATTTTTATAGTATATTATTTCTCACCTATCTAAGCCTAAAATCGATCACAATTTTTTTTGTTAACAAAACACCCTTACCGTTTGCGTTTTATAAAAGATACAAAACGTTTCGATTACTAAGCTATGAAAAAGGGTCGCCAATTACCCTAATTCTATAAATCCATCTTTGGTAATAAAGTTAACAACAAATTAACGGTCTCGGCACCAAGTTTAGCATACTCGTAATCGTCCTAGATTGATTCACTTGTATGCAAGCGTTCAAATCGTTATGCGAATTGCGAATACAAGTAATTAATATATTTATTTATTTCATCAAATAAAAATACATATTTTTACAGTTTGTTTGCTTGGCACCCTTAAGCCTCGGCGGCTTGTCGGGGCGCTGCACATTCCTCCTTAAAGTGTAATACAATTATACATATAGTAATTATAACATACATGGCACTGAGGTTTAATTACAACTAAAGAAGTCTTGACACTATCAAATTAGAAGGTAGGTTATAGAAATAAACAGACACATAGTAAGAAAAACTGTGGGTAGGACACACAAAACACTGAGCACAAACCACATTGAATGCGCGCGTAGTGCGCAAGCGATTCGAATTGTTTGAAAAAAGCGGAGTTTGAAATTCTTCCCATTATCCTGTCGAGAATATTCCAGAGTTTTTTAGAGTCATTCAAATTTGATTTAATATCTTTTTTAGTATATTCTAGTTTAATTATTTTGTTGTTTTTATCTTTTTTCCAGGCTATAAATTTTTTATCTTTACTTTCGCGTAGTTTTATAATTTTTTTGTTTAACCAGGGCTCTTTATTCCTTTTAGAGTTTTTAACGCGTACTAAATATTTTCCTGATTCGTAGCATTGTAAAATTTTAGATTTTAAGTTATTATACAGAACAGTAGGACATCCTATATCACATAAAGAGTTCCAGTCGGTTTGATTCAGCTCGTCCCAAATAATCTTATTATTATACCTGGTAACGTATTTTGGAGCAACCTGTATGTCCCGCCGCCCGACACAGGTTTTAGCCGTGAGGCTATGATCAGCCAGTACTGTCCCGACCGCCGCCGAGAACAATTCTTGAGTGTGTGATCTCACGAAAATGTGATCTATACATGTGTTTGTGATATTATCTTTAGTGATTTCTATTCTAGTATAGTCCGAGATCCCACACTCAAGCCCATTCTCACTCATTAAGTTGAGATATTGCGTTTGGATGTTATTATGCGCCCTAATATTAATATTTATGTCTCCCATCAAAAGCAGATTGCCGATTGGTGCTGTGCTCAATAATATTCTAAGTTCATTTATAAAAGTGGTATACTGTTTGATGGTGGTCTATAGGTTGCACACAGATACACTTCGTGTTTAAATGTTGTTTCGAATTTACCCACGACACACTCAAAGTGCCTAGTTTTGTGTAAAGTTTTACTGAATCTATGCTTGTTATGTACATAGATAATTAATCCACCTCCTTTTCGCTGACCGCGTAATTCTGTGTGCATGCTATAGCCATTTAAATGGAACATGGAGCTTTCACAATCACTGATTCCTACCTCAGATAATGATTACATCGAGATCTCTCGCACAACTATATACTAATATAATATTCTAGTTGGCTAAATTTTTTTATTATAGACCGAATGTTTACATGAATTACTGTTAAAGTTTTATTACATTGAGGAATATGCTGAAAATATTCCGATATATTTGCGCAGTTAAATAGTTCCGTTATGCCGTTAGGTAATGAGATATGGGCCATATAAATATGAAAATAATAATGTAAGGGGCCCTTTTGACTATATCTATATTACACTTAGTTGTCCGATAGGTCTTTTAGATCTTCAATGGTTCTGATGACGTGCACCTTTGCTTTCTCCGACTTACGAATGAATATTTTTCCATCTTTACACCATATAAATCTATATTTGTCCTTAGATTGCTGCTTTGTATTCCACAACAGAGTTTTGTTGTAGTTTGTTAGTTCCTCGCGTATATATATTTTATCTTTCCCATGTTGCATTTGAATGTCTGCGATAATCTGGTTAGCAGTTATTTGTATTGAACGCGCTTCTTTTATCCATTTTGTTTTAGTTTCTTCGTCTGTCATATGCATTAGAAGTATACCTGGTTTTCCAGGCGGTGTTCGAATACGTTTAATTTTTTTACAATCCGTAACATCCATTTTAAGTCTTTACGCTATATTCCTTGATATCTCTTCTAGGTCTTCCATATCAACGTACGGTATTCCCACGCTCTCTAAATTATTGCAAAGTTCCTTCTGTTCGTATTCGTTCATACGCTGCTGCAGCGCCGCCATTTTGTTCTCCATTGATTTATATTTGGTGTCTAAATCGCCATTCTTCTTTTCTAGATGTTTAATCTTTTCTTTGAATGCATCCATACATTCAATAAATTCATCCACTTTACTACTGCGATACTATAGCGCAGAATTAGTTTCGGTTAGTTCTTTTTTAATGATTTTTCGTATTTCTTGCGTAAGATCAGCTTGGAGTTTCATGTTAATTAGATAGTCACTGTTAGATCCTACCTCTTCTTCTTCTTAGGTCGTCTGTTGGGAATAATTTAAAATATTCGTCTGGATTCTTGATATCAGAAGGAACAAATATCTGGCTATTGCCAATGCATTCTTCAAATTCGGGCGATTCATTGGGAATATCGTGCTAGTCGTCTTCGTCATGATTACCAATAGTAGTGGTAGAGGGAGAGGGCTCCTGCATATTATTCCTACTTTCGTCTTCACTACTAAGAATATATTTAACATGTATCATTGACATGAATTGGTGAGGATTTCTTCCTGACAACTTTAATTGCGCCAATAAATCAAAGTGAAAAGGCAATTAAGATCGGTCAAGATCTTAAATACCTTTTCATCTGTCGCTCTATGTGGGAATGAACTGAGTCACCCTCATTTTGGGTATGGCCTTTTATGAAAAATTTGTGTGTTATCACCTCACCAACGGTCTATCTTGGCAGCAGCCAAAAGGGACACAATTTGCAAAACTGACACGGCTACGTTTGAACGCAACATTGGCGAGCTATGCCGCTCAAAAAATTCTTACACCAGTTGAGCTGAGGGCGACGAACTTGCAGTCCGTGAGACTTGGAGTTGGTGAAGAAACAGAAGTTACTTCCACGATTCAGAATTGCTTCGATATTCAGGCCCATCTCGGTATCGAACAGGGTGTCGTTAATTACCTTCTCCGCAATGAAGCGTTGACGCTTGTCTAAAGATCTTAATTTCATTGCGATACATCTTTCCAAAAGATCGTCCAAAGTCCTTGAGCATGGAAGGCCTTTGCCGCCAATAACTTTTGTTTTCGTCGGATAGACATACCGATGTGTCATCTAGGTTCCAGATCTGCTCAGATTTGTGTATACCCAATTCCAGTAGCGTCTCTTTCGGTAAAGTAACATATTCGGCGATCACGAATGAATCTGTCATTCTTTT
Organism: Coenonympha glycerion; assembly: GCA_963855885.1. Taxonomy (NCBI): domain Eukaryota; kingdom Metazoa; phylum Arthropoda; class Insecta; order Lepidoptera; family Nymphalidae; genus Coenonympha; species Coenonympha glycerion. Next base: position 12,791,004 of record OY979626.1, on the reverse strand, counting down.
TCTAAGGTACTCCACAGATTGCGCTTCTTTTTTTTATTGGCAAGTTGTGTCTTAACCAAAGTGAAATGAACCAGTCTGACCCGGGTGGGTTGACTTTCAAAGGTGTTATAATTTTGTTTGCCCTAATGAAGTCTGAGACAATATCCAAAATTTCTGTCTTATATAAGCCCCAGCTCCATTTTTCCAAGGTTAGACAAGATGCCAGCTTATTCTCCATCTCTAAAGGGATTACAGGGGGCCGGCCAAGTGTTTGACTTGATAAGCCTTTTTCCCTTAACATGGTCATTAAGTGTAGAAATAGGGATACCGTAAAGTTTTTATGCTGCGTAATTGGATAGTTCTCCACTTTTTACTCGTTCTACTGCCGATCTTAAATCCTCCTGCGAATACGACGTCGCCCGCAGTGATTTTATCTGGCATAGACTTGGTATTATGACCCTTGAAAATGTTTTTATATTTGACCCGTAAAAAACATATTAAAAATCTAGTATTATTATACGAGTAATTGCTTTAATAAAACGTAATTCAACGTAATAAAGTATAAACAAACAATTCGTAATAAAATAGACAAAATATTACAAACATTAAATCCAACACAAGTCAAGTACAGATCACACAACAGATAGCACTTAGAAGAGGACGAAGAAGTGGTTGGAGGCGAGGGCGAGGGAGCAGGGATACGATGCGGGGAAGAGCAAGAGGGAGACACTAGGAAGATGGATTTGGGGTGTGGGGGATGATTTATATTAGAATTGGAAATGGATGTCCTTGTTCCCGCGGGTTGTTTGACGGGGTGTTCATTTGAGCCGACATATTATGTCGTGTAAGAAAAGACAAAATATAAAACAACAACTTTTGAGAAATTTCGTTTATCAACTAGCTCAGCTACATAACGATAGACTGTACAACAACAAACATATGAGCTTAAAGTTTGAATTAAATAAAGTTTGACAACCAAATGCAACTTTAAGATCGGAGCTTTTTTAGTCCGAACTTCACCTATTATATGTATATGTATGTGAAAAGTCCGGATCTCAGCCTACAGCCACATTTAGCTTATTAATAAACAGATATATCAGGAGACCACATATCTTGATAACCTAAAGATTTACAATTTGAACAAATAGTTAATACTCACCAAAAAAAAAACAGGAAATAGTTGTTTGGGGTAAATCCGGATCTCGTAAATTATTCTGTAAGACTATACTTCCAGTGTATAATATGCATAAACATCTGATGCGTCGGAACGACCAACACGAACTGGGGCGCGGGGCAATAGTACTTAGCCCCGCCATTTTGAATTGCCGCAATACAAAATGGTGTCCCACACGTTGTTGCCAGATTAGAAAATAGTTATTAATGCTGAATATATTTAATAAATACGGGCTTTCCCCATTTACATTCTTACCCCAACACACCTTATAAATTATCCCGCGCAAGGAAAATAGTTGAAAATGCTTTTGGAATACTGGCAACAAGATTTCGTATTTACCATACACAAAAAACCAAAAAATGTAGAAAAATTGGTTATGGCTACATGTGTTTTGCACAACTTTCTAATGGAGCACGCCCCTAATTCATATGCACCTCCAAGATGTACTCGTATTTATCGAGAAACTGTGGATTGTAACCTCACCGCTTAAGAGTTGTTTCTCTTGTTCAATTGGAATGGAAAATGGATGGAATTTCTCTTTCTGTATAACCGGAACCATTCTTAAAACCATTTTTTATGACTTCAAGAATTGTTTGTTGCCAATTGCCATGTATCTGCAAACATTTTAGCAAAACGTTGTTTTCGCACCTCAACGCCCATATTTTTCCGCTGCCATTTGACGAGGTTTTTATCCCAGGGGCCTTGAATGGCTTAACACACTTAAAGTATGCGGTACGTATGTATGTACGATACGTACCGTACGTACGTGGTGTTTTTAACTGCCAATGCCACCACTTTGTCACCAACATGACTTACATGCCCATCATACAGTAACAAGACTGGTCTTTCTTCACCCAAATAGGGAATAATGACTTTTGACATGTAGTCATAGAAAACTCTCTCCATCACTGCTGATATATATATCTTCAATTGTACACAATCAAAGGATCCAACCTTTCTCCTGCTGTGTTTACTGTGCTCAAAACGATTATATCTTCCTTGGCACTTCCATAAGTGGTTCGTGTACAAGGTTTTCCTTTAGCACCTACAAAAGGACAAAAGTTGTCCTTGTGGAGTCAACCACATTAATGTTTCGTCTAAATTCCAATCATGCTTCGAATCATCTGTAAGCCTTAAATCTCGAAGTGTCTTATCTAGAAGATTGAAATAGTCGTAAATCACAAAAGGATCCGTCATTTTCTTCCTGACATATTCCAATTCCACAGGCTGTGGTTTTTTATAGACAAATTGTGTCTCTGACGAAAAGAGATAAATAGGTGGGTATTATGTGGATACACTAAATGCATTCACATTGAATGAACCTCAATGGACTTTCAGAAAAATGGTTTTTGATTTCCTTTACTGTTTCAATACTAGTCTTTTTTTCAACAAATTATAGCAATCTTGTTTGGATAAAATATTTTTTCGGCAAAAGGATATTGTTGGGCGTTTCCGGGCCATATATGGGCATCTTTCGTTGTAGGTATAATGTACATAGTAGGGTAGGGCGGGGCTCGTTGAGCAATTTTTCACTTGAGCGGATATAGCTCCTCAGTAATAAGTCTCAATGAGTTGTTATGCGGCTTGATGGATTAGTAATTTATCCCTTAGCAAAAGTGCCCAGTCGAATTTAAGAGCTACAGCTATTTAAATGCAGGTGGCTCAAAATCACCAAGGTTACAAATTTCAAAATTGGTTTTATGCCAGAAAAAAATTTAAACTATAATGATGACCATCAGTTTGTATTGTTGCAAAATTTGTATATTAATAAACTTTGATAGGACAGCGCACAGAATTCTATACTTTTCTCGTAATATTGCTTTTTAGTGAATATCTTACAGAAAACCATCAATTCGGGAACGTTTTTCTAAATTTGATAAAATTAACAAAAACAAAACAAATTACATAACTTAAGCATTTTTCAATAACATGGTTATATTATGTGACTATATGATATAAACAATAATAAAAACATTACATACAAAATCTTCTACAAGCAAAATATGTCAAAAAATTAAAGAAGTTGCTATTATTGTGCATTATATTCAAGAAATTTCAAAATATGCAATACTCTTATAATCGAATGAATGATACATGAACAGAATGAAAGTTCTATTATCAGATCAATTATGTTTTTTTCTAAAAATAGCTCGATTTATGCGTATTTTATTGAAATATTGTAACGTTCCCGGAAATGATCAACTGTTCCCGGAATGACAAGAATGTTATCGAAATGATGATATTGTTATCATAAGGTATACGTAAGGAAATATTTCAATTATAAACCGTTTAAATAACAAAGTTATTTATTTATATTGCCAATTTGTCATATTTTTCAACTTTTCTTCAAAATTTGCATGCTTAACACTCAAACATGTTTCTCTATCCCTTGATAAACGTTACGACCCAAAATGGTTTTGCTCTCAATAGCTTTGCGTATGATAAGACAATTACAGTTTCTTTTGTAAGTTTTGACACCAGCCCCCTGATTTCGTAAGAAAAACGTATTCATCGTTATCGTAAATGCTAGCGAATTCTGTCCGCTGATTGGGTTCCTGATTTGTGTCAGCCAATCGCGGGGCATGTGTAAGAGCACGCATCTTTGTTTTTTGATACCATTATATTTCACAGAGTCTCTCGTAGATGGGCACATTCGACTTACATCATCTTGTTCGAAGAAATCAATGACCTTTTGGCGAACTTCTTGCTTTAAAAAAAATTCGCGAACTTTGGCATCAGACTCAAAAATTGATTTATATTTTTTTCCTTTGGTCTAGCTGGTAAAATCTTCTTGGCCATATGTAGAATTTTGTATATCCGCAAAGTGCTTCCACTGATACATTAATGAAAGGATTCTTTCTTTTGAATTTTTGGAAAAACATCAGCCTTTTCTTGCCATTGCTTAGTCAATACTTCGCCGTATAGAAGTCGTTTGCATACTTCAGGAGGTACTTGAATATTTATTTAATCATCAATTTTACTGACGGGAATTAGAGTAGTTTTCATTTTTGCATCTCTTCTTTGTAGTTTTTCTTTAAATATTAAATTTTACGCTTCATTTCAACTATAGTTTCTTCCTGCTTTTTTGTTTTTCGGTATGCTTTCACTCTATCTTTTCGAACATTTTTTCTACCTACTACTCTTCTCTCTGGAAGCACTACGGCTAAGTTGTCATCTGATTGTGGCAGCGTATTACTTATTAGATTTGCTAAACCTTTCTTCTTTTCTGTATATTTTTTTATGGTCTTTTCCAAGCTTTTCTCTGCTTTCGCTACTCTCGTTCAGTCATATCAGTAATTTTCTTCACCTTATTTTCTGCTTTTTTCTTTTTATAATACTCCATGTCCTTAGGCCGTTTAATTTATTTCTGTTCTTCTATCATCTAATCCAAAAACTTTCTTTTCCTAGCACTTGCTTTTTTTCTTTGGCGCAAATAAGCTGCACTGTCATTTTTAAGCTTTTTTTGAGTTTTCTTTTTATTTTTTTCATTATCAGGAGTCTCCATTACGCTGTAGTTAAAAAGCATCGAATTTGTAAAATAAATTAATAAAAAAATCGTAAGTGAATCGCCCTTGGAAACAATAATTATCATTCCGTGAACGCATCAGTCATTTCGGGAACATGCCATCATGTCCGGGAACGTTTCCGAAATGACCGTTCACGAAATGACGATTTCAAATAGGCGTGCGATTTAAATAAACAGTGGCCATCTTAAATGCGACCTGACTTTGTTAATAGTAAAATCTTTGAGGTTACTTTGTCATTGCGTGTCGTTAAAAAGAATTTAATCAATAATAAATGTAAGCCGGATTTGTTATTGTTTTCTTCCTCTACTGATGTTTGTCACCGAATGGCTGCGTTCACTTAAAACTATTTTTGTTCGATTATCGATGCGTTCACTGAAATGACTTCAGCGCTTTCGGACAAATTATTTTTTAAATTTTATAATTTAAAAATAAATAATCTTTTAGTCTCCTTTTCAAAACTAGTTTTTTATAAAAACGATACGGTATATTAAGTAATGACAGGAGTTAAATAACTTAAATATTTCATTTTATTTTGGACTTGATGACGAAGATCGTACATTAGGACGCGTTCCCGAAATGACTTTCTCTGCAAGTATATTGATTTTATTTAAAATTTACTTCTTTATTAGATTGTATTTTTTAAAGTGCACATAAAACAGGTTAGCTGTAGTATTTTATTAATTTTCTTTACTCAATAAAGTCAAGATTTAAGACATTAAATTGCTAGCAAAGCGAATTCTGCACCTTGGTGATTTTGAGCCAGGTATGCTCAATGTACCCCATAGGTGAGGTAAGTTCAGCAAAGGTATGGGGCAAGTTGAGCACTAAGAATTACTAACCAAACCATGGGTTCAATGTTGACTAGAGATGAAGTAAAATATGTGTTGGTCAATCAGCTCTTTATTTATAGCCTTTTAGTAACAGAACAACAAAATTTAAAATAATTTTCTTTGAATAATTAACCAAAACTAGAATCAACGCATCTTAAGATTAACTTCAATATTAGATTCAGTCTTTCTGTTTAAAATCAGACTTAAATGTTCGAATTATCACCCACATAGCTAATATCTTGAAAAAAAAATTAAATCTTTGGAACTTAATGTTCACTGTCACAGCTAATATCTTGAAAAAAAAATTAAATCTTTGGAACTTAATGTTCACTGTCACTGTTACAATTGACAAAAATGAAAGTAAGTTTATATAGTCTTAGTGACAGAACAACAAAACTTAAAGTAATTTTCTTTGGATAATTAACTGAAAATAGAATAAACAAAACATCAACGTACCATAAGACTAACTTCAGGATTTGATTCAGTCTTAAATATCTTAAAAAATATATTAATAAGATCTTAGCAACTTAATCGTCGTTGTCACTGTTGCAATTGATACAAATGAAAGTAAAACCAGCACCTAGAACACATTTTGTATGTGCCCAATTCCTGCAAGTTCCCGAAAAGAACGCTTTAGAAGAATCTAACGTGTTGTTTTCGGGAGTGTCTGTTAGTATTGTAGCTTTCCTCTTTCTTCTGTTAGTTTTAGCTGCTTATCTAGGGCCAGCCTTTGGGTATGGTCGTACAATTTCCGGGGAAAATGCTTGTATTTGGTCGATCGTCTCATTTTTTTGTTGCTTGGACCAGGTTCGGGTTCAGCTTGGCTGGTGTAGGCAGAAGGAGTGGGATTAAGTTCAGTGCTCAGCTTGCTCTGGATGATCTTTTTCCGGCTCAATAGTTTCTATTTCAGGACGATCGGTTACAAATGATGGTAAAAACCAGAGGCGGCTCGGGAAAGATCATATTGGGAGTTCACTAAAATAAAATGCTTACCGATTATTTTGTAAATGAAGTCCATTCGGCGGTCCTTCTGCCGAGAAATAACATCTATGTAAATCGGAACTTTCCTATGTAAATCGGAAATTGCGATTATCAGTTCTTTTTCGATGCTTATCATGCACAAAGCGTTTAAACGGTCTTGCGTCATTGTGTTTCGAGTAAACGTTTTCACTTTGTTTTTGTCCATAGTTGACATGTGTGGCTGACAATACGCGTTGAACAGTCCTTTCCCTCTCAATATCAAAGTCGTCCTTCAAGTGCTTCCTTAGAACATGTCCTACATATTTAAACTTTGTCACAACCCGAACTGCTGAACCATCAAGCACAACCTCAGGTACCTTCTCCGGACCCTTACCTGCTCGAAAAACGAGCATTTCTGTTTTTTTGACATTATATTTCAGTCCATGAGTATTTGCATAATGCACAGACTGAAAGCAGCTTTCTTTGTCCATTAACAGAAAGGCTAAGAACCACCATATCATCTGCGTAACTAAGGCTATTAACATAAATACCGCCGACATGGCATCCAATTCTTGTGGTTCTTAGCTCCTCTATTAAATCATTTATATAGAGATTAAATAAGTCCGGAGAAGTTATACCCCCTTGACGAACTCCGCAATCTAATTTATAAGAATTAGAAGTCGTGTTGCCCCATTTGACACTATTTATTTGGTTCCCGTACCAATATCTCAAGAGACCCACCACTTCATTAGGGATATGAGATTTATACAGTTTCGCCCAAAAGATATTATAATCCACCAGGTCGAAAGCTTGGCTTAAATCCAGGAAGCATGCGTATGCTGATGTTTCTCGTCTGATTTAGCCGTCCAGTAGCTTGGATCCATTTTTCTTTTACAATTGGCTCACTAGGAAAACTGAAATAGTAAAATCTTTAATTCTTAAATAAATTACAGCCTATTACAGCAATGAAAACCATTTTATTCTACTATTGATAAGCGTACGAAAATCCGTACAGTAAACTTAAAAACTTCCTGAGATTACTCTGAATAGATACGTCTATACGCGGAACATTCGAATGAAAGTCGATAATATTTTATCGATATGTTACGTGATACAGTACTGGCTGGATAGCGAAAGTTGAACAATGTGCTAGAAAAAAATATTAGTAAGTTTGCTGCCTTCTTCTAGCCGCATCCTTTCTTGCCACTTTCTTTATATTCTCCCACTGACTCTTGAGATTTTCTGCAGTACGACTACTGCAACTTGTGCAGCTGTTATATTTGTTAGAGATAATTTTCCATTGCGCAAATTTCGCCCGCTGCGTCACCCCATCCGCTTTTTTTATTTTCAACGAAGTCATATTGGGTTTCCACAAGTTCAAATAACAGTTCTTCTTCAGATGGTAACCAATTTGGGCTCCGTTTTCTCTTCTCATCACTCATTTCTGGCCACCCGAAGTTTCCGAAAAGAACAAACTAAAATACAACAAGAAAACAGCAAAATTGTCCAAAGTTTGACGTGGGCGTCAGGCGACAGATGAGTCCCTAATCCCTCCATATTCCTAAAATAAAAAACGCCAAAAAAGAGAGCCAGAATATAAGCCTTCATGCCATACACTTTTGGAGCAACATTTTTTTCCGGGTTATACGTCTTTCACTCATTCGTTCTGATAATCGGGTTTAGATAATCGAAGTATAGTTAAACCATAGAGTGCATGGAAAAACGACTTTGACGTTACTCCAGATTAAAAATGTGGAATAAAATTTCTCGTTTAGTTATTCGAGCATAAATGCTAGTTTGGTCGAATCCGCCCATAAGTAGAGGCCGCACTACGGTTTTTTCCAGCGAGCGGTTAGCCGCTATACCGCAAAACCGCTCAAGAAGCACGCACTAAGATTAAAAACCGCGAAGTCGCCTCCGATTTTCACAGTATTAAAGATGGATTTCAGGAGAGCACTATGTATTGTTGCTCTAATACTAAGAAATATAAAAAGAAGACGTCAGCGAAAATTTCGCAAATATTGTTTTTTTTTTCATAAGAAATATCAAGATTTAAGAGAAATTTTTTAATTACTATCGGATGTCAGTAGCCAGTTTCGATAAAATTTTGAAAATTGTGCGTCCACATATTACCTTCATGGATACAACAATTCGCAAATGTATTTCACCAAAGAAGCGCCTGTCTGTTACTTTGAGGTAAGTAAGAAAAATAGACTGATATATCATAGTTTTAACGTGTAGGTTATGTAAATGAGTAAAACACGCTCAAATAACTCTACAGTACTTTATATAGACAAACAAGGAAAACACTAAACACGTAAAACACATAAGTCATAACACAGGTAAAAACACAAATAATTAATAAATGGTAAAACTATGACAAACATGAGAAAGGATTAATGAAAGTTACAAATAAGGGGTTCGTGGATTAGCGTACGTATCTAAATAAACTATGCGACCGACCCGTAACGGAAGGGGGCGCGCACTGGCCTTCCGTAACGGGAAGTCGACGTCGCCGGCTTCCCTTGATCGGCGTGGGCGCGAGACTTGCCTATTGGTCCGCTGGAAGGTTTACCTTCCTTAAAGCTGTTCTACACGACCTGTTCCAACCACTAACAGAGGTCACCTTGGTTGAGTTAGAATCAAAATCAATCGTGTAGAAGTTGGTTGATGTCAATATTTGGTTAACCAACCAAATGATCTTTCAACCATCTTGGTCGTGAGCGCATCTCTCACTAACAAGGTCAAATAGAGATCATTGAGTTGAAGTACAACCGTGTGGACGCTTGTTGGCTCGCTTCGCGCGTATTTGCGCCTTGAAGGTCAATCGCATATTTTTTTTTGTATGGCAATAAAGATCAAAGATGGCGGCGGTTCACCATGAAAGACAAGTTATAAGTGAATTGTTAGAACTATATATAAGTTTTCCCACTCAGTGGGACATTGGTTCTGACCTTGATAAGGATCGGAACCAAAAAAATCAAGCATGGGAAGTGCTTGCGAACAAATTACGTGAAATCGAACCAGAGGCAGATGTCGCATTAACCTAAAAAAAATTGAGCACATGCTAAAGAGGTCCCTAGACGGTCAAAATTGCTTGACAAGCATTTACGTGCTTGACAATCATGCTTGACGAGGCCACGACATCAAAAAACATTATTGTCAAGCATTCGCATCATTTTGTCGGATAGAGTGACCCAGTGTTGAACTTGCGCTAAAACAGAAACCTTTGCAAAGTAGTAGAATGTCTCTAGATGCAGATATGGCTTTTCTTGCTCTCACAATTGCTTTGTTGAAGAAAACAAAAAAGAAACGAACAAGACGATGGTCTAAGCAGTGGTATTTGTTATGAGATAGATTTACCCATGAGCATTTGCAAAAGATTCTACAAGTGACGGAGCCCAATGATTTCAAAAATTTTTTGAGGATGGATAATGAAGCATTTGAGACATTATTGGAAATGGTTAGACCAAACATTGAAAAACAGGACTCTAACATGCGACAGGCGATTCCAGCTAGTCAGCGATTATCTGTGACTTTAAGATTCTTGGCTACTGGCATGGATTTGGAAGATTTAAAATTTACTTGTGCTATTGCTCCTTACACATTAGAAGGTATAATAATGGAAACTTGTGAGGCTATCATAGAGAAATTAAAAGAAAACATTGCGGTAAGTAGAAATTAACACTTTATTTAGGTAGTTATCTTAATTAACAAAAGTATTAAGGAATTTAATTAAAAAAAAAAGAATTTGTTCTAAGAAATTCGGCTGCTGTTGTATCTTCGTTGTTGTATTCCTCCAATATATTGGACTGATTAGAAAGGAATTGAATTTTATTGAAAGCGGAAGATTGTTGGACATTGTAGGACTGAGTAGAGGGCGACTGATATGGCAGAGGTGATCACAAGAGTTGATCCCTACACCAAGGTTAAGGGGAAATCTTACTATTGAAGCCAAAGCAGCCCGAGATGAGTTTTGCGAATATTTTAATACAACAGGAGCAGTTCCATGGCAATATAGATTCTTGAATACTGCTTAGTACATAATAGTGTAACATGATAAGAAGGGGAACTTACTTGTGATCCTTCAGAACTGATTGTTGGCGAGATTTCCGTTCCGTCTGCTATAAACATGAAGTCGTTGTAATAAAACAATTTTGGGCTATAAACTTCACTTGCTCCCATTCCAGACTTAATAGAATTTTTATATTTTGTATGTTCTCGATTAAAATTTGTTCGTAACAAATTAATTTTTTCTTCAATTCCTCAATGCTGAAATTACTCTTATATTTTTTAAAAATATCCACCATATTAGTGAGAGCCATATTCTTTTTATTTTTGTCTTTATAGTCCCGAGCCTTAATGTCCCACAATATAGTCGCATCTTTGTATAATGATATCAACAACAAAGTAAAATCACGATCACTAATTGCGCCGCTGCCGCCATCATCACCGCTGGCGCCGGCGCTGTTCGTGTCGCGTGGTCTCTCCGTAACGTTCCGTAGTACACTGAATGTGTTGCTTGACAAGCATGTTCTAAACTATCAAGGATGCTTGACAAGCATTGCAAAAATATAATTTTTCATCAAGCTTCATCAAGCAGCGAGTTTGCTTGTCAAGCACATCAAGCTTCGTTCTAGAATCTAGACGGTCAAAATGATAGAATTTGACAATGTATAGATAAGAACTTTCAGCTACTCGATACCAGATGGCAATAGTGTTTTTAGAGAGAGAAGCAAATATAAATTCCAATATGTTAGAACAAGATAACACACCCGTCAGTGAGTAGACGAACACAGAGGAATAAGCTAGAAGGACGATTTGAATTTGATGTCCACTTTATAGGGGCCTTCGGGTTGGTTCCATATTCTGAGTATAATACATTTTAGCATCCGTCATGGCATAAATTTTTATGCCATATTTATTGGGTTTTGATGGTAAATACTGCCTGAAACCACAACGACCTCTAAAAGTTCATCTCTAATTTTTCATCTATTGTCACAAACTGAGACACGCTGTAATGCTTTTTGAACGATGATACAATTTCATCAAATAACTCTCTAACAGGAGCTAGTTTGTCAACAGAAATTCTTTCGTCGCGTGTATTTTTGTTGTCAAATCTAATACAACGCATCAATAAATAAAATCTGTTCCAGTTCATGGTCAACCGAAATATCTCAGGAGACGAGCCATCTAGCCATCTGTTTCAGAACAGTCTCTTTCTCTGGAAAAATTATGTTTCATTCGTTGTATTTGCTCATTGGTGTACTTTACAATTCGATTTATGATACTCTCCGTGGAAAATAACCGAAATATCGCACCTGGTTCCTTTGCAGTTCTGGCTTCACCTTTAGCACCAGGAAGTTGAGTAACTATATTCCTAGCATGCCGTCGTAATTGAATTGAGTGAGGCTTTTTGTTCCATCTTGTTTGTCCATCTTGTTTGTCCATCTTTCCCGAGATAAAAATCTCTAGACCTTTGACGACTTCCCAAATCACCTTCCTCTTCTTCTTCATCGCCTTCTTGCTCGGTGTCATAGGTTTCCTCTTGAATCTCGACGAAATCTTCCATGTCGCTGTCATTTTCATCTTCGTAGCTGGACTCGGAACTTTCTTCCTCCAAAATTAATCTTATTTGAGGAGCGTCTGTTCAAAAAGGGCTAATTGCATGCTAACCACATTTTAGATAATTAAAAAAAAACTTTTTCCTGAAATCAGTATGAGGCAAGAGTATTTTTTTTAAATAAGATGATTCATGAGAAGTCCACTAACTTTGTGGCTAAAATATTTTTTTGTATCTTTAACAAAGACCATAATATTAAATTTTAATAATGCAAATAACACCTTTTGATCAGTTATTCTAAAAATAGCACCTTTTGTTCTGAAATTATAACAAATAGCACCTTCTGGTCTGAACCAAGAATAAATAGTGCCTTTTGATCAGTAATGCTTAAAGTACAGGTTTGGTCTAGGACAAAAAAAAATAAAAGAAAAATAGAAAGATGAAAGTAAATTTTATATTCTAATTTGATCAATGTCATGTTCTAAACAGTCACAAGACGCATCATGTTGGTGATCTTCATTGTTATCACTGGTTATCGTTGTTTGATCATCAAGAATAATGTTCCTAAAGAATAACAACTCCGGTAACTCAGCCCAGTCATCTCCAAATTGCTTCACAAGTAAATTATTTACGTCTTTCTTTTTTTTGCTGTTAATACCTTGAGGTCTCATGGGCAATTGTTCAACAGTTCGGCATTGCCGCTTGCCTCTCTTCAGAAGATTAATCGGCTCTTGTTTGAAATCGAAATGCCTCGTGAGTATAAATGTTGCAGCCAAAGCGTTGAGATTTTTTAATAATAATCCTTTTCATTGATTGCATGTCTACAACTTTCTTATAATTTTGTTCCAGGTTTTTTATGTTATAGAGAACTAGTTTTCTCCCAGCACTTACAATGTCCCATGTTTTCTATAAATTTCATAATATGCCTCCGGAAGTGTCATTACTGTTACTCGCTTTATATCCTTTTCCAATCTGCCAAAAACACGGTCTGCTGGGAGAAAACTGTGGCCTCTAACAGGGAATGTCAGTCTTATTTCATTCAAGTTGGGGGGTGATTTGTTGAGGAGCCACTGCATTAACATATGAATAATGTGACTATTTTTATTCTGACCCCCACAACCATCGCAGAATAAACGTAGGGTTTTTATATTTGCAGCAATCTCAAACTTATTTAAGTATGTATATAATGCAGATCCTACTTCGACTGATCCTCTTCCGGATTGTGTTTCCAACCATGTAAAAAATGTAGGACTTTTTGAATCCAGTTAACATTTATATCGATGCAAGTGCTACAACACATAAGTTATATAAAATAATCTGCCTCGAATAGTAGGCATCTTACATGGGGGTTTTCGGTAACGGTTGAACTTTTTCCATGTCAAAGCACAAACTTATGCTGTCAGGCACATCCTCACGAATCATAGCATAAAATGCATTTGCTCTCATAGTGTGAATCCTTTTTTCCACCATTAATTGTTGTTTTTTTTGGGCGTCCCTCTCAATTTTTATTTTATTTTTCCAGAGGATGCATGTACCACACACATCAGATGCAGGAGTTTTAAAACTAATATTGAATTCTTTATGAAATATTTCATAAAACATGGTTCGTGAAACTCTGAGATCAGCTGTGACTGAATCATTATAATATTGTCTTAGTTTTTTGGCATTCAATTCTGAAGACAAATAAATCCGTTTGCTTTTCTGGCGGTTGTAGTGACTTTCACTAGCTGGTAAATTATTCAAAAGGTTTCGGAGACTGTCCTTTTTAGCCTTTGTTTTCTCTGACTTCCTATCCCCACCACGTTTTTCTTTAGGAATTTCACCATGCATCAAAACATTATTTAAATTTTGTAGTCTCTTTCTAGAAACACTGAATACTTTCATGAAAAAGGACCTACAAACCCTTTGCATCTTCTTACCTTTGAATTTCAGAACATAGTAAAAAATTAAATGGAAAAGTACAGGAGTGAAGTAGGTCTCAAACTCGGAAACGTATTCTTATTAGGTAGACGCCGGTACCACAAGGCTACAAAGATATTTCAAATGACCTACGAATTATGAGTAATGAATGGGATAATAACAACAACTATGACAACAATGACTAAAAGTGTCGTTACACATTTATTAGTCTTAAACCTGCGCCACACGGTTGCCAACAAGCCCGTATGCAGGGGTGACCTGGTTGGAGGGCCGGTTGGTACTGCCGTCGCGCGTTGCGACTACACGGCTGCAAACTTCAGTGTGTTTACAACTGCGGTAGGAGCACGATGAGTAGATATGGCTCCCGCGTTATCAAAAACTCAAAAAGTTGGTGTTTCGCTGGCACTCTTGTGTGCTGTAGATGAAGAAAAAAAGCCTAAGAACAGGATTTGGATGAAGCGAAAGAACGACTACTTCTGAGTCACTCAAATTTAATAGGATTATTGGATTTTGATGATTTATATAATTTTTTAAGGCTGGAGAAAGACACCTTTGACGAGTTGGTGGAATTGGTTCGACCATTCATAGAAAAAAAGGATACAAATATGAGGCCAGCTATATCTGCCGAAGAACGAATTCTAGTTACTTTAAGATATCTGGCTACTGGAAGAGAATATAGAGATCTCAGATACAGTTCAATAATATCACATCAATTATTATCAGAAATAATTCCAGAAACTTGTCAGGCCAATCTACAAGGTGTTAAAGAAAACAATTAAGGTAGGTTTTGTTTATTTATATTTTCTAAAAATAGACATTGAAAATTAACTAACTATTTTTGAAAATCAACAGATGTTTTAAAACACTTGCATAAACTCTCGGTATAATTAACTATATTTTTTGAAGAAGGAGGTGATTAAACTTGGTCAGAAGGTGCTAATGATGAGCAAGGAAGTTAATTGTGAGATGAAGAAGGTGGTGATTTGATGTTAATAGGATCCTGTATATTTAAAGTAGGCAGCGGAGTGGCTGGGTGACAAATTTGGTAATGAAATGAGTCATAAAGGAGGGGATGACTGCATGTGTGTAAAAGCATGTGAGATAGGTGAAGAGGCAGGGTGAGGGATTTGGAAACAAGCTGATCCTAGACGAAGGCGGAGGTGACTGCATGTGAAAAGAGGACTGAGGTAGGTGAAGTGGTTGCAAGAGGAATTTGGTTAGAGTTAGGGCCGGTTTTTTGAGACATAGTTAAGTCAACTAATGGTTAAAAATTTTAACAAACTGTTAAATTTTCGTAGAAATCGTTTTTTGAGACATAGTTAGGCTAACTAATGGTCAAAAGCCCAACCATTTGTTAGAATATTTAACCACAGCACAGACGAGGGTATTGCAGATGGCGATAGTTAACTTTTGTTATAACATCTGTTCTTTTCAACTGTTTTTTGCTTTAAACAACATTTTGTGAACATTATTCGTTGAAGTGAGATCAAGACTAGAAGAATTCGTGTGTTTGCCGTTTTCATAATGAACAATATCATTAGATACTTTGAGAGTTCAGAGAGTTCATCTGATGATGAATTATTAACGGAATTCGTCCTAATGAGAAGACCCAAAGTGTTCAGACCGCGTAATTCGCCTCTGGACCATTGGGATGATGTCCACATGCTTTTCTGCCATCGACTGCAATGTTCTATCATGTATTTCCTTTTTTTGTAATAAATTTTGATTGTGCTCTTCAAGGGCCAATTTTTTTATTTCTTCATTCCGCCAATTCTTATGAGCCAGATAATTTTCTTTATTTTCAAAATGTGTTATCAGGCGTTTTCTTGTCTCCAAAGGAGTAAAAGCCCTCTTTCTTTTATTTGTGCTTGCTAAAAACAAAGAAGTTAGCCGCAGTAAATACAGTGTAAAATATGAAGAAGTGTGAACATTAGAAATACGAGTACCTATAATATTTAATAACATCCCAAGTAACAAAGTTCTCCTGTAGTGCACAGTTTACAGGCTCACAGCACTAGTACCTCTCTCTTAGTGGTTCCAGGTTTTACTACCAAGCTTATAACAGGTTACACGGAGTTCGTTTGGGTTTATAGTACACCTGTTCCTATAAGTTGACTTATAGTCATGTATAGAACGAAATTATAGGCGCAGTAAAGGCTAAGAAGGCCTATAAAAGTGTTGTATAGGTGTAAATACACTTGAGAAAACTTGCTCCAGTAAGTTACACTTATAATTGTCTACAAGAAGTAATTATAAATCGGCTATAAGTGTCTTAAGCCAGTAATAGTAATTTATAGAACTAAATACACTTAGAACCATTTGCATTTGTTACTTGACCTTGTAGGGGTTTATAAGTCAACTTTACGTGCTAATTATAAGTGAATTAGTTCTACAATGGTTTCCTCTAAGAGTAAGTGTACGTGGTATTATTGTGGACTCTCGAATGCTGTTATAGTCTTAATTTATATGTAAAGGTTTCTTGTAAAACTATTAGTGTCCAAAGATATCTTCGTGAAGTCCATTTAAGAAGACAATTGCTTTTAATGTTTATCGCATCTTCACGGCCATTTTGATTTCTTTTGAGTCATTGGGTTTTTATTAAATTATTATAAAAATGGATATAAACAAATGGAAGCGGTTAAAAAAAAGCGGTTCATATAAAAGGAAAGTGCAGAAAACATACCAACAAATGATAAGTGTGCCGAGTACTAGATTTACATCGAGCCAAGAACGTTCTGTAGAAAATGGTGAGGGTTCCGGACAAAATAATAATTTTCAAGATATTAGTCCAGGAGTTAGTAGTGGCGTTTCGATACAAAACAAGGTTTTACCCACTACAAGTGATTTAGACTCGGACGATGAGGAGGAATATATTTGTGACAACTCTGATTCTGAGCAGGAAGATGAAAGTGACTGCTATTCAACATACGAGGAGAATGATAAACTACGTAGTAACCTTAGGAAATGGGCAGTAGAACACAATATTCCACATGTGGCGTTAAATTCATTATTAAAAATTTTAAATATAAAGTTGAAAAATATCCTCCCTAATGACGCACGAACTCTTCTACAAACAAACAAGGCAAATGTGGATATTATTTATTCAGCTCCAGGGGAATATTGGCATAATGGTCTGAAAAAATGTTTAAAAAATATTGTTGAAGAGCTCTCTGTCCCACCTGATGAAATTTCTTTAAAAATAAACATTGACGGCCTTCCAGTGTTTAAAAGTTCTAAGCACCAGTTTTGGCCCATTTTATGTTCAGTATCTGAAATTCCACTGCCGCCTTTTGTCGTAGGTATGTACCTGTTACGTCAGCTTCGTAAACAAAATAATGAAAATCTTAGATGACAATGTTTGCTTTTTTCATAGGTATCTATGCTGGTGATGGAAAACCTAAAGATCTTGACACTTTTTTGGGACCTTTTGTAACAGAAATGCAGCAACTTCAAGAGGGACTCAAAATAACAGACAAATCACAAAGAGAAAAAATAATACATGTCAAATTACGAGCATTCATTTGTGATTCACCTGCAAGAGCTATGATAAAAGGTTTTTATTTCACTAATTACATAGTATAGAAACATGCAGTACAATCAGCTAATTAACTGATTCAGCTAATTAAAAACAATATAATTGTTTCAGGTGTATCGAACTTTAATAGTAAACATGGATGCCTTAAATGCACGGTGGTCGGGGAATACTCTCACAAATCAAATACTGTGACATTTCCCCAGTTTAATTGCCCCAAAAGGAATGACCAAGACTTTCGTGAAAAGAAATACGGGCAACACCACAAGTTAGACTCGCCGTTACTCAAACTCAACATTGATATGATTGAAGATTTTCCGGTGTCAGATTCGCTGCATCTCATTGACCTGGGGCTTATGAAAAGATTACTAATAGGATGGCATGATGGCAATTTTGGTATTTATCTAACTAAATGGAGTGCTAGCGATATAGATAAGGTTGACAATTTCTTAAATGCTTGTGAAATGCCTACAGAAATACATCGGTCAGTTAGATCACTGGACATTTTAAAACACTGGAAAGGTTCAGAGTTTCGTAGTTTTCTTTACTACCTTAGCTTGGTGATTCTTAAGGAGGTCTTAAAAGAAGAAGCTTACACACATTTCATGCATTTCTTTTGTGCTATCACAATCTGTTCGATCGAAAAACATTTTAAATTCCTTCAGATTGCTGAAGAAATGTTGGCACATTTTACAGAACAGTTCAAAAGAATATACGGTAAAGACTATGTGACAAGTAACATTCACAATCTCTCACAGTTGACGAGGTTAAAAAATTTGGGACTCTGCAAAATTTTAATGCCTACGAATTCGAAAATAAACTTCAACATTTGAAGCATATGGTAAGACATGGAAAAAAGCCACTACGTCAAATTGCAAGGAGAATCATTGAAAGGGATTTAGTTGAGTTAAATAGTCTAACAACAGAGAACAACAAATGCCCAGTTATAAAGAAAAGTAAACGTGGTAACAATGTTTTGTGTTTAAATTCATTTATATTATCAAAAAAGAAACAAGACAAATGGTTCCTCACTAATGATAATCACGTGGTTGAATTCATATCAGTTTATATTAAAAACAATAGTCAGACCCAGGAGCAAGATATAGAAATACGTGGTTATGTTGTGCAACAAACTCAAGATGCATTTGAAAAGCCACTAAAATCTTCTTTTTTAAACATTTATCAGTGTGATAATGATGAATTACATCGCAACAGAGAGGCCAATATTTTCAAAATTTCAATTATTAAGTGTAAAATGGTGAGTATTTTGTATGGTAGGAAAATGTTTTTCATACCTTTGTTACATACTCTGTAAGTGAACATAATAAAAGTCTGTAATAATCAAAATTAAAGTTTTATTATTTCAATGACAATTTTTTTTCTTACAAATAATCTTAAAGCGAGACCAAAATCAATCTTAAAAGGTTTAATCAATGAGGTAATCATGTTCCTTTCCTTTAGCATATTGACGAGAAACAGTCACAATCATTTATCACAATTACAAGTCCTTCAGTATCTTGTGTATCAAATATTTTTTGTGAAACATACACTAATTCCGTTATTTATGCTTACATATAGATAAAAATAAATATTTTTGATTAACCAAACGTGACTTTAAAATTAATAGCCAAAATTCGTCAGATTACTAAGTTATGCTAACGAAATACTCTATAGTTGTAGGTTAAACAAAAAAAAGTTAAAAAGTTTTACATTAAAAAATTATGTGCTTACAAAACAATGAACAAAACTCACAATTCCAACAAATTAAAAAAATATACAAAATTATAGTAAAAACAGCATTTGGCCTAGGTTGGGCCCGGCCTACCTACAACTTTTTTGTGAAAAGTCGCAGCCATTGATGGAACTAGTCCATAACTCGATAGTTCGCTTTAATACAAATTGAAACTAAAGAGTGATAAAATCTTAAGAGATTTTATCACTCTTTAGTTTCGATTCGTATTGAAACAATCTACCGATTTATGGAAGTTCCATCAATGGCAAAATGCTCATAAACGCAGCGAAAGCAATCAGAGGATGTCGGCTCCAAAAGTTAGAGTCATAAAGAGAAAAAGAACAGCAAAAACTCTTGCAATAGATGTGCCGATTGAGAATGTTAACGGAGAGGGCTCCGGTCAAAACAGCGTCGAGACTCCCGATTTAAACAATGAAGAGAGATCTGACCAAAACAATGTTGAGATTTTCTATCAAAGTGATGAAGAGAGGCCTGATAAAACGACGAAGAGTGATAAAATCTCTTAGTGTCACATTTCCAAGGTAAAGGCTGTAAAAAGTTTCAAACTCCAATATTAGAACGTTTGATGGCCTGTATCTCGGAAATGTGACACTAAGAGATTTTATCACTCTTCAGTTTCGATTCGTATTGAAACAATCTACCGATTTATGGAAGTTCCATCAATGGCTGCGACTTTTCACAAGAAAAGTTGTAGGTGGGACGCAACCCCTCAGGCTGCACACAAAAATCTTCCAACCCGTTTCGAAAGTTTTGATCCCATAAGCAGATGATATTCCCATAAGCATTCATCAATACAAACAGCTTTTACTATTGGTACTACTAATTTTCTACATTGCTTGTTTTAATTTTAGGTATACTACAATACAAAATTTTGTTATAGGTACATCAAAAATCACTTTTTTCACGTTTAGTTTAATAGGTGCTCTTTTATTCAACCAACAAGTCTTAGTTACCAAAGGAACTTTAAAATAAACTTAGAAAATAAAATAACAACTATAAAAAACGTAACGTCTTGTTAAGTAATATCACCATCAATAATTATTCCCACCTAATCTAGGATTATTCAAAAATCAGCGACAAAAAATGAATCGAGTTACCAATTGTAGGTGTGTAAACATTATATGAAAACATTAACTACGTACTCAATTACTCGGGCATCCCTTCGTCGTTTTATCAGGCCTCTCTTCATCACTTTGATAGAAAATCTCAACATTGTTTTGGTCAGATCTCTCTTCATTGTTTAAATCGGGAGTCTCGACGCTGTTTTGACCGGAGCCCTCTCCGTTAACATTCTCAATCGGCACATCTATTGCAAGAGTTTTTGCTGTTCTTTTTCTCTTTATGACTCTAACTTTTGGAGCCGACATCCTCTGATTGCTTTCGCTGCGTTTATGAGCATTTTTCAAAATAGTTTTAAAAAATTTATCGCAGTCCAATTTTGTAAAACTTTCATCTGTTGCGTGGATAATATCAAAAAAAAGAGAAATCGTTCTCGTAAATGCTTTAAAACATATTTTTACTGCTTCTTTCTTGGAAAAGCCAGTCCACGTACATTGCTTTAGAAAATTTCTTTCAAACAAAGAATCGACCAAGTGGTAGGCATTTACGCCGCCTTTGCCCAAACCTTTAGAACACACACCGACAAATTTCGTCAACATGTTATCTTTGAATGTTCTATTTGATAGATTTTTTTCAAATTCTTCAAGGTCTTTGATATTTTTTATTAGAGTTGGCTCTCCATCAACTGTTTTTTGTGATACGCTCATTTTTATGAATGATCTTAGCTCTGTTTGTATTTCTGAGATCTTTACACACATATTAGTTTGGATTTCATATAAGGAATTTTGATTGGCTATAATGGTTGCTATGCTCTCCTTAATAGCTTTAATTTCGTTACTTGGTGTTGAAATTTCCGGTTCCGTATGTGTATAAAAGAGAAAATTCGATTCCGGAATGGTGACAGGAAAATTGCCCTCGACTGTACCAACAATCTGGTCTTGGGGCACAAAACAGCAATTTGTGTCTTCTTGGGGTTTTTGGGCTACTTGAGTGACTGGTGTTGTGGTACTTAGCTTTTGATCATGATTCTGAAAAAAAAAATGATTATAACATTTTTATTTATTAAAATATTTACTTTAAGGTCCACCAACGCAGGATACACAATTCTTTCACCAAGATGATCGAGTCTGTAAGTGGGATATAAGGGTACTGCTGTATAATAGGCGAAAGGCTCTCACCAATAATGGTGATACACATAAATTTATAAATTTTATTGATCTATCATATAATACCTAATAACCCTCGCAATATGTGTCAAACGTGGCATCTAGTGGTTCTAGAACTGGTATAGGAACAAGTCTAACTTGGATGATGGATGATACTTACATCAGTTAAAGTCTTCGCCAATTCGTTGAAAGATTTATCTGGCAAGGCATATTTTTCCTTGCGTAATGATCGACGGTTCGTATCTCCTTCGTCAGTTTCAGTATCTGATTTGTCACTCATTGTATCAATTTCATCCTGTGCCTCTTGAAATGTTTTAAGATTTTTTCTTTTTACATCACATGACATGATTTCCCAAGAAGCATCAGGTGAACTATTTTCCTGCCTCCTTAATTTATCTGCTGACTTTTTTGGCCAAAAAAGTAATTTATTATGCACCCACAGATCTGGTACGGCCGTTAATCTTAATTCGCCTTTTTCAATTGTTTGCACTACTGAGAAAGGCATGGCAGGAATCTGTAAAAAAATACATGGTAACTATAAATACATTTTACATAAAACCAAAGAAACAAACCGAACGAACTTACGGAGACAGATGCAATAGTTTACATAGAGCTCCGTTATATTGGCAGCATTGCGAATTGTCCAAAAATAATCTGTATGGAGATGCAATAAGGACGTCCTTATGCCCATTCTTTAATGCACGTCCTTATTACATGAGCCTACGGATTCTTTTCAAACAATTTCGCAATGCTGCCAACATAACGAAAAGAGAGCTCACTTGTGAAACGCACACAAGTTAATTTGCACGTAATACAATTTTGCTTAAACGATATAGGTAGAATATTAGGGACGAACGTAAGCACTAAGAAAAGCACCGGTCATGAGTCAAGATGCAAGAACAATTGAAATTTTAGGCCTTAGTTTCCACCTGCACCAATACTTATCCCAAAATATGTTCCTATGGTATGATGTTGTCAAAGTTCGGTTAACCGGCACCGGTGGTTTATCTTTGGTGCTAGTGGGCGTCAGATGGACAGGTTAAGTAAGTAGTGCAAAACATAAACCTTTGTGATGTAAACGAAAAATTATTGCTCAATATTATACACGCACGTCCGCCGTCGTCACATTAGCACAGCTAACTAAGACGTTAGCGGTTAGACGAGCTTACTGAACAAGAACAGACACGCACGCGGCATGCGACTTGCGAGCGAGCGCCGCGCCAGCTATCCCGCGCGCGCGGCTAACTTCAGTTCAAACATTACTTATCCATAATATCCATATTGTGATACTTAAAGAAAAAAAATTGTTTTCCACTTTTGAAAATGGCGCCTCACATCCGCCATATTGATCTTTTCCAAAAAAATTATAGCCTATGTTACTCGGGAGGGTTCAAGGATTCTAACGATACCCCATATGTCGAAATCTGTTCAGCCGTTCAGAAGTTATGGTGGAATAAAGAAACATCACATACATACATACAAACATACATACATACATACAAACATACATACATACATACATACATACATACATACATGAACCCTAAAAACATTACACTCCTTTTTTTGGGCAGTCGTGTAATAATAAACACTTAGTTATTAAAATTAAGCAAGCATTTAAGACATTTGTGTGCGGAACTCTAATTCGTCACAATATGGCGCGGCAATGCTGTTAGGACTAATATTATTTTTAAACACAACTTTGTAAATACGCCGTGTTCAAAAGGCGAACAAAAATTGAGATGTAAAACACAATATACTTCACCGAAAATACTTACGCGTTTGCCGTGCACACACGTATGCACGTATAATAATATTAGGTACGTGCGAAATACTTACTTATTAATATATTTTATATAAAATAGATGAACTTACCTTTTATTTTTTTATTTTTCTCCACGCGATCGCACAACACCACACAATAACAATTCACAATGGTTGAAGTAGCTAGTAATAGAAGCGCGGAGTACGTTACACGCCTGTCTGGTTCTATTAAATGCTAATAGTGAGCTTCGCGGGAGCAAATGGTTCTCCGGAGTCTAACTATAAGTGTATTATGGGCTTAAGTCGTGGTGGCTAGTTCTGTTAGATACTCATAGCTGGCTTCGCAGGAGCAAATAGTTCTGCGTAGTCCAACTATAAGTGTATTATTGATCTAAGTGGTGCTCGCCATGTCTACTATGAGTGTTTTATTAGCAAAAGTACGCGTATAAAATGGGCCCTTTTCTGTGGTTATAAACTTTTACTAGCCTGTTATAGACCTGGCTCCGGAACCACTACAAGACCACTTTTTGTTACTTGGGATAGATAATAAACTATCACGGTTCCAGAGATACAGCCTGGTGACGGACAGACGGATGGACAGACAGACGGACAGCAAAGTCTTGCTAATAGGGTTCCTTTTTTACCCTTCGGGTACGGAACCCTGAAAATTAAAAACACAACTGCCCTGTGATAAAACGTTTTTTTTTTCATAAAAATATAGCCTGTGTTACTCGGAATGATTCTAACGATACCCCATATTATGTCCAAATTGATTCAGCCGTTCGGAAGTTATGGTGGAACTCACATACATATATACTTACATACATACATGAACCCTAAAAACATAACACTTCTTTTTTGGCCAGTCGTGTAAAAAACACTTACTTAGTGGTTTTGATATTGGTTTCCCGAGCAAAGCTTTTGGTGTAGAGCTATCAAATACAATATCGCACTCCTTTGTTTCTATATCTGTAGACAAAGCAAAAAGAATGATTTGAAATATTAGTTACACAAAGATGTATACATTCCATACCAAAAATTAAATTGTTTTGAAGAACATATGAGTTTCCATCTTTTGAGTGTCATCTATATGCTGCGTCTCAAGTTGTGTATTGGTAAATTGTGATTGCAATGATGGTGATTTACCTTAAAACAAGACATACATCATGAGATGTTTTGATTTAGGATAAAACAAAATAGTATTTTGTTGTCTACGAATATGGGATATATGTGAAATTAAATATAAAAGATACTTAATTTTAAATAATATTTATGTGGTCTTTTAAGTGCAATATATTTTTACAACATTGTTGATTGTCAATCAAAATCATAATAAAATATTTTCTTCTTTAGAACTGCCAAGACACATGACACAACTATAGAGTTGTGTAGAGGTTGCATATCCTCACATCCACGGTACTTTTTAGAACTTGGACACATCTTGAACAAGTCCAATTCTTTGGCTTAGCATCTCAAGTCTTGGCCCAAATAATGGCTTCGTAAACATATCTGCCAGTTGCAGTTCCGTGGAAACCTGCTTGAAATCAAATTCTCCATTCTGTATACATTCTCGAATGAAAAAATGCTTTAGCTTAATGTGCTTGGTTTTCCTATGGAACTCATAAGGCGGATTCTCCGATAGCTTAATAGCAGACTCATTGTCAACATAGATTGTGGGTTTTCTTTTGAGTTGTGTTATTTCAGTCAAATCTTCTAGGAGCTCTTTCAGCCATAAGGCCTCCCTCGCCGTCTCTGTTAAGGCTACAAGTTCTGCCTCCGTAGAAGAGATTGCTACCGATGGCTTTTTTTGGCTTTTCCACATAATCGGACCTGACAATAGGAAGACCATCCCGGTAGTCGAATGATTCGTTATAGTGTCGCCTGTTTGTGTCTTCGAAATAAACGTCTATTACATTCTCTTTTGTTTCCGTCTCATTTGACCGTATATTACTATCGAATTCTTCGAAAGGAATAGAGGAGGAATTTCGATCAATTTCATAGAACATCTTTTTCAGTATACGGACATCTTTAGAAATAAGAATTTTTTTCTTCGATGGAACATATATTCTGAAGGCTTTCGAGCGTTCCGAGTAGCCAACAAACACACCCGGAATTGCCTTCGACGCGAATTTGTGTTCACCTTTTCCTTTCTTGAGGATGAATGCTTTGGCACCAAATACATAAAAATGTTTTACGTGTGGTTTTCTACCAACCCAGCGCTCAAATGGTGTCTGGTTTCCGATACCTTGGTCAATGCTTCAATTAGACAAGTAATTTGCAGTATAGACAGCATCTGCCCATAAACACATTGGTACATTTGATTCCAACATCATGCATCTAGCTTTTTCTATTAGGGTTCTATTTTTCCTTTCAGCTATTCCGTTTTGATGCGGAGTGTATGGTGCAGTTAGTCTTCTTGCTATGCCATTTTCCTTTAGAAAAGTATCGAACTTCAAATTTAAAAATTCAGTACCATTATCAGTCTGGAGACATTTAATTTTGTTCTCTGTGAAGTTCTCTACCTCTGCCTTGTAATCAATGAATTTTTGTAATACTTCATTCTTATTCTTAATGAAATATACTTTGCAGTATCTTGTGTAATCGTCAATGAAGGTAACAATATATTTGTTGCCACCAAGTGAAGCATGTTTAAATGGTCCACATACGTCACTGTGTATGATCTCCAGTCTTTGGCTCGTACGTTCAGTGTTTTTGTCACTTGGCTTGCTAGACACTCTACTCATTTTTCCTTGTATGCATATTTCGCATTCTCCTAAGGAACTGTCTTTGTTGAAATCTAGCCCAATTAGGCATTAGAGCAAGCTTCATGTCTCTTTCACACATATGTCCCATTTTACTGTGCCATTGCTTAAAGTCATCGTTCGACTTACTCTTTTCTGCTTCATTACTACTTTCTGCAGTACTGGCTATATGTCTTTTAGCTTCATTGATTGTCGTACGCAGATAATAAAAACCATCATCTTCTCTCACTGCTTCTATTAGTACATTGCGCTTGTGATCCTTAATTGTTGCTTTCTTCTTTGTGAATAGGACAGTGTGTCCGTTGTCAGTCATTTTTCCAACAGACAGAAGATTAGCACACAGGCTTGGTACATAAAGAGCATTTGTGATACCAATTTTTCGTCCCTTTTCAATTTCTATTTCAGCATGCCCTAACCCTTTAATCTCAGCAGTTTTGTCTTTGGAAGCGAGGTTTAGAGTTTTTGATTTAGGTTTTATCTCAGTAAAGGGCTTATCTGAAAAAGTCATGTGTGATAAGCAGCCACTGTCAAGTATCCAGTACTTTTCAGTATTGTCAGTCACGAGGTAGGAAATGTGTAGGTTTGTTTCGCTTTTATTATCAACTTTGTTTGAACTTTCTTTGGGCTTTTTATTTTCTTTGCCTTGTTTTTTATTCTTTGACCAACATTTTGATGTATCATGACCTTTCTTCTTACAGATTTTGCAAAAAGTGTGTAGACATTCTTCAGAGGTTTTCGTGTTGCTAGTACTAGGGCCATCACGACGTCGAGCGTCACTCTCTTCAATAATTTTTATTTTCAGCTTTTCTGGATCTGGGAGCGAGTCTTGTGATTCGATTGCAGTTCTGAAATTTTCATAATCTGCAGACAGACTGTAAAGGATCATAATCGAGAGCAGTTCTCTATTTATGGTAATTTCCATTTCTTGTAACTTGTCTACTATGTCCATCATGTCTTTGATATGTTCACGAACATCAGTCCCTTCGATATGTTTGGCTAAGATCAGCTTTTTTAGTAGAGTCGCCTTTCTGGCGGGTCCTTTACTAGCATATATTGATTCCAGAGTTACCCATATATCTCTAGCATATTTACAATTTTTCACCTGTTTTAGCTCTGAAGGTGCTATCAGTAGCAATAGCTCCGATTTCGCCATTTCGTCATTGTCAAGATCATCTTGTGTTGCGTTCTCCTTTGGGCTATTTATTACGAATTTCCACAGCTTATTATTTATCAGATATGCTTTTGCATGTATACACCATGTATCATAATTATCTTTACCCAAGGTTTGCACTTTTATAACCGACATATTATTTTTCCGCAATTTCCTTATTCCGTTAGATTCAAAAATTGCATTTTCGCTCTGCTACCATGTGAAATTAAACAGACAAAAGATATTTAATTTTAAATAATATTTATGTGGTCTTTTAAGTGCAATATATTTTTACAACATTGTTGATTGTCAATCAAAATCATAATAAAATATTTTCTTCTTTAGAACTGCCAAGACACATGACACAACTATAGAGTTGTGTAGAGGTTGCATATCCTCACAATATACATACCTTCTACATATAATTGGTCACTTTCCAGTAAATCCAGGATGATGCCAGCACTTGCTGTAGAATTTTGTTCATCCATTGTATTTGTACCTGTGATTAATTGAAATATGTATAGGTAATGTAAGAGTATTTCAATTCATAATAATATTTTGTATGGACTATAATGAATGTAATTACAACTAAACAATAGGAAAGTACATACTAGTTAATGCATCACTATCATACACAGCAGTGAAACCTGATATGGATTCCCCCATGATAGAGTTCAACCATTCAGTTGTATCAGGTCTTGCGGGCGGGGGTCCACCTCCAGTTAGCCTTCTGCCACTTTTCTCTGCATTCATTTCCTAAAATTAAATTACAGACATATACTTTTGAAAATACACTGTTAGGTGTGTGCATAAATGATAATGTTTCGAAAAAACATCTTACTAAAATGGCTTTACCTTTCTTGCATTTTTTTTTCATATTATTGAATTTTTGCTGTAATTGTTTTACAGTCCGATATGTAGTGGCATCAGAATTAAATTTTTCAGCAAGAGATCGCCAAGCTACTTCCTTTTGCTGATTGCTGGCGCAATCAGTTTTCTTGCTTGTTATCGTTGGGAATTCCTTCAGAAGCCACTTAAGTTTCTCCGTCTCTTCCTTATTAAAATTAACGTTGCGTTCTCTAGACAAAGAAATTAACTTAATTAGGTATTTTAATTATTATCACACAACTTTATAAAATCATTTCAGCCTGCGATTTTAAAATCGCACTAAATGACGATAAGAAGAATTGAACTATGGTTTAACTTACTTGCTAGTTCCTGGTTTGCTTGATGCCATGACTACTAATTATTTTAAAACTAATTTACACCAGCAATAAATAAAACGAAATAATCTTTAAAATAAAATCACCACGTAAATCCACAACAAACATTCAAACCAATTCAAACTTCAAAGCTACGATCACGCTAGGATGTCACGATAATGTCATCTGTCAAATGTCAACGTCATTACACTGGAATCTTTAAGTATTGCCATAAAAATAATGACTCCCTACGAAAAATTATCTCAATTTCGGAAAAAAAGTGTTCTTAGCAATGGCAATAGTATGACCATTTGTTAGTGCTAACTATAGTTAAAATGGCGATCAAAAAACAAAACCGTGGTTTAACCATTTGTTAGCGTCTTAACTATAGTAAACTTAACTAATAGTCAACTCTGTGTTGACTATGTCTCAAAAAACCGGCCCTTAGATGAGTTGTATGAAGGAGAGGGTGACGGAATGTAAATAGGTATTTTTAAGGCAGCGGAAGTGGGAAAGGGTGACTGAATATAATTGGGTGATTGAGAGGCATGCGAAGTATCTGAATGAAATGTATAGTGGGGTAGTGAAATATGGGTGAAGGGAGGCCGAACTTCAATTTTTGTATCAAAAGTTAAGCAATTTGTAAAAATAAAATTTCTGAAATCAGTTTCTCTGCCAAATCACGTTGCTGTCCCGGGGCTATTTCTTCAATTTTTTGACCAACATAATTTTCGAATGCTGACTGTTCTGTGCTATTTGTGGACAAAAATTGTTGTGCAGTTTCCAATAGTTTTTCTTTTTTTAATTCCAGAGTGTGGTCGCTTAATTTTTTTCTTTTCTTTGGCATTCTTTTTTGTGATTCCTGAAACAATAATAGAGAGTTTTAACTACCAATAAAACTTACCTATTATTTTTTCAAAACAGTATCCGGAATCCATCTTGAGTCAAGCCCCGCGTTTTCTTGCCGGAAACCAGCTTATATATCATACCCCTCCGTGCATAGCGCCCTCTGATGCATCCTGTGTAACTTGTATAAGCACCGTGTAATCTTTCGTCATTATAGAACTCGAGATGCACCAGGTAGACCTTACCTGGATTCCGGATACTGTTTTGAAAAAATAATAGGTAAGTTTTATTGGTAGTTAAAACTCTCTATTATTTGTTTCGTGACAGTATCCGGAATCCATCTTGAGTGATGTGTTTGTTATCACCTGGTGCTGCGAAGCGGGCGCTACAATGTGTGTTACTTAGAATGAAGTAATGATGATCAGTATAATCTAATTTAGCATTAATAATAATATTACTTATTGTTTAGATATAACTTTATAATACAGCATTGAAATCTATGAGAAGAACAAAATATTACGATTAAAATAGTTATCCTTAGCTTAGGGAGTATTGAATTGATTCCCAAAACGAATAATTTTAGGCGAAACCAATAAATAAGGTTGCCAAATTATTAATAGACTATTTAGAGTGTGGTGTAAGAGGTATGATTAGTTTATGGTATGAATAATCCTTCGGCAGCTGTAGGTTGTAATATTGCATAGAAAACCTGACTATAGTCTCCCAATTAGAAAATGATATTGCTTGTGAGACCATTTGCGATGTTGAAGCTGACGCTGCGACAGCATTTAGCACATTAGCTCCGATAGGGACATTGCGTGGTGTTTAACGTCCCATACTTACAATACTATGCCGAGAAACTCGAGGCATTGCGGCCGGGTCCTGCACAGATGTTTCGAAGATTTGATTTGAAGTTGTACAATGCTGTTGCTGAAATGCCTTGCGTAATGCATGGCACTAAAGCTCCAAGAATGACTTGTGTAGAGTTTCGCGTCTCATCTTATTCTAATGAGTTTGGACTCACGTTGCGTCGGAGTTAGAAAGATGTCTTGAAGTCGACATTCTAGCCCAATCTTTGATGAACTTATCAGATGCAGACCCACAAGCTGAACACAGAACTAGTCTCCTTATATATTTAAAGTGTAACAAGCTTGATAACGAAACAAGATAAAATCCTCTTTACTGTAGTATTTAAGAGAATGAATAATTTAAATGTTATTTGTATGTAAATTATTATTTATAAATGATCAGTTGTAAAATAATACGGACTAAAATTAAAATCTGACGTGATTAAGAACTAATTATTTGCATGCAAAGGTACTATACTCTTGTAATATAATCTTGTAACAGTTTAAGATCGATAAATGAATATGAATATGAGGTCATCAATGACCTGAAGCTAACAGTAAAAACCGACAGCAAAGCCTACCTCTTCAAGTTACAAACGTCGCAAAGCTTTGTTTCACCGTTAGAGATTGAAGTTGCTTGAGAGATCCCTGTTGCGATGCGTAGCTGTATAAGTATTGTAATGTATATGTCAGTCATTGTCTAAGAAAGAAATTGTTTTTAATAGAATATGGGTAAATAAACAATTTTGATGATGAATCAGCGTTACTTTGTCAAATAGATAGATTTTGAATATTGACATTTTATAGACGGAAACGATGATTTTTTGCGAAGCTGCGGCAGATAGCGTGCAATTTGATTGTAGTCTTCGCTAGTTTGACAATAACAGCTCCTGCTCCTATTCGGTTCCATGAGTGCAGGATTCACAATCGAGTACAGGGGCTGTATAAGGCTCTGTTTTGATCATCTGCTTTCCTAAACACTGTCCCATTTCGGAGCCATTATTATGTAACTTCCGCTGCTCAAGTAGCTGAGCATTAGCATGCAGCGCTACTGGTCGTAATGCGTTATGGTGTTGAACGTTCTGATCATCCATTGAGACGTACCTTTGTACCTCATAAGTTGTTTTCGGCGCAAAGAGGTCTATCTCTGGCTTGCCCCTGATCTGAAATATGACTGCTGTAGGTGCTGTAGTTTCAGATGCCCCGCTGTGTAAACCTTCTGCTAAGACAGAACGTCCACTTCCGCTTCGTTTCTGTGCTTGGAAGTATTGAGCTATAAGATGCACGTTATTTTAACCAGAAATGATAAAATTCGATGCATTTGCTGGAGAAACTTAGGCGAAGACTGTGCGGATGCCTGCTTGAAGGAGTATCTGGGCTTTCGGCAGCTGATGTTGCTAGTGTAGTATCGCTGCGTACTGTCCAGGATCCAGTAATTTGTACCTCACCGAACTGCTCTGCTCGGACAGTATTGTAAGCCTTCGTCGTTCTCCTATGGGCTCGCACCACTACTCAAATTCTGAGCTCGCTAGTAGGGTAATGAATAGTCTGCCCATGACTGGAATGTAGTAATGGTTAATCGGCAGATGTCGGCTGTAGTTTTGCAGTGCCCGACAATGAAGCCTACCTCTTCAAGTTATGTATGTCGCAAAGTTTAGTCTCAGCATGAGAGATTGAAGTTGCTTCAGAGACCACTGATGCGATGCGTAGCTGTTGTTCAAATGCCTTGCGATAGCGTTTAGGCACTTCGGCTCCGACAGAGACATTGCGTTGCGTTTTGAGTCCCAGGCAATACCGAGGAACTCGAGGCATTGCGCCGGAGCCAGCACAGACTTGAGATTGTTCAGCCCAATAATCGCAGTCTTGATAGTGAAAGTACTCGTAATCTCGACTCGTAATAGATTGCTATTGAGTGATTGCGTTGGAATGTAGTAGTGATCATTCGTCAGCCGTCGGCTATAGTATTGCAGTGCGCGACAGCAAAGCCTAACTCTTCAAGTTACGAACGTCGCAAAGTTTAGTCTCACCATTAGAGATTGATATTGCTTGAGAGACCACTGTTGCGATGCGTTGTTGCTGCTGAAATGCCTTGCGATAGCGTTATGGCACTTCGGCTCCAACAGGGACATTGCGTTTGCGTTTTGTGTCCCAGGCAATACCGAGAAACTCGAGGCATTGCGTCGGAGTCAGCACAGACTTATGATTGTTCAGTCCAGGAACCACGTCGTAGAAGATATGCTCTACCCGAATTGATAATGACGCAATCGTCTTGGGTGCTGGTGCAAGATCGAACGGTTAAACAAGTCCTCCGAAGTAGGCGATGTTTGAGCGAACTTCGATGTTAATTGATTGAAATCAGCGATGCGGAGCTATGTATGTACGCGAAAATAGGTTTGACTCAAATCTGTATTCGCCATCTAGTAGTCTTAAGGAAAGCTCAGTACATGAAAGCGACTAAAGAAACTAAACAGCTTTACTAGTTTGTTAAATTGCCTCAGGTTTACGATTGGGCAAGATGTCTGGTCTGGTTTGAGCACCAGAGAGAATGTTGAGAGTAAGTGTGGGTGCTCCTGCTCCAGTACTGTTGCCTCCAATATCTTGTTCAATTTGTAAAGACACATCACGAGTAGATTTAGTGTCTATCACAATATTAACGCATTGGAAAAAGGACCAGTGATAATATCAGCGACGGCTTTACAATAAATGGAATGCGCGCGCAGTTAACGGTTTGATACGTTTTTAACTCTGCACTTGAATTAGTCAAAAACGCTTGATTTTGTTTATAAAGCAGCCCCCGTAAAATGACCGTTAGCCATTACTTTCAAGTAAAAATTTTTGACAAGGGATCGTTTACTAGTATAGTAGTAGTAGTAGTAATTTAGAGTTAGAGTAGAAGTAGGTTTGGTTACGTGTCTTAGGAGTTGGGCGCAAAGAAAAAGTTACTTTGACTGCCCCCTCCCCCTCCTCTTTTCACAAAAGCTTCGGACTGGACTAATGCTTACATATAGATTGCAAAGTATTAGGTATTTAATACGAAAATTAACTTCGATGAAAATTCTTAGCAGTATGATTTAGAATAAGTTTACGGCGTTAAATTATAAGATCAGTTTTCATGCCGCATACCAGTTACAACTACTTGTTAATTATTTCAATGTGGGTACACAAAGAAATAGCATTTGAACCTTGTCAATCAAGAAATACGGACTCAAGGATTTTTCGGAATCACTGTCCAAATATACTAAAATAATATGCTAAGATTTTTGACGAAGCAACGATTTCTTTTTAGAGTCGCGGCCACAAACCTTTAATTATTTTACTTTAAGTTATCCGAATCCGGGGTAGTACAATATCTTAGGAAAACGAAACGATTTGGTACCCATACTGAAACATGTTTATCATTTTGTAAAGTACCCTCCAGTTGGCCGCTAAGCCAGAACGTATCCATTACGTAAAATTTTAATTTATATGTACCGTTTCTCTATGTTTTTTTATACTGGTTAAACACAATGCCGGTTATCGAATAGATTTTGAAATATACGTAACTCACGGTTGGCGAATCCCTCGATGTCTTCCACTCCAACACTCACCTCCGCCACTGGAACTCGGTTATGGAGAACGCACTCGTATTTTTTAGGATTCACTTCCTGACATACACTTTGGTTCTCTATTTACGGAGAGGTTAAATATACAAATTTAAAACATTTAAATAAGTAATTATAATAATAATTATTAATTATTAAATTATTAATTATTTAATCAAAATAAATTTAAGTTTTTCGCAAAGGAATATTAAAACTGCTGGCATATGAACGGCGCGAAAAACGACGCTATAATGACGAAAGATTGCACGGTGCTTATACAAGTTACACAGGATGCATCAGAGGGCGCTACGCACGGAGGAGTAAGATATATAAGCTGGTTTCCGGCAAGAAAACGCGGGGCTTGACTCAAGATGGATTCCGGATACTGTCACGAAACAAATAATATATATTACAACAGAAATTTTATTTTATATTTTATTTGTTTACAACTACCACCTTCAACAGAAGATGAATGGAAAAAGTGTGCGCAGTTATTCGAAACACACTGGCAGTTTAATAATTGTGTAGGCTGTATGGACGGTAAACATATTTTAATACAAAAACCTCCTAAAAGTGGGTCCTCGTATTATAATTATAAAGGAACATTTAGTGTGGTTCTATTCGCCGTCGTTAATGCCAACTACGAATTTCGATACATTCATACAGGATCCAATGGGAGCATGTCCGATGGGGGCATAATAAAAAACACTAAGTTTTATGAAAATCTTATGAATAAAGAATTGTATTCGCTACCAGGTACAGACATTAATATCCCTTATGTTTTTTGGTTGATAGTGCTTTTGCACTAAACACACATATTATGAAGCCATTCCCAGAAAGAAACATCACAAATGAAAAAAAAATCTTCAATTATAGATTGAGTAGAAAGACGCTTTGTGGAAAATGCTTTTGGCATTCTAGCGTCACGTTTTAGAGTGTTCAGGCACCCAATGAATTTAAAACTAGAAAATGTGGATGCGGTCGTTTTAGCGTGTTGTGCACTACACAATTATTTAAGGAAGAAGTCAAAAACTTATCTGGCTCCAACACATGTGGATCGTGAAGACATAGAAAATTGTACATTTAGCAACGGTTCTTGGCGGCAAGCAACAGACCAACTAACACCTCTCCGAAGGAACAATCAGAGATCATCAAATGATGGAAAACAAATTAGAAATATTCTAACACATTACTTTAATGGTGTGGGTAGCGTGTCATTTCAAAATAGAATGGCTGATATTGTACTTTCCAACTAAGGTTTAAAAATATTAGAAATTGGTATGGTAATTAAGAAAAGTTAAGAAATGGAACTTATTTGTGATTGTGATATCCTCTCAATTTAAAACTTTTTAAGTTCTCCAAATATGTAGGTACATATTAATAATATATTATAATATAAATAGTTACCGTTCCGCATAGTTTAATTTGTATACCTAATTACTTCATTGATTATTGAATATCAAAGCTGTCAATTTCATTGAATATCAAAGTTGTAAATCTCTTTTGTGTATTAATAAGCTAACTAAATAACAGTGAGCTTTTCTTTTAAAGGCTTTTTCTGGGCGAACTCGCTCCATCGTAGACGTCATCTGCTTTCGGGCTAGATGGAGGTCAAGAGTAAGCCCATCGGTCATAAAAAAATATTATGAAGTACTAGCCAGTTTTTAATACAACCATGTCTATTTTACATGACATTTTTGGTGTCATATCTATACTTAATATTATAAAGCTGAAAACTTTGTTTGTTTGTTTATTTGTTTATTTGTTTGAACGCGCTAATCTCAAGAACTACTGGACCGATTTTAAAAATTCTTTCACCGTTGGATAATCCATTTATCGAGGAAGGTTATAGACTAAGTAACATCAGGCTGCGACGAATAGGAGTGAAGCATCAGTGAAAAATGTTGCAAAAACGGGGGAAAATTATCCCTATTTGAGGGCTTCCGTTGCGTGCGCTGCGTAAACGGTTCAAATATAAACAATGTGGCAAAACAACGTTTGCCGGGACAGCTAGTATGAGAATAAACTTCGTGCTGTCTGGGTTAAAACATGTGCTATTTTGTGTTGTCATTAAAATTCAAAATAATACCTACCGAGGTAATGTATAATCCTAAAAAATCTCACCTGAAGTTAGCATTTTTGTATAAAAAAACTCGTTGGCCCCTATTTTGTTTTGAGTAGTGGTACAATATAATATAGTATGATGATAGATTCAAGTAGGTACAGAAAAATAAGAAGAATGAACTTCACTGATAAGTGAATCAACACCCGTCCTATTTGCTTCATTTTTCTGATCCAAAAAGGTCATCAATTCGAAATACCACAGATTTGGTTTATTTATTTATTTAAATATCTTTATTGCTTAAAATGAGTACATAAAATTACAACGAAAGGAAAACAGAGAAACACAAAGGGCGACCTTATCACTAAAGTGATCTATACCAGGTAACCCACAATTACGGACCTTTGATCTGAAAAACGACGGGGAATCGCAATAAAAATAAAAATTAAATACATAGACTTACAAACTAATACATACACACTATAATAATAACAAATATGTAGATGTTTATATATATAATATATATATATATATATATATATAATATATAAACATACATAGACAATATTAATACATACAATATACATATTATTTCATTACTAAATCTTTCAATGTTTCAAAGCGATAGATAGTGCATTTTGACAAGTTTTTTGAAAACCGCTAGTGATTTGGCACGTCTGATTTCAACCGGGAGAGCATTCCACAGAGTTGCCGCCTTCATGGTAAAAGAATCTGAGTATGAACTTGTATTGCACTTGGGGACAATTAACTTGTTTATGTATATCGCTGACTGCCGAACCGGTCCGGTTTTTGGATTGTTTCACCTGAAATATAAAAACATACTAATATATTTTGTACCTAAATCTAAAGAAAAACATGTAAATTGTACACTCGTCATAATACACCTATAGCATTCAATCTATGCATATAATCCAGCCTGCGGCTCCAGCAATATTTTACAGTATTTTTATAGTTATTTCATTCTCACGAAGAATGTCAAAAATACGTGAATTTCCTATGATCAAACAAAATATAAAATCGCACCATTTTGCGACAACAAGGATGGACAAAAAAGCACAAATTACCTAGTATAAAATTATGGATTACGTACCTTTCTTACCTCCCGCTGATTTCTTGATCCCGCCGAGATTATTTGGTCTTGTTGTCAAATATTATTTTAATGCCTACCATGTTTAGTGGTAGAAACGCTTCCCTATTAGCAGGGTCCAGGGCTGTTAGTGGCAGTTGAGTTGATATACTCTCTTTTAAGATAAGTCTGTAACAGCTCCTCATACGCCACAGTCATTTTTTCATGAAGATTTGTAATGACAACCTTCGACGATTGGAACAACATATTCATCATAGTAAATTTGGGAAGCACCCATGCCAAGAAAAGAAAGTATGCCTTTATGCTGGGATCGTTTAGTGCAACATGTATTGACTCAGAGTTTTTTAATCTATGAGCAATCCACTGGTCATCAAAGTATAAGCGGATTACCTCCCAGTTTTTAACGATTCGGTCCACTACGGTATTTAATGATAACCATCTGGTCTGGCTAGGATGTAACATTTGCAGTACATCGAGATCCATAAATGTTTGGAATTGAGCTAACTGTGCCCTTCGTTTCGCACTACAGTTAAAATAGCCATATATATTTCTGGCTAAATCTTCAGGAGTTCTTGGTAGTTCTTTGCATGCAGCCGAAGCACACAGATGGATCGAATGGCAAATGCAACCCAAAACTGTTAAGTGTGGGCAAAGTTCTTTAAGTCGTGACGCCACGGAGTTGTTGGCTCCCATCATAGTGTTGCAATTGTCGTATATTTTCCACAATTGACCCACGATATTTTCAATTGGAATATTGTGGCTTACGAGACAATTCATGGTAAGATTGAAAAGTCTATCACCCGTCGCTCCTACATCGGCGCCTTCAGCATCATTGGCTGAAAAAACTTGTGTCACCTCATAAGATTGGCTGACAATGCCACCATCGTCGTTGCTATAATAGCGTACGACAATACAGGCCGATTTAACGCAACTAATGTCTGTGGACTCCTCCATTAAAACTGAAAAATGTGTTGTTTTAAGTTGTTCCACAATTTCACTTTTTTCTGTCGCTCCGATCACGTTTTTTACTATTTTACTATATTCTTGGCCTTCGTTCTTTTTACATGTATTTGTTTTGCGATATTCGAATCGTGAAAACACTCTTTCATTAAAAGTGATAAGTGGTCCATAGTTAAAAACGATATGTTGTGGGTCGCCGCAAATGCTGAGAGCTTTATTCCAGCCGCTTCAACGAGTATTTTTTCATTAGGATTCGTTTTAAATCCTTCTATTATAGCTCTGCTTTTAGGATGGGCATTAGCTATTCTTTATTATATTTTATGTTTTTGCCCTGCCATATGCCTTTTTATTATACTTATCTCAAATTTAAAATCTTTTTGACACAATCAACCAAACAAAATTACAAAATACAAAATTATAAATATCAACTTAAAAAATGGTTTTTGTTTTTGTTCCTTAGTGTAGATGTGCATGTTAACTCAGAGAAATGGTTACTAAATAAAAATTGACTACCGAATGGCCGGTGATGCGTTGCGTCTTTCTGCGTTGGAGGTCATGGGTGTGATTCCCACAATTGCAAAATGTTTATTGGGCATGAAGGTTTTCCAGTGTTCGGGGGTTTTGTTTATATTAGAAGTATGTATGTATAATATATAGTTCTCATTATCAGTTCTCTAATAGTCAAACTCACTTTGGGCTAAATTGCGGCGCGTGGTAATGTGTTGTTATATATATATTTATTTATTCATAATATTATGTTCTTTTTGTTTGAAGGACGACCGAAATGAACAAACCGCGAAGAAAATATATAATATAGATATAAGTATTATGAAGAGGGTTTATTAGAAATAGCCGTAGGCCTCGTAGAAAATAACATCAGCAGCTACAAAGCTGAAAAACAATTCGGAATTCCTCGCTGAACAATCTTAAATAAAGTAAAAAAGAAACATTTGAAAAAAATAGGAGGTCCCACCAAACTTGAACCAGCCGATGAACAGAAAATAGCTAGTTGTTTAATACTTTGTGGAGAATATGGATATCCTCTTACATCATTTGATTTGAGGACAATTGTGCATGATTATTTAGTGAAAAATGGACTCAGTGGTATTTTTAACCATAAAATGCCAGGCGCCAAATGGGTAAGGAACTTTTTAAAACGCCACAAAAATATTTTGACTGTGCGATCTACAACTAATATAAAGGAAAGCCGAGCCAGTAAAAGCAGGACTACAATTCATATTTTGAAATTTTGAAGATTTCACTACATAATGTAAAACCAGAAAACATAGTCAACTATGATGAAACTAATTTTTCTGATAACCCAGGATCGCAAAAACGCATTTTTAAAGCAGGCACTAAACACCCGAATAAAACATTAAAACACCAAAACCGCAATATCTGTAATGTTCTCAGCTACTGCCAGTGGAGAAATATTTCCACCATGTATGGTTTAAAAAGCTAACAATTTATTTACAAACTAGTGTGCCAATGGTCCTGCAGGAACCCGATATAATAAAACACAATCCGGCTGGCTTGATTCGGATACGTTTGAGGATTGGTTTAATACCATAAATATTCCATGGGCTGAGAAAACTGCAGATCCTAAGGTCTTGATTAGTGACAATTTATCGTCCCATATGAATATAAGAATTATAACTAAATGTCAAGAGTATAACAATATAAGATTTGTTTTCTTGCCACCAAATTCAACGCACCATACTCAGCCTCTGGATGTGGCCTTCTTCGGTCCATTGAAAAGAGAATGGAGGAAAATTTTAATGGTGATACGACGTTCAAGTACTAAGCTAGGAGTTGAGCACACAATTTCATTATTAAATCTAAGATACTGAACAAGATCTAGTGCACACCTACGACTTACCTTGCTTGATGTGTATGGCGATGATTTTCTTCTTTGTTTCCAGAAGATGTTGATGCAGTTCGTCGAACTTACACCTCACTGTCTCAATTGCTAGTCTTAGAATTAGGTCACTGACGACACATATTGTTAAAGTTTTTTAATTACATGCTATTTTATTGGAATAGGCGTTGAGCGATCGCCTAGTACCGGGACCCGTTCGAGTCTGACTCGCGTGAATGTGGTTGTATATGCACTCGCGGCAACTTCATATTGTGCATTACCGGCGAAGTCTTGATTTTGGAGACCGTAGGCGCCATCTCTTGACACACAAGATAAGCCATAGGCTACGATCTATTCCTTGCTCAATTCATTTCTTTAATCCAATAAAGAAAATATAAAAAAGGGACAGTGCTCATAATCCGGTACGTAACAAATGGACTACAAAGTTCGACATCCAAATGCAAATACTTTGAATAAACAGATATTCCCTGAATTATTGAAGATGTTGTTAGACGTCACGAAACTCACGCAAAGTAAAAATATAATAGGTGGATTTCGTGCTGCTGGGATACACCCCATTAATCCAGAGGCTGTATTAAAAAAAAATTGCCAGATTATCGTAGACCTGAAAGAAACGTGAGTTATGACGAGACCTTCGTCAATTACTTGAAAAATTTAAGGACACCACCTAACCAGCAAAAGAGAAATCAAAATAAAAAGCTTTTTATTGAGCCTGGGAAATCTCTGAGTGTTAATGATTTAGAAAATGCACGAAAACGAAGAGCACCCAAGACTACAACAAGTAAGGCAAAAAAACAGCTGCGGAAGAAAGATTATACTATAATAGTGTCTTGTCAAATATCAGTCGAGATTCTTCATCCTTTAAAGTTTAAAGCCATGGATATTACAGCACAAACTTCAGGTATAAATTCAGATATTGTTGATGTTCCAACCCTGTGAAGTGCTTATAATGTGTATAAAGTATCTCCGACAGCTAAATATCTCAATGTAATTTCCAGTTTTACTTTAGCTGGAATAGCATCTCGCATACGAGTGTTTCGTTTTTATATGATACTCTCAATTTTTAGAAAGTAGCTCATCAAATTTATGCGGGAGTATGCGCAAATGATTTTTATAACTGTCGAGATCTTCGCTTCGCATCTCTGCCAACAATCAATTACTTGCTCCCAGTGATTCTCTTCTGTTTATCCAATTACGAACCCAAACTCTCCTTTTTTTGTTTTTTTCTTTTTCACCAAAATGTTCTTACACAATTCCGTTGCTGTCTGTCTTCTCTTGTCACACTGTCACTATATCTTTGTACATCCATTTTGTCCAAGAGCCTGGTGCCAAATAGCAGCACGTCTGTCCGGTAAGGTACTGTTACACATGCTCATTTCAAGCATGAAAGCATGCTTTTATTGAGCAGTTGCTACTTAGTAGCATGTGTGTCGAAACATTGCTAGTAATAAGCATGCTCATTTAGAGTTTGCTGTAAAATCAACAGGCGTGCGATTTTTGAGCATGCTACCTGCGGCGCGGGTGGAAGGGGGCGTGCTTTAAGCGCGTCTAAATATTGCTTTTTGAGCATGCTAGTATCGATCAGTCGTTTGCAACAGGTGCGCGTGCACAATTTCACGCAAAATGTCTCGCTGGGGTGAGGAAAAAACGCTCAAATTTGTAAATTTATATCGAAATAACGAGTGCTTGTGGAATCCCCGCATA
Organism: Coenonympha glycerion; assembly: GCA_963855885.1. Lineage (NCBI taxonomy): Eukaryota > Metazoa > Arthropoda > Insecta > Lepidoptera > Nymphalidae > Coenonympha > Coenonympha glycerion. The sequence goes on along the minus strand of OY979626.1, from coordinate 12,749,675 downwards.
CCGCAGTATAAAAATAATGTTGATAGAAATAATGCGTACCAAGACTTATAACGCACATGGAGAATCCGTCCTTGACTGTGAAAATCATTAAAACCAAAATTAAGAATTTAAGGTCTGCGTACCACACAGAATTAAAATAAGTCAATAATTCAAAGCGATCCGGTTCTGGTGCAGCTACTGTTTACAAACCATCCGCGGCATGGTTTCATGAAATGAATTCCTTCCTTGGGGACACCAGCCAATACAGGGAAGCTGTGGAATTGGTGAGTTTCAGTTTTTAATAAAAATGCACTTATCTGTTTGTAAAACATAATTATTTAATATCATAGACCAAGTAAAGCATGTTTTATTTATTTATTTATATCAGGGCAGAAGAATTAAATGACGATGGTGAATTTATATCATATGACCTTGCCACGGTACCGCCTCTGTAGTTTCAAAGAGCTGCGCATAGGTGTTTTTTATTGCTTCTGCCCGTCGAGAAGCGTGGTTATTGTAGCGTGTAGGTGGTAAGCCTTCTAAAGCTTGCCGCAGTTGTGCCCTCCATGCTCCTGGTACCACAAAACCTTGTATATCTTCAAAGTCTACGCATCTTTGCGTGATGTACATATCTGATGTTTTCCGAAGCCAATTATGTAAAGCGCAAGCAGCTAATTTAATTCGATCAACTTTTTGGGGGGCCATGTCGATGGCATTCATAAGAACTCGAAATCTTGTTACTAAAATACCAAACGCATTTTCAACGACTCGTATGGCTCTCGATGAACGGTAGTCAAATAATTTTTCTCTATGCGTTGGAGTTGTTCGATAGGGCTTCATAAGATATGACTTTAGAGGAAAAGCAGCGTCCGCCACAATAACCGATTGGTCCGGTAAATTGAGAGTATTGTTTTCCAAAGCTTGTGCAATATTCGATTTTTGATAAACTCCTCCATCAGAAGCTCTTCCATTGGTTCCAACATTAATGTATGAAAAACAATAATCATCATCAACTAAGGCCAGAAGTATAATGCTATGGGCGCCCTTGTAATTATAGTAGTCAGAAGTATCATCAGGAGCGAGTATATTTATGTGTTTACCATCTAACGCTCCAACACATCCTGGAAAGTTCCATTTTGTACGAAAGCCATGCTCAATGCGTATCCAGTCTTCACGGCTTGGAATCTGTAAAAAAAACCTTATTAAGTACATTACAGTAAACTTTATGTTGCAGGATTCAGACCAGTCCTCGCAGCATTCGGACGTGTCTTTGCAGCATCCGGAAAATTCAACTACGCCAGAGAACATTATGTCACCACCTTCGACAATCCCAGAAGACAGACCTCAATCACGCTCATCTAGTCAATCTAGTGTTACATCGAGACGACGTTAAAGAGTCCTACAAGGGGAGCCAATTAATGATGCACTTAACCGGTTATAAGTTCTGCGATAAATACAAACACAGAATATAACGAATTTCATTATTTCGGCCTGAATCTTGCAGCTCAACTGCGCAGCCTGCCACTGTATGATGCATTAGACGTACAAACTCAAATCCAGAACATTTTGATTACAGCAACACGTCGCCATCTGGGCCTGAACTTATCTCCCGTGACAGAATCAGCTGTAATTAATACTCCATGCACACAAACAGTTGTGTGATTTTCTTAATGCGCCTAATTAAGGGTTAACAATATTTTTCTCTGTTAATTTTAGTTAGCTCTAGACTTAGATGATTGGTAATGAAATTAAAGGTTAAAACTTTAGGTACAACTAATAATTATTTAGTTCCATATTCCACAAAAGCACAATATTTTTAAACTATTCCATATCTTCTATCGCGGGCCTTGAGCATGGAGACCGAATCCAGAAATTCAGCAACGAAATAATCTAACCCCCCCCCCCCCCCACTCCGACCGGCTTGCTCTATTTAGAACCTTTTGCAAACAACATTGATTACAAGGTTATTTTATTAATTGGAAACTCCATATACGAATAAATAAATAAATATTTTGTTCCTTACCAAACCGTCAATTATTGTTGTTGAATCGTTTTTTTATCGACATGCGCCAGATGGTTCTACAGCCACCACTAAAACGATAGAAGTTCGAGTAGTACATTCGTCAGTGGGTCCGTGCGGCGGCGCCCCGCGTGTGCCTTCGGCTTTGTCTCCACGAGGGAGAGAATCGCGACGAGTCCCTATTAACGGAATTAAAAGCATTCCTGAGGTCAACCTTAAGGGTGCTTTTCCAACAGAGATGTGCTATGAAGCTATGCTGCGAAGATGTGAAATCTACGCTACGAAAATATGTGACCGTTTCCACCAATACTAAGCTATGTAGCTGTGCGAGGAAGATGCGCTATGAAGATGCGCCGCCGCAAAGTAGCTGCGCGAGAAAGATGCGCAGCTCGAGCTATGCGACGTATCGATAGTAGGGAAGCGGCGAGGGCGGCGCGTTGAGGGGAGAGGCGCTCACGCGTCCTGACTCCTGCCGTGCCGGCGACTCGTTCAGTTCATTTCGTAACGTTCAATAAAGAAGGCGGCTTCTGATTTAAACAAAATGGACGAAAAGCTAATAGACGCGATTAAAACGTACCCCTGCATTTGTAATATGTAACAGTAGGTAGGTATGTTAATTTCTTTGAGCCAGTCGAGATGAAATTCGAGTGTCTTGCCATGGCACCCTTTCCTCGTTACTGAAGTAAGAGCAATATCTATCTCTAACTTGATAACTTCCAAAATTTGATATGTCATTGTTGTAACTAACATTAGTAAATATTGAGGTGTTACTTGTAGAACCACTAAAGTAATCAATCTCTGTTTGAATTAAATAATTATGCAACACACACGTTGCTTTTACGACTTTGCGATACACGTACCATTTGTTGGTACGTGTATCGCAAAGTTGGTCGTACCACACCAAATGTTGCTTCGACTATGCGACGGGCCCTTGATAACCTGTAATTAAATATGCGCTTTTGTGGATCTAATTGGTCACGTGGGTATGGTCGCATAAGATTTTCCATCAACGGGAAAGCTTCATCCCCTATGAAAACAAAGGGTACTGGTTCTCCGCCTTGATATAATGGTTCGGGGTGGGGAATATTCAGTCTTTTTTCTTGCAGACGTCTTCCGAAATTACTGTCATTGAATATGCCTCTATCACTAAATCTGCCCATGGACCCTACATCAACCATTATAATTTTTCTTTTAGCGTCAGCTAAACACTTAAGTTCAATGGAAAATCTATGTTTATAATTGAAAAAAGAGGATCCTATATTTTTGCAGGACACATGATATAAAAGCAATATAAAAGATAGTCTTCTTTATATAAGCATGAAGATAGTCTCCTAAATGTTGCTGTAGAGCTTGTAAAGAATAAAAACTTGACAAGTTACCAGGCTGAGCAGCAATTTGGTATACCACGGCGAACTATCGTTAACAAAGTTAAATTGCTTCATACTAAAAAAGTTGGTGCCCCGATTCGCTTAAGCGAAGATGACGAAAATAAAATAGTAAATGCCCTAATTCTTTATGGAGAATACGGCTCTCCACTAACGCGTCTTGAGTTACGCATGATAGTTCATGACTATTTAGTGAAGAATAACAAATCTGGAATTTTTGACAACAAATTACCAGGTAAAAGATGGGTTCGAGATTTTTTGAGTCACCATAGAGAAAGATTAACATTGAGATCTACGCAAAATATAAAATCTGCACGTGCCGCAAAAACATACATCGAGTACGAGGAGTATTTTGAAAATCTAAAAAAAGGCCTTGCAAATATTGACCCACATAACATTGTGAACTACGATGAAACGAATTTATCTGATGACCCTGGGTCCCAAAAATGTATATTCAAAAGAGGAACCAAATACCCTAACAAAATTCTTAATCATTCAAAAACTGCTATCTCGATTATGTTTGCTGCCACTGCATCAGGAGAACTTTTTGCACCGTATGTGGTGTATAAATCCTCAAATTTATGGACAAATTGGTGTGCAGGTGGACCTCATGGTGCCCAGGTTCAACAAAACTTAATCCGGATGGTTCGACGCCGATACTTTCGAAGACTGGTTCGATAATATTATTTTGCCCTGGGCACAAAAAAACCACGAACCAAAGGTGCTGATTGGAGATAATTTGTCTTCTCATTTGAACATAGACATAATTACCAAATGTCAGGAAAACAATATAAAATTTATATTTTTGCCGCCGCATTCTACCCATAATACTCAACCCTTAGATGTTTCCTTTTTTAGACCTCTAAAAAGAGCTTGGAAGAACATTCTTCTAGTTTGGAAAATTAGACATCCATCAGCAAAGTCCCTTAACAAGCAAATATTCCCAGAATTACTCCGATCACTAATTGATACAATAAAAATGAATTCATAGTCCATTATTAAAAACGGGTTCAAAGCAACCGGTATATACCCCCTACGCCCAGAAGCAGTCCTAATGAAACTTCCGGATTATAAAGAAAACAGAGAACCACAGACGACCTTCGATGAGGCACTCCAATAAAACGGCGTACTAAAAAAATATGTACAAAACCAGGAGAATCTGTTTGTACTGATGATTTCAGATCGAGTTCTAATATTATACCATCAAGAGCCCACGAGAACCGACGCAAATGGTGATTCCGCTATTCGCCCTGGTACTAGCACCTCAACTGCACTTGGACTGGACAAAAACTTATGCATTTCTAAAAACCGCTCTTTGTTCTATAAATCTCCTCTTGATAATAATAATATCGTTTCGCAAAAAAATAAACAGATAAAAATACTTTCTGATATAGTTTTAAATTCATCAAATGCGCAAAATGATCAGAATTCCAGCAATACCTCAATATCTTCATCATATTCTTTACATGATGATTCTGACGATGGTCCATTTGTTCCATCTAATAGCGACACAGACAGCTTTCATGGCAGCGATTTGAAAGATATTAATTCAATGGACATTTCAATGGAAGAAGGTGATGATAACCTAAGAATTGGAGATTATGTTTTAGTTAAATTTTTGAGTGGGAAAAATGCCAAATATTACGTGGGTAAAATAATTGATTATAAAGATAACGAAATAACTGCAAAATATTTGAGGAAGAACTCGAAAGGACTTTTTTCTTGGCCACGGGTTGATGATTTATCAATCATTACACGACTCGATATTGAAAAAAAATTATCTCAACCTTTTGTTTGTCGCCGGGGTGCATTAAAATTTAATATCGACTGCAAAATACCAACGTCAAATATTTATTAACGCGGGATATTAAATTAGGATATTTAATTTGCACCATCTAACCCATAGATTATAAGATTAAATCTTATAATCTATGATCTAACCTAACCTAAACTTATGTTGATGCTTATTTTAAATAATTAATGATTAGCTTTAAGCTTGATAAAAAAAATTGAGTAAAATTGTTTAAAAATTAGAAAGTGCCCTAAAGATTTACCAATATAGTTAGGTAAAGTTGATTTTATTTTTATAATTAGGTACTTAGGTACTAAATAATTATCAAGATTGTAAAAGCTGTTTGCGCAATGATACTAAGTATCTACTTTATCTTTAGCTTTTTCACAAAGATTTGTTCTTGATATTGATTTATTTTATTAATGTTTTAGTTAGTACCTATGCCAATGACAGTAATTTTAAGTTTCAATTTCGTTATTGTAATGCGTACAATTGATGTTTTTTTAATAGTATCCCGTTTTCTTAAGAAACACTAACATATAAATGATAAAATATGTTTTTTACTGCACAGTGTTTGTGTCAACCCTATGCCATTTCAAATAATGTATGAAACTAGGAATAACATCGAATACAACATTGCCTAACGTTGTATTCGATACCGTAAGCAAAAACTGACTGCTTTGGGATACTCATCCCTAAGTATTAGTATTAAAGTTTAACTTCATGTGCAAGAATAGTGTATTTAGGTTATTTGGACAGACAAAAATCATGCAGGCAATGTTACAGTTTTTTGGCCCAACTTTGCCTATGGAACAAATTGATTATACTTAGATACTTACCTACATTGAACTATGTTTTAGGTACACTTTCGATGCCCAGTAAACTAAAGATAAAGTTCAAAATGCGTCGTAATTTTTCAAAATACATACATTTTACTCCAAAAATCAGGCAAAGTTGCAGCATTTTACGGTGCCTTTTCACGTGGGCGGTTGACGGTGGCTCCCCGATGTTGCCATTGACTTTCGGCACCAAAATATGTTTATGAAAACTCAGATTGTTTCGATGATTAATATTTATTATATAAATTAGATGAATTAAAAATACATTTGGAGCATGTGCTCATCAACTATGTCAACTATGGTTGACTCTGAGCTCTGGCTCTTGTTAGACATTTTTACCGTTTGCGTTGTGGTGACTCGGAGCAATATGATATGTGAACAATATGATAGGTGTGGTTTCTTAGATGTTTAACATCTAAGAAATGATATTTATTCTCATTTTGAATTTAAATCTTTTTTTCACCGGATTTCCGAGTTTTAGTTTAAGTCTGTTAGAAGGACAAGAATTAAATAAAAGAGATGTAGATGAAAAGAGAAGGTAGATGACTTTTAGAGTAATTAGTGTCACCTTCCGAGGAGACAGTTTTGATAAAAATTGTTTTTTGAGAATACGAAAAAGAAAATAAACTCACAAAGTTTTTTTTTTCAGTTTTCTGGACTGCTAATTATTTCTTCTTTTAATATTTTTTAATGCTTCACTTAGAATTTCGTCTTTTTGTATAGTGTCTGTCAAAATTCTGGTCCATCCAGGCTTTTTGCCACGTCGAACACCCTTTCTTAGACCAGCTTTTTAGGGTTCCATACCAAATTGGTAAAAATGGAACAGTTATAGTGAGAGTTTCTCAGTCCGTCCGTCCGTCCGTCCGTCTGTCACACTCGATTATTTAAATGGGCGGACGGTTTCGGGTGTTATTTCGGGATCTATTACTGGAGTTTCACGTTCAGATTATACTGGATAGACACAGTATCAACTGATCTTGTGGAACAACCTGAGTTTCCGAATAGATGGTTTCTAGGAAACTGATCAACTAGTTATTGTACATCCAATTGAATCATTTCTTGATCAGTTCCGGTAACTGGTTTGGAAAATAAAGTTAAAGTGCCTTCTTGTTCTATTATCATTAAGTCATCGATGCCAGACGTACGATAATTATCGTACATGTACGATAATTATCGTACATGTACGATAATTATCGTACATGTACGATAATTTCGCCACCGGTACGATGTACGATACTATATGTATTATCGTACGCTAAAGTACGATAATTTCCAACCCTTCTCCGAAGTTACGTAAAAACACTCGTATCTAGTGCCATAAAATTATCTAAAACATCAAAATAATGTCTATGGTCGGGGACTTCCCCTCAAATCTATTTAATAAGGGCCCGTTCGAAAACACTTTCGTGAGAGTAATTATTACCTGACAACAGGATAACAGGACAACAGGATTGAGAAGTTAGTAAGTGTGAAGGAGACAGACCCTTGTCAGGTAAATGTCAAGTAATTGGGTGCCCGTTTTCGAACGGGCCCTGAATAGATTAAGTTCATTTCGTTTCACTAGTCGATTGACTGTGAAACGAAATTTACTGTGAAAGTTTAAAATTACTTGGAAACCGCCCGGTGGTAACTGCGGGAAGGGTTAACTACAACTTTGGTGAGTTGCTAACTTTGTTTTACTTTTTAAATGCTTGTAGAAATGGTTGTGCTTGTGGAACAATGTACAAGTCGTCGAATTTTAGTTGCAATGTTTTTTTTATTACAGGTAAATAAATAAGATCTTACCAAACTTACCAAATATGTCAACAAGTGACACCGATGACGATAGTGAGGTTTTGGGTTGTCAAACGCCCAAAAAAAAAAGGTACACAAATCAAAGCATCGTATACAAAAATATACGAAAGATTGGGAGGAAAACACTAAAGATTTTGGACCTGACGTATCTCTGTGGTTAAAACCACATCCCAACGATCAAAGTAAAGCTATAGTCCGTCTATATAAGTGAAGAAATTAATAAAAATGGAACTAAAGTAATATTTAATGCTGGCAACTCCACATTTAATTAAAAAGATCGGGTTCTATAGTCTTTGGTTTGGATGCACTAAAAGAAAACATCAGTTTTTTAGAAAATTTGTTGTTTTTACAAAAAAGGGAACAAGTTCTATCATAACTATGAACTGGATAGTACGAAGCGGAACGCGAAAAGTTATTTACACATTGGTATTTGCGATGTCTTGCCGAATAACAAGCTTGCACAAATGTATACGACTTTTCCGATGTTTACAAGAGAGTAGCTGAAATGAGAGGTATGTTGAGTGTATTTTGCTTAAAACTAATACAAAAGTGAAATAATAGTTGTGATTGTTGCTTGCGAAATTCATTATTTTTCTTTTTTAGTATTTTGAGGTTATTTAATTGTTATGATTTTTTCCTAGAATTTGTAGCGCGATTGAATTGATTTGATAGTTTAAGCAAAACGTTTTTTCATTATCATCATAGAACATCTCGTGCTTGTTTTTATTCATATTTATTTTAAAAACCGGACAAGAACTAGTCGTACTTGCTTGGTTCCCTCCAAATTTATAGGCACAGTACATAATATTATACATAGTTCAAGAACCGAGTTTTTTAAGAACTTTAAATAAAGAATATAATTATTATGTATTCGCTGATTTCTTTAAATGATGATGATGATTTAAAGACGTAATTTTTAAAATATTTAATTTTGAATGTTTGTTACCGATTGAAGTTCAAAAGCTAGTAAATATAGTGAAATTGTATTTATTTTAGGAAAATCTAAAAGTACGATAAGAAAATTAGCAGAAGAAGGATCCAAAAATAATGGCGCGTGACTAAACCCTCAATGGATGTCAAAAAAACAATTGGCTGACTTCGACATTGCTGTATTAAATTTTATGATAAACTGCCACTCAATATATTCGACATTTTGGTCAATCAGTTCAAAGCTTTTGTCAAGCCTAAACCCATTAATAAGCAATATAAAAGTTAAATAACCCATAGGAGTAATAACGAATGTTCTAAACTAGTGACAACAAAAACAATAACCGGCTGAGTTATTTCCAGGCAGACAGTTCAGGGCGCGTCAGAACTTAGTTTTTAAGTCGTGAAATAGTTATCAGTAATCACTAAGATTAAGATATCTTACTGACTATTCATAAGAACATGTATGAAATAAATCATTTGATCCTGTGATTCCTCTCTCAGTCTGAAAGGACGACTGTGAATGTAAATATGTAATGATGATAATAATTAAATAATTTTGAAAATTTTAATATTTGCGATTGTGTTATTATTCTGCAATAAATGTTTTAACAATACATTGAAGTTTTTTATGTTTTACTGTTGTAAATAGAAAACTTTTCCAGCTTAATATACGTACAAATTGTTCAAGGTTTTTTGTTTAATTGTTACTCCTCATCGCCTCAACCGATTGATTGGTATATGTGCTAAAGGTACAAGTAAACATTCTCTGGTTATCTCCACAGACATTTTTTTTCATGATCATGATTCTAAGTTATTCCTTACATAAAAATCACAATATATATCAAGTATCAAGCCGGTTGTCGTCGCAGTATATGGATTTGTCAAGTGTTACCATATAAGCGACACTACCGCCCTCACTAATTTTCTACTCTTTATAGATGACTGTAGACTGTAAATGTTCTTGGTATGATTTAGGTATGACAACCAATAGTACCACTATTAAACTACATTGTACATCCAAGCGCCACCAAAACGCTATGAAGAGTCGAGACGCTAGTACTTCAAGCATAATGGCCAAATTCGTTGAAAAGGGGTCATGTGTAGGGCATGCAGAACCGGTTCCGGTTCTTGATTTACAAAACCCGGTTCTGAACCGAGCCTAGAACCGGGTACCCGGTTTTTCCCGGTTCTTGGTAAAAAGTTTTATTATTTTATATTATAGCAATTTTTTTGAAATTTTCCTACAAAAGGAGCTATTCGGAGTGTAGTAAAAAATGGAGGAAGGTCAGAAATAAAGGAAATGTGCACGGGTTGATAATAATTGGCGAGGTAACGTTTTCGTTTGCCTACGACTGACAATTTATATTTGAATTAATTAGCAAACCTACATAGCCTAAGTATAATGCACGTCTCAACTAGCTAAGTTAAATATAAGATACTCAGCAGTTTTGGCGACCCTCGACGCTCTTCAGTAAAAGAGAACTACAAAAATGGCGGAGGAAAAACTAGAACCTTCCAGGGTCTACGTGGGAACGATAATTCTGGACCACTAAGTGGACCTATCCAGACTCTGGTTTTCTCCAGGCAGAATTAGTCCTGTTATCCGACTACCTGTTATACGGTGGTAAACGCACCAGGAAAAATAAAATATGAGACTCTAAAGAAGCGGCTTCTTCGATATATGAGGAGTCTGAGACCAGGAAAGTTAGGAAATGAATAAGCCAGACTTACAGTAGTTTTCAATCGTAAATGCGCCCCCGAAGTTTGCGCACGACGTTGCGCAGAACGCACATTTTGGGTAACGATGGTGTCCGAGGTCGCCCGAGTCGGCCCGAGGTAGCGGGGAGCGCCATCTCGCTTCCGCATTCCCGCCAGTCCCTTGATGCGTCTCTCTCTCTCGCGACACGTGTCTTGTTTGTTCCTACAGTCGAGTTCAGAAGTTACTTTAATTTGTTATAGTTTATTGTTTGTTAATTTTTTGTTACTGGTTGTTGATTATTGTTGCTGAGTTTTATCCTTATTTCCTGTTATACGTGTTAATATTTTAAAATGCCGAAGGCAAAAGTATTTGCATAGTCAGACCCGAAAAACTATTTATAATGTGTATAAATTTATGAAAAATGAGAGTGAACATGGAGTGCAAAATTTAAAATCAGTTCAAAAGCGCACAGCTGATGCTACTGGCATTTCAAAGCGTAGCCTCCAAAACATAATCAAATGTGCACGAGAAAACGAACTGATTACTGTTTTTAGCACACCTGGAAAAAAACGGAAAGGTAATAAAAGAGTCGACGACTTTGATAAAGGCATAATTAAGAGATGCATACATCGTTTCAGACAAATAAAGAGTTGCCCACCTTGCGCAGTCTGTTAATAAAACTGCGATCCGATATCAACTTTAGTGGATCTGTGGCAAGCTTACGACGCATAATAAAAAATCTTGGGTTTTCGTGGAAAAAAATGGAAAATAATGGCAAAATTTTAATTGAACATTCAGATATTCGTTTAAAACGTATAGAATATTTGGATAAAATTTCAAAGTACCGTGAAGAAGGCAGACCTATTGTCTATACAGACGAATCATATGTTCACTCAACTCACTCACAATCAAAGGCATGGACTGATACTTCAAACGCTGGTCTTAAACGACCCCTAAGTAAAGGACAACGCATTATTATTGTCCATGCAGGGTCCGAAAAAGGTTTCGTTCCAAACTGTCTTCTTATATTTAAATCAGGAACTAAAACTGGAGACTATCACGATGACATGAATTACGAAAACTATAAAAAATGGGTTACAGAAAAATCGATTCCAAATTAAGAACCTAATTCTGTTATCGTAATCGATAATGCCCCTTATCACAATAAACAGATTGAGAGGGCACCAACTTCGAATTCTGGAAAAGCCGAGATGGTGGCTTGGTTGACAGAGAAAAAAATTGACTTCAACCCAGGGCATCTTAAGCCACAACTATATAAATTGATAGCACTTCATAAAAATAGATCAAAATCTTTCTCAATAGATAAACTATTAAATGACCATGGTCACACTGTGCTAAGATTGCCACCTTATCATCCTGACCTTAATCCTATTGAGTTGGCATGGGCAGCGGTAAAAGGATACGTCGCAAAAAAAAATGTTCACTTGATCATAAATGAAGTTATGAATTTAGTAAAGGAGAAAGCTGATATGATAGGTCCCCAAGAATGGTATAATATGTGTCAAAAAGTCATTAAAAACGAAACAGAATACAAAAAAAGTGATCCAGCGATAGATGCATTAACAGAAGAATTTATTATTCGTGTCGAAGATGATTCAGATACAGAAACAGAAAACTCAAGTTCAGAAGAGGACTCTGATTTCGAAATGGATGATTCTTCGGATTCTGGAAGCACAAGCCCAATGGCAAGCACAAGTCGAGATAGAATGGATGTCATGACCGGAGTGTCGCCCCTCGTTTAATCATTCTTTTATTATCTGTATATTGCCAACCTTTTCAAGGCCAATACTTCGTAGCATGAGACCGCAGCCTTAACCACTAGGCTATCAAGACGTATCAATGCTTTTAACTGCTGAATTCTATTTTTTTGTTTTCAATGAATAAATAATTTGAAGATATATGAAGTTTAATTTCATTATATTTCGTTATCATTTTGTAAATAAGGCCGATATTACACAATCATATATATAGGTTCCTATCATGTATTTTTTACTCTTTTTACTTATGGGAAAGAAAAAGAAGCAAATATATATAGGAGCCTATATATATGATAGTGTAATATCGGCCTAAGCAAGCTGAGGTAGTAGGTACCGGCCGTTAAATGATTTCGTTCGCGAGTGTACCATGCGCAAGATCGCAAAGCTAACTTCACACAGGCGCATTTAAGTTTGAATCGTACTGTACTGGTAAACGCACCAGGAAAAATAAAATATGAGACTAAAGAAGCGGCTTCTTCGATATATGAGGAGTCTGAGACCAGGAAAGTTCGAAAATGAATAAGCCAAATGGAAATACTATTAATACTCGTATAACATAATACATAAATTAAATATTAATAGGTTGTAAATTGTAAGGCTAGCTAGTTTATAGGAAGTAGATGCATGTATTGTAAATACTTAATTAAGAGCGCGAACCCGCCAACAAACTGGTTTATCAGTTTGGCGGGAAAATATTTTTTTTTAATAATATTGTGCATCTTGTGGAAATAAATTAAAAAAACTTGGATGAGCCATGATATATTATATATATAAAAAGAGGCAGATATGAGACAAGCGCGCGCGTTGTGAAGACTCAAAAATCCCACAATTGTAATTTTCGTAGTTAGTCTGAGTCGAGCGCAAGCACGAGCATGCCGCACCGTTTGGTACCTACCTACATCGTGAAAATAAGTTAAAATGCCATCGTGTGTTTCGAAAGTGCACCAATTATCACTCAAAGATTAACAAAACCCAAGGAATTACATACCACACGCTAAGATTCTTAGATTATTTAGTATATTTCAATTATTTTTGCAAACAATCTAATAAATAATGCAAAGACGCCATATTCAAGTGAAGAAAGAGATAGCGATCTCGTTTTGACGCGAGAGCGATAAGAATGCGTGCTTGCGGGTATAGATTATTTAATAGTACAGACGCGAATAAGAATGATGACTTAACTGCCTACCTAACATTATTCTTAATCACGGTAATTCTCTCAATATTATAGTGATCTTTTCTATATTATAGAGTATATGGGTCGATCAACTTTTATTGGTCCGACGGTACACGCATCATGTCCCTGAACGATAATTAATAAATATTAAATCATAAAGAGTTAAATTGGTTTTAATTATATTCCTTTTAATATTTACAAAGCATTATTGTGAACAATATTTTACTTGTTTTATTAATTTGTGCGTAGTTTCATGGTTGTCCAAGAAACTAAATGCACCAGTACCATCACATTTGTCCCGAAATCACAATGCATTAACAAACTTCGCATCACGAAAAACATACTATCACGACCATAAATACCTAATACACTTCTTGTTTCATAAATATTGACAATACACAAGGAAGTAATATCAGTGTATCATGCGTACGTTGTCTCTGTGCTTAGATATGGCTTGGTATTCTGGGGCAATGGAACTGATGTAAATAGAGCTTTCATTGCGCAGAAAAAGTGTTCGCGCCATGTGTGGTGCAGCACCGCTAGATAGTTGCAGGCCATATTCAAAAAATTTAAGCTGTTGCCTCTGCCATGTCTTTACATATTTGAGATAGGTTGTTTTGTTAGAAAGCACAAGTCACTTTTCGCAACAGCCAGCGATGCTTACCCTCGTTATGTTAGAAATCCGAATCGCTTAGTGTTGAACTACCTACCTAAAACTAAGTATTTCGAACGAAATTGTGTCATGATGTGTGTTAAAATTTATAATAAACTACCTAATGACATTAAACTACTTCCTGTGAAACAGTTCCAAACTAAGCTATTTCAATGGCTAAATATGTCTAATTTTTACGACGTTAAAGAGTTTTATGAAAATAAGTAAAAATAATTTATGTGACATAATAATATCTACGACCGTAATACTACTTAAAACACTATATTCGATTGGACCAAGCTGATTCAAACCCAAACTTTAACAGATTAACTTCTTAATTATTATTTTATTAATTAAGATTCGGATTCCAAAGTTATAGTCAAGTTGTACTTCTCTATAAAATCTGTATGACAGGAAATGTGCATTGAAAATAAAGTAGTAGGTAGTATTTATTTCGACTAATTTTAATTTAGATGTAATTAGATGATACATGTCATACTTTTCAATTTATTTTATTTTATTATAACTATTGGGAAAATCATAATTGTTAAATAATTGATGTGAAAACCTTGTTCCATAGCTTTGCACGCCACTACATGGCAATACACTGTATCCATAATGTACCTACCATCTTTGTAACGTGTATTTTGCAAATAAACTATTCTATTCTATTCTACCTTAAAACCCATACTGCTGCTGTATAGAACAAGTAATTGCAAAGCAAAAAACACCAGACTTTTTTGGGCGATCGTGTAAATATATATTCTAGTGTCCGACCGAAAGTTCGGTTTCGGTTTCGGCCAAAAATCAAGTTTCGGCGGCAGTTTCGGTTTCGGCCTAAATTGGCCGAAACTTTTGCCGAAACCGAAACTGATTTCGGAAGTAGTCGTGCACGCTCGCCTAACTTTGTTTCTCGCGGCAACACTATGGCGGACGCTGGCGGCCCTGTTCGGGATTTGTCGTGCGCCGTTCGGATAGCTCCGTAGCAACAAAAGTTAGTGCGTTATCGTCTAACGTAAACATTCTAATGTGTAAAATGCATCAAATTTCAGTATTTTAAGGAATTTTATACTTGACCACATGAGTTTCGGTTTCGGTTTCGGTTTCGTCCGAAACTGAAGCCAGGGCCGAATATTCGGTTTCGGTTTCGGTTTCGGCCGGAAAACCAGTTTCGGTCGGACGCTACTTAATTCTAGCTTTCTCAAATTTTTGCATAAAGGAATAATTGTACAGACTTTACGACCTTCATGATTTTAGAATACTTTAGTTTTAGTTAGTTTTAGTTTAGTTAGTACCTAGTTTAATTCGTATCAGCACACTTGTTAATCTTTATTAGTTTTCAAACTTGCAATAAATGTGATTTACTTTAATAAAGAATTTTATTTCTTACCTATGTGCATACTTTCAATCAAGTGTCCACTCTGTGACTGTAAATGTTACTCTTTGAACAAGAAAACATTAATTGAAGATTATGTTGTCTCTTTCGTTTGCGTGCTGTTTCGTATCTTTTGTTCTATTTATCAGTGAAACTTGTCAATGTGTACGTACGTGTGTAATGTTGGCGTGGCTGTGTGCGGTAGCTGTGGATTGCTCGGCAGTTCGGCACGGATTTCAAATGCGATTTACTATGAATGTAACGTACGAGTATCTTGATGATCTGTGTGGATGAGCAAAAATACCCACTTTTAAGAAAAATATCAAAGCTCATAGCTGTAGCGGATCTGAAAATAGAGACATCCGCACCCTGACCAGGCCCTAGCAGATAAAGTTATAGAAAATGCACGACTACGGCTGCATTGTTCAGCATAAAAGTCATGGTTTTGATTGATGTTCGCGACAGATCATGGCCCTGGCAGTTCCAGTAGAGGAAGGAAGACTCCAGTTGACAAAGGCTTGATTTGCTATAACCAGTATAGTTACCGGGAGAATGCGTGGAAGTGCGCGAAACTGTGTAATTAGGAGGAATCGTTAAACTAGCTGCAGTTCCAGTCTGCGACGGGTGACTGCGGCTGCGAATTTACAGTCAATTGCCGTCTTTGTGTTCAATAACGGATCAATAACGATGAAATACGTGCCTAATAATAGATTATAGACCGGGTTATTATCATTCAGAACCGGTTTTTTAAAGACCTTAAAAAACCCGAGTTTACCCGGGTTTTTCGAAACCGGGAAAAACCGGGTGCATGCCCTAATTGGTAGCAGGCCAGAAGAAGAATATTGTAGTGATAGTGAAGTTATAAGTGATTGTGAAGATCCAGTAACACTTGATTTGTTGAACGATAGTCAGGACGTGGATTCTGATACGGAAACATCTTCCTCAGGAAGTGAAAATAAAAATCTTACAGGACCTAGTTAGTCCAGCAGCTACTATGGGAAAAAAATAATGTGAAATTTTTAGAGCTACTATGTCTTTGAAAAGATTAGAAGGGATTTACTTCATGTTGATTTTTGTAAAATTTTGATTAGAGATTATAAAACTTTATTTGCATTTTACTTTACGTGTTATAGAAAGTAAAAAAATGTTATTTTTTATTTTATCTTTTTAAACTATAATTTTCATTGATATTTAACTTACAAAAAAAATATTACCAGAATGTTGATACTATTTTGTGATCTTTTCTAGTATTGTAGAAAGAAGATTTATATGTTTAAAAACTATTTATTTACATAAAATAAGCCTATTATTTATTATTTCGAACCATTTATTCAAGTACATAGTTAAAACTTACTTGCTAGAAGCAAACATACTATGGGGGCCGCGCAGCCCGAACGATACCAGTTACGTATGTCCAATTTACGATACCAGTTAAGGGTTAAAAATCGCAGTCACTCTTTTGCCTCAGATGGATGGTTCTGAGTGTGAAGTGACACTACAATTAATTGACGCAATTGAATTATATGCAAACATGATTTCAAAAGAAAGTACTCCACTTCTTATACAATTTATTTTGAAAACTAGGCTCTCACAAAATGCAAAACTAAGTAAAGATTGACTGATAATTACACTACGGCACAGGAACTTATTAAGGACATGAAAAAACATCTTTTAACTTCAAAATCAAGTGCAGCATTACAAAAAAAATTACAAACAAGTTCCCAAGGCAGCCGAACCATAGAACAGTTCGGTGCAGAATTAGAAAAAATATTTGTGAACCTTACTATTTCCCAAGCAAAAGAAAATAAGGATGCATACAATAAACTTAAACCAATAAATGAACAGTTATTAAAGTGTTAGGGTCAGGTAGTTTAAAGTTACAGGTCTATATGGATAATGCATTGTATGTCCCTGACTTAAAAACTAATTTGTTTTCTGTGAAATGTGTCACATCTAAGGGTTATGTCATGGTGACAGATAAAAATTCATGTTAATTCTATAAGAAAAACGATGTGTGCGCTATTGCTAAGAGAATTGATAATCTTTTTTACTTAGATTTTCGTCATAAATGCAGAGAACAAATGTAGTGCAAAGTAATACAGATTTGTAGGGACACAGTTCAGTGCAACTAAACGCATATCATTTTACGAGTGTGCACTTTATGCACTTTTGCACTTTTGTATAACGCGTCAGTTCCTTGGCGACCGTACCCGCGTTTAGTCGTATACATAGCCCTAAAGTGGTGACCTCGATAACTTTACGGCGGACTTACGGCTAGTACGGAAATGTACGGTGCTCAAGAACTCACACAGCCCCCGCCGCAGCCCCAGGCGGAAGCAGCTAAGGCAGCGGCGGAGGCGGGACAAGCGGAGGCGCGAGCAGGTTTGGCGTTCGCAACAACATCGTCTAGAGTTCCCGAGTTTTGGGCAGATAAACCGCGTCTGTGGTTCGCCCAGTTGGAAGCCACGATCTTCGGTCACGAACTCGGGAATGCGGCTAAGCCAAATCTAGCCAAAGGAAAAATAGCTGAGGATTCGTTGCCGATGCTCTGGACCGGCCATCTACCGACGGCGGTCAGGGCGGTATTAGCAGTCATCAAGGTGGAGCTGGACGGACTTGCGGTCATCGCAGATAAAATCGTCAAGACCACGCAATCAGTGGAAGTTGCGGAGATACAACGGACGTCATCAGCGGATTTGGCAGCTCAAGTGACGCTGACGCTGGAAATGCAGGAGTTGCGGCGAAGACGTGCGGAACATCGCGGTCCAGACAGGCAATAGCAACACGGGACACCACGGGCAAGCTATCTGGATAGTGACTCCGGAAGTGAGAAAATGGCGATCATAACTCTTTTTGGATTATTTGAGTTTCCGCGAATGACCTTCGGTCTACGAAACGCAGCTCAGACATTCCAAAGGTTTAAATTTTTTGTATAATTTCAAAGATGGACATCGAACAGCATAAAACGCATCTAAAAACAGTTTTTTTCAAGACTCAATGAATATGGAATTACTATTAATGTGTCTAAGTGTAAGTTTGGTTTATATAATCTAGAATTTTTAGGTAACGAAATATCTACTATTCAGCATATTAGCGGTAAAAATAATATTGTAGCGGATGCATTGTCTCGAGTTTCAGCAATCGCGAGTCCAACAGCGATAGATTACTCATAATTGGCCGCACAGCAAGAACGTGACACTTTACCTACAGCAGACAGTGCAAAACGCACACAATAGTAAATTGCAATTTTAGCAGATGCACTTACCATTGTGTGACAAACCTGTCTATTGCGAAACTTATGAAAAATATTGTAATTAGCTAGATATACTTACGAGTTATGTGTAATATGATACTCGGACTATCGAGGTTCGTAAATCGCTGGCGTAGCGAATAGTTGCGCTGTGCATGAAACTACTGCAGACTCCAGTCCACGCTTGTCAATATTCAATATTTTTTTTAAAGGAAAATTTTATTTAGAAAAAAATTTTTTTTTTAAGCGGCGGAGTACTGTAGGGACACAGTTCAGTGCAACTAAACGCATATCATTTTACGAGTGTGCACTTTATGCACTTTTGCACTTTTGTATAACGCGTCAGTTACTTGACGACCGTATCCGCGCTCAGTTGTATGTCTAGCCGTAGACTCGAACACGAATCTCTAAGTTGTAAATTAACTAGGTATTTGGGACAGTAAATAATTGTGTACTTTTACGTCTACATTTTTACTCATTACACCCCAGACCCCCTAAAGATTTAAATGAGTGGCATCAAAAACTTGCTCACCAAAACATGTCCTATGCTAAAGAGGTGTTGAAAAATAATATTAATAGCTATAAGGGCGCAAGTAGTGGTGAACAATGTGAAAGTTGCTTAGTAAGTAAAATCCATCGTTTACCCTTTCCAAGTACCGTGAAATCCTCCAACATTACCCACCCTTCCAAACTTTACCCATAGACCAAAAATATCTAAGTCCATTTTTCAACAAAAAAATAATATCTCCAGTTATCTATTTACTCTATGATCGGACTCTACGGGATTTATACTGGCAACACAGGCTGAACAGAAGTTTCTAACCTCCTTCAGTTAGTTAACATGTGATGCTAAAGTAAGGTGTGTGAAACTGGTGCAAATTTTATAACCGAGAAACTTCTCCGTGGTAGCCAAAACTACTTAAGGTACGTGAATAGAGCTATCAGTATTGGATAAACGCTTTGAAATAATAAAGAATTGTCGATTTCTCTCTATAAAAGGACTACTATTTTTCCAATTATGGTGTAGGGCAATTTTAGGCAGTGTTGCGCCGAAACAACAGTGCCAACATTGCCCAACGTGATTTGAGTGCTAGGGCTACCACATTGTAAAAAAATGTTGCGTTAAAAATATCACACTAATATAATGAAGGCGAAAGTGTGTCTGTGTGTGTGTGTGTGTGTGTGTGTGTGTGTGTGTGTGAGTGTGTGTGTGTGTGTGTGTGTGTGTGTGTGTGCGTGCGAAATTTCTACGCTTCCGGCGGGATTTGAAAAAATCGAAATTTATGCGGGCCGAGCCGGTGGCAACAGCTACTTATAATAAAATTACTGTATTTTTCAGAATGGGCAAACCTAAACCCCGAACAAAAAAGCGGAAGAGTCGAAGAAAATTAGGTGCTCGGGCGTATAAAAATTACACTGATAAAATGTTGGAAATTGCAGTCGAATCTGTGAAAAGTAAAAAAATAACGTCAAGGGATGCCGAAAAACAATTTGGTATCCCAAGGCGTACAATTTTAAACAAAATTAAGAATATTCACAGCAAACCCGTTGGATCACCCACCAAATTAACAAGCGAAGAGGAACAAAAATTATTAAATGTATTAATTGTATCAGCTGAGTTCGGGAGTCCTCTTACAAAATTTGACTTACGTTTGCTTGTGGACCATTATCTACGAAAAAATGGAAGAGAAAATGTATTTAAAGGAAAATTGCCCGGCGAAAAGTGGGTCAACAGTTTCCTGTGTCGTCACAGTGAGAAATTAACAGTGAGAGCAACACAAAATATAAGCTCGTCTAAATCAGAAAAAGGAGAAGAAGAGCTGATGAAGTATTTTGAAAATTTAAGAAGGACACTTGAAGGTGTACCGCCTTCTCACATATTAAATTATGATGAGACAAATTGCAATGACGACCCTGGCTCATCAAAAGCTATTTTCAGACGAGGTGTCAAATACCCAGAGAGAATCCTCAACAGTACAAAAGGATGTATCTCTTTGATGTTCACCTGTACTGCTGATGGTAAATGTTAACCACCATATATTGTGTACAAGGCTGAGCACTTGTACAGTGAATGGATTTTGAATGGGCCTGACACAGCCAGGTTCAACTGTACAAAAAGTGGATGGTTTGATGCAGTGACCTTTGAAGAGTACTTCAAAACAGTAATCTTGGCTTGGGCCAAAAAACTCTCAGGAACAAAAGTAGTCATTGGCGACAATTTATCAAGCCATTTGAGTCCAGATGTGATTGATGATTGATTGCGAAAAACATGACATAAAGTTTGTATTTTTGCCTCCCTCTTCCACGCACCTGACACAACCTTTAGATGTTGCGTTTTTTGCCCCACTAAAGAAAGCATGGAGAAAAATATTACTCCAATACAAAATTGAAAATCCTGCACAAAAGACAATGAACAAAAAACATTTTCCCCCACTTCTCAAAAAGTTAATGGAAGGTGCAAAAATGCAAAGTGAAAATATAAAAAATGGATTCACAGCGACGGGAATTTATCCTTCTAACCCTAGAGAAGTTCTCAAACGAATTCCAGAATATAGTACCAATGACTTAACTTACACGATGGATGAAAGTTTGCTACACTACTTGAAGCAATCAAGAGCGAAGTAAATCTCAAAGTCGCACGTATTTGTCAAGTGAACTTAATATTAAGAAACTATGGCGAATTTATAATGGTAGTGCTGATAGCACAAAAAAAGTGAAGGAGTCATTTTTCAGAAAGGTTTTTAATGGCACTTATAACCTCGGTTTTGGCTCGCCTAGGACCGTCGCCTGTTCACGGTGTACAGAATTAAACGAGAAAATATAAAACAACCACTGAACTTAGTTTGAAACAAGAAAACATCGTTCAAATACGGATACATTCTTTAAAAGCAAAGGCGTTCTACAATTTATTGCAAACCAATGAAGAACATGTACTCACCATGTCTTTCGACTGCCAAAAAAATATGATGTTACCGAAGTTGCCAGATCAATCGGCCTACTTTAGTCGCCAGATAATTTTTTATAATTTTACGGTTGTCGTGTGAACGTCTAAAAGTAAATTGGAGAAAGAGAATGTGCTCATGTACTACTGGAACGAGGCAGAGAGACCTAAAGGATCGAATGAAATAACTAGTGCTGTGTTTCATTGTCTGCAAAATATTATTATACCTAGCGAAGTTGACACAGTTAGATTGTTTGCAGATGGATGCGGGGGGCAGAACAAAAACACTACAATGATCGGAATGTGTAGTAAGTTTCTCTTTACGTATGCTCCTCGAAATTTAAAAACAATAGAAATAATTTTTCCCATTGTTGGGCATTCCTTCCTGCCCCCCGATCGGGTTTTCGCTAAAATTGAAAAGACACTGCGGAAAAAAGAAATAGTAACTGATCCCCAACAGTATGTCGACATATTGCAAGTACACGGTGTACCGTTTTCCGCATTCCATTTAGGTCAGGAAGTCCCCATATATGACTTTAAAAAAGAATGCAGTGACAATCGTAAGCCCCCAGGTACATGGCATTTTAAATTTAACCCTACAAAAAGTTTTTTTTTTGACCCGTGGAACCTCAAATGTGTATGTACAAGGGGAAGAAAACTACAGGAGTGAGTTAAATGACAGGAAATTAATAACTAAAAAAAGAAGAAGTGTATTATATATAGATATTACGCCGATCCCAGTAGCAACAATTAATAATCTAAAAAAAGAAAAAATAACTGATGTGACACGCTTGTTATCGAAATACTACGGAGAAAACTGGAAGAATATAGAAACTTTAAAATTTTATAAAGACTTAAGTTGCCGCAATGATGATGCTCATCTGCAAGAAGATGACCTTTTATGTGAACCTGTTGAAGAAAATGATAAATATGTTTAGCAAGTAAAGGAAGACACAGCCGGAGGACCCAAAAAATACTAAAACTATCACTTTTTATTAAAATTCAAACGGTAGAATCGAAACACGACAAAGCAGGTCTGATTTCAACTTTTTAATTTAAAAAAAACGTGTCATAACTAACTCATAAGAGACAACAACATAAAACAAACGAACTGTCAATTTATTATTTATTTTATCTGTTAATATCGTTACTATCTGTATTTTGTATTTTTATAAATAAACATAAATGATAATGCAATTTCTGAAACTTATTAAACATCCTTTATAATAGCTTAGTTAGGACCGAATCCCGCCATCTCTATTTATGATGCATTCCTAATCACGGTAACTCCACTGTTGAGTTCCATAATCAGCTATCTCCGAAAATTTTTGTTAATTTTCTCAAATTTGGTTAGGTAAATCTGGTATAACTGAGGTTTAAATAAATAATAATAAACAAATCTTTCCAGAAAAACTAACAGTGTAGGAAATAATTTGTCACACGATAATGTACGAATTACTTGACCTGTCGGAAATGGCTTTGGTACGGAGTTAGCGGTTTCTGGAAATATACGACTCATATACAGAAGCAACTTTCTAAAAATGAGGACATCGCAGACGTAGAACCTGTATGGAAAATTGATCAATGGATAAATTTATAAAACATGTTGCAGGGAAAGTCAAACAAAAAGTGAATTAAGAAAATAAAAAAATAGATTTCTTTGCGGCCTTATGCAGAAGTTCGTTAATAGTTAATCGAATGCCTACTAGCTATTTACCACACAGCAATGCGGCGCGGCGCGAAAAACAGATTCAGACAACAAAACGCCAAGTGCCGGGTGGCGCGTGGTAGCGAGTAAAACACAAAATAAGACTAGCTATGAGTGAGAAACGAACTGCGAATAGATGTGCTTCGTTCAATCATTCCATTACTCAGCGCCGGTGCTCAGAGTGACGAGTGTTTGTTTGTATTGTTGTTTGGGTAAATTATTGTCAGTGATCATTTGTTGATAAAGAAGAGTGCAGTGTAATTTAGTAAGGTACAAAACGTATAAGTAGTAATTCAAACGATATCATGGAAGACATGGAATCTAGCGGTCCTGATGAGAATTCATAGCCACATTTGACTGAGTATGTGTAATTTATATCCAGATCGGGACAGCAAATACTTTTTGCGTGTAAGCGATGCTTGCCGAAGTAACATGTAAGAAGAGTACATGAGTCACAATACTTACAGTTAAAAGAGATTGTAAAGGCGGGCTCTAATCGGGGCAAGAAACAAACGAGAGCTCGTTCTGACAATATTAATGATGAGAGCACAAGTAGCAGTAATTCTAATCCCGTTAAAATAAGAATACAACTGGGTCAACAGCTGAGCATCGGTGAATCGTTTGGGTTTCCAGCTACTGGCAGCGGTGTACCCCAAGCCAAAGTGGACAAATTTATAGTAAATTTATTTGTCTCAAACATGATTCCTTTACATGTTGACGAAAGCAAGACTGGTGCGTTGATAAAAATGTTAAACCCGAACAAAATTATATTTCAAGAAGAACTTTGGGATAGACGCATTAGGTAATGACGATCACATTAAATTGAAGCATAATTTTATTTCAAAAAAAGTTTAAATAATAAGGTGTTTTTACATAAATGTATATAATTTCCATTTATAACTATTATATATTTATAGAATTATATATATTTATAGCATTTTTAAACGTGATTTGTTCGCAATTTTTATTTCAGTTTACTTGGAAAAGTCGAGTGGGTGGCAACGACGGCTGACTGTGTGTAAAAGTTATTTGGGCATGTCAGTTTACTGGTTAGATCCTATCACAAGAGCCAGAATTTTTTTTTTTTTTTTATTTATTAATTTAATTTAATTATAATCATTAAGTTCTATTTCATTACATTCTTCAGAGATACTTCCCTATTTTAGCTTCGTCGTTTAGAATGCATTCAGTATTAACGCCTAAAAGGTCATCCACATACGAAATCCTGGCCCAAGTAATATTTACATACATAAGAAAATCACAAGGTCAGTTAAGTCTAACATTACTTTTTTTCGTACACATACAACACATACAAGTGAAACACCTACGGTGACATGGATCGGTTACATAATCCTTACTTAACATTATAAATGTGAATGTTAGTTGTGTTACGGTTTTGTGAAGAAACTACAGCTTCACTTGCAAGGAAAGATAAACAAAAAGTGAATAAAGAAAACATGAATTTATTTCTTTGTGAATTGCGGGTAACAAACGACCAACAGAATTCATCACCGATAGTCTAATAGTAAACTTAATCGACAGCCAATATCCCGAATTGATACAGCAGAAAATGATTGTCAAGAAAAAAATTTGGATGAACATACTTCCAAAGGGCGGTCCACAGTATACACGAAACTGAATTGAATTATATTATTTAATAGTATTAGATAATGTCCATCAGTTGGGATAAATAATAATAATTCCATTTTCGTACTTAACTTACTCAAGATTAAAACATGGATGGCGTCGGGATCGATATGTGGCAGAGAAAGGCTGTTTGTGACTTGTAGCACACCTTTAGCGGGACAATGATTTAAAATGAAAATCCCTTTTTTGAATACTAGAAAATTATAATCAGTTCGTACAATTTTGATGGTTTTCAAAGAGAGAGGAAATACATAGATATCATTTTAACACAGAGGTCCAAAGGGACAGATTATAAATAATCAACAAATAATGGCGCCTAAGTTCAAATGACGTCTTGAAGGCCGCAACAAAGGCATTATCATGGAAGATTTAGGCAGGTGCTGCCAGCAGTGGCCACGTTTTAAAGATTCCTTTAGAATTTACATATTGACAGCCGGATTCAAAAAGTTATCGGAAATTAGAAAAACGGCGTTGCTTTTAAATTTCATCGGGTCATCGACGCTGTAACCAATGTACTTAAACAAGAAGTAACCAAAATTGGATGAAGTAATAAGAGTGTAACAAGTACTTCAAGCCCAAAACAGACGAAGTGAATAGTGATTGCTTGTTACAATTTTAATAGAAGAAGAACCCAGCAAAAGGATGAAAATCTTGATAGGTTTTACACTGAATTAAGAAAATTTTCAGAAAATTTTAACTACGGCGACCAAAAAGACAGGATGAGAGACAATTGTTATTTGAGTCACGCAGTTCCGGGTGCAACAAAAAATATAAGTAATAAAGGACCTCAGTCTGGAAAACATTAGAAATATACCATCAGATCTTGCAAGGACTGCGAACAAAATTAGAAGAATTCCACACAAGTTTAGGCCTCATACTCTTATCCTTTCACGTCATAGTATCCAGCTATTAATCGTTTTAATTATTTTCTTACGTACCTAATCTACAGGTACGTAAAAAAATAATCAATTTATATTACTTCGAATTATTAAATAACTGTAATGAAATAAAATAAATAATCGGGAATGCATTTTGTCGAAATTTAAATTTTTCTCATGTCGAGTGGTTAGCCTAACGATGAACTCAGGCCTTGGGACCGGCTATGTTGCGGTCAAGACATCTAGGAGTAGTTGTAATCACCACATTATATGCTGTGTTAGGAGATTTTTTAACAAGTTGGAAAACAAAAAGTGTACAGAGTGCAAAAAAGGTTTAAAACAAAAAATTACGGAGTCAGAAAACGCAAAGAAGAGAGTGAATAATGGTGAATCGATAAGGCGGGTAGCAAAGACATAAACCACTCTTCGTAAAAGACTTAGAAGATCGATGCCAGCTACATCTCTGATACGAAAAACCTTTTTACCAGGAATAGAGCAAGTATTATGTAAAAATATTTTAAACAAAGAAGACCCTATAATAACATTTACTTTAATCCTTTGTGGTAACTGCTACATCTATAACATTAATAAGCGCAACAAGAATAAAACTAGAGAGCAGTAAGAAAGAAACAATGATGCAGAGAGCCCGGGCATAACAAGTTACACCCTGAGCTGTCTCTTACGTGTGGAGGTGTAAAAAAAGAAGACCTCCCAAACGCGGACCTCCGATGCATCAGACATGGAGCAGATGCAGACGTACAAAATCCCGTTTAAAGAGAAACTCAAGTACAAATGGATTTAGTGTGCCCCATATTATCTGTCTTCATATCTGTAATGGCGAAACTAACAAACGGCACACATTCCAAGGGAAGGTTATCTTAAGGTGGCCCAGTTTTGCCTGTGCAAGCAAAACACGTAACAACATACCTGCACAAGCTCTCAGTTACCATCATGGCACCGGCAGCGATGGTTGACATCGACGCAATTAATAGGATTAATTGTAATTTTGAAGAAAAAGAGAGATAAACAACGAAGCCGTACAGAGTGGTGTAAAAAGTGGTTACTGAAGAGGAGAAAATACAACCATATCAAATTTAATTTTTAGTTTTTCGAATGCTGCCGCTCTTTTATTTCGATCATTATCTTAGATAAAAATAGTAAAGATAGGCGGAATTTTGCGAATCAACAAAGTCCAATTAATTTATTTAATCAATTTATTATAATTAACAATAGTATCGAGATTAATTAATAAACTTTATTAACAACAAGAAGACAGACTTCTTATTGTCGAGGATACCTGCTCGACAATAAGAAATGACAACGGCCACACCTGCATAACTATAATATTTCAAATAATAATAATAGATAGAATATTATATGGACTAACTTCAAGAGGCTTTCGAGAGTTAAGCGTATGTGTGTGTTTTTTAGGAACGTGGGGTGAAGGAGCCTAAAGAAGTAAATCTCAATGCTGCTATGGAAGAGAATGTTGAAGAAATGAATGAAAATCGAAGGCAGTCTATTAACACCCAAAAAGACAGCGACCAGACAATCCGCCGACGCAAAATCTCTTCAGAGTCACGGCAGCAGAAACTTCAACGTCCATTTCTATCAAAGGCACGAACGTTATTACGAACGACACCGTGAACGTTACGAGTGTACAGGGCATATTTTTCACGCAGAGTTCACGCGTGAATCGTGACTGCGGACTTTGGCCGCGATTCGCGGGCGAGTGTACATCCTACTTTAGCTTTTCAATACGCAGAACAAAACAATATACCACATAGGTTCAACGTAAAGGAAAAAATGGCTTATAAAGAGTGGCTACGTAGATTTCGTAAAATAAAACCTTAATTTAAAATTATTTACTAGCAGAAATTGTAAGCATACAATACTCGTACATGAAGCTGATTATAATGAATAAATAAACATTATTTCTTTGTCTCGATTCTCGTAGGTCGCCACTTGCTTCACGCCTTCGGCATCACATTTTCACGATAACAACGCGCGTGCGCACGCGCTTTAAAAGGTCGTCCTTAAAAATAATACATAAGCAGTTTTTTTAATTCGTGTCAAGCGTGGAAGAATCTGACTATCCTGGAGAAGATTTTGACTACGAAGAAACCAAACAATAAATGCTTCGATGTGTGGAATATCAAGTTGATGTTGATGATGTTCTCTGAGAATTAATGGCTTGTCTGTAATTGCTACTTCGGGATTCAAACTTACTAATTCCGTGATTTAGTTGGTCACGAAGCTTTAGCAGCTAAAGCTATTTAATGAGCTAAAGTTTAGCTCATTAAATATTGGAACGTGCCGCAAATGTACTAATATTCATATTTTACCTGTTGAAGGGAATCTTAAGAACCCCATGCTCTTTATGGAAAGTTTCTCAAATTCTTATGACTTACAAAGATTCCAGTCACCGCTAGGTATAAACTAACCAATAAGTCGCTCCCTAATTTGTCCAAGCTATTTTAAAAGGCCTTACTAGTGAATACATCATGCATTCATCATCCCATCAAAGTGTGGATTTAGACTCCATCATTTGGCCGTCGCCATATGGCTCCATTGTCGGGAAGATGTGCAGGATTGGTGCCGTAAATGTACCACTTGCGCTGCCGTGAAGGGACCACAGACAAGGAGTAGGGGTAACCTGTAACTGTACAACGTTGGTGCACCCTGGGAACGTATAGCTGTTGATGTAGCCGGACCATTCCCTGTGACGGAATCGGGGAACAAATACTTTATGGTTGTTATGGACTACTTCACTAAATGGCCAGAAGTATTTGCCATACTTAACCAGGAAGCTACAACCGTTGCAACCAAGCTAGTCGAGGTCATATGTCGTTTTGGTGTACCGCTGGAAATCCACTCCGATCAGGGGAGGAATTTTGAGTCACAAGTGTTTCAGGAAGTGTGCAGAACTTTAGGTCTGCATAAAACGCCTACTACTGCATACCACCCGCAGTCTGATGGAATGGTTAAAAGATTTAATCAGACGCTTGAAAGACATTTGGCAAAACTGGTGAACACCCATCAATGAGACTAGGACAAGTACATTCCACTGTTCCTCCTCGCCTACAGAACTGCAGAGAATGAGAGCATCAAGGCAACTCCGGCGTTTGTCAACTATGGCAGGGAACTAACGGTTGCCAATAGACTTATTGACGGGAGGATCACCGGACGAACCTTGCGCCATACAGGACTACGTTGCCAACCTGAAGCGAAGCAAGCGATCAAGAGCGAACAGAAAATGAACCACTTCGAAGACCAGGGATATTGGATACTGGAAGTGCAGAATAAAGTCTTCTCAAGAGTCACTACGTGTTTTTCTCCAAATCCTCGAACCCAGCACGTAACAATACATTGAACACATTCTAAACGAATATTATGTGTAACAGGTCTTTCTTTTCCTGGGATTTACAAAGGTCAGTACTTAATATTTCAGCCCTTTTACAGCAGTGACTTCGAGGAGACTTCGAATCTGGGGACACGGTAGTTCCCCCTCCAAGACGAGCTAAAAAAGAAAAAAGTGCTAAAAGGTTCTCAAAATTTTCCGTATCATTTTCAAACTCTCATAACCTTCGGTCTGGACATTAGAAGAACACCCGAATTATTAGATATAGAGTTAGTAATTATACTTCGAATCTGGGGACACGGTAGTTCACCGTCCAAGACGAGCTAAAAAAGAAAAAAGTGCTAAAAGGTTCTCAAAACTTTAAGTATCATTTTCAAACTCTCATACCTTCGGTCTGAACATTAAAAGAACACACCCGAATTATTAGATATAGAGTTAGTAATTTAAAAGACGCAATAAGTTTAACATTTATGTAGCAATAATATTATTTATTTGTCGATTTTATTAATATCTCACTTAATCACGTATACAGGTCTATCTTTTCAAAGGTCAGTACTTAATATTACAGCCTTTTCACAGCAGACTTCGAGGAGGCTTCGAATCTGGGGACACGGTAGTTCCCCGTCCAAGACGAGCTAAAAAAGAAAAAAAGTGCTAAAACGTTCTCAAAATTTTCCGTATCATTTTCAAACTCTCATAACCTCGGTCTGGACATTAGAAGAACACCCGAATTATTAGATATAGAGTTAGTAATTATACTTCGAATCTGGGGACACGGTAGTTCACCGTCCAAGACGAGCTAAAAAAGAAAAAAGTGCTAAAAGGTTCTCAAAACTTTAAGTATCATTTTTAAACTCTCATACCTTCGGTCTGAACATTAAAAGAACACCCGGATTATTAGATATAGAGTTAGTAATTTAAAAGACGCAATAAGTTTAATATTTATGTAGCAATAATATTATTTATTTGTCGATTTTATTAATATCTCACTTAATCACGTATACAGGTCTATCTTTTCAAAGGTCAGTACTTAATATTACAGCCTTTTCACAGCAGACTACGAGGAGGCTTCGAATCTGGGGACACGGTAGTTCCCCGTCCAAGACGAGCTAAAAAAGAAAAAAAGTGCTAAAACGTTCTCAAAATTTTCCGTATCATTTTCAAACTCTCATACCTTCGGTCTGGACATTAGAAGAACACCCGAATTATTAGATGATATAGAGTTAGTAATTATACTTCGAATCTGGGGACACGGTAGTTCACCGTCCAAGACGAGCTAAAAAAGAAAAAAGTGCTAAAAGGTTCTCAAAATTTTAAGTATCATTTTCAAACTCTCATACCTTCGGTCTGAACAAGGTCAATACTTAATATTACAGCCTTTTCACAGCAGACTTCGAGGAGACTTCGAATCTGGGGACACGGTAGTTCCCCGTCCAAGACGAGCTAAAAAAGAAAAAAAGTGCTAAAACGTTCTCAAAATTTTCCGTATCATTTTCAAACTCTCATACCTTCGGTCTGGACATTAAAAGAACACCCGAATATTTAGATATAGAGTTAGTGACTTATAAGACGCAATAAGTTTAATATTTATGTAGCAATAATATTACTTATTAGTCAATTTTATTAATATCTCATCAATACAAAAACTAACTACAAATGCCAATATAAAGAGTGAAATAATTTTAATGTACACCAATTCAAAGTCAGGCGAGGTTTTGGACAATCATAGTCCTTCATATTATACTACTCGATGTGCAAGGAAACGACGATATTATAGACAATCGCCCAATTTCAATTCATTTTTTTAAACAATTTTTCACTTTCTTTTTTATTAAAATAGATAAATAGAAAATTCATAAAGAAAAGAATCTCCTTACGCTTCGTTAAAAAGATCGCCCCTTGCTGTACACAGCCAAAAATACCCATCGGCACGGCATTGCTCCGCTGTATTGGGCCAGGAAGGTCCCAAATCGCGTACTGAGATTGAGAATTCGTTTTTATAGTACGGTACCCAAGTGCTCGAGCCCACACGCACTTGACCAATTATTTATTATTTAAAAATTCATCCAATTCGTAATAATTTTTTATGCACGAAACATTAAACACGGTCGTCGTGCTTTTTTATTTTTTTTTCGTTTTTCATGCATTTTTTAAATTTATATTTAAACTTCAATTGTCCTTACCAGTCAACTCTTTTTGTCAAAGATTTGTTGACTTCAAATTATAATGACCGCTAAATTTCGCATGCGATAATTACTGTCGAATCATCGATGAAAAGAATAGATGGATATTTTATGGGTACGATACGTTTGCAAGGAGGACGTTAATATACAATTAACGTTAGGACAATAGATAAAAATAGTCAAGATAGGCCCATCCGAACATTTTACGTAAACGTTCTGCATAGAAGAAAATGTAGCGCCATCTGTCGAAACTCCTGCGAAATACATGTTTATTTTTTTATATTTTTTTATCTATGTGTCTGTGGTCACCTTGCCTGCAATATTATTATGAATAAAAAAAAAGAAATAGGTCTTTACCTATCTACCTACTTCACTCCCCCTCTGAAGATGGGTTTAAATTAATGAATGCGTGAAATCTTGTTGTGGAACGCAAACGCGAAGTGAAACTTAAATCAACAAGAAGGGCTCTGACAGCTCAAATTTCGCGCTTCGCTACACCGCAGTCCTGCCGCGAGCACGGCCTATGTAATCAGGCCGAAATATCGACGAAAAACAACAATAATTATCGTGATTTATATACCCGTATTATTTCGTAAAATAATGCGAAATGAAACTAAAATGAACAAGGAAGGCTCTGACAGCTCAAATTTCGCGCTTCGCTACACTGCAGTCCTGCCGCGAGCACGGCCTATGTAATCAGGCCGAAATATCGACGAAAAACAACAATAATTATCGTGATTTATATACCCGTATTATTTCGTAAAATAATGCGAAATGAAACTAAAATGAACAAGAAGGGCTCTGACAGCTCAAATTTCGCGCTTCGCCACACCGCAGCCCTGTCGCGACCACGGCCAATGTAATCAGGCCAAAATATCGACGAAAAATCGTGATATATAATAGCCATATTATTTCGTAAAATAACATACATATCGCTCATTTGCGACAAGGTCGACATTTCTTAAAATTTATGATTTTTTAGTTAATAATATAGTTGTGTTGAAATAAATGCGCTCCGTTTACTGTAAAAACGTCATTTCTCTAAGCTCTATAGTAAGAGAGAGAGAGCAGATATTCACAGTTGTGCCGTTATAGTATTGTCTCTTTCGTTTTGGCGACTTGGGGCAACAACGACATTATTTAGTTGCGATATAACAGTGTGAGTGGTAGGTTGAACTTGTGCTCTCGAAGAAAGACATTTTTTACGTAACAACGCTCTTACTGGTAAGTTAAGTACAATTGATTTTATTAAATTTACAAGTATAACGTGTTTAGTATAAATGAGTCGCTAATGCTGAAAATATTTGAATAATTCAGTGGACGCATATTTCTTGTTATGTCGATATTTCTGAGAAAATTAACAACCATTGTAGTATTATGACGAATTATGACGTTGTTGTTAACAAACAAAACAATGAATTAATATTTAATTAAAAATATCTACACTTATGCCATTACACTTTAAAATAATTTGCGTTATTTATGGTAACATTTTGCATCATTTTGTAATAAAACGTTTTAGACAATAATTCAAGACACTTTTTCTTATTTATGTAGTTTTCTTAAAACACTGTTTTTTGCATTTTTAGGAGACAATGGTGTTTCCACATACCTCAAGAGGGAAAAGAATTGTAGAAATGATTGACAAGCACAATAATTCACCCAATGAAGAGGTTACGCCTAATGAAACCAGTATGTACTTTTGGTTTCTTTTGTAGCTATATTTTTGTTCCTTGGACATCCAGCAAGCGTTTGACAAGGTCTGGCACAAAGGCCTCCTTTGCAAGCTCAAATGTATTTTACCACACAGTTATTTGCCACTTCTTACTTCCTATCTCTCTGATAGAATATATCAAGTAAAGGATAGAGACACGACATCATCATTCTACAACATCATGGCTGGAGTCCCACAGGGATCAGTCCTTGGGCCTACTCTTTATTCAATATACACGGCTGACCTGCCAGTAATACCGAAAGTCACTACGGCCACGTTCGCTGATGACACAGCAGTCTTAG
Source organism: Coenonympha glycerion (assembly GCA_963855885.1). Lineage (NCBI taxonomy): Eukaryota > Metazoa > Arthropoda > Insecta > Lepidoptera > Nymphalidae > Coenonympha > Coenonympha glycerion. Next base: position 12,716,271 of record OY979626.1, on the reverse strand, counting down.
CAAGCCATTCAGATGCTTCGTCTGCCTCCGCACTATTGCAGCAAGGACTTGATCAAATTTCTGCCTGGCTGGACAAGTGGAAGATCAAAGCTAGCGCCACCAAGTCGGTACAAGTAACTTTTACCTTAAAACAAGGGAACTGCCCTCCAGTCAACTTGGGTAACAATCCTCTCCCACACAGTGACCATGTAAAGTATCTAGGCCTTCATCTTGACCGAAGGCTGACATGGAAAAACCATATTAAAAAGAAAAGAGAAGAGCTGAACATAAAATTTAAAACGTTCCACTGGCTGCTGGGCAGAAACTCTAAACTCTCGGTTGATAACAAGCTTTTAATTTATACATCGATCTTGAAGCCTACTTGGGCATATGGCGCACAACTATGGGGCTCTGCATGTGACTCCAGCTTAAATATCCTACAAAGAATGCAAAACATAATACTACGCTCAATCGCAAACACGCCGTGGTACATCACAAACGACGAAATTCACCAACACCTCCAAATATCAACCATTAAAGAGGAAGTACGAGGACTAGCGCAAAGATATAAAGCACGCTTGCTGGTCCATCCCAATGTCTTAGCAAACAGGCTCCTGGTTGATGAATGCCCCAGGCGTCTCAAACGAAAACGGATCACCGACCTCGACCAATAAATTGAGGCTTTTTCGAGACGAGTGCCGATTCTACTGAGGATCGAACTCTTTATGACACTTGCTCCAACAACAAATTTGCTTATAGCCCTGGGGCTGATCGCAGATAATGGTCGAACACCGCAAAAAAAAAAAATTTTTTTGTTCCTCTTGTATCTATTATAAAACGAACCTTTTACTTTCAGGCAATGAAAAAGCTAACCAAACATCACACGAGACGAAAAATTTATCAAATGACAGTAGTTCTTCTTCCAGCTCGTCCCCTGATTCGGATTCATTAGCTGATTCAGATTCATCAGATGATACGTTTATTGAATGTTAGTGTTTTTTCATGTTAATGAAGTGAATCGCATTTGCTTACGAAGACCTTAAATTAATTAAATACTTATTATGTTTACATTTATTTTGCAGATAGTGACGATTCTGTTAAAGATCCGATGTACATTCCACCTGAGCAACTTCTTCAGCAGAATAGTGCTGAGTTGATAGAGGCAGATAGACTCATAACCATTTCCGAACCCTCTCCTCCGCAGCGAAGTTCTGAATTGCCAGTTGAACAGGTAAATGAGAACTTAACCTTATCTCCTGCAAGTCCAAAAGAAAAAAAGGAAGAAAACGCAAAAAGCATGAAGCCAATTGGAAGAGAAATGTAAAAAAAATTGCTAAGAAATACTGGACAGTCTTATGAAACTGCTAGCAAGAAAATTAAAGACGAGAGAAAAATGAAAGAGCCTTGCGGAGATAAATGTCGGTTACAATGCAAATCTAAACTATCTGAAGATGAAAGGATGTTATTATTTAAGAACTACTGGGCGTTAGGTGATAACAAAAAGCAATGGGAATATATTTCAAAAAGTATGACGATCATTACACCAAAATATCGTTACATCCGCGAAGGAGGAATAAGAAAACCTCGTCAAAAGAATCACGCATTTCATTTCAAGCTGCCCGATAAATCCGTGCGAGTATGTAAAATTTTCTTTAAAAACACCTTAGGTATTAATGACCGGCCAATTCGCACCGTTTTAGAAACAGAAGACCAAGTAGCAAATTGTCTATTGGCTGATGACAAACGCGGTAAACATGACAAACATCCGCGAGTTGACGAAGCAATCAAAAAAGTATTCGTGAATACATAGACGCGATACCAAAAATTAAGTCTCACTATACAAGAGCCAATACAAGCAGAGTTTTCATAGATGGGAGTAAAAATATAGCTGACATCCACAATGACTATGTGGCAATTCAACAGAAAAAAAATTTACCTTTCGGCAATTATGTCCTTTTTTACAGAATATTCACTCAAGAATTTAACATATCTTTTTTTACCCCAAAAAAGGATATGTGTGATGTGTGTGCTACCTTAGAAAACTCTGATAATAAAGAAAACCTAAAAGAAGAACATGATAAACATTTAAACGAGAAAGTACTATGTCGTGCAGAGAAGGCAAAAGACAAAGCAGATGAAAATATTGTAACAGCGGTCTATGATCTCCAGGCTGTATTTCAAAGCCCCAAAGGCGATGTATCAGTCTTTTATTATAAATGTAAGTTAAATGTATTTAATTTTACAATTTGCGATTTAAAAACAAACAAAGTGGAATGTTTTGTTTGGGACGAGTCCAGTGCTAATAGAGGTGTAAATGACTTGGGGACCTGCGTATACAAGTATCTAGAACAGCTTTCGTTACTTAATAATGATAAGAGACTTGAAATTGTCTTTTACTCAGATAATTACGCAGGCCAGCAAAAAACAAGACAATGATTGCAATATATTGAACCATTTCATAAAATGTCTAGAAAAAATCCTGAACCATTTCATGTGAATGAAATGTGCACAGAGGATTTTGTTGATTGGAAAGATGCATGTACCCAAATGGGAGTCAATTTGACGAAGGATGATACAGTTAAGATTGGAGATATAAAAATTTTGAAGGTTGAAAAGGATAAGCCACGCGTATTGTTTTACAAGAACTCTTACGGAGAAGAAGAATTTAAAAAAGCGGAAATTATCAGAAAGAAGAAAAGAATCGACATAAATGTCAAGAAAGCTTATAATTGTAAACCAGGCATATCGGACAGAAAGAAAGCAGATTTGTTAGACTTGTTAAATAAAAACCTAATTCCACAGTTCTATGCTCGGTTTTACAATTCTTTGTAAGTTTTTTTTTCTACAATAATATTACTAGTAGGGCGCGTGGGAGCGCGGGCCACATGTGGCCCGCGGGCTGTCTTCTCTCCTATGAAAGAATCGCCGTCATCTCCATCGCCAATTGGAATCCGATTGGCAGTGGGCTAAAAGAATTACCTCGGAGCACGGTCATGGATTTAAAAATAGTTAAGGGCTGTTTGAATAAAAAAATACACTGAACCTCATCCGATGAGGTTCAGTGTATTTTTTATTGAAACAGCCCTTAATTATCTTTAAATCCATGACCGTGCTCCTCAATCATCATCCAAATGTAGACCATCATCTCTTCTCATACTTTTCATAGTTTTTCATAGGCCTTGTTTATTGTAGCATTCACATTTTCCGTGGAAAAATAAATTCAACCACTTTGAATTTTTTTCATTCATCCCGTAGACCTTGAGATTCTAATCACGTCTTGCAAAGAAACCACTCTCTTATCTTTTATACTTTCCGAGATAGAAAAACACGAAATTTGTATGGCGGCCATCTTGAATCCGCCATTTTGTTTTTTTTTTCAGCTAACTGCCAATTGGATGACGTTTCGAGTTACATTTGGTCGAGCACCCCCCACCTATCTTCGATACCCTGGCTGTGCTCTTCACCCGTCTCCGAAATCCTCAATCATCAGCTCTCTCCATATTTTTCTCTAGTAAATCTCCGAAAAACCGTATCACAACCTTGCATAATTACCAACTGTTAGCCTCTTCAACATTCCCCATATATTTTCTATGGAAAAATATATTCCGCCATTTTGATTTTTTTTTCTATTCATCAAATAGACCTTTGGGTCCTGATCACTTCTTGTCAAGAAACCATTCTTCCATCTTTTATACTTTCCGAGATATCGGCGAAATTCGTATGGCGGCCATTTTGAATCCGCCATTTTGAATTTTTTTTCAGCTCACTGGCAGTTGGATGACATTTGAAATGACATTTGGTCGAACACCCCCCACCTATCTGCAATACCCTTGGCTGTGCTCTTTACCCGTCTTCGAAATCCTCAATCATCAGCTCTCTCCGTATTTTTCCTCCGAATGAATTTTTCTCTTTTATACGAAAAGATTAGTAAAAAAAAAATTTTCCATACAAAATTGTTCAGGAGAGGTGATCAATGAGTCAGTGGCCAATCAGCACGAGCAGCTATATATATATTAATGATTCCGATAGTATTTTTAACATTGTTTTAAATTTATGTATATTTTGTTTAAGAGACTGAAATTTAACTGTTGATACCCAACGAAATAAAAAAAGCAATACCTTGCTTATTTTGTGATAACATTATGATTAAATTATTACTTACTAAGTTGTCAAAAGTATAGTATGTGAGAACTTAATTATTATTGAGGCTATTAATTTTCCTTATTCTTTAATGATAACTGTACGTCAATGTAAGTAAGTTTAAGAAAGCTATTTTATAAGACTGATGGTGTACCATTTCAATTTTATAACTTAGATTTAACCGCAATAGCTACTGTTGATTTTTTATAAAAACTGTGACTGACTTGGCGTGTTATGTGACTGTGATGTAGTTCACGTTTGATTCATTATTAATAAAAAGTTTTTCAATATCGACATATTTTGTTATAATTTTTTTACGTTCACCTCAAAGTAAAAATGTTTATTGAGTGTAATGTCATAAATCAAAATAGTACAAAAATATTTATATATTTATCAGCAACAATGACCTAAGTATTACCTTACTGCGGAAAAAATAGCACAGTATGTCTTATGTGCTTAATACGTAAGATTCAATATTTTGACAGAAAACTATACTAACCACACTACATTTCGGTCTAAATAAGTTACCTAACAAATCAATTATTATGGTATAATTTTAACTTGAAACTTTAAAATTGCTCTCCTGTAAAATGATGTTTTTTGAGAAATGTCGACCTTTTCGCAAATGAGCGATATTAACCACGAAGTAACTCTTAAATCATTAAAGTGCTCGATATTCGTGTGAGAAACGAAATCTGTGAATTTTTTGAACTTCTCAAAATGTAGCGAACGCGTTAACTTGATCGCTAGGCAGCTGGTGTTTATTATAGTTAAATTTAAAAATTATAATTTATGTTAACTAAATATCTGACAAATTGATCTCAAGCTTTTTTAAGCTTAACAAGTCTGTGAATTGATCCTAAGAAATTTAATATATAATATGACGATTAAATTTTTTTAAATAATGTTTTAATTTTTTAATAAATCACCATTTTTTGAAAAGAATCCCAAGGACATCACCGGATGAATGAGGCAGTGAGACGTGTGGTAAACCAGGGGTTAATCACGTCACAACTACCTACAGTAGATGGCTTAACTTGGCAAGATTCGTTTAATACGAAGATGCTCTCTCCATCTCTATAGACAGGATCCAAGCGCTCTATTGGTTTGTCGTTGACCGTTGTTTCACTCGCACTCGTTGCACGAAGAGCACAAATTTTTCCCCACCACGCCAAAACCTAGCCAAGTTACTTGCCAGCAACTGTAACAGATTTGGCTGATTGAATTGTAAACAGTTTCTTTATTAACACATGGTTATTTTTATCCCGGACAAATTTCGTCATCCGCTTGATGATTTTACTGCCGTAAATTTGGTGATGGATATATAAAAATAGCCGAGCTACCGAGATTATTGGTATTCAGCGCCTGATTTGAATGACAGCTATGTTTCGAAGTTCATGAGCTTTAACAGGTTCAGTTGGCTTTTGAATAACTTACATGTCAATGACAATAGTGTAATGCCAGACCGAACTGACCCTAATTACGACAAACTTTATAAAATTAGACCTCTACTCGACATACTGCGAAACAATTTTCAAAAAAAATACATGCCATCTGAGAGAGTCGCAATTGATGAAAGCCAATGAAAGCATGATCAAATTCAAAGGCGGAAACTCACTAAAACAATACATGCCAAAAACGCCCACGAAACGTGCATACAGGGTGGATGCTGTGTACACAATCAGGTTATTGTCTAGATTTTACACAGGCAAACAGGGTAGTAATGTTGAAACTGACTTATGTGAAAAAGTTCTCAAGAATTTTTTCGAAACAAGAAGATGCTGCAATTGTAGGACTAAAATATCTCCAGTGCGTTCTGTATGGCAGTCTAGTACATAAGTGCCTCTTTGCTTATGCAAAGGTAAAACATGTTTTGCAAATTTTCATATTTTTTTTGTTAGATTTGTACTTTTGTAATGATGATTCGTCTAATAAATAACATTCACAATCATCTAGTTTTATTTATAGCACTAGTCATGGTGGTTAGCGTTATTGACCACCTCATTCCCTGAAAGTCTTATACCTATATTTTTTCTTCTATTTTCTGTAATTTCTACCGTGGAGGTGGCATCACCGACAAGTCAACGCGGGTTCTGTGTATTTCTCGTTATTTTATTAAAATACAAGAAGTTTTCCAGTGAGTAATCGCCTAATCATATAAAATACAACGAAAACAGAATAAAGCAAAGTGAAAACTATAGGCCAATCAGCGGGATATTAGTAACTATAGGCCTATCAGCTTATTACAAACAACTTACAAACTCTTTTCTCAAGTGGTATTAAGGAGAATCAAAGCAATCTTAGACTACAACCAACTTGCATTGATTTGCATTCAAATCACGTAAGTTCAACGCAAATTGAAAAGTGAGGAAAAAGGGAATAACGTAGAAAAGGGAAAAGTAAAATGCAAACAAGGTATATGGTTGTTACTTGGTATAATACGTATCTTTACTGAAAAGGCGATGACAGGCATAGTTTCTCAACGTTTGTTGGACCTATGTCTTAACCCCAATCATCGGCGCTCAAGATACTAGGTGCAATAAAGCTTAAAACGTTGACTAACAACCAAAAGGCATTTACGAGTAGATGTTTAAAATTATCAAACGATATATGTAAAATTATATAACGATATAAATTCAATAATATATCCTGTGTGTGAAATTAATCTTGCAAAAGACAATTTTATATTAAAATATTGTACCGTGCAAAGGGCGATAAATGTAAATCGAAATAGCAATACAATATCACCTAATTGTTCAACAGCGCAAGATGATTCCTGTTGGCAAAAATACTTTTACGAATGCTTTATTAGTTAAATAAGAGAAATAATAAATTCGGCCACAGAATTTTTTTTGGCCACGTGGTCAATCTTCTCATTTAATAACTAAGCATCGGGAAAATGAGATAGCCTCTAATAAACTAATTCATCTTCTTTACAACGCCAACTAAAAATATTAAAGATAGCGTCAAGTCAAGATCAACAATTATTTTTACTTGTCCTTCGGATTTATACATAGCCAACTAATTTACTGACTCGGCCACGGTATTTGCAACTCATCATCATTTTACGTTTTACAGCTGCAATACAAGCTTCTCAAAAATTATATATTCAAGCTTCAATAAACAACATCATATATTATAACTTAACATGTAAAATTATACTTCATATTCTTTTATCGTGAAAACAGCCACACTGTACGAATTGGCGCGAGTGCGCGACATGACAGCAACCGGCCATTTGCACCAATCAGAGTTCAGAGAGTGTCATTCGATTCTTGTACCGACCCGCCTGTGTTTGTTTATTGTCGTTGGTGCGTTCGTGTTGCAATTGTTTCATTTATTAAGTTAAATTAATTGAAGTTTTTTTATTATCAATTAATTAAAGTTTTCGAAAAGTTTTAATTAGTTATGACATCTAAAAGTGAAAACGAAGTACCTTTGTACTGTTCTGACGAGGAATCGGAAGGAGAAGGTCAGCCGTCGAAAAAAAAGCGAGGTGAATCTAAGAACTGGATATTCGTAAGTAAATTTTCGACTGTGAGTTCCGCCAATGAAGCCGTGAGTGCAGAAAATACGTGGGCAGTACGCACTACACACGACTCCATGGACGGGAAAAAACGATTTTATAGATGCAACAAAGTACCACGTAAAGGAGTACAGTGTGCTGCAGAAATATATTTGCTATTTGAGGCGGATACAGAAGCAGTGTTACTTTATCGCACAGATTGCGCACATGATCACGGTTCTATTAAGAATAACTACGGTTATGGTATTAGCAACGAAACGAAATCTGAAATCAACAAACTGTATGACCTCCACCTAAAGCCGAAATCAATCTTGGAGTGTTTAAAGAAAAACTCTGAACTACATACAAAAAATTTAAAAGATTAATTTCACACACAGGATATATTGAATTTATATCGTTATATAATTTTACATATATCGTTTGATAATTTTAAACATCTACTCGTAAATAGAATACCTACAAAAAGGCTGCTTTATAACTATTTAGCAGATCGCCGGCGTATCAAATATGGACCCTCCACTATTTCTTTAGGAGAATTGGAAAAATGGATAATTAAACACACTAATGTGCCAGATAACGATAACAAAGTTTTTGTAATAGCCTATTATATTTTGGAAAGTGATCCGCCTAGTTTTCGTATCGTATTATCTACAAAGAACTTGTTGAAACAATGTATTGCCACTGATATTTTGCACGCAGATGCAACATATAAGTTAATTTGGCAGGGGTTTCCGGTATTGATAGTGGGAACTACTGATAAAAACAGAAAATTTCACCCCATTTGCCTGACAATATCTACAAACGAACGCAAAGCTGATTTTAAAACGACGTTTCAAGGTATAAAGAGCAATCTTTTGTCCATTTTTTCTAAAACATTTGAACCGAAAATCCTAATTTGCGACGCTGCGAAAAGTATACAAAACGCATTTCGTGAAGTGTTTGGAGAAGAGACGATTGTGAAAATGTGCTGGGCTAAGCTTAGCGTGACTAAGAAGAAAATTTGCACTAAATTGGACCAAACGACAAAAAAGAATATTCGAAAACACATATTGGAAGATGCACTGCAATCAGCTACATCTCCTGAAGTGTTTTCTGCTGCTTCGGAGTTGTTTTTGAAGAAATGGAAAGACGAAAAAGCATTCGTCACATATTTTAAAAAAGAATGGCTAATAAAAAACCCAAACTGGTATTTGGGTGCAGCACCAGTATCACCAGCGACCAACAACGCACTCGAGTCCTTTAACAGAGTTATAAAAGACCACAACACCCTCCGCGAGCGTATACCGTTGGCCCGTTTCTTAGTGGTGGCAGAGGAAATGGTTACTAGCTGGTCACAACAAGCGACAGAAGAAACCTTCGCGACACAACCTGTATTGGAGCTATGTGATTGGACAACCGGATATCAATGGGCTAAAACTGATACCAAAATTAGAGTTGTACAATCAACACCAGACAGCAACACATATTTAATTCCACGCAAAGACTCGCCCAAAAATAATCAAGCTGAGAAAAAATTCAAGCATTTTGACGAATATAAAAAAGGGTATTTTTCATTTTGGAAAGTAACACTACCAAACAATCAGACCGACTGGATAACTGGTTGTTGTGATTGTCCTGACTTTTATCGCAAATACGTCTGCAAGCATCTGATAGGTCTAGCAATAAGACTGAAATTCGTAATGCCACCATTACAGGCAAAAGCACAGCCGCTTGGACTGAAAAGAAAGCGTGGAAGGCCAACAAAAGCGCGAGCGGCATTAATAATCCAGTAATGTTTTTTTTTCTTTTAATTACGTAATTATACGTGCTAAGTATAACTTTTTTTTAAATTATAAATGATTGTATTTCAATACACAAATGGATTTTTATAAATAAAGTGTTTTATTCTGTCTGTCCTCAATAGTTCATATGTAATAATAGTGGCTTTAATATACTATTTAATGACAATTTTAGGCAAATTTAACGATCGATTAATGTAGGATAACTTACATTTTAAACATACTAAATTATACAATTAGAAGCTAATAGAATTACTATTTTGGTGTCATATATTATTATTTTAGAAGTTTGCTATTTGAATGCATGCCACAAATTTAGATGCAAAAAAATAACCATCATGCTGAGTTATATTTACAGTGGCTTACATAGAAGATAATTAGTGGCTGAGATACCATTATTCAGACGCGCGTTGGTTGTGGCCGACTTAGTAATTTAGAAGGTAACTTATTTTTTCTGAGGCAAATAATGCTATTAAAAAGAAACTTGTTAAATAATACCGCGAGGAAGGAAATTTGAAAATATATTTTGTTCCGGAAACACTCATCCAACAGAAAACAGAGGGGGTTATCGTATAATCTCTATTGTATGTGTAAGGAGGTAGGGGAAGCTTCAGGCATCGTTATAGTACATAAGTGTATTTTCTTTTGTAATGCGAAATATTTATTAATAAATCTTTCTTTGTATATGAAGCTAAAAGGTTATCCGTGCATAGGTATACACAAGTCTAGGTTAAGACAGACACTATTAAGTATTGCCGCTCTAAAAAAAAGGGTTTACCTTTCATCAGAGCTGAATATCAAGAAAATTACCCAGACCAGACCAGGCACAGCAGAGTATAAACCAAACCTGCCAATGATAGAGCAGAAATATTGGCAAGCTATTATGGAAGGACAATTTACTCCCAATACAACGGCCAAATCAACGTCAGACCCAACACCATGCGACCATCAACCAAGTAGTGGAAGAGTTCCTGTTGGCTCCAACCCCTCCGTTCCGAGGAGATGGCTTCTTCTCTCTGTCAGAGATGAGGAATTCCATCTTGTAAACTGCCAAAAGGAAAGCACCAAGTCCCGATAGAATTTCGATTGCCGGACTGCTATTGCCTACAAACCGGTTTTAAATGGTGGACCACCATTGGTGGTGATATAGTAATTTAGTTTCATTTGTTTTTGGCCTTAAGCAGATAAAAATAAATATTCTTCTTAATAATTAAATTAAAAAATGGAGGTCTCACAAATTATGTGGAGAAAAGAGGAAATAAAACACATAGAGGATATTGTAAAACTTATTATGGAGCATGTGACAACATTTGCTCGAAAAGAATCTCAATAAGGAAGAACAAGTCCCAAAAAAAAATTAACCCCTGATTTGAACATACATAGAATCTACAAAGCATTTACGAGTAAGTGTGGCTTCCTTACATTACAATTACATAAAAATTTTACAAGGCTAATTTCAAAAATCAAAAATTTTGTCGAAACATTGCACATTGCATTGCACAACATATTTACATGTTGTGCTTGTGCAACCAACGTGTGATTTATTAAATTATATTGAAAAAAACTAATAATAAAGAAACAAACGGTACCAACCTACGTCTGCGTCAATGCAAGGCAAATAGAGCAATGGAAGGTTTGAAAAGTTTAAAAAATATATTATTAAGTAATGTTAGAGAGTTTAGTTATAATAAAAAGATTAAAGGAAACAACTTAAATACAACGATGATGCAATTGAAAAGAGAGAAATATCATTTTCATCACAGTCTTTGGCTGCATCGAGAAGAAAACTAAGTATATTATACTTACGTAGACAAGCAAAGAAAATCTGGATTTTTCGTGGTAAGTATTTTTACAGAAAGCAGAAGTTCGATAATAATACATGTTCAGACTCACCAACAAATTCATCAACTTGTGGTCAGTTAATTCGAAAGCAAAAAGTTCTTAGAATCGTAGAGGACACTATGAAGATTCATCATGGCGGAAATCTAGCAGTAGTACAAGTAAGTACTTAAGAAAGTCTCCTAGTAGGAAGTGCTCAACATTTTGAGATTTAAATACATTGACTTTCATAAACCTTTGCAGTGGATACCATCCATGTTCCACTATTATTGCAGGAATCTTAGATATTCACATGTTCCTTGTTTACCTGTAGCATTCAAATAGTTGTGTAGGTTTTTAAAATATAAACAATATTCCGAACTCACTTTTGTCTTCATTTTATTAGTCCTAGCCCCTCTTTCGAAGAAAATACTTAAATAATTCGTTTCATACTGAAAACAGACATAATGTAACAGACAAAATTATATCAGTGCAAAATTGAGTCACTCTTATAAGAATAGGAAACTTTCCAGACGCTTTGCAACAAAATTGTAGATGGCCAGGACATATTGTTCGATATAAGAGACAAAAGGTGGAACCATGCAATATCAAAATGGCAAGGTCTAGTAGGTAAAAGGAAAACACAAACACAGAAGAAAAAATGGGCAGATGAAATAATACATATTGCTGAAAATTTGATAAGTGTTGATTCAGATAAGACAAAAATTGCAAAGGATGGAGGCTTATACTCGCAGGGGACCAAAAAAAGTGGAAAATTTTATTTACTCAGTAGTTAAGAATTACATAATATAAATACATAATCTCTTCGCCGAGTGCTACAACTGGACTCAGAGACAGTTCCTTGTGCTGCCGGAAGTAGTTCTGAACAGCCAGAAAGGCTGGCTATTCGCAAGTACTGCTCTCTGTGTAATCCTAAAAAGAAACGCAAATCCAGTACTTGTGTTGCATTTGCAAAAAGCCTATTTGCCCAGAGTGCTCACAAAAGATATGTGGGTTCTGCCGTGATAATTTGTAAGTGTAGGGCTTGCAATTTTGTGTAAAATTTTTGATTGTTTAATTAATATTATTTATGTTCAAACTTGTTAGTACCTAGATTAATATTTTTCTATAAATTAATAAAGAAAAGTCACTCCTGCATGTTTATTCTTTTATAATAGATCTCAGATCCTAAGAAGACCTCTTTTTATATATACAATATATCATTGTAAGAAGATATTTTTAAGTTTTTTTTTACGCTATGAAAGATTTAGGCTTTTTTGATAAATTAGGTATACATATAGGTATTTTACATTCATTTACTCTTCGATGTCATAATTTTTTTATTTTGAGAGCAATTAAATATTGGAGTCTGAGGTACTCTAGGTAGGTAGTTATGTGACCGAAATAAGGGGTAGGTAGCTGAGGGTTAATTATATGGGAAATAAAGCTATGATAATAGGAATGGTATAACTCTAATATCTGAAACTATTGATTCTGCTGCGGTGCCAAAGTGCAGATTTTAGTGTTCTGCATAATACATAATATGCTTGACAACTGCTCAACATATAATGTATTGCACACTTTTGATGGTGTCAATTGTGTCTAAATATATAATTTGTGTCAATCTAATAAGGTCTCTGTTTTATTTTCTAGGTCTTTGACTCACTTAACCCTCAGAAAAGAGTAACAGCAATAGCAATTTCAAAAACTACATTTAAAAAATATTCTGTACTACATTGTAGGAATCAAATAGCGACTTTTTACATACAATTTTTTTAATCCAATTGTGGGAGGACATTGAAAGCCTCACCTTTAATACAAAAATAGTTGACCCAGCAAACATTGTTTTTCTATATTATAAATTATTAATTTTTGGATAGAAAAATGTTTCACCTCCTAGTCTCAAACCTACCAAATCTAACAGACAAAGAAGACCACTGGTTTCACGTTTTCTCATAACCCAATACCAAAATACTTCTAGGAAACTTAAGGGTTTTTTAAAAACCATTCTAGGAATTTGTTTTTCATATCCAGAATTTGAATAATAATTGTTGTAATAGGAGTTAATGTGAAGACGTAGTCCATAAAAAATAAGGTTTGGATTTGAATCAACTAGGTAAGTGATACCATACATCCATGATCTAATTGTATCTATAAATATTTGACAAACTAGCTACAATTTTTACTTGTGAAAGTCTAAAAGACAAAATTTTCCACAGCTAGAAACAGTTTGTATTGGAAATTTAATTTGTCATTTTTAGTAAATCTCCTTTACGTGTTATTCATGTAGCTCCTTCCCTTCCCCAAGCTTTTTGTTATATTTACTTTCTTTTAGTCCCGGAACAGTTTTGGCTAGACAATGAACAGCAATTAATGTTCTGTAAGTATACAAGATTAGATATGAATGATTGTTCCACAGCTGAATTACTTACAGATTAACAATGAAGGTATTCAGTGCACACACTTATGTCACTCAAAGTACTTTTTTATTCTCTCATCATTTTTCAAGTGACTTTTATCAGCCTTCTGACTGAGGAATTAATAAGTTACATGTCTTTCACAAAATGTCTGTGATTTATGGGCAGGCAGAACTAAATGCAAAAAAATGCACTTTTGGGGCTCACAAGCCATATGGTAACAACATTCACAACATCCTATAAACATTATTTTATAAGTTCCATGATTTTCAGAAAATGACTTTGATTAATGGAGATGCAGAACTAAATCCAAACCAATACACTTTTGGCGCTCCGAAGCCATTAGGTAACAACGTCCATAAAATCCTATTTAACAAAATAAACATGTCTTTCAGATATTAACTGTGATTTATGGACAGGCAGAACTAAATGCAAACCAACACACTTTTGGCACTCCAAAGCCATTTAGTAACAACGTCCATAACATCCTATTTAACAAAGAAACATGTCTTTCAGATAATGACTGTGATTTATGGACAGGCAGAACTAAATGCAAACCAACACACTTTTGACGCTCTGAAGCCATTTGGTTACAACGTCCATAACGTCCTATTTAACAAAATAAACATGTCTTTCAGATGGACAGGCAGAACTAAATGCAAACCAACACACTTTTGACGCTCTGAAGCCATTTGGTTACAACGTCCATAACGTCCTATTTAACAAAATAAACATGTCTTTCAGATGGACAGGCAGAACTAAATGCAAACCAACACACTGTTAGCGCTCCGAAGCCATTTGGTAACAACGTCCATAACATCCTATTTAACAAAATAAACATGTCTTTCAGATAATGACTGTGATTTATGGACAGGCAGAACTAAATGCAAACCAACACACTTTTGGCACTCCAAAGCCATTTGATAACAACGTCCATAAAATCCTATTTAACAAAATAAACATGTCTTTCAGATAATGACTGTGATTTATGAACAGTTAGAACTAAACGTAAACAACACACTTTTGAGGCCCAGTTAAGCCATTTGGTAACAAAGTCTTACAACATCCTATTAACAATATTTTTAAGTTCCATGTGTTTCAGAAAATGACTGTAATTTATAGATAGGCACAACTAAACGAAAACAACACACTTTTGGGGCCCAGTTTTGTGGTAACAACCACATCATCGTATAAAACAATCCATGCCTTTCAGAAATGACTAAGTATTTTGTTAACAACAGCTAACAACATAGCTTCAACATCATTTACACTGTTTATTAATTAAAAATTAACTTCAAGCAGTTATGGCTCCATTATAAAAACTTTACTAGGTAGTTCAGGAAAAAAATCAAAATTGATATCAGATTTCTTTGAGGCAAGTTTTTTTGGGGAACTAGCAAACCCGGCGAACTCCGTTTTGCCACCAGATGGCTTCCTTTTATGTAACATTTTTTAGTTTTTTTTTTTTAATTTTTCTGAATTTTCTTTGCTATAAACCTCACGGAGCCCGAGACCTTTCCAACGAATGCAAAACCGTGGAAATCGGTTCGTGTGTTCTGGAGCTATAGCGTCAGGAAGGAAAACCCGACTTATTTTTATAATAGTCGATTTTATGGGGAAGAAAACAGGGACAAGTCTCCAAGTGGGAAGTGACTATTGACCTGTGACGACATTTCCGTCATGAAAAGACCCCGTCTTCAAAGCTACAAAAAGACGAAAAAACACCAACTGATGTAATCCACTTCACACACAAATAGTTCTTTAGGAAACACCTTTGGAATAGAATCCAAATATCAAACTAGCAATCCTAAATCAATGCACTCACAATGGTAGTACTTACTAGTAAATTAAAATTTTACAATTACAGACCACGAAAACTGAAAGGACTAAAGAGACAAGAGTCACACTAGGGATGGGTCATGACTCATGGGAGTACCGTAGTAGGGACAACTGCAGGGTTGCCAGATATTTGCCATTTGAATTCGCCCAATTTTGCCTGCTGAGTAGCCTAAATTCGCCCAATTTTTTTTTTGCACAAGTAGACTAATTCGCCTAAATCTTTGTATCTAATAGACTTATATTTTAAACCCAAATAAAGAAGACACGTAAAAAAAACCGGCCAAGTGCGAGTCGGACTCGCGCACCGAGGGTTCCATAAAAGAATTAAAACATTAAAAGAATCACTTTTGTTCACGAATTTACGAGTATAATTGAACGGCTTGGCACGTGACGACGGAAAGAGACCCGACGGAATGACGCTCGTCCCATGGCAGCGGGGCAGATCCTTGGTGTGGGACGCCACTTGCGTCGATACGCTAGCACCGTCTCACATCAAGGATACTGCTATAGCTGCGGGCGCGGCGGCGGCGACGGCCGAGCGAAACAAGCGGCTGAAATATGCAGGCCTGGGAGAGGGCTACATATTTTCGCCGTTTGGCGTGGAGACTTTGGGGCCATGGGGCCCTGAGGCGCGTCGTTTATATAAAGAGCTTTCGTCGCGCCTTTTTGATACGACCCGGGACCCAAAGTCTGGCACATACTTTGCTCAAAAAATAAGCATTGCGATTCGGCGAGGCAATGCTGCCAGTCTTTTGGGTACGCTCCCATCAGGTATCGATGTGGATCCACTATTTTAGTTTATAAATTTTGTATTTAATGTTTAAATTAAGGTGATTAAAATAAAATAATAAATAACATATCATATTATAATTTCAAATAAAAAAAAAAAAAAAGTATAATTTACATGTAGGTATTTTGCTGGCGAACCGCAAACGTAACTTTGTTTTTGATGGTTTATTATAAATATCAAAAAAGTATAATAGTAAGAGAGTTGATTTTATTTTTCCTGTATTTATACATATTAATGTCTATTGATCGTAATTATTTCAGATTTTTCGATTGATAAACTTCGGAGATAAGGGGGGAACGGTATTTTTTTCAACAGTTCGCTCAATAAATCAAAAACTATTAGGCATAAAAGTAAATAAAAATCAGTTTTAGAATACACAAGTAACGCCCTTTCATAATTATGGTATCCCACTAAATATTGTTTGTTCATTCAGTTTGAAAATTCGAAGCCCCGGTTTCCTCCCCTTTTTAAATAAAAATTAAAACAATTTTCAATATTTTATGATTGCAATGACCTTTCATATGATACCCTACTATTGTTATCTCATTTTGAAATTTCAATTACCCGGTATCCCGGTTAACCTCCCCTTTTAAATAAAAATGAAAACAATTTTCAATGTTTAATGATTTCACTATTACCTAAAACTATTCTAAATTTCAAGTCGATAGCTTTGATAGTTACTGAAATAATCGAGTGTGACAGACGGACGGACGGAGAAAGTCTCACCATAAGGGTTCCATTTTTACCAAATTGGTATGGAACCCTACAAAAACAATGTGAAGTGAAAAGTAATATCCTATACCTTTAAACGAGCAACTTGTATTTATATATTTCTATATAATCTGAATCTCGAATGATTTTCATGAAATTTAGTGTACAGGGGGTTTTGGGGGCGATGAATCGATCAAGCTAGGATTCATTTTTAGAAAATGTCGTATTAACAAAAAAATATATATATGACTCCTGCTGCCATCTATTGGCCAGTAGTAATACTGCTGAGCGAAGCTCGTTCACCCAGATATTTTATTTATTTACTGTAGATAGGTACCAATTACCAAACTATAAGTTATGGTGGGGTCATGTTCTGTATTTACACTTGCAGTCATGTTTTCTATAGTTCGTTATACATTGCTACTTTAATTTATCATTCAAATAAAATTTTGTGGAAAATCTTTCAATGGATAAAAAAATATATATTTTATAATAAAAAAGCTTGATGAAGATCATTGAGATACAGAATACCATAGTAAACATCCAGGCGCAAAAATTTAAATTTTATGCAAATTTTATTATTATTACCCACACGAATGAAATTGATACGGATACGTGACGTAACTTTCCATCGTTCTGGGCATTGTGTCTTATCGAAGTGTCACTTCATTTGTCCGGCTGTTCGCGCTTTACGCTAGCACTCCGGTTTATGCTAGGCCGTATCGCGACGGCCGGCTATCGCCTGCCCCCGCGCATCGCGCCTCCCCGTTTCGGCGACGCGCTTGAACAGTCCTTGGTAAAACCTCGACGGAGTCGGTCGATTGTTTGTGCCGCGTAGCCCGCGTGAAGTCGCCTGCCACGCCGCATCGTGCCGTCTTATTATTTATGAGGAGCTATTTATCGCGTACCATTTTGTGCCGCGTCGCCCGCGTGTTGTTTGCCGGCCACGCCGCCACTTGCCGTCCGCGATCGCCGAAAAGTCCGGTGCTACAAGCCGATTGAAACGGTCATACCCAAGTGCCGCGTCGCCGCGTGAAGTTTTGCCGGCCACGCCGTGTCGTTTAGTTTTTACGAGCCCTCTTTATTGCGCTCCTTCGTGTGTCGTGTTGTCCGCCGCGTCCTTCTAACGCCGCGGGCCCATTTGACTGTCCGGAGCACTGTTTTTTGTGCTCACGCGCCATCTTGATACCACGCCGCCGCGGACTCGCTTCGCTACCCGCGAATTCGTGCCGCCGCCGCGAAAGACCCCTCAAGGAAGGGCGAGTGTGTTCCTTTGCATTTCACACCGCAGACACCACACACCACATTTCATCATACACGAACACACTCCCCGGATTCCACGTGCTGGCGGTCTCCATGCGCCGGTAAGTACCTAGTAGTAAGTCACTCTGTGCCGCGGGATAAAACCCAGTGCAAATCGCCTATAAAATTTTTTGGCGGGCCCTTTTCGACCCGCCACCGCCGCTGCCTGTGGGAATCCGCTGGCCTGCTCTGATGGGCCCGGCAGTTGCCCGCTGATTCATCGTGCACAGGCGCGGTGCGTAATCATTATTGGTAGCAGTGAGCGCGGTTTGTCTACACCTCGCTTTGCGTTTTGCGCTGGTTTTGCCCGCCGCGCCGTTCGTTTTCTGCGCCGCTGGCATAAATCCCGCTTTCCGCCACGCGCCGTGTCGTTCGCCGCGCTGTTAGCGGAAATTCCGCAATCGCCGCCAGTTCCGCTGCGTCAACGCCGCGTTTCGGCCGCGTTCCGCTTATTATAATTATAAGTTTAATTTTATTTTAAGTTTTGCTTGCGTGCCGGTACCGCCCGCTCGCCGTAATTTAACACGCGTATCTACTACGGTCGCGCCGCTTTGTTCATTGCGACTACGGTACGACCGCGACCGCGATACGACTTGTTTACTATTGCTTTAATTTTATTATTGCTTGCACTCGCGCCGCCCGCCGACTTGCCGGCCGCCTTTTCAATTTATTGTTGCTTTATTTTTGCTTGTTTACATTTAATTTGTTAGAATGTCCGCGAACATAAAAAAGCTAGCTGTACAGATACAGTCTGAGCTTCGCTGGGCGACGTCCGCCGCGGGTTTGATAGGCCGCGAAGATAGAACCGCCGCCCTATTACACCGAGCGGACCAGGTGCGGACTCGGCAGGCCTCCGTGGAGCAGGCCTTTCAAGACCTGCTCACCCTCGGTCCCGAACAGGAGGTACTGAGGACGGCTCAGGCCGATTACGACCAGTTCTTCGAACTGATGGACTCGGTGGTGGAGGCCGCCCATGGGATCCGGACCGCCGCTGATGAAAGGCGTCGAAGTGGCGCTTTTAGAGACTCCCCCAGCCGACCGCCCACACAGCCGGCATTACTCGGGAAACTGCCCACGATCGAGCTGCCCAAATTCGGTGGGCAGCTTCAAGAGTGGATGGGCTTCCTGGCGTTATTCGACAGTCTGGTCCACGCCAGGAAGGACCTGTCCCCCACCCAGAAGCTGACATACTTACTGTCCTCGCTACAGGGCGAGGCCCTGGACGTGGTGCGACACCTCGACCTCTCGGAGGAGAGCTACCACACGGCTCGGGAATTGCTGGCCAGGCGCTATGAAAATGTGCGCCGGTTGGCCGACGCACATGTAGCCCAGCTACTCGCCTTGCCCGCCGTTACCGGGGTGGCCGGCCTCAGAGAGGCCTTGCTAAACCCTTGCATTGTGGCCACCAACGCTCTCCGTCGATTGGATCTCCCCGTCGACCAGTGGTCCTTCTTGTTATTGCACATAGTGCTCTCCCGCCTGCCGTCGGAGCTTAAGCTCCGCTTCGAGCAGCGCTTCGGAGGGGACGGTGCAACCTATCTGCCCCCTTTCTCCGACCTCCTGAAGTTTTTGGAGCAGGAGTGCCTCCAGGCCGATAACTCCGGAGTTACCGGCCCTCGAGTGGCCCCTGGGAGGTCCGAGCATGTCCGAGGGGGTGGGGCAAGGACTGGCCCTTCGGCGGGGACCGGCCCCAACCGGCGAGGCCGTGGAGCCGACGCCAGGGAAGGTCGCCGGGTGTCACAGTACAGCGGGGCCGTGGCAACGAAGCTCCCCCCCTGTGCCTATTGTCGGCACCCCGGCCACCAGGTCTCCTCGTGTTCGCACTTCCTGGCCAAACCGGTTGCGGCCCGGAGAGAATACGTGTCGACACGCCAGTGGTGCTTCTCTTGCCTGGGCCAGCATCTCGTAAGAGACTGCCCGCGCCAGCGGCCCTGCCCACACTGCGGCGGTGCCCATTCGGCCCTTTTGTGCGCTAACCGGAGTGGTTCCGGTCGCCGGGACGTTGGGTCGCGCACCCCCCCCATGGGCGGGGGCGCTCGATCGCGCACCCCCCCCATGGGCGGGGGCGCTAGTCCTGGCCACCCGGCCAGTCCCGTTAGGCGTTCTCCGGTGGACCACCAACCTCCTAGTGGAGGTAGGGGTTCCGCCCCCCGGAGGAGGGCTTCACCCCCCCGCGGCATGGTCACATACCCCTCGCGTCATCACGACGGGGATATCGCGTCCGCCCCATTGGGCGTCGTCCCGCGTCGGTTCTCGCCGCCACTACACGAGTGGCCGCGACTGGAGCGCCATCCTCCCACCATAGGTCGAGGCGATCCCTACCGGGTGCCGGACGTTAGCCGCATGGTGCGGCCCCAAATGGGTGAACGGTCCCCTGCTGATTACCAGCGCCCTAGGGGCGGTGGGGCTTCACCCCCCAGGGGGGGTCACACCCCCCAGGGGAGGGTCACACCCCCCTCGCATTTTTATGACGGGGGTCTGACGGCCGCTCAAATGAGCGTCGAACCGTCTAGGTTTTTGCCTCCCCTCCATGTGTGGACGCAACTGGAGCGCCATCCACCCGTGCTAGGTCGAGGCGCTCCCTACCACGCCCCGGATGCTAGCCGCATGGTGCGACCCCGGGTTGGTTGTGCCGGATGGTCCCCACGTTGGGTACCCTCCCCCTCTCTAGCAGCGCCCCAGCCGGAGTACCCCCGTCAGTGGGCTCCCGCTGGTGAAGGCACGTCGCGCTAGGTGTCCGCCACCATAGCTGCCACCTAGCCACCTCCCCTGAGACTTTGGATCTACAGCAGTCAGTATGCCAGACCATACTTTTGTCGACTGCCTCAGGGAGGTTAGGGTCTCAGGCTACAGGAGTGGCTCTCCCTTGTGGCCTCACTTCCGAATGTTAATCGGATTTCGATGCCTCGTTGCTTCCTACCGCCCGGAAGGTGCCACGCCAGTCTCCACGGCTTTTGTGATGCGTTCGAAAAAGGGTACGCAGCCGTGGTCTATTTGCGAACTGTCAGTGACACCGGCGAGGTCGCAACCCATCTTGTCTTGGCGAAAAGTAAAGTGGCCCCAATTCGGTCACGCTTGACGATACCCAAATTGGAGTTGTCTGGAGCCGCTCTTTTGGTGCGCCTTCTCAACCATGTGCGTACGTCCCTCCTATCGATCGTTGACCTGACGGACGTGTACGCCTGGTCGGACAGCGAAATTGTCCTTTGTTGGTTGCGAGCCGCTCCCCACAACTTGGAAGTCTTTGTTGCCAACCGGGTTTCCCAAATCCAGAATTCGGAAACCCCGTTGACCTGGAGACATGTGCCAGGGGACCTGAACCCTGCAGATTGTGCTTCCCGCGGATGTGAAGCTTCCGACCTTGTCAACCACTCTCTTTGGTGGGGCCCTGACTGGCTGACTCGGAATGAGTCCGCCTGGCCTCAGAGTAGGTTCTCCGAGCCCGATGTGTTACCTGGCTTGCGAGTCGGAGTTGTTGAGGATAAGCCAGCCAATTCGCTGAGCTATCTTCAGGAACGCTACAGTTCCCTTGATAAATTGATTGGGGTGACGGCTTGGATTCAGCGCTTCACCCACAACGCTCGGAACCCACACGACAAAATGTCGAACCCAGTCTTGTCGCCCCTGGAGAGACAGGAGGCCCGGACCTTTTGGATACGTTTGGTTCAACTGGAGCATTTTGAGTCCGCTATTGAGACACTGAAGCGAGGTTTACCTTTGAAAGGCTCGCTCGCCCGCTTAAACCTCTTCCTGGATGACACCGGATTGATACGCGTTGGTGGACGCCTCCGGAATTCTGACTTACCCTATGGGGCACGTCATCCCTTGTTGCTTCCGAACAATAGCGCTTTTGTAAAATTGTTGGTGACGCATTACCACGTCAAAAATGCCCACGCTGGCTGCAACGCCCTTTCGGCCATATTGCAGCGCGAATTTTGGATTTTATCGGGACGACGCTCCATCCGAAGCGTCATTTTTAAGTGCATTCCGTGCTACCGCCTGAAGGCCAGCACCATGCAGCCCATTATGGGGGACCTCCCCACCGACCGTGTCGTGGCCTCGCGCCCTTTTTCGGCGGTCGGGACGGATTTTGCGGGGCCGTTCTTCGTCAAGAGCTCCAGCCTCCGCAATGCTCGTTCCCTCAAGGCCTACCTTTGCGTTTTTGTTTGCCTGGCTACCAAGGCCGTACACTTAGAACTGGTGAGCGCCCTCAGCACCGAAGCCTTTGTAGCCACGCTAGGCCGCTTCGTTTCACGCCGAGGTTATCCGCACCTGATCCGATCGGATTGTGGGACCAACTATAAGGGTGCCGATAGGTATTTGAAGGAAGTCGCCCAATTTTTGAATGAAAATAAGGTAGGCATCGGCACGGCAATGTCCAAGATGGGGATAACTTGGACCTTTGACCCGCCAGCTTGTCCCCACTGGGGCGGGATCTTTGAAGCCGTCGTTAAGGTCTCAAAGACGCATCTCCGACGCGTGATAGGTGAAACCATTTTGACTTTTGAAGAGCTCGCTACCGTGTTTTGTAAGATTGAGGCTGTCCTCAATTCTCGGCCACTCTGCCCCTTATCGTCCGATCCCAATGACCTGGAAGTTTTAACCCCCGGTCATTTCCTAATTGGTGAACCCCTTAACGCCCTGCCCGAGTACCCCTTCAGGGACGTGAAGGTCTCACTGTTGTCTCGCTTCGAATTGCTACAGCAGATGACCCAAAATTTCTGGCATCGTTGGTATTTAGAATATTTGCATCTCTTGCAGCAGCGCGTTAAGTGGTCAGACAAGACCGACCCACCTAAGGTTGGTGATCTTGTCCTAGTTAAGGAGTCTAATTTGTTGCCTTTATGTTGGCGTCGTGGACGCATTCTTAAATTGATATATGGATCCGATGGGGTTCCCAGAGTTGCCGAGGTAATGGTCGGAGATTCGGTTTTGCAGCGAGCCGTCTCTTCCTTATCCCGGTTGCCCAATTGTTAGTGGACTCCAAATCCATGGGTCCACTGGCGGGGGTGTTCGCGCTTTACGCTAGCACTCCGGTTTATGCTAGGCCGTATCGCGACGGCCGGCTATCGCCTGCCCCCGCGCATCGCGCCTCCCCGTTTCGGCGACGCGCTTGAACAGTCCTTGGTAAAACCTCGACGGAGTCGGTCGATTGTTTGTGCCGCGTAGCCCGCGTGAAGTCGCCTGCCACGCCGCATCGTGCCGTCTTATTATTTATGAGGAGCTATTTATCGCGTACCATTTTGTGCCGCGTCGCCCGCGTGTTGTTTGCCGGCCACGCCGCCACTTGCCGTCCGCGATCGCCGAAAAGTCCGGTGCTACAAGCCGATTGAAACGGTCATACCCAAGTGCCGCGTCGCCGCGTGAAGTTTTGCCGGCCACGCCGTGTCGTTTAGTTTTTACGAGCCCTCTTTATTGCGCTCCTTCGTGTGTCGTGTTGTCCGCCGCGTCCTTCTAACGCCGCGGGCCCATTTGACTGTCCGGAGCACTGTTTTTTGTGCTCACGCGCCATCTTGATACCACGCCGCCGCGGACTCGCTTCGCTACCCGCGAATTCGTGCCGCCGCCGCGAAAGACCCCTCAAGGAAGGGCGAGTGTGTTCCTTTGCATTTCACACCGCAGACACCACACACCACATTTCATCATACACGAACACACTCCCCGGATTCCACGTGCTGGCGGTCTCCATGCGCCGGTAAGTACCTAGTAGTAAGTCACTCTGTGCCGCGGGATAAAACCCAGTGCAAATCGCCTATAAAATTTTTTGGCGGGCCCTTTTCGACCCGCCACCGCCGCTGCCTGTGGGAATCCGCTGGCCTGCTCTGATGGGCCCGGCAGTTGCCCGCTGATTCATCGTGCACAGGCGCGGTGCGTAATCACCGGCCAATATAAAGTATAGTAAAAGATTAGTGTCGAGCGCACTTATGTATCTCTATCTCATTCCTACAAATAGTAATTGCAATACGTATGAAAAAGCAAACAGCATGGAAAGACAAAAAAACCTGATATTAAAGAAATTAAGATAACTTTTGGTCACGTAGCCTAAAATCGCCCGTTTCTATTTTCCAGGCAGCCTAAATGGCTACCGGTAGCCAATCGGGATTTTTGGTCGCCGATTGACCCCCCGAGGTAGCCTAAATGGCGATAATTCGCCTAATCTGGCACCACTCCGGACAAGTGACAACGGGCCTTGATGATCATCGATATCAAAGAGTATTCACTTGATCGATATTAGAAGACAACAAAACATCGAAATTGCATTTAAAACATCGATGTCACTCGAGTTCGACCATGGAATTAATAAGTACTTCGTGTACGAAGTACTTATTAATTCCATGAGTTCGACATTCATCAATTTTCTATGATCATCGATGTCACGGACCCCAACAATCGAAATTTCATCGCATCAATCAATCATATTTTATTGATTTAATTAAGAAATTATGTATACTTATTACTTAATATGTGTCCGTAATGATTAAAAAATAATTGGTTAAATGCGAGTCGGACTCGCGTAGTGAGGGTTCCGTACCTTATAGAAAAAGTAAAACTATAAGAATCACATTTCTTACCGAATTGCAAACTTAACTTTGTTTTTTGAGGTAAATTCCTAATACCCGAAAAAGTATAACAGATTCAGAATTCGTTTTAATTTTCCCGTACAATATACATATCATCAATCTTAATTATTTCAGAACTTCGGAGATGAGGGAAGGGAAAACGGTAATTTTTTCGACCGTTTGCTCAATAAATAAAAAACTATCGGACATAAAAATAAATAAAAATCGGTTTTAGAATACACAAGTAACACCCTTTCATATAACACCCCACTCAATACCTCATTTAAAAATTTTGACTTCTAAGTTTCCCCTTTTCAAATAAAAATAAAAAAGTTTTTAAGTTTTTATGATTGCAATGACGGCGGGCCATCAGTATCTACAACTATTCCAAATTTCAACTTTGATAGTTAATGAAATAAAGGGTTCTGACACACAGACAGACAGACGGACAACAAAGTGATCTTATAAGAGTTCCGTTTTTTTCTTTTGAGGTACGGAACCCTAAAAAACAATACAGTCATATATGTGTGTATATATGGTAAATGGTTGTACTTATAAATTAAATTAATTTTAAATATAATATATTTAATATCTAAGTTTTGCAACAATGTAAGTTACTATCTCGAAATAAGTAAAATCTACATATAAAACTAAATTTTTTAATAAATTTAGTGAGGTAATTATTCCGAAAATGGCCCCATTGCCTTGTTGTATCGCGCTACTTTTCTTTTGGCAAAGTATAGGCCAGCATTTTGGCCACGCGTTGCACCAACCAGACGTTAGGAAATTAATTTAAAATTTTTCTTTGCTCCTGGTCCCCACGGCCCAATGTATTAATCTTGATTACGGACGAACAAAAATTTGGTAATGGATTGCAAAAAACATCGATGATGCCTGACATCAATGTTTAGAGCTTGATAAACATCAAGTATCGATGTTCAGCTTTCGATAATAAAATCGATATCATCATCAATGTTTTTCCAACATCGATCATCCCTAGTCGCAATTCACTCGCACCGTAGCTGGTAGTCGCCGTTCGCCGGTAAAAGAAACAGCGCCATCTATCTCCTATGCTAATCTCCTAACTTTTTAGAGGGATTGGTACCAGTACCACCAGGGCGCGAAAATTCAAATTTTAATTTGTTTTCGCTAAAAGTGGGCTAATTATACATCGTAGGTTTATGCCAATTAGTTATGTACGCACAATAAATATTTATTTCTTATAAAACTTTGTATAAAGGTCGTACGATCTTTTTATTTCACGATTTTTTTGTAGTTGGCGACTGATCACATCTTTTTTCACCTGCAGCCCTGATGTTATTCTATTGCGCCTTTCAATATACTCTATTGCCTATTGTATATTGTCTATGAAGTAGGCATAAGGTATGTCGATTTTCTTTAAAAAATATCGATCTACGGTTCGATTCAAATTGAACGTACTAGAATCGATTCTTGTTTAAAACGGGAATTAAAAGATCGATTGATCGCGCCAATTTCAAACATGCCTATTTGCCTAATATAGATACAGGACTTTATTGATGATCATTTACCGCAAATACAAGTAATTGAATAGAAGCATTATGAAATTAATAAACATAATATTATCACGCCTATATTCCTTCGAAAGAATAGGTAGATGTGGGGTTCGAGCCCAGGACCTTTTTCTCAGCAGTAGTACTTGCGACCACTAAACTTATGTAGCACTTTATATTTCTAGTACTCGTAATAATACCAAATACCTAAAACGCTTATGGCAACACGGGTTTACTTTTGTTTAATTTTTTTTTTCAAAAACAAATATTACTATACCAATTTATTTATCATACGTATTTTAACACTTCTTAATTCTTAATAGAAAATGGTGAATAAGTATAAGTACAATAAATATAATATTATTGTACCTTTGGACGTCCCAAATCGCAACGTCAGAGTGGACTAGAAGTTTGACGACTACAGTATACCGTAGACGCGATTTAAATCGTTGGTGGACGCGCTTAAAATCGGCATAGAAAAGTAAGTTCTGTCAATTGCATAGAATATTTAGAACAGCGTACTAGTATTAGAGATGTCATAGGTCCGACCACAGCAAGTTTACGAATAAATAATAATATTATCGCTAATAATTCTTTGAATTGATCGGTCCGATTCGGGAGGTTCATGAATGAATGATTCATTGAATCGATGTAGGGGTCAAAATCAATCTGAAAAATCGATTATTTTACCCTAAATAATCGATTTTTTGATTAATCGATTTTAAATCGACATGCCTAACATATGATGTTGATGGCCCGCGATTTAAATCTTTGCCCGTATATTAAAAAGTAATCTGTGGCTCTGTGGTGCTGTGGTGTGGCAGGTTGATCATAGACATAAAACACTTTAATGATAATCATAGACATAAAACACTTGAGGTTGATGGCGAATGGCGATGGCGAACCGCGATTTGCAACATAATATTTGCAATTTGCATCAATTTGACGCCGGCGCGGCGCAAAGAGTATATAATCACTACCGCCACTACGTGCGCGGCGTAGGCCGCGTAGGTAAATAATAGAATACTCTAGAATAATGTTCTGTGCTCTAGATTTGGCGCCACCGCGAGTCGCTACGCGTCGCCCGGGCCCCGGCGCACCGTCTTCAACTCTTCATTTTGGTGGCAGTCAGACAAGTGGAGTGGTTCATAATTTCTTATTTCGTAATTGTGTTTTTCACTTTGTTTGGTTCTTTGAAGTTGGGTGTATTGTGTTAATTTGTGTTAATCAATCGGGCTTTATGTTTGTGTGATTCACCATACATAGATGACGAGCTAAAGCAGGTGAGGCAAGTTTTGGAGCACAATGGATACAGTTGGCGCCAAAGTGTCCGGGTTGCCAAAATACCTCTAGACAGAAACCTATGGCCGTTGAACGTTCGCCAGCCTATCTTACTTACATCAAGGGGGTAACGGATCAGATTAGTCATCTTTTGAGACGAAAATATGACATAGGGACTAGGTTCCGTCCACCCGGAAAAATTCGAGATATTTTACGTTCCCCCAAAGATAGCGATCCCCTGAGCGTACCCGGCGTATACAAGGTTCCTTGTAATTGCGGGAAGAGCTACATAGGAGAGACTCGGCGGAACATCCAGACGAGGATCTTGGAACACATACGCAGTGTAAAGAAAGTGGACACAAATGGGTCAGCAATAGCGGAACATGTCCAGGATTCGGATGTCTCGCACTATATTCGTTTTGACAAGGCCTCCGTTTTGTCCAGGAAAAATTTATAGTACCTCGCAAAATACGCGAGGCTATTGAAATATACAGACATCCGAATTTTAATCGGGATTGTGGATGGGCGTTGCACCCGGCGTGGAAACCGCTGATCCATGGCAAGACCGTGACATCCATGGGTCTCGAGAGTGACACTGTTAGTTCGGCGTGTATAGGAAATTCTCAAGAGAGCGACGTGCAAGGTCTTCAGGAGTCGGAGGCGGGGGGGGGGTGCCACCTCCCCCCGTGCCGCAGCCCCCTCCTTCACAGCGCGCTATGCGCGCAGCGCGTCGTTCCGGCCGCCCCGCAGTATAAGACGGGCGTCGCGCGCGTCGAATGCTCCTGAGGAAGGACCCCTAATGGGTTCGAAACTGGTCGGGCGATCCTGACCTAAATAGTACGTGAGTTATTGCCGTTAATTTTCCTTCAACCAATTGTTATGAAATTTTCTATTCAATGTTCGGTAGTCTTTGAGTAGGTTGTAAGCTACTTTTTTTTATATCCATAATGGCAAAACAACGTTTGCTGGGTCAGCTAGTGAAGACTAAAGTCAAAAAAGTTTGAGGTTAATTTTCCTCATCAAAATTCAAAAATACTAAAGTGAGTCCGTAGGGGCAGTCCTGACTGGAGTTCGGTTCAGTCAAATTGTAATGAAATTGACAGTTTTTCTAGTTATTACTTATTAGTTGTCAGTTGTCATTAGTGGTCGAATGTTTCTCGTAGTTGAAATTATACTTAGTGATTTGATTTGGCCAAGAAGATAATGTGAATTGTGTAAGCTCATAAAAAATGTCGTGAAAACATATGGATAAATATATGGAACTGGCAGAAATGCGATGGATTTAACTTAAGCAGCCACACTTATGTTGAGCTGTTAAACAATTGGGGGTTTTAAAACAGTTTCCAAGCATTTTGGATGTATTTTTAAAAATGTCTTCCATTACTTCATATTTTATCAAAAGGTGGAAATGGATTATCGTGCATGATTTTGTGCTGTTGAGGATCTTCGGTAATAGCGTTTGTTGCCAGTCATCCAGATAAAGCCGAACAGTTAGGCTTTTTCTTTGTGTTTCCAGCCAAAGTAAAGAGTGTCCAGCTTTTATTTGTGAACTAGCTGTTGCCCGCGGCTCCGCCCGCGTGCAGTTCGTTTTTTTTACAAAAATGTTTCCCGTGGAATTTCTTAATTTTTCCCAAGATAAATGAGTGGTCCCTGGGTTCGATGGACCCGTAAAGGAGTCTTCTTCCAATCTCTCCTGTCAACGTGCTATCTTCTTTCACACAATTTACCTATATCTTCTTTGGTCTTCCTCTACTTATACACTCTATCGAAATCGCTTATGTTACTCAATTCGCATGGAGTAAGACAGAGTGGGGCGTGTCATCGTGGATTGTAATATCTATAGTAACCAAACTTATCTTATTCTGAGATGATACCAACGCCCAGATATTGTAATTAAGCATTCTGATGCGCTGCTGTGTCCGTAGCAACCCGTTCCTGCTACGTACGGGTTATCTTGTATAGTTATACCTAGTTGCACGATTAAAAGGACGATTTAAACTGTCGATATTTCGACCCCGTTTTGATTGTGCTACGTAGATAAGTAGCTATAGGTTTTTTAAACATCCCACGGGTGCTCTCAAATTTTTCAGGATGAAAAGTATCTTAAATGTTGATGACCGGGCATATATATAAAGTAGGATCATAAAATTTCATTTAAATCCGTTACTTGAAAGACGCCTGCTAACTGTTTTTGTAATTTTGTTTTCCGCGGGAACTCGATTGGATTAATAAGTTTTACTTTATATATATTTTGTTAAAGAGGCAACATAAGGTATCAGCATAACAAATTTTACTAAATTAAGTTCATTAGTTGGTTCATGGTAGTAGTTACAAAGCTGTTAAATTAATTGCAGTTTTTTTAACTATCCCACGGGAACTATTTATTTTACCGGGATGAAAAGTATCCTATATGTTGACCAGGGACATAAGCTACCACCACACAAAATTTCATTGGAATCGGTCCAGCCGTTCCAAAGATTAGCCCGTACAAACTAGGGCATCGAGCCCGGGTTTACCCGGACCGAAAAAACCCGGGTTTTCCCGGTTTTTAGGATTACAAAAAAACCCGGGTTTGATTTTTAAAACTCGGGTTTTTCGGTTTTTTTTGAATACTTTTGTTTTAATTATTTATAAAGTTTAAGCCACTTAGAATGCAAAAAATTAGTAAATTGAATAAAAACATTTACTAGCCTCATGTGTATAATTGATTGAGGCCAAGTTGGACGAATATGAGGTATCTCTAACAAATGACATCGTCGCTCAAACCACAGACGGTTGCAGCCTAATGTTTGCGTTAGGGAAGTCCTTTAAGTCATACCATCAGCTATGCATCGCTCATGCCGTTTAGCTGGCAATTGTGGACGTAATGTACAAACGCAATATCGGCGTCGAGGAAAACTTTGCAGTACAGCTTGCCGAACTTGACGAGGATGAAGATTTGCCTTTATCGGTATTGGGTCAAAAACTGCGAACTATAGAATTTAACGACGACACGAATTCTACAGACAATGACGAGGGTAGTGTTGAATTTAATAATGAATCCACGTTTATAGAGTCTTTTAGATACAACGATGTGGTATCAAAAGTTCGAAAAGTAAGTTTTAAGATATTGAAGAAAAATTAATCTTTATCAGTTTTTTAAACACTAAAACTGTTTATGTAATTTGTAAATTCTTCCCCATCCTTAACATTTTGCTTTTACATTGGAGGAAATCGATGATATGATGATGCAGGTCTTTACCTATGAAATTGCCGTTTTGTTTGGAATAAGGGAAAGTACTTATTTTTTCAAACTTTTTCATTTCTGTTATTCAAAGTAATCACCCATAAAATCGACACATCTTTGCCCACACATTGTCAGTTTATTGACGCCCTTCTTGTAAAAATCAGCTGGCCGGGAGGCAACAAACTGTTCAAAGGCATTTTGTACTGCCACTCGGGAATGGATTAAATTTCGGAAAAAGTAACAGTTGGTAGGTGCAAGGTCTGGTGGTATGTGAGGTCGTGAAGGAGCAGTGGGGACGACCGATTGACCAAAGCTGGTTGCAGATGTGCAAGCTTCTCCATCATTCTCTCCAGTTCTTCACAGTACACATCTGCAATAATGCTCATGCCGTTTTTTAAAAAGCAGAGGGGAATCCTTCATTTCTTTGCCTGTTGAGCAGGCAGGTCTCGCTATCGTTAAAGTCGCGAGGCACCCATCTATCAAGTTTTTTTTATGTTGCCAATTGAAACAAGCAAATAGATCAATAGAGTTTTGATGCTTACATCAATAGATGCTGCTAGCTCATCTGTAGATTGAGTTTCGTTAGCTTCCACAATCGGCTTTAATTCATTATTGTTGACCAATGTCTTCGGACGACCACGAGCTTCATTTTTCAAGTCAAAATTTCGAGAACGGTTGTTGTAACAACGACGGAACTCATATTCCATATTTACACGAATTTTTAAAGTATCCATGATATCAAAAAATGTTCAATTGCAATGAAAATACAACGCTAATCAAAAAACAAAAGGATGAGTTTGTAAAAAGAATTTCATGGTTTTAAAACAAAATTAATTTGAATGTATACCAGTGCTGAAGAAAGGCAAATTCAAAGGCAGAGACCTAATCTAAACACAGATTATTGTTTTTTTTTAAATTAAAATAAAAAGCTCGAAAAGCTCGAAAAAACCGGTCTACCCGGGTTTTGATTACTCTTAGACTCGAAAACCCGGGTTTTCAAAAATGAACCGAGTTTCGATGCCCTAGGTACAGACAGACAAACAGACAAACAGACAAATAGATAAACAGACAAACAGAGAAACAAAAAATTTGAAAAAAATTTAAATTAGTTCTATTTACTTCTTACATCCCCCTGACTCCGTTTTTAGCATTTTTTCTATTTGTACAGAAATTCGACCTCTACAGATTTATTATATGTATTGATTTGGGTGGAGTACCGATGTATGAAATTTTTGATTGATAATTGAAGTTTCAAAATGTCAAATGTCAATCAAAAAGTTGGGGTTTTATGTGATCTGATTGTTACAAATAATTTTTGATATCAAGTATGTAATTTTTGCAAATAAAGAGATTATTATTATTATTAATAAAAAATTACAGATATGTATTTATCAGGAAAACAAATCGTCATCCCTTTCAATAAAATGGTAAATGCATAAACTTCACTTAAAAAATAAATAACTAAATTTTGACCACAAACACCGCAGAGTAAGACTTACGAGATATGAAAGGCTCAAATGAAATCTTGTTTGTCCAGCTTATACAAGCTGGACAAACAAGATTTCATTTGTTTCATTTTCATTTGTTCTACCAAAACACTATACAGTGTTTTGGTAAAATTTTAATTTAACTAATTTGTCTACTGATTCTTCATGATCATTTCGTTTGTTTAGATTACAAGCAGTACTATTGTCAGTGTAAGATGTATTAAGTTAAGGATGGCTACACAAATCTGCATAATTCGTCGCTGCGCGTGCGAATCCGCGTAAGGGTGCTCCCTCACCGGGAGCATTCACGTGTACTGTAACATTATAGATTCGTCTTTGAGCATTACATTACAATTCTACCTCCCTGACGCTCCCTCACCGGGAGCATTCACGTGTACTGTAACATTATAGATTCGTCTTTGAGCATTACATTACAATTCTACCTCCCTGACTGACGAGTATTTGCGTGTAATGTAATATTGATTCGACTTTGAGCATTTTCAGCATTTCATAGCAAGATGTCAGACGAAGCGGTCGTTGTGCTGAGTGCGGCAATATTAATTCGACATTGTTATTTACGTAAAAAAAAAACACAGAAGAAACGATATTGGTGTCATGAATTATATCAAAACCGGCAAAATACAGGCGGTTTGGATATTTTAGAAAGAATCAACCGACCCATAAGTAAACTTAAAATGTTTTTAAGAATCTCTTCTTCGGATTTTGAACACTTAATAAATCTCATTGGACCATATGTTAAAAAAGAAGATACTAATTATAGACAAGCAATAACAGTGCAAGAAAGATTAGCTGTTACGTTACGATTTTACGCATCTGGTGATTCTTATTCAAGCTTGCAGGTTACTTTTAGAAAGTCCAATCAGATTATAAGTTGTATTATCAAAGAAGTGAGTGAAGCTATAATTGGATGTTTAAAAGAAAATATACTGGTGAGTTTATTAATCTAGTTTATTAATCAATCAGATCTCCAAATTCACGCATAAACCCCTCACTTTCTTGGCTATTAATACTGGCTTCAGGCGAAGAAAGTTGGGCGTCTGCAGTGGATGGAACTGCTGCTGGTGAGGGTGTACTTTGGAGGCCTGATGGTCCAGCATGGTTTGATTCATTACGCGAAAGTTGAGAATCAGGAGTCCAATATCCATGTTGCTGGTACATGTACTCATATTCACCGCGATCGGCACTAAACAAGATATTGGAAATGTGGTGCTGTACACAGGCCCTAGTATTTTGAGAGTACGTCTTGAGTTTTTCAGTAATAAATTTCCCAAAAGTAGTGCATTCATCCGATTTAGCAGAAGTAAAGTCTTGCAAAATTTGGAAAGTCGAGTGCATTATATCATCACTTCCATCCACCTTCGCTTTTTTCCGTTGTGGTGCATCAGGATTTTCAGGTGGCTTGTTGCGAGTCTCCTGCAAGTCTTGTGTCCCAGGTTCACAAGGAATCTAAAACAAGGTTTTTTTTTTCAGTTACCTAGCATACCAGATGGTTGGCTAAATTTGGCTGAAAACTTCAATAACCAGTGGAATTTCCCTCATTGTGTCGGCGCTATAGATGGCAAACATGTAGTCCTGCAAGCCCCATACAGAAGTGGAAGCGATTACTATAATTTTAAAGGTTTTTTTAGTATAGTTCTATTTGCGGCTGTGGATTCAAATTACAATTTAATATATATAAACTGTGGCTGTCAAGGGAGAATCTCTGATGGAGGAGTATTTAATAATTGTAATTTGTATACTAAAATGCAGAATAAATCTTTGAATCTACCACAGCCAAGAGCATTGCCGATGCGGAACAAAGAAATTCCTTATTATTTTATTGGGGATGAAGCTTTCGCATTATCAGAAAATATAATGAAAGTGTATTCAGGACATCATTGTAAAGGAACAAAGGAGAGAATTTATAATTACAGACTTTGTAGAGCACGGAGAGTAGTCGAAAATGTGTTTGGCATTATGTCAGCAGTTTTCCGAGTGTTGCGGAAACCCATGTTATTGCAACCAGAAAATGCTACTTTAGTAGTTAATGCCATAGCACACCTACATAACTTCTTACGAAGAAATCGGCGAAGTAGGGATTTGTACACACCTCCGGGATCTTTTGACAGGGACAATTTAGGAGTAATCACACCAGGATCTTGGAGGGCTGATACCGAAGAAAATACTGGTTTAATGGATTTGGATGAACAACAAGAAGCAGCACAAATAGTTCCTCAAGAGATACGTGAAGAAATTAGTAATTATTGTTCGCAAGAAGGAGCAGTACCATGGCAAAACGAATATGCTTAATGTTTATTAATGTCCTGCTTTATTTAGCCTTGATAGGTTAAAAAATATTTAAAACCTGTGTAAACAGATATTAAATGTAATATACATAATATACTAACTGAATCTGTTGTCTTCCGTGGTTCATATCTGTCCAGTATAAATGATAAAGCTGCATATGCGAACCAGGTACTAGTATTTACTTCTTCTGCACCTGAAATATAGATTATGTAATATGTACTGAATTGAATAAATTAATAAATAAATAAATAAATGGTGAAGGCACCTATAGTCCACTTGTTTAGGTATGCGGATGCCCAGTTTTGAAGTGTAATCAACATTGATCAAGATCATTTCTAATCAAGTTTACATTTTTTCTAAACAAATGGCCTATAGTGAAGGTATCATCAACAAACAAAACATGCCCTAGGTACACACGAGTCGTGTGGAATGTGACCTCTCCGCCACTCACACTCACCCCTTGCTTGTCACAGTTATTGTCATGACTAAAGTAGATGTAGGTACATAAATAAAATATGTTACCCACCTTTTCCGGTTCCTGAAGCACTTTTTTTCATTTTGCTCTTTTCTCTTCTAAGAGATGCTAACAGGCTTGTGATTTTCTTTTGACATTCTTCTACGGTTATTCCAAATTGATCCGATAATTTCACCCAACCGTCTTGTTTTATTATTTTATTAAAGTGTTGAGGATGCTTAGGGTCCCATAATTCCCTGATTTCCCTATATTTTTCTATGAATAATAGAGTCTTCTCTTTGTCCCAAGCCATTACTTAAATTTACAACTGTCCGTGACGCCAAAAAAATCTCCGAAGCGTCAGAAACACTTTATGACAACGTGCGTTCACTTCACTGTCACGTAGGCTACTGAGCGGGCGGGCGGGGGGCTAGGGGCAGTGAAGCCCCCCGCCCGCCCGCTGAAGCTGTGAAGCGCATTGATGTTACAAGTTGTATCAAGATATTACACATTGTATCAATACAAGGTGCGCATTGTAATGCTCGGTTCTCCTCCTTCACTGATGTATGCCCGTTTTGTATCATTACAAGGTGCGCATTGTAATGCTCGGTTCTCCTCCTTCACTGATGTAATGCTCAAATCTGTAACGTTACATAACACGCGAATGCTCCCGGTGAGGGAGCACCCTAAGAGCAACTTGTAAATACCGCGTATTTGCTTTTTGATGATTTTACAGGAGGAAGAAAAAACCTAATATCTCAGCGATTTCAATTCTTATTACTGACTGAACTTAACAGCTAATTCTTTATAACTTTCTTTATTGGAAAATAAGGTAAATTTACACGTAGTTGGCTTAGATTTTGTGTAAAGTCACTTACGCGGTTTTGTTCTAACTAATTTCATAAGAAGTAGACTTTTATCAAAGGTACGCGGTTTTGAAATAAAACAACGTAGTTAAAGGTTTGTATTTATTATTAGAAAAATTAAACCTAAAATATTGTTTATTGCAATCCAACAAAAATATTATGTTTTTAATATCGAAATCAGCTGTTAAAAAAAGGATATTGCTTATTCAGAATTTTTAATAAAGATCTTATTACAAGAGTTCAGACTTCTTAAGCAAGAGATCAAAATAATCATCTTAAACTAAAATTATTAATAACTTTTTATTATTAGGTAATTAAACATTATGCATAAGTACGAACATACATACATACCTAATGAAGAAAAGAAAAAGATTTTTATACTTAAGAATAAAAAACGTGGAATAACAAAAAATAAACCTTCTTCTAGGTCATAAGTCTTGTGTCAAGTACTAAAATGTTATTAATTAAAATTTTCATAAACAAATAATAATTATAACAAAAATAATCTGTTTGGTTTGGGTACGTGCTGTTAAATTCTAATTAAATTCTGTTAATCACAGCATCTCAGTCAAAATAGTAAAAATTATTTAAAAGGTAAATTATCATAAAAAGTATGGCAGTCTTTCGGTATGACATTCTTCAGCTCCTGTAGATGATCATATTTTGTCTTGGTAATTGGTTGCCTGGATTCATAAAGCGAAGGCATACTGTTAATCAAACACGTAATCTTCCTTGGTCTTCTAGGCAATGGGACGAAATCATCTGAAAAATGGAGTTTATATTCTATGATGCCACTCGGATTATATCTTAGTGATTTTATATCAATAACACAATGATCACCCGTTCCTCGGCCAGGTCTTATTGATTCATAAATCAGGTAATCTTTACAACCAAAGTCTTTAAAAAACGTATAATCAGGTGTAATAACTTCATAAGGACTTGGTACTTTTCTGGCCTCCTTTGTTATTGTGGCGTATTGTGAGGGTAAAAATATTTCCCGATTTTTTAATTTCCTCTCAATCACCGAGTGGACCGAATCAACTTCCATCTGCGTGTGACCTTTTTCCAAGTACTTTTGAGTTATTACTACGTTCCTAGCCATAGCTAAGTGCAACAAAGCATTCGACACCACATTGTTTCTATTCTGTGCTGTACAACCATCTGTAAATATTACAACATCCCTGCATTCATTATCCAGTAATTTAGTTACGTAGTCTACGAAAAAAGATGCGTAAGTAGTGGCTTTTAATTCGCATGCTGTCTCATCAAACCAGTAACACGTGACTCCATTATTGCCAAGATTGTACACAGAAAAGTTATGCACGGCGAGTTTAGTTTTAAAATAAAGTGCACTAGCATTGAGGAAAGGACATAGTTTGACAGCCTGAAGATCTGCTGTTAATGCATGTATGATTCCTTTTTGTGCTAATTCTTTGTCAGAATGTTTTTCAGCTCTAGCTAATTCTTTTCGTTCGATGTGTTTAGCATACTGTTCATCTGATAAATTACCAACTTTGTGAGCACAACACTGGTCGCAAGCATCCTTTTTTGGTTGAAACAATCCAATATTCTCCTCAAACAAAACACTTTCAAATACTTTTCTAGATGCCACAGGTTTATTTTCTGTAACCGAGTAGTCGACATAAAGACGATACAATTGCGATTTTGATTGTATGATGGGTTCTAAGTACAACTTTGAAGTAGATTGTCTGCAGTAATGGGACGGTAGTTTCGGTAGTGCACTCAAATATTTTTTAGCTAATTCTCTTTTGGATATTTTTTGTATGACTTCTGTTGTTTCAAGTTCCTTAGTATTTGTCCTTTCTCCAAGCCAATAGCGAACCGTCCATTCTTTTATACCCAATGTTTCCAAAAACGTTTTCAGGCAAACTCTTTCTTTTTTATCATTAACTTTTAGATAGTAAACCTTAGTATCACTTCGTCTTGAATTTGAGCTCTTGGTTTTTCTAGCTGTAGGTTTTTTATCTATCATTGAAGATATGTACATTTTTTTTTCTTGCCAAGTCATCTTCCAGTAATTATTAAATATTTCTGATCGAACTTCTTCTGTTAATTTTGAACAATACATAGCTTTACCACTGAAGCATTTTGTTGACATACAAATTGGACCCATTACTCTTGCTGGCTTAGGGTCGTTCTGAATAAATTTTGTGCCCTCTTTTTTAAATCCAATGTACTCTTTTCCCATCATTCTCTGTTTCTTATTTTTTATTCTTTTCCAATTATTTTTGTCACCTTTGCGTTTTTTATATATTTTTTTATTTTCTTCTATTTCCCTTTCGGGAAACCACTCTATACATTCTGGCGATAATGGCTTTAAGTTTGTTATGTCTGATAAGTTGACAAAAGAATGATCATCAGACGTAGAATCAATGTCATTTATGTGATTTTCTGCTACATCATTAGATTTAATCGGTGTAGGAATATTATAATCTTCATTCTGCATCGATTCTGGAGGGTCCAAAATCGTCGTTAGCGTAGTAAACTCAGATGTTAAATTCTCAGACAGAGGTATCTCTTGTATTAAATTTTGATTCTCAGATAAAGGTGTCGAAACTGGTTGTACTGGTTGTAGTGCTTGATTTTCATAGTCATTTAATATATTATTTAATATTTCTTTCCTCTTCTGTAACAATATTTTTCGCCTTTCAGATAGCTCACGCAAAGTTTTATTAAAATCTGCATTTTCTAAAGTACAGCTGTTATTGTGTTCCTCTTCCTCCATCCTTTAGGTAGGTACAGTTTACTTGATAATTCAAGGATTTATCTATAAATAATGAAATTAATAATTATTAGTTTCAGTAAAATGCAATATCGCGTAACATAACGAAACAAATAAATCAAGCAATGGCAGGACCGCGTAAATACTTTTTAGGGGTTATATTAGTCGGAACCATTAAATTAAAACAGAATTACATGTAATTTAAATATTCAAGTATGAACACATTACAAACAAACAATAATAAACATTTAAAACATACTTACGTGGTGGTTAATCACGGTAAAATAATTATTTTCTGGAACACACACTAACTGAGTTACATTTTTCTCACGGCCGTAGTAAATACGCGCAATTGCTTCCAACTTCAGGCCTACTACTGTTCCGCGGTATTGTTTCGATGGCACAACCGACGTTTCTCATTGGCCAATTCAAATCAGGTGAAGTCTAGTATAAGCCAATAGGCGTATAGAATCGGCCAGCACGATAATTTCAATTTTGCGCGTTTTGCTGTTACGCGGTATTTACAAACTGCTCTTACGCGGTTTCGTACGCGCAGCGACGAATATTGTTTTGACAACGGAATGGTGTAATAGTAAAGGTTATACTGTCTGCGTCAGAGGTTGAGATTTGGGTTCAATTGCTACAACTGGAAAATATTTGTGTGAGCTTGAATGTTTTCAAGGATCTGGCTGTTTTTTCAGTAATTAAATATTATGTATTTATGAGTTATCAAGTTATATACTTCTTGCGTATTGAGTATTTGGTTATATTATGTAGTAGATGTCTAGTGTAACTTTTACTTTGCTTGAGTGAAGACTTGAAGAGTCTAGTCACCTAGTGTATGAGTTACTACTATCTGCCTGGTACTTGTGGCAGTCTTGACTTAGAAGCTGATGGTTTGATGTGTCTGGTACCTCCAACATTATAGTAATCGAGGTTTAACTAAAACTACCATGAGCTTTTATTATAATAACACCCAATGCTAATCTTAATTTTTATTAATAAACCTATAAAGGCAAATATAACCTAGGATAGGAATTAATGTTTCTGCGTGAGATTCATAAATTCTGGCCTGATCTTATTAAGGTGATATTTCAGAGACAGTAAGGTGATGTAGAGACTACGAGTTGTATTTCTCTGGTTTGTGATGTGTCGTAATCTACGTAATAGCTATAAATTATAAAACATTATAAAACCCTGTGCTAGTTTGAGACAACCGTCTGCCTCATCAGTTGTGGTAATAGATTTATCTAACCTTCTAACAAGTTTGTCATATCCTAAAGACTACAAGTAGTATTTCTCTGGTTGTGATGTGTCTTACGCCCGGTTCCTATATCCAAAAAACGATTCGTTTTGCTTACCAGTCGTTATATTTTTTACGAGACGTATCATAAAATCGTTCCAATAAATAACAAACTTACTGATGGATAGCTACTAACGGATGGGAGGGCTACGGCTTACGATTGGTAGGTCAATTGTATGAAGAGGACGAGTTGTGGTGTTCCTATAATAAAAGTGAAACGTCAATGAGCTGTCAATGTTACGAGTCGTTTATAATTTGCTTACCGCCCAATATCGGCCGGTTATACGTCGGTAGAGCATCGGTAGAGTACCTTTTTAAATATTTTTTGCTAGTATTGTTTATTTTCAATAAGGTCAACCAGCAAGAAAGCCTCTTCTTTCACCATAGCTTTCTTCTTTTTCTTGAAAAAATCAATATATAAATTGTAGAAAGTAGGTGGTACTCCAAAGTTCAAAAGTTCAAAAGTAAGGTAGAGAGTATTGTTTTCTGTGGTGATACAATATCTTTAATCTGTGGTTCAAAACAGACACGGCAATGGGCATTGACAACACGAATGCGTTTGGTTCACTTCACTGTGACTTCAGCAGCCTAATAAACACAGAATTTATTTTTCTAATTAAAAGATTTCTTTAGTTTATAAAATAACCAAATTATTATATAATAATTTTATTTAAGATTTTCATAATCTGATATCCATATGCTCAAAATAACAAAATATAAATTAATTTTGAATGCAATTGTAGATGTGCTTGTTTGCAATAACGAAACAAACGTATGTTGAGGGAGGGCTTCGGTAAGCGGACGAACGACAACGGGTCGCAGCAGGTAGACGTCACAAATATTTTTAGGAACGCCAATAACGGTTCGTTACTCACAAGTCAAAAACGAATCGTACCTTTTGACCAATAACGATTCGTCGATTATAGGAACCGGGCATTAATCTATATAATAGCTATATATAAATTAT
Organism: Coenonympha glycerion; assembly: GCA_963855885.1. NCBI lineage: Eukaryota > Metazoa > Arthropoda > Insecta > Lepidoptera > Nymphalidae > Coenonympha > Coenonympha glycerion. The sequence continues at coordinate 12,675,245 of OY979626.1, read as the reverse complement.
AAAACCCTGTGCTAGTTTGAGACAACCATCTGCCTCATCAGTTGTGGTAATAGATTTATCTAACCTTCTAACAAGTTAGTCATATCCTAAAGACTAAGAGTTGTATTTCTCTGGTTTGTAATGTGTCTTAATCTACATATTAGCTATAAATTATTAAACCCTGTGCTAGTATGAGACAACCGTCTGCCTCATCAGTTGTGGTACTAGATTTATCTAACCTTCTTACAAGTTTGTCATATCCTAAAGACTACGAGTTGTATTTCTCTGGTTTGTGATGTGTCTTAATCTACATAATACCTATAAATTATAAAACCCTGTGCTAGTATGAGACAACCGTCTGCCTCATCAGTTGTGGTAATAAATTTATTGAAACCTTCTAACAAGTTTGTCATATCCTAAAGACTACGAGTTGTATTTCTCTGGTTTGTATGTGTCTTAATCTACATATTAGCTATAAATTATTAAACCCTGTGCTAGTATGAGACAACCGTCTGCCTCATCAGTTGTGGTAATAGATTTATCTAACCTTCTAACAAGTTTGTCATATCCTAAAGACTACGAGTTGTATTTTTCTGGTTTGTGATGTGTCTTAATCTACATAATGGCTATAAATTATAAAATCCTGTGCCAGTTTGGGACAACCGTCTGCCTCATCAGTTGTGGTAGTAATCTAACCTTCTAACAAGTTTGTCATATCCTAAGTATAATTTACATTGCTGTTTATACTGTCAGTTTCCTCTAGTAAATTCAAGGTAGCACCTGATTTTCATCACTTGAATCAAAAATATTACAAATAATAATACTAGGGTAATAATAATAGGGTAATAGGGTATAATATTATTATAAATAATAATAGGGTGTTGGCACTAATAAATGAATGATTAAGCGTTTTCGACAACTTTGAATAGCTTTTACTCAGTTACTTCATGATATTGATGTTTGCGGGCTTTTGTTTTTCATTCCATGTATTCTAAAGATTTGACTGATTAAAAAAAGGATGTTCTAGATCTACTATTTTTTTTTTAATTTGCTATTTATAAAAAAGTAAGGAGTTTACCCCTATAGTTGAACAATGAGCCCTAATTATGAACATTTTGCACCCAATAGTTGAACTAACAATTTAACAGACAAAATATATATACTATTAAATATATTTTATGTTTAAGAGACATAAAAAATTGTCTTTTATTTATTTATTAATAAAAAATACAGTCATGATATAAAAAAGGCACCTTGCCTATAATAATATATGTTATTATATTATGTACCTTCTTTCTAGTCGGTGGCGCTTGGCGTCTATTAAAGGTAGCAAGAAGACGGGATGGCACCGTGTACATGCATGTAGTGCACGCCCTACTCCCGAATCCGCTCCACTCCAATTGCACCAAAAAGCTCTTTGGTAGCCTGTTTCCCGCACGCGTGAGAAGATTTGCATACGCGTGGACGTCCGCCTGTAAATTCACGACGCCATAATCAGCTGGCCATATTTGGTCTGCATTCTGCAGAACGGGGTTGTTCAACTCATCCAACGCCCAACGCGCGCCAGGTAGAGGATTTACTCAATGTAAAAATCGATCCGATCGATGGGTGGAGAATTCGGATCGGAAAGCCGCTCTAACGCCTCCCGAATGTTAAAGGGCGTCAAATATAGCGCGACATCTTCGGCCGTCGTCAATCCGTCACTCGGGAAGTAAGACTCAAAGGCTGTCTCTCCCTCTACTGTTCCGATGGAACAGAGCATGTTGTGCGTAGCGATAGGCACTTGACTAACAGTTTGCAGCACTTGGCGGTAATCTTCTGCAAACGTAAAACGTGTCGCCAGCGGGAAGCTCTCCTCACGATGTTGAACGTATCGGCTATGATATACTTTAAAAGTAATCAAGAAGAGAGTGACACGGTAATATTGCCATATACTACATATTAATTCAACAGTCTCTCTATTCCAGCTGGACTGCATTCGCGAGTACTCTACAACTGTTGCGAACCCTGCACCGCGGGTGGCGATGGGCAGTGGTATCGCACGGGGTTGCACGGACACCATCATAGACTTGAGACTTTGCTCAAGCGCGGCGGCGTCAGTGTTGAAAACGCCTAAGCGTTTAAGCGCCGCTTCGCGGCGCGCCTGCTCCTGCACTTGGTTGGTTTGCGTTACGAATTGCGCAGTGGAGCGGGCTTTGGCCCCTTTTCCTCGTTTCTTGCGAGAGGTCTTTGCTGGAACGTTCTCATCGGTAGTGGTTGCGGGACGATCACGTCCGAGTACATTTTCTTCTTTATCACACATAGTGACAAGGCTCCGTACAAACTTGGTCCGGAAAATTACGTTGCACCTCTAAGAAAGACTGATAGCAACTGGGCTAGAAATTCCTCGCAAAAAGCAGAATTGTTTGGCCAATTTCTACATGGAATTTTTAAACCCAATGACCCTGATGCATCATATCCAGAAACTGAGATCAACAATATTATTGAAAGTGATCAACAAATGTCACTTCCGATGCGCCCAGTAACACCAAAGGAAGTCCATATGCACATTAATAACCTGAAGTCAAAAAAGGCACCGGGATATGATCTCATTACAGCTGAGGTTTTAAAGCAACTGCCTAGAAAAGGAATTGTCCTGATAACAATATTGTTCAATGCAATACTAAGACTGCAGTATTTCCCATCGCTCTGGAAAGTGTCCATCATAAACATGATACCTAAACCTGGAAAGCCTCCTACAGAAGTGTCTTCATACAGGCCAATAAGCCTACTTCCACTATTGTCTAAAATCTTTGAGAAAATGTTGCTCAAACGTATCGGACCAATATTAGAAGAACAGAATATAATACCAGACCACCAATTTGGCTTTCGATCTCAGCATGGAACGACAGAACAAATTCATAGAATTGCGCACACTGTTCGACAAACTTTCGAAAAAAAGGAATACTGTTCTGCTGTATTCCTCGATATTCAACAAGCCTTTGATAGAGTGTGGCACAAAGGGCTCCTCTATAAGCTAAAACTTTGTTTACCAAACACGGCTTACATGCTTATTAAGTCGTATCTGTCTGAGAGAATTTTCCAGGTCAAATGTGATGACAGTTTATCATCTCTGTACCCAATAGAAGCAGGAGTACCACAAGGATCTGTGCTGGGACCTATTCTGTACACAATATACACTGCAGACTTGCCCCTGTCTGAACATGTGATAACGGCAACATACGCCGATGACACTGCTATTCTTGCTTATGACAAGGACGCCAACAATGCATCTTTTAAACTGCAGCAACATTTAAATAAATTGAACTCCTGGCTCAAACAATGGAGAATCAGAGCTAGTCCAGCAAAATCGAGTCATATAACTTTCACTCTAAAGAAGGGGAATTGCCCACCAGTGACACTGAACGACAAAATCCTGCCGCACCATACAACCGTGAAATATTTGGGAATACATCTGGACCGAAGATTGACCTGGAAAGATCACATAAAAGCTAAAAGAGACCAAGCTAACTGGAAATTCCGGGAATTGTATTGGCTAATAGGAAGGAATTCATCGTTGAGCCTTGAAAACAAGCTCATAATATATAAATGCATCATCAAACCTATATGGACGTATGGCATCCAACTCTGGGGTTCTGCAAGTCACTCCAATATAGAAATATTGCAGCGCTTTCAAAATAATGTACTGAAAGTCATATGTAATGCTCCATGGTTTACCAAAAACTCCGAAGTGCACCAATACCTCGCCATGCCAACCGTCAAAGATGAAATAGAGAGGTCAATTGAATCTTACAAAAAGAGACTAGAACAACATAAAAACAGTCTGGCTGTCAAACTCCTCGACACCAGAGACTGCACAGTTCGCCTAAAAAGGACACAACTGGCCAACATTGTTTAAGACTTTTTTTTCAAATAAGGGATGCTGCATTATTGGATGTGCTAAACCCAAAAAGACTTAACATTATAGACCTCAAATCTGATTATGGTCAAAAGACTGATCTCAGATAGAAAGACAAAACTAGAGAAAAAAAAAATATTATGTACCTATGTTATTCACATAAATTGAGATTATATTGAGTATTTTCAAAAGTAATCATTCCTCTTTTTCCAAGCGCGTCGTAGCTATGGCAATCGGTGTTGTTACGAAAACAGGAAGAAAATATGTTGCTTTATGCGGGAAAAAATAATGCTCATATCTAAGTATCAGGGTTTTTTGTTTTTTTTTTTGAATTTTTCCTCAAACGTTCATTTATTAGGGGTCGTTCATCTTTCGGTAACACTACATAGGTAGGTATCTTATAGCTTCACTCAAAGATGAAATGGGCCTTTTTGTTAAAACTGCATAGCTTTATCTCGTTTTTGTATGACGTCCGTGACAGCGACTTTAATCTCAGGGTTAAGTTACGGTGAGTCGATTAGTTTACAATTAGCTGGAGGAAAATGAGACTCTAAAAGTTGTTTACGAAAATCTTTGTCCAGTCCCGACGTCACTATAAACTCGAAACGCACGGCGAGGTCGTTTTGAATTTCATTGCCTACTGCTTTAGTGACCGACGGATTTTCTCCTAAGATTTCCAATGTAATTTCATCTAATTGTGTCTCCGGTTCGGCGAAACTTTCATCTGTAAGAAGTTTTTCTTCGATAGTTTGAGCAACCGAATCAGTGTGCTGATTCTGTATCGTTCACTTAGTTAGTTAGTAACCCAAACTGGGTTATTAACTAAGAAAACGGAGGCAAAAATCCTATTTTTGTATTCTTTTTGTACAAGATAGCAACTAGCATGGTATACTGATATGATACCATACCGACCTAGGTTGGTAATTTGTGCAAAAATAGGATTTTTGCCTTCGTTTTCTTAGTTAATAACCCAGTTAGGGTTACTAACTAACTAAGTGAACGAAACAGAATCAGCCCACTGATGTAGCTTGTGGCTCATCTTCCACCTGTGACGACTCCTTTTGGGGTGTGTTAGTCGATGGCCCGGGTTCGGTTAGTAACAAATCTTACTGAAAGTCGGTGTCGACAATTTGTTCAGCTGAAATCGATTATGAAATGTTTCAGAAATATTTAACTGGAAATCGATACAACAAACAAAACAGAGCATCTCAGTTGGGTTTCTCGGTACCGAATCATATGGTTTTTTTCCATAATAAATTGAATGTTGGGTTTCTGGGTACCGTATCATATGGTTTTTTCCATCATCAGTGAAATATGGTCAATACAAGTCAGTAAAGTCAGTAAAAGTCAGTTATTTTGACGTCGGTCAGTAAAAGTCAGTTTTTCGTAAAAAAAGTCAGTAAAGTCAGTATTTCAGCACGTCGTCGGCAATATGTACTATGCGTGCCAATTGAGAATAGGACTGTCAAGACGCCATTTGGTTCAGAAATACGCGCAAACTTCATTACTAAAGTGTATGGTGTGCAAAAAAATCAGTACTTAAACAAATTATATTCCATTTAAATGTTTAATGTACGCTTTTTTGGTATTTCTAATACATTTCACGCCAAATTAATTATAAATGAGTAGGAAATGAAATATACATAATATATTATTTCAGTTTTTATTAATCGGATATTGCCACTACACCACTTAACACAGCGTCATCGTCGTCGTAGTCTGAATCTTCATTGCTGTCGCTGTCACTGCTATCTCCGCCTGTAAAAAGAGAAAACATTATTAATTAAAACTCTATATATTATTCACTTTTTTATTATTTCTACACGACTGCCCAAAAAAAGGAGTGTAATGTTTTTAGGGTTCATGTATGTATGTATGTGAGTTTCTTTATTCCACTATAACTTCTAAACCACTGGACAGTTTTGGACAAATGGGGTTATCGTTAGAATCCTTACATCATGCCGAGTGACAAAGGCTATATTTTTTTGGAAAAAGTCGGTATGGCAGATGTGAGGCGCCTTTTCAAAAGTGATAAACAGAATGTTATCTTCAATTACTAGTTCGTTTTATAACAAACGGCAGTCGTTTTTTTTTTAATTTTTTAATTATTACTTGTTGCAGAAGTATTTAAAATTATAGTTACCTGTATTTATAATGAAACTGAAGTCATCGTCTTCGAGCCGCTCAATTTCAGCATAATTTGCTTCTATTCTTTTCACGTGATTTACCTCCCGTTTCCAGTCATCTACTGTGATTGAAGCTACAGCTTCCCGTGTCATAGCCTCAATCTCGCTGGCTAACTGGCTAACATTTTTGTCGGCTACACGCCTTTTTATTAAATGCCATATGTATTCTATGGGATTTAAATCACAATTATATGGTGGCAAACGCAAAACTTCATGGCCGTGGCTGGCAAACATGTTGTCGACAACATAATTCTTGGGAGGCTTATGTTTTTTTATGAGTTCGTATAACTCGGCCTTTGTGAAATCATGATCAAACTGAACATTTTGTTCGGACAACCATGCCTGTAATTCTGCTTTCCTTGCGTTCATAGTCGGTGGCTTATTTTCTTCGAAGCTGTGGTATGGAGCGTTGTCAATTACGACTAGGCAGTTTTTGGGCATGTTTGGCAACAGCTGCTGGGTTAGCCATTTCATGAAATTGTTACCGTTCATCTGGTCGTGATAATCGCCCGTTTTTGTTTTTGGTTTGAACACAAGGAAAGCTCCGTCCAAAAATCCCGTTTCACCTCCGGCATGGGCAATGATCCACCGCGGTCCAGCACTTGTGTTTTGAAGGACCCCAGTGGTCTCTTAGACTAGACTGCCAACACTTGGCAACAGTGTAATGCGAATGGATCCATGTCTCATCCAAAAAGATGACGGGCTTCTTGTCAGTGCATCATTTTGACGTATACGCCGGAGGTATTTTGCACGCCAAGCTTTGATGTTTGGTCTTTGAATTAGTTTCGACCTATTGTTAGCGTACCTTTTGAATTTGTACCCAAGTTGGGTTTTTATGATCCTGCGCAGTTATGCTTCCTTGGAAATTCAAGTCGTCCCGAGCTTTGACAAAAATTTTTTTCATTGTTGGTACTTCTTTGTGTACCTACCAAATTAAGGTGAATTTACGCGGAATTTCACGACATGAGTAACTTGGCGTTCAGTTTTTTTTTTCCATGATTCGAGGATTTCTGTGGCAACGCCTCTACGGAACTGTAGTAAATCATCTTGTTCTCTATTTTTCCTATATAAGTACTTAGTTGCCTTGCGTTGTGTAATGCCCTGTCTAATCCATGACAGATCAGAGAGAAGTACTATTTTGATCGGACCGTCGACTCCTCCCATATTTCTCTTAAGAACTGTTTCTGATAATGCTTCGATAATATAAAAAACAAATTTTTAGTTCAGTATCATATACATTATAGCACAGTAGTCCTGCGCTTTAAGAAGGGCGGTCATACGCGGCCGCGGAAGTGCGGTCCTCGATTTTCACGTATATTTCCTGTAACTTTTATTTTTAGGACTCTTTAAAACCGTTTCTGATAATGCTTTCATAATAATATATAAAAAAAAACTTTTATCTCAGTATCATATTTTGTTTTGTTATTCACTGGAGAACCGGCCATAAGTCCGATTCTCCTGTCCTCGATTTTCACGTATAAGTAGTTCCTAGGGCTTTATTCATCTCAATCGCAGTTCATCTATGAGGAGGATTGATATATTTATCTTTCTCCAAAGCAAACTTGTATGTTTTGAAAGACCACGCTGGCACCCAAATCCAAAACTTCTTTGTATTTATTTGAACTCACTTTGCAGACTGCTATATATATATATATATTTTTTTGTTATTTACAATTTGGGTTATATAATTTAGTTTGATCCATACTTGTTATGGATCAAAGTTACGACCCAAAACTTGTTTCCCCACCTCATGGGTTTCCCTCTGATGAACTGTTTACACGGATGTCCTCCGTAGCATTGCTTTATCAATACTATGATGTTGTTTACAGGGAGAAGAAAAGAACCAATTATGCCTATTATGTCTGATATATCTTTCATAGATTTATTATAACAGCTCTTGCAGTTTCACTGGCTTCGCACTTGAATAATTCGGAATTATTTGCTGGCCTCGACCAAATTGATATTGGTCAATGTAACCAAAATGCGTAACCTCCTCCTGTGAAGAACTAGCTTGAGGTTCACACTCAGAACACGTTTATACGCTGAGCGTATGGAAGGATATTCCCATTTGGCTCTTTTTCTTTTTTTTAGAATTTTCTTATTACTTTAGAATTTAGATTTGAATTCTAAAAGTTGAATTTTGATAAGCGTGACAAAACTTTAAAGTCAAACCAACAAAAATTTACAATAATTCAAACCCACTATCACTATTGTCAGTTATCGCTTCAAAATGTGTTCCCTCCTCCTGAGAATAACTAGCTTTAGGTTAAGATGAAATTTTAAAGCTCAAAGAGTCTATGTGCTGAGCGTATGCAAGGATATACCCATTTGGCTCGATTTTTCCAGTTATTGTCAGTAATTGTGTTTACCGAAAAAATCACAGTCATCGTGGTCGTTCACGACCTGTTCTTTCCAGATCAAAGTGTTTTCGTTCCTTAATCTATTTATTCCTTTTCTTACTTGTCCACAAACGTAGAAATTCAACACACGTTTTTGCACACTTTTTGCGGATTCCAAGGCTTGTTTTTCTTTGAATAAAGTAATTTTTGTGAGCCTCAATTACGAAATTATATTCGAACGGTTTTCTTTAAACATAAATACTCTCCGCTAATGAAGCAAAAACAGGTTCAGCTCATTCGATTTATTTTCCACAACATAATTAATTTACGAGGACAGACAGGATATTTATAAAGAGTCCGAACACGTTCTTACCCTTGAGCACTGACTTGTCTTATTGGGGTTGGTTACCATTAACGTCTTATAAGAGTTCTCACTAAATCACACACAATCTTGAGGCAGGGATTTTACTTCTAGGCATTGATTAAGTATAGCATATATATATATAGATAATTTACCTACGACTTTTGCTGGTATGGCCTCGTTTATTCCGTTACTAGTTGGGGTGGACTTTGACTCTGAGTCAACACCTGATGAACCGCCGCTTAAAAAGCAAAAAGTACAAGAACCTAGAAATACTAGAAAAAATTATCGATGTCAAGTTTAATTTAGGTGAAGGAATGTTTTTACTAACTCCTTACCGCATACACCGTTGCAACTAATGTTGAATTCGTATACATAATTCGCATAAATTGGACTTGGTAGTCATCAAAATCAGTCCATGCATTTTCAAAGTCATGTATTTTGTCTGCCTTTCCAGCCGGTACTTCGTAGTATTTAAAAGTATCGTCACTATACTTCAGTATTATTTCTTTATGGACTTTGAGTCAACTCCTGAGGAACCGCCGCTTAAAAAACAAAAAAGTAAAAGAACCTAGAAATACTAGAAAAAATTATCGATTTGAAGTTTAATTCAGGTGAAGAAGGTGCAAATTTTCGTTAGAATACAATAAAAACTTCTTTATTTCATATAGGCCTAGAATACAGAGGCTCTTATGACAAGTCATTTCATTTTACACGGCTTTTTTATGATGATAACCATTTAAAGTTACGTTTCATATTTCGACTTTGGCTAACATTCTGTTTTCATGGTCCCTCTTTTTTAGTGATTGAACGAGTGGTAAACAGAATCCCTGTCCGATCAAACTTAATAACTATCAGAATTTCTTCTTTTTTCTTGTTAGCCTCTGAAACATGAGTGGCAGACTGGTAGATGTTATTTTATTTTATTTATTTATTATGGCGTTTAGGATCTTATCAGCTTCCGCGATGCTGTTTTATCAACGCACCTGTACAGTGCTTGCTGACTTTGAAAGATGTTGTTAAGGATCTTACTTCGGTGTTGCCGGGTTATAAGATCTATTAGAGAAAGTGCGAATTTTCTTAAGAATATAATAGAAAATTCTTTATTTCATATAGGCCTAGCATGCAGAGGCTCTTGTGACTAGTCATTTCAGTTTACATGATATTTTTAATGGGGATAACCATTTAAAGTTACGTTTAATATTTCTATTTTGGCTAACATTCTGTTGTCATGTACATGTTTTTAAGTGATTGAAGCAGTGATAAACAGAATCCTTGTCCGTATTAAACTGAATAACCATCAGAATTGCTTCTTTTTTCTTCTTTGAAGCCCCTGAAACATTAAAAGAGGCAGCGGGTGATTTCCAATATTTTGTGTTGCGTCGAATTAACACCCCTTTTTGGTGGTTAAATAGATCAGTTCTAACTTAACTTATTAAAACCAACTGTGGTAGATGTTGTTGAGAATCTTATCAGCTTCCGCGTTGCTGGTTTCATCAACGCTCCCGTATAGTGCTTGCCGACTTTGGTAGATGTTGTTTAGGATCTTATCAGCTTCCGCGTTGCTGCTTTCATCAAAGCTTTCGTATAGTGCTTGCCGACTTTGGTAGATGTTGTTTAGGATCTTATCAGCTTCCGCGATGCTGCTATCATCAAAGCTTTCATATAGTGCTTGCCGACTTTGGTAGATGTTGTTTAGGATCTCTTATCAGCTTCCGCGTTGCTGCTTTCATCAAAGCTTTCGTATAGTGCTTGCCGACTTTGATAGATGTTGTTTAGGATCTTATCAGCTTCCGCGTTGCTGCTTTCATCAAAGCTTTCGTATAGTGCTTGCCGACTTTGATAGATGTTGTTTAGGATCTTATCAGCTTCCGCGTTGCTGCTTTCATCAAAGCTTTCGTATAGTACTTGCTGACTTTAGAAGATGTTGTTTAGGATCTTACCTCGATGTTGCCGGGTTATACGACCTATTGAAGAAAGTGCAAGTTTTCGTTAAAATAGAAAAGAAAATTCTTTATTTCATATAGGCCTAGCATACAGAGGCTCTTATGACTAGTCATTTGGTTTTTGGTGGTTCTTACTTAACTTACTGAAACGAACTTTGGTAGATGTTGTTAAGAATCTTATCAGCTTCCGAGTTTCTGGTTTCATCAACGCTCCCGTATAGTGCTTGCCGACTTTGGTAGACGTTGTTTAGGATCTTATCAGCTTCCGCGTTGCTGGTTTCATCAACGCTCCCGTTCAGTTTTTACCGACTGTGGAAGATCTTGTTTAGGATCTTTTTTTTACAACTGATAGGCTTGCGCTTGACCACAATCAAGTCTGATGGGCAGATAAGATGAGGTCTAGGATGGAGCGCTCTTGCCTAGTTATACGACCTATTTGAGAAAGTGCATGTTTTCGTTAGAATAGAATAGAAATTTCTTTTTTTCATATAGGCCTAACATACAGAGGCTCTTATGACCAGCCATTTCAGTTTACACGGTATTTTAATGGTGATAATCATTTAAAGTTATGTTTAATGTTTATATTTTGGCTAATATTCTGTTGTCATGTCCATCTTTTTAAGTGATTGAACCAGTGGTAACAGAATCCTTGTCCGTATCAAACTTAATTACCATCAGTATTTCTTCTTTTTCTTCTTTGTAGCCTCTGAAACATTACAAGAGGCAGAGGGTGATTTCCAATATTTTGTATTGCGTCTGTATCAACATCCCTTTTTGGTCGTTAAATGGAGTTCTAACTTAACTTACCAAAACTAACGTTGGTTAGATGTTGTTAAGAATCTTATCAGCTTCCGCGTTTCTGCTTTCATCAAAGCTTTCGTATAGTACTTGCCAACTTTGGAAGATGTTGTTTAGGATCTGTTACCCCTTGGTTGTTGCGAGGAATATCTTGCGGATTTTTGCGAAGATTTTGTCCTTTTGTTTGTCGTTAGAACACTGAACTTTTTGAATTTGAACTAAGAAAAAAGTCTGTTTTATTGTGTCACTGTCAACATCTTGTCGGCGTGTTGCCGCCACTCGTCATTTGAATTACCACAGATAAAGGCGGTGGTGATCTGTGGTCATTTGTTGTGACTTAGATTTACAATAGATCTATTTGAGAAAGTGCGAATTTTCGTAATATGATAGAAAATTCTTAATTTCATATAGTGCTTGCCGACTTTGATAGATGTTGTTTAGGATCTTATCAGCTTCCGCGTTGCTGCTTTCATCAAAGCTTTCGTATAGTACTTGCTGACTTTAGAAGATGTTGTTTAGGATCTTACTTCGATGTTGCCGGGTTATACGACCTATTGAAGAAAGTGCAAGTTTTCGTTAAAATAGAAAAGAAAATTCTTTATTTCATATAGGCCTAGCATACATAGGCTCTTATGACTAGTCATTTCAGTTTACACGGTATTTTTAATGGTGATAACCATTTAAAGTTACGATTAATATATTTATTTTGGCTAAAATTCTGTTGTCTAGTGCTTAACAGAATTTTTGTACGTATCAAACTTAATAACCACAATTATTTCTTCTTTTTTCTTTTTTGGAGCCTCTGAAACATAACGAGTGGCAGCGGGAGATTTTCAATATTTTGTGTTGCGTCGTATTAACATCCCTTTAAACTAGCTTTGGTAGATTTTCTTAAGAATCTTATCAGCTTTCGCTTTTCTGCTTTCATCAACGCTCCCGTATAGTGCTTGCCGACTTTGGAGAATGTTGTTAAGGATCTTATTAGCTTCCGCGTTGCTGCTTTCATCAACGCTTTCGTATAGTACTTGCCGACTTTGGAAGATGTTGTTTACGAGCTTATAAGCTTCCGCGTTGCTGGTTTCATCAACGCTCCTGTACAGTGCTTGCTGACTTTTGTTGTTTAATATCTTACTCCGGTGTTGCCGGGTTATAAGATCTATTTGAGAAAGTGCGAATTTTCGTTAGAATATAATAGAAAATTCTTTATTTCATAAAGGCCTAGCATACAGAGGCTCTTATGACCAGTCATTTCAGTTTACACGGTATTTTAATGGTGATAACCATTTAAAGTTATGTTTAATGTTTATATTTTGGCTAATATTCTGTTGTCATGTCCATCTTTTTAAGTGATTGAACCAGTGGTAACAGAATCCTTGTCCGTATCAAACTTAATTACCATCAGTATTTCTTCTTTTTCTTCTTTGTAGCCTCTGAAACATTACAAGAGGCAGAGGGTGATTTCCAATATTTTGTATTGCGTCTGTATCAACATCCCTTTTTGGTCGTTAAATGGAGTTCTAACTTAACTTACCAAAACTAACGTTGGTTAGATGTTGTTAAGAATCTTATCAGCTTCCGCGTTTCTGCTTTCATCAAAGCTTTCGTATAGTACTTGCCAACTTTGGAAGATGTTGTTTAGGATCTGTTACCCCTTGGTTGTTGCGAGGAATATCTTGCGGATTTTTGCGAAGATTTTGTCCTTTTGTTTGTCGTTAGAACACTGAACTTTTTGAATTTGAACTAAGAAAAAAGTCTGTTTTATTGTGTCACTGTCAACATCTTGTCGGCGTGTTGCCGCCACTCGTCATTTGAATTACCACAGATAAAGGCGGTGGTGATCTGTGGTCATTTGTTGTGACTTAGATTCACAATAGATCTATTTGAGAAAGTGCGAATTTTCGTAATATGATAGAAAATTCTTTATTTCATATAGGCCTAGCATACATAGGCTCTTATGACTAGTCATTTCAGTTTACACGGTATTTTTAATGGTGATAACCATTTAAAGTTACGATTAATATATCTATTTTGGCTAAAATCTTGTTCTTAACAGAATCCTTGTTCGTATCAAACTTAATTACCATCAGAATTTCTTCATTTTTCTTCTTTGAAGCCTCTGAAACATTACAAGATGCATGAGATGCAGAGGGTGATTTCCAATATTTTGTCTTCCGTCTGTATCAACATCAGTTCTAACTTAACTTACCAAAACTAACTTAGATTAGATGTTGTTAAGAATCTTATCAGCTTCCGCGTTGCTGCTTTTATCAACGCTTTCGTATAGTACTTGCCGACTTTGGAAGATGTTGTTTAGGATCTTATCAGCTTCCGCGTTGCTGGTTTCATCAACGCTCCTGTACAGTGCTTGCCGACTTTGGAAGATGTTGTTTAGGATCTTACTTCGGTGTTGCCGGGTTATACGACCTATTTGAGAAACCGCGAATTTTCGTTAGAATATAATAGAAAATTCTTTGTTTCATATAGGCCTAGCATACAGAGGCTCTTATGACTAGTCATTTCAGTTTACACGGTATTTTTAATGGTGATATATTACTTGATGGTAGTTTAAGGTGGTTTGTAGTATAACTACCATCATTAATGCAGTGAATCTTTTGATTGAAAGGAAAATAAGTTAATATGGTTAATATGGTTTTACTCAATGTTTATTGAAAAGCGGACACCAAAGTAACAAGATATTGTTTCTCCTATTGACAAGTTCTCAATTCAAATACATAAGACTAGAGTTTATAAATACAACACAATCAAAATAGTATTTACTCCAATACTCCTCCTTATTCATAAGCTCTCAGTCATTAGATTCACGCTCTTAAACCCATACCTTTTACACACCACTCAAATTTACCTCTCAACCTCTCAACAATGCCCTTGTAAGTCTATCTGCAACCATACTGACTCTTTGTGTAAACAGTTATTGCATCACCGCTTTTCTGTGTTAGTTCTGCTAGGAACCGTCGAAGAAATACTGCCTCTTGCAGCCTCCAACACACATATTCTGCCTCTTGCATTTTTTCTCAAGTGGCTTTACCAAAGTCCATGTGTTATTCTTCTTCAAAGCATCTAATTCCTCCTGAATAGCTTTTTTCCTCAAATAACCATCATCTCTCGATAAAGCTTATTTTACTGTCAGCGTGTCTCCGTTAACTACCTGATAAGTGACAAAATCCGGATATTCCTTTGGGACTCTATTTCTGAGAGGATATCTTCTCTCCCGTGAAATTTCAGGTTGCTCTGTATCAGATGTAGATATAAAACATTCATCATTTTCTTCATTTTTCTTCTTTGAAGCCTCTGAAACATTACAAGATGCAGAGGGTGATTTCCAATATATTATATATATTATTATTCTTCAGATAACGACTACTGGATTTATCTCAGTTTTCAGTGTGTTCTCGCTGACTTCATGATTAGTCTGCATTTCCTTGGTTTCTTCTTCTCTTTGTGGCTGTTGTAATTGCGATACATCTCTGATTCAAAAAATAATACATTTCTCGCCTTATTTAATTTTCCAGTATTAGGTTCTATTAACTTGTAAGCTTTTGAATCTTCACAATAACTAACATGAATCAGTTCCATGCTCTTGTTAAACCCACTTCTTGCGTAAAACATCCGGAATATGCTATGTATATAATATCCGGAATATGTTACTGTCATAAGCATGAATAGAGAAAAGCTTGTGACTGATTATTAGGCATTTTGTTATCGCTTGGAACAGGAACTGTTTTTACACGACTGCCCAAAAAAAGGAATGTAATGTTTTTAGGGTTCATGCATGTATGTGTATATATGTATGTATGTGAATTTCTTTACTAATCCACCATAACTTCTGAACGGCTGAACAGATTTGGACATAAGGGGTATCGTTAGAATCCTTAAATCATCCCGAGTAACATAGGCTCCATTTTTGGTAGAAGTCGTTTTACCACAAGGCAGTCTTGTTTTTTAATTTTATTATTATTTCAGTTAGTACCGTTACAGAATGCTTTTTTATTATACCTGTTGTTTATACCTGTTACGATAAATACGCCTCAATCCTAGTCTAGGATGGAGCGCTCTTGCCAAGATGCTTATTAATGATATTACTTCGGTGTTGCCGGGTTATACGACCTATTTGAGAAAATGCGTGTTTTCGTTAGAATAGAATAGAAAATTCTTTATTTCATATAGGCCTAGCATACAGAGACTCTTATGACTAGTCATTCCAGTCTAATACGATTTCTATTTTGGCTAACATTCTGTTGTCATGTCCATCTTTTTAAGTGATTGAACCAGTGGTAACAGAATCCTTGTTCGTATCAAACTTTCCTCTGAAACATTACAAGAGACAGAGGGTGATTTCCAATATTTTGTGTTGCGTCTGTATCAACATCCCTTGGTGGTAAAATAGATCAGTTCTCATTTAACTTACTTTGGAAGATGTTGTCAATCACAATCAAGTCTGATGGGCAGAAATTGTGAGGTTTAGGATGGAGCGGAGCGCTCTTTCCTTGAAAATGCCTATAAATGATCTTAGTTCGGTGTTGCCGGGTTAAACGACCTATTTGAGTTCGTTAGAATAGAATAGAAAATTCTTTATTTCATATAGGCCTAACATACAGAAGCTCTTATGACCAGTCATTTCAGTTTACAAGTCAGCAACGCGGAAGCTGATAAGGTCCTTAACATAAGATCTGAACAATATCTACAAAGTCGGAAAGCACATAGGGAGCGTTGATGAAATGAACAACGCGGAAGCTTATAAGATCCTAAACAACATCTTTATTCTACAAAAGTCGGAAAGCACATAGGGAGCTTTTATGAAATCGGCAACGCGGAAGTTGATAAGATCCTAAACAACATCTACCTAAGTCGGAAAGCACTATACGGAAATGTTGATGGAATCAGTAAGGACGAAGCTGATAGGAACCTAAACAATATCTACCTAAGTCGGAAAACACTTAGGGAGCGTTGATGAAATCAGCAACACGGAAGCTGATAAGATCCTAAACAGCATCTACTAAAGTCGGAAAGCACATAGGGAGCGTTGATGAAATGAGCAAAGCGGAAGCTAATAAGGTCCTAAACAATATCTACTAAGACGGAATAACAAATACCCTAGTTATCGATTAAAGAATATTAATTTTTACTTATTTTGACGATTTACTTTATTTTAAATTTTATTTTACGACTTAAGCTGTGTAGACTGCTATTTTATTAGATTAAGGCAGTGTTGTTTGCGGAATTGTTAGGGATTGAGGTACCTATCCGTTTCAATTCAGAACCTTAAAAACGTCCTCCAATGCAGCAGTACCAACACCATCGGGGAAATTACATCTCCCTGTCGCACTCCTCGCTGTAATTTGATTGTTCTCGTGGTATGGGCTTGGATTTTGCACTTGCTCATTGTCTTATTCTAGCTGCTTACAAATTCTGCAGGTGATTTATTTGTTTAATGCTGTCAATTGGCGTGGGACAACGTATTAACAACAAGCTTATCATCATAACCAATCTTAAACCAAATTGTTCCATTTGGTCTATATTATATATAGCAAATGTACATCTGTGACAACTGGTTCACCTGTCTTTTTACCAGGCCGTATAGATTTATAAATGGGTTCTTTCGAAAAGTCGGTAATAAAGGTAAAGACCAAATGCTGTTTTAGTTAAAGCTCCATGTTTCATGTTTGGTCATTTTAGTAGAAGGTTTACTTTTAAAATACTCTACTAGCTGACCCGGCAGACTTCGTACTGCCTCAACAAAAAATAAAAGACCTAAACTTTTGTATAAAATAATTTTAATTTTCCCGAATTTCCTCAACTTTTAAACCTTCTCTAGACCTCCACGAACATTTCAAAACCAATTAAGATAAATCCGTTCAGCCGTTCTTGAGTTTTAGCGAGAAACAGCAATTCATTTTTATATATATAGACTAGCTGACCTGGCAAACGTTGTTTTGCCCTTAAGGATATTAAAAAAAAACATATTAAAGGATCGGGGACGTACCACCATCTCTTATAGCAGTATTGTTGTAATATTGTTTTAAAACTCTCATACTGGCACTGTATGAAAATGTCAAAACAATATTACAATAATACTGCTATAAGAGATGGCGGTACGGCCCTAGAGCTTACTGATACAATTTTAGGCTCCGCCCTGAAGCCGGACTTTTAATTTGTCAAAACTCTAAAATGGCGCTAATGTATGCGGGCGACAGCGGTATGTGCTGTCAGCGGTACCGAAATATACGACTCGCGACGCAATATTTGAGAAATTGTTGGAGTCAACATACGTCACATGTTTCCCGTCCTCTTGGCGTAGCGTATTTCGTCATTGATTTATACATGCGCTGGACCTCAGACTGTCAACGTTAAAATGAAGACACTTGATTTTTGTTATTGGCGCTGATTGTTGCGTAACATGGCGTGAGCGTCCATGGAACTAAAATAAAGTGACGTTCAAAACGACGGTCACCAGCAACAAATGTCAATATAAATTTAGTATCGTGGTCCTTCGAGGGAGGCACTTTAAATCAGCACAAACAATGAACTGTCGATTGTATGGAATGTTTGATCCAGCGTACTATAGCTTGGCAACTTCGTGCGGGTCCCTCCTGCGGGGTTACAGACGGCCGGGGTACGGTAACGCATACATGCAGAGAAGTGTCCCCTTCCCCGCTACACCGCCCGCTAACCGCTGACATCTAAGTTCCTTGCCTCCCCCACCGTCTGTCACCCCGGAGGAGACCCGCACGAAGTTGCCAAGCTGTAGTATAATAGAGAGCATGAATGTACAATGTACATGTGTGAGTGTTATGAATGTACAATGTACATAGTCACTTTGAGTGGTAAAATTGAGCGGTGTCAAAGCCTAAATTAAGGCGTACGTAGGTAGTGGTACATATACATACCGATTCCCCCCGCGCGCGCGGACGAGTAACAACCAAGCGTATACGCTGCTACTACAAAAATTGATAAGTGTACTAATACCAGCTGATACTTAGTAAAAACGACTCGTGAAGTGCAATCTGAAGTGTATTGAACAGAATAGTTATATTTATCCCGTGCTAAAACCATATTTAGTGAACAAAAAATTTGTAAATTATTGTTGTTCGAGTCGACCGCTCTCGGTGTGTGGAAAAACAAACCTTACTGGCATTGACTTACACGTAAAACAAGTGCATAAACAATCACAACACTCGTTGATTGCCACAATAATACATGCATTTGCATATAAATCGAAGAAATTCTCTTTGTGAGCAGTAAAGTGAAACTTAAACTGTAGTCAATATTAATGAGAAGTGCATTTGAAAAGTGATTACTAATGATACAATGATTGATACTTAGATGAGTGACATTCAAAAACAAAACAAATTGTTATACTACCTGCACGTATGAGAAAACATCGACCGGGAATAACCACTTTTACTTTTTTGTCAGTAACGTAAAGGGTTGAGTGGCGCAGATTGCATAGAGCTGGCTCGTAAATACCGAAGTCGAGAGTTCGAACCTTGGTGACATCTCAAAATAAGTTTTTTATATTTTTTTATTTTATATCTTTTTATACAATAATTTCAATTATTATTGACAATATTGAAATGTCAACCAAAGCTAGCGAAATAGAATGCGCCGGCTGCAAAAATAATATTACAAAAAGCCGAGACTTCCTGAAATGTTCTACATGCAGGCAAACCTATGACCTTCTTTGCGCTAACGTCTCAGAAAAGAAGTTTGGTCTTATGACAAAGGAGCACAAGAAATCTTGGATTTGCCACGGCTGTCGTAGTAAACAGCCAAAAACCGATAACTCAAACACGCCCATTCGTCCTGCAAATCCGGCACATCCGAATATTATCTCTTCGGATCAAAATAAAGATAGCAACGTAACACAGCGTAAAAAACAAACAACAGTGATACAATCAACATCTCCAGCCGTAGACCTTACTGGAAACCTAGAGCACTATGCAACTCCTGAATCTTCACCCCTGCCTCAATCCACCGCGGACGCTGTAATGGCGCAAACGCAACAAGCAACTGACTGCACGGCTTCAGGGACGAAACCACATCTCTGCCATCCTGCACCCGAATTTCCTTTGATTTTAATTCAAAATACAGAGAGTAGACAGGGACAACAAGATGGATCTCAACCAAATATCTTCCCGTCATATTTAAGCGACATGTTTGAAACCCTCTCAAAACAACAAAATAAGCTTTTTGAAGATTTAAAAAGCTCAATACAAAGTTTAAGAGAACAAAATGACTGCTTACAAAAAAGCGTCGACACAATGTCGAGCAAGTACGACGAATTCCTGTCCCGCATTTCTGCTCTTGAATCGGAAAGAAAGCAGGACAAGATAAAAATTTCTCAGCTTGAGCAGAAAATAGAAAGTATGGAACGAAAATCTAAAGTTACAGGAATAGAAATACGTAATATCCCTAAAAAAAGCGGAGAAACAAAGGAGAGCCTATCGCAATCCGTCAAAGGTCTTGGCAAAGTTCTTAAAATAGATTTGGGGGACTCGGACATTAGAGACGTGTACCGAATTAGTTCAAAGGATGGGTCAAACCCGATCATTGCGGAGTTATCTAGTACCATCACAAAGGAGAAAATCATAAGCAAAGTAAAAAGCTTCAACAAATCAAAACCCAAGAATGAAAAATTAAATACGTCTCATTTAAATTGCACTGGACCGAACAAACCTGTATTCATTTCCGAAACTTTAACCCAAAATACACAAAAGCTCTTCTATTTGGCTAGGAATTTTCAGAAAAACTTTGGATATGCATTCTGCTGGACCTCACGAGGTATTGTGTATTTACGTAAAGAGGAAAAATCAGCCCAAATTAAAATTAATACAGAAGAAGACCTTGAGAAACTGAGAAAAGCGGAATGACTAGTTCTAAAAGTTACTAGAATATATTTCTTATACGTTATATTATACAATAACCTACACTCTACTGTATACATATTATGTCTAACTATATTGCTACACGAAACTATATTTTATAAGTTAAATATCTTAAATTATATACATACAATTCATACACTTCACAAACTATTGCAATATATATCACCATATTATCAATACTTACATACATACTGTCCCAAACACAATAATACATATTATAAAGTCAATGGACGAGACACCGTACTAACAATTTTCATAGTTGGCAATAAAATTCAATAATATCAACGAAATTTCCGATGACTTAGACAATGTGACGGTTTCTAAACAGGTAACTTGTGATGTTGAGCAATGTTCAGGGACTTATTAATTTAACAAAGGACTCAAATTTTATAATAATAACACAGAATATACGAAGTATAAATTGTAATATGAATGGCTTCGAGGTGTTAATGTCTAGACTCGATATAGATATGGATCTAATAATTTTAACGGAGTGTTGGCTTGCGAACACAGCATCTCTGCCGAATATTTGTGGATACAACTCAATAGCATCCAAAAACCTTATAAACCAGAATGACGGTCTAGTTATTTTTATTAAAGAACAACACGAGTTCCAACATGAAGAAATTCCTTTTCAAGAAGGAAATTGTTTGGTTTTAAAATTATATGATATAGTAGTAGTTGCCATTTACCGTTCCCCATCATTTAAAAATATTGATAACTTTTTGGCTGTTTTAGATAATACTCTTCAAAAATACTCAAGATATAAGAATATTGTAGTGATTGGGGATATTAACATAGATATAATCCCAAGTAACATGGACTGTAATTCGGAAAAATATTTAAATTTAATGGCTTTTCATGGATTATTACCAGCCCATACTCTAGTTACGCGAGATGCTAGGGGAACTTGCATTGACCATGTTTTATTGAAAACTAAAAATCCATCAATGACTATAGTTCCTGAAACTGAATTAACTGACCATAAGCCCGTTATACTGAATTTTCAAATGAAACTACGTAGAGCTCATTTTACAACTTCTAAAATTAGTAAAATTAATTCAGAAAAACTATACTCGGATATTCTAAGCAGTGATTTTGATGTTGTGCTTAGCAATCCAGACCCAAATTCTGCTATAAATGACCTTATAAATATTATAACAACCGCTGTAAACAATAACACACAGTTAGTCACATTGTCTAGACGTAAAAAAATCATTAAGCCATGGATCACACCTGGCCTACTTAGGTGTATAAGACATAGAGATAAATTGCATAAGAAAGCCAGGCGTTCTCCAGACGATGATACAACCTGCCTAATATATAAACGTTACAGAAACTTCTGTAATTCATTGCTGAAAAAAATTAAAACAAACTATGAAAAAGAACAGGTTAATTTAGCCAAAAATAATAATAAAAAATTATGGAACGTCCTTAAAAATATTATAAATCCTTCCAAGCGTATAGAGTATAGCAAAGAATTGTTGAGTCTTCAGGAAACACCGCAGCTGTCGGTTGATTATATAAATAACTATTTTGGCAAAGTCGGTAGTATTTTGGCTGAATCATTAAAACATGGAGATAGTAAATCCAAATTTGATAAACCTCCCCAAAAGCAATTTAAATCTTTCGTATTGTTGGATACTGATGAGGAGGAAATCAACAATATCATTATGAATTTAAAAAATGACTGCGCGGTAGGATGGGATGGTATCTCGAATAACCTTCTTAAACATTGTAAAACTATACTCATTTCGCCTTTAACTCATATTTTTAATAGCTGCCTACAAAAAGGTATTTTTCCTAAAGCACTAAAAAAATCGGAGATTCGGCCGATATATAAAAGTGGTGACAAAGATTACCTCGGGAATTACAGACCGATATCCATTCTGCCATCACTGTCTAAAATCTTGGAAAAAATAATTAATGTAAGGCTAATAAAGTATTTGGAGAATAGTGATCTCTTATCATCTAATCAATTTGGTTTTAGATGTGGTAAATCTACTGATGCAGCAGTACACACCTTGACAAACTATATAGCAACCAATCTTGACCGAGGAAAAAAATGTATATGCATCTTTTTGGACTTGGCTAAAGCATTCGACACTGTAAGCATCCCAATCTTAATTCGCAAACTGGAATGCATTGGGGTTAGGGGCCTTCAGCTAAAACTTTTTAAGGATTATCTAACAGAGAGATATCAATGTGTTAGAGTGGATTCACATACAAGCAGTCATCTATTGGTCACCCATGGGGTACCCCAGGGTAGCATCTTGGGACCTACCCTTTTTCTGATATATATTGATTTTCTAACTCGATTAGAACTAATCAAGGGTCAAATTATTTCTTACGCAGATGATACTGCACTAGTTTTTGCTGCAGACTCATGGAGTGAAGTGTTTGAAGTTGCACAGGCAGGATTAAATTCCGTAACCAAATGGCTGCATGATAATTCCTTGTCGCTTAATATTAATAAAACCAAATACATCAAGTTTTCGATGCGAAAACTTAGTACTTTTCCTGACAACCTCTATCTAGTAGCTCATTCCTGTTTCTACTCCGCTTTGAATTCTTGTGCCTGTCCAGTATTAGAAGAGGTTGAAAATATAAAATATCTGGGGGTCACATTAGATTCTCAATTAAATTTTTATAATCATA
This sequence comes from Coenonympha glycerion, assembly GCA_963855885.1. Classification (NCBI taxonomy): domain Eukaryota; kingdom Metazoa; phylum Arthropoda; class Insecta; order Lepidoptera; family Nymphalidae; genus Coenonympha; species Coenonympha glycerion. The sequence continues at coordinate 12,652,177 of OY979626.1, read as the reverse complement.
TTGATATTTTAAAGATCAGATTAAATAAAATGATATATATTTTCAAAAATCTCAGGCATGTAGTAGAACCTGACTTATTAAAACGGATTTATTTGGCATTGTGTCAGTCTATTATCACTTACTGCATATCATCATGGGGAGGTACGTCTAAAACATATTTAATGAAACTTGAAGTCGCTCAACGAGCAATTCTGAAAGTAGCAACGTTTCGTCCATTTTTGTACCCCACATCACTGGTATATAAGAACTGTGAAGTTCTATCTGTCAGGAAATTATTTCTCTTAAGTATTTTGTTAAAGCAACATACTAATTTGGTGTATGATGCATCTCTAATGAACAGAAGAGTTAAATACAGAGTAGTACCAATACCCCAATCAAATACATCGTTTATTCAAAAATTTTATTATTTTCTAGGACCCTATATTTACAACAAAATAAATGCATTAGCACAAATTTACCCACTTACAAAAATAAGTTGCAAAAAAGCAGCTATCTCACACTTACTTAAGTTATCATATGAGGAAACCGAAAGCCTTCTAGTCGTTTTAAAGTGACTATAATTATTATTATTATTGTTACTACCGATAAACAATTGTAATGGTTGCCCTCTTTAATTTTGTGGTTGTATAACATTACAATCATCCACACTTTACAGGATTGAACACACCCTCTCTTTCTCTAACACTACACATACATTAAGCAGACATGCATTTATATGAATATTTATTTAGTTTATAAAAGAGAGGCCATGATATCTATGTATTATATAATAAAAAGAAAAAAAAAAAAAAAAAAAAAAAAAAAAAAAACTTGGTTAAAGCTAATATTAGTTAATATAAAAGCGTGCGGGGAGAAGGCACTGAAGCTGAAGCACAGGAAATACCTAGTTCAGCTTCAGAAGCTTTATATCTGGGAGAATTGAACATAAAATTATTATTACATATATTAACCTTTGAGTAAGAATTAGCTATAAGATTTATGTAAAATGAAGTTGTTTAATAATTTTAAGTTTTTTGGAGTAATAAAACATTTTATTATTATTATTATTATTATTATTAACTATACTTAACACTACATATACTATTACTATTTAATTATTTTACTGACTATTCATAAGAGCTAACAAGTAATGGCCTATATGAAATAAATGATTTGATTTGATATAGTTAGTAAATCAGGAAAGTCTCATAGTTAACACTAAATCACAACAGGTTTGATTTTAAGGCACGTTGGTATACTTATTCAAAGAAAAGAAATTATATGCCTAATGAATGTAATTACAATACGTATGACGTTCTCTACAAGTACCGAATACATTATTAATAACGTACCGAAATTGATGAAATAGAAATATCTTTATTGCAAAATACACGTTACATAATGATGATAATAGATACATGATAATAGATTTTACTTGTTTGTTTGCCAATAACTTTAATTGAATCCGGATATTAATTAAAAAAGTAATAATTGTAGGAGTTAGTGTGAAGACCGTAGTCTATAGAAAATAAAATTTGGGTTAGATTCAGCATGGTACGGGAATCCATACATCCATGGTCATTGTCCTTTATCTGTAATTCCATGAATTCACATAACTAAATAGTTGCGTGGTTATGTGGCGATTTTATTTTTATGCTTTTTTACAATACGTGTTATGCGGTGCACTCCGATCCAAAGTGATTTCTATTTCGTCACTAAAAGCCCTTGCCAATTTGATTCTTGAACTCGATACTTCCTTGGTTTGTTTATCCGATTTTCCCTGTTTTTCTGATTGTTTTATTACAATTTCTGTGTCCTTTTGTTCCATTGTTTCTTTTATTTCCTGTTCTTTCGTTTCTTCTTGTTGGTTCAATTGTTTAGCTTCTTCTTCTTTTCTGGTTGTTTCGTTGTTGCTTGTTTCTCTTGTTGCGTTTTTGTTCCACATAGATTTTGTAATTTCGTTTCATTTGTTTTCTTTTTAATGAAACGATTGTTTTTCTTTTGATTTAAGGAAACGCCTAAATCGAATGCTTAGCCGATAAGTGACAGTTTTCACCTACAACAACTGTCACTTTAGGGCTAAGCATTCGATTTAGGCGTTTCCTAGGTTTAGTGAAAACGGCTATTACTTTCTTTGGAGCTTTGTGATTATGAGGATCTGTTCCTTTGATAACTGAGGCGTTGAAGGTGAAGACTTTAGCCGTACATGGTTCTTGTTTTTTTCCGTTTGTACCAACAGCAGTACAACTCCAAGTAGTTACACCGGAAACACTTAGTTAAGCTATCCTATCTATTAAGTTAGAGCAAACTGCACCCTGTGTGCGAATTTTATTAAAATCGGTTAAGTGGTTTAGGAGTCCATTGAGGACAAACATTGTGACACGAGATTTATATATATTAAGATTACGTTTGGGTAGTTAGGGGTATAGATTATTGTTTGTTGGGTAAATAAATAAATTGATGTATTCCGACTCAACTATTTTATTCCCTAATTTTGCCAAAGCGTGTTCTAACTACAGCTAAGTACGTTTAAGCGCTTTTACGGTTACTAACGGACTAATTGTTAAATGACGGACTAATTGTTAAATGAAATTACATTACGCTTCAAAAGGTTTCCACGAGCTAGCGACGCTGCACTGTGTCCCTACTATATTATGGCCATTTCCAAGTACTTTTGAGTAATAACAGTATTTGTTTACACGTAAAACATAATAAAGCATTGCATAATCATCAAATCATGGTCACCAATTTTCTGACTTCTAACTCAAAACGTTCTAAAGATGGTCTACTAACACATTACTTCCTTAGTTAAATTGCTTAATGTAATATTATGGACGCATAATTTACTTTTATAATTTGATAAAAAAAACTCCTGATTAGAAGATTCGGGGCCAATTTTAAAAATTTAACATCCTGTGTGAATAAGTGACATGATCCTGACTGTGCAACACTTTTGTTTTGCACACTGAATTTGTACTCTTGTCTTAATAAATATTATTAATAAATATTATTGTTCTCTTTCGTGGCTCAATCTTTCTTCCAAACGCGTTGAGTGTAATGTTTCCAGTTTTATGACTGCAATAAACGCCACACTTATCTATCTATCTTCGAGTGAAATTGGCTCTAGATTGAGTTTAAAAAATATTGTTTCAAACAAAATAAATTTACGTCCAAAGCATTCTCTACCCTTAACTCACAATTTTCTTTGTATGTGTGATAGAGTTGTGTCATGTTTGAGAAAATTGGGTCAATATACGCGTGATGCGAGGGCATCTTTGGATGACTTTAATCAAAATAAGTAAATGTCGGTGGACCTGTGGTGACCGTATCCGCACTGCTGAGTAGGTTAGGTGGGTAAGGTAAATCAGACACGTCTATGTTGTTCCATAGTCCGTTTATTACTACTCTTAGTACGTACGTAGTGACTTTACCACGGGGTGCGAGGAAAAAAAAGATTGATACATTTTTTTATCAAATAAAACTAATCTAAGACCTAAAATAACGAAATCTTATGGGTTCATTAACTATATAGATTTTTGATATTCTTATGAACTATTTCGAGTTTTCCATCTTTTAATATCGCAACGTTCAGCTGTATATCTTCTAGCACTGTGTATGGTCCGTCATACAAAGTGTCTAATTTTCCACCAGTTTCATTTTTCACCAATATTAAATCATTTGCGTTCTTGGTCACTGAGTTCACTTTTATCATAGTTCACTTTTCTATTTAGTTTCACTTTACATTAAATTTTCTCGTGCATCTCTATGAGCTAACTGTAATCTGTATCTTAATTCTAATGGAATTTCAGATGTTTTCCCGAATACTAACTCATAAAGTGTGTATTTAGTAGCTGTATGTACTGTATTATTGTATGAAAAACACGAAAATGGAGAATCCATTGACTCCATGTCTCTGGATATTTTTCACATAAGATTCTAAGAAATGAACCTAAGTGCTTATGAGAATTTTCCAAAGAAGCAATAGTTTGATGATAGATAGATAGATAGAAAATACTTTATACCATTACAAAACGAAAGAAAAAAATAAAATAAGGAAAACAAATGTACAATGTTGCCTTATACACAGCGATCACTTCCAGGCAACCATCGGGGTAAGCAGCGGCTATGGGAAAATATGAGGTAGGTGGTACAATAAAAATATTTAAAAGACAATTTTGCATAAATATTAAATAAATTATTAACATTATAATATATAATTCGGCTGTCCCATTTTAAAACCTAGCAAGGACTTAAAACTTTACAGGAGAGCGCATAAACGTAAATAAGGCTACCCTCTAAAAAATATTTATGTAGAGTAAAATAATTGCTATTGGATGTTTAAAATACTAAATAATAAACAAATAGCACTACACATGTAATGAAATGAGTGACATTTCATTCATTTGAATTTGCCGCGCTTCGCGTATCAGCTGTCTGTCGCGTACCTATGATATAGTGAATTGATTGGTCTGTGTCTATGATTTAAAATGGCGAGTGACGCTGAAGTTGTTTTGTGCATTTTTATCGTAATAAAAACTCATAGAAAGAATGTGATTGAGGACTCGAGATATAGTGAACTTTAAATGTCGTTTCTTTGTTATTTCAGGTGAGATAGAAGTGTAATTGTCGTAACTTGATAATAACTTGATAATTGTAAAGACTTGTTAAATAAAACAAAACTTTGTTATTTCAGAGAAACAATTTGTGGTTTGCTTTTGGAGATCCTCAATGTCTTATAAAACGACATTTTTGTGAACTAAGAGAATATGGACCGGCTTCAGTTTGAGTTTACGATGATAGCCTCAAATGATGGCAAATCAAATGTATTAGCCATAACTTCAATATGTACTGAAGAAGGAAAATGTTATGTTTTACCCGAGGAACTGAAGCCGGTGAGTCATCATACATATATTGTTAAAACGAACACTTTCACAAAAGTAAAAAATAGCATTAAAAAAAGACACCAGAGTAGAAAAGTATGGATAAAATTGGATGAAAATCTAAAGAAGACATATGTAGATGAGGAAGGTAATATGCAATTTTTAGATCAATATTTAGATGAAGTGAGCACAACACAAGCAAAGGACAAAAATGACACTTTGCAACAAATCTTGGAACAATTAATAGAAACTACAACTAAGAAAGAAAGTCAACATAACTTAAAACATATCTCAGAAAAATTTATTATTGAAAAATTCACAAGCAAAAATCCTAATGCGATGCAATGGATAGAAATTTTTGAAAAAGAGTGTGCGCGCTTTAATATAACAAAAGATGAGACAAAAATAGATATTTTGAGGTTATTTTTAGATAAACCTTGTTTGGATTGGTATAGCTCGATGATCATAAAACTAACAATAAATTCTGAATGGAGTGAATGGAAAGACAAGTTTTTAGAAACTTTTAAAAACCAAGGATGGGACATAGTCACATATGCTCTCGCATTTAGGTATAAAGAAGGACAGTTAATTGATTATGCCATAAAAAAAGAACGGCTTTTATTAGATATAAACAAATCTATAGATTCCAAAACAATGATAGATCTTATTGCAACTGGTTTACCTGGATTTATCTTAAATAAGTTAAACAGGGATGAACTCAACAACACTACTGACTTGTTCAACGAGATAAGAAAATATGAAGGCACGATGTATAAGAAAAACTCAACTAACATAAAGAGCAGTCATTTTATAATAAAAATAAAACTTATGAGAAGAAGTCATGTAAGACTTGTGAGTCTTTGGACAAAGGAATTAGATATCATCCGGAGGAGTCATGTTGGTTCAAGAAAAATAAAAATGAACCTGAAAAAGTTCTTAAAACTAAAAATGTAAACAATAACTCCATAATTGAAGTAGACATAAATACTGAAAAAAAAACTAGTAAGCACACCATTAATCAAAATCAAGCTTTTATTAGAAAATAAACTAGAAGTGAGTGGTATTTATGATTCAGGCTCACAGATTTCTATAATAAATTCAAGATTAATAAAAGTAAAAGAAAAAAAAGATGATGTGAACATAGCATACATGAAAACGGTTAATGGTGTGAAGAAGATGGATGGCTTGATAACAATAAAAATTAAAATATTTGATTTAGAAGAAGAGGTGGATGTATACATAGTAAAAAATGAAGATTTTGATGATTTCATAATCGGATTAGATATGATAAAGAAATTCAGATTAACCCAAAATGAGAACTTGCAGATAGAACAAAAGAAAATAACAAATAAAATAGACAGGATGTCTAAAGATAACAGAAATGAAGATAATAATATAAAAAAATATACAGTAAATTTCAATGAACACATAGAAACAGAGGAATTTATAAGTATGACAGACCATTTAGATAATCAAAAGAAAATTGAGATAGAGAAAATTATAAAGGAATATAAAACAATATTTGCTAAGGACAAGTATGATATAGGTTCAGTTAAAGATTATGAAGCTCGCATAGATTTACAAGTAAATAAATATTGTAGTAAAAGACCATACAGATGTACAATACAAGATAGATTAGAAATTGAAGAGCAAATATCGATGTTACTAAAGAACAATTTAATAGAACAATCATACAGTCCTTTCGCTGCTCCAGTGACATTGGCGTTTAAAAAGGTGAAAATAGAAAATCCCGTTTATGTGTAGATTTCAGAGAGTTAAACAAAATAGTTATACCACAAGCTCAACCATTTCCTTTGATAGATGATCTAATTATTAAAACTAGAAATTGCAAGTATTTTACTACACTAGATATAAACTCAGCATTTTGGGCAATACCATTACGGGTGGAAGACAGAAGTAACAGGATTTGTCACACAAGATGGCCACTTCCAGTGGACCTGCCTCCCTTTTGGCTTGAAAACATCACCAGCAATTTTCCAGAGAATCTTAAGCAATATTCTAAGAAAACACAATCTCACAGGATACTCTGTTAACTATATTGATGATATTTTGATGAATGAATGAATGAATGAATATACTTTTATTGCACACCACAAAGTCAAACAAAGGACAACACAACACAACTTTGATATACTCGTCTACCTTTGAAGAACATATAAGGCACATTAGAAATGTATTAGAGGCAATAATTAAAGAAGGCTTTAGACTGAAGTTTAAGAAATGTACCTTTGCTTCAGACTCGGTAAAATACCTCGGCCATATAATTCAGAACAATTCAGTAAGACCACTAAAAGACAATTTGATTTCAATAAGGAACTTTCCAACTCCTAAGACGCAAAAGAACATCAGACAATTTTTGGGAAAAATAAACTTCTACCATGACTATATACCAAGAAGTGCAATTATCTTAGATCCATTACACAATTTATTACGAAAAAACGAGAAATTTGTATGGTCAGAGAAATGTGAAGAAGCATTCAATCTGATAAAAAGATATTTATGTTCGCAACCGGTCTTGGAAATATTCGACAAAGACTTACCAATCAAAATCTTTACCGATGCATCTTTGGAGGGCATTGGAGCAATATTAAAACAGACACAACTAGATGGTAAAGACAAACCGGTGGCATATTTCTCAAAAAAATTGAATGAACATCAAAAACGGAAAAAGGCTATATATTTAGAATGTCTTGCTATGAAAGAAGCTGTTAAATATTGGCAGCACTGGCTCATCGGAAAACAATTCACCATTTACTCAGATCACAAACCTCTAGAGAACATGAACATTAAATGCAGGACAGATGAAGAATTGGGTGATCTCACATACTACCTATCTTAGTATGACTTTACCGTAAAATATATACCTGGTAAAGAAAATGTAGAAGCAGACTGTTTGAGCCGAAACCCTGTATTAGAACCAGAAGATAACAGAGAGGAAACATTGAGAATAGTTAATTTAATACAAATAAAAGATATAGTTGGAGACCAAGAGAAAAATGAAACAATAAGAGAAAAGAAACAAAATTTAATACTAAAAAATAATATCTATTATAAAAAAATAAAGAAACAGGAAAAGATTATCCTCTCAGAAGAATTTAGTAAAAAACTTATAAAAAAGGTGCATGAAGATTTATGCCATATTGGGATCAGACAACTGCAGAAAAAAATAAGTTCAATATATACGGCTATAAACCTAACAAAAAATATCATAAATATTTGTAAAACATGTGAAATATGCATAAAAAATAAATCAAGATGTCAAAAAAAAATTGGATTACTGTCACAACTGGGACCAGCCACCAAACCATTTGAAATAATGTCAATGGATACTATTGGTGGATTTGGAGGATCTAGGTCTACAAAGAAATATGTACACCTTTTTGTAGATCACTACACAAGATATGCATTTATTGCGACTTCGAAAACCCAGAATGCATGTGACTTTATAAATTTAACAAAGAAAGTACTAGAGACAGATGAGATTGGAATTATCCTGACAGATCAATATCCGGGCATAAATTCAAGAGAATTTAAACAATTTTTGCAGGAAAATAATATTAAACTAATTTTTACAGCCGTGAATACACCATTCTCGAACGGCTTGAATGAAAGATTAAACCAAACAATAGTAAATAAAATAAGGTGTAAAATGAATGAGAAAAATAATAAGAGAACATGGACAACACTGGCAAGAGAATGTATACAAAAATATAATGAAACAGAACACTCCGTTACAGGTTTTGCACCAAAATATTTACTGGATGGTACAAATGTCAGTATTCTACCAAATGAATTCAAAACGATGGAAAAGGAAGACAAGTGGATGGCTGATAGAAGATTGGCATTAGAGAATACAATAAAATCTCATGAGTATAACAAGAAAATATTTGATAGAAATAGAAAAATGCAAGAATTTAATGTAGGAGACAGTGTATATGTAGAAAATGGAAATAGACTGAATAGAAAGAAATTAGACGAATTAAAAATAGGCCCTTTCAAGATAATAGAGAAAATATCGAATTCCATTTATAGGATTGATACAGGCAACAGAAAAACAGAATCAACATTATTTCATATAACAAAATTGCAACCTGTCATAACAGAGGCTGAAGAAGATGAAGGAGATGATAATGAATATGAAGATGACTTATAAGTACATTTTACAGATATATTGCTTAGAATTTTCGCTCTTAGGGGGGGAGATGTAATGAAATGAGTGACATTTCATTCATTTGAATTTGCCGCGCTTCGCGTATCAGCTGTCTGTCGCGTACCTATGATATAGTGAATTGATTGGTCTGTGTCTATGATTTAAAATGGCGAGTGACGCTGAAGTTGTTTTGTGCATTTTTATCGTAATAAAAACTCATAGAAAGAATGTGATCTCGAGATATAGTGAACTTTAAATGTCGTTTCTTTGTTATTTCAGGTGAGATAGAAGTGTAATTGTCGTAACTTGATAATAACTTGATAATTGTAAAGACTTGTTAAATAAAACAAAACTTTGTTATTTCAGAGAAACAATTTGTGGTTTGCTTTTGGAGATCCTCAATGTCTTATACACATATTAAACTTTGAGTGTATATTACATTTTTAAACCAATTGATACGCGAGTGTGAGGTTCATGTAGTTATGAGTTTCATAACATACACTCGCCGGCATATTTAGCGGAACATAAAAAAAAAGGTTTGATATCAGTATCATATAAAGTTACTGGCTGGTTTATACGTTATTTAATTTAAAAAGAAATATTTTCAAATTAAGAAAACAACTGAACATCACATTTTATGCAATTGTTTTAATTTTATTCAAATACACCTTATCTGGAGCGAACTTCGAGTATTTCTTCCTTCTGAGTTTGATTTAAAATTTCATTGAAATACTGTTTTTTGTTAGTTTTTTTAATCGCGTATCTTTCTGGAGTTGATGACTGAATTATGCCTGACTTAGCCCCAACGGAGATTGCCAGGGCACTCGAAATGCGAAGAAATGGTCAAACCTACAGAGTGATATCCAGAGATCTTCGTCGACCAGTTTCAACGATCCATCGCAGTATCCAACGGTTCAGGGAGACCGGTACTTATGTGAGAAGAGCAGGACAAGGCAGAAAAAGACGCACTTCGAGTAGGGATGATCGTTTCATTCGGCTTCGTGTACGTAGGAACCCCCGTTTGACGGCCGTCCAAGCCCGACATGAGTTAGAAGCAGTGCGGGGTGTAACCTTAAGTGAGCGTACGGTACGAAGAAGGCTCGAAGAAGCTGGTTTGGGTTCATTTGTGCCCGCCAAGGCTCCAAGGCTCGAGGTAAATCATCGTAGAAACAGGTTAACTTTTGCTCAGGAACATCGACTTTGGAACGCGGACCAATGGAGTAAGGTATTGTTTAGTGATGAGTGCAGAATTCTCTTAAATCAAATTGACGGCAGGCAAAGAATATACAGACGCAAAGGAGAACGATACATTCAGACAAATTTTGAAACTACAGTTGCATACGATGGTGGATCAATAATGGTTTGGGCGGGCATTTGTTTGGGAGCTCGCACAGACTTGGTAGTGATTGACAGTGGGAGTCTGACTGCAGACCGCTATATCAGAAAAGTCTTAGAAGAAAATGTCGTACCGTTTGCCCCATATATCGGTGACGATTTTGTTTTTATGCAGGATAATGCTCTGCCGCATACCGCTCGGGTAACTCAAGCTTATCTTAATGATATGAATATCACTTTTATGGAGTGGCCGGCGAGATCACCGGATATGAACCCAATAGAGCACGTTTGGGACTTGCTGAAAAGAAAAGTTAAGTCCAGAATTCCAGCTCCTGCCAACGTGGGAGAACTGCGAATCGCCGTAGTTGAGGAATGGCGGAGACTATCCCAGGAGACCATCGATAACATCATTCTCAGTATGCCTAGACGGGTAGGGTAGGGTGGTAAAAGATTGCGCAGTTTGCAATCAATGGGTAATAAAATGAAAAATCTTAAACCAATCTGACAATAATAATTTTTTATTTAATCTTATCAATATGGCAACAAATTACTATTTGAATGGTAACACAAAAATTATAATATTTTGAGTAATTAAAATAAAACCACAAATTATGAATTGCGCAATGTTGTACACCCCTGCGTGTAAAATTGCGCGTTGACAGCGATAAGATTGCGCAACTACATTATTTGCATAGATCACAAATAAAAGCGCCGGAGCCATTGTAGTCTGCACAGTTTTCATGCCACCACTCTTTACATGTATTGCACGCGATCCAGTCTTCTACAATTGGCTCCTTATATACTTCGTTGCAGCCGCCACACATCCAAATCTGTTTTTTTATTATTAGCCTTTGGTTCAGTTACTTTTTTAATCTTTTTTGACTTTGGTTCAAATTTAGATTTATTTTTCTGTTCATTTTCTTTCTCTAGTTGTATTTTATATGGTGAACTACTTATCACTTCAGATTTTTTGTGCTTCCTATTAAAACTCCGTTTTTGTGTACACTTTGGCAATGGAATTAGGTCTGCCAACGGTGCTGAACTAATTTGAAGACTAGACCTCGCTTCCACAACAGGTGATGCCTTCTCAGATACAGGTGCAGGCGCTATAAACGTTTTTGAAGCAGGAAAAGAGATTGGCTGAGAGTGAGAAGGCCCGGGCTGTGGTGAGCCAATATTAACAGTTTCATTAAGCGCATTTACTGTTTGTATTGTCGAAACATTTGCTGCCGATGGCTCACACAAGACAAGTGGCGCAAAAGTCGATGGCTCTTGATGAGCAGACTGCGTATTTTGATTTTCTTCTGGATTTTCCCGTTCAGTAACATCACTAGCCAGGAAATCAGCGTCAGTAAAAATGTCAGGATTCCACGGCACAATACCAGTGCACTTGAAGAGTTCTACTCCTCGTCCAGGTGTTGCAGCCTGATAAAAAGCGGGTGTAAAAATTGAAGCCATCTGATATACGGTTATGGGTCTACCTGGATGATTTCTCAGCCATTTTTCACTTTCGCTAGCATACAATTTCTTTAGGACTCCATGAAAGCCTCTATCAAGGGGCTGCATTTTGTGGCTGCTGTGGGGAGGTAGTGTTAAGGCAAATTATGTTGCTCTCGCGGTACATTTCTATAGCCTTTAACGAGCAATGTGACACGTGATTGTCCAGAATAAGGAGGATAGGCTGTTCTTTAGTCGGCTTGGCGTGGTCCTTGAAATGTGTTAACCAGTCAAGATACAGATCTGAATTTATGAAACTGGTATCTGAGACCATGCCGACAGATCCAGGCGGTGCAGCATCTAAAAGTTCCGCCTTCATCCTCTTCCTTCCAAATATAAAAACAGGCGGAATAAAATGCCCAGTCGCAGATACGGCATTTATGACTGTGACGTTAGTGCCACGCTCTCCGCTGGAAATTTTGTTAACTGAGCGTTTACCCTTTCTTGACAGTATTTTTGGCTGTTTATTAGGGACGGTGGATATACCCGTCTCATCCATGTTGTATATACACTGTGGTGGAAAATTGTATTTGTCCATAAGTGCAGATAGATTTATGTAAAATCGCTCAACCTGCGGTCTGTTGAAGCCCACAGCGCGTGCAATGCTTGTGGAAGTTGGCTGTCTCAAAGAAATATCAGGATGCCGTTTGAGAAAGGCACGCAACCACTCTTTCCCTGCAATTTTAGTGTCTTTGTTAAACCTATGAGGAATTTTATTTTTTTCTGCATACTCATACGCTGCTCTTCTCAATGTTTTTGGTGTCAAACCATAAAACATATCATCTAAAGTATTCAGGTGCTTACAAAACTCTTCTTCTACCTCTTTTGAAAATGTTGTATTATATCTGCCTAATTTTGTAGCACAATATGGTTGTTGCAGACGAAATCGTAAAGTAGACTCTGCCATCCCTAAAGACGCAGCCACGGATCTTTTGCTTTCGCCATTATCAATTCGCATTCGAGCCTCCTTAATAGTCTCATCAGAACAAACCTGGCGAGCAGTTTTCCTTTCTCTTCTGGACATTCTAAAAAAAAGTATTATGTGGTTAATACGAAACAAGAGAAACCAATAAAAAGTAAAACCAGTAAACTAAGCGATCGAAATGAAACACAATAATAAAAACCTTCCTTAACAATTTTTAACTGCTGAAAATTCGGACGTGTAAAATTGCGCGCGCAATTATACACGCAACCCAAGTGCGCAATTTTACACATTCCTATACCAGTCTAAACATCGCGATATTACTGCCATCTATTAGAAAATATTCGAACTACTTCCTGTGACGTCGACACATGAGTGATACTGCCGCGTTTTAATAGTGACAAATTTCTAAAATTACTAAGATTTTTGATACAGTAATGATTTCATTTCATCAAAAAATTAGATCAAAAGTGAATAGAAACTTTGTACTTACGTATCTCTTTTGTTTTCCACTCGTATACGAATTTTTTGGGAGCACATACCAGTTGCGGTCGCTAACAAAACACAACTGAAGTTGGCTACGAAGCTCACTTCATTGTCTTGCTATGACGTGTGCGCAATTTTACCGCCCGCGCAATCTTATACCACCCTACCCTAGAAACTTTAATAAGAGCACGTGGAGGAAATGCGCGATATTAATCACCATTTTTCTAATTTAATTAATTGTAATTTTAATATTAAAATTCACTTTTCCAGGTTACATGAAAAGTTCAAAAATGTACCATTTTTCACAAACAGCCTTATACTCGCAAAATCTGTTCTTAATGTGATCTCATTTTAAGTAAAAACAAATGAAACTTTAAATAACAAAAGAAGTGTAGTAAGTAGGTTGTAAAATAAAACCATATTTTTTTAATTATGGACCTTTTTTTATGTTCCGCTAAATATGCCGGTGAGTTTATTAAGAGCACTTGCTAGCTTTTGTTATGGGTTTATAAAATGTTAATTTAATAATTTATCTCATTGATTACATTCTAGTATGTAACTATATATTTATTTATTATATTTCATTAAAAAAGTTTATTTTTTTTTTATTAATTATAAGAGTTATTCAGCTACAGACATTTGTCCATCTTTTATCAAATCGATAGACGAGTCATTGACAGGTAAATTATACCAAAATTCATTTCTGACATCAAACATACCAATTTATTAATAGTTTCCACTTTTTTATTTTGTTTAATTCCCCTTGAAATGACAATACTTTTAGGAGAAACAATGCATTAAATTTTTTTCATTAGAAAGTCCAATTCCTGGAGGGGTTCAGCAAATCTGAAAAATAAAGTTTCAAGTTAAGTCCAACAAAGTAAAACAAGTCAGACTTAAATTATTGTATTTAAATAAATAAGTTATAAGTAAAACCTTGTTTTGTAAAATAAGTTTCTGCGTCAATAAGCGATAAATTCTACTTGAACAACAAAGTTTAAATTAAATTGTTTAATGGTGAACTAAGACGTGCCGCTCTTCTTCTTTTTTGGCCATTCATATCTGCAATTGATTTCAATTGCTATTATATTTCTCCTTGATTGCATGACTGTATCTTTAAAATCCTGAAAATCATATTTATTCTTTTATCTCCTCATTTTGATCTCTATATTACCATTTACAGCATCCGCAGACATGTGCGTATGGCTTTTCGTTAAATAGCTAACCGTTATTGATTTAAGATCATTTAAGGAGTTGTTGCTTACTATCATAATCATTGCTGCGTAAAGGGTCCAAATTTTTATTTTTGCTGTACAATTATCAGTCCATATAATATATAGGTACTCCATATCATATCTGCATGAAAGCATATAGCGCGTTCACAATATCACTTGCATCTCGTCCAGCTGGAGCTTCATGCCAAAGGACACATGTGGCTAAATCGCTAGACTTCTTTTCAATTGGAGCTAATGTTAAATTAAAATTCACCAAACGACTCATAAAAACGCATCTTAAATATCAGGCATTCTGGTAAAATAATCACTTTCTGCAAATCCATTGATACATATTTAACTCGGTTCGAGTTTTTGCATTTTCCATCCAATCTGTATTTTTGTAAAGCCAACTCGCCTTTGAACTTATGATTTGCATATTTCGTTCTTATTTCTTCAGGCATCGAGTTAGCATCTCCGTACTTCTTCAGATCTTCTTCATACATCGAGCATTCTACACACCTATCGCCTTTCGGCATGTGAAATGATATTTTTATTTTTTTTATTTTTTGTCTATATAATTCAATGCCACAATTAAAATACGGATTTTTTTGCTTAAAATCTTTGTAAATTTGCTGTAACGTTAAATTTCCTGGCAAATATTTAGTAAATGGCGCATTGTGACGGCGATAATGACTGACAGTGGGCTGAAAAGTCATGATATGTTCAGTTTTTATTCCGCCATCAATTTTTCTTCTATTGCCACCCACATTTTCTTTGCAAGCAGATGCATTCAATATTCCTCTTTTTACTAATAAGCTTAATATAAGTAATAGCTTTACTTTGGTCTGTTATCACTCCATAAGTTTTATATCCAAGAGTTGCCAAAAAAAGTTATGACACGGATATTAATGGGTTGTCTTTATTTGGCAAAAAAATACGAATTTCGTTTATTCTAAATGTTTTATCAGAATTAGAGATCTGAATCTTACCTCACTTTTTGAAGAGATATTTATGCAATTATTTAGAAAACTACGCCATAAAACAAAACTTAGATCCCAATATTTATCCCAAATCTCTTTCCGACTTTCAAGTGAAATGTAGCACATTGTCTCTTACATTTGCCATCACAACTGTTCACAATCATCGGGTGTTTTATTTTGTTTTTATTTTGTTTCATAACATTTGGTACAGTGGTATCTGTAGATTTTGTTTTTTTTTTCCTCCGAAGGGAAATCCTCATGGACACCTTATCGGTAGTGCCGGACTCTTACCGGCTACAACCCCTCCAACTCCAATGTTACCGTGTGCCTGCCGTTAAGCCTAAACACGGAAACATGATGGTCTTAAAATCTCCCATCCTTTTGTCTTCCTTTCTCCTCTTCCTCCTTTATTTTCATAATTTTCTCTACGTAATTTTCAACAATAGTCCAGTGTTCTTCTTTTTCCAACATTTTGTTTATTAAATTCCCTACGCTTATTTCCCCAATTTCCTTCACAACTTCCTCCCTGTCCTCATTCCACCTTGTACAATGGAATAAAGTGTGCCTGGCATCGTCCCTATCGTTGCAGTACGTGCATACCGAGTCGTGTTTTTTGCCTATTCCTGCCAGGTAATCGTTGAAACGTGTCCAGTTAGACACTGTGTCAGGCGAAAGGAGACACGCCCATGTTGTCTCATTGTCCATTTTTCTAGATTTGGGATCAGTTGGTGAGTCCATCTGCCCTTAGATGACCTATCCCACTCGTCTTGCCACCTCATGAGCGTATCTTCCTTTGCCTTTCTTACCGCGTCAGCGTCCTTCAAGTTTCTCGTTTGTGTTCTTTCTTGAGCTAATAGATGTAAGGGTGTTAAATTGGCGAGTACTAGCGCTGCGTCTGTAGATACGGTTCTGTAAGCTGAGCAAACTCGAAGTGCTAGAACGCGTTGCGCTTTCAGGACACGTTTTTTGTGTGAATCAAATTTCATTGCAGGTTCCCAGATCGGTGCTGCATAGAGAATGACGGACTGGGTAGCCATTGCCAGTGTTCTTCTTTTTTTATCGCATGGGCCCTTTGTATTAAGTAGCACTTTGCACAGAGCTCCTGCGGTTTTAGAGGCCTTCTCGCAAACGTACTTTATATGTTGACCAAAGTTAAGACCACAATCTAGTTTGACTCCAAGGTAAGTAACACTAATTTTTGGAGTTACTCTAATCCCACCACAGTCAAAACTTATCCCAGGCCTATATTTCCTTCTTCCAAATACGACAGCCTCAGTTTTTTATGATGCAATTTCCAGTTTATTTTGTCGCATCCATAGGTCAATAGCGTGGAGGGTTTCATTTGCTTTTGCCATCATTTCAAGGGCGTTAGTTGCTGTAACGGAAACTGCTAAGTCATCCGCATAGCACACCAGTTTAACTCCTTCTTGGACTTCAAGGTTCATAACATCATCATACATAACGTTCCAAAGGGTGGGGCCCAGTACCGATCCCTGTGGTACTCCACCAGTTACATGTGCTCTCACTTGCCCTTCTAATTGAATGTGTCGATTTCTAAAATAGTCCACTATAACGTTAGTAATATATTTATTAATATTTCGACGCTTAAGCTTGTCAATGATAATGGACCACGTCGCTGTGTTAAAAGCATTTCTGACGTCAACAAGGATAAGTGCATTCCATTCGTTCTTTATCCGTAGAGGTATCTGTAGATTGGGGGTTGGCATTTTATGTCGTGTTGATGTTTGGTATATGTATACATATTATGTTCATTATAAGTGAAGACTGGACCGGGATATGCAGCTACAAAATGTACTTCAGGTTGTCAATTTTGCTGCAGAGAATCAGCGGCAGATTGGGATTTATTTAATGAAGAATCCAATAAGAAGTCCCGTAATGTTAAATCAGTATCAGAAGAAGTATCTTTTACCGATTCAGGCAATTCAAAATCCAGATCTTCAACTGAATCGTCTAAATTCTCCATGTAAGTAATTCTTCAGGATCGGGTCGAGTATTAGAAATTGTTAAAGGAGTGCTATTTCGTGAAGAGGAAGTGGATGGTTCATTAGGTTCAAGTGAGCAGTTATTTGCAGGGAAACTGAAGCAAAGAAAAGGCAAAATGCAATACACAGACAAGCAACCAAGTTTTGGCATGCAAAAATGCAACTATTTTTTTAAGTAATGTTATTAACTAAATCAGTCCGACCCAGTTTTGTTACAGTTGTATGTCCGGTAATATATGCATTCTGCCTTCACATTCGATTAAGAACTTCGAACAGAAGTAGGAATATTTATAACTGTCTAATAATTTGCTTTCTGAGTTAAACCAATCAGCCAAAGCTGATGTTGCGTCCTGGGTGCAATAGTACTTTTCGGCGAACAACAGACTGTCGTCTCCGGCGAAAAGACCCAATCTGATGTTGCGAAAGTCATAGCACGCGGCTGTCACGGCCAACAGACACACTGTATTCCCCAAAAACGTAACGGCGTCGCCTGACTTACGTTGAAATTCCGTCGTCAAAGAGATGCCGTGAGTCTTGTCACGCAATACAGAGCGTCGGTGAGCCTCGTACCATACCTCCAAAAGATCAGTAGGTACTCCCAGATAAGTGTACAGCATTATTTCGAATCTCAAAAGAACCTCATGTTGGGACTTGTCATATTTGGAGAAATCGTTTTCAATTCTGTTGGTCGTTCTAAACAACGACGAAACATCGAATTCGGTGTTAATCAGTTCTTCGAATTCATCCATGGATATGCCTGTCATGATCTTGTTATTAGGTTTTAAAACACTCAACAATCTGTCACGGGCTACAGAAAAAATCGGGCAAACAACTGCATTTATGTCCTTACTATGCTATTGTCTGACCACCTGGAATTTTTAAAGCGGCACTGGCCTCTAATTGGGGTTTTAATTTGTCTTTCACCATGAAGGCGTACTGGAATTTTTTTTTGTCTTCGATGGGTACATTGGAAGAGATCATATTTTTTACGTTAGTAGGTTGCTTATCCAACCAAAGTTGCAAAAGATGAGCGTTGGGGTGAATTGTATCAAAGCAATCGTCCAAATTGATGTCGTCGATAAGACAAGATCTACGGGGTTCAATTCCGTGTTTCTTAAAACAGGCGCGTTCGCGTTGCGTTTAGATAAACTTAACAAAGTCTGCACCTGCGATTGGACCACGATAGCCGGCATGATGGTACGTAGCGACGGTTGCATCGTGTCATAACTTTTCCTTTTGTATCCCACTTTTAAGGGATCAATTTGCAGTCGGTCATGTATAGGTATTTGCAGATCACTGGTCTCACATATTAGCTGGTCGTTTATAACCACGTGCTCTGCGGCCGGGATTATGTCATCATACCAGCACTGCAAATAACCTATAGACGTCAGTATCCTTTGGTGATCGAACGCTCATCGTTCCATCTCGACAACTGCACCTCGGATTGTCCTCGAACCCTTTCCATCCATTTCACTACCATATCGTCCACGTCCGTGTAGTAAACGTATGATCGCGTGTGCCTACTAATCGCAACTATGGCGTGTCCTTCTGACTCATACAATTTCAGTGGTTTATAACTAGTACGCACGTAACGTACGTGAGTAAACGTTTGGCCTTGTGCTTCATGAACAGTCAGTACTTTGCTGTTCTTCACAGCGTAGCCCTGCCTGATCAGGTCCTCTTTGTCCGATTGAAATAACACCAAATACACAACGTCATCCTCTCGCAGCACGCATCCACCCGAATATCTCTCACGAGTCATAGATTTGACTACGGGACTCACCGAATAGAAACCTTCATATTTCTCACTGAGTATGTACGTTACATCAATCGGGCATCGATGGGTTTTCATCAATGTTTCCGACACCGAGCAGAATCGGTCCGGACTTGCGTACTGAATGCTAGTCACATGGTCACGGTCTATATAGGGTATTTGATGTATATCTCCTATTATTACGAGTTCCTTCGCAGCAACGATATGGGCGGCAAAGGCCAAAGCCCCGGCGTGCACCATCAGAGCCTCATCCACTATCACTTTATTGAATTCGAGTTTTGTTCCGTTCAACAATAGTGAAGCTACAGTCCGATAGTTACGCCTAAGAAATTTGTCGTCGACAGTGCCCTTAACGCGTCTGCGCAGGCTCTCGCAACTTTCTTTTGTGACCGTCAAAATCAAATCACCCGCATCTCCTCCATTCTCCGGTCTTCTATGAGTACGCAACGCCAATTCCGTTTTTCCGCAACCTGGGGGTCCGTTAATCCAAGTTATCTTAGGCACACGCACTTCAGACATATCTATTTGGCGTAATCTTCGTGCCGTTTCTTCGCTCAATAAAGTACGTGTTTCCCGCGAAAACATGTAATATCGGACGTCAGTACCATCGTAACGTTTTTCTTCGTCGCAATATTTATAAAATCTTCCCCCGCTACCACTCTCGGCGAATGCTCAGCCATAAGGTTCGACGTCACCAGAAATAGCGGTGCGAGCATGATTATCATAAAAAAAAATGCCTTTAGCAGCAAGTCTCCGCAGAACATCCACGTCAGGCGTGCCGGTCCTCATGGCATTGATGTAATGGTTCTTTAATTGCACCGCCAATACGCTTTGCGCGAATGTGGACGTGTGCAAGAATTCAATCATACTGTTTTTGTAACGATTTTCTAACAAGTTATCATCCAATAACGCCGGACACCTGATTATATTTCAACGACAACCATAATTATTTTTTCAAGCCAAAATTTGTTGTTATTAAGAATACATACAACCTGTTCTCACATATTAAAAGGTTAAAATTTAAAGGAAGAGGCCTTCATCCAGTAGATGACAGGCCGGGCTGAGAGTAGTTCGAGTTAGATCAAGTTTAAGTTTTATTTTGACTTAAAATGCATTGAAAGAAATGTTTCTTTTAATATTACAAGTTTTACATACCATCAGAAATTTTGCTAAAAATTCCACCAGCCACTGAATGGCTCAAAACTTGAGCAGCCAGGTTTACTTTCTGCTTTGTGTTTGGGTTAGAATGTTCCTCTTTTAAACATGGTGCATACATGAAATTGGGATTCTTATTGTCCAAGTCATAAAATTCTTTTATGTGGCTCCATCTTGCTACCCCTGTTTTTTTTTAATCATTTTCAATATTTATTCATTCATGTAAATAAGTTTATTAATTCATGTTAAGGTATATTAACGTAATAATACACAGTGCAAACTTCGAGCCTACTGCGAAATAGGAAAATAATACTAAAGAAATAATTAATATATCTTACCAATTCCAACGTTATCATTTGAGGTTATATTTGTTGGACATCTTATGTCATGCTTTAGGAACACATTTCTGAAGCATTTTAATAGATGAGGTGTATCAAAAAGTGTAACCACTTCTCTACTATTAAAAATAATATCGGGCTTTTCTGCTGATGCTCCCAAGATCCTCAAAGCTCTTTTATTAACTCCATCTAGATCACACACAGTAGCCGATATGTTAACTCCAGCATCAAAACAGTGTTGTAGGAAAGAGTGTTGATAAAATATTTAAGAATTTTTATTTTACTAAAAATGTGACAGGCTAATTCTTCTGAAGCACCAAATACTGTTTTTTTTTTACAAAAAGAAAACCATTATGTCTCACCTCCTTTATAAGAACTGTCACCCTATCTGCAGTTACAGACCCACTAGATATATAATACGCAACTGGCTGCTTTAGTTTTTTTCGGATATTACCAATCATGAACACAAGGGCATGTGTGGCTATTTGTGGTGACCGGCCCTGCGATGCATGGTCTTGAAAACCTTCAATATGTCTTCTTTTTTGTTATAAAATAAATTCTTTTTGATGGACATTTCATCAAACATCAAAATGTAATGGTTTTCTGAAGGACTCTGGTGCCTTGTAGATTTCTTCAAAACATTGAATATTTGTTGATTAATGCCAACTTTCATATGAAACATATTCAATAATGATTTCAACGAACTTGGGGCTGGTAGGCAAATCAATCTTCTTAATAATTTATAGCACCTTGGTGACCTCTTGTTGTCTTAGAGCTATAATTTTAGTCAGTGTCCTCATCATATTTAAGGGGGATTACCCGAAAATTACCCGAAGGATTTGATTCTTCAGTAGTATGAGAATCTTGAATCAGTATCTTCACAAGAATATGTATCATCTGTCGAGCTATCGGTATTACTATCATTTTGAAGTCGTGGGCTAGTGATAACTTTCGTTGAGAACTTTTCTGTGCTTTGTTGAGCACCTGGGGTTGATCCTGGAGTACTTGAACACAACGCTGCAACTGATGCAGGAATATTGTTGTGGTATGGGTTTTTCAAAATTCTTTGAAGATGGTAAATTTTCAATTTGAGATACTATGTTATCTGTTGGTCTTGCTATGTCTTGCTTAGTATCCATAGAATGCACATCATTATGTTGTGAGCGTCTTCTTTGAGTTGTTGGAGTTCACAGTAGTTCAGTTATACGTTCCTCGCTTAGTGACTGATCTAAAGGTACCACTAAATTACTAACACTCAAATCACTTAATGAACCGAACTGACTTGAAGTCCCAGTTAGGGAAACATTATCCAATATTGCATACTTTTTATTTAAACTTGGGCTTACGTAAATACGGTCCTTATATTTTTCATCAAATGAATCTAGCTTCTGCTTTTTCACTTCCAGATTTAAAACTTCTAGGACTTCGATTTTATTTGATGTACTTGTCGATGATGGTTCAATAACAAGATTTCGGTCATCTTTAAATATTTTATTTTCGAAGACCTTGGCTAAAATTTTCCGCGATCGTTTCATTGTTTGTCATTTTTGACGCGAAAATAATATTATGCAAAACCGGGTGTTTTCTTACTGTTCAATACTTTATTAACCAAATCATTTTGGCTTTAAACCTTTAAAATTTCTTTATTTTTCAAATTTTAATGGATTTTTGCAGCCTGTTTATTTTTTAACACGTTCGCCGCGGGAACTGATTTCAAGTATTTTCCATACGTGCGTTACATTACGATTACGAATAAGACTTTTACTAGACTTTTTTTCGGTGCTATACAAGACGGCATTGACTCGTGCGATACCCTCAAAAAAAATACCTGCAATTTCATCAGTTTAAATCCAATTCGAATTAGTTTGTCAAATTCTTAATTTTTAATATATAGCCTATCACCTAGGGCAGGCACAGAATATAATTAGTATATTAGGGACAGTACCTCATTTTTATTAATGATCAATTCTGACTTATAACGCACCGAAAATAGGCGAAAATGATTTGTCTTGTATACAAGGTCTAGTGATGGGACATTGGTTCGATAAAACAAAAATATTAAAATCAGAACTTTTTTTTAATAGGCACACAAAAAATAGATAATAAGGAGTTAATAGATAGTCATGTATCATTTTTTAAGTTTAACTTAAACCATTTGTTAAAACAATCGAGGCACATAGTTTTAACTATCAATACAAATTGTATTAACTCAGCTGACTTTTTTATCAGCGTCTCGGCTTGACATTGTTTTTCGCAATTCTTTATAGCACTCAGTGCACATCTTCCTCTTTGATCCTTTGTTAAAAGTTTGGAACTTCTTCTTACCCTCTTTTATGACATCTTCTCCTTCTTCAAAACCAATACCAGTAAGTGATTTAAGTATAGACTCTGTAAAATCTAACAACGCTATTTTGCCTATCTTTAATAATATTCTATACGATCCACGCGTTCACGATACAAGTTCCAAATATAATACTCATCATCAACTTCCTAAACCACTTGAGGCCTCTTTTTAATGTAGATACGCGGCCATTTGGTCGCTATAATCGACCCCTATTTTGCAACTATTATACATATTTACACAATCTGGCTTTAATATCGCTTCTCCCTTTTATTTTTTTCCATTGCCTTTGTTCATAGCATCGTGTTTCGAATAAGTTGTTAGCATAGTTACTGGTCTTATATCTACCGATTTTATAATTTTTACTCCCTTTTTGTTCATTTTTCCCATAATCTCACCTTTTTTTAGTTTAGTACTTATGACAGGTTTAGGAATTCCTTTTCTATTTGTACGTATAGTACCGCAATACATTGTCTTTTTTTCTATTAAATCTTCGGCAATACGTACGGATGTATAAAAGTTGTCTGCAATAACAATCCTGCCTTTATTTTCTAAACCTTTGATCAGTTGCATGACAATTTCATGGCCTTGGGGGTTTTTACTGCTGGTTTCACTTCTGCCTGTGTAAATTACGTGAATTAGAATTAGAACAAGTGTAACCTTTCGGTGTACACATTTTGTATAGTTTTATTCCGTATTTGTGAGCTTCATTTTTTATATATTGTTTAAATTTAAGCGGCCCCGTCAAGGTATCATGGTTTCATCATTTACCAAATATTTGCCTGGCGTTAAAATTTATTTAAATCTATTCGTTATCATTGTAAACACATCGCGAATTTTGTGTAGTTTATCGGTATTGCCGTCTCCTTGATTAGTGCTAAAGTGCCAAAATTAAAGTAATAGCATGAATCGGTCTCTCGATATTAAAGAGCATATGTATTCATTGCGATACAATTTTTTCTTAAACCAGTAACATCGTAAGCTGGGTACTTTAACTAAATCCATTGTAATCAAAGCTCCCATAAATTTACAAATTTCTGAAAAGAATATGTATCATCTGTCGAGCTATCGGTATTACCTACTATCATTTTGGGTTTTTCAAAATTCTTCGAAGATGGTAATTTTTCAATTTGAAATATTATGTTATCTGTTGGTCTTGCTATGTCTTGCTTAGTATCCATAGAATGCACATCATTATGTTGTGAGCGTCTTCTTTGAGTTGTTGGAGTACACAGTAGTTCAGTTATACGTTCCTCGGTTAGTGACTGATATAAAGGTAGCACTAAATTACTGACACTCAAATCACTTAATTAACCGAACTGACTTGAAGTCCCAGTTAGGGAAACATTATCCAATATTGCATACTTTTTATTTAAACTTGGGCTTACGTAAATACGGTCCTTATATTTTTCATCAAATGATTCTAGCTTCTGCTTTTTCACTTCCAAATTTAAAACTTCTAGGACTTCGATTTTATTTGATGTACATATCGATGATGGTTCAATAACAAGATTTCGGTCATCTTTAAATATTTTGTTTTCGAACACCTTGGCTAACATCTTCCGTGATCGTTTCATTATTTGTCATTTTTAATACATATATCGGAGTCAGCGTTTCGACGGCAACTTTACACGCACTACACTAGACAAAAAATATCCATCCCGAAGGTGCGATACGAGACATGTCGGTACAAGTCAAAATTGGCTTGTACCGCACTAAGGGTAAATTATTGTGTTTCAGTGTGCAGAAGTGAAGTGTGAAGAGACTAACAGCTGTTGGTAATTATGCAAGGTTGTGATGCGGTTTTTCGGAGAGTTACTAGAGAAAAATATGAAGAGAGCTGATGATTAAAGATTTCGGAGACGGGTGAAGAGCACAGCCAGGGTATCGAAGATAGGTGGGGGGTGCTCGACCAAATATAACTCGAAACGTCATCCAATTGACAGTTAGCTGAAAAAAAAATCAAAATGGCAGATTCAAGATGGCCGCCATACAAATTTCGTGTTGTTCTATCTCGGAAAGTATAAAAGATAAGAGAGTGATTACTTGCTTTACGTGCTCCGAGGTAATTCTTTTAGCCCATTGCCAATCGGATTCCAATTGGCGATGGAGATGACGGCGATTCATTTATAGGTGAGAAGACAGCCCGCGGGCCACATGTGGCCCGCGCTCCCACGCGCCCTACTAGTTATTTACTATAATACTAAATAACTTACCTTGTCACTTGCATCAATAGGTGTATTGTATGAAATTTCAAATAATGGTTGCCTATTTTGTGATTGACCTGCAACAGGCAACGCAAACTCATTGCTTGGTTCCGGTATGGGTTCTGATGATGTAATCTGAAATGGTTATAATTATACATAATACTTTGTGTGAGGTAAAATGCCTGCAGCCTTACAAATTAAAAATAAGTAAAATTGGATTATTTATTAAGGAAATAAGTGTATTAATTAAGGAATACAGTGCCAGTATGAAAATTTATAATATATGGTGGTATAATTTATATATTTATATATTTGACGCAACTAACCAAGATTCCAAAATGGTAAAATACTCCAGGAAACCTAAGCACAAAAAAATGTGCGCACTATTTCTAAGCAAGTGCAAAATTTCATAAAACGTTGTTGATTGTAATCACTTTTACTATTGGCCCTAAATGGATTCTTTGCTGTTGAAAAAGGTGAAATGAGAAAAAATAAAGTATTACAAACAATTTAAATGTACTTTGGACAGCTTAATAATATTATTACAATAAATGTTCGAATTGTTTGCCTCCAGCTAAAATGCAGGCACGACATCTCCTTAAAAATGATCTCTTTATTCGTCGTGCATATCTTCTGCCATTGATATGATCCGCAGCCTGATTAATTTTTGACGAAGCTCATCCAATGTTTGAATGAGTTTAGAGTAGACCCTGTCTTTGAGACAACCCCAATAGAAGAAGTCCAATGGGTTTAGATCGGGTGAACGAGGGGGCCATAAAATAGGTCCTAGTCGCCCGATCCAACGCCCTAGATATTCTTGGTTTAGGTATTCCCGCACAGGACGGCATAGTGAGCTGGGCAACCATCGTGTTGAAATCACATGTTTTGTAAGTCTCTTAACGGCACGTCATCTAATAATCCTGGCAAGTCATTCCGCAGGAAGTTCAAATAGCTATTGCCATCTAAGTTTCCTTGTATCTCAAAGGGCCCAATCACTTTTCCGTTTAATAAGCCCGTCCATAGATTAACCTTGACTTGATACTGGGATCTGTCTTGCCTCATCAGGTGTGAATTTTCATTGCTTCTGCTATGAAGGTTGTGAAGATTCAAATAGCCATCTTTTTTGCAGGTCGTTTCATCCGACCATAAAATTTTATCTAATAATTGGGGATCTTCCCTGTGTTTTTGCAGCATCCTACGGCAAAATGCGACCCGCATTGGATAGTCCTGTGGTAATAAAGCCTGCACACGCCTGTAGTGATAAGGGCCTGTGCCTTTTTAGGATTCGATGCACAGAACTTTTTGGTATTCCCGAAGCTGCTTCTATGGCACGTACCGAGGTAGTGGAATCAATTTCTATTTCATTTAAAACTACTTCCTCGATCTAGGTCTTCCAGCATTTCTCCTCTCAGAAAGTAAACGACCCTGCGAAAACGCTTGATGCACATTTGAAAATACACGATAATCTGGGTACCTTTGAGCATTTGGGTACCTTTGTCGATATAATCTGCTAGCAGCGTTAGCGTTGCATCGGGTTTCACCATAAATCAGGTGCATATTGGCGTATTCCGACGCCGTGTATGGTAGCGGCATGTTAAAAGTAAAGTCCAAAATACACCAAAAAACAATTCACAAAACATTTTGGAATCTTGGTTAGTTGCGTCAACTTTTAAAAAAACTTGCCATAGTAGTGTTCATACTTTTTTTTTTACACCACGAGTGAAAGTGGACTAAAAATAAAAATCTTTAAAAATTATAGGGGAAAAAATAGTTTCAATTAATTTTTGTGTAAACACAAAAAAAGGAGTTTTTAATGGTTGTGTTGGATAACAGTGCTACTTAGGTAGACGATTCAAAAAAAAAAAATCTAAAATATTTGAGAAATTGACCTCATGGTTGGTAAAAATATCATTAGGGTTGTCAATTTTCAATGGATTTTTTTTTTAAATTACAAACAAGGAAAGCTTCAGCTATATTTTTTTTCTTATTTTTCCTGGAGTAGTTATAAGCAGGCCCACCCTCTGGTGCCAGGTTTTCTGTAAAAAAAATTATGCTTGTCTGCACTTACATTCTGCCATCTGTCTATACAATACATAATGAAAAATTAACTAACCTTATCACATTCTTCATCTGGTACTGCAGATTTGAATAGCCTCTTTTCAGAACAATCAACGAATGATGATTTCTTAAAATGTTTATTGCACAACATGTAATGTTTTGAATAAAGCTGCTTTTGAAATTCCGGTGAGAACCAGGAGTTTTGTGGAAAGCAGTACTTCGCCCATAATTCACCCCTAAAATAATACATCTCAAGTTACTATATTATCAATTTAGTATTCATTACAGTATTATTTTAAAATATGATAAGGATTTAATTGAAATATAGTGTTATTATTATAGGTTAGGATTTAGGTTATACAAAATACCGCGTACCGAAGGCTATTTGTTGTCCCAGGTTTACGATGTAACGTGATGTAAGAAACCTCAGCAGACCTTTCACAGTTGATACATTTTCTCTGATTTTCTTGCATGACTGTAAAGAAAAACACTTCGAGTCTCTGACTGAACAGCACATAACTTTTATGTACGTAAACACTATAACGGAGGAACAGGATGCTCGACTCAACGTTAAATAAAGTAAAATTATATATATATAAATAAAGTAAAGATTTATAATCTTACTAAATAGCAACACTATTTCCTATCCCGCTCGCACTTTCTAACCCACTCTAAAACGAACCCAATCATGTTCCTTAAGTAAGTTGACACGCCCTGCTCTTCCTTCGTATTCAACCATTTCAAAAACCTCGTAAGGGCGCATCGACCATAATATGAAGTAAGTCTCTGAAACTTACTAGGTTTTGAAATGATTAAAATGACTTTAGGTTTTTAAGTGGCTCAACGCAGTGAATCGTGCACTTACTAGGTATCGCTTGATGGCCTGAACTGTAAAAGACTTGCCAAAGAAAGTCGAACTATGTGTAGGCCCTCAGTATTAGTTTTCTCGTAGAACCGAGCATCTCGTCGGGTTGTCCCACGTAGTTCTTTTTACTTTTAAGTAAGGGGGCGCAGAAGGATGAAACAGAAGGCTGCAACGACTGATAAAGTTTATTTGTCCATTCAGATAGAAGCCCACTTGAATCCGGTACCGTATTTAGGATATCTTTTTGAATCACATGTACAAAAGACCACTTTACCTAATGATATTGTTATTAATGCAGTCAGGAAACGTTGTACTGATTTTTAGTCAAATTAGGAAAACAGATTCAGCAAAGACTACCTTCTATACATTACTTTGGAGAAATAGTGTCAACTGAGTGTGGAAAATACTCTTCGCCTGGGCAAAGATAACAAAATAGCTGACCTTGGAACGCGGAACTCGGATTTGAAGGGCACAGGGAAAAAAGGAGCTCATCGACAATTTTACGTTTTTTGAATGAACTATACCATTTACTTCGTTTTTCTATGGCAAATCAGAGCACGTTATCGAAACCCGATAAAAGGCGCTGATTTTGCTTAAAAATCATTTAAAAAAATCTACTTTAGGATAAAACGCGCTCATTGCATGCCATACCGAGTAAAAAGATGCCCATTGTCTATGAAACCACGCTAGAACGGGCTGATCGCAGCGATTGTAACAGAGAACGGCCTCATAGTCGGCCATCTTTATTATTTTGTCATACAAGTGCCAGCTGTCAGATAAGCTTCCTTGGAAAAATTTTACGACTACGTTGTGTTTTTAAAAGTTTTTGCTTATTTATCTTAAAATGCACAAAAATAGTAGTGATTGTGATGAAAATTATGTTTATAAGGCTACAAAAAAGAGGAAGTCACACGGTCCGATGTCAGAAGTGTTGAACAAGATTGCAAAGTATCGAGTCATGAAGACGGTCCAGCCCTGGTTGCAGATTGGGATGTTTCGACAGGATTCCTATGGAAGCAAGAACCTAAATTCGGGGTTGCATTTGAAATACGCATCTGGATTTATGGGGTGGGGGTGGAGGGGGGAGGGTAGAAACCCTCCCCACCATCCCCCGCGGCGCGGAAACCTATAATTTTTATTTATTTTTTGAGGTTATGTGTTAACTTTATATAAGAATTTACGACTATAGCCTAAGAAAAAGTGGGGGACCTAGGAAAATTCCTTAGCCGTCACCCTCTTCCCCTCCACGAGCATGTCGACTTTCTGGGTGGTCAAAAAAGGAAAATAATCTTAACCTAATTACCTATAGGTGCACCTTGTTGGTTGGTTCTGAGATAGTAAAATAATACAACAAATATTTAATTAATTATTTATTGAATATTGTAAACATGTTTCACAACGTTGATTAATTTCATAAATGGATCTCTTTTATATTTTATATTGGATCTTCTATCCCCACAAATATTCGACTATTATATCAGCAAAATTTTCAGGGTGGTTATAGGTAATTATCTTCATAAAAAAACTCTTAACCACCCTCCACTGGGACTCAATTCGCTGCGTGTGAGTCCCGTCTTGCGCAACAAATGGATTGTCTGGATCACTATGGTTTACCTTTTTGTGGATATAACCATACTGGTCCAGACAATCATAGGCCCTCCAATAGTCAGTATGAATTATTGTTCCTTTTTCCACATGTTTTCCACCTCCAGGCGAAGGTCCTCGCTTCCATCTTCAATTAGTCCGAGGACCCAGTGCCCCTCCACTCTGCGTCCTTAAACAAAATAAATTTATTATAAAACAAATATTACCAAACTTATAAAGTAAACATTATGGACATTATACAATTAAATATTCAAATTACCTTTATTATATTTCCTCTTTCCAAACTTGCTTTCATCAATCTGTACTATTTTTCCCGGGCCACCAACTTTTCCTTTTCTATTGTTCTTGTTCCAATTGGTAAATCACCACCGCCTCCCGGCAATAAGAATACCAATCAGTGATAGTGATCCGGGAAAGACATTGACCAATCTCATCACGCAATGGGTCTTCATGAATTACATCATCATGAGTCCGGCGGTGGGCAAAACAATACATTAAATAATAGACATGTAATAATTGAATTTTAATATTTTCGAACCATGTCCCAGTGGTCCGCGACTTCCTAGTTTTGCCTCTACAATTCCCTCTTCCACAATAGAACATTCCAACAGTTTGATTTGCATTTAAGTCTATTTTCATAGGAGTACGATGCACTCTACACTCTTTGCTTTCTGGAATAAGGCCGTGCTCTACAGCAAATGCAATGCCTTGCTCCTGCGTCCCCAATTCTCTAACAAGTTTCGTGAGGTTCCACATTCTAAGAACCTCTTCGGAATAAAGCCTCCATTTTACAGGTGGCCCCTCATCACCACCTACAAAACAATAAACAGCCATTAATAACAATAAAATGCAACAATAAACTAACTAAATGTGACAGGACTAGGACACTTGTCTATGTTATATGGAATAGGATTATACATATAAATAATATTGATTCTTACCTCGACTGGAAGTCGGACTATCCTGACTACAAGAAGGCTGATTCGGGTCCATTTCGCCAACACCAAACCAATATGCACCAGTCCAGAAAACACGCCAAGGTCAAATCGGGTAAGCAAGATCGAAAGTCCAGGGGAAGAAGCCAACGTTAAACGAGTGTAGCGAATATCGTAGTCCAGTAGCACAGCCAAAGTCGTCAGAAATCAACAGAAAACACACCGAAAACGTAGAGAGAACATTCACGTAACAACGAAAGAAACGGAATAACGCGCCAAAAAGATCGAAAAATAATAATAATATAAAATCGATTACATTATTTTTTTATACGTTACTTTTTTTACGTTATATTTACCTATTAAAAATAATAATAAATAAAGAAAATTACTAAAAATTAGGGTTAAAACAACATAAAAGTAATCACTATAACGCAAAATAACGTTCTGTTACACGTAACTTCAAACACGTGTAAAAGAAAAACCACGCATTTCCGCGGGATGGGGGGGGGGGGGTGTCGATTGAAAGGGGTAACCTACCCCTATAAAAATCAACCCTTATCAAGTCCAAATTCCAGATGTGTATTTCAAATGCCGACCCCTAAATTCTCAGGGTTTTATTTAATAAGTTCATTTAAATTTTATTCAGTTCAGTTAAATTTTATTTAATAAGTTCATTTGATTATTTGGGCCCTGGATAACCCAGGGCCCATTATGTTGAAGCTACAATAATGTCTCCCTGCTCATCTGTCCTGTGCACTTCAGCCACCACCTCAGTCTCCATGTTTACATGGCACATGGAAGCTGCAGGAGCTCTCAGAAGCAGGCGCAGCTGGCGCGATTCCCGGCTGCAACAGAAAATTTACTGTCTTATACAAATATCAAAATGGTTTCTGATTGGGGGATAAAAATTTACCAGTTTCTGATTTATTCCTTTATATTCACCTAATGACCTACCTGCATGCCAAGTTTCAACTTTCAAGGTCATCTGGGACTGAGTTAGAGTTTTGATCTATAGGTCAGTGATAAAAATGACGATTTTTGGATGTTAATATCTAAATAACCGATTGAGGTGTGTTTATGAAATTTGGAGCACATGTGTATTTCGCAAGTCTCAATATATGAGATAAATTTGACAAGTTTATGTGAAATAGTTTTTGAGATATGAGGGTGTAACGTGGCTCCAAATGGTTCGTGTTATATTGCACATGGTTTGTCGCTTCGCTTGCTAGTCCTGAACTTGAACTTGGCTTGACACGCAACCAAAATTGAGGACCCACCCACCCCCTTGTCACACATTGTCACACTACGTCGACACCCTCCTCTCCTTAACATGAATTAACTAGGGTGGACGTGGCCTTGTAAGGCCAGGAACCTGATAAGTATCGAGGTGAGTAGTCCATAATACTTACCTCATGTCGACATACTCGGCTTCATTGAGAGCCGGGATCGGAGAGATGTTGTGCAAGAAGCAAGGGCAGTGGTGGTTCTTCATACCATCCACTGCCCTCACAACCCCTGCCAGCTGCTGCCTAAGCTGTGTAAAAAAATTTTTTTTTCAGTTATTTTCTGTTTCATTTTAATTTATATGTAAGCATCTGTTTTGTAATGTACAGTAAATATCGAATATAAATAAATCTGTCCTGCAAATATACAGTAAAAAAAAAATTTAACTGCCC
The DNA here is from genome assembly GCA_963855885.1 of Coenonympha glycerion. NCBI lineage: Eukaryota > Metazoa > Arthropoda > Insecta > Lepidoptera > Nymphalidae > Coenonympha > Coenonympha glycerion. Next base: position 12,619,756 of record OY979626.1, on the reverse strand, counting down.
ATTATCAAATGAGCAGTTTCTGAGTAATTTTTTTGAGTATTAGGTAATATTTATGGAAATGGTAATAATCCAATTATTATCAAAAACATGTGTGGACAAACTTTCTGTATGTTAATTAGAAGCGTAGGTAAAAAATACAAGCACCTCGTCAACGGAGCGTGTCAGAGTCCGGAGAATCTCCACCGCCACTTGGCTGGGGTCTGGGTCTCTGATAGCTTCGTAATGACTGTAAAAAAAAGGACAAAAGGTACATTTCAAGAACTAATTTATTGACGCAGGCAGTGGTATATATGCAGTAATTTACTGGTAAGGGTTTTGGAATCGGTCGCCTTGAATATTTCTTAAAACATGATATATCTTTAGAAGCTCGATCGAAAGAAAGATAACTATTCGAATCGTCACCTATCCGTTATCCGAATCGGGGTGCCCTAAGTACCGAACTCGCTTTTGTATTCTAAGTCATTTGTGACAATAAACTTGCGATCGGGTGTAAGACTCTCAACTTTGTGATAGCTTTGAGGAGACTCTTTAGCGTTCTATCTTTCTCTTTAACCCAGTTATAAGTCGCGGCGGCGAATCGATTTAAAGCCTCACCCAATTTACTTACTCTTCTTTAGAGCCCAGACAGCAGCAGAGGCGGCGGAGCACCCTCCAAACACGGCTCTTTTTTACAGACCTGAAATTTAAAACATATCTTCAGTTTGGTTTCAGACAGTAAAAGTAAAACTACGGAAGTTGTGAAACGGGTGCCAGCTTCATTCGCGGATCGGACGGATTGTATTTCACAATGAAATTTAATCGAAATAAATTGTTTACTTACATTTTTATTAATTCCAATCCAATGTGTGTAGGTACATAAATCTCGTTTTTTTAATTTTAAGACTTGATTTGAATAAAAGTCAAGTGACAAATCATGTCAACGTCAAATTTGACGCAACAGAGAGAAGAGTGCGCGTTTAGGGGCACTGGGAGATAAACTGAAAACACACAGACTAGTTCGTGGCAGGCAACGTGTAGAGCATCCACAGCTAACACAAATGCGACGATGGTGACCACCACTAGTAGAAGGTTGATCATTAGTCCCAATGGATTGATGTGACTGGTAAAGAGCTAGCGTCCAGCAAGTATGGCACACTACAGTGCTGTCAGTCACCTGTTAGCAAAAAAAATCTTATGTCAAACTATAGAATTTAAAATGGAACAACCTAGAATCTTTATTATGATTAATTAATACTGACAATTACTTTTTTACTGCTCACTTGCTGTATTTGTCTTGAATTAAAAATGTTACTTGTATTTTATCGTTTTGGCAAAGAGACTGCGACTTTACATTAGCGAGAAATAGCAAACAGTAGGTAGGGTAGACTGGTAATGATTGAAACAAGTATTGATTGAAACAACGTCGATTCCGCGGAAACTATGGTACTCACGTGATCGACGCGTCGTTCGTAAGTCCGTCGGGTATATTCGGATCTATGGTCAGTTGCGCTTGGCCCGCCGAGTAACACAGTAGTGCACCGGACGCTCTGAATTTTTTTTTGACCAAAAAGTAAGTATTCATGAGACTTTATTTTGTCGTATAACTTTTACAAACTTCGTTGTTTTACATTTTTTGTTGTTTTAGAGTGTAGTAAAGATATTTAAGAGTGTTTTTATCGCTGTTGCTTACCGTTAAAATGCCTGTATAGCAGAATATTGAGTGATGAAGTACACATTGTCGTGTAGGTACAATTGAAACAAGTTGTCTGTGGACGGTTGAAACGTTTCAATTGTCCTGGTGTTTCAAATGACCCCTGCATTGTTACTCTATTACAAAAAAGGAGGATAATGTTTTTGTTAAGAAAATAAATATCATAAGTAGGTACCTACTGCTTTGCGAACAAAACGACCACCTTTCATTTTAGGGTTAAAATCAATACAAATTTTAATATTAATTTAAAATTTGTGTTTGTTGATATTTTCTAGATATGCCCAGAAGACGAAAACATGTTACGGAAAGAACTTCCAAGAACTTATTTGCATACCAACAAGCATATGAAGAATTGTTAGCCGGAAGGTCGTTAAGGCAAGCTGCAGTTATGTTTGATCTGGATCATGTCTCATTATCACGTTATAAAAAAAAGAGAGAAAGTGCACCTGGAAATACTTCTGTTGATAATATAACAATGGGTTATAATTCTGCAAACAAGGTATTCACAACTGCTCAAGAAACCGAGATTGTCGCGTATGCAATAAAATCAGCTGATATATACTATGGGCTAACTAGTAAAGACCTAAGAAAACTGGCATATGATTTGACCGTTCGTTACGAGCTTTCAAGGCCCACCACATGGGATGAAAATGAGATGGCTGGAGTAGAGTGGTTTCGAGCATTTTTAGATCGTCACCCCGAATTATCAGTAAGATGTGCTCAAGCAACAAGCTTATCTCGAGCGACGAGTTTTAATAAAAAGAACGTGAACGATTTTTTTGACAATTTGGCGACGGTCCTTGATCGTGACCACTTTGAACCCAAAGATATACACAATGTCGATGAAACGGGAATAACGACCGTGCAAAGACCCAATCGCATTATTGCCAAAAAAGGGACGCGACAAGTCGGCGCACTCACATCAGCCGAACGTGGAAGTCTTGTAACAATCACCGTTGTAGCTAATGCAATTGGCAATGTACTTCCACCAATGTTCACGTTCCCAAGAGTTCGATACCAACCTCATTTTTTGAAAGATGGTCCAATTGGCAGTATCGGTACGGCAAACAAATCTGGCTGGATGCAAGAAGAAGACTTCCTTGTGTTTTTACAACATTTCAAAAAATATACTAATTGTTCGCTAGAGAACAAAGTACTACTCCTCTTAGATAATCATTCTTCTCATGTGTCCATAAGATGCATCGACTTCTGTAAAGATAATGGCATAGTCATGCTATCATTTCCACCACACTGCAGCCACAAACTCCAGCCGTTAGACCGCTCGGTATATAGGCCGTTTAAAAAAGCTGTGAATACGGCATGTGATGGGTGGATGAGATCAAATCCTGGAAAGACAATGACTATCTATGATATTCCAGGCATCGTCCGTACTGCACTACCACAAGCTATGACTCCGAATAATATTCAAGCCGGATTTAGGGTTTCAGGAATTTATCCATTTAATAGGGAGATATTTGATGATTTGGATTTCGCACCATCCTATGTCACGGATAGGCCCCCGGCAAATGATGGCGTACGTCCGACTCAACCAAGTCCTGAAGAAGAAATTAAAGACTTTCAACAAGGCCTTAACAACTCAATGACCCCACAACAACCAGAGTCTATCGCAACGCCTGAAATCCCCGAACAGTCTTCTTCCTTACTTCCTGAAAATTCACCAAAAAATGTCTCTGACATAGAGTCAGAAATTCAGCACGCTTTTATCAACTCGTATCAACAACAAGAGTCTGTCGCTGAATCTGAAGCTGCTCAACCATCCTATACAAAACGCCCAGATATTGTACAACCAAAATCTGCCACACCTTTGTCTGAAATTTTGCTTAATCATGAACACGATCCTCTTGATATTTTCACCTATGAAAGTCAACCTTCAACAAGTTTTGCACCGGAACAAGTGAGACCCTTTCCTAAAGCACCACCAAGAAAATCCTTAAGGAAACAAACAAATAAGAAGAAGTCCACAGTGTACACAGATACGCCCGAAAAAGAAAATATAAGAAAACAAACCGAAGAAAGAAAGAAAAAAAGTGCTAGCAAGGCAAAGATAAACCTGAACTTGGAAAAGAAGCAATACCCAGCAATTTCAGAAATATCGTCATTTACAGGCCATTTAAATTTGCCAATTCTTCCTCGCTCGTTACAAAGTTTGAGCGATATTTTGTACCGAAGAAAAATATTACATACGAGTGCTATCAATTTTTTACAACACGACAGAAGTCTGATGAAAGCCTGGAAGATTTCCTGACTTCGCTTATAAACAAAAGCAAATCTTGTGAGTTCGGTGATTTACAGGATAGAATGATCAAGGACATCTATGTAACTAACATGCATGAAAACTATCAACACGTCCGAGAGAAACTTTTACTCGAAGAGGATTTAACGTTAGACAGGGCAAGAACGTTATCTAAAAGTATTGTGTCGGCGAGGTCACATGCAGCTGAATTCAAAGGATCTTCAGTCTTTTACCAACAGTCATCGTCTCAGTCTTCAGCGAGAGGGAGGTCCAGAGCCAGATCACAGTCCAGAACAAGGTCTCAGTCCAGTGCAAGGTATCAGTCAAGGCCAGTAAGTCAAGAACAAACAAAGTGTACCCGTTGTGGCCAGGTCCACAAGTACAAGTGTCCCGCTACAAATGCGAAGTGCAGAAAGTGCCATGTTAGAGGACATTATTAGGCTTTCTGTAGGTCAAATAGAGTAAGATTAGTTGATGTACAGGATTCAGACTTAGATGAAGGTAATAAGTCAAATTATTTCTTTGTCTCACATTTAAATTCAAAATCTTCAAATTCTGAATCCAGTCTTAACCTTACTATTAATAACAAAACTGTAACTTGTATCTTGGACACAGGAAGTGATTCAAATGTCATGTCATATCATGTATTTCAGTCCTTAAATGTCATAGAAAAGTTGTCACCATGTCACGCTAAAGTAACATCTTACTTTAGCGTGGTAATAGGATACCTATATTAGGTCAACAAAGACTTGAATGTATCTATTATATAAATAGTCAACCCCAGTCTAAAATGATTAATTTTATTATTGCAAATGTGTCTTCTCCAACTGTCATTGGTAAAAATACTTGTTCAGAATTAGGTCTTGTCAAAAGAGTTTTTAATGTTTCAGAATTGAATAATCAGTCAGAGTCATGTAATCAATCACAGTCATTAATCTGTTTTAAATGACATTGGTAATTTGGATAGGTACCTAATAAATCTTCCTAAAAATCTTTTTTTCTATAGGTACCGATGTTACTACTTGCATGATGTGACACCTTAAAATGTTGTGCATTAAACCTAATATTATAGTTGCATTTTTTAGATGTAAGCGATAATGTAACAACTACTGGTTGTCCAAATAAATAAATAAATAAAATAATTAATTCCCTATTGTGTCGAGCATTTTGGGATCCAGCTAGTCATTTTGTCAATGAGATAATTACAAGTTAAAATATTTGTTTAACAATTACCTGTACATTGATTGATGAAAATCCTTTTCTATTAATATATAACTGACCCCCATCAGCATTCACTTTCTTTATTCTTATATGAGTACAGTCTATTGCCCCAATTACTGTAGGAAAATCAGCAATTCCGCGAAATTACCTAATGGTTTCCTCCTGTTCATTTAAAGTACTAGGCATTTTTATAAATCTGTGGGACATCCGTGACAAAATGTCCGCTACCCTTTTACATGTTTTGCTGACTACTGGTTGGGACACACCATGTAAATCAGCTGTATCGTCTTGAATCTACGAATAAAACAATAATATTAGTATATTAATTGGATTTTGTCTAATGAGTTAACGTTGACCAAGGGTACTTACTTCATGGCGACCCCAGTTACGTAAAGCGCAAACCACTTGCAATTCAGGACTCCGGGGGCATCCTCGAGGGTCGTGGGATAAATCCTCACGTAAAACGTCCACTATTTTTTCTCCAAAACGTTTTGTGAACCTATACTTATATCTAAAATCTTCGTCACTCAATTCAAAAGGATTAATACGATGACGAAGTCTGTTAGATCGCCGATAAGTCTCCAGCATGTCAAAATCTTCCAAATCCATCAAATCAATCATATTAATATCCATTTTTTTGTATTTTGTAAGAAAAAAAAGACGCACAATGACAATCAACGATAACCTCAAATTTTAGTACCGAAGTTAAACTAGGGGTCGCGGCGGACTAACTTTAGTACCACGGATAGTTCATGAACTAGTGATAAACTTTGTTTTATAATAACGTTTTATTTAGTCATGGTTTAAACCTGGTAATAATCCCAGTACTTAATTTAGACCGTGTTTTGGAATAAGACTGTTATGTCTTCGCGCCAAAGTAACGGGAATCTATAGCATTTTTCTTAGCGCGATGGCGGTAAATTATTTTAACTACGTTTTAAGCGTATACGAAGACCGAGAGCTGAGAAAAATGCAACGGAGGCGAGTTAGGGATGTTTGCGATCCGTTTGATTTAAGTGATGGAGAATTTCAATCGCTCTGGAGGATCTCCAAGCCCATGGCTCTATCTGATAGAGAAGCTCGCTGAGGACTTGGAGCCCGATTCCGGCGAAGGCCTGCCCATCCATCTCAATGTAAATGGATATATCTACTTATCGGACTCATAGAAATAGATACCTACTAACTTTAAGATATAGATTCTAAATGATAATATTATTGTAGGTATTGTGCGCCGTTCAATTCCTTGCCAATGGAGGATACCAAAGGCAAATTGGGCAGGACCACTCTATATGCCAAGGCCAAACCACTGTCACCTTCCTTGGACAGTTTCTGACATCTATTTATAGCAGGTAGATACATGATTTAAATTAACATTGTTTTGAAAAAAATATACATGTAGTAAATGTTTTCTCAAACCCTTTTTATGTCCCACTGGGCATGTGTCTGCTCTGATAATAGAGGGGTTAGGCCATAGCCCGCCACATTGCCACCTGCTGCAGGCTTTGCACACCTTTGAGAAGGTAGTGGTGAACTCTCAGGCATGCATGTTTCTTCGCGATCGCGTATTTACTGTTAAACAAGTGATATTTAGTTATCTAAAAGTATCGGAACCCGGAGTTCTGAACCATTGAACTATTAGTGCTTTTATTACCAACTCTTATTACTTGAGTGCCTCTAACTCAGTGTTACCAACCCTACTGTTTTAACAGTAGATTTACTGTTTTAAACATGACAACACTGTTTTCTGTTTTAGTACGATTTTCTACTGTTTTTTGATAGTTGATGCGTGTATCCGAATTTTATAGACTCGACGCGCGCTCTGGCTGGGGAATTCCCGTTTTCTTACGCGGCACTGTTCACACAATGAAAAGGATAGCTACATTTATACTTTCTTGAGTGTAAAAGAGATAGTTGTCTATTGAATATCGATAGTTTTTCGTCTTGGTTTTTCGATTAGGTTAAAGTTTAAACCAGTTCTTTCCAGGAAAGGTAGATAAACAGGTTACTCACAGTTCATAGTTGTTTCTCGATTAAGCGAACAAGTTATTATTTAATAATGAGTAGCGAAGAATCGGATTCCGACAAAACTCCTCCTAGGAAGAAAGCTTTGAAGTATGAACAGAAGTTTATTGATTCGTGGTTACAAGATGAAAAGTTCAAAGGCTGGCTAAAGAAAAGTGCTAAAGGTAACAAGTATTTCTTCTGTTCAGCTTGTAATTGCGATAGAAAATGCGGGATACATGAATTACTGCACACAGATCGCCAAGCGTTGAAATGCTTAAAAATGCTAGACCCCAAAGCAATTATTGACCCTGAAGTAAAAAATAATATTCGGTCGATTGCTGGTATGCTTCACTTTTTCCCGAATATTTGTCCAGATAATGTGACAGAACTGGACAGAGAATGGCGGATGTTAATGTAAAGGATGAAAACCGATTTCGGTTTTCATCCAGCCACTATCAGATAAGAATATGTATTCTTTGACTATGTTCGTGGAGCGTTCAATAAATGGCTTAAAGATAATGATGTGCAAAAACCTGTGATACTCTTTGTTGACGGCCACAAGAGTCATTTAACGATGAAATTAAGTGAGTTTTGTTATGAGAACAATATTATACTCTATGCACTTCGACCCAACACTACGCACATGATGCAACCTGCTGACGTGAGTGTATTCAAACCTCTAAAATCGGAATGGAAGAATACAATCCACAGTGGTCATCTCTACCGGAGAATGCTAACAAATGTTTGACAAAGTCCACCTTTTGTCCATTGTTAAACCAGGTGTTACAAAAAAATAACCTAAAGGATACAATAAAAAGCGGTTTTCGCAAATGTGGACTTTATCCTTTTGATCCTAATGCTGTGGATTACACAAAATGCGTGCAAAATAATGCGGAAAAATTAAAAAGGAAGACGAGTCAATCATCAAAGAAAACATCAAAAAACAGAGACTATGACACAGCTCTTAAAGTGATTCGGCGCTTAAATAAAGAGTTGACAGAGGAAGGGTGGAGGTATCGGTAGTTTTAGAAGTAATTGAAACTGCTAAAAAGCTCACGGAATTGACAATTCTGCTGCATCAGATGCCTTAATGGATTCAAAAAATGTAACCCATAATGAAAATATTACAACGGACATGAATATAAGTTTACCGTTGCTTGGCGATAGTACTCTTTTAAACAACTTAGACTTACCGGATATAGAATCAGGAACTTACGAAATGAATGAATGCAACGTCTTGATTCCTGTAAATGATGACTATAATATTCAACCTGAACAAACAAACCATTTTAGTGAACGTAGGACCTCTGAAATGCATGAATGCAACGTCTTGATACCTGTAAATGATGACTATAATATTCAACCTGAACAAACAAACCATTTTAGTGAACATAGGACCTCTGAAATGCATGAATGCAACGTCTTGATACCTGTAAATGATGACTATAATATTCAACCTGAACAAACAAACCATTTTAGTGAACATAGGACCTCTGAAATGCATGAATGCAACTTCTTGATACCTGTAAATGATGACTATAATATTCAACCTGAACAAACGAACCATTTTAGTGAACATAGGACCTCTGAAATGCATGAATGCAACTTCTTGATACCTGTAAATGATGACTATAATATTCAACCTGAACAAACGAAGCATTTTAGTGAACATAGGACCTCTGAAATAAATGAATGCAACGACTTAATACCTGTAAATAATGACTCTAATATTCAACACGAACAAACGAACCATTTTAGTGGACCTCTGCAAATATTTCACCAGCATTGAAACAGATTCTTAAAATACCGTCGCCAATTAAAAAATCTGTGACTCCTAGAGTTATGAATCGAATCGGAGAAATATCCTCTAAAGACTGGAGAGAATTCGAAAAGCAAAAAGAAGATGAAAAAGAGAAGAAGAAGGCTTATATCTTAAAAAGAAAATTAAAACGGGAAATGACAAAAAAAGAAAAAGCAGAAAAAATAGCAGCCAAACGAAGTCAAAAAGAAAGCGTGACTACTTTAGTCACGCTTTCGTTTCGCCTCATTTATCAGATATTGATCGAGTTTCTATTGACGAAACCATCGGGTTTCGTCAATAGAAACTCGACCAAACCAAAGAAAATAAAAAAAAGTGTGGTAATGAATCTAAATGTATAAAGATTATTTCTAATCAACGTGTCTGCTTCCCTAACAAGGAGAATATTGCTTCGACATCTTCATCCGGTTCCCCGAGCACAAGTAAACATATTGTGTCAAAAGGATTTACTTTACCTAAACCAGCGTTAAGAAATAGCAAGAGGAAAATACCAAAAACATTATTGAACGACCGGGAAATAATGAATATCTTAAATACAAGTAGCAGTTCAAATGATTAGATAGGTATAAGATGGATATGTTTGTTGATATAATATAAGAAAGTTGAGATGTATAAAAATAGGAATACCATGACTGTGATTATTTGATTGTAAGAATAGTTTTTACTAAGTAGGTACTATTAATAGATTTGTTAGTGACCTATAAGTTCTCTTTCGTGTTATGTGTTTTAAACCTGAGATGAATATTTACATATTTTAAAGGACAATTAGTATGCATACATACTAACGTCGTTGATTTTCTATCTAAAATAATATTGATGTTTTTATGATTAAGTTCTAGAAAATAAGAACACAAGTAAGTACTGTGATTGTTTGCTTGCAATAATATTTCGGTCAGGTGAGATTTTTTTTGTTTTAACCTCGATATCTCGGAAAGTATAAAAGATAGAAGAATGGTTTCTTGACAAGAGTTGGTCAGGACAAAAAGGTCTATTTGATGGATAGAAAAAAAATCCAATATGGCGGAAAAAAAAATTCCATAGAAAATGTATAGGGAATTTTGAAGGGATTTTTTTTTGGTGGGAAGACAGCACGCACCCTACTAGTAATAATATATATATAGCTGCTTGTGCTGATTCACTGACTGACTGACTGATTGATCACCTCTCCTGAACAATTTTGTATGAAAAATTTTTTTTCATGGATGGGGTCGTATAGAAGAAAAAAATTCATTCGGAGGATAAATACGGAGAGAGCTGATGATTGAGGATTTCGGAGACGGGTGAAGAGCACAGCCAGGGTATTGGAGATAGGTGGGGGGGTGCTCGACCAAATGTCATTAGAAACTTCATGCAATTGGCAGTGACCTGAAAAAAAATTCAAAATGGCGGATTCAAAATGGCCGCCTTTCGAATTTCCTCGATATCTCGGAAAGTATAAAAGATGGAAGAACGGTTTCTTGACAAGAGTTGATCAGGACAAAAAGGTCTATTTGAAGGCGAGAAAAAAAATCCAATATAGCGGAAAAAAAATTCCATAGAAAATGCATGGCGAATTTTGAAAGGATTTTATAAGGGCGGGAAGACAGCACGCGGGCCACATGTGGCCCGCGCCACCACGCACCCTACTAGTTACCCTATATGGTAGGTAGGTAAACAGAACTGCGTACATAACCGCATTGGGCATCATTTAAGCTATCACCAATTTAATTAGTTTTGTGTTTCTTAAATAATAGGGTTTGTCCTCAAAATAGTAGATCTGTCACCAAAATGTCAAACAATGCAAAATCAGTTCCACAATAAATCACCTAAAATCCTGAGATATAAGGTCTAGTACCAAATAAATGTTTTTGTATGTATTTTAATAGGCACAGACCAGCGAATGAGTTTTTATATTGACTAATAGACTTACTATGATGACGATTTTCTTAGGAAACCAGCGTCGCTAAACTAACATATTCACAAATCACGCACACTATAATCCTTCATTTATGATTGGTCAAAAATATGACGTGATTTTCAAAATATATTTCCATTAAAGTCAACCTTATTAACACAGCTATAAAATTTATATTACAAAAATTTACTTCAAATATACTTAAAGTTCCGCTATTGGCCGCACCGGCGCTAGCTGATTCGTATTTTAAAGATTTTTTTTAGGAACTCTGTTTTTATGGCCTTAAGATTAAAATTTCCATAAAAAAGAATAAACTTCAATATTTGATAACTGTCAAAGTTTAGTGATGCATCTTAACCGTGATCGTAAACTTATCGATAAAGCTGAAATAAAAAGCAATATTATTCAAGTTTAAATAATTTCTCCCAAGATTTACCAAATTCACATAAAATATCATAAAACAACAATTGTGGGTCATTCAGTCAGAGAACTATTGCAGGAAAAGGAGAAGCTATTTTATCCACTTTGTGCCAACTTTCTTATCATAAGTTGCTACATACAAAACTTTGTTTAAATACATATTATGGTTATGACCCATAACTTATGGGGGAAAGTAAAATTCAAATATCCTTTATACATCCCTTTCATTTTTGGAGACTCCGACCTACGAACAATATGTAATTAGTTGTAACAATTATCGAAAGCAAATATAAAGAAGTAACTATATTTAGGAGGAATCTACGTAATTAAATCGAAGTGATTAACGTAGCCCAATAGCTAGCTGAAGTAGCAGTGGGCAACACATACTTAATAAAATTATCAGAGGACTGACGGCCGATGGGGCATACGTAAGTTTATGTTGAAGTAAAGACCGTGTACGGCACAACAGGAACTTGGATATCGTACGACAGGCTACAGAACTATTGATCTGAAGATAGTTGCTAGTGGCAAGAGATATCCCGTAGGTGGAGATGTAAGTTTAGAAAAGCCGTCACCTAGAACCAGCAGTGGACGTCTAAAGGCTGATCATGGTAATGTCATGCTTTCTATATGTTTTATATGTTTTTGCGAGCAAATTACTTAGATGTGACTGATATTTTTGGTGTGTGTAACAATAAAATCTTCTTCCAAAAATGATCGGAGCAAATCGTACTTTGCTTTTGAAGGGAACCAATTAAGGAGCACACCACGGGTGTGCCCGCGAAATTCAAATTTTTTGTGGTTTTTCGCGATTTTTAAGCTGATAAGACGTAATAGGCTTATGGCAGTCAAATTGCGATAAACCCAAGATCATCTTCACGTATTAATATCAAAATCTCTGCTTGAAAGTGTCGAGTTAAAGAAATTAATCTGAGATTTGCGAGTTGCTCACTTAAAACTCTTTACTCGGGCTAATTTCTTAGGATAAACATTTTTATGCAAAATTTTTGTTATAAACATGTAAAGAAGTAACTGCCATTCTCGAAAAATGACTGCCATAAGCCTATTATGTGTAATTAGCGTACAAATTGCAATAAACCACGAAAAATTTGAATTTCGCGGGCAGACCTGTTGAGTTCGCCTTAAGCCTTCCAGTAGCTTTGATCCATTTTTCTTTTACTAATGGCTCCCTTGAAAAACTGAAATAGAAATCTTTAATTCTTAAATAAATTACAGAATATTCCCGTAGTGAAGAAAATATTTTTTTCCTAATATTGAAAAGCGTACGAAAATCCGAACAGTAGGTATACGCGGAACGTATTAATAAGTCGATAATATTTTATCGATATGTTACATCATACAGTACTGGCTGAATAGCGAAAGTTGAATGACAACGTTCTAGAAGAAAATTATAAGTAAATGTGAAATCAACCGTCAGGTTTTTACTTTAAGGATCACTTTAAAATGTCTTGAAGCACAATAGAAATTTAGCACATTTTTCACGTATTTATACTTAAAACTAGTAAAATTTAAGTTACAGATGGTATTTTATCCCTCCAACTAAACGATTTTGGGTCTTGCTACGATTTTTACACACTAATATAAAGCGTTGAGGCATTATAATATTTTTAATGTTGTTCTATATTGTATGCATTGTTGACAGCGACTGAGTGTATATGTGAAGCAAGTATGATCACTTTTTACTACTAGTGGCGACGCGGGTAACGCCCACATACTCTCTCTATGGTCTTCTTTTCTCTGTGATAATAGGTGTGTCCTAATAAGTATTTAAGCAAACTAATTTAAAGAGATCACCAATAAATCATATTATGTTACTAGAAAATTGCATTAAGTTCAAATAAAAATTAGGGTTGTCATCATCGTTTCAACCAAAAGATTCTGCTACTTAACTAGACTCCCAAGGTTCTAAATTTCCACTGGTAGTATAAATTATAATATCTGGGTGACCGAGCTTCGCTCGGTGGCCAATAGATGGCAGGAGTCATTTTTTTTTTGGTAAATTCGACATTTTCTAAAAATGAATCCTAGCTAGATCGATTTATCGACCCCAAAACCCCCTGTATACTAAATTTCATGAAAATCGTTCCAGCCGTTTCCGAGATCCAGATTATATAGAAATATATATACAAGAATTGCTCGTTTAAAGGTATAAGATTTAAATAAAATTTTTAGCAGAGTAGTAAAAAAAACAATTAAAGTCAAAATAATCAATATTTATTGTTTAAAATAATTACCACTGAACAATCAGCGCTGGCTTAAAATAGCTGGCTTATGGCTAGCAGAATAGTAGATAAAACACTTAATTAAAGTTAAAATAATCAATATTTATTCTTAAAAAACAATAATCACTGAATAATCAGCGCTGGTTTGGATTTCGAAGGGCGCTCCCTTTTTCTTTTCTGGCCGATAAGCACATTTTTTGCTTCTGGTGGGGGGTTGGCCAGCTTTAAGCGTATGGCTAATCCGATAATATGTTTGCACATATATTTCTTGTAAAACGCAGGGCAGTTGCATTTCCCATGCATCCAATCAATATTGTGCGGTAGGTACTCTCCATTTGCTGAACCATTGGACTTTGTATTCATCAAAATCAGTCCATGTATTTTCAGTTTTGTATTTTGTTTGCCTTACCAGCCGGTACTTCGTAGTGTTTAAAAGCATCGTCACTATACGTCAGTATTACTTCTTTAGGCAACTTAGCCCATTGGTAGGCTTCTGTCCAGTCTTTCAGAGTCATAGTTGGTAATGTCGCAAATACTTCATCGACAGCTAACGACCATCCATTTACAAACTCTGAAGCAACTGTCAAAAAACGAGACAGTGGCAAACGTTCACGGAGCGTGTATTCGTCTTTGATTACTCGGTTATGTGATTCTAGTGCATTATTAGTCGCTGGTGAACCCATGTGAGCCCCCAAATACCAGTTACGGTTTTGTATGAGCCATTCCTCCTTAAAATACTGGATGAAAGTTGTCTCATCCTCCCATTTCTTCAAGAATGCTTGTGAAGCTAACTCGAACGTTTCTGAATCAGTCACTGCTTGGAGAGAATCCACATCTGTCAACAAATCTTTGTGAACATTTTTTCGCGTATCTTTCTCTACATGAGCTTGAATTTTTTTTTGCATGTGCCCAACACATTCGAATTGTGACATCTTCACCAAATACCTCTATAAATGCATTTTGTATTGCTTTCGCTGCATCACATACTAGAACTTTTGGTTTGAAGGTTTGTGAGTACAAGTTAAAGATATTAGTCTTGATGGCATCGAACAACAACTTAGTCTTCTTTTGCCTCATTAGTGGCAACCCCAAGCCCGAATGGATGAAATCGTTTATTTTTGTCTGTACTTCCAACGACAAGAACGGGGAATCCTTGCCACACCAACTTGTATGTAGCATCAGCATGAATAACTTTTACGTCACGTGCTTTTTGCAGCAAATATTTTGTTGATAGTACAAATCTAAAGCGTGGTGAACTAGTTTCTTCAATCACTTCATACCCAATAACATAAACTTCATGTTCGTTGTCAGGAATTGGTGAATGAGACCTTAGCCAAGCTTCCAATTCGCCTAGGCTGATCGTGGGCTGTCCGTATTTACAACGGCGTCTGTCAATTAAATACGTCCTTACTTGGGACAATTTTGGCACTTTAATACCATCAATTTTAGTCAAATTTGCAAGTATGGCTTTTGGTTTGAGATGTAAGTCGTATAATTTGTTTATTTCTTCCTTTACTATGTCACTAAGCCCATAACAAGCGAGCGTTTTTGAATCGCGGTCATGATCAGATTTGTCCGAAACAACAATACTTCATCCGAGAATGAGTACATGAGTAAATACAACTGAGCTGAACACTGTGGTCCCTTCCGCACCACTTTATTACATCTAAAGTACTTTTTTCTCCCTTCCTCTACATCATGCGTTCGCAGAAAAGACCAAATTTTTTCAGCCTTTATATACTCCTCAGCACTGTGTTTGACTTCAAATTTTTTAACGAAAATCCAATCCTTGCTTTGCGACCGTTTCTTCTTTGGTATGGTGCCTTCATCAGTGTCAGTACCTTCCTCATTTTCCTCATCAGACTCCAATATCGGCACTTTCTCCACGAATGATTGCTCGACAAACGACGATAAACTTTTTGAATGACTTGCATTACCTTCACCACTACTTGATGCCATAATCAAAAATAAACATTTAAGAAATTAACTAAAACAACAAATTATCCACAACGATAATAAAATGCACCTACAACAATGAACGTGAAATCGCGAATGAAGTAAACTTGCATCTCTCTCGCACGCCGCCCGCGTCGCGCATCGTGTGATCGAACCTAGTTACCTACTACCCATCGTTGAGGCCGGATTGGTCAATTTTTAAAGCGCGCCAATTTGTCTCCGCCCCTTTGATCATTTTTTCATTAAAATTATAAATTGATGTATTAAATTGGTAACGAATACTATTAATTTAATATCTGAACGAAATAAAATGTTACTACTGTATTGGTGACAAAATATCAAATAAAAAGGAGTCGCAGTCAGGGATCGATAATCGATTTATTTGGTGACAGATCTACCATTCTGAGCACAGAGCTATTATTTAAGTAACAAAACTGTTATTATAAGAACGAAGTTTATATTCATGTAATGCAATATAATTTTATTGGTTATCGATCTCTTATTTTACACATATATTAACATTAATTTGATAATTCATACCTGGGAACAATTTTTGTTTATCTGAGAACGATAATATTTCGTGGCGATAGATCTATTTATTAGGTGATACAACTTGATGACAAATATAAATTTTGGTGATAGAAAATATAGTTCCCAACCGCATTTATTTTATGGCGTACCGCGACACTGTTCTGCTGTCTTCAGGCACGGACCATAATAGTACCTTACGGTGCTTCAGCGGTAGTTTTAGATATGCCGCAACCTGCTGTTGGAATAATATTCCACCACCAATTTTAACCTTTAAAAGAGGCTGGTTTCCATTGGTCCAGTACTTGGATCCAGCGAAACATTCACGGGATCGATACTTGACAGTCAAGAATCCAGTATTCAGCGCTGGACTAGAATAAAGCAGAAGCCATTTTTCATTCCAGTGACCGTTTCCCGCACACTGTCCAGTGTGGCACTGGCACGGGAGGGAGCGCCTTCCCGTGACAGTCCCGCTGGACCTGTTTAAACGCGTCGATCCAGTCGATGTCCTGTTATCGATCAACTGGTGCTTTTTAAGGAGCATCGTGAATGATGTCCAAATTAGAGTTAAGAGTTTTGAAAGTGAAGACTCAAATCCAGTTGCTCTGCTGAATACGTAAATTGCTTCGCTCTATTTGCAATAGAGTACTGATACCAACGGCTGCAACGATTGTCAAGACAAGTTTATTTGTCCATTCAGATAGAAGCCCACTTGAATCCGGTACGGTATTTAGGATATCTTTTTGAATCACATGTACAAAGACCACTTTACCCAATGATATTGTTATTAATGCAGTCAGGAAACGTTGTACTGATTTTACAGTCAAATTAGGAAAACAGATTCAGCAAAGACTACCTTCTATACATTACTTTGGAGAAAAAGTGTCAACTGAGTGTGGAAAATACTCTTCGCCAAAGATAACAAAATAGCTGACCTTGGAACGCGGAACTCGGATTTGATGACGAAGTAATAGATAAACTGTTACAGCAGTGGCGAGGCAAAAGTAACGTTAAATGGAATGCTACACATAACATCATTGATTTCTGGGCTGAACTGCGAAAATATATGAATGCTGCTGGAATACATACCTTTCAAGAGTTATCTGATCTCGCTATATCCACATTGTCACTTCTTCAATCAAATGCTGAAGTGGAAAGGATATTTAGTGCTATGAATATCGTGAAAAATAAATTAAGAAACAAAATGGCCGTAAGCACTCTAAATAGCATTTCTTTTTATAAGAATTCAGTCAAAGATAATGAAAAAGAACTGTTGCAGTTAAGAGCTCCCGGCTGATGCTGATGCTATTGGAAGCAATTCTAAATACTTTTGTTAAATCAAAAAGATGACAAAACTGATGTTCCACCTCCATTTGCAATAATAATCGATCAAGATGAAGAAGAATTACCAACAGAAGTATTTGAAGTTGATTTTTGGTTTACTCATGTTTATTTTATTCACTTATTTTTTGACTTCCCTTGTGATTCAATTTTAAATGATTTAGTATTATAATATTCTAGGGATTTTTCAAGTTAAAAATATCGCTTAATCTGGTGCAATTTCATAACGAAACTAGTGAAAATGTTTTCTGCAAGATGGCAGCGCTGTTTATCGTGAGATAACCTTGTGCACGAAAAATGACTATTATAAATGGTCTACTGACGAAAATTTGAAGTTCGTTCAGTACCTTGTGCACGAAAAATGACGATTATAAAGTGGTCTGCTGACGAAAATTTGAAGTTCGTTCAGTAGCATAGACATGAAGAATGCAGCAATAGAAAACATTACCAAACAAATGAATGAAGAAGGATCTAAAAGTTATGTTTAATGATGTGTACTCTTCCGGGTCTTCTCACCGTAGTTGGTTCATGAGTAAAGCAGATCAACTATGACTACCACTGGGAAGAGAACATAACATACATGCTATAAGTTCTCATCAAGTACTAAAATAACTCCGTAGGCCAAGACATCACGGCACCCACGCAGCGCCGCCGTAGAAAGCAGGCGCGGGGAACGGACGCACGGACTCTCTAACGAAAATACTACTCGCACTTCTATCGTATTAGTGGTGGCTTTAAACCATCTCGCAAATGTTGATGAAAAACGACGAATCAGCATCAATCGAATGTTTTGAAAGGAAAAATTTTCGAAATCATCGTAGCTCTTGTTGTGAGTATCGGTTTGAATTCATTTGAAAAAAAAGATAAAAAGAATATGGGCGAAGAGGCATTTACTTCTAGGGAAAATATGAAAATTCTGAGTGTTTTGGATACATTAGACTTAAGATTTAGAAACTACCTTAAAGTAGGAGTTGCTGACTTTGAACATCTGTTGAAATTAGCTACTCCATATATTCAAAAGCAAGATACGCTTTTAAGACAAAGTGTCAATGCAAAACAAAGATTAGACCTAAGGTTTTAGCTTTTTGATATCTCAACCTCTTATATCGTCAATAATTATACCAGAAACATGTTGTAACGTAGCGTTTATAGGGTAATTTATGAAATTCCAAATTATTGTGGACAAAGTAGAAAATGTCCAGATTCGTAGAATTAACTGTTAACTCTAGAAATTTCGGTGTATAGTATTGCCGTTTCCGGGTATTTCCTTTATGCATATAAAAGCCGTGCTAAAGCCGCCAGTCGCAAGAGGGAGCTTTAAGTATAGAGAATTACTCCAATATTAATTGAGCGCCATCTCTAGCTTCTATCGAGGGCCTTGAGCGTGGAGACCGAATCCAGAAATTCCGTAACGAAAATAACCTAACACGCCCCACTCCGACTGGCTCGTTCTATCGCGGGCTTTGAGCGTGGAGACCGAATCCAGAAATTCCGTAACGAAAATAACCTAACACCCCCACTCCGACCTATATTTCCATTAATGTCAACCTTATTGTCACAGGCATAAAAATTTTATTGCAAAATTTACTTAAAATACCTATACCTATAGTCCCGCTATTGCTCGCACCAGCGCTAGTTGATTCGTGTTTGTTGAAATTGGAAACTCCTTACTAAAATAATGAAAAGTTTTGTATGACAAGGCTGAAGAGGTTGGTTAGCAACCGTCGTTGTTGCAGTGTTACCAACTCTCAAAAATATATCCCCCTAAAGCTAAGTCAAAAACCCCTAAAATCACAACAATTACTTAAAAATCCCCCTAAAAGTTTCAATCAATAAAATAACAATAATAAATAAAAAAACAAAATTTTGTGATATTTTTTATTTTTTATATGAGAACCAGATGAAAATGAACTTATATTTGAAGCATTACTTCAAATATAAGTTCATTTTCATCTGGTTCTGACTTTTTAAAATCATACATGTTCGTATTAAACAAACGTAACATTTTAGTGGAAGGATTAAATATTGTGCAAGATCCACCATTTCGTTGCAATGTAAATCCGACCATCATGATACTTTGTAACATTTCAATAGATAGCCTATTTCGCAACTTATTTTTGACAATATAACCGTTAAAAAAGCCAGTCCGCATTTTGAGTTGTTTTCGAAACGTTTACAGCCAGCTGCATCACAATCATTGTACACTTCATAATAAAAGTCAGCCAAAGTAGAAGTATTTGTCCATGTTTTATTACATAATTGTTGCCACTCAGACTGGATGCCATTTTTGTCGCCATAGATATGAGTTCGCTGAATGTGGTTCAATATTGGTGTTATGTCGGGTTTTACTTGAGATGTAGCAACCTTTGGGTGCAAATCAGCAATTGTTTTTAACATTGATAAGTTATCTGGAAGCCTTGTTTGGATCTGCTCTGTTAGAGAACATAAAAAGCTCTTGCATCTTTCTCTAACATCTAAAAAGTCATTGGCTGCAAGGTCTACTGATATGTTTTGAAAATCAAAACCGAAGAATATTGACGCTGGATGCATTCAATGGTCCTTGAAATTGAAATCCACTATTTTTTCCAATTTTGAAGGTATAACAATTCGTTGCAGCAAGCTTTTGTAATAACTATAAAAATAAATCCTCAAATAATTTAGTACGAGTAGGCTCTACATTGTCACTTTGGAAAAGTAAATTCAATTGAGTCACATTTTTCAATTCATTTTTTAGGAAAATCAAAAAGGTTTTAAAAGGCAATCTCCTCATGATATCATAATATAAAATTTATCATCAGTTTTAGCGATTGAAAACAACAGCTTTAGTTCTTCCCATTGCTCCAATCAATTTAAAGAATTTAATATTATGACGATGTATGGACAATATATTTATGAAAATATTATTTATGTACATAAGAATATTAATAAATTTACGAAGAAATGTGACCTCAATACTATTAATCTTAGAAACAAGCATAAGCTCGTGTTAAACAGCACTAGATTATCTAAAATTAGCAAATCCTTTGCATGCAACTGTATAAGATTTTATAATAAGTTACCACATCATGTATCTGAAATGTCACTTAATAAATTCAAAGGGTTTGTCAAACCTAAACTCATTAATAAGGCTTACTACAATATTAAGGACTATATTAGCGACACAAGCCCTTGGAATTGATCGATAATGAATGCTCTGTTGTTGCGAGCCTATTTAGTGTTTACTATTTATACTACTTGTTGTTAAATGGTGATAACATAAAAAAAATACCCGGCTGAGTTTGTTGTGGGCTTCTTCTCAGCGGCAGGGCGCGTTCGGAACCCTCGTAAACTTAGTTTTAAGTCGTGAATGGTTATCACCATTAAAGTGACCATGTAAACAAAACGACGTGTCACAGGAGCCTTTGTATGCTAGGCCTATGTGAAATAAAGAATTTTTCTATTCTATTCTATTCTAATATTGTAGTAATAGCTTGATAGCAAGCGAGCCAGCGGGTTCCGCTAAGTCCTTGAATTTTTTTTGGTTCCTTATTATCATTCATTGTTTGACATAATTCTTTGTAGTAGTCCAAACGTTAAGGGCTGTATGAAAACCAATTACCCGGCTGAGTTTGTTGTGGGCTTCTTCTCAGCGGCAGGGCGCGTTCGGAACCCTCGTAAACTTAGTTTTAAGTCGTGAATGGTTATCACCATTAAAGTGACCATGTAAACAAAACGACGTGTCACAGGAGCCTTTGTATGCTAGGCCTATGTGAAATAAAGAATTTTTCTATTCTATTCTATTCTAATATTGTAGTAATAGCTTGATAGCAAGCGAGCCAGCGGGTTCCGCTAAGTCCTTGAATTTTTTTTGGTTCCTTATTATCATTCATTGTTTGACATAATTCTTTGTAGTAGTCCAAACGTTAAGGGCTGTATGAAAACCAATTATGGGTTTCTCTTACAAAAAATTCTAGTTGCCGTGGTAATAATTCAGCTGCTTTTTCCGCACATAGATGCAAGGAGTGGCTAACACATTTAACTACAATCAAATCAGGTAGTTCTCTTTTCAATAAAGCAGTCACCGAATTATGTTTACCAACCATTACATTCGCTCCATCAACGCCAATTCCTATCAGATTTTGAACTTTAAGGCCATCTTTCTTGAGCTGATATACAAATAATTCATGTACGCTTTTTGCGTCACATTCTTTGATTTTTATTAGTCGATAAAAAGTTGTGACAATTTGTTTCGTCTTGGCTGAAAAAAGCGTACAATAATGCATAATATTTTTAATGTCGAAAGATCGGTACTTTCGTCAATAATAATCGAATACGGGAAATCTCCTATCTCTTCAATTAATGCTTCAAGCATTGATGGACCAAGCACATTTTTTATTAACATCGAACACTTGGTGCGATGTATTTTCATCAATTTCAAAGCATCTGATAAAGGATCCAATTGTGGAAGTATATTAATTAAATGATCTACTGTTAACAGAGAACAGTCCTCGGCGATAAAGGCCGCAATCTTCAACTCGGCGATTTTTGTTTTTTTCCGGCAATACTGGTTTATAGATTTGAGATATAGGTTTCGTTGTCTTGGCTGATTTTTCCAAAGATGTGGCTTTTGACGGATGATGTTTTTCAGTTTTAGCATGACTAACCAAATCTTTTTTGTGAGCTTTTAACACTGTGCCAACAATGGGCCAATGTGTCATTCGTAGCATCAGCTGCTAGCCAATCTGCAACAAAACCATAAAAATGTTAATATTCCCTCCTAACGTAGGTAGGTAGGTAATAATTATCATATCGTTCAAATAATTATATGGGCTTAATAGGAGACAGTTTAAATAAAATATAGACGTACAAGCCAATATTATTTAATATTTGTATACATATTGTGTATATCATAAAAGAGCAATATCGTCCGATGTTGCTCAAAGCGAAATCGGAAGGTGAAATTTTCCCTACATTTAGGGAGAAGTCGTTCCGCTTGCAGCATTAATCTTAAACTTGTTGTATGTCCGTGAATGTAATTAGAATTACATGACACTCACACATTCATTGTTTTTTTTAAGCCTACGTTTCGAGCGGTTAGACACTTCAGTTCTAAGCGTTATGTTATAGTTCTATGAGAAAACTCTCAATTATGGCATGACCAGCACCACACAATTATTATTAGTATTAGTATATATATGTATCATAAATCCACACCAACTTTATAGACATCATAAGTCCACCCCAACCATGAACCAGACACCGCAGACACCAAATAATCTTATTAAAAATCGGAAAAATACAATCACCACTAAGTTGTGCTGCCCAACCACCAATCAACACCAATAAACGCGCGCAGTCATAAAAAGTTGGTAAGTTGTGTACCTAAACAAACTAATAAATAGGTCGGTACCTCTTTTAAATACGTTGCAATCCGATGACACCGGCGGCGGTGATTCTATGGTAGAGGATCGTATATTAATATTGTATAAATTGACATTTAAGATGTAATCTAATTATTTTACCTTTTAAAACTGGATCTGTTTCCCACAAGAGCGAAATCAAATGAAAAAATAAACTTTTAAATACTAAACAAGTAGGTCGTTGAAGTTAAACACAGAACCAAAGACCTGGTACGTAACTTTACTAGTTACAACACAGAACACCATACTCTCTAGCGCATTTTTCCCATAGACATATAAATAGAAGATAGAGGTACAGATCAGTGATTTTTCCATTATGCATAGACAACGTAACCACCATTGGACGCTGGACTTTAAGTCTATGTATATTTGTTACTTCAACTCCTTAGCGAAGAATCATACTGGTCAACAATTAAAATACATGCCGCTTTCTTTAAATAAAAAGAAAGTGAAATAAGCAGAGTTTGAATAAGAAAGCAACAATTACTTTAAGATTTTAACAAATTCTATCAATATGTCATCTCCATGGGCTTCGTCTACGAGCTTCAAAATTGATATTGGTCGTTTGAAAAGTAAAGATAAAGGTCGGTAAAGATAATTGGACAATATGGCGCTGCAAGGTAATGTTAATGCTAAGAGGTACTATTGGAGCATTAGATTATATAAATGGCAATCTGAAATAACCAAAGGAACCAGACAGCAAAGCATCAGCAGAAGCTATTGTTTCTTATCAAAAAGCTCTGAAAGCGTATAACGAGGCGAATAATTCTGCAATGTTTATTATTATGGCTTATATGTGGCTTATATGGCTACTCTACAAAAAGTCATGAGATTCTCAACTGCTAAACAAGTTTGGGATGAGTTGCATACTTTATTTGATGGCACATCTGGAGATAAAAGCTTATACATTATGCTACAGTTTCTTTAGCTATCGTAAAGATCCTTCGCATGATATGTCAACATATATCGAAACTTAAAAATCTATGGCATGAGCTTAAAATAGAACTACAAAAGTCTGAAAATGAAGATGGTCTACAGAATAAAGGAAAATATTATGACCTACCAGACATCTTACTTATTTGCAAAGTCATTGAAACGTTACCTTAAGAAAGTTATTTTACATTCAAATCTAGTTGGTAGTCATGGTAGCAATTTACATTTCTTCGAATCCAAAATTAGACAGAGCATTTTATTCATCGCACTTTACTGGAGTACACTGAAGAAGGGTCGAAAATACTTGGTCCAAATGATAATAAATTTCCACTTATCTTGGCTGGCGATTTCAACACCAACTTCGCTGATAAAAAATTCAGAGCGGTTGACAACTTTTCTTTCGAAAAAATTGAATTTGCAAATGAATCCACAAGAATCCACAACAAAATATAGGACCACCATTGACTCAGTATTTTCCAGATGTTAAGAAGATATCAAGTCTCAAACTTATGTTTCTTATTTCAGTTACCATAAATCTATAGAATGATAAATATTCTTGAATAACCTACAGGTATTGTAAGATAATAAAAATATTTTTAACACTATGAACTACTCATTTATTTAATAAAAGAAAAAAATGTTTTCTTATCGGTCACCACGCTCAAAAAGTGTAACTTGAATTAATATCAAAGAAAAACAAAGGAAAAAATACTGCATAAATAAAATAAATAAATATTCATAATTACATAAGTTGATAAAAAATGCTTTACCGCGGCAGTCTCCGAGTGCCACACGTCTTTTTTTGGATAACTGTATGATTGTATTAATTAGTGTTGAGTAGGACATACAAGAGGTAGTACATTTGTCCCGTACATGGCCATCAAAATGTAAGAGCGGCTCAACATTAAAAAGTGTACTGCTTCAAATTTTGTGTCGCGGCTATCGCGTTCTCGCTCACTCTCCGTAATTCGACTTTGAGGTGACAGAGAGGAGAGTGAGGTACACGCTACAAATTACAATAGTAGAGTAATACGTCATTCCATCCACATGTTATGCGAGTCGTCAGTCGTGACCGCGTCGCGACACGATATTTAATACGCATATTTCATTGTTAGATCGGTTGTGACTCGTGAGTCGTGGGTCTCCGTCATATTACATTCGAAAATGTCACCGCATCATCGGCTCGCACTCGGATACGCTTCGTTCGCTCGTTCGATTCTCTGTCTCTCACTCGGATCGTCGCGCGCTCGGTCGCGCGCGAACCAATAGAGTGAACGAATCATTTTTATCGTAGTGATCCGTTCGCTCGAGCCGTTCTTGCGACCCGGGTCGTTTGAATTGTTGATCGTTCAATCGCGAACAACACATAATTATCTACTGACTAGTGCAAAAGTTTTTAATTAGTACCTATATAAAGTGTATAGGTGTTTTAATAAACATAATATTGAGGTATTCAGGACTCAGGTAAGTCTTTGCAATTACGTTTTATGAATGACTTTCAATACCTAACTATTTTAATTGTTTGGCCAGGTGTTCTGTTTTTGGGTCATAATTTTGTTATGGTTTAATCTGAGGGTTTAATATTGTTTGTCGTTTGAGTTGATACTTTATTTTGCTTATGATTGAATTTGAATGAAAAATTCTTTATAAATAATGGGTAATTATGGGTATGGCCTATAAATCGGTTGGCCGGGATGGCAGCGTATACATTGAATACCTACAGTTAATGAAGGTTTTAATTATTTTATTTGCCTTTTTTTTGCATGCGAAGAATGTCTGGTGATGGTGATAGAAAATCCTCAAAAGCATGGCAGTTCTTTACGGACTTAAAAAACAATAAAGCCAAATGCAATTTTTGCCAGAAAGAATTTTCATATAAAGGCGGAGGTGCTTACAACCTAATCAGACACACAAAAAGCAAGCATCCACATGTATTTGTCGCTATCCGTGAATGTCCTATTGAAAATATAACCTCTTCTGAAACAGAAATTCATAATTTGACAGCACAAGATCTTGAGAGACCTGCTACCTCCACTTCCACATCTACTGCTTCAACTGCTAAAATGCATGAAACGTCTAATTCCTTACCAGCCACGGCTATAAGCATCGATCAATGTAGAAAAGCTCCAGTCACAAACACCAAAGTAACACAATACTTTTATAAGCCACTTTCTGCAAAAAAAACTGAACATTTAAACAAAATGTTAGTCAAAGTATTCACCAAAAATTATTTGGCCTTTCATTTGATTGAATCCCCTGAGCTTAAAGAATTCATAAAAGAGTTAAATCCGGCTTACCAAATACCTACTCGTAAGACATTATCAAATGCATTATTGACTAATCTCTATATGCAAACTAAAGAAAAGGTAAAATCAGAACTATCTCACGCAGATTACGTCTGCATCACAACTGATGCGTGGACATCTGCCCCCAATGATAATTATATAGCCGTGTTTGATACTCGTAGCGCAGCTTAGCGGGACGATGATTTATAAAATGAAAAGTTCCTTTTAGATTACGAGAAAATTATAATCAGTTCACAGTTCGTACAATTTTTGATTTGCACAATTGACAATGGTGGTTTATAAAGAGACAGGAAAAAACATAGATATTGCATAGATATCATTTTAACACGGAGTGTCCAAAGGCACAGATTATAAAAAATCAACAAACAATGGCGGCATGGCGGCAAAGTTCAAATGCCGTCTTGAAGGCCGCAACATCCTCCGCCGCATTGAAAGATTTGCTTTCAATTATTTATAGGTTCTATGGTGGTGACTGGTGATCCTCTATGGTGGAAGCAAAGGACAAATCTTGCTTAAGGGCCGTCGAAATTCTCCTTTCGTTGTTTTCACATCAACCACCCGATTAACTCCGTCAGGACCCGGGAATGTTCGGATGACTCGTCCCAAGCGCCAGGAGAGCGGAGATGCGTAGTCCTCGTGTAGAAGCACCATGTCGCCAATCTGTAGTTTGTGTCCGTCGTTGGTCCGCCACTTGCCACGATGTTGTAGTTCGTGAATATATTCTTTCTGCCAACGCTTCCAAAAATGCTGACGAATTTTCTCGATTCTCTCGTAGCGCGCCAGAGAGCTTGAGTTGTGGTCCAGAAGCGTCGGAGCAGGTAGCGAGGTCAGTGGCCGGCCAATCAAAAAGTGCCCCGGGGTGAGGGGTAGGAAATCGTCGGGAGATGAAGATAATGGACATAAAGGTCGGCTGTTTAGTATGGCTTCGACTTGTGTGAATAGAGTATCTAATTCTTCAAAGGTTAGGTGAGCATTTCCCATAACCCGTTTTAAATGGTGTTTTGCTGATTTTACGCCAGCCTCCCAGATCCCGCCAAAATTAGGAGCATAACTCGGTGAAAAAATAAATTTAATTTCTTCTTGAGTTGCAAAATCAACTATAGAATCTGTATTTTGCTGCAGAAACTTGCCAATTTCCTTTGCGGCGTGAACAAAGTTTCGACCATTGTCACAGAAGATTTCGAGAGGTTTTCCGCGCCTCGAGATCATTCTGCGCAACGCCAAAATAAATGAGTTTGAAGTCAAGTCACTCACTGCTTCCAGATGTATGCATTTGTAACGAAAGCAAATGAAAATGCAAAGATAGCTCTTCACAAGGCGAGCACCACGACCCTTTCTATTTAGTGTCATGAATGGACCGGCAAAGTCAATGCCAACGGTTCGGAAAGGAAAATCGGGGGTTATACGTTGTGCTGGCAAATTTCCCATCATTGGGCTTAGAGTTTGCCCCTTAACTCGCCTACATGTGACGCATTTTTGTACAGTACTCCTAGCGAGCCGTTTGCCATTGATCGGCCAAATTATTTCACGAACGGAAGCAAGCAGCAACTGTGGACCAGCGTGTAATTGATGGATATGATAATAATGAAAAATTAATTTTGTTAGATGATGTGATGAATGCAAAAGAATTGGGTGTTTGTGATTATAACTAAGATTGGAAGCGTCAATTCGTCCTCCTACTCTAATAATATTTTGATTGTCCGTGAATGGAGACAATGACAAAATGTTTGATTTTGAACTTAGTGATTTGCCTTTAATTAATGCAGCATATTCATCCGCGAAAGATTGTTTCTGACTTATTAAGCACAGTAAATTGAAAGCCTTAGTTAATTCGTCTGTAGATAGTGATCCAATAGTTTTATCTTTAGGATTTTTAGCGTTATTAATAAATCTTAGTATGTAAGCTGTAACTCGTTTTAATTTAGTAAGTTTAGAATATTTTTCCATTGGTATGGCACATTCAATTGGTTCGGTTGAGGCCGCATGCAACTTTATTTCTGGTAGATTAAGGTTTGAGATATCCTTTGGCCTTGGCCATTCGGACTCGGATTTAGAAAGAAATGAGGGACCTGACCACCACAATTCAGACTCTTTGATTTCGTGAGGATGTACACCCCGTGAGATAAGATCTGCAGGGTTTTGAGTGGTTGGCACATAATGCCATGAAGCAGGGTCTGTAAGTTCACTGATTTCGATTACACGATTGGCTACAAAAGTTTTTAGGTTTCGAGCATTGCTGCGAAGCCAACCAAGGACAACATTGGAATCACACCAGTGTATCAGACGGTTTACCTGACATCTTAAAGAAGTTGTGGTGGCCTGTACTAACCTCGCACTTAATAGCGCTGCACTTAATTCCAGTCGAGGTATGGTGGTTGGTTTTATTGGCGCTACCTTTGATTTTGCACACAACAGTTTTACAGTTATATCGCCATCTTGATTGACAGATCTCAAATAGATACATGCACCATATGCGGACAAGGATGCATCACTGAATGAGTGCAGCTCTATAGTGACTGGTGATTGGCATAAAGTTAGTCTGGGAATTTGGATTGTAGGGATGGCTTCTAAATTTCTTGCAAATATTTCCCAAGACGCTTTAATATTTTCCGGAACGGGATGGTCCCAGTCTATCTTGTTGAGCCATAATTGCTGCAAGAGCATTTTAGGTATAATGACGCAAGGGCTTAATAATCCGAGGGGATCAAAGATTTTAAATGAAGAAGATAAAATTAGTCTTTTAGTTAAAATATCATTTGCGGGGGGTAATTCAATAGTAAAATGTAGGGTATCAGAACCAGGATTCCAACCCAAACCTAGAGTACTAGAGGATTCACTAATACTCAAATCCTTGGTGAAATCAATATTCGATGATTGATAAATAGCTCGAGAATTGGAACGATACTTTCGTAAATTAAAACAACCCTTTTTTAGTTGATCAGAAACACATTTTTGAATTTGTACTAATTTTTCTTCGTCGTCGGAGCCAGTTATCAAATCATCGACATAGAAGTCGTGTTGTATTATAGTTTTGATTTCGTCATCATCGCATTCCTCCCCCAGTTGCCAAATACATCGAGTACTCAAATAGCTGGCACTTGCAAATCCGTAAGTGACAGTATTTAAACGATATGTTTGTAAGGGCAAAGACTCATCTTCTCTCCATAATATAAGTTGAAGATCACGATGCTCTTCATTAATTAGAATTTGGCGGTACATTTTTTCTATGTCACCTGTTAAAATGTATTTGTATTGACGAGCTCTTATTAGTATGGAGAAAAGAGAATCCTGAATATTTGGTCCTACTAATTGTATGTCATTTATTGAAAGGCCTGAGGAGGGAACGCGTGCTGAGCCATCAAAAACGACACGAATTTTAGTGGATTCGCTCTTGGCTTTAAACACGGCGTGATGGCAAAGAAAGTAAGATGGATTTGGTTTAGGAACTTTAGATAATTGTAAATGACCCAAATGTGCGTATTCACGCATGAATTCAAGATATTGACACTTAATGTCAGGATGTTTATTTAGACGTTTTTCCAGATTGATGAAACGTTTTTTAGCTTGATTGTAGGAATCACCAAGACAATCAGGATCTTTAGTTAAAGGTAATTTGACACAAAACCTACCTGTGCTCAGGCGGTAAGTATTTCGTAAAAAATGATCCTCAGATGCAATTTCGTTTTTTGTTAAAATTTGATTTGGTGGAACAGATTCAAGTTCCCAAAATTTGCTTAATTGTTTGTCAATTTCGTCTACATGGGTAAAATTAGCAAGACATGATTGATTCTTTTGAGAATTTTGACTGAAGTTTATTGGTCCCGCAATTAACCAACCGAATTTAGAATTTTGCAATTTGGGATTGTTAGGGCCGAGAGAACGCTGCTCACTACCTAATATGTCCCAAAATATGTCGGCGCCAATTAAGACGTCGATTGGAAGTGGCTGATTAAAAGTGGGGTCTGCTAAACGTATACCTGTAGGGAGCTTTAGATTTTCTATATTGATTGGCGTTTTAGGAATGTTTCCTGTAAGTTTGTCCATCACATAACAGGTGAGTGTAATATTGAAATTGTTGTTAATAGACTCAAGTTGTGCAGTACAAGTTTCGGTGACCCGATTGCACTGGATATCACTGATGCCAACTACATTCATTGGATTTATTATTTGTGAATCAAGAGAGAGTTTTTGTTTCAGGGATTTGCTTAGAAAAGAAGATTGGCTTCCACAATCGAGGAGTGCCTTAACTGTTTCGGATTTTTTAGTTTTGGGATTCGTCACTGTTATTAAAGCAGTGGATAAAATGATTTGACTAGTGTTTTGTGTTGAAGTGCAATTAACTATGTCACTGTTGTTGTTTTTTGAAGTTGAAGGTGAGTCGTTTGTTACTGTATTTGAGACTGCAGTTTTGTTATGTTTGAAGCACAAAAGAGAATTGTGAAATTTGTTTTGACAGTGGCGACAGGCTCGAGAAGGACAGAAGCGAAGAGTGTGTGAAGCACTCTTCAAACAGTTTTGACAAAGTTTTAGTTTAGATACTTCAGCCTTCCGATCCTGAACGCTCATTGCTAGAAACTTAGGACAGTCATAAATGCGATGCTCGTCCTTGCAGACAGAACAACGGTATGTAATTGTATTGTTAGTAGTTGCAAAAGATTTTAATTGTGTATCATTAGTGTAGTTATTTTTTGTACGTTCGTTGTAATTGAATTTATTGTTGTAATTGTTGGTGTTGCTTCGAGCTGGTACCACCGTTGGCCGCGATTGTGATTTTTGTTTATCAGTTTTGTTTTGATTCATGGCTTCTAAAACATCAGCACGATCTGATAAAAATTTTGTAAATTGTTTAAGAGTGGGTACATCATCAAATGTGTTTCGACGTTCTTCCCATTTTTGCAGAGTGACATTGTCCAATTTTGATGACACTAAATGTATTATGAGTGTGTCCCAATGTTCAGTCGGTTGACCTAAAGTCGCTAGTGCACGAAGATTTTTTGAAACATGATCAATTAAAAATCGTAGCGACTTCTCGGACTCCCGGGCTAATGGATCGATGTTAAAGAGTGAATTTAAGTGATGTGTAATAAGTTGTTTTTTATTATCATATCGATCGCACAAAAGTTGCCATGCATTGCTGTAGTTAGCTTCTGATAACTCAATATTTGAAATAATGCGTGCAGCTTCACCTTCCAGATATGACACTAAATAGTGGAATTTATGAATAGGCTTTATTCGGTCATTCGTGTGAATCAGGCTTAAATAGGTGTCACGGAAACAAAGCCAACGGAAGAATTGACCGCTAAATTTTTCAATCTGAATTTGTGGAAGCTTGAAGCCCATATCATGATTGTCGTGATGACAGATAATAGAAGTTGACTGATCAGTTCGCTCATCGCGGACAGCAGGTGGGCGGCTCGAATTCAAAACACTTTCATTTGTTTCAATTATGTGTAGGCCTGTAGCAATAGTAATGGTAAAGTCTTGTTCAATACTGTCACGCTCAGCAAGTTCAATTGACAAATTATCTGCGTTCAACACCTCGATTCGGTTTTGTAATTCGTCAAAATAATCAGAGACCTTCTTGATTTTTTCGGTTTTTAGTTTTAAATCACTTACTTCAATAGATGTTAAACTCGCAGAAGAAATTGAATTTAAATATGTTTTGTATTTTGTGATGCGCCCCTTAACTGAGCTGCGCTTTACCAATAGCTCCTTTAATTCCTTTGTAACAGTCTGTGCACTTTCAGTCATGTTGTAGTATAATTGATACAGATTATGAATGTGGAATCTCTAACTTAATAGTCTACTTTGTGTTTAAGATGTAATTAAATATTAAAATTAATTTTAAATTTTGATTCACTAATAACCTATTTTACATGTAGTAAGCAGTCGCAAAAGTAAAATGATTTCAATAAAGTACGGGAACTAAATTGAGAAATAAGTTTTAGAATAAACTAAATTGTACATAAAATTAGCACCGATGAATTTGTAAGTTCTGACTATTTGTAAATATTGTAAGTAAATTATAGTTTTGAATATGAGTATAGGTTTATAAACTTATAAAAGTGCACAATACAACCACAGTTCCTATTGCAAAGTCATCAAGGAAGCTATTTTATCAATTTCAAATAAGTAAGGTTAGCTCACGCTCCTGTTGGTTTGGCGACACCTGGGAGACCGGGCTGCGATGAGGTTGCAGTCTCATACAGCTGCTCGAGGTGGCTGCTGATGACTGCTAGGCAACCCCCACTGTGTCACTGAAATGTTCGGCATTCTGATTGAAATAATGTGAAAACAAGTACTTTTTTAACTGTGAAATATGAGCATAACCTATTTTAATGTAATTTAGTTTTGGATTTGACTATAGCTACAGGTAAAGTATGAAACTATTGTTTAAGCTAAGAGCATTTTATGTAATGTAATTTGTGTTTTTGACTATAACTGTAGAATAAACTGCTTCAAAACAAAGAACATTCTATGTAATTTAATTTGTATTAATTGAGTATAACCTGTTTTAATGTAATTTAGTTTTGGATTTGACTATAGCTAGGTATAGTTAAAGTATAATTATTGTTTTAAGCTAAGAGCATTTTATGGAATCTAATTTGTGTTTTTGACTATTACTGAAAACTGTTTCAAAACAAAGAACATTTTAAGTAGTTTTTGAATATAACCTAATTTTAAACTATTGTTCAAGTGCAAGCCATTTTAATGAAATCTACTTGCAGTGGGAAGTGGCAGGATTGATGGCACATAACTGATATTTGAAGTCCGGCTACGCCTGCTCCTCTCTGGTTCTCAGGATTCCAGTTGAACATTTCCACTTCAAGATGATTTGATGGCCGACGCGCCGCGTGCGTTGTGGGCTGTGGCCACTGCCACCGCCATGCTCGATGCCACGGCTTCCGTCTTCCAGGAATTCGAAAGCGCTTTTGTCACGGTCGCCAATTTTTATGTTTGATACTCGTAGCGCAGCTTAGCGGGACGATGATTTATAAAATGAAAAGTTCCTTTTAGATTACGAGAAAATTATAATCAGTTCACAGTTCGTACAATTTTTGATTTGCACAATTGACAATGGTGGTTTATAAAGAGACAGGAAAAAACATAGATATTGCATAGATATCATTTTAACACGGAGTGTCCAAAGGCACAGATTATAAAAAATCAACAAACAATGGCGGCATGGCGGCAAAGTTCAAATGCCGTCTTGAAGGCCGCAACAAGCCGTAACAGTTCATTTTTTTAATCAGCAAGCTGAATTGAAATCTTTTTTGTTAGAATGCATCCCGTTTCCAGACAGACATACTGCAGAAAACCTAGCAGAAGAATTAAAAAGAATTACAGATATTTGGGTAATTACCGCAAAAATCGCAGGAGCAACCACTGATAACGCTTTTAATATAAAAGCTGCTATAAGACATAATAATTGGAAGCATATACCTTGTTTCGCTCATACGCTCAACCTTATAGTGCAATCAGCATTGAAAGAAATAAAAGATATTACCACAAAAATTAAACAAATTGTTGAAGTATTTCGTAGAAGTCCACTTGCGTCTGAAAGATTAAAAAATATGCAGAAAAAGCTAGATGAACCCCTACTGAAGCTAAAACAAGACGTTTCCACACGCTGGAACTCTACATGTGATATGTTCATAAGGGTGATAAAAATTAAAAACAGTGTTATGTCCACAATTGCAATAGATTATCCAGACACTATAAATATGACTTCTGAGGACATTGAGGTTTTGGAATCAGCAATAGAAATTCTTTCATTTTTCAAAGATGTAACTGAGGAGATGAGCTCGGAAAAGAATGTTACAATATCAGAGGTATTATGATATTACAGATAGTTTTTGTGTTTATAACTTTAACATGTTTTTTACGTGTATTAACTATTTTTTTATATTAATTTCAGATTATACTTATATCAAACGCCCTCAAAAAGAAGTGCCAAAAGTTTTTAACATCAACACATCCTGATTGTGTTTTGCGAATGGCTCAAGAGCTTTTAAACGAAATTAATACTAGGTTTATGGGCATCGAGGACAACAATATTTTTGCTGAGAGCACTGTTTTGGATCCGAGATTTAAAAAATATGGGTTCGAGAATGAATTCTCATATGGTATAGGGCTTGCAATAATTTAAAAGCCATGGCCGGTCGAATCCAAGTTGAAACTACGCCAGAGCTGCCGCCTATTTCGTCGCCGCCGCATAAGCGTAAAAACAGTATATGGGACGAGTTTGACGAGCAAGTTGGTGTTATTATGAAAAACACCAATCCAACTGCAGGGGGCATTATCGAAGTCGATAAATATCTCGAAGAACCACTACTGCCAAGGTCTCAAGATCCTGCCAAGTGGTGGTTCTCTAAAAAAGACGCCTATCCCAGGCTTTATAAATTATTTTTAAGACGTCTTTGTATCGTTGCCACTTCTGTGCCTTCCGAGCGCACTTTCAGCAAAGCAGGCCAGGTCTTAACAGAGAGAAGGAACAGGTTGAGTGGCAACAAAGTCGCGCAAATATTATTTTTGCACAGCAATATGTAATTTTTTTCCATTAGGTACCATTTTTTATTAAATAATCCCTGAAAATGTATTTATTTGTTTCAATTTTATTTACCAACTTACAAATAATTGTTTTATATTACTAAGGGCCAATTTTTCAATCCTCAGATAAATCAACAGAATAATAACTATCGAGATAATAAAATTAACTAACTGTATAACTAACGTTTAAAAGTTTTGAATTTTTCAATCGCTTTTTATGCAAAAAATAGTTATGTTATGACAGAGAAAGGATGTTTGTTTTTTTGTATCTGCCTGTTGAAAAATCCGAAATTGCGCTATCCGTCGAATTGCGCCTATCTAGTTGCACTGAGGATTGAAACTTCGGCCCTAAATAAAGTTTAGTCACACGATAAAATCAAACTTGATATATTTTCTTGTTACTTCAAACGTATCGACCGCGACATCGTAGAGACGACGAGCTTCAGTACGCCTCGTACACCTCGTCAAGACTTCAATACATACGTCAAATGTCATGTTTCTACTCTTTACTTCAAACATGGCAAACTTATCGCTTAACGTCAGTACCAGTAGGACTTTTTTTGTACTGAGCCAGGACATTGTACTGGCTCAGTACAAAAAAGAGGCTACTCTTACAAACTCTTTTTTAAGTCATGTCCTACCCAACACTAGTATTAATCGAATAATCGAGATCCACCATCTACATAGTCAAACGGAAGATCAGTCGGAATTATTGGTATTCGAGGAATACATACATTTTCACCTGCGTACTTTCCGTTAATAATAGTTGCCTCAATCAAATTCGGCATAAGTCTTTTTACCGAAAGTCGAGTACCGTTGCAAAGTCAGTCAGTTTTGCATTCGTTGGAAAGGTCTCGGGCTCTGTGAGGTTTATAGCAAAGAAAATTCAGGAAAAATTAAAAAAAAATTAAAAAATGTTACATAAAACGAAGCCATCTGGTGGCGAAACGAAGTTCGCCGGGTTTGCTAGTATTACTATGATTTTTTTATTTCGTGGACTAATACCTATTTGAATATTTTATAGTGGATTATTCACCACGGGGGTAAAGCAATGTTTTATGTCACGGCGCCAATGTTTTATGTTTTCAAACATGTATTTGTTTATTAAAATCCTCGCCGCAAGCCGCAAAAGAAACCGAAAACATATAGTCATCCCGCTTCATCGTACAAGATAAAAGTGCTTTGGTGTTTACCGGTGTAGCGTAGTGCATTTCTGTGTGCGTCCATAGCGCATGAGTGCAAATTGACGGCAAGCAGTAGGTATGTCGCTCCAACGTACTCGTAGTTATCGATCATAATATGGTTCACGCTCATTCGGACCCGGACATCACCGCTGCAAAGGATAATTAACCCTCCGTCTCCGCTGCATCTAGGAACACCGCAATGAGAAACAAACGCAAATTGCGTGACATTGAAGACTCAATAATGTCAAAGATTTTATGGCGGTATTTAAAGAAGTGGCAAGCCGAACCGGACATAAAATTCACAGCCTTACTACAGTCTTTGGACGAATTAAAATCTTAAAATTCTGAAATAAAGAAGTCTGCGGAATTCATGTCAATTTAATATGATGAGATGTTGGAAAGAATGTCGTGTTTAGAAACAGCGTCAAGAATATAAAATGAGCATAACCACATTGGAAAACAAGATTGAAGCTTTAGAAAAAAATACCCGTATATCAAGTGTCGAAATAAGAAATATACCTATGAAAGAGAAAGAAAACAGGGAATCGTTGCATAAAATAGCATTGGAAATTGGTAGTACTTTAGATATATCTGTGCAATCATCGGACGTTAAAAACATTTTTAGAGTAAATTGTGGATTTCACTACCATCGCAATGAAAGACAAATTTTATTAATTGTTTCAAAAAGTACAATCAAAGGAGCACTAAGGAAAAATTGAACACGGAAAAATAAGAATGGGGGGGCCCGCGAACGAATTTTTATTTCGGAAAATCTGACAGACAAAACCCGCAAATTATTCTATCAAGCTCGCTAATTTGCCCGCGCAAATACATTCACTTTTTGCGTCATTCATGACGTGAAAAAGAAAGACCTAGGCTCATTATTCATTAGTGAATATAGTACAGATATCATGTATGTTCGTGGATGCAGGGTACTCAAATAATAAACGTTCAGTTTGCTTCCAACCGGGCTTTCCTTCGTACCACTGGCGGCGACGGGGCCGCGCGGCCGGCCGGCGGCGCGAGCGGGGAGGCGGGCGAAGGCCTACATGCGGCGCGGAGTAAGCGCGCGCGAGCCTCCCGCGCGGGCGGCGGCAGCGCAGGCGGCGGCAGCGCGGGCGCGCGAGGCGGTGGCGCAAGCGGCAGCGGCGCGGGCGCAGCTAGCGGTGTGGGCGCGGCGGCTGCGGCGGCAGCTTGCTGGCGCTGTGGCAGGAATCACCGGGGGCGTTGCAGATATGCCAATTTTGTCTGTGATGGATGCCATCAGCGGGGGCACATCCAGTCCATGTGTAAAAATCAGCGTAAGAGTGCAAGTGCAGTGAAGTGCCAAAGTTTCATCAGTGAGAGTTCTGACGAGGATTTTTTCAACATAGATATCGTCACTCAAGGTAACAAGCCATATTATATTAAAGTGAAGGTGGACGACACCTGGCTAGAACTCGAAATTGATACGGGCAGTCGGATCTCGGCTATTAATAAGGATTGTTACGATAAATTGTTTAAAAACAAAGAAATCTGTAAAGATAACCTAATTTTGCGCAGCTATTCGGGGGCACAAATCGATTCTCTCGGTTATATATCGGTTCGAGTGCAACTACAGTCGATGGTCGTGGATAATTTGAGACTATACATTATTCCAGGCGGTAATAGACCATTACTCGGCAGAGATTGGCTCCGCGCTTTAGAAATATCGCAAATAAACATCAACGAATTAATCGAGGAGGATCGGTTTGTGAGTAGTTTACGAAAGGAGTTCCCCGAAGTGTTCAGTGAAGAGCTAGGAACGTGCAATAGGAAGCTACAATTACAGCTCACAGACGAGTCGGGTGTGTACGTGCGCGCGCGGCCCGTGCCACTGGCGCTGCGCGAGCGAGTCGAGCGGGAACTCGAGCGGCTCGAGCGCGACGGCACAATCTACCGCGTCGATCATTCCGATTTCGGTACACCGATAGTTCCCGTGATTAAATCAAATGGCGATATCCGCATTTGCGGGGATTATAAAATAACAATAAATCCTGAATTAAAGAGAGATTTTTACCCGCTGCCCCGCATCGAAGAATTGTTTACCAATTTAAGTAATGGCGAGGAATATAGTAAAATCGACCTCCGTCACGCGTATGAACAGGTTTTGCTCGATGAGAATTCTCAAAAGTACACCGCGATCACGACGCACGTCGGAACTTTTGTATACCGCCGGACGCCGTATGGGCTATCGTGCGTACCAGAAAAATTTCAAAAAATAATGGAAGAGACCCTACGGGGGATACCGGGTACGGTAGTTTTTTTAGACGATATATGCGTAACGGGAGAAAATAGGCAGGCACATTTGAACAATCTGCGAGCTGTATTGGAGCGTTTAAAGCGGGCGGGCCTCACCGTGAAACTGAATAAATGTACCTTTTTACAAAAGAATGTTAAGTATTTAGGTTTTGTAATTGATAAAGAAGGCCTTCACCCCGACCCAGACAAACTCGAAGCAATCACTGCAATTCCAGTACCGAGGGATGTTACACAACTTAAAAGTTTCTTAGGACTAATTAACTACTACGGTCGATTTATACCGAACCTAAGTACTATCTTGCATCCATTACATGCGCTTTTAAAAAAGAATACTCCATGGTACTGGGATCCACAATGTGACTCGGCTTTCCAAACCGCAAAAAAAACGTTACTGAGTAAACGGGTGCTGGCACACTATGAGGAAGGGAGATCGCTCGTGCTTTCGGTGGACAGTAGCTCTTACGGTATCGGAGCTATTTTAGCTCATCGCTACGAGAACGGAGAGGAACGACCAGTTAGTTGTGCATCTCGCACACTTAGCGATAGTGAAAAAAATTTTAGCCAATTAGATAAAGAGGCATTAGCTATATACTTTGGTATAACGAAACACCATCAGTTCTTATTTGGAAGACATTTCGTCTTAAGAACTG
Organism: Coenonympha glycerion; assembly: GCA_963855885.1. Lineage (NCBI taxonomy): Eukaryota > Metazoa > Arthropoda > Insecta > Lepidoptera > Nymphalidae > Coenonympha > Coenonympha glycerion. The sequence goes on along the minus strand of OY979626.1, from coordinate 12,581,084 downwards.
ATCATAAACCTCTTACTTTTATATTCGGTGATAAGAACGGTATTCCGCAAACCGCGGCGAGTAGGTTGCAGCGGTGGGCCGCGCGTCTTGCTGGTTATGACTTTTCTATCGAATTTGTACGATCGGATCAAAACGGGCCAGCGGATGCACTATCGCGTCTACCGATACAGCGAGAGCGATCTCCTGAACGTATCTCCTACCAGGCAAGCTTCATACATTTACTAGAGGAGACGTTACCTATTGGTTTTAAACAGATCGCCAGAGTTACAAAAAAAGACTTAGTATTATGTAAAGTTATGAAAAATGTAATGTTCGGTTGGCCGTCATCTGTCACAGGAGATGATGAAGAAAAAGCATATTTTGCTCGTAGAAATGATATTAGTATGGATGCAGGTTGTCTGATGTATAAGTACCGGGTAATTATCCCGTTAGAATTAAGAAAAGCGGTGCTGAGAGAACTTCATGAGGGACACGTGGGCATGAATAAGATGAAAAGTATCTCGCGCAGTTATGTTTATTGGCCTAACATTGATAGGGACATCGAAGAGCTTTGTCGCTCGTGCCCCGCCTGCTTGAACGTAAGGGATGCGCCCGCTACCTACCTTTGCATCCCTGGGAGTTTCCTCAGCACCCGTGGCTGCGTTTACACGCGGATTTTGCTGATTTTGGTGGAAAAAAAATTTCTCATTGTAGTTGACGCTCATTCTAAGTGGATTGAGGTGTGCGAAATGTCAAGCACCACTGCCAGCGCAACTATTAAAGTATTTAGGTCTATATATGCTAGATTTGGCCTGCCAATGACCCTCGTGACGGATAACGGTCCACCTTTTTTGTCGGATGAGTTCCAGACGTACTGTTTAAAGAACTGTATCAAACACACGACCTCGGCACCGTATAGGCCTCAAGGAAACGGAGAAGCCGAAAACGCGGTAAAAACGGTCAAAAAAGTCTTAAAACGGGCTAAATTTGAAAACGAGGATATCTCAACTGCATTAAATAGATTTCTTTTCCAATACCGAAATTGTGAACACGCGACAACAGGGGTTTCACCCGCCGTCGCTTTATTAGGGCATAGACTTCGAAGTAGACTGGATGCGATTCGGCCAGACGTCGCTGTAACGGTTCGCGAGGCGCAGGAGAAACAACGAGCAAAAAGCACGGGGAAAAACCAAGAGCTTAAGGTCGGCGAACCCGTACTGGCGCGCGATTACAATCAGAAGGGGGGAAAATGGTCTAAGGGCGTAATCTCCGAACAAACGGGCCCAGTTTCTTATAAAGTAAAAATTGGGAATGATACTGAATGGCGCAGACATGTAGACCAACTTGCCCCTCTCAAGAGTAATAGATATTCCTTATCGCGCGCGAGCACCGGTCAACCCGAGGCTGAGACCGATGTGGCTAGCGGTGCCGACGTCGACGGTGAACCCGAGACACCTGCTGGTGGTCAGCCGTCTCCAATCGCGGAGAATTCGGAACATTCCGATTACGAAGATGCTCAGGAGACTGCAGTAATGGTAAAACCGGCCCCTCCACCACCAGGTGCTTCGGCACGCGCTTGGAGAGCGTATAATCGGTCGGCTAATACTAATAAATAAATAGCTTGTAAGATTCTGTCTTTTTATCATAATCTAGTAGATAAGTTATTAATTATGTATTTACGCACTATACCTTGTACTTGTTGGGGAGGTATGCAGGGTACTCAAATAATAAACGTTCAGTTTGCTTCCAACCGGGCTTTCATTCGTACCAGTGGAAACGAAAACGTGGGGGCAATTTAGAAACAATTGCTTGGCCCACGGTTTGGATTACGATTTACTTGCTGCCGCGCAATTGAAAGTGATGAGGAATGTGATTAATTCTTTTGGCCAGGCATGAACAAAGATGTAGGCCAATGGGCCAAAACTTGTATAGCATGCCAGAGAGCAAAAGTAAGTAGACATGTTAAATCCCCTTTAGGAAAATTCGCAGACGTAGGCAGATTCACATAGATATAATCGGAGTTTTACAGACATCTCAGGGACATCGCTTTTGCGTATCGATAGTAGACAGGATGACGCGCTGGCCCCAAGCTTTCCCGGTGTAAGAAATTACTGCTGACATTGTTGCTAGAATTGCTTACTAGGAATGGTCAACTCGTTACGGCCTTCCCATTTATTTGACCAGTGACCTTGGGAGATAATTGAGTCGAATCTTTTTGTAAAACTGATGAAACTTTTCGGAGTTCGTAGAAGACGTACGACCCCTTATCACACCCTCAAGCGAACGGTTGCGTGGAAAGATGCTGCTAGATTATCAGATAATAAGAATTTGGTTAACGAATTGCCCACCGTAATGTTAGGTTTAAGAGCCTCGATATGTAGCGACACTGGGGTTAGCGCAGCAGAATTAGCGTTTGGAAATGTGATTTCTATGACACTTCGGCAGACACCGACGCATCAGAGCCTTATCTCATAAAAAAATAAGGAAAACCATTAGTAGTTACCGTCCCACCCGGCAGATTAGCAGCAATAAATATATGTTCGTTTTCCCCGACCTGAAGACATGTGAGTTTGTATTTGTTAGACGACGCAGTTCAAAATACTTTTAAACCGCCGTATGATGGACCTTTCAAGGTAATAGAACGGAACCCTAAAGTGTTTCTCATTCAATTTCCTAACCGGCAAGCTCATATATCTATAGATCCTTTAAAACCAGCATACGTTTTATTGGGTGAAACAAACTCTCAGGAGGCGGAAAAACATGGCGAACAGTCAAGCAGTCAATCGGTAGCGATTCAGAATCGCCAAAGCTCATTAACAAAACTTCATGCTCAGGCCGCGCGATAAAGAGGTCTGTACGTTTCGCGGACGCAGCATTGTGATGCGAGAAATAAATGTACTTTAACTAGGTTTAGCATGTGAGCATATTTTAAAAATTATTGTAGGAAAATATAAATACATAGTTGACTGCAGAATAAAATTTTAATCTCACGAGACATCAAAGTAATCGTTTATCAGTGAATTCAAGTCCGTAAATGAGCATTTTCGTCAACATCGGCAAAGAACAAAGCAAAAATTCCGAATAGCTCAATCAGGGGCAAATAACGCGAAAACAACACACCAAGATGTCGAAAACAAATTGGAAATAAATTTTGTCGTAATAATCCTGTTGCTATGGTGTATCGGTGCAGGCGTCATCGGATTCGCATGCAAACGGGTTGGAAGGCGAATAAGAAATTCTATCGCAAGGAATATAGTGTCGCAATTAGAAAAGGCGCAAAAATTGGAAATTACAGTTTCAATTTCACAATGCACGAGTAATAATCAGTTTATAGTCAAATCAATTTTTCATTTATTAGTAGTATATACCTATATAGATTTTATAATAAGTTACCATATCATGTATCTGAAATGTCACTTAATAAATTCAAAGGGTTTGTCAAGCCTAAACTCATTAATAAGGCTTACTACAATATTAAGGACTATATTAGCCACACAAGCCCTTGGAATTAATCGATAATGAATGCTCTGTTGTTGCGAGCCTATTTAGTGTTTACTATTTATACTACTTGTTGTTAAATGGTGATAACATAAAAAAAAATACCCGGCTGAGTTTGTTGTGGGCTTCTTCTCAGCGGCAGGGCGCGTTTGGAACCCTCGTTAACTTAGTTTTAAGTCGTGAATGGTTATCACCATTAAAGTGACCATGTAAACAAAACGACGTGTCACAGGAGCCTTTGTATGCTAGGCCTATGTGAAATAAAGAATTTTTCTATTCTATTCTATTCTATATATAATAATATAATAAACTATATATACCTATACTCGTGCTGATTCACTCACTGATTGATCACCTCTCCTGAACAATTTTGTATGAAAAAAATGTTTTCACGGATGTGGTTGAGAGGAAAAATTCTTGAGGAGGCAAAATACGGAGAGAGCTGATGATTGGGATTTCGGAAACGGGTGAATAGCACGGGGAGGGTATTGAAGATAGGTGGGGGGTGCTCGAACAAATTTGAAACGTCATTTGAAACGTCACGCAATTGGCAGTGAGCTGAAAAAAAGTTCAAAATAGCAGACGGTTTCTAGACAATACTTGATCAGGACTCGAAGGTCTACGCCATGAATAGAAAAAAATCTAAAATGGCGGTTCTTTTACCATAGAAAATATATGGGAAAAGATGACTGAGGGTTGCGATACCTTTAAAGGCGGGAAGTAGTGTTGGGTAGGACATGACTTAAAAAAGAGTTGTAAGAGTAGCCTCTTTTTTGTACTGAGCCAGTACAATGTCCTGGCTCAGTACAAAAAAGTCCTACTGGTACTGACGTTAAGCGATAAGTTTGCCGTGTTTGAAGTAAAGAGTAGAAACATGACATTTGACGTATGTATTGAAGTCTTGACGAGGTGTACGAGGCGTACTGAAGCTCGTCGTCTCTACGATGTCGCGGTCGATACGTTTGAAGTAACAAGAAAATATATCACGTTTGATTTTATCGTGTGACTAAACTTTATTTAGGGCCGAAGTTTCAATCCTCAGTGCAACTAGATAGGCGCAATTCGACGGATAGCGCAATTTCGGATTTTTCAACAGGCAGATACAAAAAAAACAAACATCCTTTCTCTGTCATAACATAACTATTTTTTGCATAAAAAGCGATTGAAAAATTCAAAACTTTTAAACGTTAGTTATACAGTTAGTTAATTTTATTATCTCGATTGTTATTATTCTGTTGATTTATCTGAGGATTGAAAAATTGGCCCTTAGTAATACAAAACAACTAGCTTTTGCCCGCGGCTTCGCCCGCGTGAATTTCGGGGTTTTACAAATCCCGTGGGAGTCCTGGATTTTCTGGGAAAAAAACAGCATATGTGTTAACCTAACTTCAGAAACACAATTGGATAAAAATTTCTCGACAAAAAGTTTTCGACAAAAATATTCAATAAATATTTAATGAGAACATAACTGGCGCCTTCAGAAACCGGCCATCAGTTACATCTTTGAAAAATGAAAGAATTTCTATTGCTGATTCCAAAACCTCAATGTCCTCAGAAGTCATATTTATAGTGTCTGGATAATCTATTGCAATTGTGGACACTGTTTTTAATTTTTATCACCCTTATGAACATATCACATGTAGAGTTCCAGCGTGTGGAAACGTCTTGTTTTAGCTTCAGTAGGGGTTCATCTAGCTTTTTCTGCATATTTTTTAATCTTTCAGACGCAAGTGGACTTCTACGAAATACTTCAACAATTTGTTTAATTTTTGTGGTAATATCTTTTATTTCTTTCAATGCTGATTGCACTATAAGGTTGAGCGTATGAGCGAAACAAGGTATATGTTTCCAATTATTGTCTTATAGCAGCTTTTATATTAAAAGCGTTATCAGTGGTTGCTCCTGCGATTTTTGCGGTAATTACCCAAATATCTGTTATTCTTTTTAATTCTTCTGCTAAGTTTTCTGCAGTATGTCTGTCTGGAAACGGGATGCATTGTTACAAAAAAGATTTCAATTCAGCTTGCTGATTAAAAAAATGAACTGTTACGGCTATATAATTATCATTGGGGGCAGATGTCCACGCATCAGTTGTGATGCAGACGTAATCTGTTTGAGATAGTTCTGATTTTACCTTTTCTTTAGTTTGCATATAGAGATTAGTCAATAATGCATTTGATAATGTCTTACGAGTAGGTATTTGGTAAGCCGGATTTAACTCTTTTATTAATTCTTTAAGCTCAGGGGATTCAATCAAATGAAAGGCCAAATAATTTTTGGTGAATACTTTGACTAACATTTTGTTCAAATATTCAGTTTTTTTTTTGCAGAAAGTGGCTTATAAAAGTATTGTGTTACTTTGGTGTTTGTGACTGGAGCTTTTCTACATTGATCGATGCTTATAGCCGTGGCTGGTAAGGAATTAGACGTTTCATGCATTTTAGCAGTTGAAGCAGTAGATGTGGAAGTGGAGGTAGCTGGTCTCTCAAGATCTTGTGCTGTCAAATTATCTTCTGTTTCAGAAGAGGTTATATTTTCAATAGGACATTCACGGATAGCGACAAATACATGTGGATGCTTGCTTTTTGTGTGTCTGATTAGGTTGTAAGCACCTCCTCCTTTATATGAAAATTCTTTCTGGCAAAAATTGCATTTGGCTTTATTGTTTTTTAAGTCCGTAAAGAACTGCCATGCCATTTTGAGGATTTTCTATCACCATCACCAGACATTCTTCGCATGCAAAAAAAAAGGCAAATAAAAGAAGCATTAATTAAAACCTTCATTAACTGTAGGTATTCAATGTATACGCTGCCATCCCGGCCAACCGATTTATAGGCCATACCCATTACCCATTATTTATAAAGAATTTTTCATTCAAATTCAATCATAAGCAAAATAAAGTATCAACTCAAACGACAAACAATATTAAAACCTCAGATTAAACCATAACAAAATTATGACCCAAAAACAGAACACCTGGCCAAACAATTAAAATAGTTAGGTATTGAAAGTCATTCATAAAACGTAATTGCAAAGACTTACCTGAGTCCTGAATACCTCAATATTATGTTTATTAAAATACCTATACACTTTATATACTAGAACAAACAAAGCATCAATTAAAAACTTTTGCACTAGTCAGTCACAAACTCACTGTTTCAAATTCAAAACAAACGGTCAGTAAAATTCGCTTCTCAATCTCATGTCGTCACCTCAGAATAATGAATACCTAGTAGATAATCTTCACACTCGTCAAGTCGTCACAGCAACTCATTGACCTCAGACTCACAATATAATATAAATGCATAACATGGACATTTTCTCTCTCAAGTCTCACTCGCGACGCGGTCACGACTGACGACTCGCATAACATGTGGATGGAATGACGTATTGCTCTACTATTGTAATTTGTAGCGTGTACCTCACTCTCCTCTCTGTCACCTCAAAGTCGAATTGTCCCTAGCTTAAGGATAGAATTTGACAAACTAGTGATAAGAACTTTACACTACTCGATACCAGATGGCAATAGTGACTTTAGAAAGAGAAACAAATGAAAATTCCTATATGTTAGAACAAGACGCACCCGTCAGAGAGTAGATGAACACAGAGCAATAAGTTAGAAGAACGACTTGAATTTGGAACTAATTATTTGAAATTTAAAAAGATGTTTTTCTATGTAAGAAGAAGTGGAGTAATTAAGTTTTAGTGTACCAGTTTTGGTGTTAGTACTGTTACAGCCGTTTTCACTAAACCCAGGAAACTCCAAAATCGAATGCTTACCCGATAAGTGACAGTTTTCACATAAAACAACTGTCACCTTAGGGCTAAGCATTCGATTTAGGCGTTTCCTAGGTTTAGTGAAAACGGCTGTTAGAGTCTTCGTATGGATCAGTGGTGCTCGCGTACTCCAAGGCGCACTGAAGTTCGCGCGGTGCGATCTGAGGAGCTGAAGAGACCAGAGACCACTTCGTGTTGCTCGTCACAACGCTGCGTGTACCTACGGCCGAAGTTCGCGCGGCGCGTTAACTCTCGAGCCTGTGACGCAATTGGTATCGACTATGGACATCGAATAAAGGCAATTCAACGGCATCGAGTTGTCATTCCAATCCCGACCCCCGGCTCGCAACAATAATGTGTTGTTACGGTTATTCTCATTTAAGGTCTCATTTAAGGTTATTCTTCTTTTTTTTTACTTGAACTTTCCTGAAAATAGATTTGTTAGTCTCAGCATCTATGGCGTTGACTTCTTCTTCAACTAAGGACTGCACGGAATCGAGCGTAAAATTGACATTTCGAGCTACTACTTTTCCCTTTATTATTCTCCAACACAGTTCAACGCGGGTTTAACTCGAGATGATAAGGTGATAATGGTGTTTTTTTTTGTTTTCTATGTTAAAATACTTTGAATGAATAGTATGAAACATTATGTTTCATACAATTCACGGTATTACAATTTTTTTTTACGTTATATTTATAAGTCGGTGTGTTAATACAATACCGAATGACAATGAGATTGGAAATTTTGTCTATGAGAAAGTAGGCAACGGGACATTTAAATTTTCGTTTGTTCGAAACAATTTGGAAAATCGAAACTCAGTGGCTAATTCTTACGATTTGATTGACATAGCATCAAATATAAGAGCATTATTCAGTAAATAGTTTTCGGCTACTGATATTTCAAATTACGAACAGTTCAGTCATAGACCCCACATAATAATCATGAGTAGCAGTTTGTCCAGAATGTTTTCTTTCACTTTTGGTTTGAATATTGTACTTTAATTTTTTTATATTGTTCTTATTAATATTGTACTTATTGTAGTTTAATAATATTGACTTTTCTGAAAGTTGTATCTTTGGTTTTTACAACCATCTTAATATTTCACATTTTTTTGGAACTCGATGTTGAACATTTTTCACATTCAACATTATATTATTATTCATACATCTACAACTGGCACCGATCTCGGTTCTAGGTTTAGTAAAACCTTTTCTTTGATCCATTTACTGCACTTGTGGATATTCAAAGAACCATAGTATTCATCCGTCTAGATAGGATTTGAAAGTCAGCAATGCGTTTGGTAAGAATCCATTTACACTACAAGCATAAACGACTGCAATCATCGGGTTTTTAGATGAGAGAACTTTAGCCCCTTTATTTGTGATATCAGCCCATCCCCGCAGTGTTGTATGGGTGCTATGAATATACGATTCGTCGTAATATACAATCGGTCGTCATTCTTTTCTATAATCTCCTTACTTTTTTAGGTAAATAGAACGTTTGAATTGAATATCCATTTTTTCTATAAGCAATTTTCAGTTTGTTTCTGCTTTTATTCCAGCGAAAGCCAATTTATGAGCGCCTGCATAGTCATGGTCTCGCTTTAAGACTTCGTGCAGTTTTTTATAGTAGGCACAGTTTTGTGTCAAATCAAAGTTATATATGCATCTTAAAAGACAAGTTAAAATGTATTTCTATAGTGTTAAAGCTATAGTTGCTTATGTCACAGATTTAAAAATGAGTCACACTCGTGAATTTGTTGAGCAGCTTGAAAACCTGCATGGAGACATATTCAGCTGGAACTGTAACAACTCTTTTTTATTTACTCTATTTATAAAAAAAGAATTCTCATTGACAAGCCCAACACGCTGGACGAGGCAGTCAACATAGTCAAGCGTTGCGAGTATACCTACGAAACAACAAACAAAAGCATTGGTAGACGTTTCATTCCACTTCGTAGAACGCGTTTCAAGGTCACTCAGTCGCAGAGATTCGTCAAGGAGAAACTTGTCTAGAATTCAGTCCCAGCAGAGTCGTAAGCGCACGCCATCAACGTCTGGTCAAATGAACACCATGTGGTCGCTGTGGTCAGGGACACAGGTCCAAGAGTTAAGTGCAAAAAGTGTAATAAGTTAGGTGGTTAGGAGAAAACATTCAAAAAGATTTAGTCACATAGTGACGACTGGATTGAGTTAAGTTAAAAAAGGCAGAGAGTCAAGTTAAACGTGATAAAGGCATAAGCAAGTCTTAACTTCTTGTGCGCTACCATCACTATTATCTACTAAGGATGCAAATCTAGATCTACTCAAGGCTATTGATGGATACGGCTCGAATTTAAAGTGACACAGTAAGATTTTCAATACACACACTCATTCTTCAATAAGTCTGGCGCAGATATAAAATCTACAGCGAAATCTGGAGTGCACACGAAGCCTACGACCACTGACACAGCTACCTACAGGCAGCCTTTAAACTACCGAGCACCTCTCGCGATCCAGCGCGCGCCGCCGCCTCCGACAACAGCGAGGAAAAAAAAGGGGGAAAGTATATAAGTACATTATGCAATAATATAACAAACTAGTAGGGTGCGTGGGGGCGCGGGCCACACGTGGCCCGCGGGCTGTCTTCCCGCCTATAAAGCAACCCTCAGTCATCATTTCCCATACATTTTCTATGGTAAAAAAAAATCCGTGATATTGGATTTTTTTTCTATACATCTAATAGACAATGGGGTCTTGATCACTTCTTGTCAAGAAACCGCTCTTCCATCTTTTATACTTTCGGAGATATGGACGAAATTCGTATGGCGGCCATTTTGAATCCGCCATTTTGAAATTTTTTTCAGCTCACTGCCAATTAGATGACGTTCTGAATGACATTTGGTCGAGCACCCCCCACCTATCTTCAAAACTTTCGCTGTGCTCTTTACCCGTCTTCGAAATCCTCAATCATCAGCTCTCTCTGTATTTTTCCTCCGAATGAATTTTTTTCTTCTATACGACCCTATCCATGAAAAAAAAAATTTTCACACAAAATTGTTCAGGAGAGGTGATCAATCAGTCAGTGAGTGAGTGAATCAGCACAAGTAGCTATATATATAGTTATAAATAAAAATATGCCTAACTCTGCCCGTACCATTTTCTTTCAGACGAATTCTTCCAGAATGGATAAATTTAATAAATGTGGGAAGCCGCTAAGTCACAAGCATGGCAAATTGTATTTAATGTGTACCTTTACTTCTTAAGTGAAGCCAATGTTTTCAAAAAAGACCATAATGGTTATTTTAATAAAATTGAGGACCGGTCACAAAAGCTACAGGAATTTCACGACGAACATTCGACTAGTGATGGGCCGAACATGGGTTTCACCGAATACGAACATTCGGCCGAATATTCGGTAAAACTTTTACCGAACCGAATATTCGGCCGAGTATTCGGTACATTTGATTCCGTTCCGTCGCACAAATGCAGGGATAGACTTGTTTACGCTAAGCGCGCGGATTGCCGACAGACCGACCCGCCCGCTACCCCCGCAGGCTCCGCCGCGTTCAAGTTCTCACTATTGCGTCATGCAGTAACGAGTAGAACATTGACACGTGCGTTTGTTTTGATTCATTTTTGAACAGTTTTTACTTTTTGCGTGATTTAGTTATCGTGAGCGATAAAATGAGTGGCAGAAAAAGGTCAAATGTATGGACTTATTATCGGGAGAGTGAAGAAGACCGCGTCGAAGAAGAAGTGAAATGTACAATTTGTGATAAAATGATTTCACGGGGAGGCAGTGGCCGAAAGGGTTCGTCCTCAGCTTTGAGCAACCACTTGAAATTGAAACACGCTATGGAATATACTAACCTTGAAAGAGCTGTGTCGGGTAAGCTCCAGATGACGAGGCGATGCAGCAGGAGCCTGTCGCAGCACAGGATGTCCAACCGTCAACCAGTGGTACTCAACCCTCAAATTCTTAAACTTTTACTACTACTCAATCCACACTAGAAGATTCATTTATATCTAAATGGAAAATAGACGACCCAAGATCAGTTCCGATTACGAAATCAATGGCGGAAATGATAGCAGTAGGCAACTAACCAATTTCCGTTGTTGAAGATAAAGGCTTTAATCGTCTTATGCAGTTAGTAAAACCTAAATACCAAATGCCGAGCCGAAAACACGTAGGTGAAACTGTCATTCTACAACTTTATGAACAATTGAAAAAGACTATTCAAGATGAGCTGTCTAAGACCAACACCGTATCGGTTACATCTGACATGTGGACAAACTTAAATAATTTGTTTTCCTTCCTGAGCTTCACTATCCACTGGTTGGATGACGAATTCACACTTCAGCACAGGGTGCTTCAAATGAAGTCATTTTCTGGCCAACACAATGCTGATAACATACGCACACAATTTGTGGAAATAGCATACGTCTGGCAAATAATGTTAAAGATCCATATTATATTGACAGACAGTGGAAGTAACATGGTGAAAGCTGTTAGAGACAGCCCATTTAACGGTCAGAAGTATTTTCTACATATTTTACAACGCGTCATCCTCGAAGCCTTACAAGTTCAACAGGAAGTTAACGAAGCCATCGCTCAAGGACGAAAAATAATCTCACATTTTAATCACTCAACTCAAGCACAAGAAAAATTCAGCAATATTCAAGAGGAGCTAAATTTGCCTAAACACAAACTAGTGCAAGATGTAATTACAAGGTGGAACTGAAGAGTTAGTGTATGGCCTTTCAGGGCGGATCAAGAAAAGCTACGGAAATGCTACATATTAAATAAACTGGTATACAATTGGAAAGGGTGGAAGTACACAATTACACTTTTTAGAGCCCACTGCACCTCTTTCACGCAAAGATGGTACAGCGTCTACCGAAGCGCGCGTAGAATTTTTCTAGCGATTATGCGGGTACGAGGCGAGGCTAATATACTAGGTGACCGAGCAAACGTTGTTCCGCCATATAAATATTTAACCTATCCTATATTTTCCTCGATACTTATATATTGTGTAAGTTTCGCCGACTTTTCCAATGTGTGCAACATAAATTAATGTCTTGCTGTGAGTCGACTATGCTACTCAAGTGAGTCTTCAATGCTTAAAAGTATTTGACGTTGATCAGGTAAAACTGAGTACAAGGCTAACCTGCAAAATTTTGCAATACTAAGTATGTATTTGCCAATACTCTTAATTTTTTTTTGAATTAGACGTCTTCGTTCAATGTAATTGTATTCCTGCAACAACCAGGCACTTTACACCATAGAACACGCGTAATACGTGCTATAATTGAAAAATATACTGATATTAGATTGAACCATGAAGTAAGTACTGATCCCGACATATCTTATCACACCAGACGCCAAAAAGTAATAGATTTGAATAGACTCAGCCTAAGGTAGAGTGCGCTTAGCTAGAAAGTTTCTTTCTATTTACGGTTATTTTATAATAAAGTTCTATCCTCAATTTAAGACATCCCAACTAGCAAAGTTCTATCCTCAATTTAAGACATCCCAACTAGCAAAATATGTTCTTAAAACGATCTCAAGAGTCCTTTTTTTTCCACTTATAAGATACTTGTAGTATGCTGCAGAGCTGAATTTGGGCGCAGTTACAGGAATATTTATTTTTATAACGATCTTATAATCTACTTACAGAATACTATTTAATCCTATAGTATACTTGTCGAAGCGCAATTGCTTTTATAATGGTTTTAGAAATACTATTACAAGGATAAATGTTTTTATTTGTATAGCTAACATAAGTATCTTAGTAAAGCAATCTTGCTTAAAATGCACTAGTAACATACCTACGTACATACTTGTAATTGGGTATATTTTACAATATATACCGATAAGGGTAGCGAGTTTTATTTTTTGTATTGGTGTCGGCCGGTTAATTTTGTGGTAAGTAGATAAATATTAAAAAACGTAAGTGAAATTTCTAATTTTATTATTTATGTTAATTTAAATGTATAATTATAGTAATATATTGTAAATATAGGATGTGGGGAAGTCATTTTCACTGAAAATGTATACTGCAATTTCATTAGTTTCTTAACGCCCTGCGGAAAACTGCACAATGCGTATTTGTTGTAATAATTATATTTGAAGAAATCTTATAAATATTCGCCATGTTTCAAAAATGCTCTTCATTCAGTACATTGTAGAACAATTGCAGGTACATTAGTACTTATAGCAATTTTAGTCAAGATACTTAAGGCCTTACATTGAAAAAAACTCATTTCAGTTTTTACGAGTACTTCGGAAAAAGGGGCGTGTCTTCAATATAGCACGCCGTTTGGCAATATGCGGCGAATTTCGGTACTTTTACGTACGAACACTAGCACAACGGCAGAAAGCGGTATTAATACGTAAAAAAAACTATCACTAATGCCTATAGATGGCGCGGAAAGAATACAATACTTTAAAAGTAGGTACCTACGTGATTGAAGTTGAAGCTGATTGTGCAAATAATAATAAATTTGGTAGGTATATAGATATAATTTCACTCCACGAAGACGAATCGAATAAACACAAGCGATTTTGACAGACCGGGGCGCGTCGTAGGTACCTACTGATTTCCTTATTTTTAGGGTTCCATACCAAAATGGTAAAAATGGAACCCTTATGGTGAGACTTTCTCCATCCGTCCGTCCGTCCGTCCGTCCGTCTGTCACACTCGATTATTTCAGTAACTATCAAAGCTATCGACTTGAAATTTGGAATAGTTATAGGTAATAGTGACGCGACGTCATAACAATCGTAAAAATTTGAAAATTATTTTTATTTTTATTTAAAAGGGGGAAAACCGGGGCTTCGATTTTTCAAAATGAGATAACAATATTGAGTGGGGTATCATATGAAAGGGCGTTACTTGTGTAGTCTAAAACCGATTTTTATTTATTTTTATGTCCGATAGTTTTTGATTTATTGAGCAAACTGTCGAAAAAAATACCGTTCCCCCCCTTATATCCGAAGTTTACCAATCGAAAAATCTGAAATAATTATGATCAATAGAAGTTAATGTATATTTTACAGGAAAAATAAAATCAACTCACTGACTAATATACTTTTTTTGATAATAACAATAATCCGCCAAAAACAAAGTTACGTTTGCGGTTTGCCAACAAAAGTACCTACATGTAAATTTTACTCGTAAATTCATGAATAAAAGTGATTCTTTCAATGTTTTACTTCTTTTATGGTATGGAACCCTCGGTGCGCGAGTCCGACTCGCACTTGGCCGGTTTTTTTTTACGCTATACAAGTTAGTACTTGACTGCGATCTCACCTGATGGTAAGTGATGATGCTGTCGAAGATGTTAGCGTACTAACTTGGAAGGGGTAAGAAAAGTCACCCCAACAGTTTCTACACAGCATCGTACAGGAACGCTAAATCGCTTGGCGGTACGTCTTTGCTGGTAGGGTGGTAACTAGCCACGGCCGAAGCCTCCCACCAGACCAAACCTGAGCCAATTTAGAAAAACCGGCCAAGTGCGAGTCGGACTCGCGCACCGAGGGTTCCATACCATAGAAGAAGTAAAACATTGAAAGAATCACTTTTGTTCATGAATTTACGAGTATAATTTACATGTAGGTACTTTTGTTGGCAAACCGCAAACGTAACTTTGTTTTTGGCGGTTTATTGTTATTATCAAAAAAAGTATAATAGTTACGGAGTTGATTTTATTTTTCCTGTAAAATATACGTTTATTTTTATTGATCATAATTATTTCAGATTTTTCGATTGGTAATCTTCGGAGATAAGGGGGGGGGAACGGTATTTTTTCGCCAGTTTGCCCAATAAATCAAAAACTATCAGGCATAAAAATAAATAAAAATCAATTTTAGAGTACACAAGTAACGCCCTTTCATACGATACCCCACTCAATATTGTTATCTCATTTTGAAATTTTGCCGACCCGGTTTTCACCCCTTTTTAAATAAAAATAAAAACAATTTTAAATTTTTACGATTGTTATGACGTCGGGTCACTATTTCCTATAACTATTCTAAATTTCAAGTCGATAGCTTGAATAGTTACTGAAATAATCGAGTGTGACAGACGGACGGACGGACGGACGGAGAAAGTCTCACCATAAGGGTTCCATTTTTACCATTTTGGTATGGAACCCTAAAAATATAAAATTCCAAAGTGGCCCGTGGCGGGATCGAACCCGCGATGTGAATCCGAGCGTGCGTCCACTGCGCCACGGAGGTCGTCGCATTGTCTTTATAATTTCGCATTGTCACTCGATTTACCGATTTATCGGTAGCCATGAAGTGGATTTTTGATTAGTTACAACAATTTGGCAAACAAACAAACATCGGGACATGTGAAACTAAATAAAAGCTTGTAATAATAATAATAAATTATCGTCTTCAACCTGCAGGGCAACAGGCGACGTCCTGTTTCCCCTTTTTATTGCATCGCGAGCAGCGAGGTATTTACTCATAGATCTTCGACCAACTAAATTTCTTAATTTTTATAATAATTAAAAATAATATTTCTTAATTTTCTCATTTTTTTATAAAATAATAAACCGAAGTTTTAATAAAATAGGTAAATGACAACATAGAAAATTAAAATATTATCAAAGTACATATCAAAACCACGTGGGTTTCCTGCGCACATAATCGTTCAGCGACATACTAACAGATGGCGTGTTTGACAGTATATAATATAACCATTCAGCCGCTTAATAGAGGGCGTTATTTCAGCGGTTATTGCCACAGACCAAGGAATAACTTTCTATATTACGATCAGAAATCTACGGCTGCGAAATATACATTCACGCGCACGTCCGACTCTCGCATTAGCGCAAGACAGACTAACGCCTATGAGGCGTTTCAGAAAGACAATGATGTCAATATACATGCATCAAACGTCCGAAAGAGTTAACCATATGCTTATCACTTACGTAATTTGGGGGCGGAATAATGAGTTTTCACTTGAATAGGTTTTAATTGTATTGTGAATAATGTATAGTCCTGATTTCAAAAAAACTTCACGTCGATTTGAGTACTCATCAATAAGGACCCAAAAAAAAAAAAAGAACAGAAAACTGTTGAATCGTTTCCGATAAATCTGAATAAATATGAGAAGATTGGAGCAACTTTTGGGAAAACTTTCTATCGAGGAAAGTTTTTCCAATCGTGTTTCTGCGTCTTAACGTTTTGAGGTTAAAGATCCAAAATACATGACGTTCAAATTTGAAACTAATTGTCTCTATAGTTTTCAACTGAGAGGCCGGTCAAAATCGCATAAATAGGCCTTCTATGCCGTTAACTCGAGCCTCCATTATGAAACAAATAAATTAGGGTTCTTCGTGAAATCTGTTTACCTACTAATGTTTGAATTTATATTTTTCGGACTCAAGATGGTCGTATTTGTTGATGTGGACTGTTTTTTGACAAAATTTACATTGAGTCAACTAACAAATATGAGATGGCCTTGGACAAATACACATTTTGTGTTGTCCGAAAGCTGCAATGGATGTAGATTACGGGTTGCTTTAAGCCAGGGATGGCGAACCAATGGCACGCGTGCCATTGCTGGCACGCGACGAAATAATTTTGGGCACGTCACTGATTACGAGTTTAAAGA
The DNA here is from genome assembly GCA_963855885.1 of Coenonympha glycerion. Lineage (NCBI taxonomy): Eukaryota > Metazoa > Arthropoda > Insecta > Lepidoptera > Nymphalidae > Coenonympha > Coenonympha glycerion. Next base: position 12,564,219 of record OY979626.1, on the reverse strand, counting down.
AAAAAGTATAAATTATGATTATGATGTAGCATAATACCTATGAATCTTTGAAAAGCAAACGCGCGCGAGCGTTAGGGTCCGGTGCGCGGGGTGGAGGCGGGGCGTAGTTGCTATGCTAGCGCGGGGAATGCGGCGGTGGCGCGGGGCGCGGGAACGCAGCGCGGGGGCTTGACTTGAGTAAGTAATAACAAACGAGGCGCAGTGCCCGCGCAAATTGTTTGTTTACGCAAAAAATAGTTGAATTTCATTGTGAAAGTGAACTTTAAAGTTTATTTAAGTTATTATTTGCTGTAATTTAATATGGCTAGTTCAGCAAAGAAACTAAAAGTGCAAAATAGCAAGGATACTAGAGAATTTCAGACTTGGTGGACTGATAAATTCGGCGTGATTAATAAAGGTGACAAAGCAGTGTGTGTTTTATGTTCTGGCACCATGGTATGTAGAACATCTTCCGTTAAACGGCATTTTGAAACAAATCACAAATCAATTTGTCAAAAAAGCGAAGCAGAGCAAAAGGAATTAATTGCGAGTGCTTTGAAAGACAGAAACAAACAGTCAACATCAATAAATAAATTTGTTGGCAAAAATTGTCATACAAGTGCGGCAAGTTACACGGCTGCAAATGTCATTGCTCGGCATAGTAAACCCTTTCAAGAAGGCGAGTTTTTAAAGGAAGCCTGGTTAGCATGCGCGCCTTCTCTTTTTGCTGATTTCGAGAATAAAAATAAGATAATTCAGCGCATCAAAGATACTCCCTTGTCCAGAAACACAATAAAGGAAAGAATCTTAAAATTGGCTGAAAATGTTACAGAGCAACAAAAGCTTGACATTCACTCTGCTTCATTTATATCGCTATGCCTCGACGAAAGCACTGACGTCACAAAATCTGCACGTTAAGCTGTTTTTGCTCGATACTGCGTAGGAAACGTCATTAAGGAGGAATTAATTGCGATAAAATCGTTACCAACAACTACAAAGGGCGCAGATATTTGTACGGCAGTTAAATATTCGATAGTTGAAAAAGAAATTGATATAAAAAAAGTTGTTTCTGTAACAACTGATGGTGCTCCGAGTATGGTGGGTAAAAAAATTGGTTTCATAAGTTTATTTCAAACTGAAGTAGGACATTCGATTCTTGAATTCCACTGCATTATTCACCAACAGGCCTTATGCGCTAAGAGCGGTTTAACATCTCTTGATAATGTTATGGCAGTAGTTACGAAAATAGTCAACCTCATCTCTGCTCAGGCTTTAAACAAGCGAAAGTTCGACGCTTTGTTGGATGAAGTCAACTCCGTGTATACCTAATGGCTTACTCATGTATAATAATGTTCGGTGGCTGAGTCGTGGGTCTGTACTTGAAAGATTTGTTGAATGCTTGGAAGAAATCAGACTGTTTCTGCAAAATGAGGGAAAAATTGAACAATACCCACAGCTATTGGACGTCATGTGGCTTTCAAATTGATGTTTTTTACAGACATATGCCAACACTTCGCAAAAAACTACAAGTATTTTCCATACTTGAAAAAATATATCAATTAATCTGATATATATGAGACAACAAATGCAGAAAATATTACTGAGGAATTTATCTCTGTGATTGATTCTTCAATTAAGGAATTTTCAACAAGATTTTCTCAGTTCAAATAATTATCAGAAACGGTCAAGTTTATTATGTACCCAGATGTAACGACCTTTCATACACTGGAACTTCTCCCAGTTCGATTGGTTGGAAATTGAAGATTTTGAAATGCAGCTGATTGATTTCCAATCTAGTTTAATTTGGATACAAAAATTCATAGACATGAGAAAAGAATTAGAGTTAATTGAAACAGAAAGATTGACCAGTAATATAAGTAAAGATGCCAATAATAAAATTTTAGAAACCTGGAATGCGTTGCCAGAAACATTTAATTGTTTAAAGAAGCTGGCTCACGCTATTCTAACTGTATTTTCATCAACATATGCCTGCGAGTCATTGTTTTCAGAGATGAATAACATCAAAGACTCTGTTAGAAATAGACTGACTGATGAATCAAGTTCAGCATGCATTCTGCTAAAAGTAACATCGTACAACCCCAATATAAGTCAATTATCGTCCAATCTGCAACAACAGAAGTCGCACTAATTTTTAATTGCTCTTGTAATTGTATTTTTGGTAAATATAGAGCTTTGAGTTGATATTGTTTTTTTACATTATTTTTCCACTGATCACAAAGTCAAGAATATTTGATGGCACGGCTGCGACGTCATTAAATATTATTCCAGAAAATTGGCACGTATACGCATAAAGGTTCGCCATCCCTGCTTTAAGCAATATAAATAGACCTCATTTCATTTGTAAAGAAGAAAATATAATAGACTTACTGTATCAAAACTTTTTCTGGTGCCCTACTTGTTTCCAGTATGCCTTATATGACCATTACATTGAAGATGGATGTACAATTTGTTACTAATTTTGTATGTATATATAATATGTATTAATGTATACTAATATATGTAATAATAAGATGATATATTAATTAGTAAGTATTTGTTGTTTCACTACAAATTAAACAAATGAAACAAATTTTTATTAGCCAACAAAAGGTTACAATTTAAAATAATTTTAACTTTAGGATAAAACTGATATTATACTTAAATTACAGTTTAAAAAAAACATTCGGAAGTAAAAGAGACAGTACAGTTAATAAAGCATAGACACACTCCTTTTCTTTATTTGCCTTATCCCCGACACTCTCCCATTTTATTTATCATTATTTACAGAAAATGCCCAACTTATTATAACTTAGAACTATTAAACAATATGTATAACTTAAAACCTTTACTCCCTAGATATTTAAATTATAACCAGAATATATATTTTTTAAGATAGATTCCTTTCTCGGTCAATTGTACTTTTCATATGAACTAAACAACCTTCCTTTATTTTTGCTTCTTGTTCTCTTTTCTTTTCCTTTTTATTCAAACAGCTGTCACACGATGCCACTCGTCGTTCTTATCGAAGGAGGTCCATAAGCGCGACAACATTCGTCCATCCTGATGACGCTTTCGCCCTCGAACAGCGCAGTCGTCCAGTGTAGAACTGTAAACAATAATGCCAATCAGATACAATACATGCACATGCACATGCATTTATGTTTACTGCTTCTTCATTGGACTGTACAAGAGGCATCGGCTCGCCTCAGGTGTGGCTTGAGCTCGGATTCACCTAACCTTGTATCACCACCACTGACAGCTACCCACTACAACAGCTTTCACTGACAGCTTAGATACCTGATACACAGTATGCGGACCACTTCCACATACCGCAACAGCTTTCATTCAGCAAGGATTCCTGTTGCAATGAGCCATCAACTCCTAAGTCTACAACAAACTTCACCGTGTGAATTTTTGCTGCGACTAAGTCATTGATAGACCACCACCTCTATATACTATCCACAACGTTAAAGCAGCCAACATTGCATGGATCATCTTTCCAACAAGAGTATGCAAAATTTTAACCATTAATTAACCATTTTATATAAATTGCATTTTTTTTTCTCTAAAAACACACCACGTTGACATGACTATTAATTCGTTTTCAAACACAGTTCTTTTACATGACTATTCGTCTGACTATTGCCACATTATTATAATTAAACTGATACTTTTATACATACATACATGATACATGACAACATTCGGGGACTCAATCTTCCACTTGAAGCCATGGTTTCATATTTTCGACGCAAGCAGTACCATTGTACTTTTTAGCAGACCTTTCAGCTCCACTCATGTCTGCCACTTGGTATCTATCGTTGCCTAAAACCTTTACCACTTGAAATGGACCTTTATAAAGAGGCATTAGTTTCCGACTTTGACCTTCGTTAGAATAACTAGGGATTTTTAACACCACAAGATCCCCAACTGAATAGATAGGTGCATCTTTCCTTTTGGCATCAAAAAAAACTTTTTGTTTCTCAGCACCTCTCTTTATATTCGCATCAACCATATTCCGCAGCGCAGTGACATCAACAGAATGTTCTGTGTTACTATCATCAGTGATCATATCATTATTCATCCGAATTCTATACCCAAAAAATACTTCACTTGGTACAGCAAATGTGGTTTTATTAACTGTTGTATTTATACCTTGTTGTATGCTAACAACATGTTCATCCCATTTATTGTTCTCAGTATCAGCACCCATACTACGCATTGCTTCTAAAATTGTTTGATTATACCGTTCTACCTGACCGTTCGAGCGCGGTACAGCTGTTGCAATAATATGAGCTCTAATATTCCGATCTTTACAATAATTCGTAAAAAGATTCGATGTAAATGCACTACCGGCATCACAAACCAAGCGCTTTGGATTACCAAAAATTTTGAAAATTTTATTAAGCTCATTAATAACAATTTTACTTTTAGTGTTCTTCACAGCGGAAATGAACACAAATTTGGTAAATGAATCAACTAATACCAATAAATAACAATTGCCTAATGTTGTTTTAACAAACGGACCAAGGTGATCAACGTGAAGTGTGTGAAACGGTTTAGCATGCTTCGGAATCGGAAATAATTTACCTGGTTTCTTTCCATGAATATTTTTATAATATATACAATTTATACAATTTTTTATATACTTTGCTACAGTTTTCTTTAATCGTGGAAACCAATATTTCGACTTGATTCTTTCTACAGTTTTATCTACTGCAAAATGTCCCACATCATCATGATTCGCTCGAATTATGTACCATATACACTGCTTTGGTACTACCCAGCGTCGTCCAAATTCTGTTCTACGATAAAGTTTGTTACCTAATACTTCATACTCATTAAAAATTTTTTTATGTAGCTCGACTTCACCTGACAAAATAATATCTCTAATACTACAAATACTAGAGTCCTGTAATTGAACTGATAGCAACCAGTCACCTTCGGTTATAACGTTCACATTTTCAGTAACTATTGACAGTTCCTCGGCATCTCGAACGGGGTTTCTACTAAGAGCGTCTACATGCTGCATTTGTGATCCAGCTCTGTGAGCAATTTCAAAAGTAAACTCTTGGGTATATAATACCCATCTGCTTATTCGCGGTACTATTTCTTTTTTTCCTAACGCATGACGGACGGCATTACAATCAGTAATAATTTTAAAGTTTGTACCTAATAAATAATGTCGAAACTTCTGTAATCCAGCTACAATAGCTAAGAGCTCGAGTTCGAAAGAATGAAATTTTTTTTTCATCATCACTAGTCTGCCGACTATAAAAATACACCGGTTTCTCTCCATCCTCAGTAGTCTGCATAATTATAGATGCTATCCCATCCCGACTTGCATCTGTATATAATGTGATAGGTAACTTTGGATCAAATACATTTAACATTGCACTATTGATCAACACGTCTTTCAAAATTTTTACAGCCTGCTCTTGGTCAGGACCCCACTGCCAGACTGCCTCTTTTTTTAATAAATTAGTCAATGGTTTGCAAATGAGCGCACAGTTTCTTATGAATTTCCTAAAATAATTTATTAACCCCAAGAACTGTCTTACTTGGTGAATTGTCTTTGGAATAGGATACTTTTTAATAGCATCAAGCTTGCGAGAACTTGGACGCACACCTTCCTCAGAAATATCATAACCTAAGAATGTCACCCGATCTTTGAAAAACGAACACTTTTCTAAATTAATTGTCAGTCCGTTCTTTACAAGTAAATCTAAAACCATATCTAAGCATAACATATTTTCTTCAAAACTATTCGTGGCAATCAGCAAATCATCCATATAACATATAACTCTCCCAAATCTTAAATTACCTAAAACAGTATTCATAAGCCTTTGAAAAATTGCAGGCCCATTGCAAAGACCAAAAGGCATTCGCAAATACTCAAAATGCCCATCATTCGTAATAAACGCGGTCTTATGCACATCCTCAATTTTGACACAAATTTGATGATATCCACTTTTTAAATCTAACGAAGTGTAACATTTACATCCCTGCAATCTGTCAATGAGATCCTCTATGAGAGGCATAGGGTACTTCTCTTTGACAGTTATTTTATTTAATTGCCTATAATCAACACATAACCTTTTCGCTCCAGACGCTTTATTTACTAAAAGAGCTGGGCTCGCATAAGACGATGTACTGTTACGAATGATTCCATTTTTCAAGAGGTCATCCGTTATTTCACGAATAATTGCCTTTTCCGATTCTGACATTCTATACGGTCGTTGATAAATAGGTTTATTAGTGGTTAATCGTATCTCCAATTCAACACATGAAGTTTTTCCCAAACATGACAGATCTTCCGAAAAAGATTGAGGATACTTCAACAACATATTACTTAAAATTGTTTCATGATCACTAAGTATATTACTATCAACATTAACTTTACAAACGTTCAACGCCTGAACCGATTGAAAAGTTAACGTATCCCCCACACGAATATACATTAACCTTCTATCTTCAGTAAAATTTCTTCCTATCAAAATGTCACAACCAGAAAGTGAACTAATTACGTAAAGCGTTATGACAAGTTCTACGGAATCTACACAAAGTGTAGCAACTACAGCCTCTGTCACTTGCACCAATGACTCACTCGTAAATCCTACCAAATTTATTGGACTGCTCAAAGAAAAAGGTTTTAAATTTAATTTTGTCATCAACTCAGTCGTGATCAGCGAACAATCACTCCCCATGTCAAAAAAAACCTCGCAATTAACATGATTTAACAAAATTTGCTTGACAAACCTTTGCTTGGTTTCCACATTATTAATCATTTTTACCTCAGTGTCTTTTCCGTTTCGATTCGGATTCAATCTGCACACTGCCTCTGTATGGTTGACCCTTTTGCATAAAGAACAAATTACATTCGACTTAATAGGGCAATCAGCTTTTACATGCTTAGCGTCCCCACAACGAAAACAACATCTTATGTTTGAAGTAATAACTGCATTGCTATCACTAAGAATCGTTCCTGATTTAACTACAGGAACATGCTGCTGTGGTCGAAAAGTAGAGATATAAGATGTCAAATTTCTTTGAGGGACTCCTTTTCCCATTAAAGTATGAGTTTTGTTATGCAAAAAGGATGCTAAATCATCACAATACCGAAAATTACCTGCATCAGCTACCACGCTAATATTTGTATCACCAATAGACCCTACAATAATCGAAATAATATCACGATCGCGAAAGCCTAATTGTAAGCGATCTATTTTCCCTTTTTGTTCGAAATAAAATTCATACAACGACTGATTTGCCGAAGGCTTTGCATCTATTAACTCCTTCAATGATGTAAACATATTCCGTGTAACTTGAAAAGTGTCTGAGAGTATATCACGCCATTGCTTCCACTTCCACGTTGTCCACTTGGTCTCATTTTTTTGTAACGAATCTAACCACATTTTTGCAGTATTGCGTAATTTTTGAAGAGCTTGATACTTTATCATATTATCAGACCAACCAAACGCGCGAGCATTCGACTGAACCACATTAAGCCACATATCTATACTATCAACGAGTGGGTCAAATTCGGGAATCACTGATGCTAATACAACATTCTGACTCACAGTTCGTGATGCCTTACAACATCGTTTCTTTTTGCGCTGGTGTTGATCACTCTCAGAGCTGCTAGAACTCGAGTCCGCTGAACTAGTAGACGGTACCCTCGATCTTTGTTTTCGTTTACGTGGCATTGCGTAGGCGTAGCTCGAACACTTCTGATAAAAGAGACAGTACAGTTAATAAAGCATAGACACACTCCTTTTCTTTATTTGCCTTATCCCCGACACTCTCCCATTTTATTTATCATTATTTACAGAAAATGCCCAACTTATTATAACTTAGAACTATTAAACAATATGTATAACTTAAAACCTTTACTCCCTAGATATTTAAATTATAACCAGAATATATATTTTTTAAGATAGATTCCTTTCTCGGTCAATTGTACTTTTCATATGAACTAAACAACCTTCCTTTATTTTTGCTTCTTGTTCTCTTTTCTTTTCCTTTTTATTCAAACAGCTGTCACACGATGCCACTCGTCGTTCTTATCGAAGGAGGTCCATAAGCGCGACAACAGAAGCTAGATCCCGGGAAATTAAAGCAAAATTAAAAATACTTTTGTGATCTGCTGAAAAAGACCTTTTACAACGATACCCCACACGCCTAAGTTATTGTGTAGAGCACAAATCCATTTTTATTTAAGTTCAAAAACTGACGCTTTAGGAGGTTATCAAAATGGCCGTTTTTAGACCTTTTTGTCTCTGGGGTCTATTTTAGAATTGCTTTATATCAAAAGCTGTAATGTAAGTATAATATCAGTAATAAGGCTCTAACAGACGGACAGATAGACAGGCAAGTAGGTAGGTACCTAATAGTTATCCAAGTAGACTCAGAAACCTCTACGCTCGGTCAATTATATAAAAAAAACAATTGTATAGGGGGTGTATAACAGATTCTAGATACAACAAAGATGTCACTTAAGTCTAGACTTGTTAGAGTGGATACTAGCCAATCGCGCGCAGGCGCGCCCACCCTTGGGATAAGCTCAAGCTTAACTAACTCGACACGGGGCGCGGGCGCACAGGAGGGGGCTGCATGTGTTCGTAGCTCGACTTGCGTAGGCTCGAGCCGTTACTATGGCAATTGGCAACGCGGTAGCCGCGGGGAGCAGGACGCGGTACGCTTCCAGTGTGCTTCCAGTATTCACTGGGCTGTGGGACGGAAAAGGTGCAATATACCTGTTGTAGAGTTCGCACGATAGTTGTTTATAGTTATTCGTTATTTTTGTTTAACATATAAATATTTACCTACAGGTTATAAGAGAAAAAAAATGCCGTTCAAAATTATCCAGACGATCGAAAGGGGGAAAATGGTATTGACATGTGTACCACATCAATGGGAGCATAATGGAATATTGTATTGGCCAAAAAAACAGCAGCAGCCACAAAAGTTACAGAGAGATGAAAATACTCAGCCCAATGATACTTGGAATCAATTAGACTGTGTGGTCAAAAGACTCAATATAAAATCATTTAAAGACGGAGAAAAAGAAATTGATATCATGAGCAATAATTCTGAAACCGAACCTGATGCAGAACCTGATGCAAAAAGCGACGCAAGTTTGTCGATGTACCACAGGGTCCACAGGTGTCATATAATATAATGGCAGAAGAAAGTTTAAAGGTCTGTGAACTATAAACTTTTTGAATTCTGATTTCGGATTTAGTTCTAACGTATATTTTTCTATAGTTTAACATTAACTTCGTCTGAATCGATTTTAACGGCTTTGCTCGCGAGAACTACTGAAATTTCGGCTGGCTACACGGGCTAAATAGGGCTGAAATTCGGCACACAGCTTTTATGAAGTAGGCACTCCCGAAGAAAGGATTTTTGAAAATTTCTACCGTAGCAACACCGTGGGTGGTCGCTACTCGCTAGTATTTAATATTTAGTATTCTTCGCCCATATTATCTTGCACCAGGCTAAGTTTAATCTGCATGTAATAACTGCATGAAATTCTGTTCAGTAGTTTCAGTGATTATCGTGAATAAACAGACGGACCAACAAACAGAAAATAATGTTAAAAATCTTTGCTAATTCAAAATTATTCTTTATAGGCTTGCAATACAATCACTATACCGGATCCGTCAATTTCATCTGGAACACTCGAATCATTAAAAGAAAACGTTGAACAATACGTGGTTATACCGGAAAGCAACAATAATAATCAGTCGGACTCTCCTTTAATATACTCGTGCATAACAAGTGCCTCAGAAGAACAATACAACTCAAAATCTGTGGAAGAAGATATAAAATCTATAAAAAATTACATAAAATCTATGAATAACGACATAACAAATGTAATGGAGACATTGAATACAGCAATTAATAATCAGAATGTAATATTTGAAACACTTAAAACAATTTTGCTAAAAGTCACTGAAATACAAGTTCAGAATGAAGGATTAATTAAAAAAGCTACTGCAGAGAAGAGATCTCACGAACTAGGATTGAAACCAATCAAAGATGTAAAAGACTTAGAAGTATTTGAAAAGAAATTAACTGACACTGATTATAGAGAAGATTTAAAAAGAAATTTAAGTGCATTGTTTACTAAAGGCGTAGGACGGGGAATAACAAGTGCTTATGCAATTATCGATATTATATTTGAAAGACAGTTTTTCAAATCTTGTTCATGGACTGGAGCCTCACGATCATAAGATAACCCCACTGAAAAGATATGTTTCAAAGGTTTCACTAAAACAATTAATTTCTTCTATGATATTATTCATGAATACGATTCTTCGTTTAATTTAAATGACTGCTATACATTTTTTAAAACTATCTTAAGAAATGCTGATCAACGCTGCAACCAACAAAAACGAGCGTCTACAAAAAAATGCAGAGGCAAGAAAAAGGACACCAATAAGCCCGAAAATCCCTTAACAAAAGTTACACCATCTGAGATACCGCCAATAAGTGAAGAAATCGGTAACGAAAATTGAACAGTTTTAAAACAAACACTTATTGAAATCAATAAGATTAAAGTAGTTACCTTATCCATAAATGAGGCTGATTCTTAAGATCTCTGTTTCAGTCTGTTCCGTGTATTTTTAATATTTAATCTTTATTAAAACTTAATAAGTGTTCAATAAATAAAACAACATATTTTCATAACTTTTGTTTTATTTTTCTGCTGTATTCATTCATAGCGTATGTAACAAAGGCAAGAAAAACATCTCTGAATTATATGTAACAGTAACAATTTTACATTTTCAATTTTATATATCATTGCTTCCGACATTTCAATAGCAGCACTAACGCATTTGTAAATATTAAAAAATGAAGATTTTAATGGTTTATCAAAAGCGTCGTAGATATTACATAAACGATATCCTGTAATTTCTATTTCTTGCCCTAAGCTGTCTTTCAAAGCGACGGATTTTAATTCAATAACATGATTTTGATCACTAAGGAACCATTTGTTTTGATCTTTTGATGATAAAATAAATGTTTCCAGGTGCAGCACATTTGAACCGCTTCGCAGGTTTTTCTTTATAAATGGATAGTGTGCAGTGTCTTTCACAAAAGGATCTGTTTCAGTCAACTGTCTTTCAATTGTTCTTTTTGCAACTTGCTGTAGTGTGTTTTTTCCTTGTCTGATAGTTTTTTTAATTTCGTATAGTTTATTTTCGAAAGGATATGCGTTAAACTTTTGCAGAATTCCAAATTTCCTTACTTCTTCAACTATATGTATTAAGTTATGTATGTTACTGGTAACATAGTTTCGCCCGTAAAAGATTTTAAAACTTTCTGTAAAATCTTCCAACATCTTTTCAGCAATCCGCAAGAGCGGAAAATGGTTTTCATTTGAACAGATCGTTATGGCGCAAAACAAGTGCGAAAAATGATTAAAAGGTTCGGGTCTGAGCACGTGTTTCAAAATTATAAAACTTAAATAATAAAAAAAACATCTGTATTCGGAACCTTTCCAGTGAGCCAAAACATCTACGGATCGAACGGTTCTATGTATCTCTTTGGGCATTTGACATTTGAGTAAAAAACTGTTGACAGTATCAATATCTCGAGCGCTCCATTTCCTTCTCCAGCATAAATTCCTTAAAAAATGCATGATTTTAGTAATATTTTAACTTAAAGTTACCAACTAAATTTAAGAAAAATAGTTACCACCATTATATTAATATATATATTAAGTGGGTATTTATAAGTGCCTACGTAGTTAGGCCTATATGAAATAAAGACTTTGAATCTTGAATCATATTTACCTATTATTAAAGGAGAAATGTGGGGTAATTCATAGATATTGCACAGAATAGGCCAGAGTTGATGTCTTGAACTTTTGTATACTGGCAATCCATCTATGTTTATATTTAATGAAATCGTATTCGTGAAACTATCCGAATCCAGTCGTTGTAACGTATTTTTTAAGCATTTACTCAATCCGTTGTGCCAATATTGCCCAGGATCAGAAATCGTAATATGGACAGTTTCTTTGTTGGTACTTAATAAGGTACGTGCATCTTTAGGTAAAACGTTACCAATTATGTTGTTTACAATAGTAGATAGATCATTCAGGGCTAAATGGTGTATATTAAATTTTATGGCCCAGCTTCTTATATTTTTGAGCAATTCATGGTTTTTTTCATATTAAGTAGTTTCTTCGATTTCAAAATCGTGTTCTTCCTCATAATATTCTACATCTTCTTCAGGTTTTGAGTATTGAGTTAAATTAGATGAAAAAATATTTTCGACCGCGGAACCCTCATTTATTTCAGCTCTATTTGTACTTGATGCGCTCAATTCGTGTCCTGATTCTGAAGAACTTAATCTCGAAAAGTATGACTTTACTAATTCATTATATCTATTTTTTACCTTCCTTCTGTAACCACCGCTCCTTTTAAATCGTTTCCAATCGTTTAAATCCATTCGTTTAGAATACATACACGTATAATCACACACGTTTAGTATACACGTATAATCTTGACAAACAATGGCGTTAATACTTATAAAGGGATTGATCCAGTAGTTTTAAGCCATTTTGCTTTTGTAGCGATCTTCTGCTGTACTATTAGATTCATAAGACTCTTCAACAAGACTACTACCGCGCGAACTTATACTGATCTCAGTTAAGTATGTTAAAACATCTTAGTGTCCTATAAAATGCTACTATAGGATCATAATGTCTCTTAAGTCTAGTTAGTTGATGCAAGCATTAAAAAGACACTAACTCCTATAATTGTCCTATTAAGTAATCCTGTAGATTACTCTATGGCTGGGATATAAGAACAAATGCTACTGAGTATGTTAAGGCTTGTGAAATGCTATTTCAATTGAAAGAATGTAATACAATGGCTTTATAGGAGGTTTATTAGTATTGATATACTTGTTGTCTTTCGTTATAGGATTACCTTGCTAGTTGGGATGCTCGTGGAAAAAACATACAATCAACGATTATATAAATATTAAAAAGCGTGAATTTGCGTGAATGCGTGGGACTGCGGTTTTGTATACGTTATACATATAATTACCATTTTTGCCTAATAGTTAGTCTCTAAAAAAGAAGGAGGTTTATGGTTTCAATAGACTGCGTAAGAAGGTGGGTTATATTTTCACCCGACTGCAAAAGAGGAGCGTTATGTTTTCACCCGACTGCGAAGAGGGAGGGTTATGTTTTCACCCGACTGCGAAAGAAGGAGGGTTATGTTTTTACCCGATTACGAAAGAAGGAGGGTTATGTTTACACCCGACTGAGAAAGAAGGAGAGTTATGTTTTCATTTGTCCTTGAAAAAGGACATTTAAAACCTCTGTTATGGCTGAGGCGCACGCTGGCTTGAAGAATTATTGCTGAGGCACAACCTAAACCATAGTAAAAATAGACTTAAAATAATTTGGCACTAACTAAGAAACATAAGATTAAATATAGATTTATAAAATAATGGTAAACTTAAGTTTATAAAATTATTAGGTACCTCATGTACTTTTATTGAATTAAAAAAATATAACATCATAAATTGTTTTGGCGGCGCCACCAGTATTAAAGTTATGACAATCTTTAAAATTTTCTGTAATAGGAAATCTGTAATCGCCCACAACACAGACCACATCTCGTGGTCGGCGACTCCCATGCTGGCGCTCTTCACCGACGACCCTGCACTCATCACCACCTCGCTGAACGCCCCACACGCAGCCATCAAGATGTAGCATGCACTGGACGCACTTCCCACATGGCTGAGGGACTGGAGACTGAAGGTCAACGTGGCGAAGACTCAGGCGATCTCCATCGGGCGGGCTGTCACCCTGCCGCCCCGAGTGTCGCTTCTGGGAGAACCCGTCGAACGGACCCCGACGGCTAAATACCTCGGCGTGACCATTGACAGGAAGCTCTCGATGCGGTCCCACGTGAACCTCGGCGTGACCATTGACAGGAAGCTCTCGATGCGGTCCCACGTGAACCTCGGCGTGACCATTGACAGGAAGCTCTCGATGCGGTCCCACGTGAAGAACGTGGTCGCGCAGTCGCGCGCCGTGCGAGGCCTCCTATGCCCTGTGCAGGCGTCCCACCTGCCTCTCCGTGCGAAGCTGTGCCTGTACAAGGCATACGTCCGCACGCGACTCCAATATAGAATGAGACAATATCAACATCGCTGTTGCGCCCATATGCACCAATATCAACTATTACAAATCTATACATTGCATCTACAACGGCTAGAAGCACTGTGCTGAAATTTTTTTTATAATTAAAATACTGCCGTCCACTTTGTATAGGTGCCCTTATTCGAATGTGTTTGCCGTCAAGAGTGCAAATGCAATTTGGGAACATACAAATATTTTTAAAATCTTCCTCAACGGCTTTCCATAACTCCCCAAGTAACAAAAAGTGGTCTTGTAGTGGTTCCGGAGCCAGGTCTATAACAGGCTAGTAAAAGTTTATAACCACAGAAAAGGGCCCATTTTATACGCGTACTTTTGCTAATAAAACACTCATAGTAGACATGGCGAGCACCACTTAGATCAATAATACACTTATAGTTGGACTACGCAGAACTATTTGCTCCTGCGAAGCCAGCTATGAGTATCTAACAGAACTAGCCACCACGACTTAAGCCCATATTACACTTATAGTTAGACTCCGGAGAACCATTTGCTCCCGCGAAGCTCACTATTAGCATTTAATAGAACCAGACAGGCGTGTAACGTACTCCGCGCTTCTATTACTAGCTACTTCAAACATTGTGAATTGTTATTGTGTGGTGTTGTGCGATCGCGTGGAGAAAAATAAAAAAATAAAAGGTAAGTTCATCTATTTTATATAAAATATATTAATAAGTAAGTATTTCGCACGTACCTAATATTATTATACGTGCATACGTGTGTGCACGGCAAACGCGTAAGTATTTTCGGTGAAGTATATTGTGTTTTACATCTCAATTTTTGTTCGCCTTTTGAACACGGCGTATTTACAAAGTTGTGTTTAAAAATAATATTAGTCCTAACAGCATTGCCGCGCCATATTGTGACGAATTAGAGTTCCGCACACAAATGTCTTAAATGCTTGCTTAATTTTAATAACTAAGTGTTTATTATTACACGACTGCCCAAAAAAAAGGAGTGTAATGTTTTTAGGGTTCATGTATGTATGTATGTATGTATGTATGTATGTATGTATGTTTGTATGTATGTATGTATGTTTGTATGTATGTATGTGATGTTTCTTTATTCCACCATAACTTCTGAACGGCTGAACAGATTTCGACATATGGGGTATCGTTAGAATCCTTGAACCCTCCCGAGTAACATAGGCTATAATTTTTTTGGAAAAGATCAATATGGCGGATGTGAGGCGCCATTTTCAAAAGTGGAAAACAATTTTTTTTCTTTAAGTATCACAATATGGATATTATGGATAAGTAATGTTTGAACTGAAGTTAGCCGCGCGCGCGGGATAGCTGGCGCGGCGCTCGCTCGCAAGTCGCATGCCGCGTGCGTGTCTGTTCTTGTTCAGTAAGCTCGTCTAACCGCTAACGTCTTAGTTAGCTGTGCTAATGTGACGACGGCGGACGTGCGTGTATAATATTGAGCAATAATTTTTCGTTTACATCACAAAGGTTTATGTTTTGCACTACTTACTTAACCTGTCCATCTGACGCCCACTAGCACCAAAGATAAACCACCGGTGCCGGTTAACCGAACTTTGACAACATCATACCATAGGAACATATTTTGGGATAAGTATTGGTGCAGGTGGAAACTAAGGCCTAAAATTTCAATTGTTCTTGCATCTTGACTCATGACCGGTGCTTTTCTTAGTGCTTACGTTCGTCCCTAATATTCTACCTATATCGTTTAAGCAAAATTGTATTACGTGCAAATTAACTTGTGTGCGTTTCACAAATGAGCTCTCTTTTCGTTATGTTGGCAGCATTGCGAAATTGTTTGAAAAGAATCCGTAGGCTCATGTAATAAGGACGTGCATTAAAGAATGGGCATAAGGACGTCCTTATTGCATCTCCATACAGATTATTTTTGGACAATTCGCAATGCTGCCAATATAACGGAGCTCTATGTAAACTATTGCATCTGTCTCCGTAAGTTCGTTCGGTTTGTTTCTTTGGTTTTATGTAAAATGTATTTATAGTTACCATGTATTTTTTTACAGATTCCTGCCATGCCTTTCTCAGTAGTGCAAACAATTGAAAAAGGCGAATTAAGATTAACGGCCGTACCAGATCTGTGGGTGCATAATAAATTACTTTTTTGGCCAAAAAAGTCAGCAGATAAATTAAGGAGGCAGGAAAATAGTTCACCTGATGCTTCTTGGGAAATCATGTCATGTGATGTAAAAAGAAAAAATCTTAAAACATTTCAAGAGGCACAGGATGAAATTGATACAATGAGTGACAAATCAGATACTGAAACTGACGAAGGAGATACGAACCGTCGATCATTACGCAAGGAAAAATATGCCTTGCCAGATAAATCTTTCAACGAATTGGCGAAGACTTTAACTGATGTAAGTATCATCCATCATCCAAGTTAGACTTGTTCCTATACCAGTTCTAGAACCACTAGATGCCACGTTTGACACATATTGCGAGGGTTATTAGGTATTATATGATAGATCAATAAAATTTATAAATTTTCAATCACCATTATTGGTGAGAGCCTTTCGCCTATTATACAGCAGTACCCTTATATCCCACTTACAGACTCGATCATCTTGGTGAAAGAATTGTGTATCCTGCGTTGGTGGACCTTAAAGTAAATATTTTAATAAATAAAAATGTTATAATCATTTTTTTTTTCAGAATCATGATCAAAAGCTAAGTACCACAACACCAGTCACTCAAGTAGCCCAAAAACCCCAAGAAGACACAAATTGCTGTTTTGTGCCCCAAGACCAGATTGTTGGTACAGTCGAGGGCAATTTTCCTGTCACCATTCCGGAATCGAATTTTCTCTTTTATACACATACGGAACCGGAAATTTCAACACCAAGTAACGAAATTAAAGCTATTAAGGAGAGCATAGCAACCATTATAGCCAATCAAAATTCCTTATATGAAATCCAAACTAATATGTGTGTAAAGATCTCAGAAATACAAACAGAGCTAAGATCATTCATAAAAATGAGCGTATCACAAAAAACAGTTGATGGAGAGCCAACTCTAATAAAAAATATCAAAGACCTTGAAGAATTTGAAAAAAATCTATCAAATAGAACATTCAAAGATAACATGTTGACGAAATTTGTCGGTGTGTGTTCTAAAGGTTTGGGCAAAGGCGGCGTAAATGCCTACCACTTGGTCGATTCTTTGTTTGAAAGAAATTTTCTAAAGCAATGTACGTGGACTGGCTTTTCCAAGAAAGAAGCAGTAAAAATATGTTTTAAAGCATTTACGAGAACGATTTCTCTTTTTTTTGATATTATCCACGCAACAGATGAAAGTTTTACAAAATTGGACTGCGATAAATTTTTTAAAACTATTTTGAAAAATGCTCATAAACGCAGCGAAAGCAATCAGAGGATGTCGGCTCCAAAAGTTAGAGTCATAAAGAGAAAAAGAACAGCAAAAACTCTTGCAATAGATGTGCCGATTGAGAATGTTAACGGAGAGGGTTCCGGTCAAAACAGCGTCGAGACTCCCGATTTAAACAATGAAGAGAGATCTGACCAAAACAATGTTGAGATTTTCTATCAAAGTGATGAAGAGAGGCCTGATAAAACGACGAAGGGATGCCCGAGTAATTGAGTACGTAGTTAATGTTTTCATATAATGTTTACACACCTACAATTGGTAACTCGATTCATTTTTTGTCGCTGATTTTTGAATAATCCTAGATTAGGTGGGAATAATTATTGATGGTGATATTACTTAACAAGACGTTACGTTTTTTATAGTTGTTATTTTATTTTCTAAGTTTATTTTAAAGTTCCTTTGGTAACTAAGACTTGTTGGTTGAATAAAAGAGCACCTATTAAACTAAACGTGAAAAAAGTGATTTTTGATGTACCTATAACAAAATTTTGTATTGTAGTATACCTAAAATTAAAACAAGCAATGTAGAAAATTAGTAGTACCAATAGTAAAAGCTGTTTGTATTGATGAATGCTTATGGGAATATCATCTGCTTATGGGATCAAAACTTTCGAAACGGGTTGGAAGATTTTTGTGTGCAGCCTGAGGGGTTGCGTCCCACCTACAACTTTTCTTGTGAAAAGTCGCAGCCATTGATGGAACTTCCATAAATCGGTAGATTGTTTCAATACGAATCGAAACTGAAGAGTTATAAAATCTCTTAGTGTCACATTTCCGAGATACAGGCCATCAAACGTTCTAATATTGGAGTTTGAAACTTTTTACAGCCTTTACCTTGGAAATGTGACACTAAGAGATTTTATCACTCTTCGTCGTTTTATCAGGCCTCTCTTCATCACTTTGATAGAAAATCTCAACATTGTTTTGGTCAGATCTCTCTTCATTGTTTAAATCGGGAGTCTCGACGCTGTTTTGACCGGAGCCCTCTCCGTTAACATTCTCAATCGGCACATCTATTGCAAGAGTTTTTGCTGTTCTTTTTCTCTTTATGACTCTAACTTTTGGAGCCGACATCCTCTGATTGCTTTCGCTGCGTTTATGAGCATTTTGCCATTGATGGAACTTCCATAAATCGGTAGATTGTTTCAATACGAATCGAAACTAAAGAGTGATAAAATCTCTTAAGATTTTATCACTCTTTAGTTTCAATTTGTATTAAAGCGAACTATCGAGTTATGGACTAGTTCCATCAATGGCTGCGACTTTTCACAAAAAAGTTGTAGGTAGGCCGGGCCCAACCTAGGCCAAATGCTGTTTTTACTATAATTTTGTATATTTTTTTAATTTGTTGGAATTGTGAGTTTTGTTCATTGTTTTGTAAGCACATAATTTTTTAATGTAAAACTTTTTAACTTTTTTTTGTTTAACCTACAACTATAGAGTATTTCGTTAGCATAACTTAGTAATCTGACGAATTTTGGCTATTAATTTTAAAGTCACGTTTGGTTATTCAAAAATATTTATTTTTATCTATATGTAAGCATAAATAACGGAATTAGTGTATGTTTCACAAAAAATATTTGATACACAAGATACTGAAGGACTTGTAATTGTGATAAATGATTGTGACTGTTTCTCGTCAATATGCTAAAGGAAAGGAACATGATTACCTCATTGATTAAACCTTTTAAGATTGATTTTGGTCTCGCTTTAAGATTATTTGTAAGAAAAAAAATTGTCATTGAAATAATAAAACTTTAATTTTGATTATTACAGACTTTTATTATGTTCACTTACAGAGTATGTAACAAAGGTATGAAAAACATTTTCCTACCATACAAAATACTCACCATTTTACACTTAATAATTGAAATTTTGAAAATATTGGCCTCTCTGTTGCGATGTAATTCATCATTATCACACTGATAAATGTTTAAAAAAGAAGATTTTAGTGGCTTTTCAAATGCATCTTGAGTTTGTTGCACAACATAACCACGTATTTCTATATCTTGCTCCTGGGTCTGACTATTGTTTTTAATATAAACTGATATGAATTCAACCACGTGATTATCATTAGTGAGGAACCATTTGTCTTGTTTCTTTTTTGATAATATAAATGAATTTAAGCACAAAACATTGTTACCACGTTTACTTTTCTTTATAACTGGGCATTTGTTGTTCTCTGTTGTTAGACTATTTAACTCAACTAAATCCCTTTCAATGATTCTCCTTGCAATTTGACGTAGTGGCTTTTTTCCATGTCTTACCATATGCTTCAAATGTTGAAGTTTATTTTCGAATTCGTAGGCATTAAAATTTTGCAGAGTCCCAAATTTTTTAACCTCGTCAACTAAATGTGAGAGATTGTGAATGTTACTTGTCACATAGTCTTTACCGTATATTCTTTTGAACTGTTCTGTAAAATGTGCCAACATTTCTTCAGCAATCTGAAGGAATTTAAAATGTTTTTCGATCGAACAGATTGTGATAGCACAAAAGAAATGCATGAAATGTGTGTAAGCTTCTTCTTTTAAGACCTCCTTAAGAATCACCAAGCTAAGGTAGTAAAGAAAACTACGAAACTCTGAACCTTTCCAGTGTTTTAAAATGTCCAGTGATCTAACTGACCGATGTATTTCTGTAGGCATTTCACAAGCATTTAAGAAATTGTCAACCTTATCTATATCGCTAGCACTCCATTTAGTTAGATAAATACCAAAATTGCCATCACGCCATCCTATTAGTAATCTTTTCATAAGCCCCAGGTCAATGAGATGCAGCGAATCTGACACCGGAAAATCTTCAATCATATCAATGTTGAGTTTGAGTAACGGCGAGTCTAACTTGTGGTGTTGCCCGTATTTCTTTTCACGAAAGTCTTGGTCATTCCTTTTGGGGCAATTAAACTGGGGAAATGTCACAGTATTTGATTTGTGAGAGTATTCCCCGACCACCGTGCATTTAAGGCATCCATGTTTACTATTAAAGTTCGATACACCTGAAACAATTATATTGTTTTTAATTAGCTGAATCAGTTAATTAGCTGATTGTACTGTATGTTTCTATACTATGTAATTAGTGAAATAAAAACCTTTTATCATAGCTCTTGCAGGTGAATCGCAAATGAATGCTCGTAATTTGACATGTATTATTTTTTCTCTTTGTGATTTGTCTGTTATTTTGAGTCCCTCTTGAAGTTGCTGCATTTCTGTTACAAAAGGTCCCAAAAAAGTGTCAAGATCTTTAGGTTTTCCATCACCAGCATAGATACCTATGAAAAAAGCAAACATTGTCATCTAAGATTTTCATTATTTTGTTTACGAAGCTGACGTAACAGGTACATACCTACGACAAAAGGCGGCAGTGGAATTTCAGATACTGAACATAAAATGGGCCAAAACTGGTGCTTAGAACTTTTAAACACTGGAAGGCCGTCAATGTTTATTTTTAAAGAAATTTCATCAGGTGGGACAGAGAGCTCTTCAACAATATTTTTTAAACATTTTTTCAGACCATTATGCCAATATTCCCCTGGAGCTGAATAAATAATATCCACATTTGCCTTGTTTGTTTGTAGAAGAGTTCGTGCGTCATTAGGGAGGATATTTTTCAACTTTATATTTAAAATTTTTAATAATGAATTTAACGCCACATGTGGAATATTGTGTTCTACTGCCCATTTCCTAAGGTTACTACGTAGTTTATCATTCTCCTCGTATGTTGAATAGCAGTCACTTTCATCTTCCTGCTCAGAATCAGAGTTGTCACAAATATATTCCTCCTCATCGTCCGAGTCTAAATCACTTGTTGTGGGTAAAACCTTGTTTTGTATCGAAACGCCACTACTAACTCCTGGACTAATATCTTGAAAATTATTATTTTGTCCGGAACCCTCACCATTTTCTACAGAACGTTCTTGGCTCGATGTAAATCTAGTACTCGGCACACTTATCATTTGTTGGTATGTTTTCTGCACTTTCCTTTTATATGAACCGCTTTTTTTTAACCGCTTCCATTTGTTTATATCCATTTTTATAATAATTTAATAAAAACCCAATGACTCAAAAGAAATCAAAATGGCCGTGAAGATGCGATAAACATTAAAAGCTAAAATTGTCTTCTTAAATGGACTTCACGAAGATATCTTTGGACACTAATAGTTTTACAAGAAACCTTTACATATAAATTAAGACTATAACAGCATTCGAGAGTCCACAATAATACCACGTACACTTACTCTTAGAGGAAACCATTGTAGAACTAATTCACTTATAATTAGCACGTAAAGTTGACTTATAAACCCCTACAAGGTCAAGTAACAAATGCAAATGGTTCTAAGTGTATTTAGTTCTATAAATTACTATTACTGGCTTAAGACACTTATAGCCGATTTATAATTACTTCTTGTAGACAATTATAAGTGTAACTTACTGGAGCAAGTTTTCTCAAGTGTATTTACACCGATACAACACTTTTATAGGCCTTCTTAGCCTTTACTGCGCCTATAATTTCGTTCTATACATGACTATAAGTCAACTTATAGGAACAGGTGTACTATAAACCCAAACGAACTCCGTGTAACCTGTTATAAGCTTGGTAGTAAAACCTGGAACCACTAAGAGAGAGGTACTAGTGCTGTGAGCCTGTAAACTGTGCACTACAGGAGAACTTTGTTACTTGGGTCTTCCGTAGGTTCAGGCATAACTATAGGTCTGAGTACTTTCCAGATAGCCGCACACGTTTCATGTACGATCGATCGTATAGTTACTATACGATCGTATACTATATAATTTCAATCGCTGTTCCGTCACGGTATTCATCCTCTATTTTACGCAGTATAGTTTTATCATTTATCCTTTCAACGATAGTTTCATCAGTTATCCGTTCAATGATTCCATTGATCATAGTGATATCTATGAATTTGCTACAAAATTACAGATACATTTCAAATGAAGCACATGATGTTACAAAACGAAATTATTACTGTGAGCTGCGACATATTTCTTGAAGCAAGATCATCCTCTGGACAACTTCATTCGTGTTCAACATATTTATATGAGTCAGCATTTACCTTCTTCGCGGAGGAGCGAGAGCTCCTACCGCGTGAAAAAATCTGTAGCTCTCATAAAAAGCCCATGTCTTTAACAAGAAAGCAACATGAGTTGGGAATATTTCGTTGCCACAAAAACAACTGTAAAACCAAGGATACTAGCAGAGCTAAGGGTACTTGGTTTGAAAAAGCAAAACTTTCCCTTGTTACAATTTTTGAAATTATGTATTTGTTCAGCCATAACGCCAGTTATGAAGCCGTTCAGCATGAAACAAATGATGCCGACGTTAATGTAACACTGTCGCATGGTACCATTGCTGACTGGTACAGTTATTGTAGAGTATGTGTTGTTATTTATGAATTAGAACATCAAACAACACACAACACAAAGATAGGCGGTATGGGTAAAGTAGTACAGATTGATGAGTCTAAATTTGGCCACAGAAAATATAATCGTGGAAGAAATATCGAAGGTCACTGGGATTATAGGCATGATTGAAGATCATAGCGATGATCTGAGATTAGAAGTGTGTCCCAACAATGAGCGGTCATTTGATGTTTTGGTACCATTAATAAAACAACATGTTTTGAGGAGGGCTCAATAATACATACAGACTCCTGGAAAGCCTATGATTCTCTGCCCCAACATGGTTATACACATAAAAAAGTAAATCATAGCGATTTAACCCATAGATTTGTATCACCAGATGGGACACACACTCAGAGGATTGAAAGCCAATGGAGAGTTTTAAAAAAAGCTTTCCGAAATCAAAACATGATTTCGCTGAATTTTGTTTCATCAGTGGACATAAGGAAGGTACTGCTATTTACTTAATAGGCCGCGAAACTGGTTTCGGGCTTAAGCGGCACAATTTATTGTTTGATAATTTAAACAAGGTTAAAGAAATCAATGATTTCATTCCTCTGATTATGTTATTATTTATTATAATAAAAATGAAATGAATTATTGCGAATAAATTTGGAAAAGTAGACGTGATAATGGGCAGATGAAGGTGAAAGCCAAACCTTTTATTTTACTATGTGCTGCTTTACCCTTATTACCAAAAGATATGATAGAAGATGCTGGTCATACATAAAAACAGAAAGTACAGTTAATTGTAAACCGATTTTTGAAAATTTATAAAATACATAGAAACAACGTATATGAAATCAAAATATTTAAATATATCGAGTGAGTTTGGCATACAGCATAGAACTAATAACGTCATGGAAGGGTATCATTCCAAATTAAATAAGTAAATAAACAAAAACACAAAATCATTAAGGTAAGGGCATAAGTAGTTCACCGTTTTGTATGAAATTTTAAATAATTAGCGTTGTATTTAATGTATCTAATAAAAAAAATATATTTAAGTAGCAGCTGCCACCTATTAACAACTGCGGAAAGCTCAGAACTAAAGCGCATTGTGTGTAGCAATGGCCGACAGTTGTTTTTGACAAGTTCCGCTGTGTTACACGTTTCTTGATTTTATTATCTAATTTAACTAGAGAACGAGTGTTTTTGTGGAGCTATAGACGTCACAAAAATAAATTCTTTAGGTAAGATTTACATTTATAATATTTCTAAAAGTATTTTCATTTATGTTCATGAGTTTCTAACAATATAACCAAACATGTCGTGTGATTGTTTGGGGTGGTGGGTGGGTCATCTACTGAATGGTTTTTTAAGAAAGTATCAGAAATTGATCGTGATGGTCAACTACTGATTCAATTGACTTAACATTGTTATTGTTTTATACATGTATTTTCATAATCAACTTTAGACACATAACATTACAGCACTTGTCCAGATTTATAAAATTTGATGGGTTTTATTAGTGGACCACATGGTCAATTACTAGAGCATGATGTGGTCAACTTTTAACACAATTTATAAAATATAGAAAAGTTGTTATTATTCTAGGGTACTTAAATATTATTTTCAAGATGCCTGGAAACAAGAACACATTTTTAAACTACAGTGAAGATGCTATGAAAGCTGCCGTTGAAGATGTTCGCCTGCACAAAATATCTATCCGAGCCGCTGCAAAAAAATTTGCAGTCCCCAGAACGACATTAAAATATAAATTAGAGGGTAAATCACCAATGGACAGAAAAATGGGCCCTCCTTCAATTCTAAAAAGCAAAGAGGAGGCTGAAATAAGCAAATGGGTGGAGAACATGGCACAGGCTGGTTTTCCGGTCACTGTTGAGCAGCTGTGCATCAGTGTGGAGAAGTACATGAAAGAGGTGAAGCGTGATACCCCTTTCAAAGATGGAAGACCAGGCAGGACGTGGGTTTTAGGTTTTCTCCGGAGAAATCCTTCGACTTCAAAAAGAGTTTCTCAAAACTTAACTGTCTCACGGGCAGCAGTCACAAGGGAAAACATACTGAATTGGTTTTCAGAAGTGGAGTCCTACATTGGAAAAGAGTATGGTGATGAAAAGATCTTGGAAGATCCATCTCGAATATTCAATTGTGACGAGTCTGTTTTTTTTAAATCCAAAAGTCCCCAAAGTTCTTCCTAGAAAAGGAGATAAAACGGTTTATCAAAAAGTTAATGTTGATGAGAAGGAGTGCGTTACAGTTTTGGTAACAGGTAGTGCAAGTGGTGTAGTAGCTCCCACAACTTGCGTTTACAAATATAAGCGTATTCCTCTGGAGATAGTAGAAAATTTTCCTAAAGAGTGGGGGCTAGGAAAAACGGATTCAGGATGTATGACATGGGCATTTTTTGAATTTATTGCCGATATTTTTCATCCCTGGTTAGTAAAAAAACAAATAACATTACCAGTCATTCTTTTCGTGGATGGCCATGCGTCCCATTTATGTTTACAAACAAGCCAATTTTGCCAAAATAAATGGGATAATTTTGGTAGCTTTGTTACCGAACGCCACCCACATTTTACAGCCTATGGATGTTGCAGTGTTCAGAAGCCTCAAAGAAGGATGGAGGAAAAGAGTCCATCAATGGAGGATGGACAATGTTGTTCAAGGAGGTTCTCATATCCTAAAAAAAAGATTTCGCAAAGTTACTGCAAGAAGTGATACTTCAAAATATTACAGAATCTATGTTGTCCAATGGATTCAAAAAATGTGGATTGTTCCCGTGGATTCCGCAAGCTGTTGTGATACCAGGCCAAGGATCATCCCAAGAACAAGAACGTAACTCAACCATGATGAAAACGCAATACCTAAAGCGAGGTTTGGATTTTCTTAACGAAATGATGGGAGGAGAAAAAGTAGCTATTTTTGAGGCATCTGCCGGTACTTAGAATGGAGATCCACTGGACACCTCTTTGTTCAAATTATGGAAGAAAACAAAAATAGGGTTTCACAAACTTTCTTCAGAAACCGGGGATTGTGTTGATGGGGGAAATATTTCTGACGTGCTGGTTAGAAATGATGATTTCCCACAAGCAACAGAGGCCTCTACTAGCTTTGCTGATAATTTATCAGCACACCTCGATTCTTCAGAGGTTCTTCCTGACGGAAGAAAATATATAGATGAGGTTACTATAATGGACGTAGATGTCATTAGTGACTTGCACCCAATTGATTCAGACACACAGTCTGCGCGGAAAGATTTCCCACAAGCTGCAACAGAGACCTATACCAGCCTTGCTGATAACTTATCAACATCCCTCAATTCACCAGAGGTTCTTCCTGACGGAAGAAATATAGACGAAGCTTCTATAATGGGCGTAGATGTCATTAGTGACTTGCATCCAAATGCTTGATTCAGTTTTAGTTCATTCTACTAGACACCAAGATCTGTCACAAGTAATAGAGGCATCTCAGTCTAAATGAAGAAAACGTTGCAGGACCTTCACAAGAAGAAATACCAAGTCCATTTAAGAGGCACTTCTTTTATCCAGCTTTTGAAGAAATCAAGAAAAAAAGGATAGTGAGGGAAAGAATGAGCAATTGAAGATAGAAAGAGCCACTGAAAGACAACGAAAGAAGGAAGAGAATGAAAGACTAAAGAAAAATAAGGTTAAAGTGGTGAAAAATAAACACAATAAAAGTGTATCAAAGATTCTTTCAGATAGCTCTGACACGAGTGTCAATGTTTCTTCTTTAGATAGTATGGTTTCAGAATCCTCGGAAGATGAAAACTTAAGCAACTTTAACCCTTCTAGGAAACCGGTATTAAAAGAAATTAATGAATTTTTATTTTTACATACGATAATAAGTATTATCCTGGCAAAATAATTAATGTTACAGAACATACTGCAACAATTTCATCAATGATACAGTGTGGTCGCTTATGGAAATGGCCCGAGAGACCTGATGTCCTTGAATACCATTGGAAAAATGTGACATCCCACATAAATGAACTCAAAAAGACCAGTAAAACGCGTAATGTTTACTCTGTTCCTAAGTTAGATTTCATGTGTAATTAAGTTTCCAAAAGACGTGTGTGCCCTTTCCAGGTCTTGAGTTCGGCGCTGAATATTATATATTTTCTATGTGAAAATTAAAATTTTGAGTTTTGACATATCTGTGGTGTTATTTACCACAAAAGTAGCTTTTATTCATATGGTCAACTGAAGCAAAAACATTTTTTAAGTGTTTTTGATTTGTTAAATTGAAAGACTTATTAGCAAAACTTAATCTGAAGGGTATAATTATTTTTAGTACTTTAAGTACCCACTGATATTCTAAAATTTAAATGTATGTGCTCAATAAAAAAACATTTTAGCAGCGCTCTTAAGTGGTCAATTACTGGTGCCTTTACCTTAATGGGGCTCAGTTTTGTCTAAAGACTATCTAAATATTATCAGTGGATGTGACAAAGAGCAATATCGGCGACTAGCTATAGCAGTGTTAACGAAATTAATGACATAAGGAAATAGCGTCACTACATTTTCATTAATAATGTAATGGATAAAGAATATTTCGTACCATTACCCATTAATAATTCTCAAAGCTAACCCCAAAAGAAAAGAACCAACACGTAAACCGAACACAACGTTACCGGATTATGAGCACTGTCCCTTTTTCACTTTTTCTTTATTAAATTAAATAAATTGAGCAAGGAATGGATCGTGGAATGGCCTATGGCTTATCTTATATGTCAAGAGATGGCGCCTACGGTCTCCAAAATCAAGACTTCGTCGGTTACGCAATATAAAGTTGTGCTCATACAACCACATTCACGCGAGTCCGACTCGAACGAGTGTGTCGGTAAAAGGGCGATCAACGCCTTCTCCAATAAAAATAGAATTTAATTAAGAAACGTTAACAACATTTGTGATCTAATCTAATTAGTGATCTAATTCTAAGCCTATCAATCGAGACAGTGAGGTGACGGTTCGACGAACTACATCACCATCTTCTGAAACCGAAGAAAAAATCATCGCCATACACATCAAGTAAGGTAAGTCGTAGGTGTGCACTAGATCTTGTTCTGGTTTAAGAAATTTATTGTCTCGTAATATTCTCACTTAAACGAAACTTAAAGCTAATTAATCGAATGCTTTTTTTAAGTCTATAAATATTCCAAGAGCTATTTTTTTTTGTTCAGTATCTTTAATTTAATGATGAAATTGTGTGTCAACAGTGATAGTGCTCAACTCCTAGCTTAAAACTTGAACGTCGTAACACAGTATTAATAGTGAATATGAACCACTTTTATGCCTGCAACCCAGTATTGAGTTATCTATAAGTAGATATGTAACGATACAGATACGTTACATGTTTTAAGAATTATACCTAAACTAACAAGTCCTAGAGAATGCGTTTAAAATTTCAATAAGCGCGGGAACTCAGCCTCGTATTTAGGTACATACCACCTGCGCGTTTTGCACACGGCACTGCGACCTTGCGTCGTCCTTCAAGCGCTCGCCGGCTCGCCTGCCCTCTCTCCGATTGGCCGGTCTCCGCTCGGCGCTCATTTTGCGAGCCGCTTCTAAATAGTATAGACGCGTAATTATCATACATAACTTTTGAAAAACTATGGTTGTGCTCGTGTTACCTGCAAGCTTTAAATTTCGTTGATCTCCTATTGTATTTTAATTATATTGCTTCTCCGCTGAGTAAAATAACTTCATTTTCCTCCATTTATGTACTAACTCCGTCTGATTGCCGACCAACGCAGCACCACTTGATTAACTTGCTTTGTAGCTTCCCGCTTGCATAGTGCGTAGGTAGGCGTTGGTCGCATTCAGACGAACTGCACTGGACAGTATCTCACACAGCTGGAATGTGCGTTCCAGGGTTCAGACGCACGCTCCGAATCTACGCGTCGAGCCAAGCGTTACACGCACGCTTCGAATCTACACATCGAGTCACGCGTCACGCACACGCTGCGCATCCACGATTCACGTGGCGTCACGTCCACGTGTCACGTCAACGCCGGACCCGCGCTCCGACAGAGACGCGGTCAACCTTCGGCCCTGCCACTCCTGCAGGGTGAAGATGCTAACGGCGCGCTCAAGCGGAAGCGCGGCCACCCTTCGGACTGCCACTCCTGCAGGCCGAAGACTAACGGCGCGCGCGTTGTCCTGCCACTCCTGCAATGCAACTTGGCCTGACGGGCGCTCATACCTGACGTGACGCGACGGCACGTCCCACCTGCACGGCGACGGCCCTGCCTACGCAGCGACCCTTATGCAGGGAAGTACAAGTCTACCGGCCGGGGAAGCTAATTAATGACGGCCACTGACCCACGCCCTGTATAATATAAAATTACAATATTTAATCTAGTTACACTGAACAAATCTTCTTTTTCTTTAACCAAGTCACCCCTTTACTGTCACAAGAATAACTGCAAATAGAGAATCGGTTGAGAGTTGAATTAACCAATAGTTGAGAAAACTGACTTTGGATTTTAGAAATCCCCAGTTGTATTTACATAATATGTAATGGTTCTGCAATGCATATCGATTAAAGAATTTAATCAAGATGTTATAATCAGCCTTAAAAACATGAACAATAAAGTTGTTTCACAAGATCTCAAACACTTACACGATGCTAAAGTTTTTTTGATGAAGAAAAGGTTTATTTCCTAGCATCTCATCCTGAAACGCGATCAACTGGGTTGTCATAAGTTTGTGCTGCTTCTAATTTTAAGTGAAGAAAGAATGCAGGCAGGATGAATATTCGTAAGAAGTGCTTTTTAATTTCAAGAATTCATCATTAAATTCGGCTTAAAGAGCTATTATAGGTTCTCACAACAGTAATGAAAGAGAAAATGGAGATTTGAAAGATGTAGATTTAAAAATATAGGCTAGAATCCAGATCTGAAGAAAGAATGCAGGCAGGATGAAGATGGAGAAACCGTTGATGGCAAACGTTTTATGGAAATCGTTAATGATCTACCAAATGTCAATTTGAAGGTATTATCACGAAATTGGAAACGCCAGAAAAAAGACAGATCGACAAATCAAATGCTACGATGATAAAAATTTCGGTCAATATTGGCGTAATTGAAAAGAAATAATTAATATAAGCGACAAAAATAAAGTGTACTATAGCACATATGCGTTAGACGCCAGAAAAAAAACGGATCGAGAAATCAAATATTACGCGTCTAAAAGAATGGACATATCAAAAGAAAAATGGAAAAGCCGTAGACGAAAAAACGTACTGGGCATCATGCAAATGCCGTTACAAATGCCCAGATAAATATCTCACCAACAAAGGTTGGACTGTTTTACAAAGTTTTGGCAACTGGGCGATTGAGCAATGCAGTGAAATTTCATCATAAAATATTCAAGAAGAAGAAAAGATGATGCCTAAGTCAAGACACTCCTAACTATGGAAAACATACGTAAGCCGCTGATTTAAGGTAGCCGCTAATCTAATAGGGTTCCTGTGAATCTCACTGGGAGAAAACCAAGGTTTGCCTAACTATTTTTACTAATACTTTTGCCGTTTCAACTCGTATCTTAAAAAAGTCGCATGGAAGAAGTATGATGGAAGTGCTTTTTAGAAGAGGTCAGGCGGGACGCCAAGTCAATCATAAGATCGGTATAGCTGTTTGTGACCATGTTCCTGTTGAATCGCATTATACATGCAAGAATAGCCAATTACCTAATACCTTAATCTACTTTTAAGGAAACTTCAGTATTGCCAAAATGTTCAAATCGTATCTTGAATGGTTCAACTGCGAAAAATATATCTCTAAGGCTCTTTGTAGCCAGTACCGTTGTTGTTAACTATCTTGTTTATATTATATCATATATCTACAAACCAGTGTGATGAACGTCTCGTTTACCGATTGAAAAAAAAATAAACTTTTCTATGCAACTATATTTTTATTTAGTTAGTGGGAGGGTAGTCACCATATGGCTTACATTATGTTTAATAATTTTAAGATGGTTAAATTATTTTAATGTTATAATTTTAATATGAACCATATTAATATAGAACTCCTCATATTTTAGACGCCTCCATACAAAAACGTAAAATGTTCACAAGTCACAACGGACCCCCGCTCTTCCGCTATGAAATATCCTATGTGGACATGAAACTCACTATCTCGTGAAAAAAAAAGATAGGAAATATACACCATATAACATTTAACTAGGCTGAGGCGTTGTTACAACATAGCAAAAAAGTCTCACTGTTTTAGAAGTGCACAGGTCAAAAACTTATCTTACCTCGACTGAAAACTACTCGTATTAATTCAGCAGATGAGACTATGTTCTACGGATGAATACTAATATAAAATGTTGTTTTACGGATACACAAGGATAATCCTTGCTACTTATTCTGAAGAAGAAATGTTCCTTACATTGCTGCACATTTCTGTACAAGCTCTTAACGCTAGACGACTAACCATATTTTTCAACGCTTATTACTAACCTTCGTCATTCCGACTACGCTGTCAAAAAAGTAGGTCTATAAGGTTTTATTGAATTAAATACTTATTTCTCTTACATTAATTCTTTAATACATTTATAAAGTAACCAGAATATAAAATTTTCATTTAATTCAGTTACATATTAATAACATAATCAGCATTTAACTAGGGTATAAGTGGAATAGACACCCTTGGAGGATAGACGCCGCACCTTAAAAAAAGAGAATTTAAAACCAAGTTCACGCTCTAGTACCAAGTTCCTCGGACAGATCTCGCCCCGCACAGCTCAGTCCGCGCACGCGCTTCGACAGGACTGTACGTGCCGCCGCTTAAGTAAAAAAAACGTTGCAAAATTTTATCGCGCTTGCATGATTCTTGTGACAGTGACATTTTGACGTGTTCAGAACTTTCGTTTTCGAAGATAAGTTTTAAGTGTGTATTGTTATTTAATAGTAGATTGTTACACAAGGGACGTAAGTAAGCTATTACAGAACAAGATCCAATTTGGCGCCAGTGCGAGCGCAGCTCGCATAGGGCGCTAATGGATCGCGTGCACCCGATATAATTAGTCACACGAGCGAGCGCAGCGAGCGAGGGTGAATATAGTTCGAGGGTGTAATAGCTACTTGCAACCGAGCTACAACCAACTTGCATTCTACTTTATATCATTCTTGCGAGGTAAATAAAACATTGGTAATGCAAAATGAAATTTTAATTAGAATAATTAGCAAATTTAGAGAAAAAATAGAAAAAAATGGTTACTTATTATAATTAATTATAGTAATATTGATAAGAAAAGAGTTTGTTTACCAAGGAGTTTTGCATAGCTTGAACTGTAATGTGAACATTACAATTCAAGCATAACGTACGTTGCCTTGAATTGCAAACACTAACTTACAAGGAGACTTTCCACCATAGTAATCCATAGTTACTGAGCAAGTATGATATAAATAGTATGTTATAGCGCGTAATGTAAAGTCCCCTCCCCGCACCTCTCGCCCGCGCCGTGTGCCACGTCGTTTCGAGGAATAGCGAGCCCGCCGCTTGCGCGGCCGGCTTGAAAACTCAATCCAGTTCGCTCTAGCTCAGGGATGGCAAACCAATGGCACGCGTGCCATTGCTGGCACGCGACGAAATAATTTTGGGCACGTCACTGATTACGAGTTTAAAGAAAAAAGTATAAATTATGATTATGATGTAGCATATTATACCTATGAATCTTTGAAAAGCAAACGCGCGCGAGCGTTCGGGTCCGGTGCGCGGGGTGGAGGCGGGGCGTAGTTGCTATGCTAGTGCGGGGAATGCGGCGGTGGCGCGGGGCGCGGGAACGCAGCGCGGGGGCTTGACTTGAGTAAGTAATAACAAACGAGGCGCAGTGCCCGCGCAAATTGTTTGTTTACGCAAAAAATAGTTGAATTTCATTGTGAAAGTGAACTCTAAAGTTTATTTAAGTTATTATTTGCTGTAATTTAATATGGCTAGTTCAGCAAAGAAACTAAAAGTGCAAAATAGCAAGGATACTAGAGAATTTCAGACTTGGTGGACTGATAAATTCGGCGTGATTAATAAAGGTGACAAAGCAGTGTGTGTTTTATGTTCTGGCACCATGGTATGTAGAACATCTTCCGTTAAACGGCATTTTGAAACAAATCACAAATCAATTTGTCAAAAAAGCGAAGCAGAGCAAAAGGAATTAATTGCGAGTGCTTTGAAAGACAGAAACAAACAGTCAACATCAATAAATAAATTTGTTGGCAAAAATTGTCATACAAGTGCGGCAAGTTACACGACTGCAAATGTCATTGCTCGGCATAGTAAACCCTTTCAAGGCGAGTTTTTAAAGGAAGCCTGGTTAGCATGCGCGCCTTCTCTTTTTGCTGATTTCGAGAATAAAAATAAGATAATTCAGCGCATCAAAGATACTCCTTTGTCCAGAAACACAATAAAGGAAAGAATCTTAAAATTGGCTGCTTGACATTCACTCTGCTTCATTTATATCGCTATGCCTCGACGAAAGCACTGACGTCACAAAATCTGCACGTTTAGCTGTTTTTGCTCGATACTGCGTAGGAAACGTCATTAAGGAGGAATTAATTGCGATAAAATCGTTACCAACAACAAAGGGCGCAGATATTTGTACGGCAGTTAAATATTCGATAGTTGAAAAAGAAATTGATATAAAAAAAGTTGTTTCTGTAACAACTGATGGTGCTCCGAGTATGGTGGGTAAAAAAAAATTGGTTTCATAAGTTTATTTCAAACTGAAGTAGGACATTCGATTCTTGAATTCCACTGCATTATTCACCAACAAGCCTTGTGCGCTAAGAGCGGTTTAACATCTCTTGATAATGTTATGGCAGTAGTTACGAAAATAGTCAACCTCATCTCTGCTCAGGCTTTAAACAAGCGAAAGTTCGACGCTTTGTTGGATGAAGTCAACTCCGTGTATACCTAATGGCTTACTCATGTATAATAATGTTCGGTGGCTGAGTCGTGGGTCTGTACTTGAAAGATTTGTTGAATGCTTGGAAGAAATCAGACTGTTTCTGCAAAATGAGGGAAAAATTGAACAATACCCACAGCTTTTGGACGTCATGTGGCTTTCAAAATTGATGTTTTTTACAGACATATGCCAACACTTAAATACGTTAAATGTGAAGCTTCAAGGCACACACAAAACAATAATCGTCATGATCGATCTCATTCGCGCCTTTGAGGCTAAACTGCAAGTTTTGAAAAAATATATCAATTAAGCTGATATATATGAGACAACAAATGCAGAAAATATTACTGAGGAATTTATCTCTGTGATTGATTCTTCAATTAAGGAATTTTCAACAAGATTTTCTCAGTTCAAAGAATTATCAGAAACGGTCAAGTTTATTTATGTACCCAGATGTAACGACCTTTCATACACTGGAACTTCTCCCAGTTCGATTGGTTGGAAATTGAAGATTTTGAAATGCAGCTGATTGATTTCCAATCTAGTTCAATTTGGATACAAAAATTCATAGACATGAGAAAAGAATTAGAGTTAATTGAAACAGAAAGATTGACCAGTAATATAAGTAAAGATGCCAATAATAAAATTTTAGAAACCTGGAATGCGTTGCCAGAAACATTTAATTGTTTAAAGAAGCTGGCTTACGCTATTCTAACTGTATTTTCATCAACATTTGACCAGTAATATAAGTAAAGATGCCAATAATAAAATTTTAGAAACCTGGAATGCGTTGCCAGAAACATTTATTTGTTTAAGCTGGCTCACGCTATTCTAACTGTATTTTTCAACATATGCCTGCGAGTCATTGTTTTCAGAGATGAATAACATCAAATACTCTGTTAGAAATAGACTGACTGATGAATCAAGTTCAGCATGCATTCTGCTAAAAGTAACATCGTACAACCTCAATATAAGTCAATTATCGTCCAATCTGCAACAACAGAAGTCGCACTAATTTTTAATTGCTCTTGTAATTGTATTTTTGGTAAATATAGAGCTTTGAGTTGATATTGTTTTTTTACATTATTTTTCCACTGATCACAAAGTCAAGAATATTTGATGGCACGGCTGCGACGTCATTAAATAAACTACTCAAAACAAAATAGGGCCCACTCTGCATAATCTCAAATTTTGCATAAAAACTAAGTTATACGGTAACTTTTTTACAATGTCAAGAATTGAAACATTTCGGAGACATGTTTATGAACCTCTAACGATGTTTCAACCAACAACTTTAACGGTTGTTCTTAAGTGGATGACAAAAAAAACTGAAGTGCTTTAAATCATCCCCTTGCACAAGGTCCAGATCGCTTGTGTTTTTAGTCTAATTTTAATCGTTGCCGTCGAAAGTCACTTTGTTTAGTTGTTTACTTTAGTTTCGGGACTAATCCTAATCACTATGCCTGGTTCTCGTCGTCATATGGATATGGAAACTGCAACAAGAGCAGTCGTTTTGCTGCAGGAGGGAAACTCTCAGATCTCAGATTTGTTGCTCTGCGCCTCGGTGTGTCGCGTCGAGCTATCCGAAATGTATGGGAACGCTACCAAGAGACAGGTAGTGTGGCTAGAAGACGTGGAACAGGAAGAGTTCGAGCCACAACTGCCCAGGAGGACCGATTTATCCGATTAGCTGCACGTCGAGATCGTACCGCAACCGCTCGTCTCCTCCAAACCGACTACGGGAATCCACTGGTACCCGAGTCAGTGACCAGACGATTCGGAATCGACTCCACGAGGATGGACAACATTCCAGAATGCGCGCTGTCCGGCTGAAACTCACCAGGGCTCATCGTGCAGCACGTTTAAGCTACGCGCGTGACCACTTGAACTGGACGATGGACAGTTGGAGCACTGTACTCTTCAGTGATGAGTGTAAAGTAAATTTTTAGTGATGACAGGCGAGTGCGTGTGCGGAGAAGACGAGGCGAACGTTTTACAGAACCTTGCATCCACGAAACAGACCGCTGGGGGGGCCCAAGTGTCATGGTATGGGGTGGAATTAGTCTAGCAGGTAAAACCGAGCTGGTAATTCTGGACGAAGGAACTGTAACCGCTGCCAGTTACATTGAGCGTGTAATCCGACCCCATGTGATCCCATTTTCACAGCGGGTGGGTGATGGATTTGTTTTTATGCACGACAATGCTCGCGCTCATACAGCCCGGGCCACCCAGAGGACTCTCGCGGAAGCCAATATCTCGGTTTTGCCCTGGCCTGCCATGAGTCCGGACCTCAATCCCATTGAACATTTGTTGGACCAATTAAAGAGAACCCTTAAAGAAGGTTACAGCCGAATAAATAACCAGCAGGAGTTGATTACAGCTCTAAAAGCCTGTTGGGAGAGGATACCCCAAGAAAATATTCATCATTTAATTGAGAGTGTCCCAAACAGGCTCAGAGAGTGTGTGCAAAAGAGAGGGGGCCCTACTCGATATTAAAAAAAAAATTGGCATGATTTTGAAAGCAAAAAAAAAATCGTGATCAGAAAAACATTGCAAGTTTGTAAAGTTATTGGTATTTTTTTTGTTTTTGTCAGTTATTCAACCATAATAAACTTTTTTTAAACAATTTGGTGTTTACAGGATTTTTTATTCCTTAATTTAAGCATACCAATTCGAAAAAAACACAGCATTCTTGGTTTTTAAACATTATAGCCAAAAAACATAATGGGCCCTATTTTGTTTTGACTAGTTTATTATTCCAGAAAATTGGCACGTATACGCATAAAGGTTCGCCATCCCTGCTCTAGCTACTCGGTCCGATTGCACGCGTCTGCATTCCGCGAGAGACGCTACGCGCGCGAATTTAAACACGGAGAATGTTTTCAATGTACTTTCTGTTTGGCTTGTGTTTTTTTTTATTACATGGTCGTGAACCTAGCACGGACTTTTATTTAAGAATCCCACTATAATGTATCATTTATATTTATGGTGTGTTTATAAAATTACGAAATTATTTAAGTATTTTTATTTATTTGCTGGGGCGTCTATCCCTACTAAAAAGGATAGAGGCCCCACTATTGACTGAGTATAGACGCCCTTAGAGGCATGTATCCTCTATGACTTATTCACAGGTACTTGGGCTGTAGGTAAGATTTTTTTAAATAACGTACCTATCTAGTTAATTAGTAGGAAACTTAGTAGGAAAATTGACTTTCCAGTTTATTTAGGAGCTGTTTATACCTTTACATGTCGTACTTCACTGTACTTGTAAAAAATAATGCAGCCTATCACCTAATTTCATTTTTTATTTTAGACCAAATGCCGCGAAAATATAAGGAAACCTTATTCAAGACCAACCAGTAGCAAGGGAACTCGACGCTAATGCTGATGTGAATTCATATTATGTTGAGCCTGGTCCATCGTCGGCAACTATCAATAGGGAGCGGGAGCCCGATTTCGGATTCTTACTATATGAAGGTCTTGCAACAGACGCAATTATTATTCCCTTAGAAGGAAATGTCAGTCCGTCCATCCTTTCTCAGAATCATAATGTTGAAACTGTAGAAGTCATAACTCCAGGTGAATATTATCTTGAAGAATGTTCACCGGTCCCAAAAATTCAAAATCTAGATGAAGGAAACCTTGCTCAAGACCAACCAGTGGCAAAGGAACTCGACGCTAATGCTGATGTGAATTCATATTATATTGAGCCCCAGCCTGGTCCATCGTCGTCAACTATCAATAGGGAGCCTGAAACTGTAGAAGTCATAACTCCAAGTAAATATCATAACGAATGTTCACCTATCCCGAAAATTCCTGTTCCATTATACAAAAGAGGCAACCAAGTGTAACAGGACATTGTCACTCAATCGATAGAACTTATTTTTTTCTCTATAGGATTTGGTAAACAGTGGTTTGGTAAGCGCGGTGGATGACGCGGGGCTGTGTCTTCGGGCTTCCGCGTCACGATGCTTTTCTGATGGGGGCCAGAAGTCCCCATCAGAAGACCACGCCGCCGGATGGCGCGTGCGCCTCGCGTGCACCACAGTGCGCGCTGGGAGGCGCACGCGCCGCCACGCGTCGGCGGGGTGTTCACGTTCACCCCGCCGACGACGCGCCGGCCCGGCAGCGCATTAGACGCCGCTCGCGTGCGGAGCGTGCAGTATTTGCTTGATTTTTTTGCCTCAATCGTTGGAGGCACAGTCTTGGTTGGATATCCTGTTCGCCCTTGGTCATTGTTTCATAATATTATAATTACTTAGCTACATGTAATATAATGTATTGTCATTCAATAAACAAAATAGTATTACAACGATTTTAAAACTTAATTATTTTTAAGTTAAACCATATTATTATAGTTATTAGAAATTAGCTATGCATTTTGCATATGTTTATGCAATGACCAATGTTTAAGAACACTGTTTGCTATAAGCACATTGCTCTGAAATATTGTTTTTGTTTATTAATATTATACACATACCAATGCCGTTACAGTTAAAACCCGTTTTTTTGTTGGAACGCGTTTTCCCTAGTCAAAACTAGATTTTATTAAACTTCTTTGTGTAAACTAGAATTAACTAATGCTCGTAATGAATTTTTTTTTTTGCTTTTTAAGAAAACGAACCTGAAACGAGGTGAAACGAGGAATTCCATATATCAACTAAAAGATAAACCTAGTAGGCTCCCTTTGGATTTCCAAACAACAGCTATTTCCCTACAAATTTGTCCAGAAAATCAAGTATTTTCACAGACCCTAAATTCTTGCATCTCCTTTTTATATCAGGTCATTTAAGCATGAGTGCCTTTGAAAGGTAAAGCTAAGAAGCAAACACCAGACAAACCTAGAAAAAACGACCAAAAATCAGTTCCTAAAAAGAAAAGACCGAGGTTTAGCTCTGAAAGTAAACAAGAGTTCGATGAATCAGATTCTGACCAGACTGAATCTGATAAGGAAAATACTCAATGCAGAGAATGTTTCGATGACTATGCAAGTACCAAGTCCACGGCGGACTGGATTCAGTGCCTGATGTGTAAACTCTGGTTACATGAAGATTGCACTCTATATGGCGATTACTGTAATAGATGTGGACACAAGAAGAAGCTTGCAGCTCTAAAAGCTAACCTGGCCAAAGTGAATTCAAAGAATAAGTAACCTGGCCAAAGTAAACAGTATCT
This sequence comes from Coenonympha glycerion, assembly GCA_963855885.1. Taxonomy (NCBI): domain Eukaryota; kingdom Metazoa; phylum Arthropoda; class Insecta; order Lepidoptera; family Nymphalidae; genus Coenonympha; species Coenonympha glycerion. The sequence goes on along the minus strand of OY979626.1, from coordinate 12,525,182 downwards.
CTATATTTGTTGATTATTTGAAAATTTTGATTACTGTTATTTTTTTAAGAAGGAAGGTTTGTTTTTTCCCAAAGAAGTCTTAAGGGACGGATTTGTTTTAAGTTTTATTATTCCTAAATTTAGTTCTTTTAAGTTTTAAATAAATTTTAATAGACGTTGTTAAGTTGCTAAGTTTACCCAAAGAATGATTGAAAGACTGAGCCATTTGTTCCTATAAAAGTGCCATTTACTTCAGTTTTACGGTATATTTGGAAAACAAAACCTTATAATATATTATTGCAACTAAGAAAGCAAATAAATATTTTATTTAATTTTCTACGAATTTAATTTTTTTATTACGGAGGCATCTATCCCATTGTAGGGCATCTACACTCATGTCGAAATTTTGCCAGGGGCAACTACCCCATACAGTAGGCGTCTATCCTCAAACAATAAGTTTTTTTAGAGCCGAATATCTTCAAATCTACGGTATGCATTGAATAATGATATGAGTAGATAGTAAGTACAAGGACTATAGTTGTTACAAATACAAAATAGTCAGCTTACAAAAAGTGGGGCATCTATCCCACATTTACCCTAATATAATATTTTTCACTTTATTTGATTTTTAACGGCTTCCATATTTTTGAGTGGAACACAATATTCTGAAAATAAAACTAAAGAAATCAAAACTAAGACATAGGATCACTAAAAAAAAAATTAAAATTTGGGTAAAAAGTATGAACTTAGACATTTGTGACACACATCAATTTTGTCGTCGCCACACAATGATTTATTTCACTTTTAACAAGTATTTTTCGTCATCCCTCGTTTGCTGATGGGCATATGTGACAATTTTTTTATTTTTTGTGAAAGAAGAATGACCTGCAGCTTCTCCATCATCAGCTTCTCCATCATCACCGATGGGCATCGAAATACTGAAGTATGGAAGCCTAAGCTCCTACTCAAATTTAACCCAATTAAAAGATCACTAGTTATAGTTTTGCTGTGATCCGGCCAATCACGGCTGGCATGACACCAAACGTAAGACTGTTCCCTGGTAACATTTTTGGAAGAAATTTTGCGGCTGCTATGCTTTAGTACTTCGTTGGAACATACATATTATTGATTAGATTTCAATAAAATATGCACCGAAATATTGGATCAAAGTCAAACGTAAGACTGTTCCCTGGTAACATTTTTGGAAGAAATTTTGCGGCTGCTATGCTTTAGTACTTCGTTGGAACATACATATTATTGATTAGATTTCAATAAAATATGCACCGAAATATTGGATCAAAGTTTGTACCGCATTGTGAGTTGTGACGCCGCGTCGCCCGGGCGCAATTTTCCTTGACATCGAAATTTTTTATCACTCTGTTAAAAGAACTTGGGTTTATTTTTTCAGACTAAATGGTTATAGTAAAAAAACTTGTATTTTACACACTACTCATTTCTTTTTCTATAAAAAATACTGTCAATTCTAATTATTGACGTCACAATTCACTAATCCAGGAGTTGACAACTTTTCAATTCTTTTCAAATTATAACAATTTATGTGCTTAACATATTACCCGTTATTTAATGTATTTTTCATTATTTTACGTTTGTTTAAAATAAAAGTAGATTTTTTTATTAAATAACAATCGGTATTGTTATCACTTGACTACGTATGACGTCATCGTTTTTATCAAACCCTTTCTCTATAGTATAGGCATCGAAATAAAAACTCGATATTTTCACTTGCAATAATTTGTTAACACTTATCATTTACGTATTTTGTTGAAGAATCAGCAATAATTTTCTTTCCGCTTCAGAGCTGTCAAAACGATTCCTTCACTTTTTCTGATTTATCTTTTCAATCACGTGACTAACATATTATAAATCCTATTTTTCTTCAAGGTTATATAATGTCAACTCACGGATTGTTGCCATTTAGTAAGATACGATTCGAGTGTCGTAGCGAATATAGGCCCAATCATAAAATATGCGTCAGCGTGCTACGGACCGTGTCATCGGATATGCAATTCGTCCAAGCGTGTGAAACTCGTGTGCAATTCTACTCATTTTCATATCAGCGCATTTTAGTTTAGCTTGTACTTTCCATTTGGTCTATGGAACTCTTATGTTATAGAATAAAATATGTCTAGGCCTCCTTTTGTTTCATAGAACAAAAATATGACGTCACGTTTCATAGAACAAATGGGAACTACGCCGCTCTGTTTCTCTATGACGTCAGAATCGTAATCAACCACGATAAGTATTGCGACCAACAAATAGTAATTGTTGTCTTTCATGCTACGATTTCGATGTCATATGGAATAGCGTTTGCTGTAAATATAATTTAAAAGTTATTGGAGATGAAATTTTTTTATTAAATAAAATTTATTATTCTGAATACGTGTTTATTGTTCTAAATTTTTAATTTTTTTATACAGTTTTTTTAGACATGTTTCGTTAATGTACAGGTGTAAATACGCTGTAGATGTTCATTTTGTTGAATTCGAGGTAGGATTACTTAGGGGTTTAGAAACTAAAATTACTTCGAGGGACTTCTGTATGAACCTCGACGAGAAAGGGCTATTCCGAGCGAATTAATAAGGATCTGCGTCTAACTCTATGAGAATTAAGGGTGATAAACTTTTAAAACCTTAAAATGTTCTAACACTCACGGGCATATGATTTATATTTGATGGTTCGACAAAAATTAGCCATTTCTGGTTGAGGCCATTAATTCAGTGGTAAAAATATTACTAGCTTTTATAATTAATTAATTATTATATACGCTGATCGGTTCGAAAATACTTCCACATTAATGGATTTGTTTAGATTACCTTCACACAGCGAGGAATTATTTGAATGAATTGTCCATTTAATTAAATGTTTACTAAGAAACGTATACCTAAATTATTGTTTTTGAATTGACTTTCTTTAAAAGTATTTATATAAAAATTATTAAATAATAATTAAATAATAATAATAAGTTTCATGTGTCAAATATGATCCACTACATCTTGGCATATAAATCCTCACTATTAACTTCGTATGGCTGGGTCAGCCACTATGTGACCAAATAAGAACCGGACCTTATTAGGTGTATAAACATGTAAACGGCCTGTTCACATAATTCGATGAACAACTGATTTACTAACAAACTATACAATATATACATACTACTATTACTTTCTTATTATTTAATAGATTTAATAGATATTATTATGGTACTATTGTTATTAATTCTGTAACATTTTTTTGTTTTTGATTTAGCTAAGCAAAAAAAGAACAAAAAGCGTGGTTTAGGATGGTCTCAAAGGGATGTGGAAAATGCTTTAGAATAACTAAGGAATAGCCAGATTTCGGAGCGTGCGGTCCCTTTGAAATACAATATACCACGACAAACTCTGAAAAATCATATTTAGTCTGAAAGTACAGTAAAGAGGATGGGTAGAAAAGCTATTTTCACGGAAGCACAAGAAAATGATTTGGCGGAAAGAATAGCGAGGTTTTCAAAAATAGGAGTTCCCTTACCCCAAAACTTATTCGTAAACACGCGCATATATTTTGTTAGAAGCACAACATCCAGAACTGTTTTAGTGATAAAAAATCGATAGCTAACAGAAAATGGCTGAAAAACTTCCTAGCAAGAAATAAAGATATATCAAAATGTAAAGCGCAATTCATGAACCCCGCCAGAGCTGAAAAGCTCAATAAGCCTATAGTTGAACAGCACTTTAAAGTAATTCGGGAAATCTTTGACGACCTCAACATAGACGAAACCCAGAACGACTTTAGAATATTGATGAAAAGGGGTGCAGGCTGACGGTTCATCGGCAACCCCAAGTACTGGCTGAAAAAGGTTCTCGCAGGGTACATCTAATAGCTCAAGTAGCTATCTGCGTGAATGCTGCTGGGATGGCAATACCCCTTCAAGGGCAAGATAATGCGTGACGAGTTTAAAGAAAATTTACCGCCGGGACCTTCGTCAAAATGGCCCCGAAAGGCTCTATGACTACTGAACTATTCGTGGATTTTATCAACCACTTGGCAAAACACAAATATCCAGGCAAGAGTCTTCTTGTTTTCGACGGAGCTTCATCGCATTTAGATTGTGACATTGTTGATGCGGCGGAAATACAGGACATAGTCCTTTATTGCTTACCGTCGAATACAACCCACGAGTTACAACCGCTCGACAAATCTATCAACAAGTCCTTCGAGCACTTTCGGGACGAACAGGTATTACAGTTTAAATATATCTCCTGTTCAACTTTATCTTTGTTGAAATATTTTGTTTCCAATATGAAACATGGTTTTAGAGTAACAGTTCATATTTAAAGTTTCTCGCCGTTATCGTGTAACAGTCCTTTGAAACAGGGCAAAATACTAAATCCGAAAGAAGAACAGTATGAGAACTAGATAGCGAGAAATCACTGACTCGTCAGGTTTTCTGCCTAATTGAAAACCCATTCCTGAAACGAAGTTAAATGATTTAAAAGGCTTAATACATCTTATCCCAGAAGATATTCAAAACTTTTACAAACAATTAACGGAAGATGTAACTGTGGAAGATGGCAGACGGGTTTTGAGGATTTTGAGGTAGAAATGGAAAATGGCGATAAGGTAACGTAAAATGATGATGAACAACAGTGATTTATTTGCTTATGTAAGAAGTACTAATAATAATTTTAATGTGTAAAACTAGTATTTATGTCCAAATCAAAATGAAAATATGAACAAAACATAAGTATTTTACAAGAGCGTACGTACCTACCTGTAAAACCTAAATAAATTGCTATAAAGAACCAACTCGTAAACCGGTAATTTTGCAATAACCATCGGGTTTTTGATTTAAAATAAATTATTAAATGTAACAACAAAAACCAAATAATCTAGTCATCTTATATCTTATCTTCATTAATGTATTTATAATTGTAAAGTATGTATCTCAAAAAAATTCAAATAACAAAATCTCGTGGGACTCATAATTTATTTATATACACGTTCAAACCGAGGCAAAAGAAGGATCTAATCAGGTTGCTTGGGCGGCATTTCATCAACTAATAAATACCAATTTTAAGACATTGATGCTCGTTTTCACCTACATTTTAAGAGACACCTAAGCCCTTAGGTGACAGTTGTTGTAAGTGAAAACTGTCACCTATCGGCTTAGGCGTTTCTTAGTGTTGATAAAAACAAGCATAAGTTATGTTAAATTATTTTGCGGCGGATGTGGGGATAGTGCGAAAAGAGATGTCATCCCTCTACGATCTTTTACAAGTAGAGAACAACGAAAGTCTCGATCTCTTTCAAACAACCAATTAGGTAGACGGTACATTCCTACTACACAGTTTAAAATGGAACCCGCCTCGAATATTTCTTCAATTTGCCAACAGTACATAACCTACGTACATAAATATTACAGTCCAAATTGTATGGTGGTTTTGATGGTTATTGCGATGCTATGATGCTACAGCACGAAACGAGCAGAGCAAAAGCAACGAGGTCTGACAAAAACGTCGGTTGACATTAAATGTAATGAAAACAATCATCACTGTTCAACAGGAGCGTTACAGCAGCAAGGATTGAAACGACTGTAGCAAAAGGAGATGCTGATGGCGGGTTGAATAAACTTGGGGGAGGACTTGGTCGTCCCTCACATAGGATTGGCTAAATCTAATATCAACCTCCACGATCCATGGAACGAACAAAGTGAGACTCGCTAAGCCGTTTACGGTTAAATCAGACCTGACTTAAAACATCTCAGACATTTTCAGTGAAAATACGAGTATAATTTACAAGGCTGTAAATTATAATATTGATTCATTTAACGTTTTATCTATCATACTATGGAACCTTCGGTGCGCGAGTCCGACTCGCACTTGGGCGGTTTTTTAGAAGAATTGAAACATTTTGGAGACATGTTTATGACACTTACGATGTTTCAAGCAACAACTTAAACGTTTGTTCTTAAATGGGTGTCAATAAACTGATGTGCTTAAAATCATCACTTTGCACAGGTCCTAGTGTTTTTAGTCTAAATTCGAAAGTAACTTTTTTTAGTTACTATAAAGTTTATGTACTAATCCTAATTACTATGTCTGGTTCTAGTCATCATATGGATATGGAATCCGCAACAAGAGCAGTAGGTTTTGCTACAGGAGGGAAACAGAGATACGTTGTTCGGCGCCTCGGTTTGTCTCGTCGAGCTATCCGAAATGTGTGGGAACGATACCAGCCACAGGTAGTGTGGCCAGAAGACGTGGATCAGAAGAGTTCAAGCCACAACTGCCCAGGAGGACCGATTTATCCGATTAGCTCCACGTCGTGACCGTACTGTAGTCTGTTACCGCTCGCCTCTTACAAAACCGACTACGGGAAAACATCCACGAACCGCTGGAGGGGACCATGTATGGAATTAGCGCAGCAGGTAAAAGCGAGCTGGTAATTCTGGACGAAGGAACTGTAACAGCTACCAGTTACATTGAGCGTGTAATCCGACCCCATGTGATCCTATTTTCACAGGTGATGGATTTGTTTTTTTGCACGACAACGCACGCGCTCATACAGTCAGATCACCCAGAGGACTCTCGCGGAAGCCAATATCTCGGTTTTGCCCTGGCCTGCCATGAATCGGGACCTCAATCCCACTGAACATTTGTGAAACCAATTAAAGAGAACAATTAAAGAAGATTACACCAGAATAAATAAAACCAGCAAGAGTCAATACAGCTCTAAAAGTTTGTTAGGAGAGGATACCCTAAGAAAATGTTCTTCATTTAATCGTTGTATGCGCCTCAAAGATGACTAAAAACGCATTTGCTTATACGCGGGATAAGTGCGCCTACCCCCCGCCTCCGATGTGCTGCCGAACGAAAAACAGTTGCAAACGTGACCTTCGCCGCGCGCACTCCAATTGTCAAGGACAATAAAAATTTCGAATTTTCAACAGTTTTGTTGTAATATTTTCATTGGAATAAAAGTGCGTTGTACAAATTCCATCAAGTTCTTTCATTCACATGAAAATTTGCAACCGATGGACACGAACCATTTTCAAAATATTCTAAGTGCGAGAAGAGTTTGACCTTCAGCCGGTCTGGTGCCTACTTAGTACGCCGGTCGACGATAGCACTGACGCACCAGCAAATCGGCGAGGGAGAATCAAGATTCACAGAAGAGAAACACTGACCTGGCGCCGAATTACAACGCCGGTCGACAGCACCGACGCGCCAGCCGATCAGATAAGTGTACCCTTTTTCCCTTCTATTTATCCAAGGTCCTAGTTTCAAGTATAGTCAAAACCTTGTGCGCGCGGAGTGACAACTCAAAATAGGTCATACGAGTAAAACAGCGAAATTACTGGCGCCTAATTATTACGTCGGTCTACAACCAGCACCGACGCGTCAGACAATCACATAGACAGGTAGACAGGTAGATAGCCAGAAGAATAATTAGGCTAAGTTAGGCCTTATTACTAGATATTTTCATTTCGATAACATTTCGGAAAACTCATTACAAACTAACTATTATACTTAGTAGGTACCTAGACCTACCTACCTAGTACTTACGTAGTGTAATAAAAAGCAAGCAGGCTGCCCCAAGCATTGGAACTGCAGTTGAAATCTATTGTTTGGGCACTGCGACATACATTATCGATAAATTCATACACAAATAAACTAAAACTATACATATTTCATATCATTTATTTTCGAAACTTACCGTTCTTTACAAAATAAATAGCATAGTATAGCCCACCGTCTATACCTAGTTAAATAGAAACAATTTGTTTCTAATCTCATTGTTTTGGTTAACTGTTGACTTGCTAGTTGCGTATACAATTACGCTCAAATTCGATTTTATCAATTTCAGACGGAGTGCACTGTCGACTTGATACCTACCGGCCACCGCCCGCCACGGTTCTTTTGTTCTCGCGCTCGGCGACCGGCCGCGTGGCGCGACGCGCGGAGCGGCCCCGGGCGGCCTGCCGTGCTGGATGATATTTTGCTTCGGTTTAAGAGGCTAGTGGTGCGGTGCGGCGTAAGAAGCAAACCACAATAAGGCGTCTTAAGAATTATTAAAGTCAAATTTTCAACATTTTACTATCTAATCTAATTTGTATACGTTCTTACAACTTTAAGGCAGAGTTGTTAGTTATATCTATTCGTGGTCTATTGTTTAGGGTTACATTGCTATCATGTCGGACGCTAAACTAAAGGAGCTTGTTGTAAAACGTAGTTCAATTAAAGGCCGTTTGACTAAATTTAAGAATTTTTTAAATCTGCATCAACAATTAAAATCTGTAGATGATCTAGAAATATCCAAATTAAATATACAGCTAGGTCGAATTGAAAGTTTACAAGGAGTCTTCGAAGAAATTCAAAGTCAGATAGAGGTTTTAAATTGTTCTGAGATTGAAGATGAACTCGAAGAGCGCGACTCCATCGAACTTGAATTTACCAGTTTGATTGCAACCGCTCAACAATTTCAAAACAAATACGATCAAACTGGCAAGGATCCTAACGCTGAGGTTAACAGCGGCTCTTCGCATTGCTGCAATGAACAACCAGGTATAGGCTTCCGGGCCCCAACTTTACAGATAGCTAAATTTCATGGCAGTTGGGAAACTTGGTTGGAATTTAAGGAATTGTATAGTGCATTAGTACATCAGAACAAGCGTATTCCCACTACTATCAAGTTCTGCTATCTTAACTCCTATTTGGAAGGTGAGGCTTCACGCGTCATAAGTAACCTCGAAGTCACGGAGGCAAATTATAACAAGGCGTGGGAGCTACTGTGCGACCGCTACGACAATAAACGTTTATTGATAAAAAGTCATCTTAATGCTTTATTACATTTTGAAATAAAACCTAGTGACTCTGACAAGTCACTGAGATCTATCATAGACACTATAAACAAGAATTTGCGCGCGCTTTCCAGCTTGGGGGAACCCACTTCATTTTGGGACACATTGATTATTCATATTTTCTCTTCAAAGCTTGCAAGTCAAACCAGTATGAAGTGGGAGGAGTACAAGAACACTATTTCTGAGTCTCCTACCCTCGAGCAATTTCTTAAATTCCTAAAGGATAGGGCAGATGTATTGGAGACCCATAACTTTTCTAAACCCACCAGTGGGTCAAGTAACAATAATTATGATCACAACAAAAAGAAGCGCATCCAAACCAACGTTTTTGCGGCTCACAGGCCTAATCAAAGCGGAAACATAAAAACACCATTATTTTCATGTGACCTGTGCAAGGGCAATCATCGCCTTCACAGCTGCTCCGAGTTCAAGGCCAAAACAGTTGAGCAACGGCAAGCTTTTGTAAACAGTTCTAACCTCTGTCGGAATTGTCTCTGTCCGGGGCACCGGACGTCTCTCTGTCGCAGTGGATCATGCAGAATTTGCAAGCAACGTCATAATTCCTTAATTTGCAGCAGTAGCCGACAGTCCGTTCCACAAGGTGACGCCCAGAAATCCGGTGTTGTATCCTCTTCTCAACCAGAGCCAGCCCAAGTTGGTGTTAACTTTGCTCGCGACGCAAATAAAATTACGCTACTATCTACTGCTATGGTTGAAGCAGTGAACCCCCTCAACCACAAGTCTGAAGTTGTGCGTATTTTGCTCGATTGTGGTGCGGAATCCAGTCTCATCTCTCAGAGCTTGCAGGGAAGATTAGGGCTACCTTCGTCCCCTACAAATCCAATTACGGTAGTAGGTATAGGTAATACATCTTCTCACTGCGTAACCCAAATTTGCTCGGTCCAGTTAAAGTCTTTGCATAGCGACTATACTACTAAGTTGATGTGTCCGATACTACCTGAACTCACAGGCGACATCCCTAAATTCACAATTAATACAAGCAATCTAAAAATTCCTTCCGGTGTGCAGTTGGCTGATCCCAATTTTTATAAGCCGTCTCCTATAGATGTGCTGATCGGCGCAGATTTATTTTGGGACATCGTAGGTTGCGAGCGACATGATTTAGGGCCAAACAAACCATCTTTAATTAGTTCTGAGCTTGGCTGGATTTTATCGGGTCGTATTTATTCAGGAGCTCGACCTTCGAATATAAAGTGCAATTTTCAAGTTGTTTCTTCTCAAGATGATACCCTCGACAAACTATTGCACAAATTTTGGGAACTAGAGGAACTGCCAGCTAGGAAGTTACAAACCGAAGATGAGAAAGCGTGTGAGGCTCATTTTGAATCAAACACCACTCGAGATTCCTCAGGTAGATTTTGCGTGCGATTACCACTGAAAGACTCACCCAAAAATTTAGGAAATTCATATAATATCGCCAAGAATAGATTCCTCAAACTCGAAAAGCGGTTGAAAAAACAGCCAGAACTGAAAGCGCAGTACGTTGAGTTCATCAACGAATATATAGCTTTAGGTCATTGTTCGGTTTTGAAATCGGTTAGAATAGAACCGTTATATTTTTTATGTCACCATGCAGTGATAAAACAACAAAGCGAAAGTACCAAGTTACGTGTCGTCTTTAATGCATCAGTTTCCACTTCCGGTGGCAGTCCTTCAATCAATGACTTGCTATATGTAGGACCCACAGTTCAAGATACACTATTTTCAATTTTGTTGCGTTTCCGTCAACATCAATATGTACTGACGGAAGACATAGAAAAGATGTTTCGACAAATAAATGTGCACGAAAAGGATCGCAATCTACAGCTGATTCTGTGGAGAGACGACGAAAATAAGCCTTTGCAAACGCTAAGACTTAATACGGTTACGTACGGTTTTGCCAGCTCAAGTTATCTCAGCACTAAGTGTATCTGGAGTTTAGGTGAACAATGCAAAGATGAGTCTATTAAAACCATCATTCAACACGACTTCTACATGGATGATTTGCTTACGGGGGCGGACTCTGTATCCGATCTGCGTAACATTCTAGATTCTGTCGTGTCAATCTTGCGTTCTACTTGTTTTCCATTACGAAAGTTCAAATCTAACGTACCATTCATTTTAGAATCTCCGTCAATAAATCCTCAGGAAAATTTAACTCTTAGCGAATCCACTAACACTTTGGGGCTGCAATGGAAACCAGATGTAGACACATTAAACATTATTGTGAACCTTCCAAGTGATATCCACAGCAATTGTATTACAAAAAGAAAAATATTGTCCCATTCTTTCCAAGTATTCGATCCCCTGGGTCTTATTACTTGTACAATAAAAGCCAAGGTACTTATGCAAGAGTTATGGCGCCGAAAAATCGATTGGGATGAACCAGTACCTTGTGATTTGCAGCAAACATGGGATGACATAAAATCTGATCTTAGCCAGTTAGCAACGATTGAAGTTCCAAGATGCGTCCTTTGCGTCTCCCCTATTGTTGTAGAGCTTCACTCATTTTGCGACGCCTCAGCCACATCTCATGGCAGTTGTCTTTACTTGAGGTCTTTAAATTCCAACGGGCATATAGTGGTTAGATTACTCTGCTCAAAGTCAAGAGTCAATCCTAGCAAGCCAACCACTATTCCTCGTTTGGAACTTCTGGGAGCACTACTAACTGCTCGATTATGCAAGTCGGCAATGGAGTCTCTGCGGTGTTCCATTTCTCGCTGTGTGCATTGGACCGATTCTAGTGTTGTTCTGGGCTGGGTACGCACTAACCCAAGCAAATTAAAAATGTTTGTAGCAAATCGAGTAGTGGAGATTTGCGAGACTACCGACCCCGCAAATTGGCGTCACGTACCCACTGCTTGTAATCCAGCTGACTTGATCTCTCGAGGCACAAAATCAATATCCTGCGAGATTCAAAACTATGGTGGTCGGGTCCCGAATTTCTAGCTGAACCAGAGAGTCGGAATGGCCTGTTTTCGGCGCACACTTTGAGGGTGATTTACCCGAAATGAAATCTCAATCTATTCAAATAGCTCATGATTCCATTGCGTCAGAGAGTCTTGTCGACTTCGAACGATTTTCTAACCTGATGAGACTGAAGCGTGCCTTTGCTTATGTACTACGGTTTGTTAGCAATATTAAAAAGAAAAGGTCTGAAGCTAAACTCAATGGCCCTCTCACCTTGGAGGAACTCAGTGACTCTTTTCGTTGGCTTTGCAAGTTTTCTCAACGCGAATCCTTCACTGAAGAATGCTGTGCATTAACAAAAAATCCAAAAATCTCTCCGAAAAGCTCCCTTGCGTCGCTGAGTCCCTTTATGGACGAAAAAGCAGTAATGCGTGTTGGCGGGAGGTTAGAACATGCAGACTACAGTTACGATAAGAAACATCCTATCTTATTGCATTCTAAGCACCACTTAACTTGCCTAATTTTTCGGCATGAGCACACGCTACAGCTGCACGCAGGTCCTCAGCTATTGCTTTACACCGTGCGTAATTACATATGGCCTTTAGGTGGTAGGCAGTTAGCGCGCCGTACTGTAAGCAACTGCGTTCGGTGCAAACGTCTCCAAGCGAAAACCGTGACGCAACGCACTACGCCAGCATTTCCGTTCCAAACAACAGGCGTATATTTTGCAGGGCCGTTCAACGTATTGAATCGGAAATGTCGCGGCTCAAAGGTCTCCAAATGCTATCTGTGTCTATTCATCTGTTTTAGGTACAAATGCGTTCATTTAGAAGCAGTCACTGAGTTGTCAAAGGAAGCCTTCATATTAACGTTACGTCGCTTCATAGGACGCCGCGGCCGGCCGCTAGAGATATTCTGTGACAATGGTAGAAATTTTGTCGCAGCTGCAAAGGAACTCGCTAACTTCTTGAAAGATGCTCCGACACTTTTATCTGACTTTTCTTCCATTGAACAAGTTAAGTTTCATTTTATTCCGGCCGATGCGCCTCATTTTGGCGGTTTGTGGGAGGCTGGTGTCAAGTCGGCAAAGCACCATATAAAGCGCGTCACGGGCAACTCCAATTTTACCTATGAAGAGTTGTCCACTTTGTTCGCACAGGTAGAGGCTATACTTAATAGCCGCCCCTTGTGTCCCATCTCATCCTCACCTAACGACCTTCAATCTCTTACCCCAGGGCACTTCCTGATTGGCCGACCGCTAACTTCGCTGCCGGATCCAAACCACGAGGCGGAAGCTACCACAAGCCTGCAACGTTACGCCCGGGTGGAGCAAGCTCGTCAGCTCTTTTGGAGACGCTGGCAAATGGAGTACGTCTGTGATTTGCAACAGCGCTCAAAATGGCGTACCCAGAACGGTCCTACTCTTCGTGTGGGAGATTTGGTGCTACTGAAGGAAGAAAACTGTCCTCCTCTTCATTGGCGATTAGGACGCGTGAAACAACTGTTTCCTGGAGTAGACGGAGTCGCCCGAGTCGCTGAAATACTCACTCAAAAGGGAAATATCAGACGATCGCTCACCAGACTTTGCCCCCTACTATGTGAGGTTCCGTAATACCTGAAGGTATTCCAGGGGGGGAGTAATTGTATGCGCCTCAAAGATGACTAAAAACGCATTTGCTTATACGCGGGATAAGTGCGCCTACCCCCCGCCTCCGATGTGCTGCCGAACGAAAAACAGTTGCAAACGTGACCTTCGCCGCGCGCACTCCAATTGTCAAGGACAATAAAAATTTCGAATTTTAAACAGTTTTGTTGTAATATTTTTATTGGAATAAAAGTGCGTTGTACAAATTCCATCAAGTTCTTTCATTCACAATCGTCAGTGTCCCAAATAGTCGAGTGTCTCAGAGGGTGTATGCGAAAGAGAGGGGCGCCTTCTCGCTTTCAAAATAATTGGAATAATTTTGAAAGTAAGCAAAACAAATAGTGATTAGCAACACATTGCAAGTTTGTAGTGTTATCGGTACTCGTATGTTTTTTTGTTTTTGTCAGTCAAGTCAACCAAAATAAATTTTTAATAAAGGTTGAAAACGGGTGTTAGACATTTGCCACTATAATTTAATTTCCTGTGTGTGCTTACCTGTATGTACTTGCTAAGGTCTGTGTGACCTGTATGTACTTACTATAATAGTTGTACTTACCTTCCATGTACCTACCTCTTTCTATGTGCTGTAGTGATAGGGCTTCTTCTACCTGTTAATATATTTTTTTTTCCTTTTCAGCATGTAATAATAATGATCCTGATCCTGAAACAAGTCCTATATCTAGCATAGAAACTAACGAATTAGAATCGCCAGCAGCACCATTGTTTTCGCCTTTAACTCCATACTTTAATAATAAACCAACTTATAATAATACAACCAATTACAATTTAGAAATATCGTCACCATTACGCCCAATGTCTCCTAATACATTAGAGCTTTTACAAACTTTGACTGGAGAACAAAGCCCATCAGAAGTAAATGTCGAAGAAAATTTCCTAGGAAACAACGGAAATAATATAGAAGTAACAGAAACGAATTCTTTACGTAAATTTGATGACAATGAAGCAATTGATACAGATATAGGGGATTTTAGTAGCGATACAGACTCAGATTTCGTACCAAATAGTGTCGAAAATACCAGTGATGAAGAAGATACATACAAACATCTAAGTGTTGTTGCTTTAGTGCATAGATCAAAGAAACAAATAACTAACAACGAAGTACAACGCATACCGACGACCATTAATACCAATGTTGGAGATGTTATAAATAATAGTGATATAATAGAAAGTCAATCGAATAATGAAACGCAAAATGATCTTATAATACAAAATGATGCTATTATACAACATGAAATAGATTTACCTTCAGAAGGTCGACCAAAAAAGGGGAGAAAACGAAAATATCCAAATCACACTATTGCTCAAACTAAACAAAGAAAATATTTAAACTTACCATATCATACAATGAAAAAACATATCTCGTCGAAAAAATTTAAAGATTATACCTGTAGTTGTAACAAAAAATGTAACCAATTAATATCAAGAGAAAAAAGAGAAGAAGAATTTCAAAAATATATTTCAATGGGATCTTATGAAGCCCAACTATTATATATAGTAAATAATGTAGTAGAAAGACCCAAAACAAGATCTTATACTGTCACTAAAGAAAATAAAACAAACAAGAAACGACCCAGAGAATACTCAAGAAAATACACAATATGTGGAGTTGAAGTTTGTAGACCCATGTTCTTGAATAATTTTCAAATAACCATTAAAAAAATTGATGTATGTCTACGAAAAAATCGGAATAATAACTCACTTAAAGACAGAAGAGGACTTTCACAAGGAGGTTGGAATAAGACTCGGCAAGAAGATATTGACTTCGTCAAGGATATCATAAACTCTTTACCTAAATATGAGTCACATTACAGACGAAAAGAAAGTAATGGTGTTATGTATTTAAAATTAGGAATGACATTACAAAAAATATATGATTTATACTTGGAGAAATTTGGGAATGTATATGGTAGCTCCAAGAAACCATTGTCATTGGCTACAGTTAAACGTATATTTTATCAATATTTTAATTTACGCTGCAAGACACTAAAAAAAGATACTTGCACAAGGTGTGATACTTTCACTAATAAAATAAAAAATTGTTCGTCAAATGAAGAGAAAGAAAAGTTAAAGGATGAAAAGGAAAGTCACCTAAAAAAAGCAGAAGATTTGAGAAGATGTATGAATGAAGATTTAGCTCAGGCAAAAACTGACGAAGAATTTGAATGTTTGACATTCGATTTAGAGAAAACACTACCACTTCCACGGATTCCGACCAGCATTGTTTTTTATAAAAGGCAATTGTGGTTGTATAACTGTGGCATCCACGTTGGTTCTACTGACACTGGACATTGTTATGTATGGATCGAAGGTGAAGCTGGTCGAGGGGCCCAGGAAGTTGGTTCATGTTTGATCAATTTTATAAAGAACAAACTTGACCCAAAGATAAAACATTTAGTATTATGGAGTGATTGCTGTGGCGGTCAAAACCGAAATATAAAAATAGTAATGATGCTTAAAGTAGTGCTAAACTCTCACCATAGTCTGAGGACAATAACTTTCAAATACCTCGAGTCAGGGCATACTTTCCTGCCCAATGATACAGATTTCGCAAAAATTGAAAGCCAATTAAAATTTCATCAACGAATTTACACTGCCGACGAGTATATGCAAGTCATTAGGAGTTGTAAAAGAAAGAATCCACTCACAGTTCAAAAAATGGAAAAAGAGGACTTCCTGAGCTCAAAAAATATTGAAAAAAATATAGTAAACAGAAAAAATTTCACGAATAAACAAAAAGCGAATTGGCTACAAACAAAAGTAATTTCATTAAAAAAAGAAGAGAAATATATTATTTTCATGAAAAATGACATAAATGAAGACCAGTATTACGTACTTAATATACAAAAGAAATTTAAAGGAAAACCTTTAGATTTTTCTGAAAATGACTTTACCATGTTGTGGCCTACAGGCAAAAAAATTGCTCAACCTAAACTAGACGATCTGAGGTCAATGTTTCATTTGATTCCGAAAGATTGTTTAGACTTTTACAAGTCTCTACAGGGGGACGCAAATATAGATGATGACCTCGAAGGATTCTGTGGTCAGACTGATTTTCATTTTGAAAATGAAAGTCAGGAAGAATAAGCTTTTTATATGATTAGGTATGCAGAGTTTAAAAAGCCAGTATTGATCTCATTTTTGATTGCTTTTATAAATAAATATTGTTTTTTTTCATAAATATGTATAGAAAAAGATGTGTAAATTAATAAGAATAAAATTTTTTTAGTTATTTATTAGTAGTTTTATTTATTTTTAAAGATTTTGCTAAGAGTTCATGAAGTGGAGCCTTACCGAGAAACAACATTTTATGTCAATCTTATTGGGAATACTATGTATCAAAAAGGACCCAAGCCTCTTTTTTCTGGAATATTATTTGAAATATTAAATTAAAGTTAGTAAATTTGATGTAAAGTTAAAATATAAAAAGTTTTCCTTCTAATTCTAATAAAACCAACCAATTTACAGCACCGCATCATAGAAGAAATATGATGTAAACTTTAAAACGAAATATCTCAAAACTAACTTAATGTGGATTGGATCCTTATCGAGTAACTACGTCCAATTGTGACTCCGTTGCAACAAGCCAAGACACAGCTTTATCAGAGTTATCTAGCTAAGAGAAGAACGATCGTCAACTGTGTTAAAACGCGAGACTCGATGGCCATCATACTGGTGATAACATTGCAGAAAAATTTAATTTAATGCTTGCTGACTGTAATATTTCAAATATTTTTTTTGATTTTCCTATGTCACCGGCGGAAAACAAAAAGGATAAGGAGATTCTCTCGATCCTGAGCCAAGAAAAAAAACCTTAAAAAGCCTTAAACTTAAAAAGCCTTAAACCTTAATCTTGCTTTAAACCTTAAAAAGCGATCTTGCTATGATGTTAGATTCATCGAGCGAAGTTGAAAGAGAACCAACCGGACAACAGTAGCCCCGATCTGAAGAAAATCCAAAATGAAAGATGGAAATCTACTTAATTGGTGGAAAGTTTACCTCAACTTGCCAGTGTTCCCAGCTAACAGCTATTTATTGGAGCTGGGTTAATATATAATCCACTAAGAAACAGGTTGGAAGCTGAGAAGGCTACAATATTGCTATTTATTAAATATAATTCACCAATTTTTGAGTTAATTAATTATTAAACAAAGATTTTCTATAATGAAACTCGAAGCTTCAAATTCTGTCGTGTTATAAGCAAAACTAACAACTTCTGTAATTTTATTGTAGAAAATATGATAAAATAAATAAAAATTTAATAACTTTTTTTTAATCCCAAAATCTGCATCCGCATCAAATTCCGCATCCGCATCAAATCCGCATCCGCGGAAGTCTAAATTTTAGCATCCGTAACAACCCTGTTGTTATTTATAACGATTGTTAACATCTTTCAACACCCATGGACTAGAAAGGCCAAGTAAGTAGCAGCTACAATATCTGTAAAACAGTCGTGAAACGTGCTGATAATTATTTAAGAAATTGAACTATAGGTATAGATATACCTACAGTTCAGCCATAACCTGATAATGTTCATAATGTATGCCTTATATGATAATATCAGAATAGCGGATGAGATTTACGACTCAGTCATCAAACTGTTATATAGATTGACGGGTACTGTATTAATTGTAATTGTTTGTATATATGGAGATAAATAAATTAAAAAAAAAACGTATTTATCAATAAATTACTAAAAGATTATTTTGTCTGTTTACTTTTGGGACACTCCACTACATGGGTGGCGATAAAGAGACATTTACAATTAACTAGGGAAACCTAGTAACAAATAAAAAACAAAACAAAATATAACAAACTTCTTAAAAAAAACTCCTGGCTATCTACTCAACTAACTTTCTAACATTCGTGTCAATAACCACGTCGGTTTTGCTTCTAGATGACCAAGTGCATTACTAATGGTACTCAAAACATACAGGTCTTACTTCATATTTTTTCACACACTGCACATCAAACAACTCGAGCCTTAACCTGGACAATCTACACAAAACGGACTATGCAGATAACCTGATGCAATTTACGATTTTCACAACTTCCTTTACAAATCACCAAACTCGTTTTATAAATAAGGCAAAGATATTTTAATTTGAGAGAGAGAGAGTGTCGCGCACGAATTTTTTTTAATTTGATTATACAAAGCTAAATTTTCTCTCGAAAATTTCTAAACATCTGTATACGCAACGAAGACTTACCGAGAAATTGGACTTAGGAAATTTTGGACAGCCCTACTACTAACTTTGTACAGGTGACCTAGAAAGATAACAATAACATTTTATAACTTATGTGTGGTTCTGCTGTTAGGTCTGAATTTTTATTGCTTCTTGAAGTATAGCACGGGTGATTCCTGCTTGTAGGAGACCCAGAGAGATGGCAGTTTATATGTGGCAGATCTTGTGTGGCTTCTACTGTGAGGTCTTACTTCATGTTCTTATAGCTTCTTGAAGTATAGCACGGGTGATTCCTGCTTGTAGGAGCCCCAGAGAGATGGCAGTTTATATGTGGCAGATCTTGTGTAGCTTCTGTGGCAAATCTTGTGTGGCTTCTACTGTGAGGTCTTACTTCATGTTTTCATTGCTTCTTGAAGTATAAGCACGGGTGATTCCTGCTTGTAGGAGACCCAGAGAGATGGTAGTTTATATGTGTCAGACCTTGTGTAGCTTCTGTGGCAGATCTTGTGTGGCTTCTACTGTAAGGTCTAACTTCATGTTTTCATTGCTTGTATAGCATGGGTGATTCCTGCTTGTAGGAGACCCAGAGAGATGGCAGTCCAAAGAGATGGCAGTTTATATGTGGCAGATCTTGTGTAGCTTCTGTGGCAGATCTTGTGTGGCTTCTACTGTGAGGTCTTACTTCATGTTTTCATTGCTTCTTGAAGTATAAGCACGGGTGATTCCTGCTTGAAGGAGACCCAGAGAGATGGCAGTCCAGAGAGATGGCAGTTTATATGTGGCAGATCTTGTGTAGCTTCTGTGGCAGATCTTGTGTGTCTTCTACTGTGAGGTCTTACTTCATGTTTTCATTGCTTCTTGAAGTATAAGCACGGGTGATTCCTGCTTGTAGGAGACCCAGAGTGATGGCAGTTTATATGTGGCAGATCTTGTGTGGCTTCTACTGTGAGGTCTTACTTCATGTTTTCATTGCTTCTTGAATTATAAGCACGGGTGATTCCTGCTTGTAGGAGACCCAGAGAGATTTAGGAAAATTATTTTAACAAAGAGACACGTATGGCTGGTCAGCACTGGCTCAAATCATTTCTTGAACGACACCCAGAACTCAGTATTCGCCAGGCAGAAGGTTTGTCTATTGCAAGGGCTCAAGGATTAAATCGAGATGAAGTAAACAAAATGTTTGAATTGTTGCTAAAAGTTTTAACTGAAAATGATTTGATCGATAAACCTGATCAAATTTATAATACTGACGAAACTGGAGTTCAAATGAACAATAATCCTGGTAGAGTTATTGCTACTAAAGGTGCCAAAGTAGTTAATTCCATCACTTCTAGCGAAAAAGGTGAGACAATGTCAATTATAGCTTGCTGTAACGCTGTTGGCAACTATGTTCCTCCGGTGGTCATTATCAAGGGGGTCAATAAAAGACCAGAGTTCCAAGAGGGTCTTCCGCCCGGAGCCAACGTGTACATGAACAAAAAATCTGCCTACGTCAACTCAGAACCCTTTCAAAAGTGGCTGAAAGAACAGTTCGTGCCAATAAACCACAGGGTAAGGTTTTGCTTATACTTGACGGGAATTCATCTCACACTACTGCTATTGATTTACTAGAATTAGCACAAGAAAATGACATCATATTGTTGTGTTTGCCAAGCCACACTGCACAGGCTTTACAACCGCTTGACCGGAGCTTTTTTAAACCTTTCAAAACTTACTTCGCTTCCGAAACTAAAAACTGGATGTTGAGTCACAAAGATCGAAAAATAAATCGATACATTTCTGGAAAATTAATAGGTAACGCATGGGCTCGCGCTGCTACCTCTTCTAATGCTGTGAATGGGTTTCGTGCATGTGGTATTTTCCCGTACAATCCTTTTGCTATTCCCGACAGCTACTTCGCTATCTCTGATAACAGCTTTCAAAATCTAGATGAAGGAAACCTTATTCAAGACCAACCAGTAGCAAGGGAACTCGACGCTAATGCTGATGTGAATTCATATTATGTTGAGCCTGGTCCATCGTCGGCAACTATCAATAGGGAGCGGGAGCCCGATTTCGGATTCTTACTATATGAAGGTCTTGCAACAGACGCAATTATTATTCCCTTAGAAGGAAATGTCAGTCCGTCCATCCTTTCTCAGAATCATAATGTTGAAACTGTAGAAGTCATAACTCCAGGTGAATATTATCTTGAAGAATGTTCACCGGTCCCAAAAATTCAAAATCTAGATGAAGGAAACCTTGCTCAAGACCAACCAGTGGCAAAGGAACTCGACGCTAATGCTGATGTGAATTCATATTATATTGAGCCCCAGCCTGGTCCATCATCGTCAACTATCAATAGGGAGCCTGAAACTGTAGAAGTCATAACTCCAAGTAAATATCATAACGAATGTTCACCTATCCCGAAAATTCCTGTTCCATTATACAAAAGAGGCAAGCAAGTGTAACAGGACATTGTCACTCAATCGATAGAACTTATTTTTTTCTCTATAGGATTTGGTAAACAGTGGTTTGGTAAGCGCGGTGGATGACGCGGGGCTGTGTCTTCGGGCTTCCGCGTCACGATGCTTTTCTGATGGGGGCCAGAAGTCCCCATCAGAAGACCACGCCGCCGGATGGCGCGTGCGCCTCGCGTGCACCACAGTGCGCGCTGGGAGGCGCACGCGCCGCCACGCGTCGGCGGGGTGTTCACGTTCACCCCGCCGACGACGCGCCGGCCCGGCAGCGCATTAGACGCCGCTCGCGTGCGGAGCGTGCAGTATTTGCTTGATTTTTTTGCCTCAATCGTTGGAGGCACAGTCTTGGTTGGATATCCTGTTCGCCCTTGGTCATTGTTTCATAATATTATAATTACGTAGCTACATGTAATATAATGTATTGTCATTCAATAAACAAAATAGTATTACAACGATTTTAAAACTTAATTATTTTTAAGTTAAACCATATTATTATAGTTATTAGAAATTAGCTATGCATTTTGCATATGTTTATGCAATGACCAATGTTTAAGAACACTGTTTGCTATAAGCACATTGCTCTGAAATATTGTTTTTGTTTATTAATATTATACACATACCAATGCCGTTACAGTTAAAACCCGTCATTTTGTTGGAACGCGTTTTCCCTAGTCAAAACTAGATTTTATTAAACTTCTTTGTGTAAACTAGAATTAACTAATGCTCGTAATGAATTTTTTTTTTTTGCTTTTTAAGAAAACGAACCTGAAACGAGGTGAAACGAGGAATTCCATATATCAACTAAAAGATAAACCTAGTAGGCTCCCTTTGGATTTCCAAACAACAGCTATTTCCCTACAAATTTGTCCAGAAAATCAAGTATTTTCACAGACCCTAAATTCTTGCATCTCCTTTTTATATCAGGTCATTTAAGCATGAGTGCCTTTGAAAGGTAAAGCTAAGAAGCAAACACCAGACAAACCTAGAAAAAACGACCAAAAATCAGTTCCTAAAAAGAAAAGACCGAGGTTTAGCTCTGATAGTAAACAAGAGTTCGATGAATCAGATTCTGACCAGACTGAATCTGATAAGGAAAATACTCAATGCAGAGAATGTTTCGATGACTATGCAAGTACCAAGTCCACGGCGGACTGGATTCAGTGCCTGATGTGTAAACTCTGGTAACATGAAGATTGCACTCTATATGGCGATTACTGTAATAGATGTGGACACAAGAAGAAGCTTGCAGCTCTAAAAGCTAACCTGGCCAAAGTGAATTCAAAGAATAAGTAACCTGGCCAAAGTAAACAGTATCTCTATATTTGTTGATTATTTGAAAATTTTGATTACTGTTATTTTTTTAAGAAGGAAGGTTTGTTTTTTCCCAAAGAAGTCTTAAGGGACGGATTTGTTTTAAGTTTTATCATATACATATAATAAATCTGTTGTTTGTCTGTTTGTCTGTCTGTTTGTACGGGCTAATCTTTGGAACGGCTGGACCGATTCCAATGAAATTTTGTGTGGTGGTAGCCTATGTCCCTGGTCAACATATAGGATACTTTTCATCCCGGTAAAATAAAGAGTTCCCGTGGGATAGTTAAAAAACTGCAATTCATTTAACAGCTTTGTAAACAACAACTTATGAACTTAATTTAGTAAAATTGGTTATGCTGATACCTTATGTTGCCTTTTTAACAAAATATATATATAGTAAAACTTATTAATCCAATCGAGTTCCCGCGGGAAAGAAAACATTACAAAAACAGTTAGCAGGCGTCTTTCAAGTAATGGATTTTAATGATCCTACTTTATATATATGCCCGGTCAACATTTAAGATACTTTTCATCCTGAAAAATTTGAGAGCACCCGTGGGATGTTTAAAAAAACCTATAGCTACTTCTCTCCGTAGCACAATCAAAACGGGGTCGAAATATCGACAGTTTAAATCGTCCTTTTGAAGATAAGTTTGGTTATTACAATCCACGATGACACGCCTCACTCTATCTTACTCCATGCGAATTGAGTAACATAAGCGATTTCGACAGAGTGTATAAGTAGAGGAAGACCAAAGAAGATATAGGTAAATTGTGTAAAAGAAGATAGCACGTTGACAGGAGAGATTGGAAGAAGACTCCTTTACGGGTCCATCGAACCCAAGGACCACTCATTTTGTACGGGAAATCTTGGGAAAATTTAAGAAATTCCACGGGAAACATTTTTGTAAAAAAAACGAACTGCACGCGGGCGGAGCCGCGGGCAACAGCTAGTTATTCCTAAATTTAGTTCTTTTAAGTTTTAAATAAATTTTAATACACGTTGTTAAGTTGCTAAGTTTACCCAAAGAATGATTGAAAGACTGAGCCATTTGTTCCTATAAAAGTGCCATTTACTTCAGTTTTACGGTATATTTGGAAAACAAAACCTTATAATATATTATTGCAACTAAGAAAGCAAATAAATATTTTATTTAATTTTCTACGAATTTAATTTTGTTATTACGGAGGCATCTATCCCATTGTAGGGCATCTACACTCATGTCGAAATTTTGCCAGGGGCAACTACCCCATACAGTAGGCGTCTATCCTCAAACAATAAGTTTTTTTAGAGCCGAATATCTTCAAATCTACGGTATGCATTGAATAATGATATGAGTAGATAGTAAGTACAAGGACTATAGTTGTTACAAATACAAAATAGTCAGCTTACAAAAAGTGGGGCATCTATCCCACATTTACCCTAATATAATATTTTTCACTTTATTTGATTTTTAACGGCTTCCATATTTTTGAGTGGAACACAATATTCTGAAAATAAAACTAAAGAAATCAAAACTAAGACATAGGATCACTAAAAAAAAAATTAAAATTTGGGTAAAAAGTATGAACTTAGACATTTGTGACACACATCAATTTTGTCGTCGCCACACAATGATTTATTTCACTTTTAACAAGTATTTTTCGTCATCCCTCGTTTGCTGATGGGCATATGTGACAATTTTTTTATTTTTTGTGAAAGAAGAATGACCTGCAGCTTCTCCATCATCAGCTTCTCCATCATCACCGATGGGCATCGAAATACTGAAGTATGGAAGCCTAAGCTCCTACTCAAATTTAACCCAATTAAAAGATCACTAGTTATAGTTTTGCTGTGATCCGGCCAATCACGGCTGGCATGACACCAAACGTAAGACTGTTCCCTGGTAACATTTTTGGAAGAAATTTTGCGGCTGCTATGCTTTAGTACTTCGTTGGAACATACATATTATTGATTAGATTTCAATAAAATATGCACCGAAATATTGGATCAAAGTCAAACGTAAGACTGTTCCCTGGTAACATTTTTGGAAGAAATTTTGCGGCTGCTATGCTTTAGTACTTCGTTGGAACATACATATTATTGATTAGATTTCAATAAAATATGCACCGAAATATTGGATCAAAGTTTGTACCGCATTGTGAGTTGTGACGCCGCGTCGCCCGGGCGCAATTTTCCTTGACATCGAAATTTTTTATCACTCTGTTAAAAGAACTTGGGTTTATTTTTTCAGACTAAATGGTTATAGTAAAAAAACTTGTATTTTACACACTACTCATTTCTTTTTCTATAAAAAATACTGTCAATTCTAATTATTGACGTCACAATTCACTAATCCAGGAGTTGACAACTTTTCAATTCTTTTCAATTTATAACAATTTATGTGCTTAACATATTACCCGTAATTTAATGTATTTTTCATTATTTTACGTTTGTTTAAAATAAAAGTAGATTTTTTTATTAAATAACACTCGGTATTGTTATCACTTGACTACGTATGACGTCATCGTTTTTATCAAACCCTTTCTCTATAGTATAGGCATCGAAATAAAAACTCGATATTTTCACTTGCAATAATTTGTTAACACTTATCATTTACGTATTTTGTTGAAGAATCAGCAATAATTTTCTTTCCGCTTCAGAGCTGTCAAAACGATTCCTTCACTTTTTCTGATTTATCTTTTCAATCACGTGACTAACATATTATAAATCCTATTTTTCTTCAAGGTTATATAATGTCAACTCACGGATTGTTGCCATTTAGTAAGATACGATTCGAGTGTCGTAGCGAATATAGACCCAATCATAAA